>OZ012740.1:669360754-670812738 GCA_963859935.3 Lathyrus sativus
TACGTATCCTTACGGGAGTGGAATCAGAGTAATCGTAGTTCCCCTCAAAAGGGAGGTTAGAGACTTCTTGACTATGGTCAAGGTCTCAAGGGGAATAAACATGTCTTAAGGACACGCTTACGCGGAGTGTAGAAACTCCAAATCTCTACGTTGAATTGTTAAGTTGTAATTAGGGTAAATTAGGGATTCCACGGCGAGAAACCCTAAAATGAGCGCGGCGGCTCTTTGACCTAATGCTAGGGGTAAGATTGTAATCTTGCCTGCGGCGAGGCATTTGTGAAAATTAGGGTTTGTAAGGTGTAAGGGTTGAAGTTGAGGACTATTGGCGCGGCGACCAAAAGCTAGACCTAACCTTCGGATGAGTGTAACTTGACAAAAGTATTGATGAAGAGGTGTGAGAGATTTAAATCATGCAAGCGGAAATAAAATGCGGAAAGTAAACGCGATTGTTGGTTCGCGAGGTTACAACCAAGAAACAGATACAATATGATAATGAATTTTGAATTGATAAAACAAATAACGGCAAACATAATAAACTGCAAAACGAACAAACAACGTTAGTGGGCAGGATCAGACGGCAAATTATGAGATGATGGAAAATAAAAAGTGCCAGATTCGAGATTTTCTGACATGAAGAGAAAGTTTTTGGTTTAGGCTTAAAAGGGAGTTTTAATGTTAAATGTATATTAAATTTAATTCTCAATCATAGTTTGGTTTTTTTTTAAAAAAAAGTTTTATGTTATTATAAAAAATTTGTTTATTATTAAAAAAACATTTTAATTAGTACAAAAAAAAAATCCAGTTGTTATTTTTTTTAAAAAAAAAAAGTTTTTACTATTAATTGGAAAAAGATTTTAATGCTATTTTTAAAAAAAACCAATTTTAATATTTAATTAGAAAAAGATTTTAATAATACTTAAAATAATAATAAACAAAATAAAAATAGAAAAATAAAAGGGGTTGGGCCGGTAGTTACATCCGGACCCAACCCGGTCGTGTACAGCTAGTAACCAGGAGGCTCATGAATTAGGGTTTCAACCCTATTACTTCTCGCGGCGCATTTTTTCGTTTCATCTTCTCCGTGCTTTGCCTCATCCTTTGTTTCGCTTTCGCCTTTCTCTTCCACTATCCATGATGAAATCCTGAAAAACCAGTTGTAAACATCAGATGTAAAGATGAAAGATGATTCCTTGCTTACGTTTGACGGTGGTATCGGCGATTGACGGATGATGGGGCGATGATAATGATGCTCTGAGTCTTGAGATTGTTTGCTCGCCGTTCAGATGAGCGGCGCTGGTGAACTTTCTTCAAGGGATCTCGTTCGTGTTTTGGCGATGAGCTTCGATGATCTTCTCCTCGCCGCCGTTTTCACACTCTCGCTTGCTTTGTCTCTGTCTCGTCTTTCGTACGTGGTCGCTAGGGTTCTTCGTATCTCCCTTTCCAAAGGTGAACTCGTTCCTCTTTATACCTTTTCTCTGATTTTTTGGGCTTGGATATTGGGGCTCTTACGTTATTTCTTTCACTGAGATTTGATTTTTGTTGATTGAGATTTGATTTGTTCTGATTTTGATATTGATTTTGTTGAGTTTTTAGAATCGGATATCATTTTGATGCGATTTTTGATTTGGTTCGAAACCTTCCATTTTTAGTTCGATTGATTGGATTCACCAATTTGCTTTGGATATTTGCAGATGCGGATTCGTTTTGGATATCGTGATTATTTACTCTGATTCCAATTGAACTGCTTCGTGATAAACTGAATCATTTTTTTTCTCTGATACAGATTTACTTGTGAACTTGGGCTACAGATTTGGCTGTGATATGTAAACTGAGCCCCGATGCTTGTGCTTTGTTTGGTGGCGATTTGATAACTACACTTTGATATCCTGTTTGGTTGTAAGAACGGTCCTTTTGACTGCTGCTTTTCCAAGTGGTAATATGGACTCTGATCTAAATCCTGCATCATGGTTTTTTAGTCTTGAATTGGCTCGATCTTGCTGTTTTCTCGTTTGGCTTGCAGCTTCGTCTTTTGTCACAACTGATACAGCTTGACTCTGTTTATGAACTGCTTATGCCTTGGTTTATTACCTTGTTATTGTTGTTTCAGATATTAGCATCGACTCTGATTCGTTTTCTAATACAAGTTCACTGACCCTTCTTTTTCTTCTTTCAGAGGGCAACTGATGGTGTGGTTATTGCCAGGTCAAAGCCATCGAGAAGGGTTACCCGGTGATGATGACCTTAGGGTCTGAACCATTTGGAACAGGATACTATAACCCTGACTTGTGTTTTATATTTTTGCTTCTGATTAAATTGGTGACGAGCCCTGTGTTCGTGCACTTGTTTGTTTCATGAGCTGAGTATGGTTTCGCTATGATCTTGTGCTGGCGCTCACTTATGTGTTGCTTGCCATTGAAACTGTTTTGAATGGGGACTTGCCTTTAACTGATGTTGCTGAATTTTGTGGTACCTTGTCCTATGTTATTTTGCCGCAGCTTGTTGTGTCTCATTTTTCTGTACATGTTTCAGAACTGATGCTGCTCCTGAACTATATAGGTTTTGAGTTCCCAAATTCTGAATCTTGACATTGATGCGTTTGTGGCTTTTCAGGTGTTGGAAGTTTTGAAACCAAGGTGACTCAAACCTGCCGGCATCCGGGTTTGAGTCCAAAACTTGCCTATGTTGCCTTATTCTCGTATCAGTTTGGAAATCCAATCGCGGCAAAACGAATCAGCCCCACTTCTTTTATTTTTTCTATCTCTCGGATGTCCCGCAACGATTAAGAACAGGTGTTACCTGATCTGACGCCTACGGCGCGGATTGGTAACGGGGGTAGGTCGCAGCTTCGGTTGTGCCACTCCCGGCACTCGATGATGACATCGTTCTGAGAGTGTCAAAAGCATCTTCTAACCCTTTTTTTTCTATTGTTTGTTTTGCTTTGATGTGCAGGTTAGTCGAGATTTACGGCGAAGCTTAAAGACAGCATGAAGACCCTTAGGAACTTTTAGGATTTAGGATAGATACTCATTGTAGATGTATAATCCTTTTGTAAATGAAAGATTATCATGAATAAAATCCAAATATTACTTCCATTTCAACTTGTAATTCTAGATGTTTATGAAATAAAATCCAGTAAATATTCATTTCTATTTTCTCAATTATGAATTTAAATATCCATGAATAATCATCCATAAATTATTTAAATTCAACTTTGATTTGTAGCTTATGAACATTCATGAATAAAAGCTCACAAATATTAAAACTTAACCTCTCCTTTGCCTTTTATAAATGATATCCCGCCATATGATTATATCCAAACAAATTCCAATTAAAACCTCGTTGATCACATCACCTCTCACGATAACCTTAACAGTATCCACTTCCTTTTCAACCCAACTTTATAAAAGGAAACAAAACTGTTTGGAAACGTTTCAGAATCAAACAAAGCACGGCCCCGAGTCCGATCATATTTCTGACAAAGCATACTGGTACCTTGACCCAAATGGCAAATAAATGCCTCAGAACGTAATAACAGCCCGTTTCCAAGAGATTAGCAGAATTTGCGTGAAATGACCAAAATACCCCTGGGACCAAATCTGCAAAACAGACACCTCCATAACTTGTTAGTGGTTAGCAAATGTTCATATGAGATGATATGCGAAATGACTGGCTAAATATAAGGGTAAAATTTGGGGTATTACAGTTGCCCCTATTTAAATAGCTACGCCGGACGATTTGAGTGACAGAGACTCGAGGAATCGTGGTGGAGAGATTTAAATATAGATAACAGAAAATTTTGCCCTTATATGCGACAATATGCAATGCCATGGACAAAACGGGAACAGCTTAATGCAGATGATGCCGTGAACATGATATGATGCGTATGCTGGAATAATGAATGCGAAAATGCTGACGAACATGACGACACCGGGGCAGACGCCACGAGAAGAACTCACTGGGGAAAATGACGCGCTGAGACACAGTACAACACTGGGGAAATCTAAAACGATAGTCAACTGGCGCGAATGACCAATTGTCACTTTTAGAACGGGAACGAGATTCTCAAATGGAGATGGCACCTGTGAGGCGGCCTCCACTGGGGAATCTAAAAGTAAAACTGGATCGCGTACGATTGCAAGATCGCTTATAGAATGCTGGAGCATTGAGCAAAGAATAACATCCAAGCTTCTGTAAACTATCTCTCGTGACACGATCAAACAGACTTTTCGGGAATCCGTAGCAAATATACAGGGTGAAGACCGGCTGCATGCCAAGATAAATGGGTTTTAATAAGACATGCCCTGATAAGCTTCTCGCGGGAGAACTGTCACTTATCGTTGGAAGGGACTTATGAGCCAAAATGGATAAGCACTCAAATAAAGAGGCTGCTGCTTATCTGATAAATAAATCTTCTCGTATTTAAGGTCGGCGCTTGGAATACGATTCTGATTCTTCTCTTACTGAAGGATAAATAAACTTCTTCATGCTTCAAGATCGTGCTCTCCTGAACATGAAAAGGGTAAACTGAACTTCCTCATACTTCAGAATCGTGCTCTCCTGAATATGATTCGGCTCTTTTGGGTAAATGAAATTCTTCATACTTCAGAATCGTGCTCTCCTGAATATGAAAAGGGCTAACTGAACTTCCTCATACTTCAGAATCGTGCTCTCCTGAATATGATTCTGGATGACTGAATTTCTTCATATTTCAGAATCGTGCTCTCCTGAATATGAAACTGAATGACTGAAGATACTCATATTTCAGAATCGTGCTTTCCTGAATATGAAACTGAATGACTGAAGATACTCATATTTCAGAATCGTGCTCTCCTGAATATGAAACTGAATGACTGAAGATACTCATATTTCAGAATCGTGCTCTCCTGAATATGAAACTGAATGACTGAAGATACTCATATTTCAGAATCGTGCTCTCCTGAAAAACGGCCAATTGAACTTCCTCATAACTCAGAATCGTGCTCTCCTGAATATGAAACTGCTCAAACCTCCCCGTAACTCAAGATCGTGCTCTCCTGAATACGATTTGGTTCAAACCTCAAGACGGCAGGGGAATGGAAGCCCAACTGCTCCATGGAGATGGCCATTTGCTGCGAGTCATAACGAGGATATGATCGACTTCTAAGGTGAGAAATGTTGTATATTGATGCTGTAAGATGTAGGATTGTAATAATAAATTATCCAGGCATGAACTGGCATGCATCCGTAAAGGATTGTAGTTGATTTTCTTGAAAGATAGTGCAAAATAAATGCACGTCCGGGTACAGTGATAAACCTCTCAAGCGAGATAGTCGCGTATCTGTCATGGTATGGTGAAAACCTTCAGAAGGTGCAAAATAAATGCACGTCCGGTTGGGCTTGACTACCGACATGACCGAGATTCAATCTAGGATCGAGCTAGAAAGAAGACTGGTAATCAAGATTCCATCGAGGGAGCGATCTCGAAGGGTAAATATCTTATCCTGGCGAGGAAAGATAGCTGAAGTAACCGTCATCCACGAGGATCGAGCTCTGTGGGGAAA
Organism: Lathyrus sativus; assembly: GCA_963859935.3. NCBI lineage: Eukaryota > Viridiplantae > Streptophyta > Magnoliopsida > Fabales > Fabaceae > Lathyrus > Lathyrus sativus. Next base: position 669,366,295 of record OZ012740.1, read on the forward strand.
CTGGAAACACATATGTATTTTATGCTTAGGGCTGACAATCTATTTGGAGAGAATGGACGAACCCAGTTACTCAGCGGTAACAACCAAATGATGGTGAAACACAATGAACCTGTGAATGCTAATGCATATGTTAATGTGAATGTATGTTAATGTCTATGTATGCAAGATGTTATGTAATGAGTATGTAATGCATATGTAATGAAATAGGCATGTGATGCTTATGCCCTTGCGTATATTGACGAAACAGACTAGAGACGGGACGAGAGATGAAATAAACATCTCGACGGAGGTACCCTGCGTTCTCTGCAACCAATACGTCAATCATGGGTAAGAAAGATCAATGGGAGAACCAGATCTGGTTCTAAAGTTCTGAATTCTCTGGGGAGAAAGTAATCGGCTTGGGTGTATGGTATCACGTCTTCACCTGGGGAGAAGAAAACCTGAGGAACACTTTTGAGTTTCCCAAGAAAAAGTTGTCAGCTTATAGTCTCTCTGGGGACTATCACTGGGCAATGGTTTGAAAGTGTTTCTGCAATAATGATATTTCCGGGGAATGAAGAGACCCTGTCGGAATTTCCACTAGTCAAAGTAATTTATTACATTTCAAATTTGTTTGTTTTTTTTTTTTGAAAAACAGTTTTGAAAAATCTACAATACACCTTTCATTTTCAAATTTTAAGAATAGACGCATTTTGCATAACAATAAAAAATAAAGAGCAATGCACCAAGGAATGTAAGTAACGAGATGGTATCTTTTATTAAAGGGTGGCTGCTTGCTGAAGGCATAGCTCCACAGATGATTACATTTTGAAATTGGCAACATGGGAAAAAGGTTACATTGAATCCAATAACACCTACTGACACTAATAACTAAGACTAATCCAGAATCCTGCTTTGGGCAAGGATGAAAGAACTGAAACATGACTCTCATGCGGAAAGTGTGTTTGAGATAATCAGTGTCTTCTGATGCAATGAAATGCCTTTGTCCCTAACTTTTGCCTGGACCGCCCTTTCGGGTTTTCAATCCACCGGGACGCTCTTTTTTGCCTAAGCCGCCCTTTCGGGTTTTCAACTTAGCGAGCTTTTGTTATTATTATTTTTTTTCATCCCTTACTTTTGCCTAAGTCGCCTTTTGCAGGTTTTCGACTTAGCGGGTTTTTAGGCATAATATTTTCGGACTGCATCAGAATTCACGGGATGTGCTAGTTCTTCACCGTCCATTGTCGTAAGTATTAGAGACCCTCCGGAGAAGACAGTCTTTACAACGAATGGGCCTTCATAATTGGGCATCCACTTTCCACGCATATCTTTATGTACTGGTAATATCTTTTTGAGTACGAGCTCTCCTTGACGGAACTCACGGATAAGAATCTTCTTATCAAACGCTCTTTTCATCCGTTTCTGATATAATTGCCCATGGCACATGGCTGTCAAGCGCTTCTCATCAATGAGATTCAACTGATCCAATCTGTCTTGAACCCATTCAGCTTCCTCAAGTTCAGCCTCCATTAACACTCTTAGCGAAGGTATCTCTACTTCGATGGGGAGCACGGCGTCCATTCCATATACCAGTGAGAAAGGTGTTGCCCCCGTCGAAGTTCTCACTGAGGTTCTGTATCCATGCAACGCAAACGGTAACATCTCATGCCAATCTTTGTAAGTCACAACCATCTTTTGCAGGATCTTCTTGATATTCTTATTCGCAGCTTCAACGGCCCCATTCATCTTAGGACGGTACGGAGAAGAGTTATGGTGAGTGATCCTGAAGCTATCACACAACTCTTTCATAGTCTTATTATTCAGATTGGTGCCATTGTCAGTTATTATCCGGCTTGGGACTCCATAGCGGCAGATGATCTCTTTCCTGATGAATCGGGCAACCACTTGCTTGGTCACGTTAGCGTAGGAGGCAGCCTCTACCCACTTGGTGAAATAATCAATGGCAACAAGGATAAAACGATGTCCATTAGAAGCTTTCGGCTCAATTGCCCCAATCATGTCGATGCCCCACATAGAGAATGGCCATGGTGAAGACAAAACATTCAACGGTGACGGAGGTACGTGTATTTTATCAGCATAAATTTGGCATTTATGGCATTTCCTAGCGTATTGGATGCAGTCGGCTTCCATGGTTAACCAGTAATACCCAGCCCTTAACATCTTCTTGGACATAGCATAACCATTGGCATGGGTTCCGAAGGTCCCCTCATGAATTTCCTGTAGTAACATGTCCGCTTCCCGTTTATCAACACATCTGAGCAGGACCATGTCGTGATTTCTCTTGTATAGCACACCGTTACTGATAAAGAATTTGGACGCCAATCTTCTCAATGTCTTTTTGTCCAGGCCAGTAGCACCATCGGGATATTCCTGTTTGACGAGATAATTCTTGATATCATGAAACCAAGGCTTTTCATCCACCTCAACTTCTTCGACCGTCTGACAATAAGCGGGCTCAACCTTGCGCTCAATGTGGATAAGAGGTGCTTCATTAACGAATTTAACTTTCCACATAGATGCTAACATGGCTAATGCATCAGCTACGTGATTCTCGGATCTAGGAACATGCTCGAACTCTATCTCGTCGAAATACTTGATCAGCTCAATAATATAGTCTTTATAAGGGATTAACTTCTCATTCTTCGTTTCCCATTTGCCTTGTACTTGGTAAATAACCAAAGCTGAGTCACCACTTACTTTAAGAAGTTTGATTCGGAGGTGAATCGCCGCTTCGAGGCCGAGGATGCATGCTTCATATTCTGCGACGTTGTTAGTGCATTCAAAGTCCAACCTTGCTGTAAATGGAGTAAATCCACCCTTTGGGTTTATCAAAACGGCGCCTATACCATGCCCATTGAAATTTGAGGAACCATCAAACATCATCTTCCACCAAAGACCTGGTTCTGGACCTTCGCTCGGATCTGGCTCTTCACAATCTCTTTTAATCAACAAAATATCCTCATCAGAAAAATCGAGCTTAAGAGGTTCATAATCTTCAACTGGCTGGTCTGCAAGGTAATCAGATAAGATACTACCCTTAATCGCCTTCTGGGGTACATACTGGATGCCATATTCGGATAACAACATGTGCCAACGGGCTAGCCTCCCGGTTTGAGCAGGTTTTTCAAAAATATACTTGATCGGATCCATTTTAGAAATCAATAACGTGGTATGACAGACCATATATTGCCGAAGGCGCTTAGCGGCCCATGCCAATGCACAACAAGTTTTCTCTAATGGTGAGTATCTGTTTTCGCAATCGGTAAACTTCTTGCTCAGGTAATAAATCGCATGTTCTTTTTTCCCAGTCTCATCATGTTGCCCAAGCACACAACCCATAGACTTCTCGAGAACAGTAAGGTACATAAACAACGGTCTTCCAGGTACGGGCGGGATCAGAATAGGGGGATCTTGCAAATAACCCTTAATCTTCTCGAACGCTTTCTGACAATCATGGTTCCACTCAACTGTCTGCCCCTTGCAAAGCAACTTGAATATCAGCTCACAAGTAGCGGTCATATTAAAGATAAACCTGGAAATGTAATTCAGACGTCCCAGAAAACCCCTAACTTGCGTCTCGGTTCGCGGAGCCGGCATATCTTGAATGGCTCGGACTTTGTCAGGATCCACCTCGATCCCTCGCTGACTAACAATGAAACCAAGCAGTTTTCCAGATCTGACACCGAAGGTACATTTTGCAGGATTCAATTTCAACTGATATTTCCTGAGTCGTTCAAACAGCTTCACCAAATGGTCTAAATGCTCCTCTTCACTCTGAGATTTGGCTATCATATCGTCCACATACACCTCAATTTCTTTATGCATCATATCATGAAAAAGAGTGGTCATAGCACGTTGGTAAGTTGCCCCTGCATTCTTTAAACCGAAGGGCATGACTTTGTAGCAGAAGGTTCCCCAAGGAGTAATGAAGGTAGTCTTCTCTCGATCATCTGGATCCATCTTGATCTGATTATAACCAGAGAAACCATCCATAAATGAGAACAACGCAAAACTGGCTGTATTGTCTACTAGCGTGTCAATATGTGGCAGTGGGAAGTCGTCTTTCGGACTTGCTTTGTTCAGATCCCTGTAATCCACACACATCCTAACTTTACCGTCCTTTTTAGGCACTGGCACGATGTTGGCAACCCAGTCTGGATACTTTGCGACCGCCAAGAAACCTGCATCCAACTGCTTTTTAACCTCATCTCGAATCTTCAAAGCCATGTCGGGTCTTGTTCTTCGGAGTTTCTGCTTGATAGGTGGACAATCTGGCTTAAGTGGCAACTTGTGAACAACAATATCTGTGCTCAGGCCCGGCATATCTTGATACGACCATGCAAACACATCAATATACTCTTTTAACAACTCAACCAACTTCGACCTAATCTCCGTCCCAAGCATTGCACCAATCTTGACCTCTTTCTTGCTCTCATCTGTACCGAGATTAATTAGGTCCACCTGCTCTTTATGCGGTTGAAGCTCTGTGTACTCGTACTCAATCAATCTTGTCAGTTCAGCGGGTACTTCAAAATCTTCTTCACCCTCGTCCTCAGCTTGATTGATGGGTGCATCCCAGTCAGGAGTGTCAGTAAAGTCATTGGATCCAACAAGGTTTACGATATCTCTGCATGATGGGAGGCTTACTTAATTAAAATGCTCGAAGACATGTAAGAATGAAATGCTGTTTTTTTTTATTATTATTTTTTTTTGAAGAAAGGTTGCCAATTTCATTTTTAAAAGTGAAAACGAAAAACGCAAATGAAACAAAGTGGAATTGAACAAAAAGCTTTTATTAATATCTTTTTAGAAATGAAAGGTGGCCCGACAAAACGACCCTATAGCCTTGGGCAGAGCTACAGATTTTTGTTTGAAAATGTAAATGAAACTTAAAAAAAACAATTACTTTGACAAGGGAAAAATAACAGGGATCTCTACGGCCTCCCAGTTGTTCAAAACTGCATCACCCTTAAACACCAGGTTGCTCAGCTCTTCATTTTTCTCACAGTCACTGATGGCATTGACTTGGAAGCCTCCGCTGACAAATACCTCTTGGATAACCTTCGGACGCCCTTCGACAGTCGTGGCAGCTCCATTCTGAGTTGGTTTGTAACCCAACCCAGAGCGATCAGTCTTGGTCTTGACATCAATTACCTCTCCCCAACCTTCAGGAATGCCCCTGTCAAATGTTGCTTTGGTACTCTTCAGAGATGCAAAAGATGGATTACCCTGACCCACTGTCTCTTCGACCTCCAGCAGAACAGCATTGGCGATCTCAAGTGCTTGAAAGGAAATGTCTAAAGCATTCTCATCGGCCTCGATGTAACGGAAAGAGGACAGGTTACTGACCATCAGATCCTCCTCACCGTGTATAATAACCAACTTTCCATCGATCACGAACTTCATCTTCTGATGTAAAGTTGAGGTTACCGCCCCAGCGGCATGAATCCACGGCCTTCCGAGTAAACAACTGTAGTTGGGATTAATGTCCATGACTTGAAACGTGATATTAAAAATTTGCGGACCAATCAGGATAGGAAGCTCAACTTCCCCTATTACCGACCGGCGAGAGCCATCGAAAGCCTTGACAACCAAAGGAGTAGGTTTCAACACAGTCTCTTTACAAGCCAACTTATCGAGAACCCTCTTGGGTAGCACATTCAGAGAAGATCCGGTGTCTACTAGCACTCTCACTAAATTGTCCTCCTGACATTTTACCGATATATGTAAAGCACGATTATGGTTCGGACCCTCCTTCGGTAACTCTTCATTGCTGAAACTGAGGGTGTTACAGGCGGTCAAATTGGCAATCACACTATCAAACCGACTGGTGCTGATATCTTGATCCACATGTGCTTGAGTCAAAACCTTCTGCAAGGCCATCCTATGAGCGGGTGAATTCATTAACAGAGATAGAATTGAGATCTTGGAAGGAGTCTGATGAAGTTGGTCGATAACTTTATAGTCACTTCTCTTGATGATCCTCAAAAACTCAGCATCTTCATCATTCGTAACGGCTCCCTTACCTTTGTCTTTGACGGCCACTGGGATATTAGTGGTCTCCTTAGGCGGAACCTCATTAGAACGGGGAGTATACACACGGCCACTGCGAGTCATCCTGCTTACCTCTGCGATATTAGTCACAGTGCCCTTACCCTCTTCATTTGGAATAACCTTCCCGGACTCCTTGTCAATCATCGTCACGTCGTATTTCCAAGGCACAGCTTTAGGATCACTGAAAGGAAACGGACTCGGTCTTCGAATAACTATAGGCTTAGGCTGATTCACTTCAGGGATATACGACCTTGGTATATCGAAAACGAGGTTGGCGGAGCCTGCCCCTGATAAATTAAACACTGGTACCTTACCCTTTGATTCTGGCTGATGGAAGACAGGCTCAACCACAGCGACTACATCCTTCTTGGCTTGGCTTGTCACTTGTAAAACACCCTCATTAATTAACCTCTGAACATCATCCTGAACTACCACACAACCCTTGCTACTGGCTTCACAACTTGCGCATGCAGCGTGGGGAGTATCTACTAAACCAGCTTCAAACAGCTTCGAATGGAACATCTTAAGAGGAGTCTTAATCTGTTCAACATCAAGGGCATAACCATCCCCCGAATCAACACTAACGGCATTGACACTCTCATGGTTAGGAAAAGGGTTCTTCTTAACATTTGGTTGAGGATCTTCGAATGACAAAATCTTCTTTTCCAATAGATCCCTGACAATATTTTTGAGAGCATAACAATTCTCCAGATCATGGCCAGGCGCACCCTCATGAAATAAACAATGAGCGGCGGCGTTGTAATTGGCGGGTAGAGGATTAGGAGGCGGACCCAAAGCCCGAGTAGTGATTAGACCTTGCTTGACCAAAGAGGGATACAACTCGGTAAAAGTCATTGGAATCGGCGGACAAGGTTTATACGTTCTCCTGTTCGGCATATTCTGGCGAGGAGCCGGACTCTTTGGCTGTTGAGGAGCAGGAGTATTAGGTGCCTGTAGGTAGTTGACAGGAGGCGGATAAACAGGAGGTTGTTGCATAGGTTGATACATGGGAACCTGTTGACTGAAAGAAGGTGTAATAGCTGCCACATAGGGTTGTTGAGCATATTGGACTGGGTACCCTTGAGGTTGAGCATAACTTTGCGGATGCCGATAAAAGCGTTCCCTTGGTCTACCAGAGGATATAGCATTAGTCTCACTCTCCTTCTTTTTCTGGGAGCTATACGGAGGTTTCTTCGGCTGATCCTTAGAAGTACCATGATTATTTGTCATTTTACCACTTTTCATACCCAATTCAATCTTGACACCCACAGCAACGATGTCGGAGAAATTTGAAGTCACACTACCCACCATTCTCTCGTAAAATTCTGGACGGACCGTGTCGACAAACCAATCAGCTAACTCTTTCTCGGTCAAAGGAGGTTCTACCTGCGAAGCAGTTTCTCTCCACCTTTGAGCATACTCTTTGAATGACTCAGAATTCTTTTGCGACATACTCAGCAACTGTCTTCTGTCAGGAGCCAGATCCATATTGTACTTGTAGTGTTTGATGAAAACGTCAGATAAATCTTGAAAGCTCTTAACGCGAGACTGGTCTAAAGTTAAATACCACTTGGAGGAAGCACCCTTCAAACTATCTTGGAAGCAATGAATCATCAGTTTATCATTCTCAACATGGGCAGCCATTTTGCGATAATACATGATCAAGTGACTCTTAGGGCAGGTGGCACCTTCATAGCGATCGAAGTTCGGAGTTTTGAACTTCGGGGGAATAACTAAACCTGAGACCAAACAAACATCTCTTGCAGCAGTCCCAAAAATTTGATCACCCTCTACCTTTTTCAATCTCTGGACGATAGTGTTTACTTCCTCACGAAGCTTATCATGTTTTTCATAACCCTCAACATTCTCATCAAGATCACCAAAAACTGTCTCATTGAAGTATGGTTGCGCACGAGTGTGTACAACAGGTGGTGCAAAGATAGGAGCCCCCCTAGAAACTTCAGAAAACAAAGGCACGGCTTGCTGAACAGGTTGATTAATCGGGACAGTGGCTTGAGGAGGCACAAAACCCGGAGCAAGACCATAAGGTGGGTCCCTTGCTACGGTCACACTTGGTGGAGGATCCACAGTAACGCCGGTAATCTCAGAAACAACAGTGGGCTGGGTATCCATCTTAGCATTCATGACATGTAACAATTCCATCATACGCCCCATACCCCCTCGAAGGTCTTCAAGTTCATTGCTAAGGCGATCAATCTCTTTTGCCTGATCCTCCATTCTTTTCCGAGTTTGAGCTCTGGTGTTGTATTGGTGCCGAGAACTCAGGGTGACGAAACTGGAAGGTGAGAGAACCGAGTGTGAGAAATCGGGAGACACATGCAATGCAAGAGTATGATGCTAAAATGTGAATGCAAATGAATATTTCATGGACTTCAACGCATTTACTAACGTCATGGGGTACCAAGGAAATCTTTTTTTCTTGCTTTTTTTTTCATTTTATATATATATTTTTTTTATTTATGGTATCCCGCGATATCCATAAATGATGTTTGAACTCCATGAAATACAATGCGATGAGATGCTTTATGGATGCAATGCATGAAAACACACAAAGTCCTAGGTTAAAGGCTTGCATGAGGTTCAAAGGCAAGTACCCTCCCTTGAAGTTAGATGGTTCGCCCTGTCCTATAAAAGTAACCAGGTTCTAAGGGATCTCAAATCATTGATCCTTCACAAGGGTGGTTGTTCAGAAGGCAACTTACTTGCCAACCAAAACCCTCCAAGTTTAAGATCTCAATGAGCGTAGTATCGAGTGTCAACCAACTTCAGTCTGCACCAAAGCCGGTTACCTCACTACTTTCTAAAGGCCAAGATGAGTTAACTAGGGTTCTAAAAGTCAGTTAGTGCATTGACAACATATGGCAGCCTCAATATTATCCTCAACTTGACTTAAGGAATATAAGCACCAACCAAGAAGTCGCACTAACTATGGCCACCAGATCAACCGCATCGATATACGTCGTACAGTTTCCTTGGTCTATTGCCATTTACCTAAGGTACACTAGATCCGGGTGTAGGACCTATCTCACAGCACAAGGAACAGTCCCACAATCAAAGCACAAATATATACATGCAAATGAATAATATCACAGATAGTAATAAATATGAACAAGTTAGGGATAACCCTCAAAAGTTTAGAAGAGTCCCCAGTGAAGTCGCCATTTTCTGTTGCGGTGGAAATAGGATCACAAACTATTAATGAGTTTGAATCGCAATTCAATTCACAACCGCTCTTTGATTTATCCGAAGGAAAAGGTCAAAAGAGGGAAAACCTATTTTTGCATCGTAAACACAACGCGGGGAAAGATCTAGGGTTCGGGGGTTGGTTAAGATTAGGGAAGGTATTAGCACCCTAAACTTCTGTAGTACTCTACAGGAACCTTTTGTTCAGTTGTTTACTATTTGCTTTATTCATTTGCTTAAGGTATATGTACAAAGGGATTAAAAGGGAGAAAGGAGACCTAAGGGGTTAATTCTAAGTTTACTCGGCAAGACATCGCATCTTGTGCCTACGTATCCTTACGGGAGTGGAATCAGAGTAATCGTAGTTCCCCTCAAAAGGGAGGTTAGAGACTTCTTGACTGTGGTCAAGGTCTCAAGGGGAATAAACATGTCTTAAGGACACGCTTACGCGGAGTGTAGAAACTCCAAATCTCTACGTTGAATTGTTAAGTTGTAATTAGGGTAAATTAGGGATTCCACGGCGAGAAACCCTAAAATGAGCGCGGCGGCTCTTTGACCTAATGCTAGGGGTAAGATTGTAATCTTGCCTGCGGCGAGGCATTTGTGAAAATTAGGGTTTGTAAGGTGTAAGGGTTGAAGTTGAGGACTATTGGCGCGGCGACCAAAAGCTAGACCTAACCTTCGGATGAGTGTAACTTGACAAAAGTATTGATGAAGAGGTGTGAGAGATTTAAATCATGCAAGCGGAAATAAAATGCGGAAAGTAAACGCGATTGTTGGTTCGCGAGGTTACAACTAAGAAACAGATACAATATGATAATGAATTTTGAATTGATAAAACAAATAACGGCAAACATAATAAACTGCAAAACGAACAAACAACGTTAGTGGGCAGGATCAGACGGCAAATTATGAGATGATGGAAAATAAAAAGTGCCAGATTCGAGATTTTCTGACATGAAGAGAAAGTTTTTGGTTTAGGCTTAAAAGGGAGTTTTAATGTTAAATGTATATTAAATTTAATTCTCAATCATAGTTTGGTTTTTTTTTTAAAAAAAGTTTTATGTTATTATAAAAAATTTGTTTATTATTAAAAAAACATTTTAATTAGTACAAAAAAAAAATCCAGTTGTTATTTTTTTAAAAAAAAAACAGTTTTTACTATTAATTGGAAAAAGATTTTAATGCTATTTTTAAAAAAAACCAATTTTAATATTTAATTAGAAAAAGATTTTAATAATACTTAAAATAATAATAAACAAAATAAAAATAGAAAAATAAAAGGGGTTGGGCCGGTAGTTACATCCGGACCCAACCCGGTCGTGTACAGCTAGTAACCAGGAGGCTCATGAATTAGGGTTTCAACCCTATTACTTCTCGCGGCGCATTTTTTCGTTTCATCTTCTCCGTGCTTTGCCTCATCCTTTGTTTCGCTTTCGCCTTTCTCTTCCACTATCCATGATGAAATCCTGAAAAACCAGTTGTAAACATCAGATGTAAAGATGAAAGATGATTCCTTGCTTACGTTTGACGGTGTTATCGGCGATTGACGGATGATGGGGCGATGATAATGATGCTCCGAGTCTTGAGATTGTTTGCTCGCCGTTCAGATGAGCGGCGCTGGTGAACTTTCTTCAAGGGATCTCGGTCGTGTTTTGGCGATGAGCTTCGATGATCTTCTCCTCGCCGCCGTTTTCACACTCTCGCTTGCTTTGTCTCTGTCTCGTCTTTCGTACGTGGTCGCTAGGGTTCTTCGTATCTCCCTTTCCAAAGGTGAACTCGTTCCTCTTTATACCTTTTCTCTGATTTTTTGGGCTTGGATATTGGGGCTCTTACGTTATTTCTTTCACTGAGATTTGATTTTTGTTGATTGAGATTTGATTTGTTCTGATTTTGATATTGATTTTGTTGAGTTTTTAGAATCGGATATCATTTTGATGCAATTTTTGATTTGGTTCGAAACCTTCCATTTTTAGTTCGATTGATTGGATTCACCAATTTGCTTTGGATATTTGCAGATGCGGATTCGTTTTGGATATCGTGATTATTTACTTTGATTCCAATTGAACTGCTTCGTGATAAACTGAATCATTTTTTTTCTCTGATACAGATTTACTTGTGAACTTGGGCTACAGATTTGGCTGTGATATGTAAACTGAGCCCCGATGCTTGTGCTTTGTTTGGTGGCGATTTGATAACTACACTTTGATATCCTGTTTGGTTGTAAGAACGGTCCTTTTGACTGCTGCTTTTCCAAGTGGTAATATGGACTCTGATCTAAATCCTGCATCATGGTTTTTTAGTCTTGAATTGGCTCGATCTTGCTGTTTTCTCGTTTGGCTTGCAGCTTCGTCTTTTGTCACAACTGATACAGCTTGACTCTGTTTATGAACTGCTTATGCCTTGGTTTATTACCTTGTTATTGTTGTTTCAGATATTAGCATCGACTCTGATTCGTTTTCTAATACAAGTTCACTGACCCTTCTTTTTCTTCTTTCAGAGGGCAACTGATGGTGTGGTTATTGACAGGTCAAAGCCATCGAGAAGGGTTACCCGGTGATGATGACCTTAGGGTCTGAACCATTTGGAACAGGATACTATAACCCTGACTTGTGTTTTATATTTTTGCTTCTGATTAAATTGGTGACGAGCCCTGTGTTCGTGCACTTGTTTGTTTCATGAGCTGAGTATGGTTTCGCTATGATCTTGTGCTGGCGCTCACTTATGTGTTGCTTGCCATTGAAACTGTTTTGAATGGGGACTTGCCTTTAACTGATGTTGCTGAATTTTGTGGTACCTTGTCCTATGTTATTTTGCCGCAGCTTGTTGTGTCTCATTTTTCTGTACATGTTTCAGAACTGATGCTGCTCCTGAACTATATAGGTTTTGAGTTCCCAAATTCTGAATCTTGACATTGATGCGTTTGTGGCTTTTCAGGTGTTGGAAGTTTTGAAACCAAGGTGACTCAAACCTGCCGGCATCCGGGTTTGAGTCCAAAACTTGCCTATGTTGCCTTATTCTCGTATCAGTTTGGAAATCCAATCGCGGCAAAACGAATCAGCCCCACTTCTTTTATTTTTTCTATCTCTCGGATGTCCCGCAACGATTAAGAACAGGTGTTACCTGATCTGATGCCTACGGCACGGATTGGTAACGGGGGTAGGTCGCAGCTTCGGTTGTGCCACTCCCGGCACTCGATGATGACATCGTTCTGAGAGTGTCAAAAGCATCTTCTAACCCTTTTTTTTTCTATTGTTTGTTTTGCTTTGATGTGCAGGTTAGTCGAGATTTGCGGCGAAGCTTAAAGACAGCATGAAGACCCTTAGGAACTTTTAGGATTTAGGATAGATACTCATTGTAGATGTATAATCCTTTTGTAAATGAAAGATTATCATGAATAAAATCCAAATATTACTTCCATTTCAACTTGTAATTCTAGATGTTTATGAAATAAAATCCAGTAAATATTCATTTCTATTTTCTCAATTATGAATTTAAATATCCATGAATAATCATCCATAAATTATTTAAATTCAACTTTGATTTGTAGCTTATGAACATTCATGAATAAAAGCTCACAAATATTAAAACTTAACCTCTCCTTTGCCTTTTATAAATGATATCCCGCCATATGATTATATCCAAACAAATTCCAATTAAAACCTCGTTGATCACATCACCTCTCACGATAACCTTAACAGTATCCACTTCCTTTTCAACCCAACTTTATAAAAGGAAACAAAACTGTTTGGAAACGTTTCAGAATCAAACAAAGCACGGCCCCGAGTCCGATCATATTTCTGACAAAGCATACTGGTACCTTGACCCAAATGGCAAATAAATGCCTCAGAACGTAATAACAGCCCGTTTCCAAGAGATTAGCAGAATTTGCGTGAAATGACCAAAATACCCCTGGGACCAAATCTGCAAAACAGACACCTCCATAACTTGTTAGTGGTTAGCAAATGTTCATATGAGATGATATGCGAAATGACTGGCTAAATATAAGGGTAAAATTTGGGGTATTACACATACTCGATGAGATATCGTTTCCTGACTCCTATGAGCTATGCTCAAATTTGGTATCGGCCTTATCAATAAATTTAATTCGTGTCCTAACTAGTGATTTCGGTCACTAGTCATGGTGATATCCTTTTCAAAAAAGACTTCTTCAAGATAAACATATATGTTATATTAATAGTCTCAGAATTAACATTTTCAGCCTGCTGACTGTGCTTGATATCTTAGAAGAATTACATACAGGCATTGATGGTGAAATTTGAAGACTTTGCCAACCTGGGGCAAATTATTTGGTTCGTATAGGTTTGACTTCATCCATAGCACAAGATTGAAGACTCGGTTATACCGTCAGTCAAGGGAAGTTAAGTCAAGCTTCTGCGAATCTCTCAAAGAGTTTGAAAACATTGGAGCATTTGGACGCCATGTTTTCTATAAAATCCTCTCAAGATGACTTTTTATCGTGAACCATGTGACTTGGGGCATTTAAGAGTCGAAGAGGGTTGTGACAATTCTGTAACGAATATTTTCAACGCAAGAAAACCCCGGTTGGTGACCTGAGAATTCCCAGTGGGCCGATTAGCTTCACTTCTCCAGCGAGGCGGATGTTTATTTCATCCCCATCGAAGTTTTGACTCCAAAGCAAGTGTACATTCTCCAAGCAATGTTTGATATGTGAAGATTTGGTTTGAGTGCCCTCCATCCTGAGTTGTTTATTTCATCTCCGTTTGCCTTTGTTCATTTGTTTTGTCAGCATAGGCATACGCATAGCATATAGATAGTTAACATGGCATATGCATCTTGCATCTCTGTTTTGTTTGTTCTGTCACTTTGGCTGTGTTTATCCCTGAGTAATTTGGGTGTGTCTTCTCCTTCAAGTAGTGTTGTCAGCCCTAGGCAGAAAAAGCGCAATGCTTCTATTTCCCCACAGAGTTTGATCCTCGTGGAAGACGTTTGTTTTAGTTAAATATCATTTGAGCTCATATCTCAGTGGTCGATTCTTGTTTGACAATTTCTCTTCAGTTATTTCCTGAATGGAACTTCGGTCCTTGACAATCATATTTTTGGACATCTCCAACTCTTCAATAAGGATTAAGTGTGCATTTATTTTGCACTCGGTTCCCCAAGAAGTTCTTTATGAAGATAACTATTGAAGATGGATATTTTCTCCAGCGACATTATCAGATTTCCTCCACAACTTACATCCAGATTGTAAGCACTCCTCTTTATTTGAGCAACTCGTTTTGATCAGGATTCCCTTCAAAACGACAAATGGCGGTCTCTTCAAGACAATCTGTCCATCCCCAATGAACTTATCAAGATTATCAGCTCATCAAATGGCATTTCTTCGGAAATCCATCTGAGAAGTTCGTCGAAGACATTACAAGACACTTCTCTTTATTAGAGAGTTCACAACAGAATATTTTACAACTACAGTAAAGATGCTCCTCAGGAATGATTTCCCCAGCGAGTCTATCACACAAGCTAATTCCATCAAATGGCATCACTCCCGAGAGATTTGATGAAGTTTATTACAATGGATCTCTCTTTATTTGAGAGGACATATTTTGATGATCAACATGCTTACATCTCTTGAAGATCCCCGTTGAAGCTTTATAATCTCTAGTACATTTTGATTTTGGTCAGACACCTTGGCTTAGGCTGCCATATGTTTGGTAGTAGGTGATCTCTCCGTCTTTGGGTTATTACCCTTGCTTAGACTATCATACATTTGATAGTAGGTAATATACCATTTCTTTTTGGTCAAACACGTTTGCTTAGGCTATCATATATTTGATAGTAGGTAATACACCTTTCTTTTGGTCAGATACCTTTTCTTAGGCTGCCATATGTTTGGTAGTAGGTGATCTCTCCTCTTGTTTATTACCTTCGCTTAGGCTATCATATATTTGATAGTAGGTAATACACCTTTCTTTTGGTCAGATACCTTTTCTTAGGCTGCCATATGTTTGGTAGTAGGTGATCTCTCCTCTTGTTTATTACCTTCGCTTAGGCTGTCATATATTTGATAGTAGGTAATACACCTTTCTTTTGGTCAGATACCTTTTCTTAGGCTGCCATATGTTTGGTAGTAGGTGATCTCTCCTCTTGTTTATTACCTTGTTTTAGGCTATCATATGTTCGATAGTAGGTAATATACCATCCTTTTTGGTCAGATGCCTTGGCTTAGGCTACCGTGTTCGGTAGTAGGTTATCTTGCCTCTTCATATTGCCGTTGTTTAGGCTATCATGTGTTTGATAGTGGGTAACATGTGCTTCTTTGCTCCAACCAGATACTTTTGTTTAGGCTGCCACACGTTGGTAGTGGGCTACCCTTCACTGTCAAGAGCTCGTTTCATTGTTCAAGCTACTATACTCCTGGTGGTATTATTATATCTTATCTTTATTTTGAAGAATCCACAATGCTGATCGTTGTCTCTTCTTGTGGCGTCTCGCGTCTTCGAGTCCGTTCTTTAGGTATCACGTCTAGTTTTTCCCCTGTGACACCTTTTCCTCACAGGAGCTCTGTCCTGCATTTCCATATCATTGTGTATCATTTGCATTCGGTGGCCTCTTAGGGCCAAAAATTCGTGCAATGTTTGTATTTAAGTCCCTCCCATCTCGTCGAGACGGAGATTTCAACCTCCATATCTCCGGATAGAAGTAACTTAAATAGGGGCATCTGTCGCACCCTAATTTTTGACCTTAAGATCCCACCTCCTTGAGCTTGCTCAGAGGTGCTAGATGCATGTCCCCGTGGCGTTGGCACTTGTCGTACTTCTTGACGTGCTCCTTTGAGTCTTGCTGCATGGGGGAGCCAGTAGTACCCTACTTGTAGAGCTTTACGGGCGAGGAATCATCCGCCGAGGTGTTGGGAATTGATCCCTTCGTGGATCTCCTTAAGTATGTGAGGGATCTTGGATTCCTCAATACACTTAAGGAGAGGGATAGAGAATACCCGCCTGTACAATTTTTCATCGACCAAGACGTAAGAGCAAGCTCGGCGCTTGAACATGTTGGCTTCCTTAGAGTCGTTAGGAAGCTCCCCCGTGCTGAGGTATATATATATCGGGGTCATCCAATAGTTGTTGTCGCCGATATCATTTACATCGACGGTTGAGGTGGTTTTCTCTACGCTTTATCGAGAAAGCACCTTCTAGATGGCAGACTTGTTCCCGCCCTTCTTCTTTGTACTCGCGAGTTTCGACAGGATGTATTCCCAAATATTGTGCTCGCAGGGGACATGCATCACCTCCTTGAAGTCGAACATCTTCATCCTCTATTTTATCAGGGATAAGTACTCAACGAGATTATTAGTTTTGGATTGGTACTCTCCCTGCACCTGGGAGGTGACGGGCTAGGAGTCGGTAAATATCTTAACCTCCTTCATACCAAGGTCCTCGCCAAGGCGCAACCCCATGAGGAAGGCCTCATACTTGGCTGGGTTGTTTGAAGTTGGGAAGGTTAGGGCGAGGGAGACCTCGATCAAGATGCCCTCTTAGTTCTCAAGGATGATTCCCGCTCCACTTCCTGTTGAGTTGGATGCCCCATCGACATAGATGGTCCACTTGTGGGCTTCGTGCATCAGGGAGGTTGTGGCGGTCCTTTCTGCGATGAAGTCGGCCAGAACGTGAGCCTTAAGGGAATTTCTGCTCTTGTACTGGATGTTGAACTCAGAGAGTTGGAGTGACCATTTGAGCATTCTACCCGCCATGTCGGGACGGTCGAGTAGCGGTTTGACGGGTTGGTCCGTCCTAACCACGATCGTGTGGGCCAGGAAGTAGTGTTGCAACCTTCTGGCCGCATTGATAAGGGCCAGAGTGACCTTCTCAATCTGCTGGTTGTCGCACCCTAATTTTTGACCTTAAGATTCCACCTCCTTGTTTTTTGACGTATTTGTTACTATTATTCTTTCTACTAACAAGTCTGTACAGGTGCGATAAATTCAAGTGGAGGTAGTGCTCATTCTCACAGCCGAACGTTCAAAGCATGACCCTGTTGATTTAAAGAACTTTAAAGCTTTCTACTAGCTTGAACTTCTGGTTTCATTAAAGATCAATTTAACTAAGGTCTCCTGTTGAAATTGGGCCGAGCATCCTCTTACTAAGGACCAAAGGTCACTTCCCTCGAAGTTCTCATAAGCTCCCGGGCATGCTAAATGAATCAGGAATTCCTCAAGGGTATAGTGTTATTGTTTGCCCAGGATTGTGTGAATTTTGTCAGAGAATTTTATGAGATCTTGTATGATTGGCTTGTGACTTAATTACTAAAGGTGACAACCATGGATTAAAGAATGCATCTGATACCTTAAGTTTTGCTTGGTTCAAACAACAATTGGATTATCGGAAGTCCGTTAGCTAACCTCTTCATGTGACCAAAGCAATGAACGTTCGTCTGATATATTGGTTTAATGCTCGTGATATGTTGTGGAAATTGATTCTAATAAGTATACCATGTACCCTCCTCATGCCAAAATCTGTACAGGTGTTTATATTATTTTACTAAGAAGTACATTAAAAAAGGGTACCTTCAGCTTTGATCAGAAGATCCCAACAACATTTAATTAGTTACATTTTATGGACAATTACATCAGTTTATGCGATGGGTAATTGAAAAGGAAAGTTCAACTCTGTTTACTTCCAATTAAAGTGATTACATAAGCTACAAGCATTGTTTTGCAATTAAAATACATAACAGACGGCGATGTTGTCAAGACTACGGAAAGGCATGTCGTTTTCCGCTGTGAAGTAACTCAGGCTTCGTCGAAGTTCCATTGAAGGCGTTCAAGACCAGGACAACGCATAGCAAGAGGCTTCACCCCATGCACTAGAGTTAAGCGGATTCGCCAAGACCGAAATTGTTGTTACCAACTTCCTCTTATATTTAACCCGTCCAAGTATTGATCCTTCAGAAGAAAGCAGCATTTGTTAAAATTGGAAATGCGGCACAAATAAACAAGCTTAATCTATACAAGAACCAGGATGACAGAGTATTTGAAGCTCACCTCGTTTAACCAATCTCCGAGCTTCAACATCGTCGCAACCCTCCTTGCAACATCAGGGACTTTCAGGCTATCACCCGCTCCTAGCACGCCGTCCATTTGTGAGCAACCAAGGCGGAACTGAAAATAAAATATGGACTTCTCATTAGTGTTTGAACTGTCAAAAATTGGAAATAGAAGCAGCTTCACCAAATTTCATTCCAATTGCAATTTACAAAGCAAATGAATTTTCAGCAAACTTACCAATAGCCGCAGAAGACCGCTTGAAGAACGCCTTCATGGTCTGACGAGAAGCAAATAACCACCAAGCTTGTTATCCCCACCTGCAACATTGAGGGCATAACAGAGGATCTCCATCTGTTAGTTCTGAGCTTGATGGGGCCATAACTGTAGATCCGCAGGCAATCCACATGGTAAATCAAACAGGAAACTCATCAAAACCAAGACCAGAATTCCTGCGCAAAAAGAAATGTGTGAATATGTTTGTAAGGATATTGAATACGGCAACAAACCAGCATACAACAGAGCAGTTACCTTACGTTATTGACCTTTACCGCGCTTCAAAACAGCTGAATGTCAAACCGTTCGTGGGTAAGCGACTATGGACAACAAAGGTACTGCAATGTCGGCAAGCACACGGCTGTTCCTTATTGCCAGGTGGGAGATCACAACACCGTCATCAAAGTATTGCTGCAAAAGATAAAAGTGTCAATAAGGAATTAATAATCCCGATTCGAGTTCCAACTGGGTCAGAGGGCAGCCAAGGCATTTGAAGAATTAATTTGAAGTACACTGGGTTAAGTTTTAAAGAAGGTACCTGCATAAATGGGACATATCATCAAAGCTATCACTACCAATATTTGGCCTTGCCTTTCAAAGTTTGGTGTTTTTGTCTGGGATCCTGAAGGGGATTTTGAAGATGAGCAGAGTTTTATAAACTGAAGCTGACAAGTCCCAAGTTTTGAAGTCTCGCCCGGCATACACATCATTAGCATTTTAAACCTTCAACTATCTCACAGTGTCGTCAACTTCAGTACGGTTACGGCGGCAGTTATCCCTGCGTAATTTCGAGTTAAATCGGAATTCATTAAGGCAAGTCACATGATAACATTCTTGGTTTTGTGTTGAAATTCAACCTGCATATTAACCCCAGCAACAGCCTAGGAAATCTCCCTTCCGTAAGTGGACGAGGCTAAAACCTGAAACACGAAGACGTGGCGAGTGACCTCAAGAGAATTTAAAATCAAGAAGTCAACGAATAGGTATCGTATAGGTAGGTTTCAAAGCAAGAATAAGTTTTGGAGGGAATTCACCTAAGTTGAAAGAATGAGGCAATTTATGATTTACCTTAAGTCAAGATTCGTTGCTCACGTCCAACTCGTAGGTTTGTGACGGCAGCAGTTGTTTGTCTTAGCAGCAGTAACATTGGACTTCAACCTCGGTATTAGCGGCAATGCCGCAGCTTCTTCCCCGTCGCCGGTATCTACAAGCTACTCAAGATGAAAGAAACCTATTACTTTCATCATCAAACCAAACCAGTATTAATGAAAATCAATATCAAAATAAATGGAGAAATAGAGAAGGTGAATGGAAAGGAACTTAGTTACAATGAATTTGTTGAGAGATATATGGAGAAGAACAAGCCTATGGTGCTAACTGGATTAACGGAGAATTAATGGAATCTCCAATCTTTTTTTCTCCACTCATTTTGTTGCCTCCAAAGTTCAGGTTGCAAACTGTGATGCCAGGATTTTTACTGATCAAATAGAGGAGATGTTGGTGTCTGATTTCGTTGGACTTTGTTCTGAAGTCGAGGGCTTTGCAGTTCGATGCGGTAATCAAATGGTGTAAGCATCGGTGACTCTGCGCCTGTACCATATTTGAAGGATTGGCATTTTGTGAAGGAGCATCCTGATTACGTAGCATACATCACTCCGATGTTCCTTTGTGATGATTAGCTCGACCCGTATCTCGGTAACTTCAGAATGAATGTCTGTTCTGACAGAGACCAACAAAATAGGGAAATATGTTGCTCTGGCCACCATCTTGTTTACAAGGGAGTCGAATGATCTTGGACTCCTCCACACGCTAATGTTTTCAGGTCGTATGTCTGGTCAACAAACATTTGCAAAAAAGAAAAGAGGCTATCTGGTTAGAGTACACACGAAGCAGGGGAAATCATATTTTGTTCCTAGCAGATGGTATCACCAAGTTCATAATTTGGAGGATGCAATATCTATAATCACAATTAGTTCAGTGTTTATAACCTTGCTCGGGTGTGGAACTTACTTTTAAGGGACTACAACGAGGCCTATGTAGAAGACGTCAAGGATATGTGATGACTTTGAAGGTCTCTGCCAGCGCAATCTTGCTGCTAACACATGGATGATTCTTTACGTCTTCTTCACTTTCATTTCATACTTCATCTTGGCCAACTTGGTGCTGCTTTGCTACACAGATAGAAGAAATGGAAGTCCAATACGAATTCCATAAGAACAGCATTGAATACCATTGATACCAAATTGGTGGACCTACAACAAAATCGGGCATAATGAGTCAGAAGAGGCATGTTTCAATTCACAATAAAACCAATTTTAACCCTTTCCAAATAAGTCCCAACATGTTTCAGACAAATTCAAACCGAAAAGGAAAAGGAGTAATTTTCATTAACATTGTGTCTCATTTCAATCAACTATAAAAGAAGGGGAATTCGAGATTCAAAGGAGGAGAAAAAACCTTAACAGAACACACAACATTCACAAAAACCCCAAAATCGAAAAAGGGAGAGCAACTTATCTGTCGTGCCGCCGAAACTTCAAAACCAACCTCACGGACAACGACCTCACCCATCACTAGAATCGCCGTGACAAGCCTTCGTTCGCGTCAAAACTCACTTGCCGTCGCTGATACCTCGCGGTAATCCCTCTGCTTGAGCCAAATTCATTGAGGCTTTTGATTTTGTTTGATTGTGTTTCAGGTTTACAAATGAAGGAGGAGAAATGATGAGATGGAAGACGAGCGAGAAAGAGAGAAGAAAAAACGCGAGAATTTGGAAGAAAGGGAAATCGCGGATTGAGAGAGAAGAAAAAACACGAAGAAAGAAGAGGAGATGCAGTCGGCGAAAGCAGATCGATAGGGGGGAAATCAATTTGGGGGCTAGATTTTTTCATTTTGTAATTGTACGCACACACGCACATGACACCAATCATGCACCCTTACAACACGGCACTCTGATCTCCAACGGATCAGATCGGGCGATCCATAACTCGCACGTCTACTGTAACCCGTATGCATACTACACTGAATCATACGCCTAAACCTCCCTCTAATTAATTAATTAACCCATTAATCCTTTTTTAAAACCATGGATCTGCCCCTTAATTTAATCATTTTAGTCTAATAACTAATTTAATTAATTAAATAATTGATTGACCCTTTTAAAATTAGCCATTTTTTAATTTTAAAATCATAACTTGTTTATCTAATTAATCTAATTAATTTGCAACCCATTTAAATTCACTAAAATATAATTTATTTAATAAAATCCAATCTTTTTTATTCAATTAAATCTCACTAAGCGATAATCAAATAAATCTTCTCAAATTAATTTAGTACCTAAACCTTTTTCTCAAAACTTATTTATTTAAACCTTTTCCATTCAAAATTTAATGGAGTTGTAATCCAAAACTCTTTACTAAAACAAAAACTTCTTTCTAAATAATTTGCATTTTATTAATGACTAAACATTTTAATAATAACAATCTTGTTTTTTTATAATTTAAACTAACTATTTATCTTTTATGATAATAACTAAAAACTTATTTAATAATAAAAACTTTTTCTCAAAACCTATATTTGTTTAAGATCATCTCTAATTAGAACTTAATTGATTTATCACTAGAAACTTTTATTAAACTAGTTTAGTAATTCAACATTTTCGCCAAAATAAAATCAAATTCAACACTCGCTTAAAACCAAATCTCATCAAAGATAATATTTTCTCAACCCGCTTAAAATCAATCAACATCGTAAATCCAATTCAATCGTGCACGCTTACATCTGTTCGCACATTCACAATCCACTCACTTGCACTTAGCGCTTTCATGCGTGTGTATGGCTTTACTTTCTGCAATTTAATATTATCGCAATTTATCATTCTCACATCGCATAATCGTCCAAAGGAAAAACCTACACATGAGTCAACACTTGTGTGTAGTGCACATCATTTTCATCATTCCCCTCACGATCCTTGATCCCATTCAAGTTGATCTTTCTAAGTTAGATCCTACCCACAGGAAGGACCGTTATCTTTTACAAACTTAGATACAAAACAACAACTCAAAACAACAATATTCAAACACAATAGAAAAATAGATGTTAATCATCTTAAGCGAGATAGAATCTCCACCCCACATCAATACAATCAATACCATAGGAACTATACCTTAAGAGAGACAGAGGCGTACTCGTCGATCAATATCCGATTACTTGGGCCCTTCTCTTAAGACGATGCAAAGACTATTTTCCTACAACTTGTGGCGGTTAAATCTCTCTTAAAATGATAACTCGTCTTTTCTCCTAAAATCAATCAAATCTACTACCCTAAACCCTTAGGAACTTTGACCACAGTCAAAGAACTCCTCAAACCCTTTAGGGGAACTACAAATACTCTAATTCCACTCCTGTAAGGATATGTAGGCATAAGATGCGATATCTTATCGAGTATACTTAGAAATAAATCCCTAGGTCTTTCAACCTTAAGCAGATAACACTTAGCAATAAACAAACATAAAACAAGAGGTTCCTATAGAGTACTACAGAAACTTAGGATGCTAGCACCTTCCCTAAGTTTAACCAACCCCGAACCTAAAACTCTCTAAACCTTGCATTTGCATTGCATTGTGGGTATTTCGACCTTTATCCCTTCCTTTGGACAAAATCAAAGTTCGGTTGCAAATGAATCAGATTCAAACTAATCAATAGTTTGGTATCCAAATTTCACCGCGACACTGGTACCTGAGATCGGGGTCATGTAGGGCTTTGCTAGTGAAGTAAATTGGTTTTTTTCCCTCGGGGGTTTTGCAAATGAGAGTCACGTTGACGGCCTCAATCGCGACAACAAGATACAAGTATAGAGTCTCCCCGACTTCAGGTCGTGATAGGACCGGGGGTTGTGAAAGGACTTGTTTGAGTTGGAGGAGGGTTTGCTCGCACTCCTCGGTCTACTCGAACATGGTTTTCTTGCACAGAAGCTTGAAAATGGGAGTGCGTGTTGGGAAAACTTGGCCATGAAGCGGAACAGTGAGGCGGGCATCCCATTTAGGGATTACATTAATTTCTTTGAGTTCGGTATTGGAAACTCAGAGAAAGCCCTGCACTTGTCGGGGTTCGCCTTGATTCCTTGCTCCATCAAATAGAAGTCGAGGAATTTTCCTGCTCATACACCAAAGGTGAACTTTTTTGGGTTGAATCTCATTCGCCATCTCCTCGTTGTGTCAAAGATTTTCTTGAGATGAGCAGTGTGGTCGATTTCTTCTTGCGATTTCACAATCATGTCATCCATGTAGGCCTCGAGCATGTCTCTAATTTCGCTTCGGAAGACTTTGATCATCTGTTGGTAAGTCGCACCGACGTTTTTCAGGCTGAAAGGCATCTCGTTGTAGTAATAATTTCCCGACTCGGTCATGAAATCCATGTATTGCTTGTTGACCTTCACCGTGGGGATTTGGTTGTATCCCGAGTACGCATCCATGAACAACAGTAAATTAAAAGCTGTAGAATTGTCGACCAGTTTGTCGATGTTAGGCAATGAGTAAGTATCTTTGGGACATGCCTTGTTGAGATTAGTACAGTCAATATACATTCTCCATTTTCTAGTAGATTTTTAACTAATATAACATTAGACATCCAGGTTGTGTACTGGGCTTCAGAAATAAAATTTGCCTCTAGGAAGTCTTTTATAGATTTTTCAGCAGCCTCCGCTTTCTCGAGAGACTGCCTACGCCTATGTTGTACTATGGCCCTAGCAGTCGGATCTATGGTGAGCTGGTGGCAGGCCACATCGGGGTCAAGCTCGGGCATCTCTGCAGCGCTCCATGCGAACAGGTCAACATTATTCCTTAGGCAGGCTTTTAGTTGCTTCCTCGTCAAGTTAGAGAGCCCCGTGCCGATCTTCACGCTCTTGTCAAGGTCATCACCGAGAGTGATAAGCTTGAAGTCTACATCTGGAATGGGCGCACAGGATGGAGAAGTTGCCTGTCGCCATCATTTGTTGGAGGCACATCTTCTGTTGCTTCATTCTACTCCTATTTTCTAAAGAAGCGGCTGTCGAGGTTGACCAAAATGAAGAACGACAATAGCTTCTCCTCCTCGGTGCAGGCCGACTTGCTGGCATTTTTGGGCATGATGTGTATTAAGTTCAGCCCCTTGGTGGGTGCCTCAAAACATCTCTTGGCAGCTTTAATGCCCCCGTGGAGGATGACGATGTGACCCCTGTCCGTATATTACTTCATATTCAGGTGGACTGTAGATGGTACCACGGTTAGTTCGGCCATGGCTGGCCTTCCCAGAATTAACTAGTATATAAAGGGGAGCTCTATCACCAGGAAACAAACCTTGACTTGCCTGGTAGTCTCCTCGGATCCGAATGTGACGAGCAGGTCAACATAGCCCCATGGCCTCATGGTGGTGCCATTGAAACCCTGCAAGTAGGAGATGATATACAGAGTCAAATGGCTCTCGTCAAGTTGGAGATTGGTGAGCATACATTATGTAAACCGAACTCCCCTGGCCGATGAGGATGCAGCGGATGTTGAAGCTTGTCATATGGGCTCTGATCAACAGAGGGATGTTGGAATTTGGGGCACCATCAAGTAGTTTCTTGAGGTAGATGGTGATCGGATTTGAGTTTCCCTTTAACTTGTCGAGGGTGGCGTTCTGCTTTGAGCTTTTTTCGATTAGCTCGTCAAACTTCCTCTTGAATAACCCCACTGAGAGTTTGTTGAACCCTCCGTCGGATATGACCATTGTAGCGGGGAAACTCTCTCCTGGGATACAAGAAAACAGAGGGGTGTCGGCCTTGAGGGGGAGGTAGAAGTCCTCTTGTCGGAAGAGGCACAAAGCAACCTGTAACCCAGTGTCATCGGAGGGTGGCGTCACCTCCTCGGCCTTTTTCACCTCGCAAGTTTCCTGTCGAGGAGTCTCGTTCCTCCGAGTGTATTGCTTTAGGTGCCCTTCCTTGATCATGATTTCGATGGCATCCTTGAGATGGATGTAATCTTCCGTGACGTGTCCGTGGCTCCTGTTGAACCGACAGTAGTTGGACTTGCCGAAGTTGGGCTTGGGGGGCATTGGCTTCAAAAAACGGACCCCACCTCTTTGGAATTCCGAGTTGATGCACTTGGCCAAGATGCGTACACGGGGAGCGGTGAGTAGTATGTACTCGGTGAAACGGCCTGTTGGTCCCCGGTGTTCTCGAGAGTCGCGGGGCCTGTCTTCTCTTCTTTTGTCCCCGCCACGCCAGGGAGCAATGAAGTCTTTGTGCTTGGAGACTTTGGCACTCTCCTGGTTCCGTGAGTCGCGGGCACTATTGGCGGCATCATTCTCTTCATATTAGATGTAGGTTCGGGCCTTTTGGGGGAGTTCGTCCAGCGTGTTGGGCCTTTCGAAACTGACCGCCTTTGAAAAATTATTGCGGGGTTGCAACCCTCGCTCGATCAGATATCTCTTCATACCGTTCGTCTTGGATACTTGGACAACCTCTCGATTGAATTTCTATATATAGTCCCAGGGAGATTCTTCATTCCCCTGAATGATAGCCTCCAAGGATGCCTCCATCTTCGGATGTCGCCGAGAGGCGGTGAAATTCCTAGAGAACTGTCTCTTCAGCTCTTTCTAGAAGGTGATGGATTCAGGTTCGAGGCTCTTATACCACGCCATCACGCCCTTCCTCAGGGTCGTCGGGAAGAGTCTGTATTTTATGGCTCCCCGGACGTTGTGGTAGTCGAGCATTGTGTTGATGCTCTCAATATGGTCATCCGGGTCGGTCGTGCCATCATAGGTTGCCAGACTCGGTGGTTTCTCCATCCCGTCGGGGAGGCGGGTCTCCATGATGGCCTTTAGATAGTTGAGGGTGGGGGTTGTCTTCGTCGCTTTTAATGGGTGATTGTGATGGGAAAAGGTTGTAATTAGGGCTTTTGTCGCGGCGAGGATGGCTCCTTGGTTGACTCTTCGGTTTTCCCATCTGCCCATCAGCTTTGCTTCTCTTGGGAACCGGGAAATATCGCTCCTTCTGGGGAGGGATATGGTCTCACTTCTGAGTTGTTACGGGCTGAGACCTTTCTAGTTGTGGGGGACGTCCATGTTGTCGCGACGAGGGGCTTCGAGATTTGTCCCATTGATGTCTCTGCTGGGGAGAAATAGGATGTGTTTCTCGTCGTCTAGGGGACGGGATGCGAGAAACTGGGCGCCTATATCTCTCTGGGGGAGAGCATGATTGTTGCTCATTTTCTAGCACCTCGATTTGTTCGTTCTGTTGGAACACCATTAGGTTTGTCTGGTTGATCACCGTAAACAAGGCCACCATGGTTGGGTCAGCGTTGGGCGGCACATGAATGGGTTGGAAAACAACAGGATTGTCAAGTCAATGGGCGGCGTTATCGACCGCATCGTTGAAGGAGGGAGAGGCGGTGCACCTATCCCTAGGGTCACCCTTCTTGATGGGGACAGCCATGTTGGGATCGTGGTCGTTGCCGTTGGTGAAGGTGGTGAAAGCAGCTTCATGAAGGTTATCGTGAATGCATGGGCTGGCCATGATCGATGGAAGTTGAGATATGCTTTAGTTCTTTGGTTTATGAGGAAGAAAGAACGGGGAAGCAAGAGATTCTCACAAACATCGTCACTGATCTTACCGGACCAAAAAGAAATCAGCAGCTAGCAACACATCGTGAGCTCCTAGTTCGCCGGTGGTGGAGAAGAGGAAGGGGTTTACCTGCAAGACACTCTGATGCTAAAGTGAGAAAATGGAGAGAGTGATCAAGTACAAAAGCAAATGAGTTTAGAATACCTGGCTCTCTAGTGAAAGAGGGTATTTATAATGTGCCCCCGACATTGGGCCAACGGTTATCCATATCGGGTTGGATCATTAGGTCCAATATGAATAACTGCCAAGATCTACATGGCGTAGGAAAGACAAGGACATGGTCTTCATCCTGGTCCAACTGCCCCGTGAACTTTGGAGGATGGGGGACCTGTTCTCTTGGACGCGGGTAGTTTGTTGATGATGTGTCCCCGCGTAGGGAACACGTGGAGATCATGGGGAAGACGAGTGAGCACTCCCCGTGTGGATTGAGGGATTGGGCCTTACTGGGGTCTCCCCGACAAGGAGTTGGGTTGGGCCAGTCCCTTGTCCAGTCCAGAACTATATATATGGAAGAGATTTCTAAAATATATAGGTAAAGCAACAGAGACCTATGCCTAGGACCTCTAATTTTTTCCATTTATTTTATAGACTTTCAAGTATATATTTTTTTATAAGCGAGAATTGAATTAAAGGAGTTTAAGAGGGTCTCTACCCCAAATTTACATCAATAATTTACAATTTATCCTTCCAAAAGCACTCTAAAAAACCTATAATAAATTTAGAGGAAATTTTGTCTAATCATACAAGCTACAACTCCCTCGATAGTTCGAAAACAATGGTATCCACCTCCAAGACAAAACAAGGATAGATTGGAATATAGACTCGACGATACAAATTTCGTTATTAAACATAATGTTATTCCTAGTCTTCCAAATACACCAGCGTGTTATAAACCATATTGCATTTGAATTTTCCAGTTCACACCTACCACAGAACATTAAAAACCAAACCATAACATGATCCTAACTTGTCGATTTGTTGATCCATTCTATTCCAATCCAGTTATACACCCTCAATCAAACCAACCTTACCTTAGAACAACTAAAGAAAAGGTGTGATAATTCCTCATTCTCATGGAAGCATAACACACATACCTTTTCATGCCTACTAGTTAATATTGTGCGATCAACAAGATTCTTACGAGTTGGAAGTCTATTTAGAAAACAACCTCCACGTAAAAATCTTAATCTTCATTGGAATGTTAGTTTTCCAAAGAATCTCCAATGCTGTGAGAATTGGTGTTCCCAACAATGAGTGATTTCCCACACCAGTAATATGATTGTAATATGACTTGACTGAAAATTCATTTGAAATCTCAAGTTGCCAAATCCAACCATCATCTATGTCTACTTTTGGATGAATTAGGACCAAAGAATCTTCTAGTTCTAGTAGTTCCAGAATTGCCTCACCTTCAATTTCTGCATGTAAAGTTCTGATGTTCCACCTCCACACTCCAACTTCCCATACACTTATATCAAATACAGAACAAAGCTCTGAAGATGATTTTTCGAACAGGTATGGGAAAAATAAGTTGAGCTCTACATTACTGATCAGTGCATCTTTATGCATATTCTCCTATACTTTTACTTAGGCATTTATTTACTTTATTTTGATTATTCTTATGTTTTATTATGTTTTTATATTTTATTTTATTTTTGGTTTAATTTGATTTTCGCACTTTATTTTTCAGCTTTAGCAGTCTGCGCGAAAACGATCATAACTGGAGTTCCGGGAATCCGTTTGAGGCGTTCTGAAAATCGCCAGAAAGCTAAGAGAGAGCTACGACTTTCGTGTTGGAGTCGAAGTCAGATTCGGAGCATATTTTCCCAAAATATTCGTTGAAGTTACAGCATTAGGAATTTGTTTTAGTTTTGGGTCATGTTTTGGGTCTGGGTTATATTTTCGACCAAGTTGGGTTTTGAACCGGATCCATTGTTTTTCTTTTTAGGGGAAACCTTGTTTTACTTTTAATTATATACTATTCACGGAAAAAATGGAGAGAGAGGTTTGAGAAGAACTCATGGAAAACTAATACCTCCGGGCAAATCCTGTTGTGTACGGTTTCAACACTTTGAGGTTATTATAATATCAATTTAAATCTGATTCCTTTCAATCCTTTTCTATGAAGTCATTTGCTTAATTTGATTGCAATTGTTTGCTTAATTCAATTGTTGTTCATAGGATAGAATTGATTAAATTCGATTGTATGCATGTTCCTAAATTTAATTGTGTGTTATCGTTTGCTTAATTCGTTAATTTGTCATATTCTTAACCGTTTGCTTAATTTGGTAAACAGGAACATAATTCATTTGATGTTGGTAAGCGCTTGTCTGATTAATATCATAATTGAATAGGATTGGAGCCGTTTAGGGATTGATGTTATAATAGCCGATGATAAGTCGAAACCCGAATCAGTAGGATTAATCGTTTTAGCTTATTTTAATAATCACTTTTTTTATAGTCACTTATTTTAAGTATTTTTTTCTCTTAATCAAAATTCAAACCCCAATAAACTGTTATTTTATTGGTCAATCACTACAAGAATCCTTGAGAACGATATTCTGAGTTACTGTCGCTGTACTATAATTTTTACAAAAAGACTCGTTTTTGATCCGCGCGCGACAGTGAATCAATTACCTATCTATTTGCATTTCCAAAACAATATATTAGAGCCTTTACCTAGCGCATCCGATACCTTGTTCATGAAGCAGTTTCCATTTTCTTTGTTGCGGTCTAATAACATATCCCTCAACCACAATAAGTCAATAGCTTCATTACTTCCTTCACCTTCACTCAATACCCTTTCTACCAAATTTTCGTATCTGAACTAAAGGATGTTCCTCCACAACTCATTACCATTTTGTAAAAATCTCCACAACCATTTCGACCGAAGTGCTACATTGAAATAACCAACATGTTTTATCCCTAATCCACCAAGTTTCTTATCTTTGCACAAGGATTTTCAGCTAACCCACGAAATGCCATGAATTCCCACTGAACTGGACCAAAGGAAGTGTCTTTGGATGCCAATAATCTCCTTAACCACCTGTTTTGGCACCTTGAAGAATTATATATGATGAATTGGTAAGTTTGCTAGAACAAAAATCAATAATGTCACTCTCCCGCCAATAGACAACTTTCTACCAATCAACGATGATAGCCTGACCCTCAAGCAAGTAAGCACAAATTGATAAAATTTAATTCTTCTTTGATTGCCCCTACCATAAGTCCAAGGAATTTGAATGGCATAGATCATGATTTGCAGAATAAGAATTATTCTGCGACCAACATGAACTCAGGATCAATACCAACACCATAAAGACAACTTTTCACAAAGTTTATCTTCAAACCTGAAACCAACTCAAATCCCCACAATATATACTTGATTGCCCACAAGTTAGAGTAATTACCATCACAAAGAAGTAATGTGTCATTAGCAAATTGTAGGATACTCACTAACATATTATCTTCCACTTTGGAACCACTGAACAAATTCAGCTCAGCAACCTTCTTGACCAAAACTTCCAGGCCTTCAACCATAATTGCAAACAGCAATGGGGACAATGGATCCCCTTGTTTCAATCCACGTGAAGCCTTGAAATCCTTCGATGGGCTTCCATTTATTAAAACTAACATTAAGCTATGTTGCACTACTCCTCTAATCCATCTCCTCCAATTAGTTCTAAAATTCATTGCATGCATCATACTTTATAGGAAATCCCATTCAACACAATCATATATCTGCGTAAAATCAACTTTAAATAGCAAGCATTGTTTCATACTTCTTTTTGCATAGTCCATACATTCATTAGCAACAATGACTCCATCAAATAGGTTACGACCTAGAATGAAGGTTGTTATGGGAAGGTGAAATCAACTTTCCAATAACTCTGTTCAGCCTCTTTGAAAGCATTTTTAACACCACTTTCGGAATGCAACCAATACGGCTAATTGGTCTATATTCCTAAAAATAGAGTGGATTCTCCACCTTTGGTACCAAGGAAATGAATGATGAAACAAACGCCTTTGGTAGGATACAATGTCAAAGAATTCTAATACAACATTTGTTACATCAACTCTTACAATATCCCAGCAGTGTTTCAAGAATTTGAAGTTGTACCCATCCATATTTGGACATTTATTGCCATCACATTTGAAGAAGTTTTTACACCTGTTGCTAGGATCAAAACAATCAGGTTGGTTGTTGGTCTAGCAAACATGAAAATTTGGCACACATGCCAGATGGATGTGAAATGTGCATTCTTGAATGACCCCTTAGACGAAGAATTTTATATTGCACAACCAGCAAGGTTTGTGAAACAAGGCAAATAAAGAAAGGTATGCATGCCGCATAAAGCCCTGTATGCACTTAAACAAGCTCCAAGAGCTTGGAATAAGAAGATTGACACCTTTCTAAGGGAGAAGAAGTTTGTGAAGTGCACAACTGAGCATGGAGTATATGTAAGGAGAAGCAATATTGAATTGGTTATACTATGTATCTATGTCGATGACCTGTTGATAATAGGAGTTGCAAGAAGGATATCGAAGACTTGAAACATAACTTGAGTGAGAAGTTTAAAATGTTAGACTTGGGAAATCTCTCATATTTCCTTGGCATCAAATTCTACAAGAGTAGTAGAGGTTTGATGATGCACCAAAGAAGATATGCAGACGAAATGCTCAAGATATTTGAGATGCAAGATTGCAACCCAACTTCGACTTCAGCTGAGACCAGATTGCAACTGTCGAAGGATTTAGATGAAGATGATGTCGACCCAACCCAATATAGAAGACTTATTGGATCACTTTGATACCTTTGTCACACAAGGTCTGACTTAGCATACAGTGTGTTATGGTAAGTAGATTCATGCAGAAGCCAAAGGTATCACACCTAGCAGTGGAGGATACTAAGGTATTTTAAAGGGACTCTCGACTACGGAATTTTGTTTCCTGCAGCTGATGAAGGAAAATAATGCAAGTTAGTGGGATACACTGACTTTAGTTGGTGTAGTAATGCTGAGGATAGAAAATCCACAGTTGGCTATATGTTTATGTTAGGTAGTACACCAATTTCTTGGAGTTCGAGAAAGGAGTCAGTAGTGGCATTGTCATCATGTGAAGTAGAATATATAGTTGCTTCTCTTTGCACATGTCAAGCAACCTGGATGGTGAACTTGGTCGAAGAGATCATAGAAAAAAGTCATTGAGAAATTACCATGAAGATCGACAGCATGTCAGCTATCAACTTGGCGAAGAATCCAATAGCACATGATCGAAGTAAGCACATTGAAATGAGGTTCCATTATCTTTGAGAACAGGTAGTAGAAGGGAAGATGAACTTAGAACACTGCAGAACTGAGAATCAGATTGCAGACATCATGACGAAGGGAGTGTTAGTAGAAGTGTTCAAGAAGCTAAGGTCTATGATGAATGTAGATAGTTTAGATACAATGAACTAGGTGATGTGTTAAATATGTAATTCATTGTTTTAGAAAGATTATGATTTGATTTAGAAAGATTAGATTAGATATTTTTGGCCTTTTATAGTTTGGGCTTTAGCTTGAGATGAAAGTTAACCTAAATCTATAAATAGGGAGGAACCCTTTTCATTGTAATTATCAAGTTTGATAATCACAGTTTTGCAGTTGCAAAGTGATAATAAAATTCCACAATTGTAGGAAGAGAGTTACTCTGCAGTTTATACTTATCTTCTTTAAACGTGTTCTTGTTTTTGTTCATTGTCATTACATAACAATCTTGAGATCAAGGTTGAGAAGAATTCACTATAGATTATGGTTGAATTCCAATAGCGCCTTGGGTCTTTGGATGAAATAGAGAATGGATCCTGAGTCTTTGGCCGACACAGAACAATCGCCTTCAAGACTCGTCATGCATGTTTGATGTCGGGGGAGTCTTTTAATATTATGGTTGGCCTCAAAGGAATTTCATCCCTGTGTCACCAGGCATACACCTTTTTGGTTTTGCCAAAGCGTGATGTGATTGCAGGCATTAACTACAATTCCATCATTGAAACGTTTCACCATTTTTTTTACGTGTGATCCGAAAAGGTATGGGTGACGTGACTCAATTTTCTATGCACTAAAGTACACTCGAGTATTGTTGGAAAAATAACAAATTTCTACGCACGTGGAAGCGTACCCACAAAAATAAAAAGAAGTAAATAATTCTAACAAAAACTCATAAAATCATAATTCAACTTGTAATTTACAAGGACAAAATTACATACCTTCTCATACAATTGCAATCAAAGCCTCACTCAATTGCAATTTTTAGACGGAAAAATTGTAAACCCTCTCTTAATAGCAATTTTTGAACGGAAAAATTGCAAACTCTCAACAACCTATTTTTGAACACAAGAATAGAAACCCCTCTATAAACACATAACTATCCAAATTCATAATACACCCAAAAGACTACATTTTATTGTTGTGTAGAAAACTAAAACTAATGATCTCTATTTATATTAATACTCAAATTCTATTTTTTATACTACCCGATGTGGAACTTGAATGAATATACTATTTAACCCAACAAATCCTCCCTTCATCCAAAATCTCACATGTCTTTACTTTTTCTTCAACTTCATCTTCAAAGAGATCATTATAATTATAATGATTAGACATATTTGTAAAACTATTACTCTTCAATCTTTTTGTCTTCTTCCTCCCTTGATCAAAATAATTGTTACTCTTTGTTACTCCTTTTATCGAAATCTTAACTCTGATACCAGTTGTTAGGAAAATAACAAAAAAAAAAAAGAAAATTCTACGCACGCGGAAGTGTATCCACACAAAAAAAAAGAAATAAATAATTCTAACAAAAACTCATAAAATCATTTTTCAACTTGTAATTTTACAAGGACAAAATTACAAACTCTCTCATACAATTGCAATTTTAAGGAGAAAATTTCAAACCCTACCAATTACAATTTTTAAACGAAAAAATTACAAACCCTCGCTCAATTGCAATTTTAGGACTTAAAAATTGCAAACCCTCTTACAATAGCAATTTTTGAACGGAAAAATTACAAACCCTCTCAACAACCTATTTTAAAACAGAAAATAGAAAACCCTCTTTATACACACAACTATCTAAATCCACAATACGCCCAAAATACTACATTTTATTGTTGTGTATAAAACTAAAACTAACTGTCTCTATTTATATTAATACTCAAATTCTATTTTTTTCTACTACTCGATGTGTAATTTGAATGAATATACTATTTGACCCAACATATATGTGTGTCTAATTTTACACACACACACACACACACACACACACACACACACACACACACACACACACACACACACACACACACACACACACACACACACACACACACACACACACACACACACACACACACACACACACACACACACACACACACACACACACACACACACACACACACACACACACACACACACACACACACACACACACACACACACACACACACACACATATATATATATATATATATATATATATATATATATATATATATATATATATATATATATATATATATATATATATATATAAACCCTTGGATTCAAGACTTCCATGCTTATATTCTTGAGTACAAGATTTCCTTGCTCAGATTCCACGAATCCAAGCCTTCAATGCTCAAGCCCAAGACAAGAGGCTTTATCTAAATTAATTGTTTAGAGAATGAATAACTTATAACAATGCTAGATTAACAATAAGAGGTGTTCAAATATAATACAACACAATTTAAAAAAGACTCTTAAGCTATACAATAATAATAACTCTTAAAAGATTAGCTTCTCTTGAGCTGATGCAAATGGTGTGAAATGCGTGTATATTTCAGTTGTAGTTGCAGTGTTACTTTTTTGGTTGATCTTCAACTTTTCTGATCCTTTTATAACCGAACAAATAGAGTCTTTGAAGCAACCTATCGACTATATTCAAATTAATCTTTCTTCACATATTCTTTTTTAATAAAGTAGGTGCTGGAACTTGTAGCCGAGGAATTACCCACTGAACAAGGCCTTTGTCTAGAGGACTCTTATGTGAAACAAATACAACATACTTTTTTAAAGATAAGGTCAACTACTCTTGAGTCCCGTGATTTCTAGGCTTGAGTTGACATCCATGAATTTTAGAGGCAGGGTTAACACGCTTCTGATTCTGAAATGTACAAAATATTTCTTTACGGTCAGACTCTCTCACAAGAGCCTGATCAGAACCGAACCATAAGTTATTATTGTGCTAGAACTTTTTTCATCAAGTAAATTGAATTTTGTACACATGAACCAGCTAGTTAGAAATCCTAATTGTTCTTCAAATACTTTGTTATCATCAAAACCTTAGAGGATACATGGAATGAACCAAATTTATCTCAACAATCTCTCCCTTTTTGATGATGACAACCTTAAGTATTTTAAAACAATCAGTTTCATATTAATTACTCAATAACTTTCAGGGTCTGAGGTTTGTAAGCCCCCCCTATATCAAACAACCTTAGAGGTGAGGTTTGTAAGCTCCCCATGAGTTCTATCTGTGAAGTCTAAGAAGTGGGGTTTGTAATCTCCCCCTATATAGAATAATTATATTCACTCCAAGATTAATCTTCGTAGAATATTTAATCCATTTCTCCCCTTTTGTCTTCAACAAAAAGATTACAGTACAGAAAAAATAGACAAGTAGACCTTAATGATTAATAATGGTTTTTAAACAATTCATTTCTAGACACCAGTCAAGAACAAGTTTGTTATCAACCCAACTCATTTCACGTGAGCAACATCACCTCGTTGAACAAGAATCATAAAAAGGATCCTACAAAAAGGAATGAGAAAAGAAAATTCTTCATGAGAGTTTAATATATTTTCTTTCAGATAGTTGAACATGGTTTGAGGTAAGTTGATTTTCATTCTTGAGACTAGGAACATAATGAAATGTTTATCCTCAAAATAGAGCCATCCTAATCCTTTTTCTTTAGGCCTTAGATTGGTCCCTATTATTTGGTACAAAACTTTTTCCACAGGAGTAGGAGTAGAAAGGCTTGCAGCATAACCAACATTGTCATAGATGTTGTTGATGTGATTCAGGAACCTATTGTCATGTTTGTATTCCTCAATAGTAACTTCGTCCTCTTCACAATTTATTGATTGAGAAATAAGTTTAGAGTTTATTATAACAGGAAAACTATAGACAATAGATAGAATCTGACAAACATCTAAGTCACCCTGATGAACATTAGCATTCGCCCTAAATTATTTCACAAGATATGGATAGATTGGTCCATTGCAAAATATTCATCTCATTTCTAAAAATGAATACCTGAGACTATCCAAGAAAGGTTAACGATCGTCAATTCATTGAGGTCAATAGTATATTCCTTCAAAATATCTAGATCACAAATTTCTCCTTTAATAGTTTTTGAAGACATATTGAAATACAAACAAGTTCAAGTAGAAAACAATGATTTTACAATACTATCTTATATAGAACATAATACATAAATATCAGGTAAATTTTAGATACAGTCACATAACACATGGAATGCTAATTTATGATAAATGAGAAAGCATGTATTGAATGTTTGGACGGTAATGAGTCTGATTAAAAACAAATCAGAATCTTTGTCAGTATACTTCTAGGAAGAACCAAATTTCAAGACAATATTTGAAAATAGGCATGAGTGATAGCAATGTCACTTCAGTCTCGAGAATAAGTATTTTTGAGAAAACACAACAACCAAGGCTGATTACTTAAAGATACAATTACAAATATAATATATTTTCAAATGGTTTTCCTTGTTGAATGTTTTTGACAATTTCACTAAAAAAGAGTTTATGAGACTACTTTCAATCATCAAGTCAATATATTACAAAACTTGATCTTTAACAACTCAATTTTCAGAGGATATATAACACAAGGATTCTTATTTTATCATAACTCAAAATTAGTCCAATTGTTAATTCAAAGCACAAAGCATAGAATGAAACATTTAATGTATGCTTAAGTAAGAAAGCAACAAGAATGAAAAAGATTCAACAAACTCTATAATCAAAGCTTATAGTCCATGTTTAGGATTTTTTTTAGACTTAATGATATATTGTATTCCAACTGAGTGCTATCAGAATCCAAGTTTCCTTTAGAGTTTCAAAACACTGATGTTCCTCAAAACCCGCCTATCATTAGAATATGGTTTGACAAATTCTAATTAAGACTACTTTTGATTACCAACAAGTTTTGATACTCCATTCAGACTTTAAGCATTATTCATCAACAAATACCATATTCAAATTTTTTCTTATGAAATCAAATCTTGTAAGAACGAAGGGTTTTGTGAATATATCATCCCACTGATGATCAATATTAATAAAAGGAATATCTATTATCCCTTTTTGAACATAGTCCCTACTAAAATGGCGTTTGATTTCAATATGCTTGGTTCTAGAATGTTGAATCAGATTCTTTGTTAGACAATAGCACCAGTGTTATCACAATAGATAGGAATATTGTTACCAAAAATCTGATAATCTTCTAGTTGATACTTCATCCATAGTAGTTGAGTGCAACACTTAGCAGCTGAGATGTATTATGCTTCAGTTGTACACAGAGCAATAGCTGTTTGTCTTTTGCTAGCCTAATATATAAGGTTTTCACCTAAGAATCGACAGTTTCCACTTGTGGATTTCCCTCAATTCTATCCCCGACATAGTCGGCATCATAGAATCCAACTAGCTCATAATCTGAAGATTTCTTTTAAAGAAGTCCAAGATTAGTCGTTCCTTTCAAATATCTAAAGGTTCTTTTAACAGCTGTTAAATGAATTTGTCTATGA
This sequence comes from Lathyrus sativus, assembly GCA_963859935.3. Lineage (NCBI taxonomy): Eukaryota > Viridiplantae > Streptophyta > Magnoliopsida > Fabales > Fabaceae > Lathyrus > Lathyrus sativus. The sequence goes on from OZ012740.1 coordinate 669,404,338, forward strand.
TCTGATTGAAATCTTGCATACAAACATATAATGAATAAAATATCTGGTCTGGGAGGAGTGAGATAGAGTAAGAAACCTATCACACTTTGATATTTAGTATGGTCCACTTTGGCATTGCATTTTTCATTATTCAAGTTGCATGTAGGACGAATAAAAGTTATCATAACATTGTAATCATCAAGATTGAACTTCTTCACAAATTCTCTTGTGTACTTTGACTGGTGAATGTATATACCTTCTTTTCTTTGATTTATTTGAATTCAAATAAAGTATTTTAATTCACCCATCATGCTCGTCTCAAATTCATCCTACATGGTCATAGAAAATTCTTGGCAAATAGATGCATTAGTGGAACCAAAATTTATGTCATCAACATAAGTTTGAACAATCAAAATTTCTTCGTTTAGAGTTATCCTAAAAAGTATAGTGTCAAATTTACCTTTATAAAAATCATTCTCAAGCAGAAAATTACCCAGTCTCTCATACCAAGCTCTTGGAGCTTGTTTGAGTCCATAGAGAGATTTCTTAAGCTTGTAGACAAATTCTGGATGGTTTGGATCTTCAAATCCAGGAGGTTGTTTAGCATACACTTTTTCAGTAATAACTCCATTCATGAAAGCACTTTTGACGTCCATCTGATAAAGAATAATGTTGTAATTAATTGCATAAGAGATAAGAAGTCTTATTGCCTCTAACCTTTCCATGGGAGCAAAGGTTTCAAAGAATTCAATTCCTTCTTGCTGACTGTAACCCAAAGTTATAAGTCTGGCTTTATTCCTCACAACTTCTCCTTGTTCGTTCAGATTATTTCGAAAAACCCACTTAGTACCAATGATGTTCTTAAACTGTGGTCTTGGAACAAGATCCCATGCATCATTCCTTTGAAATTAATTCAGTTCTTCTTGCATAGACACAATCCACCAGTCATATGATAAGGCATCATCAATAGAGGTATGCTCTATCAATGAGATAAGTCCAAGCATTAATTGATCATTTCTGAAAGTCAAACTGGTTCTCAATGGCTCATTTTTATTCCCAATTATTTGCCCTTCTGGATGAGACACTTTATATTTAAATGACCTCTTAGGTGGAACAGGGACTTCAGAACGATTTTGAATAATTACTGAATTTGTAGTAGTAGGATTATTTGGATTCACTTTAATTTTTGCAGCTTCTGGTATTCCCTCAGTTATAGTATTAGACTATGATTAACCATTATCTAAACTCTTTTCTTTTGGAATACATACCACAAGTTGTTCTTCAGAATTCTAAATTCCTGCAAGATTATCATCTGGATCCATAGTCTCTGACTTTTCATAGTCAGGCATTTTGTTATCAAATTTAATATGCATAGACTCTTCAACCATTCTAGTTTATAAGTTGTACACTTTGTATGCTTTTGAGCGTTATCCCAAAAAGATACCCTTTTGAGCTTTAGCATCAAATTTCTTTAGGTAGACTTTATTATTCAAAATGTAACAAGTGCATTCAAATTGATGAAAATAAGAGATGTTTTCCTACCTTTGAAAAATTCATACGATGTTTTATTCATAATTGGTCTAATATAGATTCTGCTCTGAATGTAACAAGATGTATTAACAACTTCTGCCCACAAGTACTTTGGAAGTTTGTTTTAATGTATCCTGGTTCTTGCCATTTCCTGTAATGATTTGTTCTTTCTTTCTACAACCCCATTTTGCTGTGGAGTTCTAGGAGAAGAGAACTCATGGATAATTCCATATCTTTCACAAAAAGATTCAAATTGCTCATTTTCAAACTCTCCACCATGATTACTTCTAACTTTTAAGATCTTTACTTCCATTTCATATTGTAATTTAATGCAAAAGGTTCTAAATAATTCATACATTTCATCTTTAGATCGGAGAAATTTTTTACCCAAGTCCATCTGCTGAAATCATCAACAATGACCAAACCATATTTCTTTTCACTAATAGAAGCAGTCCCAATATGACCAAATAGATCATTGTGAGGTAATTCTAAGGGTCTAGAGGTAGAGACAATGTTTTTAGTTTAAAAAGAGGTTTTCACAATCCTATAGACTTGACATGCTCCACATAGAGCATTTGAGTGATAGTCAAGATTTTGCATCCCTTTGACATGCTCCACATGCTCCACATATAGTGTTGTGTGTACACACACACACACACACACACACACACACACACACAGATACATACATATATGTATATGTGTGTATGTGTGTGTGTAGATATATGTGTATATATAGATACATATATGTATATCTATATATACACATATATCTACACACACACACACACACACACACATATATATATATATTGGAGAATATGTGGTATTTTCTAATTTAATATTTTTTATTCAATAGTTCATGACTCATTGTCAGGATAAAGTAAGACTCGTGAAAATATTGAAAAAGGAATGTGATCTTCTGAAAGAAAAACTAAAAGTTTCTCAAAATAAAATTGAATATTTGGAGAAAGATCACATTGCTCAAGTAGATAAAATATCTGATAAAACTTGAATGAGCATGGGATAGATCTTCAAGACTTTATCATAACTGGTCTTGAGAGAACTAAACTTGCTTCCATGATATATGGATTAAGTAAGAGCAAAGGAAAATATATGGGTTACAATGAGAAATGTGCTAATTCTAAAGCTAAACTCTTGAAACCCCAGAGGATTCATCTTCAAGCAATGCTAAAACATTGATGAAAACTTGTTTTGTGTCCGCCTCAGATAAAGGTAAATAACTAAACCAAATAAAATCTAAGATAACAAAATCAAAGATTCTGAATATATTAATACCAGAAATGCCTAAATCAAAGGTATTAAAGAAATCAAAGTCTAACATTCAAAAATCAAAGGTTCTGAAGAATCCAGAACCTAAAAATCCTAAGTGATAGGTTATAAATAAAGTGGAACTCAAGACCTATGGACCAAAGGTTCTAAAGGGTTCAAATGTCAAAACTTATTCTAGACAAAACTTGTATTATCAAAAAGTCTGGAATTAGTATATGAAGGTGAGAAAATACTTAGAAGGGGGGTTGAATAAGGGTTTTCAAAATGTTATGGCAATAAAAACACAATGATTTTTATCTTGGTTTGTTGAACTCAACTAATCCAGTCTACCCTATCAAGAGTGATTTGCCTTTCTCCACAGGGACTTAATCCACTATAATCAAACAGATTACAATGTCAACCACTAAGAACAACTGTCTTAGTCTTCTCACGAACTACTGACCACAACTTGGTCTTCTTAAGGAACTTTTACAATCAAATGTAAACTAAACAAGTGTTTAAAATGCTTCTATGAAAGCTATATCACAACTGTGATTTATACACTTAAGATTAAGAACGTATGAAACTATTCAACAAAGATATATAATTTGTATGAGAGCTTTGAGAGAGTTTTCAATGAATTCATCAAAATACGTCAATTATAGAAAGTTGTTGAAGACTTGCTTTTATAGACAAAGAAGTCCAAGACGTTGCAAGCTTGAAGACCGTGTACTGCAAAGTAGTTGTAGCCTTTTGTCTTCACATGACTTGACATTTCCTAGAAGTAGAACGTTCAGAGAAATCCTTTTTGCCTGCGTTCTTGTGTCTAGCATAAAAGAGGAAAGAGACGTTTAGAATATGCCAACATATATATCTTTGAATAATCTTCTTCAACAAGCTTCTATATTGTAGCAATCAACATCAGAGCCTTGAGTGATCAGAGTCTTGATGTCATCAGAGTTTGTTGTATCAGAGTGTTGCAGCAAGTGTGCTTCAGCGTGAATAACAATTAGAGCAGAGTTTGGAAATCAGATCCTCAGTACTTGCAGCGAATAGTACTATCAGAGTCTTCTGAAAATAGTGCTTGAAACTCTTCATACAAAGTCTTAAGTTTACGCTTCAGATGCTTCTGTAGCTTCTGCTTCAGATTCTTCTGTAGGCAGCGCTCAGAGTCTTCTAACGAGATGCTTCTGACGCTCAGAGCCTTGTGTAGTTCAATGTTCAGATTCAATTTTGCTTTTAGAAGTGTAATACCCCAAATTTTACCCTTATATTTAGTCAGTCATATCGCATAACATCTCATTGTTGCATCCACCAACCGTCAACTGGTTGCAAAAGGGTGTCTTGTTTTGCAGGAATTGCACCAAGGGCGTTTTAATTATAAAAAGGGCAAAATGGTAATTTGGACAATGTTACCAACCGTTTGTGACGATAAGCTGGCGCCGGGGTCCTTCGAGATAGTTGAGACCTTTTTTTCCCGAAATATCTATTTTAAAGATAAACAGAAAGACAGGGTAAAATGTGGCAGCGGTACAATAATCTATTTGAATGGAGAAATGGGCCATCAGTGATCTCCAAAATTTCTGTCAAAATTCCCCAAATTTATCAAGACGAGATGTTAATGGGAGATGGTTTGAATCAGTGCGAGTAACCTGGTTGGGGTTCATTTCGCAAAGCGGGCGTTTTCTGTTCCACTGTTTTCGGGTAGTTTAAATTTCAAAGAAAAAGAAATGGTAATAATTTTTGATTTTAATCATGGTTTCAAACTACGCCTGACCGAGGCTCAGGGGTTGAGTAGTTTTCGAAGTTGGTATGCCGTCAGTAGAGCAGGGCACAGTCCGATTTAAATTTATTTTGCGAGCAGTCTACTGTTCCACCGCTTTCTGCTGTCTTTTAAGAGAAGAGACAATATTAATCGGATGGCATTTCAGGCAGGGATTTATGTTGTGGGCCGAATTCAGTCAGAGGTATAAGTTCATCTGGAGTTAAGGAATCGAAATACCTTACTTAAAGCAATACGGTTGATACAATGAGATTTAATCCATTTTGACTTTTGATTCATTCATATTGAATTTATGCGGTGGAAATTAATTCCGTTTGTTTAAGTAAATTGCCCAAAGTCTAATTGTTTGGATTCGTTTGAGGTTGTTTGCTTAAATTCAGAATTAATCGGTTTGTGTTAATCATTACTCAAGTTGGATTTCAGTTGGAATTTTTGGATTACAATAAAATTCAAAGTAAGAGTTGGAATATAATTTGAATGAAGAAAATATTGGATTTTATTTCAATGACTTTTTGGTTACAAGTTACAAAAGGACTTTAAGTTACATTTTTTTTATCCTAAAAAAAAATCCTAAAAATTTAAGTCATTCCCAGGACATCTTCGACCATGGTCTTCACGCATATTTCTTCTGATTACCTGCACAATGAAAACAAGTCAAAGCATAAAGAAAAGTGTTAGAAGAAATAAGCGGACACCCTCAGAAAATCTTCATCATTGGGTGCCGGGAGGGCACGACCGAAGCCGCGTCCTACTCCCACTTCCGAACCTCAACCTCGGCTACCGACCGGCAGTATCTGTTCCATTTTGGGACAGCCGAGAAAGAGAGGTAAAAGAAGCGTTTTTCGAGCCGAAGTGGTTTGCGCGACGGTGGATTCAAATGAACACTATCAAGTAAATATGGCGAGCACTATCAAGTAGACCAGATCCCCAAACGGACTCATAACCAAACCGAATTCCAAAGCTACTTCAGCTCTGAACCAGACAAGAGAATTCATAATAGAAAAACCAGCACAAGGAAGTATGTATCAGCATAAAGACAGAGGCCGGCCAATTATGTTGAAACCGGTTTGAAATGAATCTGAATGAACACCAGAACAAAGTTTGGTTTTAGCATCTGCAAAAACACCAAAACCATCAAACAATGCATGTCATATAAAAAACAACAGTGGTCCAAGATTTATCAGGAAAAAGCCATATAAACTGAACCAGAGTTACAGCAGGGAAGAACCACATCTGAACTGCATCAGAATAAGCAGTTCTGAACCGAGCAAATAAACTCTAGCCGAGAATATCAGCAATAATCCCAAACTGAATATCGAGGCTAAACTGCATTAGAAAGTAGCCCGTTCGCAAACCCAGTTGGTGTCAAAAATCCGAACATCAGCTTATCAGAAAAATCAGAGATGATCCAAACTGTAAACCAGTCCGTAAACAGGTCCAGCCAACATCGAAAATCGATGCCCAACATCTGCAAAGAAAAATCAAATCAGAAGCAGATAATAGAGAAACCAGTCAACTATTATAATGAGTTCCAACCATGAATCAAAATCAAAATGGATGGAACAGGGATTAAGCCCTCAGTTCAACCATCATTGGGCAGGAGAATTCGAGCGGCTGGGAAAGCCACGGCCGAAGCCGTTACCAATTCCCTACCGAACGTCGAACTGCAAGCATCGGTAATTTCGCACAAACTATCAACTCAATTCAAAATGACAGCTCAGACCCGTGGGTCATCATCGCTAAGGCCATGCGACCAAAACCAAAGGGCAATGGTATCCAATGTAGGTTCAGACGAAGCGTCATCATAACCTTTAACCTTCACTCGGCCATCTCGACTTGATCAAAGTATCAACATCCGTCCCCTGGAAAAAAGAAGAAGAAAAGTCGTGAAGATTAAAACCATGTGGATATCCAAAACGAGCCCATAATTCAATCTGTAACAGAAGGGAAAAGAAGACCAAGGTCACGATTCCAAACCATATCAGAAAAATAATAGAAAAGAGATTATGATTTGATATCAATTCCAAATCAGGAAAAAAACGTTTCAATCAGATCCTAACAAAGTTCAATCAGATATCAGAATCATACCAAATGAAATATAAATCATATCTGTCAACAAAATGGAAAGTTTCGAATCAGTATCAGATTGTATCAGAAACGGATGCTAACAAATCAAATTGAATCATCAAAAATCAACACGAAATCAAATCTTAGCCAAAAAATAGCACAAACCCAACACAGATTGAAGGCCCAAATGATATAAAAGGACGTTTTCACCTGTGAGCAAAGGGAGGGGGGTAGCCGCGAGAGAGAGAGAGGAACCACGATCACAAACCCTAACGAAGAACACACAAAATCGCGAACCCTAACGAACGGGGGTCGCGAGACTCAGAAGAACCCATATCTTCATCATCGTCCTCGTAGGAAGTAGCAACAAAGATCAATAACCGCGCCAACGAGAGAAGATCGCCTTCGCCGTTTAAACGGCGGGCAATCAACTCCGAACCTCAGACCACCCCATCATCGGCCGTTCCGCTATAAAGGTGAGCCATGATACACTTTCCTCATGAGTTTAATGTTTGGTTTTCAGGTTAAGGAAGGGAATGGGAAGTAACCGAGAGATACGAAGGAGAAACATGGTCGCGAGGGAGAAAGGCGTCGAAGATACGAGAGAGAGGGACGGCGCCGCGAAGGGGGCGTTAGGGTTATGAAACCCTAATACTGCATTTGCTCCTTATGACTCTCCGTTTGGATTGGGTCCGGGGTGATGACCGGCCCAATCTCTTATTTTTTTTTCTTATTATTATTTCTTTTTTATTATTTATTTCGTTTTTTTTAAAAAAAATCTGTTTTTATTTATTTTTTTTTAGAGTTGTTTTTTTAAAAAAAGGGAATCCTTTCATTTTTATAATTAAAAAACCATTTTAAACATTTTGTGTAAATATTATTATAAATAAAAAAAAACACTTTTTATAAGAAAATTTAAAACCTCTTTTCACTTAATAATAATAATAATAAAAAACTTTTAATAAATAACATAAAAAATCTTTTTTATAAAAAATATCTAAGTTAAAATCTTTTAAGATTAAATTTAGGTATTTTCCATTAACATTATCTTTTTTTTAGATTCGTTTAACATTTCTTTCAAAATAACAAAAATATTACACTTGTTCTCCTGACTTGTCCAATTACTGTCTAATTTTGCTTATTAACAGTGTTCATCATTTGCAGCTCTTACGGCGTGTTTGGTTTATTTAAGTTTCATTACTATGTTGTAACTGCGTCTCATATGTAACCTTGCGAATCTTAACAATCGCATTTACGTTTCCTCATTTAAATTTCTGCTGATGTATGATTCTTCACACTGTCATTACTATTATTTTGTCACATTGCACGCACATCCGAAGGTTAGGTCTAGCTTTTGGTCGCCGCGTCAATAGTCCTCACCTTCAACCCTTACACCTTTTCAACCCTAAATTTTCACAAATGCCTCGCCGCAGGAAAGATTACAATTTTACCCCTAGCATTAGGTCAAAGAGCCGCCGCGCTCATTTTAGGGTTTCCCGCCGTGGAATCCCTAACCTAATTTAACCCTAATTACAATCTAACAATTCAACGTAGAGATTTGGAGTTTCTACACTCCGCGTAAGCGTGTCCTTAAGACATGTTTATTCCCCTTGAGACCTTGATCACAGTCAAGAAGTTTCTAACCTCCCTATTGAGGGGAACTACGATTACTCTGATTCCACTCCCGTAAGGATACGTAGGCACAAGATGCGATGTCTTGCCGAGTAAACTTAGAATTAACCCCTTAGGTCTCTTTTCTCACTTTTAATCCTTTGTACATATACCTTAAGCAAATAAATAAAGCAAAGTATTAAACATTTGAACAAAAGGTTCCTGTAGAGTACTACAGAAGTTTAGGGTGCTAATACCTTCCCTAAATTTAACCAACCCCCGAACCCTAGATCTTTCCCCGCATCGTGTTTACGATGCAAAAATAGGTTTTCCCTCTTTTGACCTTTTCCTTCGGATAAATCAAAGAGCGGTTGTGAATTGAATTGCGATTCAAACTCATTAATAGTTTGTGATCCTATTTCCACCGCAACAGAAAATGGCGACTTCACTGGGGACTTGCTAAACTTTTGAGGGTTATCCCTAACTTGTTCATATTTATTACTATCTGTGTTATTATTCATTTGCATGTATATATTTGTGCTTTGATTGTGGGACTGTTCCTTGTGCTGTGAGATAGGTCCTAACCCGGATCTAGTGTACCTTAGGTAAATGGCAATAGACCAAGGAGACTGTACGACGTATATCGATACGGTTGATCTGGTGGCCATGGTTAGTGCGACTTCTTGGTTGGTGCTTATATTCCTTAAGTCAAGTTGAGGATAATATTGAGGCTGCCATATGTTGTCAACGCACTAACTGACTTTTAGAACCCTAGTTAACTCATCTTGGCCTTTAGAAAGTAGTGAGGTAACCGGCTTTGGTGCAGACTAAAGTTGGTTGACACTCGATACTACGCTCATTGAGATCTTAAACTTGGAGGGTTTTGGTTGGCAAGTAAGTTGCCTTCTGAACAACCATCCTTGTGAAAGATCAATGATATTGAGATCCCTTAGAACCTGGTTACTTTTGTAGGACAGGATGAACCATCTAACTTCAGGGGAGGGTACTTGCCTTTGAACCTCATGCAAGCCTTTAACCTAAGACTTTGTGTGTTTTCATGCATTGCATCCACAAAGCATCTCATCGCATTGTATTTCATGAAGTTCAAACATCATTTACGGATATTGCGGGATACCATAAATAAAAAAAAATAGAATGAAAAAACAAGAAAAAGATTTCTTTGGTACCCCACGACATTAGTAAATGTTTTGAATTCCATGGAATTTTCATTTACATTCACATTTTAGCATCATACTTTTGCATTGCATGTGTCTCCCAATTTCTTATACTCGGTTCTCTCACCTTCCAGTTTTGTCACCCTGAGTTCTCTGCATCAATACGACCCTTCAAAAGGATGGAAGATCAAAACCAAGAGATCAACCGTGTCAGCCATGAACTCGAAGATCTTCGAGGAAGTGTAGGGCAGATTTTGGAAATGCTACGAGCTCTTAGTGTGAAGGTGGATGCTCAGTCTACTGTGGATTCTAAGACTAATACCGTTGTGGAACCTCAACCAGCTGTTACTGTCGAGAATGTACCTCCTCACGACCTTCAATCCGGTTTGGTGCCTCCTAGTGCTCAACCAGTTCGACGAGCTACCCCTCCAAAGTGCAAAACTCCTAACTCCGACCCTGGTAAAGGATCTACACGTTCGAGGAACCGCAAAAAGGCTACTCCTCAACCTTTACAATATCAGCAGAGTTATGTTCAAGGTTATCCGTTTCTATATGTTCAACAACCCTATGTAGCTACTGTTGCACCTCCTTTCGATCAGCCGTTTCCTGCACGCCAGCCTGTACAATCAGCTCCGGTATATCAGGCACCTGTTTATCAACAACCTTCCGGTTATTCGCCTATGCAAGTTCCTGTCAACAGTCAACGAGTGCCCAACGCTCCTGTTCACCAGCAATCACAGGGTCAGGTTCCTTATCCCCGTAAGAGCCAATATAAGCCTTGTCCTCCAATTCCAATGACTTTCACTGAGTTATACCCCCATTTGGTACGACAAGGTCTGATTACCACCAGTGCTTTGGGTCCTCCGCCTAATCCATTACCTGCAAGTCACAACGCTACCGCTCATTGTTTATTTCATGAGGGTGCGCCCGGCCATGATCTAGAGAATTGCTATGCTCTTAAGAAAGTTGTCAGAAATTTGCTAGAAACGAAGAAGTTGTCTTTTAACAATGCTCAGCCGAAGATCGAGACTCCTCTCGGGGTCCCTCACTTGTCGGGTTCGAATTCTGCAAAGCATGCTACTCCTGTGGCAAATCAGCCGAATCCAGTAATTATTCAAAGGCCTAGCCCGCTTCATTTCAGTAACCCTCAAGATGATATGACCGGGATCAACAAAGAATCTGGGAAAGTTATTTTGAAGCAACGACTGAAAACTGTTGAAGATGTGACCAGCATAACTGGGGTAAGCCATGACGACTCACAGTGATCATGAACCAGACGTCCTTTCCATTGAGGCTCTGCCAAAGGAAACTGTTACTCTTGAATGCAAGATTTCATAAACATTTAGAAGGATTTTTCCGACAGTTCATTTGTTTATTTATATGCATTTCTCTTTGATTAAGCATATTTAGCATGTATGAACTTGTTTATCTTCGATTAATTAATGCAACGCATATGTTTGTCTTGAATAAATCCATTCGTTTCACTCATTCAAAAAACGTTTTCATAAATCATAATGCCAACTTTACCCGATCTCTTGTTCTGATGGAGAATTGGGGGGAGGATGACGAACCCAAAACGTCAGATTTCTTGTCGTATGCTTTCGATTGAAACCCGCTGATGATGTAAGGCATTGTTTCAAATCCCAAACACTGGAGATATAAGGATGTTAATCCCTAGTCAACCCTTTGAGCCTTGAAGTAGGAGTTTTTCTTTCTTTTAAAGAACCTTCATCCTAACCTGGGGCAGGGTAGGTTTCAGTTAAACCGATCGAGCGCTTAGATCCTCAAAAAGGAGGAGCAAACCTTCGAGAATTTATCCTTAGCATCTTAAGAAGTCCAATACAATGACTATCCCTCGGTTACCTAAGGAGTGGGGCAGTCACGAGCCTTTCAAAAGATTTACACGACTTGTGCATAAAAGAATATTCAAAAAAATAAGAGCCTGCTAAGTCAAAACCTATGAAGGAGACTTAGGCAAAACTGGGGCATCCCGCTGGACTCCAAAGTCAGATCAAAAGACGTTGTCCAGGCAAAAATTAGGGAATAAGAACACCAAACCAGTAGTTTTTATAATCCCTATTAAAGAACAAGGTCGTGTGATAGAAACGCCAAAAGAAATAGGTGAGTGACTGCCATGTCCAAAGCCTTGATAAGTTCTCGACCATAGCAAATCCGCTTGAGATATGAGCGTTCGTATCCAATTAACTGAATTAGGATTGGAGAACATCACGAAGAAGGGGTGGGTACAAATATAACTTTGAGCCTTTATATCTTTTGTTTCTTAAACCGTGAACTGAGCCACGATACAACCTTTAAAAGACCTAATTGAAGTGGGACTTCGGTTGAAAGCATACTTGACAAGATCACGTTTCCTGACTCCTACGAGCTATGCTCAAAAAAAAAATTCATGATGGCATTATAATTAAAACTTATATCCTAACTAGTGATTTCGGTCACAAGTTATTGCGATATCTTTTTCAAAACAAAAATTCAAGACAAATATATGTGTACATTGACAAGCTCAGGATAGGCATTTCAGGCATGACGACTTTGCTTGATATCTTAGAGATTTACATATGAACATAACCTGTGGAACTTGAAGATCCTGCTGAACAGGGGCAGGCAGTTTCCCAATTCGCTTACCAACGCGAGTCTGACATTCTTAAGAGCTATTTCCCAAACATTCCGTCGTAACACGATTAATTTGTGCCAGTTACGTCGAGACCTGACAAATCTCTCAAAAGTGTTTGAGAACAATGGGGCAACCGGACTCGGTGTTCTCTATAAAATCCTCTTGAGATGACCCTGCCTCGCAACGCAAGTATCCTGGGGCACCATGTTTTTGAAGAAACAAATGGCGGCTACTATAAGGTCCTGCAAGATCAAAACCATGGGATTTCACAATTTTTTCATGCACCCGATGGATTTTACTCACAGCGGCCTTCATACCCCAGTAAGCCTCAGTGTTGCAACAGACTCCTAAACTATTGCCTCATCACAGTCCCCAGAGAGACTATAAGCTGACAATTTTTTCTTGGGTAACTCGAAAGTGTCCCTCAGGTTTTCTTCTCCCCATGCGAAGACGTGGTACTATGCACCCAAGCAGATTACCTTTTCCCTCAGAGAATTCCAAACTTTAAAACCAGACTTGGTTCTACCATTGATCTTTCTTACCCATGATTGACGTATTGGTTGCAGAGAACGCAGGGTATTTCCGTCGAGATGTTTATTTCATCTCTCGTCCCGTCTCTAGTCTGTTTCGTCAGTATACGCAAGGGCATAAGCATCACATGCCTATTTCATTACATATTCATTACATATTCATTACATATTCATTACATATTCATTACATATTCATTACATACTCATTACATACTCATTTCATAACATCTTAGCAGACATAAACATTAGCATACATAAACATTAACATACATAGACATTAACATACATTCACATTAACATATGCATTAACATATGCGTTAGCATTCACAGGTTCATTGTGTCTCTCCATCATTGGTTGTTACCGCCGAGCAACTGGGTTTGTCCATTCTCTCCAAATAGATTGTCAGCCCTAAGCATAAAATACATAGGTGTTTCCAGTTTCCCCACAGAGATCGATCCTCGTGGATGACGGTTACTTCAGCTATCTTTCCTCGCCAGGATAAGATATTTACCCTTCGAGTTCATTCCCTCGATGGAGTCTTGATTACCAGTCTTCTTTCTAGTTCGATCCTAGATTGAATCTCAGTCTTGTCGGTCGTCAAGCCCAACCGGACGTGCATTTATTTTGCACCATCTAAGATTTTCACCATACCATGACAGATACGCGACTATTTTCGCCCGAGAAGTTTATCACTGTACCCGGACGTGCATTTATTTTGCACTATCTTCAACTACAATCCTTTACAGATACACGCCAGTTCGCGCCTGGAAAATATATCAGTACAACACTTTACAATCCTACATGTTACAACCTTTTGCACTTTACATTTTACAGCATCAACATACGACATTTCTCACCTAAGAAGTCGATCATATCCTCGTTATGACTCGCAGCAAATGGCCATCTCCATGGAGCAGTTGGGCTTCCATTTACCTGCCGTCTTGAGGTTCGAACCAAATCATATTCAGGAGAGCACGATTCTGAAATATGAATATCTTCAGTCATTCAGTTTCATATTCAGGAGAGCACGATTCTGAAATATGAATATCTTCAGTCATTCAGTTTCATATTCAGGAGAGCACGATTCTGAAATATGAATATCTTCAGTCATTCAGTTTCATATTCAGGAGAGCACGATTCTGAAATATGAATATCTTCAGTCATTCAGTTTCATATTCAGGAGAGCACGATTCTGAAATATGAATATCTTCAGTCATTCAGTTTCATATTCAGGAGAGCACGATTCTGAAATATGAATATCTTCAGTCATTCAGTTTCATATTCAGGAGAGCACGATTCTGAAATATGAATATCTTCAGTCATTCAGTTTCATATTCAGGAGAGCACGATTCTGAAATATGAATATCTTCAGTCATTCAGTTTCATATTCAGGAGAGCACGATTCTGAAATATGAATATCTTCAGTCATTCAGTTTCATATTCAGGAGAGCACGATTCTGAAATATGAGTAAATTCAGTCATTCAGTTTCATATTCAGGAGGGCACGATTCTGAAATATGAGTAAATTCAGTCATTCAGTTTCATATTCAGGAGAGCACGATTCTGAAATATGAGTATATTCAGTCATCCAGTTTCATATTCAGGAGAGCACGATCCTGAAGTATGAGGAAGTTCAGTTTACCCTTTTCATGTTCAGGAGAGCACGATTCTGAAGCATGAAGAAGTTTATTTATCCTTCAGTAAGAGAAGAATCAGAAGCGTATTCCAGGCGCCGGCCTTAAATGCGAGAAGATTTATTTATCAGATAAGCAGCAGCCTCTTTATTTGAGTGCTTATCCATTTTTTTTTTTGCACATAAGTCCCTTCCAACGGTAAGTGACAGTTCTCCCTCGAGAAGCTTATCAGGGCATTTCCCATCAAAGTCCATTTATTTTGGCATACAGCCGGTTCTTTTCACCCTGTATATTTGCTACGGATTCCCGAAAAGTCCGTTTGATCCTGTCACGAGAGATAGTTTACAGAAGCTTGGATGTTATTCTTTGCTTAATGCTCCAGCATTCTGTGATCGATCTTGCAGTCGTGCATGATCCAGTTTTACTTTTAGATTCTCCAGTGGAGGTCATCTCATAGGTGCCATCTCCATTTGAGAATCTCGTTTCTAAAAGTGACAATTGGTCATTCGCACCAGTTGACTATCATTTTCAGAATTCCCCAGTGATGTACTGTGTCTCAGCGCGTCATCTTCCCCAGTGTGTTTCTTCTCGTGGCGTCTGTCTCGGTGTCGTCATGTTTCGTCAGCATTTTCGCATTCATTATCCCAGCATACGCATCATATCATAGTCATGGCATCATCTGCATTAAGTCGTCCCAGTTTTGTCCATAGCATTGCATATCGTCGCATATAAGGGCAAAATTTTCGGTTATCTATATTTAAATCTCTCCACCACGATTCCACGAGTCTCTGTCACTCAAATCGTCTGGTGTAGCCATTTAAATAGGGGCAACTGTAATACCCCAAATTTTACCCTTATATTTAGTCAGTCATATCGCATAACATCTCATTGTTGCATCCACCAACCGTCAACTGGTTGCAAAAGGGTGTCTTGTTTTGCAGGAATTGCACCAAGGGCGTTTTAATTATAAAAAGGGCAAAATGGTAATTTGGACAATGTTACCAACCGTTTGTGACGATAAGCTGGCGCCGGGGTCCTTCGGGATAGTTGAGACCTTTTTTTCCCGAAATATCTATTTTAAAGATAAACAGAAAGACAGGGTAAAATGTGGCAGCGGTACAATAATCTATTTGAATGGAGAAATGGGCCATCAGTGATCTCCAAAATTTCTGTCAAAATTCCCCAAATTTATCAAGACGAGATGTTAATGGGAGATGGTTTGAATCAGTGCGAGTAACCTGGTTGGGGTTCATTTCGCAAAGCGGGCGTTTTCTGTTCCACTGTTTTCGGGTAGTTTAAATTTCAAAGAAAAAGAAATGGTAATAATTTTTGATTTTAATCATGGTTTCAAACTACGCCTGACCGAGGCTCAGGGGTTGAGTAGTTTTCGAAGTTGGTATGCCGTCAGTAGAGCAGGGCACAGTCCGATTTAAATTTATTTTGCGAGCAGTCTACTGTTCCACCGCTTTCTGCTGTCTTTTAAGAGAAGAGACAATATTAATCGGATGGCATTTCAGGCAGGGATTTATGTTGTGGGCCGAATTCAGTCAGAGGTATAAGTTCATCTGGAGTTAAGGAATCGAAATACCTTACTTAAAGCAATACGGTTGATACAATGAGATTTAATCCATTTTGACTTTTGATTCATTCATATTGAATTTATGCGGTGGAAATTAATTCCGTTTGTTTAAGTAAATTGCCCAAAGTCTAATTGTTTGGATTCGTTTGAGGTTGTTTGCTTAAATTCAGAATTAATCGGTTTGTGTTAATCATTACTCAAGTTGGATTTCAGTTGGAATTTTTGGATTACAATAAAATTCAAAGTAAGAGTTGGAATATAATTTGAATGAAGAAAATATTGGATTTTATTTCAATGACTTTTTGGTTACAAGTTACAAAAGGACTTTAAGTTACATTTTTTTTATCCTAAAAAAAAATCCTAAAAATTTAAGTCATTCCCAGGACATCTTCGACCATGGTCTTCACGCATATTTCTTCTGATTACCTGCACAATGAAAACAAGTCAAAGCATAAAGAAAAGTGTTAGAAGAAATAAGCGGACACCCTCAGAAAATCTTCATCATTGGGTGCCGGGAGGGCACGACCGAAGCCGCGTCCTACTCCCACTTCCGAACCTCAACCTCGGCTACCGACCGGCAGTATCTGTTCCATTTTGGGACAGCCGAGAAAGAGAGGTAAAAGAAGCGTTTTTCGAGCCGAAGTGGTTTGCGCGACGGTGGATTCAAATGAACACTATCAAGTAAATATGGCGAGCACTATCAAGTAGACCAGATCCCCAAACGGACTCATAACCAAACCGAATTCCAAAGCTACTTCAGCTCTGAACCAGACAAGAGAATTCATAATAGAAAAACCAGCACAAGGAAGTATGTATCAGCATAAAGACAGAGGCCGGCCAATTATGTTGAAACCGGTTTGAAATGAATCTGAATGAACACCAGAACAAAGTTTGGTTTTAGCATCTGCAAAAACACCAAAACCATCAAACAATGCATGTCATATAAAAAACAACAGTGGTCCAAGATTTATCAGGAAAAAGCCATATAAACTGAACCAGAGTTACAGCAGGGAAGAACCACATCTGAACTGCATCAGAATAAGCAGTTCTGAACCGAGCAAATAAACTCTAGCCGAGAATATCAGCAATAATCCCAAACTGAATATCGAGGCTAAACTGCATTAGAAAGTAGCCCGTTCGCAAACCCAGTTGGTGTCAAAAATCCGAACATCAGCTTATCAGAAAAATCAGAGATGATCCAAACTGTAAACCAGTCCGTAAACAGGTCCAGCCAACATCGAAAATCGATGCCCAACATCTGCAAAGAAAAATCAAATCAGAAGCAGATAATAGAGAAACCAGTCAACTATTATAATGAGTTCCAACCATGAATCAAAATCAAAATGGATGGAACAGGGATTAAGCCCTCAGTTCAACCATCATTGGGCAGGAGAATTCGAGCGGCTGGGAAAGCCACGGCCGAAGCCGTTACCAATTCCCTACCGAACGTCGAACTGCAAGCATCGGTAATTTCGCACAAACTATCAACTCAATTCAAAATGACAGCTCAGACCCGTGGGTCATCATCGCTAAGGCCATGCGACCAAAACCAAAGGGCAATGGTATCCAATGTAGGTTCAGACGAAGCGTCATCATAACCTTTAACCTTCACTCGGCCATCTCGACTTGATCAAAGTATCAACATCCGTCCCCTGGAAAAAAGAAGAAGAAAAGTCGTGAAGATTAAAACCATGTGGATATCCAAAACGAGCCCATAATTCAATCTGTAACAGAAGGGAAAAGAAGACCAATGTCACGATTCCAAACCATATCAGAAAAATAATAGAAAAGAGATTATGATTTGATATCAATTCCAAATCAGGAAAAAAACGTTTCAATCAGATCCTAACAAAGTTCAATCAGATATCAGAATCATACCAAATGAAATATAAATCATATCTGTCAACAAAATGGAAAGTTTCGAATCAGTATCAGATTGTATCAGAAACGGATGCTAACAAATCAAATTGAATCATCAAAAATCAACACGAAATCAAATCTTAGCCAAAAAATAGCACAAACCCAACACAGATTGAAGGCCCAAATGATATAAAAGGACGTTTTCACCTGTGAGCAAAGGGAGGGGGGTAGCCGCGAGAGAGAGAGAGGAACCACGATCACAAACCCTAACGAAGAACACACAAAATCGCGAACCCTAACGAACGGGGGTCGCGAGACTCAGAAGAACCCATATCTTCATCATCGTCCTCGTAGGAAGTAGCAACAAAGATCAATAACCGCGCCAACGAGAGAAGATCGCCTTCGCCGTTTAAACGGCGGGCAATCAACTCCGAACCTCAGACCACCCCATCATCGGCCGTTCCGCTATAAAGGTGAGCCATGATACACTTTCCTCACGAGTTTAATGTTTGGTTTTCAGGTTAAGGAAGGGAATGGGAAGTAACCGAGAGATACGAAGGAGAAACATGGTCGCGAGGGAGAAAGGCGTCGAAGATACGAGAGAGAGGGACGGCGCCGCGAAGGGGGCGTTAGGGTTATGAAACCCTAATACTGCATTTGCTCCTTATGACTCTCCGTTTGGATTGGGTCCGGGGTGATGACCGGCCCAATCTCTTATTTTTTTTTCTTATTATTATTTCTTTTTTATTATTTATTTCGTTTTTTTAAAAAAAAATCTGTTTTTATTTATTTTTTTTTAGAGTTGTTTTTTTAAAAAAAGGGAATCCTTTCATTTTTATAATTAAAAAACCATTTTAAACATTTTGTGTAAATATTATTATAAATAAAAAAAACACTTTTTATAAGAAAATTTAAAACCTCTTTTCACTTAATAATAATAATAATAAAAAACTTTTAATAAATAACATAAAAAATCTTTTTTATAAAAAATATCTAAGTTAAAATCTTTTAAGATTAAATTTAGGTATTTTCCATTAACATTATCTTTTTTTTAGATTCGTTTAACATTTCTTTCAAAATAACAAAAATATTACACTTGTTCTCCTGACTTGTCCAATTACTGTCTAATTTTGCTTATTAACAGTGTTCATCATTTGCAGCTCTTACGGCGTGTTTGGTTTATTTAAGTTTCATTACTATGTTGTAACTGCGTCTCATATGTAACCTTGCGAATCTTAACAATCGCATTTACGTTTCCGCATTTAAATTTCTGCTGATGTATGATTCTTCACACTGTCATTACTATTATTTTGTCACATTGCACGCACATCCGAAGGTTAGGTCTAGCTTTTGGTCGCCGCGTCAATAGTCCTCACCTTCAACCCTTACACCTTTTCAACCCTAAATTTTCACAAATGCCTCGCCGCAGGAAAGATTACAATTTTACCCCTAGCATTAGGTCAAAGAGCCGCCGCGCTCATTTTAGGGTTTCCCGCCGTGGAATCCCTAACCTAATTTAACCCTAATTACAATCTAACAATTCAACGTAGAGATTTGGAGTTTCTACACTCCGCGTAAGCGTGTCCTTAAGACATGTTTATTCCCCTTGAGACCTTGATCACAGTCAAGAAGTTTCTAACCTCCCTATTGAGGGGAACTACGATTACTCTGATTTCACTCCCGTAAGGATACGTAGGCACAAGATGCGATGTCTTGCCGAGTAAACTTAGAATTAACCCCTTAGGTCTCTTTTCTCACTTTTAATCCTTTGTACATATACCTTAAGCAAATAAATAAAGAAAAGTAGTAAACATCTGAACAAAAGGTTCCTGTAGAGTACTACAGAAGTTTAGGGTGCTAATACCTTCCCTAAATTTAACCAACCCCCGAACCCTAGATCTTTCCCCGCATCGTGTTTACGATGCAAAAATAGGTTTTCCCTCTTTTGACCTTTTCCTTCGGATAAATCAAAGAGCGGTTGTGAATTGAATTGCGATTCAAACTCATTAATAGTTTGTGATCCTATTTCCACCGCAACAAGAAGAATATTAAATTTAATATCTACAACAAAAATACTTGAACAAATTTAGAGTATATAATTTCTTAATACAAAATTTCATTAGTGTTATCATCAAAACATAGAGATATAACTAAGAACCAATCTGTATTCTAACAATCTCCCCCTTTTTTATGATGACAAAAACATAGGAAATTTTGTTCAATAAAGAGATAAATAAAACTTCCCCTAAGATTATGAATCTCCCCCTGAATTGAATACTAAGAAAGAATAGAAACTTCCCTTTTTGCACGAGTATTCTTTTTAGAATCAGAGCTTGATTTGGATGAACGTTCAGAATCAGAGCCTGATTGGGTAAAATTTGATTTGGGGATCTCGGAGTTACTTTAGTGAATTTTGTCAGATTTATCATTATTATTCTGAAAGACTAAAAATTCATGTTAGTTATGATTTGATATGTCTGAATGCCATTCAGGTAAGGTTTATTTGAATAATTAGGATTTCATTTTCTCCCCTATTTTGTCATAATCAAAAAGAAACTATTGAAAGACAAATAAAAGGAAACAGAGTGAAAAGATATAATCATATAAAGAAAACATTCATAGATTCATTCATTAAAATATTCAGATAGAAAACATCAGATGAGAAATGCAAAACAAGTGCTCAAACATCAGATAAAAAACATAAAGCTAAGATTGTTTAGAGAGAAGCATCTTTAGAAGGTTGGTAATTTCAGATGAAGATTGTTCTTGCTTGGACATCCATTTCTCAATGTTGTCAGTCTTCTGATCTTGCCTTACCATCCAGGATTTTATCTCAGATTGACCAGCTTCCAACACAACAATCTTGTCTTCTAAGTCTGGATTCTCTTTCTTAATTTCAGAAGAAGTAGAGGGAGCAAATTCAGAATCAGGAGTAGGAGCAGAGTCAATATCCATTGGAGTTGCATATTCTGGAGCCACAAATTCAGATGGTTTGTCCACAATCGTCAGAGCTAAAGGATTTTCTTCCAGAATGACTTCAGAAGCATATCTTTCAATAGTCTCAGAAGTGGAAGACACTCCAGAAGTTGAGGGTGTATCTTCAATAATCAATGTAGGAGATCTTTTCACATTCCATAGCATGGTTCTGGCAGTCTCAGCAAATCTGATCTTTGTATCATTAGAGCAGACACTCTTCAGATTTGAAGCAACAGTGTTGAATCTGGAGATGAAGTTATTCCAAATAGCATCAGATTTATCTGAATTCATGCTAGAGAGGCATCTCTTCTTCACAGAGTCTAAACTCATCCTTATTTCTTTCTTGAAAGTAGCAAATAAAACATCAACATTTAGCCTAGATTTAGGTTTGAGAAAGGCTTCCAGAGTTGATGGGTTGGATTGAACTCGTGGGGGTGGTATGGTAAAGGTTGGGATAATGAATAGAGGACGAGGATATGGTGGTGTTGATTGAGCAGGCATGAGGTGAAAGAATGGTTTGATTCTGCGTATGGATGGAATGATAGTTCTAAGATTAAAAGAATATGGAATGAAGGCAGATTGCCTTGGTTTTATCACAAAGCTTTTGAGTTTTAATCTAGAGGGAAGGGGATCAGATGGTAAAGGTTTCAAGGATGCAAATGAAACAAAATCAGATGATCTTGGTTCATAGCCACGAAGAGATGGGGGTGAGTTTACTTCAGGGTGTACATCAGATTCAAAAGAATCAGATGATTCAGATGAATGACAAGATATGGAAGAAATGTCAAAGAGAGTTTTGAGGGGTTAGATAGGTTATGGTTCAGGATTAGAAGGAGTGGATTGTTCTGGTTGTGGTTGTGGTTGTGGTTGTTGTTCTGGTTCTTGTGGAGTTGGTTCTGGTGTTTGATCTTGAAGTTCAGATTGTTTTGGTTCAGAGGTTTTTGGATGTTCAGAAGTTATAGGTTCACTATTTATTGGTGGTTCAGATGATTGTAACGGTGTGGTATCAGATGCAGTTTGTTTAGAAGATGGAGGTGGTTGTACAGATGATTTAGATGGGACAGAAGTGGTTTGAGTTTGGGAAGATGGGGGTTCAGGAAAAGAGCTAATTGTTGATGGTTCTATTGCAATTTCAGAAATAATAGGTAAGGATGATTTAGTACCTTTTTTCTTGATGCGTTTGATAGGAGCAGAAGGAACTTCTCCAGAAGCTTTTCTTTTCTTCTTAATTTGAGGTTCTTCAGAAGTTTTTTGCTTTTTCTGCTGTGCGCCTGCAGCTTCTTCTTCTTCTTCTAAATCCAGTGTTATTTGCCTCTTATGTTCTCCATAGAGATCTGGTATAGGTTCACGGTTTAGAAATCCTTCTGGAACTGGAAGTCCTTGTTCCATACAATATCCAACAAACTTAATCATAACTTCCTTTAGTTCTTCTGCATAAAACGTTGGAAGATTATCTACCAGAATTCTTCGTTTGCTTACTTCTTCTGTATTGAGTTTGTCAGGAACAGAAGTAAGTTCATCTATTACTTTCAGCCTCTGTAAACTTTTAGCATTCAGAACTTTTCCAAGAATGGATGTAAGTTCTTCTTTCAGTCCAGCCACATGCAGATGCTCCACCAGACCATTCTTTGTCAGAATGTCTGAAATCAACCTTCCACAAGGGATCCAATTTCTACCCTTTGCTTGTTTTGCCTTCATGTCTTCTCTGGATGCCTTAACATGATTCCAAAGATGAGAGAAGAGCAGATAAGGCAGATCTACCTTTGTGCTCTGACTAAGGCAGAACATGAAGTAAAGTTGATCATTATTCACATAGTCAGGAGAGTTGGTAGACTTTCTATGATGGATGCAACCCATGAAGATTTTAGCCCAGATCTTGTAATTTGGCTTCAAATATTTGAACTTGTTAGAGGGTTCTCCAGAAGCAATCACCTCTTCATAAACAGCTTTCATATTGACATGCTCAGTCAGATGAGAAACTCCATCAGTTTCCTCATATCCAATGAGTTTCCTTATAAGATCATCAGTAATCACAATTTCTTTTCCCAGAACAGATGACACAATGAACTTGGGATAAGCATGAGCATGAATCCAGAATTCTTTTACCAAAATTGGATAAACTGGCCCAAACAGTCTATCAAAGTACTTTGTCCATCCTTGAGCATCAATGATAGAACGCAGATTAAATCCATTTTCAGCCAATGAAGCAAAATCCACCAAGGATTCACACAACACTTCCAGTTTCTCAACAGGTGTGAGATTTGTTCTAACAGGTTCCTTGAAAGGAACAACACCCAGATTAGAAGATGATACAACTGCCATGGTAGATTGGAACTGAGCTGAGGTTGAAGATGAAGTAGCCATTGTTGAAGAAGTTGAAGGTTTAGGGTTACGAACGGTTTTGGGTTTTGGGTTTAGATGAAAGCAATAGAATAAGCATAAATGCATACAAGTGTTCGTGAGAGTGAAAAGTGTGAAATGTTGTGAGTTGTGGAATTTATAGAGACAAATTAGGGCATACAAAAGGTCACACGTTCAGCACGTACACATTTAGCATTTAATAGCATTTAATAAAAAGAAAATAATCATTTCAAGCATTAATGATTCTGACAATTT
Source organism: Lathyrus sativus (assembly GCA_963859935.3). NCBI lineage: Eukaryota > Viridiplantae > Streptophyta > Magnoliopsida > Fabales > Fabaceae > Lathyrus > Lathyrus sativus. Next base: position 669,427,583 of record OZ012740.1, read on the forward strand.
AGGGGGAAAACGAGAAACCAAATATTCAAACAGTACCTCAAACGGCTTTTCAGTATTGTGCACTCCATCTTTTCAGATTCTTAGTTACACGTGTTTGCTTGCATGTGCTTCTGAAAACTCTTTGAGAAATGAAACGTTAGCCAACATTCAGATCCTTTGAGATTTGTCAGTTCAGATACACACAGAAATAATAATTCAAGAACTTAAATAAATGATAAATGTAATACTTCATAGTTTTAAACATTTTGCACCTGAGAAGTTTGCTTTTGATAAATATTATTCTGGACAGAATTCCATACCAATATTTTTCAGAATAAACTTAAACATATCTTCAGCAAGGGGTTTTGTGAAAATATCAGCCTATTGATGATCTGTATCAACAAAGTCTAAGTTTATAATACCCTTCTGAACATAGACTCTAATGAAGTGGTGTTTAATTTCTATATGCTTAGATTTAGAGTGTAAAATTAAATTTTTAGACAAGCATATAGCAGAAGTATTATCACAAAATATAGAAATATTACTCTCAAAGATCTGATAATCTTCTAGTTGACTCTTCATCCAGGGCATCTGTGTGCTACATCCAGCAGCAGCAATATATTCTGCTTCTGTGGTTGATAGAGCAATTGTAGGTTGTTTCTTGTTGTACCAGGAGATTAAATTACTTCCCAGAAATTGGCAACTTCCAGAAGTACTTTTTCATTCAACTCTGTCTCCAGCGTAATCAGCATCACAGAATCCAACTAGTTTAAATTCATCAGATTTTCTGTAACACAAACCCACATTAGTAGTACCTTTCAGATACCTTAGAATCCTCTTAACAGCTGTTAAGTATGATTCTCTAGGATCTGATTGGAATCTAGCACACAAGCATACACTGAATAAAATGCCAGGTCTAGAAGCAGTTAAGTATAAAAGAGATCCAATCATACCTCTGTAGAGTTTCTGATCTACTTTCTTATACTTAGCTCTTCCTTACCAAGAGTTCTTGTTGGATGCATTGAAGTCTTTGCTAACTTACTCTCAGTCATGTTGAACTTCTTCAGAAGCTCTTTTACATATTTAGTCTGATGAATGTAAGTGCAATATGGAGTTTGGTTGACTTGAATTCTCAGAAAGAATTTCAATTCTCCCATCATGCTCATCTCAAATTCAGCCTGCATACATTGAGCAAACTCCTTTCCCAGTGTAATATTGGTAGATCCAAATATAATATCATCTACATATATTTGACAAATTAATAGATCTTTCTTAAATGTTTTATAGAAGAGAGTTGTGTCCACTTTGCCTCTGATAAAATTTTTCTCCAGAAGAAAATTACTTAATCTCTCATACCAAGCTCTGGGAGCTTGTTTTAAACCATAAAGAGATTTCTTAAGTTTAAAAACATGTTCTGGAAATTTATCACTTTCAAAACCAGGAGGTTGATGAACATAGACTTCCTCTTCTATAATCCCATTTAAGAAGGCACTCTTAACATCCATCTGATATAGAGTGATGTTATTTTGTGCAGCAAAAGAAATGAGTAGGCGTATAGATTCTAACCTGGCCACAGGAGCATAAGTCTCTGTGTAGTCAATTCCTTCTTGCTGACTATACCCTTGAGCAACTAGTCTTGCCTTATTTCTTACAACTTCTCCTTGCTCATTAAGTTTGTTTCTGAAGACCCATTTAGTTCCAATTATATTGAATCCTTTTGATCTTGGAACCAGATCCCAAACTTCATTCCTTGTGAATTGATTTAGCTCCTCTTGCATTGCAAGAATCCAATCATTGTCTTCCAGAGCTTCTTCCATAGAAGTTGGTTCAATCACTGATACTAGATCTTGTTCTGATAGGGTCATCCTTCTTTCCAATGATCATATCCTCTGGGTGAGAGGCTTCGATTCTAGAAGATGATCCTATAACATTAGGTTCTTCAGAGATATTCAAATTGTTCATCTGAGCAGCCAATGGAGTTGCATCTAGCGTTGCTTCTGATTCCTTCACTTGAGCCTTTTCTGCCTCTGAGACTTCAAAGTCTGTGAGAATGACTTCTCTATCTGCAGAATTATCAACCTGCTTTAGCTTTTGATTGCCAAGCTTATCATCAAATCTAACATGTATAGATTCCTCCACAATCTGTGTTTCAGTATTGTATACTCTGTAGCCTTTAGAGCGTTCAGAATAGCCAAGCATGAAACACTTATGTGCTTTAGAATCAAACTTGTTCAGATTCTCTTTAGTGTTCAACATATAACATATACATCCAAAAGGATGAAAATAAGAAATGTTGGGCTTTCTATTCCTCCACAATTCATAGGGAGTCTTCTCCAGAAGAGGTCTTACAGACACTCTATTCTGAATATAACAAGCTGTGTTTATTGCTTCTGCCCAAAAATGCTTTGCCAGATTAGTCTCGTTGATCATGGTTCTGGCTATTTCTTGCAATGTTCTATTTTTCCTCTCTACAACTCCATTCTGTTGTGGAGTTCTAGGGTAGGAGAAATCATGAGCAATGCCATTTTCATTAAAATATTTTTCAAAATATTTGTTTTCAAATTCGCCACCATGATCACTTCTGACTTTAACAATTTTAAAATCTTTTTCATTCTGGACTTGTTTGCAGAAGTCAAAGAACACAAAATGTGACTCATCCTTGTGTTTTAGGAATTTCACCCATGTCCATCTACTGTAGTCATCAACAATGACTAATCCATACTTCTTGCCTCTGATGGGTGCAGTTTTCACTGGTCCAAACAGATCAATATGAAGTAACTCCAATGGTCTTGAGGTTGAAACAACCTTTTTAGTTTTAAAAGAAGATTTTGAAATTTTCCCTTTTTGACATGCTTCACAAAAAGCATCTGAGTTGAACTTCAACTTAGGAAGTCCTCTGACCAAATTGAGTTTATTAATCTGAGATATACGTCTCATATTAATATGCCTCAATCTTCTGTGCCAGACTCATTGCTCATCATTAACAGACATAAGGCATTTTACATTTTGAACCTTAAGTTCTGAAAGATTGATTTTGTAAATGTTATTCTTCCTCTTTCCATTAAATAGGATTGAGCCATCCTTTTGACTGACAACTTTGCAACATTTTTGATTAAATATTATGTCATAACCATTGTCACTTATTGACTTATGGACAATAGATTATGTTTTAATCCTTCTACAAGTAAAACATTAGATATAGAGGGAAGGTTAGCATTGCCAATAGTACCAGAGCCAATTATCTTGCCATTCTGATTCCCTCCAAACTTGACGTCTCCTCCAGATTTAAGCTCCAGGCTTTGGAACATAAACCTTTCTCCCGTCATGTGACGTGAGCAGCCAGAGTCCAGGTACCATGATTGGCGTTTTGACTTTGCTGCTAAATACATCTGCAACAAATATTATCTTATCCTTAGGTACCCAGATCTTTTTGGGTCCTTTTGGGTTAGTTGCCTTAAAAGTTTGTCTGAACTTCTGTCTTTTTACAACAGGTTTGTTCTGACTAACTTTCGGTTTAAACACAGGAATGTTCTGATCAGAACGTGTGTGTTTAATATCATTCAGATGACCAAACTTAAAATGAGAATATAAGGGAGTCTTCTTAATGATAAGTTTATCAACAGGTATTGGATTTAAATCCTTTCCAGAGGAAGATTCATATCCAATTCCCTTCCTGTTGTTTCTGCTAACTCCATAGATCATTGAAGCCATCTTGCTTCTATCTATGCTTTTAGCCAGAAACTTCTGAAAACTATAGCCATATTCTTCTAAAATATTTTTACATTTTGACTTAGTTTCAGATTCAGAGTCTTGTTGAGCTTTTTCAAAATTGTTTTTCATTTTCAAATTATTTTCTTTGAGCTCAGCAACTTCTGACTTTAACAGACTATTCTCAAATTCAAGATTGCATTTAAGCTTCATGCACTTGAGCTTAATCTGGTTATAGTTGTTCAGAACTTCTGATAAAACCTCAATAAGTTCTTCCCTAGAGATATTAGAAAGTACCTCTTCTGAGTCAGATTCAGAATCAGATTCAGATCCAGATGTTCCTTCATCCTGATCTTCCATGCTTGCCATCAGTGCCATGTTGGCACATTTTTCATCTGATTCTGATGAAGATTCAGATTCATCTGAATCATCCCAGGTTGCCATTAGAACCTTATTCTTTTTGTCAAACTTCCTCTTTGGCTTTTCTTTCAGAAGCTTTGAACATTCATTCTTGTAGTGACCAGGTTCCTTGCATTCATAGCAGACAACCTCTTTCTTTCCAGATATTTTGTGTCCAAAGGACTCTTTGCGTTGATCTGGCTTCTTGAAGTTTCTGAACTTCTTCCCTTTATGCTTCCCGAGTTTGTTGATTCTTCTGGACAGCATGGACAATTCATCTTCTTCTTCAGAAGAAGATTCTTCAGAGCTTTCTTCTACAACCTGCAAAGCTTTGACAGATTTGTTAAACTTTAAAGCAATAGACTTACCTTTTTTCTGGGGTTCGTCTTCCTCTAATTCAATCTCATGACTCCTCAGAGAGCTGATTAGTTCCTCCAATGTAATCTTGTTCAGATCCTTATCTAGCTTCAGAGCAGTGACCATTGGTCTCCATTTGATGGGAAAACTTTTGATGATCTTCTTAACATGATTTGCAGTGGAGTAACCCTTGTCCAGAACTTTTAAGCCAGCTGTGAGAATCTGGAATCTAGAGAGCATAACTTCTATAGGTTCTGATTCCTCCATTTTGAAGGCTTCATATTTCTGGATCAACGCCAGAGCCTTAGTCTCCTTGACTTGAGAATTCCCTTCATAGGTCATCTTCAAAGATTCAAACATACCAAATGATGTTTCTCTGTTAGTAATCTTCTCATACTCAGTATGAGATATAACATTTAGAAGTATGGTTCTAGCTTTATGATGATTCCTGAATTCTTTCTTCTGAGCTTCAGTCATGGATTTTTTGTCTATCTTTTTGCCATCCCCATCAGTGGGGTGAACATAGCCATCAATAACTAAATCCCAAAGGTCAGCATCATATCCTAAAAAGAAACTTTCAATCCTGTCTTTCCATTAGTCAAACTTTTCCCCATCAAACATAGGGGGTTTAGTGCTGATTCTATCTCTGTCTTCATATCTGTTGTTATTGGATGTTGAAGTTTCAGCCATAATGTATCAACCAAAATATATCAAGAGTTTTCTCAACTGGATCTTTTCTGTTCACGGTGAAGTGATAGCACTCACACAATCGGCGCTCTGATGCCAACTGAAGACGAGAAAATACTTAGAACGGGGGGGGGGGGGGGGTTGAATAAGGGTTTTCAAAATATTATGGCAATAAAAACACAATAATTTTTATCCTGGTTCGTTGAACTCAACTAATCCAGTCCACCCTATCAAGAGTGATTTGCCTTTCTCCACAAGGACTTAATCCACTATAATCAAACAGATTACAATGTCAACCACTAAGAACAATTGTCTTAGTCTTCTCAAGAACTACTGACCACAACTTGGTCTTCTTAAGGAACTTTTACAATCAAATGTAAACTAAACATGTGTTTAAAATGCTTCTATGAAAGCTATATCACAACTGTGATTTATATACTTAAGATTAAGAACGTATGAAACTATTCAACAAAGATATATAATTTGTATAAGAGCTTTGAGAGAGTTTTCAATGAATTCGTCAAAATACGCCAACTATAGAAAGTTGTTGAAGACTTGCTTTTATAGACAAAGAAGTCCAAGACGTTGCAAGCTTGAAGACCGTATACTGCAAAGTAGCTGTAGCCTTTTGTATTCATATGACTTGACCTTTCCTAGAATTAGAACGTTCATAGAAATCCTTTTCGCCTGAGTTCTTGTGTCTAGCATAAAAGAGGAAAGAGACGTTTGGAATATGCCAACGGATATATCTTTGCATAATCTTCTTCAACAAGCTTCTATCTTGTAGCAATCAACATCAGATCCTTGATTGATCAGAGTCTTGATGTCATCAGAGTTTGTTGTATCAGAGTGTTGCAGCAAGTGTGCTTCAGCGTGAATAACAATTAGAGCAGAGTTTGGAGATCAGATCCTCAGTACTTGCAGCGAACAGTACTATCAGAGTCTTCTGAAAAACAGTGCTTGAAACTCTTCATACAAAGTCTTCAGTTTACGCTTCAGATGCTTCTGCTTCAGATTCTTCTGTAGGCAGCGCTCAGAGTCTTCTAACGAGATGCTTCTGACGCTCAGAGCCTTGCGTAGTTTAATGTTCAAATTCATTTTTGCTTTCAGAAGAATATTAAATTTAATATCTACAACAAAAATACTTGAACAAATTTAGAGTATATAATTTCTTAATACAAAAATTCATTAGTGTTATCATCAAAACATAGAGATATAACTAAGAACCAATCTGTGTTCTAACAGTATAGTCCTTTTTATTAGAAAAAGGCTTAAAATAAAAGAAAGTATGTTAGAATTAATAATAGAGGACCCATAAGAGTATGGGTTTCTAAATATCAAATTGTTTTTGTTGTAGATATGCCTAAAGAGATAAATAAGACAACAATCATGGTACCTGGACAGTGGCTACTCACGTCATATGACGGGAGAAAAGCTTATGTTCTAAACTCAGACTCTAAAGGAGGAAGGAAGTGTGGGGTTTGGAGGAGGACAAAAAGGGAAGATTATTGTTATGTGCACTATTGGTAACTCCCTCATCTCTGTCAATAATGTTTGGTTAGTAACTGGACTTAAACATAACCTTCTGAGCATATGTCAATTCTGCGGCAGTGGTTATGAAGTTTTGTTTGATAAGAACTTCTGCTCAATTATCAATGAGTATGAAAAATCCATTTTGTTCAAATGTAAGAGGAAGTTAAATGCTTGTAAAATTAATCTTTTTGAATTGACTGACCAAAAGCTTTTTTTCCTTATGTCAGTGATGTCGCATTGCTGCGAAGAGGGGCCGGCAAGGACAGAAGATTCGCCATCATTTGTTATTTATCCTAAAGAGATGGAAAGGAAATGATCAGAGAAAACCTACAAAAAGGGAATAAGACAGGTCATCGCAACCAAATCTCGGGTTCGGGAGTCGGTTACGCAAGGGGAAGGTATTAATACCCCTCACGTCCGTCGTACTCGACGAGATCGATGCTTTGTTGTCTATCTAAAGGGTGTTTACTATCTAAGCTATAGCTCAGGGACAAAAGAAAAGAAAAGAGACTCGATAGAGCATCGCCACACTATGCCTACGTATTCCCTCGTGCAATGGGAAAGTCAGAGTCAACGTAGTTCGGAAAACTACAAGTGAAAGGGGGAAGGTTGCTCGCCAAGACATCGTCGTCTTGTGCCTACATATCCTCTTCTGGTACGAGAAATCAGAGCAAACGTAGTTCGGGCTGACACGACCACAGGTTGGTTCAAGTGTTTTAAACCGAGTAGGGTTAAACCTTAGTTCTAGCAGTTAGGTGTATGCAGCTCGACCATTGGAGACTTAGGCGTTACCTGTTTGCGGTAGAACCAAGAGTTAACGAAACTCCCTTTATGAAAATGATTTTCCATTAATACCAAAGGATAAAAAGATTTGATGTTTTTGTTTTGTATTTTTTAAGACAAGAAGTGAATTGAGTTATGGTTTGAAACTCGCATTGCACTAAAGACTATGACTTGAGAGCGAATGTGTCGCATATCGTCCAAAGGGCATATACTAAACACTCTAGACAGTTGGGTGGAGTCCACCCAACCATCATTCCTCAAGCACTTAAGGCTCGTAGCGTACAACACAAATTATTCTTTATTAAGTGTTTTGAAGTGTTTAGGAAATGAGAAGAGAAAGACACAAACTAAGGGGAATCTGGATCCTAAAGTTGTCATACACAATGCTCCTAAAGTTGGGGTGAAAGGGAAGAACTACCCTAATGTTGTCATGCATAAGATTGAACACCTAATGTCTCTCCTACTCCCATCCTGAACGGAGGGACTAGGAATCCTAGGGGGATCATGGCACAAGGTCAAGTAAACACTAAATAATTCACTCACAAATGAAATGAGAAAGAAAAGAAATTGAGTTGAACAAGTGATTAGCCACAAAGCATATTAATTTGTTAATTCAAAATAAAATGAAATAAAAATGAAGAAAAAATAAATTAACACAATAAAGTATTAGAAAATGATTTTTTTGATTTTTATGGTATTTAAAACTATTTTTTAAATAAATAAATAAAAGAAGAGAAAATTAAAATAAAAAAAGATGAAAAATAATTTAACACATTAAAATATGAGAAAATGATTTTTTGGGATTTTATGGTATTTAAAACTATTTTTTTAAATAAATAAATAAAAGAAAACAAGAAATAACTAAAATAAAAAAAAATAAACAAGACAAGTTGCTAAAAAATAGAAATGCCTCACCCAAGGCTTGAACCCAAGACCTTGGGGTTGTAGGCTTGAAACTAAACCAACTCAACCAACTCCACGCATGTGATAATAAAAATGGAAAAGAAAGAAGAAAATTAAAAAAAAAACACTGAAAATAACAAAAATAAGGCAAAAATGCCCCCGCTGGGGGTCGAACTCAGATTCAAGGCATGGCAAGGTTCTTAAAGGCAAGGCAAGCAACCACTAGGGTGGCGATACATCCGTTGTATCAAGCCACCCCAGCTATAAATATACCAAGATAGGCGCAATGGATGGGCAAAATGCAAGGCAAGCTCAAGGCAATTTGTCAAAAAGGATTTCGACACAACTTCTTTAAATCTCAATCAAATTTGATGAAATTAAAGTCTATCCTGCTTGATTTTTCACGAGGAAGATGATGGTGCTACCCATTTTTCAAACAATGCATACACACAAAAACATGATTGCTCACGCTTAATGGAGCTTAAAACGCATTTTGGACAATCAAGATCAAAACAGATGCAAACCAGTTCAGAGAAAGATATGCACATGTTCTAAATGTCCTACTTATGATTATGTTCAAAGAACTGAGCTCAAATCCTCACTAAATCATGAAGTGACTACCAAGTTGCAACTTATGGAAGTGGTTCTTAAAATGAGCTCTATGTTTAACCAATGTCAACACAAAGGTTTATAACATCATCTGGTTTTAATTCAAATTGCAAACAGGACATAAACTTATCACTCACACAAATTGAAATAGTTTAAAAGGGAAACTTAAAGGCAACAGAGGTTAGCAAGCCTCAAGGTAGAAGCTGACAAAATCTTGTTTTTTTTGTTTTAAAAGTCCAAATGCAAAACTGATGTATCAAAACAAATTGTCAAACCTCAATTGAAACATAAACAGTGACATCAAGGCACATGCTTCAAATGGTAATAGACATAGCAAACAAATCCTAATTGATCTAATGTAGCAGCCAACCATCATGATCAATGAATTTCAACACAGAAAAACAACAGTCCAAAAGAGTTTGGTTTTGAGAAAACATAAACAACAACCAAGTTTTACATCATAATGCAGACATGTTTCCTTCATGACAGTCACCAATTTTCCCAAGCAAAACAGAATTGACAGCCAACAATCATGAACAAGACACATGTTGATCATCAGTACATACTCCAACTGTTAAAACACATATTGGTTCTTAATAATATCTCTATGTTTTGATGATAACTATTATGAAATTTTGTATTTAAGAATTATATACTCTAAAATTTGCTTGAGAGTTTTTACTGCAGATAGTAAAGAAACTAACACTTCAGAAGCAAATTAGAATTGAACACAAGAAATTAGCTAGACTCTAAAGCGCCAGATGCACTCATTAGAAGATTCTGATTGCTGTCAACAGAAGATTCTGAGCGTAGCCTCCAGAAGATTCTGAAGCAGAAGCTCCAGAAGGATCTGAAGCAGAAGCTCTAGAAGAATCTGAAGCAAGTCAGAAGCATCTGAAGCAAAGAAGAATTTTGTATGAAGAGCTTTTCAAAGCATAGTTTCTACAGAAGATTATGAAAGTACTAAAGCTGCCAGTATTGAAGTTCTGTCTCAAATATGCTCTGATATTTAACACGCTGAAAGCACACCTGCTGCAGAAGACTCTGATTCAGCAAGACTCTGATCATCATTAGAAGACTCTGATCCAATTAGACTCTAATGAATTTGCTGAAAACTGAAGAAGAAATATTCAAAGATTATATCCGTTGAAGTAAATCAAACGTCTCTTTCCTTATTTATGCTAGACACAAGAACACAGACAAAAAGGATTTTTCTGTGCTTTCTTCTTCTAGGAAAGGTCACTTGATGTAAAGACAAAAAGGCTCAGACCTTTTTGGACACTCTTCTCAACGTGCAGCTCACCTTGGATCAACTGCCTATAAAAGCAAGACTCCACCAAATTCTTCAGTTGACGTTTGCATTAAAAAGAAATCAAATATTCAAGCTCTCATATTTTCATATTCATTCTAAGAATTTATTTCATTGTTCTTAAACTTAAGAGAAATATCACAGTTGTGATAATAGCTTTTTAGAAGCATTTTTACTCTTGTAATAGTTTTACATTGATTGTAAAAGATTTCCTTAAGAGGATCCAGTTGGGATCAGTAGCTCTTGAGAAGACTAAGAACAGTTGTTCTTAGGTGTTACTATTGTAATCTGTTTGATTAAATAGTGGATTAAGTCCTTGATTGAGAAAGGCAAATCACTCTAGGAAGGGTGGACTGAAGTAGTTGAGTTCAACGAACCAGGATAAAAATACTTGTGTTTTAATTCTAAGTTTTAATCTTTCATACTTATTCAACCCCCCCTTCTAAGTATTATCTCACCTTCAGTTGGCATCAGAGCTCCGGTTATGTGTGTGCTACCACTTAACAGTGACAGTAAAGATCCAGAGAGAAATACTTTGATATATATTTAGTTGTTACTATGGCTGATAATACAATATCTAAAATTAACAATAAATATGAAGAAAGGGACAGAATCAGCACCAAACCCCCTATGTTTGATGGGGAGAAATTTGATTATTGGAAAGACAGAATTGAAAGTTTTTCCTTGGATATGATGCTGATTTATGGGATCTGGTCATAGATGGATATGTTCATCCCACAGATGGGAATGGCAAGAAGATAGACAGAAAATCTATGACAGATGTTCAGAAGAAAGATTTTAGAAATTATCACAGGGCCAGAACAATATTGTTGAATGCAATATCTCATACTGAGTATGAAAAAATTACAAACAGGGAAACTGCATTTGACATGTTTGAATCCTTAAAGATGACTCATGAGGGAAACTCTCAAGTCAAGGAAACAAAGGCTCTTACTCTGATCCAGAAGTATGAAGCCTTCAAGATGGAAGACTCTGAATCTGTTGAAGCTATGTTCTCCAGATTTCAAATACTTACAGTTGGACTAAAGGTTCTGGACAAAGGATACTCTACTGCTGATCATGTGAAAAAGATCATCAGAAGTTTACCCACCAGATGGAGACCTATGGTGACAGCGCTGAAGATGGCTAAAGATCTGAACAAGATCTCCTTGGAGGAATTGATCAGTTCACTAAGGAGCCATGAAATTGAGCTTGAGGAAGATGAACCTCAGAAGAAAGAAAAAGGTAAATCTGTTGCTTTAAAATCTAATAAATCTGCTAAAGCTTTGCAGGTTATTGAAGAAAGCTTTGAAGGATCTTCTTCTGAAGAAGAAGATGAATTATCCATGTTGTCCAGAAGGATCAACAGACTCTGGAAGCACAAGGGAAAGAAGTTCAACAACTTCAGAAAATCTGATCATAGAAAGGAATCTTCTGGGCACAGAAGATCTGGCAAGAAAGAAGTTGTATGCTATGAGTGAAAAGAACCTGGGCATTACAAGAATGATTGCCCAAAACTTCAAAAAGAAAAACCCAAGAAGAAGTTTAACAAAAAGAAGAAGGTTCTGATGGCAACATGGGATGACTCAGATGAATCTGAATTATCTTCTGAATCAGAAGAAGAATGTGCTAATGTTGCACTGATGGCCAGCACAGAAGATCAGGAGGAAGGAACTTCAGGATATGAATCAGATTCTGAATCTGACTCTGACGCTAAAGAGGTAATGGCTAAACTTACTAAAGAAGAACTTATCAAAGTTTTATCAGAAGTTCTGAAAAGCTATAACAATATCAAACTCAAATACAAGAAGCTAAAAAGCAGTCTTGAATCTGAGATTGATCTTCTGAAGACAGAACTTGTTGAGCAAAAAGAAATCAATCTGAAAATCAAAAATGACTTTGAAATAGCTCAACAAGAATCTGAATCTGAGACTAAGTCATGTGAAAACATTTTAGAAAAATATGACTCTAGCTTTCAGAAATTCCTTACTAAGAGCATAGACAGAAGCAAGATGGCTTCTATGATCTATGGTGTTAGTAGGAACAACAGAAGAGGTATTGGATATGAATCTTCCTCTGGAAGTAATCCAAAATCTGTTGACAAACTTTTCATCAAGAAGACGCCTCTGTACTCTCAATTTAAGTTTGGTCACTTAAATGACATTAAACACACAAGCTCTGAGAAGAATACTTATGTGTTTAAACCCAAGGCAAGTCAGAATAAACATTATGTTGAAAAATAGAAGTTTAGACAAACCTACAAACCAACTAACCCTAAAGGACCCAAGAAGATCTGGGTACCTAAAAGTAAAATAATTCATGTTGCAGATGTTCTTAGCAGCAAGGTCAGGACGCCAATCATGGTACCTGGACTCTGGATGCTCATGACACATGACAGGAGAAAAGTCTATGTTCCAAAGCCTGGAACTTAGATCTAGAGGTGACGTGAAGTTTGGAGGGAACCAGAAAGGCAAGATCATTGGATTTGGCACTATTGGAAATGGTAAACTTCCCTCTATTACTAATGTTTTACTTGTTGAAGGGTTAAAGCATAACTTATTATCCATAAGTCAATTAAGTGACAATGGTTATGACATTACCTTTAATCAAAATTGTTGTAAAGCTATTAGTCAAAAGGATGGCTCTATCCTATTTAGTGGTAAGAGGAAAAGCAACATTTATAAAATAAATCTTTCAGAACTTAAAGTTTAGAATGTTAAATGCCTCTTGTCTGTTAATGAAGAGCAATGGGTATGGCACAGAAGATTGGGCCATATTAATATGAGACGTATATATCAGATTAATAAACTTAATCTTGTCAGAGGACTTCCTAATCTGAAGTTCACCTCAGATGCTCTTTGTGAAGCATGCCAAAAAGGGAAGTTTTCAAAATCATCTTTTAAATCAAAAAATGTTGTTTCTACTTCCAGACCACTATAATTACTTCATATTGATCTGTTTGGACCAGTGAAAACTGCATCCATCAGAGGCAAGAAGTATGGATTAGTCATTGTTGATGACTATAGTAGATGGACATGGGTAAAGTTCTTAAAACACAAGGATGAGTCACATTCTGTGTTCTTTGACTTCTGCAAGCAAGTCCATAATGAAAAGGATTTCAAAATTATAAAAGTCAGAAGTGATCATGGTGGTGAATTTGAAAATAAATATTTTGAAAAATATTTTAATAAAAATGGCATTGCACATGATTTTTCCTGTCCTAGAACTCCACAACAAAATGGGGTTGTAGAGAGGAAAAACAGAACTCTGCAAGAAATGGCCAGAACCATGATCAATGAGACAAATCTGGCAAAACACTTTTGGGCAGAAGCAATCAACACAGCCTGTTACATTCAGAACAGAGTGTCTGTAAGACCTCTTTTGGAAAAGACTCCATATGTACTGTGGAAGAACAGAAAGCCCAACATTTCATATTTTCATCCCTTTGGATGTATTTGCTATATGTTAAATACTAAGGAAAGTCTGAACAAGTTTGATTCCAAAGCACAGAAGTGTTTCATGCTTGGATATTCTGAACGCTCTAAAGGCTACAGAGTATACAACACTGAGACACAGATTGTGGAAGAATCTATTCATGTCAGATTTGATGATAAGTTTGGCAATAAAAAGCCAAAGCAGTTTGAAAACTCTGCAGATAGAGAAGTAGTCTTCATTGACTCTGAAGTCCCAGAGGCAGACAAAGCTCAAGTGAAGGAACCAGAAGCAACGACAGATGCTATTCCTCTAACTTCTCAGATGAACAATCTAAACATTTCTGAAGAATCAACTATTAGAGGATCATCATCCAGAATTAAAGCTTCTCATCCAGAGAATGTCATTATTGGAAAGAAGGATGATCCCATCAGAACAAGATCCTTTCTAAGATCATTTGAAGCATCACTATTTGGACTGGTGTCAGAAATTGAACCATCTTCTGTAGATGAAGCTCTGCAAGACAATGATTGGATTATTGCCATGCAAGAAGAGCTAAATCAATTCACCAGAAATGATGTATGGGATCTAGTTCAAAGACCACGAGGATTCAATATAATTGGAACAAAATGGGTCTTCAGAAATAAGCTGAATGAGAAAGGAGAAGTTGAAAGAAATAAGGCAATGCTTGTAGCTCAAGGGTACAGTCAACAAGAAGGTATTGATTACACTGAAACTTATGCTCCAGTGGCAAGGTTAGAATCTATATGCCTTCTTATTTCATTTGTTGCACAAAATAACATCACTCTGTATCAGATGGATGTTAAAAGTGCCTTTCTAAATGGTATTATAGAAGAAGAAGTTTATGTCCACCAACCTCCTGGTTTTGAAAATGAAAAATTTCCAGATCATGTTTTCAAATTAAAGAAATCTCTGTATGGTTTAAAACAAGCTCCTAGAGCTTGGTATGAGAGATTGAGCAATTTTCTTCTGGAGAAAAATTTCATCAGAGGCAAAGTGGATACAACACTCTTTTGTAAATCAATTAAGAAAGATCTTCTAATTTGTCAAATTTATGCGGATGATATAATATTTGGATCTACCAATACTATGCTGGTGTAATACCCCAAATTTTACCCTTTCTTTTTTCTTTTTTATTTTTATTCTGATTAACTTAATAAATTAACCTTTTTTTTTAATCTTGTTTTTTTAACTAATAATAATTTAATTAAGTTTTTTATAACTTTACTAATGTTTTTTTATTAACTTTTTTTTTCTATTTTTTAAAATCATTTTAAGCTCTTCTTACTAACTTTTAGGATTTAGATTAAAATTTAACCTTTTTTTTTCTTTAAGAGTAAATTTTTTTTTATAACCTTTTTTAAATTAATTTCTAACATATTTTTTTAATCAAATTATAATACTTTTTTTAAAAATAAAAATCTAACTTCTTTTTAAAATTAAATCTTTTTTTTCTAACTTTTTTAAAGTTAAATCTATTTCTAACTTTTTTAAAGTTAAATCTTTTTTTCTAAGTTTTTAAAAAAAAATCAAATCTTTTTTCTAGCTTTTTTAAAAGTTAAATCTTTTTTTTTCTCTAACTCCTTTTTTAAAGTTAAATCTATTTCTAACTTTTTTAAAGTTAAATCTTTTTTTCTATTTTTTTAAAAAAATCAAATCTTTTTTCTAACTATTTTAAAAGTTAAATCCTTTTTTTTTCTACCTTCTAAAGTTAAATCTTTTTTTCTAACTTTTTTAAAAAGTTAAATCTTTTTTCTAACTACTTTTTTAAAATTAAATCTTTTTGTCTAACTCTTTTTAAAAATTAAATCTTTTTTTCTCTAACTTCTCTTTTTTAAAATTAAATCTTTTCTCTAACTTCTCTTTTTAAAAATTAAATCTTTTTTTTCTCTAGCTTCTTTTTAAAATTAATTTTTTTTTTTTCTAACTTTTTTTTTTTTAAATTAAATCTAAATCTTTTTTTTGACACCTTTATTTTTCAAATTAAAATTCTAAATTCTTTTTAAAATTAAATTCTAACGCCCTTTTCTTTTTCTTTTTTTTTAATTCTAAATTCCTTTTAAAATTAAATTCTAACAGTTTTCAAAATAATTCTAACATTTTTTAAAATCAACATTCAAATGTTTTTTATTTTAAAATTCTAACTCATTTTTTTTTAAACTTAAAATTCTAATTTTTATTTAACTTAAACTCTTATTTTCTTTGCTAACTTTTTAAATTTAAATCCCAACATTTTTTTTATCAAATCCAATCACAATGAATCACATATAGAGTTAAATCAGATCAATCAGATCATATCACCATCATTGAATCAAATCTGAAATCATCATAAAAATTCATTCAAATTAAATCCGAGATTAAAAAAGATTTAAAAATCAAGTATAAAAGGGACGAAAATCATAACAAGAAGGGGGAACTTTTTTCGTAAAATCCAAGCCAACTCCGTCAAAAATCCTCTAGCCTCAGGACAAAGCATCATCGACCATCATCATTCCGTAAGGATCAAAAAATATAATTACAATTTTTGTGTTGCTTTTCATGTTTTTCAGGAAAAAGAGGATCCAAAGACAACAACGGCGGAGAACATCAAAGCGACGAAGCGAGCAAGATCGCGAACAAACCCCAGCGGTCGCGAAAGGGAGAGGATTCACCGGCGCCGTTTAAAGTTCGACGAGCAAATACCTTCCTCTGAAGCTCAGAACACCGTCATCATCGCCTCCCCTCGATACCGATTGCGAAAGAAAAACGTAAGCAAAGAACATAGTGTTGTCACTTTTAACATGGTTCGGTTTGATTTCAGGATTTCCAACATGGTCAGAGAGAATCACAGCGAGAGAGATGGAAGAGAGAAAGACGAACGGCGCCGCGAAGGAGACAACAGGGTTTTGAAACCCTAACTTCTATTTTGTCTTATTACTAACCAACCGGGTTGGGTCCGGAGTGATGACCGGCCCAACCCCCCTTTTTTTTTTTGTCTTTTGAAAATTTGTTTTTAAAACCTTTTCTTTTTGTTTTTTTAAGTTGTTTTTTAAAAGAACCATTTTATTTTTATAATTAAAAAAAACTGTTTTAAAAAACCTTTTTGTGTAAATATTAAAAATAAATAAAAACTTTAAAAACCTTTTTATAAGAAAATTAAAAACCTTTTTTCATATAATAAATAAAAACTTTTTTTAAATAAATAACTTAAAAATCCTTTTTTAAAAAATATCTAAGTTAAAACCTTTTTAAGATTAAACTTAAAATATTTTTCTAACTAACCTTACTCTTTTTTTTTATAGATTCATTTAACATCTCCTTCAAAGCAACAAAAATCTTCAATATTACACTTTTTCTCCTGACCCGTCCCATTACTGTCTAACTTTGTTTACTAACGGGTGTTCATCTTTTGCAGCTCATGTTCACTACTATTGCGTGGTGTTTTTTATTTAAGTTTTATTATTATTGTAACTGCTTCTCGGTTGTAACCTCGCGAATCCTAATAATCGCGCTTTAATTACTGCCTTTTAAATTTTTGCTTGCATAGGTAAATTAGGTCATTATTTTCTGCTCGTATGATTAATTTCTCACACATTCATCAATATTCTGTTACATTACACACATCCGAAGGTTAGGTCTAGCTTTTGGTCGCCGCGCCAATAGTCCTCAACTTCAAACCCTTACAACCTCACAAACCCTAATTTTCACAAATGCCTCGCCGCAGGCAAAATTACAATTTTACCCCTAGCATTAGGTCAAAGAGCCGCCGCGCTCATTTTAGGGTTTCCCTTCATGGAATCCCTAATTTAACCCTAATTACAACTTAACATTTCAACGTAGAGATTTGGAGTTTCTACACTCCACGTAAGTGTGTCCTTAAGATGCGTTTATTCCCCTTGAGACCTTGACCACAGTCAAGAAGTCTCTAACCTCCCTTTTGAGGGGAACTACGATTACTCTGATTCCACTCCCGTAAGGATACGTAGGCACAAGATGCGATGTCTTGCCGAGTAAACTTAGAATTAACCCCTTAGGTCTCCTTTCTCACTTTTAATCCCTTTGTACATATACCTTAAGCAAATAAATAAAGCAAATAGTAAACATCTGAACAAAAGGTTCCTGTAGAGTACTACAGAAGTTTAGGGTGCTAATACCTTCCCTAAATTTAACCAACCCCCGAACCCTAGATCTCTCCCCACATTGTGTTTACGATGCAAAATAGGTTTTCCCTCTTTTGACCTTTTCCTTCGGATAAATCAAAGAGCGGTTGTGAATTGAATTGCGATTCAAACTAATTAATAGTTTGTTATCCTATTTCCACCGCAACAGAAAATGGCGACTTCACTGGGGAGACCTAAACTTTTGAGGGTTATCCCTAACTTGTTCATATTTATTACTATCTGTGTTATTATTCATTTGCATGTATATATTTGCGCTTTGATTGTGGGACTGTTCCTTGTGCTGCGAGATAGGTCCTAACCCGGATCTAGTGTACCTTAGGTAAATGGCAATAGACCAAGGAAACTGTACGACGTATATCGATACGGTTGATCTGGTGGCCATGGTTAGTGCGACTTCTTGGTTGGTGCTTATATTCCTTAAGTCAAGTTGAGGATAATATTGAGGCTGCCATATGTTGTCAACGCACTAACTGACTTTTAGAACCCTAGTTAACTCATCTTGGCCTTTAGAAAGTAGTGAGGTAACCGGCTTTGGTGCAGACTAAAGTTGGTTGACACTCGATACTACGCTCATTGAGATCTTAAACTTGGAGGGTTTTGGTTGGCAAGTAAGTTGCCTTCTGAACAACCACCCTTGTGAAGGATCAATGATATTGAGATCCCTTAGAACCCGGTTACTTTTGTAGGACAGGATGAACCATCTAACTTCAGGGGAGGGTATTTGCCTTTGAACCTCATGCAAGCCTTTAACCTAGGACTTTGTGTGTTTTCATGCATTGCATCCATAAAGCATCTCATCGCATTGTATTTCATGGAGTTCAAACATCATTTATGGATATCGCGGGATACCATAAATAAAATAAAAAAAATAATATAAAATGAAAAAACAAGGAAAAGATTTCCTTGGTACCCCACGGCATTAGTAAATGTTTTGAATTCCATGAAATCCTCATTTACATTCACATTTTAGCATCATACTTTTGCATTACATGTGTCTCCCGATTTCTCACACTCGGTTCTCTCACCTTCCAGTTTCGTCACCCTGAGTTCTCGGCACCAATACAACACCAGAGCTCAAACTCGGAAAAGAATGGAGGATCAGGCAAAAGAGATTGATCGCCTTAGCAATGAACTCGAAGACCTTCGAGGGGGTATGGGGCGTATGATGGAATTGTTACATGTCATGAATGCTAAGATGGATACCCAGCCCACTGTTGTTTCTGAGATTACCGGCGTTACTGTGGACCCTCCACCAAGTGTGACCGTAGCAAGGGACCCACCTTATGGTCTTGCTCCGGGTTTTGTGCCTCCTCAAGCCACTGTTCCGATTAATCAACCTGTTCAGCAAGCCGTGCCCTTGTTTTCTGAAGTTTCTAGGGGGGCTCCTATCTTTACACCACCTGTTGTACACACTCGTGCGCAACCGTACTTCAATGAGACAGTTTTTGATAATCTTGATGAGAATGTTGAGGGTTATGAGAAACATGATAAGCTTCGTGAGGAAGTAAACACTATCGTCCAGAGATTGAAAAAGGTAGAGGGTGATCAAATTTTTGGGACTGCTGCAAGGGATGTTTGTTTGGTCTCAGGTTTGGTTATTCCCCCGAAGTTCAAAACTCCGAACTTCGATCATTATGAAGGTGCCACCTGTCCTAAGAGTCATTTGATCATGTATTATCGCAAAATGGCTGCCCATGTTGAGAATGATAAACTGATGATTCATTGCTTCCAAGACAGTTTGAAGGGTGCTTCTTCCAAGTGGTATTTAACTTTAGACCAGTCTCGCGTTAAGAGTTTTCAAGATTTATCTGACGCTTTCATCAAACACTACAAGTACAATATGGATCTGGCTCCTGACAGAAGACAGTTGTTGAGTGTGTCACAAAAGAATTCTGAGTCATTCAAAGAGTATGCTCAAAGGTGGAGAGAGACTGCTTCGCAGGTAGAACCTCCTTTGACCGAGAAAGAGTTAGCTGATTGGTTTGTCGATACGGTCCGTCCAGAATTTTACGAGAGAATGGTGGGTAGTGTGACTTCAAATTTCTCCGACATCGTTGCTGTGGGTGTCAAGATTGAATTGGGTATGAAGAGTGGTAAAATGACAAATAATCATGGCGCTTCTAAGGATCAGCCGAAGAAACCTCCTTATAGCTCCCAGAAAAAGAAGGAGAGTGAGACTAATGCCATATCCTCTGGTAGACCAAGGGAACGCTTTTATCGACATCCGCAAGGTTATGCTCAACCTCAAGGGTACCCAGTCCAATATGCTCAACAACCCTATGTGGCAGCTATTACACCTTCTTTCAATCAACAGGTTCCCATGTATCAACCTATGCAACAACCTCCTGTTTATCCGCCTCCTGTCAACTACCTACAGGCACCCATTACTCCTGCTCCTCAACAGCCAAAGAGTCCGGCTCCTCGCCAGAATATGCCGAATAGAAGAACGTATAAGCCTTGTCCGCCGATTCCAATGACTTTTACCGAGTTGTATCCCTCTTTGGTCAAGCAGGGTCTCATCACTACTCGGGCTTTGGGTCCGCCTCCTAATCCTCTACCCGCCAATTACAACGCCGCCGCTCATTGTTTATTTCATGAGGGTGCGCCTGGTCATGATCTGGAGAATTGTTATGCTCTCAAAAATATTGTCAGGGATCTATTGGAAAAGAAGATTTTGTCATTTGAAGATCCTCAACCAAATGTTAAGAAGAACCCTTTCCCTAACCATGAGAGTGTCAATGCCGTTAGTATTGATTCGGGGGATGGTTATGCCCTTGACGTTGAACAGATTAAGACTCCTCTCAAAATGTTCCATTCGAAACTGTTTGAAGCTGGTTTAGTAGATACTTCCCACGTTGCATGTGTAAGTTGTGAAGCCAGTACTAAGGGTTGTGTGTTAGTTCAGAACGATGTTCAGAGGCTGATTAATGAAGGTGTTTTACAAGTGACAAGCCAAGCCAAGAAGGATGTAGTCGCTGTGGTTGAGCCTGTTTTCCATCAGCCTGAATCAAAGGGTAAGGTACCAGTGTTTAATTTATCAGGGGCAGGCTCCGCCAACCTCGTGTTCGATATACCAAGGTCGTATATCCCTGAAGTGAATCAGCCTAAGCCTATAGTTATTCGAAGACCGAGTCCGTTTCCTTTCAGTGATCCTAAAGCTGTGCCTTGGAAATATGACGTGACTATGATCAACGAAGAATCTGGGAAAATTATTTTGAAGCAACGACTGAAAACTGTTGAAGATGTGACCAGCGTAACTGGGGCAAGCCATGACGACTCACAATGATCGTAAACCAGACGTTCTTTCCATTGAGGCTCCGCCAAAGGAAACTGTTGCTCTTAGATTTCATAAACATTTAGAAGGATTTTTCCGACAGTTCATTTGTTTATTTATATGCATTTCTCTTTGATTAAGCATATTTAGCATGTACGAACTTGTTTATCTTTGATTAATTAATGCAACGCATATGTTTGTCTTGAATAAATCCATTCGTTTCACTCATTCAAAAAACGTTTTCATAAATCATAATGCCAACTTTACCCAATCTCTTGTTCTGATGGAGAATTGGGGGGAGGATGACGAACCCAAAACGTCAGATTTCTTGTCGTATGCTTTCGATTGAAACCCGCTGATGATGTAAGGCATTGTTTCAAATCCCAAACACTGGAGATATAAGGATGTTAATCCCTAGTCAACCCTTTGAGCCTTGAGGTAGGAGTTTTTCTTTCTTTTTAAGAACCTTCATCCTAACCTGGGGCAGGGTAGGTTTCAGTTAAACCGATCGAGCGCTTAGACTCTTAAAAAGGAAGAGCCAACCTTCGAGAATTTATCCTTAGCATCTTAAGAAGTCCAATACAATGGCTATCCCTCGGTTACCTAAGGAGTGGGGCAGTCACGAGTCTTTCAAAAGATTTACACGACTTGTGCATAAAAGAATATTCAAAAAAATAAGAGCCCGCTAAGTCAAAACCTATGAAGGAGACTTAGGCAAAACTGGGGCATCCCGCTGGACTCCAAAGTCAGATCAAAAGACGTTGTCCAGGCAAAAGTTAGGGAATAAAAGCAAAACTAGAGGGTACAATAAATAATCCCTAGTAAAGAACAAAATCGTGTGAACAATTGCCATTAGAAATAGGTGAGTGACTGCCATGTCCAAAGCCTTGATAAGTTCTCGACCATAGCAAATCCGCTTGAGATATGAGCGTTCGTATCCGGTTAACTGAATTAGGATTGGAGAACATCACGAAGAATGGGTGGGTACAAATATAACTTTGAGCCTTTATCCTTTGTTTCTTAAACCGTGAACCGAGCCACGATACAACCTTTAAAAGACCTAATTGAAGTAGGACTTCGGTTGAAAACATACTTGACAAGATCACGTTTCCTGACTCCTATGAGCTATGCTCAAAAATTCATGTTGGCATTATAATTCAAACTTATATCCTAACCAGTGATCTCGGTCACGAGTTGTTGAGGTATCTTTTTCAAAACAAAAAAACAAAAAATTCAAGACAAATATATGCGTACATTGATAAGCTCTGGATAGGCATTTCAGGCATGATAACTTTGCTTGATATCTTAGAGATTTACATATGAACATAACCCGTGGAACTTGAAGATCCTGCTGAACAGGGGCAGGCAGTTTCCCAATTCGCTTACCAACGCGAGTCTGACGTTCTTAAGAGCTATTTCCCAAAGATTTCATCGTAACACGATTAATTTGTGCCAGTTACGTCGAGACCTGACAAATCTCTCAAAGAGTTTGAGAACAATGGGGCAGCCGGACTCGGTGTTCTCTATAAAATCCTCTTGAGATGACCCTACCTCGCAACGCAAGTATCCTAGGGCACCATGTTTTTAAAGCAAACAAATGGCGACTACTATAAGGTCCTTCAAGATCAAGGCCATGTGGTTTCACAACTTTTCTTCATGCACCCGAGGGATTTTACTCACAGCGGCTTTCATCCCCCAGTAAAGCTCAGTGTTGCAACAGGCTCTTAAACTATTGCCTCGTCATAGTCCCCAGCGAGACTTTAAGCTGACAATACTTTGGATGGAGCCGGTGGTGCCTAAGACATCAAAGATTTCACCGACATGCTCCCAGTGATAGTCCCCAGAGAGACTATAAGCTGACAACCTTTTCTTGGGTAACTCAAAAGTGTCCCTCAGGTTTTCTTCTCCCCATGTGAAGACGTGATACTGTACACCACAAGCAGATTACCTTCTCCCCAGAGAATTCCAAACTTTAAAACCAGACTTGGTTCTACCATTGATCTTTCTTACCCATGATTGACGTATTGGTTGCAGAGAACGCAGGGTATTTCCGTCGAGATGTTTATTTCATCTCTCGTCCCGTCTCTAGTCTGTTTCGTCAGCATACGCAAGGGCATAAGCATCACATGCCTATTTCGTTATATATTCATTACATATTCATTACATATTCATCACATATTCATTACATATTCATTACATACTCATTACATACTCATTTCATAACATCTTGCATAGTTACATACATAGACATCAACATACATTCATATTAACATATCCATTAACATACGCGATAACATGCACAGGTTCATCGTGTCTCCATCATTGGTCGTTACCACCGAGTAATTGGGGTTTGTCCATTCTCTCCAAATAGATTGTCAGCCCTAAGCATAAAATGCTTACTTGTTTCCAGTTTCCCCACAGAGCTCGATCCTCGTGGATGACGGTTACTTCAGCTATCTTTCCTCGCCAGGATTAGATATTTACCCTTCGAGATCATTCCCTCGATGGAGTTTTGATTTCCAGTCTTCTTTCTAGCTCGATCCTAGATTGAATCTCAGTCTTGTCGGTCGTCAATCCCAACCGGACGTGCATTTATTTTGCACCATCTAAAATTTTCACCATACATTGGCAGATACGCGACTATCTCGCTTGAGAAGTTTATCACTGTACCCGGACGTGCATTTATTTTGCACTATCTTTCAAGAAAATCAACTACAATCCTTTACAGATACACGCCAGTTCGCGCCTGGAAAATATATCAGTACAACACTTTACAATCCTACATGTTACAACCTTTTACACTTTACATTTTACAGCATCAACATACGACATTTCTCACCTAAGAAGTCGATCATATCCTCGTTATGACTCGCAGCAAATGGCCATCTCCATGGAGCAGTTGGGCTTCCATTTCCCTGCCGTCTTGAGGTTTGAACCAAATCGTATTCAGGAGAGCACGATCTTGAGTTACGGGGAGGTTTGAGCAGTTTCATATTCAGGAGAGCACGATTCTGAAGTATGAGTATATTCAGTCATCCAGTTTCATATTCAGGAGAGCACGATTCTGAAATATGAGTATATTCAGTCATCCAGTTTCATATTCAGGAGAGCACGATTCTGAAATATGAGTATATTCAGTCATTCAGTTTCATATTCAGGAGAGCACGATTCTGAAATATGAAGAAGTTCATTTACCTGAAAGAGCCGAATCATATTCAGGAGAGCACGATTCTGAAGTATGAGGAAGTTCAGTTTACCCTTTTCATGTTCAGGAGAGCACGATCTTGAAACATGAAAAAGTTCATTTATCTTTCAGTAAGAGAAGAATCAAAATCGTATTCCAGGCGCCGACCTTAAATGCGAGAAGATTTATTTATCAGATAAGCAGCAGCCTCTCTATTTGAGTGCTTATCCATTTTTTGCACATAAGTCCCTTCCAACGATAAGTGACAGTTCTCCCTCAAGAAGCTTATCAGGGCATTTCCCATTAAAGTCCATTTATTTTGGCATACAGCCGGTCTTTACCCTGTATATTTGTTACGGAGTTCCGAAAAGTCCGTTTGATCCTGTCACGAGGGGTAGTTTACAGAAGCTTGGATGTTATTCTTTGCTCAATGCTCCAGCATTCTGTAATCGATCTTACAATCGTACGTGATCCAGTTTTATTTTTAGATTCCCCAGTGGAGGCCGTCTCATAGGTACCATCTCCATTTGAGAATCTCGTTCCCGTTCTAAAAATGACAATTGGTCGTGTTCGCACCAGTTGACCATCATTTTAGAATTCCCCAGTGTTGTACTGTGTCCCAGCGCGTCGTTTTCCCCAGTGTGTTCTTCTCATAACATCTGTCCCTGCGTCGTCGTATTCGTCAGCATTTTCGCATTCATCATTCCAGCATACGCATCACATCATATTCATGGCATCGTCTGCATTAGTCTGTTCTCGTTTTATCTCTAGCATTGCATATCGCCACATATAAGGGCAAAATTTTCGGTTATCTATATTTAAATCCCTCCACCATGATTCCTCGAGTCTCCGCCACTCAAATCATCCGGTGTAGTTATTTAAATAGGGGCAACTGTAATACCCCAAATTTTACCCTTTCTTTTTTCTTTTTTATTTTTATTCTGATTAACTTAATAAATTAACCTTTTTTTTTAATCTTGTTTTTTTAACTAATAATAATTTAATTAAGTTTTTTATAACTTTACTAATGTTTTTTTATTAACTTTTTTTTTCTATTTTTTAAAATCATTTTAAGCTCTTCTTACTAACTTTTAGGATTTAGATTAAAATTTAACCTTTTTTTTTCTTTAAGAGTAAATTTTTTTTTTATAACCTTTTTTAAATTAATTTCTAACATATTTTTTTAATCAAATTATAATACTTTTTTTAAAAATAAAAATCTAACTTCTTTTTAAAATTAAATCTTTTTTTTCTAACTTTTTTAAAGTTAAATCTATTTCTAACTTTTTTAAAGTTAAATCTTTTTTTCTAAGTTTTTAAAAAAAAATCAAATCTTTTTTCTAGCTTTTTTAAAAGTTAAATCTTTTTTTTTCTCTAACTCCTTTTTTAAAGTTAAATCTATTTCTAACTTTTTTAAAGTTAAATCTTTTTTTCTATTTTTTTAAAAAAATCAAATCTTTTTTCTAACTATTTTAAAAGTTAAATCCTTTTTTTTTCTACCTTCTAAAGTTAAATCTTTTTTTCTAACTTTTTTAAAAAGTTAAATCTTTTTTCTAACTACTTTTTTAAAATTAAATCTTTTTGTCTAACTCTTTTTAAAAATTAAATCTTTTTTTCTCTAACTTCTCTTTTTAAAAATTAAATCTTTTCTCTAACTTCTCTTTTTAAAAATTAAATCTTTTTTTTCTCTAGCTTCTTTTTAAAATTAATTTTTTTTTTTTCTAACTTTTTTTTTTTTAAATTAAATCTAAATCTTTTTTTTGACACCTTTATTTTTCAAATTAAAATTCTAAATTCTTTTTAAAATTAAATTCTAACGCCCTTTTCTTTTTCTTTTTTTTTAATTCTAAATTCCTTTTAAAATTAAATTCTAACAGTTTTCAAAATAATTCTAACATTTTTTAAAATCAACATTCAAATGTTTTTTATTTTAAAATTCTAACTCATTTTTTTTTAAACTTAAAATTCTAATTTTTATTTAACTTAAACTCTTATTTTCTTTGCTAACTTTTTAAATTTAAATCCCAACATTTTTTTTATCAAATCCAATCACAATGAATCACATATAGAGTTAAATCAGATCAATCAGATCATATCACCATCATTGAATCAAATCTGAAATCATCATAAAAATTCATTCAAATTAAATCCGAGATTAAAAAAGATTTAAAAATCAAGTATAAAAGGGACGAAAATCATAACAAGAAGGGGGAACTTTTTTCGTAAAATCCAAGCCAACTCCGTCAAAAATCCTCTAGCCTCAGGACAAAGCATCATCGACCATCATCATTCCGTAAGGATCAAAAAATATAATTACAATTTTTGTGTTGCTTTTCATGTTTTTCAGGAAAAAGAGGATCCAAAGACAACAACGGCGGAGAACATCAAAGCGACGAAGCGAGCAAGATCGCGAACAAACCCCAGCGGTCGCGAAAGGGAGAGGATTCACCGGCGCCGTTTAAAGTTCGACGAGCAAATACCTTCCTCTGAAGCTCAGAACACCGTCATCATCGCCTCCCCTCGATACCGATTGCGAAAGAAAAACGTAAGCAAAGAACATAGTGTTGTCACTTTTAACATGGTTCGGTTTGATTTCAGGATTTCCAACATGGTCAGAGAGAATCACAGCGAGAGAGATGGAAGAGAGAAAGACGAACGGCGCCGCGAAGGAGACAACAGGGTTTTGAAACCCTAACTTCTATTTTGTCTTATTACTAACCAACCGGGTTGGGTCCGGAGTGATGACCGGCCCAACCCCCCTTTTTTTTTTTGTCTTTTGAAAATTTGTTTTTAAAACCTTTTCTTTTTGTTTTTTTAAGTTGTTTTTTAAAAGAACCATTTTATTTTTATAATTAAAAAAAACTGTTTTAAAAAACCTTTTTGTGTAAATATTAAAAATAAATAAAAACTTTAAAAACCTTTTTATAAGAAAATTAAAAACCTTTTTTCATATAATAAATAAAAACTTTTTTTAAATAAATAACTTAAAAATCCTTTTTTAAAAAATATCTAAGTTAAAACCTTTTTAAGATTAAACTTAAAATATTTTTCTAACTAACCTTACTCTTTTTTTTTATAGATTCATTTAACATCTCCTTCAAAGCAACAAAAATCTTCAATATTACACTTTTTCTCCTGACCCGTCCCATTACTGTCTAACTTTGTTTACTAACGGGTGTTCATCTTTTGCAGCTCATGTTCACTACTATTGCGTGGTGTTTTTTATTTAAGTTTTATTATTATTGTAACTGCTTCTCGGTTGTAACCTCGCGAATCCTAATAATCGCGCTTTAATTACTGCCTTTTAAATTTTTGCTTGCATAGGTAAATTAGGTCATTATTTTCTGCTCGTATGATTAATTTCTCACACATTCATCAATATTCTGTTACATTACACACATCCGAAGGTTAGGTCTAGCTTTTGGTCGCCGCGCCAATAGTCCTCAACTTCAAACCCTTACAACCTCACAAACCCTAATTTTCACAAATGCCTCGCCGCAGGCAAAATTACAATTTTACCCCTAGCATTAGGTCAAAGAGCCGCCGCGCTCATTTTAGGGTTTCCCTTCATGGAATCCCTAATTTAACCCTAATTACAACTTAACATTTCAACGTAGAGATTTGGAGTTTCTACACTCCACGTAAGTGTGTCCTTAAGATGCGTTTATTCCCCTTGAGACCTTGACCACAGTCAAGAAGTCTCTAACCTCCCTTTTGAGGGGAACTACGATTACTCTGATTCCACTCCCGTAAGGATACGTAGGCACAAGATGCGATGTCTTGCCGAGTAAACTTAGAATTAACCCCTTAGGTCTCCTTTCTCACTTTTAATCCCTTTGTACATATACCTTAAGCAAATAAATAAAGCAAATAGTAAACATCTGAACAAAAGGTTCCTGTAGAGTACTACAGAAGTTTAGGGTGCTAATACCTTCCCTAAATTTAACCAACCCCCGAACCCTAGATCTCTCCCCACATTGTGTTTACGATGCAAAATAGGTTTTCCCTCTTTTGACCTTTTCCTTCGGATAAATCAAAGAGCGGTTGTGAATTGAATTGCGATTCAAACTAATTAATAGTTTGTTATCCTATTTCCACCGCAACAGCTGGGAA
This sequence comes from Lathyrus sativus, assembly GCA_963859935.3. Taxonomy (NCBI): domain Eukaryota; kingdom Viridiplantae; phylum Streptophyta; class Magnoliopsida; order Fabales; family Fabaceae; genus Lathyrus; species Lathyrus sativus. The sequence continues at coordinate 669,456,034 of OZ012740.1, forward strand.
AGGAGTTTGCTTCATGTATGCAGGCAGAATTTGAAATGAGCATGATGGGAGAACTCAGATTCTTTATAGGAATCCAAATCAATCAAACTCCAGAGTGCACTTACATACATCAGACCAAATATGTTAAAGAACTTCTGAAGAAATTTAACATGACTGATAGTAAGCTGGCAAAGACCCCCATGCATCCAACTAGCTCACTTGGCAAGGAAGAGGTAAGTAAGAAAGTATACCAGAAGCTCTACAGAGGTATGATTGGTTCTCTTCTTTATTTAACTGCTTCTAGACCTGACATATTGTTCAGTGTATGCTTGTGTGCTAGATTTCAATCAGATCCTAGAGAATCACACTTGACAGCTGTCAAGAGGATTCTAAGGTATCTGAAAGGTACTTCTAATGTGGGTTTGTGTTACGAAAAAATCTGATGATTTCAAATTAGTTGGATTCTGTGATGCTGACTACGCTGGAGACAGAGTGGAAAGGAAAAGTACTTCTGGAAGTTGTCAATTTCTAGGAAGAAATCTAATCTCTTGGTACAGCAAGAAGCAACCCACAATTGCACTTTCAACCACAGAGGCATAATATATTGCTACTGCTGGATGTAGCACGCAGATGCTCTGGATGAAAAGTCAGCTAGAAGATTATCAAATATTTGAAAGTAACATTTCTATCTTTTGTGATAATACTTCTGCTATATGTTTGTCTAAAAACCCCATTTTACACTCTAAGGCAAAACATATAGAAATTAAGCATCATTTCATCAGAGACTATGTTCAGAAGGGAATCATAAATTTAGCCTTTGTTGATACAGATCATCAATGGGCAGATATTTTTACAAAACCCCTTGTTGAAGATAGATTCAAATTTATTCTGAAAAATATTGGTATGGATTTTTGTCCAGAATGATATTTGTCAGAAGCAAATTTTTACAGATGCAAAAATGCCTAATGCTCTGAAGTATTTCTTCTGACTGCTTGTTTATTTTGTTAATTTGGTTTTGTGAAACTTTGAACTAACAATCCTTAGAGGATCTGAACGTTGGTTAACGTTTCATTTCTCAAGAGAATTCAGAACACATGCAAGCAAACACGTGTCACACCAAATCTGCAAAGGTGGCATGTACATTACTGAAGAGACGTTTGAGGTGAAGTTTGAATAGTGAAAATCTTGATTTCCCCCCCCCCCCCCAATTTGTCAGAAGCAATAAATTCTTGAAATGATTTTTATTCTTTTCATTTAATGCTTTGTTCAAACGTGCAAATTCTGACTGTTTGTATGCCTACTTGTTTTAGTATAAATACATGACCTCTCTTCACATTCACACTTTTCACAACTCAGAAATTTTATGCATTTTCATCTTCTCTTCTCTCTGCATAAAAACCCTAAGCGTGTGACAAAACCATCTTCAATGGCAACTTCATCATCAACAGCTGCACAATTCCAATCTACAGTGGCTGCAGTTACATCTGCTAACATGGGTGTTGCTCCTTATTCTCCACCAAAAAGAACACTGTTAACCCCTATTGAAAAGCTGGAAGTTCTGTGTGAATCAATGGTGGAATTTGATTCACTTGCAGAAAATGGTTTTGAGTTTCGTTCAATCATAGGTGCTCAAGGATGGGTGAAATATTTTGATAGATTGTTTGGACCAGTTTACCCCCTTCTTGTGAAAGAGTTCTGGATCCATGCTTCAGTTTACCCTAAGTTTATCCTATCTTCTGTACTGGGCAAATAGATTATAATAACAGAAGATCTGATTAGAAAACTTATTGGCTATGAGGAAACAAATGGAGTTTCACACTTGCCAGCTGGGCGTGTGGATATGGATGAAGTGTATGAAGAAGTGATGACTGCTGGTCAAACTTCTAACAAGTTCAAGGATCTGAAGCCTGACTACAAGATCTGGGCTAAGATCTTCATGGGATGTATTCATCATAGAAAGTCAACAAACTCTCCAGACTATGTCAATAATGAACAGCTCTATTTCATGTATTGCCTCAGTCAGAGCACCAAGGTAGATCTTCCATATATTCTCTTTATGCATCTTTGGAATCATATAAATGCCTCTAGAGAGTATGTGAAAGAAAAAGGACAGAAGATCAGAACCTGGATTCCTTTTGGAAGGTTAATCTCAGATCTTCCAACTGAGAATGGACTGGTTACTGCTCTGTACGCTGCTGGAGTTACAGAGGAATTGGAATTCATCTTGGGAAAGCCTCTAAATGCCAAAAGTCTTTAGAGACTTAAAATAGTGGATGAACTCACAACAGCTCCCAAGAGGCTGAATGTTTCTGAACTGAGTAAGAAGAGAACTCCTATAGATGATTACCCTCTGTTATATGCTGAAGAACCAAGGCACATTGTTGTAATGTATATTGATGAGTGTAAGAAAGAAGGAAAGCCTGTTCCTGCAAACATTATACAGCTAGCAAGACAACCACTGCCTGTTGTAGAAGAAGAAGAAGAAGAACCACAAAGAAAGAGGACTCAGCCAGAAGCAGAAGCTGCACCTGTTCAAAAGAAAATCAAGATTGCTGAGAAGCCACAGAAGCTCTTAAAGATGAAAGAATCTGGAGACACTCCTTCTGTACCAGCCAAAAGAATCAAGATCAAAGGTACTAAATCTTCTGTATCTTCTGCAAATCCTGTTGTTTTAAATGATTCTAATATTAAGTCTATTCCAAAACCACCCTCTACACAAAATACATCTGTTACTGCTCCATCTCATGTTTCTACACCATCACCATAAAAATCTTCTACTCCAATTCCCATTTCACCACAAAAACAATCATCTGTTCCAACACCAATCACAACAAAAACAATTCAAACTCCAAAAGTCTCTATACCACAAACAACTCAACCAAAAATTCAAATCAAACAATCTGTACCACAAAAATAACTTTCACAAAAACAACCTACAAAACAACTACAAACAACAAAACCATCTGCTCAACAAAAACCCTCTGAACCAGTTAAACAAAAGCCATCTGAACAACAAAAGCACCCACTAGAAAAACAACCAGAAAAATCATCTGAAACCCTACCAGAAAAAGCCTCTAAACATCAACCACCATCAGATAATCCACCATCCAAATCATCTAAACCCACTGCATCTGTACCTGTTAACTCTGAACCTACAAAAATAACATCTGTTCCAGTTTCATCTGAACCAATAACAATTCCATCTGATTCACCTACCTCAGAACAACCATCAAAACCCTCTGAAATTCCTTCAGAACCAACCAATCCTTCTGAACCCAACATTCCTAAGACAGAAGTTCTTGATGTCACACCACTAAAAACCGTGTTTCAAGTATCTTCTACCTCCTGTACACCAACCACCTCATCAAACTCTTCAAAATATGACATTCACCCAGATTTTCTAATCTCTCCTTCTCACAGAGATTCTGAAGTAAACCAACCAGAACCTCTTGTATCATTAAAAGTTCCTATTCCAGATCCTACTCCCACATCCAATCCAGCATCTGAAATCTTGATCCCAAATCCTAACCAAACATCTAACCCAAGATAATCTATTTCCTGTGCACAAGTTTCATCCTTATTTCACAATCTGGCATATGGTTTCAAACTCAAAGATTTTTATGACAGAGTTGAACCATCTGACCCTATCACCCCTCTGAAACCAAAACTCACAATGACCCTTCCATCTGTACTTCTCACATATATTCAATCCATGACAGATGTAGGTTCATTAGCAACTATATTTTATTCTGCTAAATCTGACAAAGCTGTTGCTTCAGCTATCACAGTGTCATCTGATAAAACTGTTGTTTCTGATGAACCTCCCAAATCTGCATTCCAACCCTACTCAAATAAACCCTTTGATGTGGTTCCCTTTCACACCAGAGCAAAACTAAATCTGTTAAATGCTTTAAACAGATCCAAACCAGAAAAAGCCCCTGAAATTCCTTTCATTCCCTACTATCCTCCTCTTCTGATCTCCATTCAAAAATCAATTTTTCCACCAACTCCCCAACCAAAACCAATAACACTGGAAACTCTGTTACATCCTAAGCCTAGACTTAATGTTAATCATTTATTTCATTCATTTTTGCAAGAAATACAGCTGTATTTAGGTACTGTACAGAAGAAGTGTTCAGCAACAATGGATGCCCAAGAATCTGATGTCATATGGAATGGATTCATCAACAGATTCAACTCTGTGGCCTCCAATCTGAAGAACATATGTTCTGATGATGCGAAGCTCAGATTTGCTGAAGCTGCAAGAACTTTGTTCTGGACTGTCAAGAAATCTGAACCTTTGCTCCTTACAGATGCTCCTCCATCATCAAAAGAAACTACTGAACTTGCATCTGAGGATAATCCGTTGGCCATGACTCTGGTAGATCTTTCTTCTGGCTTTAATGCTCCAGACTCTACAGATCCCATGGAAATTGACTATGTTCAAGCTCCAGAACCTGATCATACTTCTTCATCTGAGATAAAGAAAGAACATCCAGATTTTGAGGATAAAATTGCTGCTCTGGAAGCTGGTCAATCAGAGATCAAGTCTTGGATGGCAAAACAGGATAAGAAATCTGAAGACATGACAGAGTGAATGTCAAAGCAGGATCAGAAGAATGAAACAATGGCTAAGTGGATGTCCAAGCAAGAACAATCCTCCTCTGAGATCACAGATCTATTGAAGATTCTTTTGTCAAAACACTCTTAGATTTTCATTTTTTTTCATTCTGATGTTTTTACATCTGATGTTTGATTATGTACTTTTTGATATATCTTCTGATGCATGTACTCTTTATCTGAACTTATTGAATGAATCAAAGTTTTTTCCTCCACTGAATTATCTCATTTACTGTTTCCTTTTATTTGTCTCTTTAAAGTTTTTACTTTTTGCTTATGACAAAAAAGGGGGAGAAAATATAGATCTGAACTGTTTAATTTAACTTCACCATAATGAAACTTCAGACATATCTATTCTATCTAACATTTAATCTGAGTATTTCAGAACATTTGATAAGTTCACTCTATAAAAGAAACTCTAAGTCTCTCAGATCATTTGACTATTATCAAACTCTGAATCATAAATCTGCAAGACATTATGACTTTCAAATGTTAAAAGAAAAATCAAGATCTAACTCTGATAATTACTCAAGACAAAAGGGAAGTTTCTATTCCTTATCTGTATTTAACTCAGGGGGAGATTCTTAATCTCAGGGGGAGTTATAATTTTAATATTTTCAATTAAACAAAATTTCTGATGTTTTTATCATCATCAAAAAGGGGGAAATTGTTAGAACACAGATTGGTTCTTAATAATATCTCTATGTTTTGATGATAACTATTATGAAATTTTGTATTTAAGAATTATATACTCTAAAATTTGCTTGAGAGTTTTTACTGCAGATAGTAAAAAAATTAACTCTTCAGAAGCAAATTAGAATTGAACACAAGAAATTAGCTAGACTCTGAAGCGCCAGATGCACTCATTAGAAGATTCTGATTGCTGTCAACAGAAGATTCTGAGCGTAGCCTCCAGAAGATTCTGAAGCAAAAGCTCCAGAAGGATCTGAAGCAGAAGCTCCAGAAGAATCTGAAGCAAGTCAGAAGCATCTGAAGCAAAGAAGAATTTTGTATGAAGAGCTTTTCAAAGCATAGTTTCTACAGAAGATTCTGAAAGTACTAAAGCTGCCAGTACTGAAGTTCTGTCTCAAATATGCTCTGATATTTAACACGCTGAAAGCACACCTGCTGCAGAAGACTCTGATTCAGCAAGACTCTGATCATCATTAGAAGACTCTGATCCAATTAGACTCTAATGAATTTGCTGAAAACTAAAGAAGAAATATTCAAAGATTATATCCGTTGGAGTAAATCAAACGTATCTTTCCTTATTTATGCTAGACACAAGAACACAGACAAAAAGGATTTTTCTGTGCTTTCTTCTTCTAGGAAAGGTCACTTGATGTAAAGACAAAAAGGCTCATACCTTTTTGGACACTTTTCTCAACGTGCAGCTCACCTTGGATCAGCTGCCTATAAAAGCAAGACTCCACCAAATTCTTCAGTTGACGTTTGCATTGAAAAGAAATCAAATATTTAAGCTCTCATATTTTCATATTCATTCTAAGAATTTATTTCATTGTTCTTAAACTTAAGAGAAATATCACAGTTGTGATAATAGCTTTTTAGAAGCATTCTTACTCTTGTAATAGTTTTACATTGATTGTAAAAGATTTCCTTAAGAGGATCCAGTTGGGATCAGTAGCTCTTGAGAAGGCTAAGAACAGTTGTTCTTAGGTGTTACTATTGTAATCTGTTTGATTAAATAGTGGATTAAGTCCTTGATTGAGAAAGGCAAATCACTCTAGGAAGGGTGGACTGGAGTAGTTGAGTTCAACGAACCAGGATAAAAATACTTGTGTTTTAATTCTAAGTTTTAATCTTTCATACTTATTCAACCCCCCCCCCCCCCCCCCTTCTAAGTATACATAAGCAAATCAAATCAAGCATGCTGACAACTTATGAGTTAACACACTCAAAATGGCTCTTTCAGAACCAAAACAAACTATCAATTCAAGTGATTTTCCAAATGAGATGTTATAACTTCATGCCATCAAGTTCTCATGATTTTCAGTAAGAGGTTCAATGCTTAGCATAATAATGCACCAATATTAACAAACCAAACTTAACAACTAGATTGAGGCTAAAAACCAACAGCTGATCCCCAACAGGTACTTGACACAAACACTAAATCTTAAGGCCAATGACGCTGACAAGCAAACCATGGCAGATTTAGAAAGATGACAATGGCATGCACAAAAAACTTGGTGTTTGAGAGAAAATAAAAGCTACCAGATGTTGGACCTATACACAACCACATAAGTCAGCACAAACAAACTAAACATGTCCAATTAAAAAAAACTTTACATCAAGCATCTACCAGGGTGCAGAAACTTAACAAAGTTTTGATGAGAAGCCAAATGGATCAATCTAATAAACTTGGACAACAACCAATACAAGAGTACAAAGGGTCTATCTTTGAAACCATCTTATTCTATCACCAAGTAAATCTGGAAGCAATAGCTCTCTCTTTACTTCAACACAACAGTAGAGAAAACTCACTAAAATCTAAACTCAAACCAGCCTACACCAACATAGATGCTAATGGCTAACAGCAATAAGGGCTCAGCACCAACCACACTAAAACTCATTCAATCAGTTAGCCAAAACAAATTGCCTCTCATGACAGTTCCAATACAAACTTCCAAAAGCAAGTCTAAAATCAACAAGTCTCAAAGACAGCCCTGGTGTAAATGTACTAAGCTGGACAGATTCAAGGTGAAGCTCACAAGTGAAAGGCACTAAACATGGAAATGTACAAGATGCAAATCTACACCCTAGTTGACCAACCACAATATCAAATGCTCCAACAACACCTATATATCTTGACTAGGACATGCTGCACATCATCAAGACTTGGCATAAGTCCAAGTTCAAACTGCAGTCTTAAAGTAACCCTTATGGCAGACCATAAAGCAAGCTTAACTATGCTAGACTAATCCAGAAATATGAACAAGGTCAAATCTTTGCCAAAGGGAAACATCTACCATCATAATGTTGAGATTTGAAGCAACCAACTAAGCTTCCTCATGCTGACAGTTTCTCAAGCTAAAACAATTTTCAATGGTTTAGACAGCAACCATCTTAAGTCCTTGAGACAAAACTACTTGGCCCTCCAATTTGTTCCAAAACCAAGCAATCACAAGCAGTCCCAAATCTTAATAACAACAACTGACATCCAACTATAGACATGTGCTCCAACAACATTCATGATGAATTCCAATCACAGCCCCAACAGTAGGTTAAAAACAACATCAAAGCTGACTACACAAGTGTGCTCTTGTTAACAAAAGCAGTCACACACATTGATCACTAACCTCAGTTCCAAACAAAACCTTAGATGAAAAACAAAGCAAAACTAACCTCTAATAATGAGAAACAAATCAGATAACAACTAAACCTGAGTTGACCAACTCAGTTCAGACATTAACAACAAAGTGATCATTTGAACATGTCGAAATCCAACTTAAACTAACCAAATAAAACTTAACAGCTTGAAGACACTAGCACAAAGTAGGGTCATGAAACTAACATTACAATCCCAAGGCTAGATGTAAACCAACATAAAGGGTCAAGAACCCTAGGCATCTCAACAAAGGTGATGGATCCAACCTCTAACAGCAGCTATAACACAACCCAAACTCCTACTTAGAACTGACATCAACTGAGTTGGGGGACCTAGTTCTTAAGCACATATATTGACAGCAAAACACATGAGTTCCATATACCAACATCAATCCTCAATATACCACACACCTCAAAAGTCTAGTAACAACATGACCATATTTCTCTAGTGACAGTCACACACAAGCATCTAGCAGCAGCCTTAAACAAGACCCGAATGGTAGCAAACATGAGTTAACAAACTCAAAACAAAGATAGCTCTTAACAGAACCATTTCAATCTTAAACATAACAATGTTGATATCTCTAACAGTCAAATCATTACATACTTCAAATGAACAGGTCACAACCTCATGACAGCAAGTATGTCAAACAAAATCAATCATATTTTTACATGAGAGTTACAACTCTTAAGCAATCATAAATCAATCTCAACACATGATGCATATCAATGGTAGGGTTTGAAACCACATACCTCTTGTAGACTCCTCGCAGCCAGCTAGCAGCAAGATATCCCTCCCTTCTTTGCGCAAGCTTTGAAGTTCCTTTTGAAGCAACAAATGATTTTTGATGACAATTCTAGCAAATGATGTTTTAGCTGTTCTTTAAGGACTTGGACAGTTGGTACAACATAAATGGATGGTGTTCAAGGTGTCAAAGAGGTCCAAACTATTCTAGGAAATGAGTTTCATTATCTTATGCAGAGAAGTCAAACTTTAGGGTGTGAGAAGTTGACTTTTGGTGTTATGGTATTTTTGGCTAAACTAATGGTTGGAACACCTTCTAATAATGGTTTTGAGATTGTGTTGATGATTTTTAGGGTGGTTAGATGATTAGAGAAGGTGCTGGTATGAGATTTGCACAAGACAGTTTTTGTGGTTTTTTGGAGGAGTTCAAAGCTCAAGTTCTGGTTTTTCTTGCAGCAGTGGTGGCTAGGGTTTTCCTTGGTTGTTGCTTAGCTTAAATACCAAGTGAAAACAAGATTGAAGGGGTTTTACCATGGTGAAAAATGAAGGGGCACATTTGCATTTTTTGATGAAGTTTTGAATCAATGGTGTGTGATGGAGATGGTACACCAGCCAGCTTGCATCCTTGTCTTCTTGTAGGTTTCTTGTGAGTGAAGAGAGCAGAATAGCTGGGCTGCAGGAAATAGAATAAAAGCAGCTGCTTGTCTTTTCCTTGTTTTGGCAAAAGATTCAAAAATGGGGCAAAGAGGTACATGCCTTGTGTTGCGGCGGAAATAGGATACCAAATTATTAATTAATTTGAATCGCATCTTTCGTTCACAACCTCTCTTTGATTTATCCGAAGAAAAGGTCAAAGGAAGGAAAAACCTAATTTTGCATCGCAAACGCAATGCGGGGAGAGACCTAGGTAAGGGGTTGGTGAAGCTTAGGGAAGGTATTAGCACCCAAAACTTCTGTAGTACTCTACAGGAACCTTTTGTTTAAATTTACTATTTTGCTTTATTATTTGCTTAAGGGTATATACTGCTAAGGGTTAAGAGTGAAAGAATGACCTAAGGGTTAGTCCTAAGTTTACTCGCCAAGATTCGCATCTTGTGCCTACGTATCCTCGGTAGGGAATGGAATCAGAGTAATCGTAGTTCCCCTCGAAAGGGAGGTTAGAAACGTCTTGACTATGGTCAAGGTTTCAATGGGGAGTAAATGTAACTTAAGGACACGCTTACGTGGAGTGCGGAAACTTCAATCTCTACGTTGAAATTGAATTGAAATTTAGGGTTAAAATTAGGGATTCCACGGCGGGAAACCCTAAAACAGAATACAGCGACTCTTTGACCTAATGCTAGGGTAAATGGGTATTTTTGTCCACGACGGGACACCTAGGCTATTAGGATTTTGAAATGGTCAAAGGAAGGCTATTGACTCGACGGTCAAACTGCTAGACCTAATTCCTTCGGAAGGTGCAATTACGATAAATGATGAACAGCGCAAGATAAATAAATTACAGATGGTGTTTTAAAAATAAAAAATACAAGTATAGATGATAATAAAATACAAATAGTATTATTAAATAAATTACAAATCCTGAAAAGAAAAAAAAATACAAACATAAAAGGTTAGTGCACAAGATCAACATAAAAGATAGACGAAAAAATGAACAGGATGACGTCGAGAAAACATGGAATGTGAAAGTGTTAGAAATTAAACAAATGAGAAAAAAATAGCAAATTTTGTTGGAATAAGAGTTTTTATGATTTTTTTTTATAAAAAATATGTTTCTTTATTTTAGAGAAAATTTATTAACAAATTTTTAAAAGAAAAGGGTTATATTGATTTAAAAAGACTCAAAATGTTAGATAAATAAAAAGTTCTTCTTTTTTGTTTTAAAGGAAATGTTAAGAACAAATTTTATTTTTTTTACATTTTTTATTTTATAATTACTAATAAACGAATTAACTAAAGAATTGAAATAAAATAAATAAAAAACAGATGTTAGTTTTTGCATTTTCCAGATTTTTATTTTAATTAGTTAATATTAGTATTAGTGAATATTTTATTTACAATATGTTACAAAACATTAATTAAAAAACTAAATACAAGTTGGCAAATTAAATTTTAAGTAAAATAAGAAAAGAAAAAGAAAAGGTATAGAAAATAAACATAGAAAAGGGCAGATCAACATCTGCTTCGGATCATTAGGGTTCAAAACCCCTTTTTCTCCTTTCCTTCCCCCAAATGCCGCCGCGTCTGCCATTAACGGAGCTTTAAGTTTTCGACTCTTCATCCCTTTTCTTTGCTGAAGTTGTTGCGGGTACCTCCATGCGTGTGCCTTAAAGCTTCTTTTCGCGTGCATGTCTTTCTCTCATTCTTCTATTCCCTGAAAACACAACAAAAACCAGCATTACACATTCTTACCCCTTCCGATTTTCTACGGGTTGTTGTTGGCCGCTCCGTCCGGAAAACCCGCCGATGATGTTTCGACTGAGGCTGTATCGGTCGCTTGGTCGGCGATGAGGCTTCGATGCTTCCGCCGCCGCGTCCGGTTGGCTGGGTGACGATGTTGTTCGTTCGCAATTGATGGAAGGTGAGGATGGTTCGAAAGTGACGGGATGATGATGAGAGACCCACGGGTTGATCTGAATCCCTTTTGATTTGCGCCGCCGCGTTCATGTTTGTTGCTTCTCCGTCGATGATGAGGATGAATCCTTCTGAGTCGTTGATTTGCCGACCGCCGTATTTGTTCGTTGGACAGTGGTGATTCCGCCGTTTGGTGAGTTCGTTCTTGTTTATGTGATTTTACGGCTGCCTTTTTGTGATTTTGTTATTGTTAGGGTTTTGATTTCACGACCTCCCTTTTGATCTCTTCTTCTTCACGTTTTATGTCCCTCTGTTGGGCCTGGATTTGGCTTTTTTTTACATTTTATTTGACAACAAATCAAAGCTTTGATTATCTGATTTGGTTTATGCAGATTTGGACTCTTTAGATCGGATTTGGATTTGATACTTCTGGATGATTGATTTTTGGATCCATATAACTTTTACTTGATAGAACTGGATCTGGACTTGGTTTTTCTGGATTGGATTTTGGATTCATATTATCTGGATTTGATTCTGGATTCGGATTTTAGTTTTGGATTGAATTTGTTTGGCTGAAAAAATCACTTTTTCAAAAGTGCTTACCCAGATAATCACTTTTTGGCGGAAATCACTTCTTTTTCTCTTCCTCCGGCTGTCCCGAAAAATAGAACAGATGTTGCCTATCGGTGCCGAGGTCGAGAATTGATTTGGGAGCTGGCTTCGACATTTGTCGTTGCCCTCCCGACACTCGATGATCAAATTACTCTAAGGGTATCGAAAAATAATTTCTAACATTAACCTCTTTTTGCTCTATTCTTGGTTTGTCTGTATGCAGGTACGAAGAAAAAATCGAGCCGGGCATGAAGAATTAGTCTTGAAGTCGAGCCCGAAGAACTTTAGGCATTAAGAAATTTTTTAGAATAAAATGTAATTCAATTCCTTTTTGTAAATTGTAATAAGAATATAAATATGAATACATAAAATTCACTTTATTTTCTTATCCAAAACACTTGTCTATTTCTTCTTTCCAACTTGCAACCGACTGACCCACAAAAATATCCAATTAAATCCAACTGATTAAGAGCCTCCGAATAAATTCAACCGATTAAAGTTTAAACGATTAAACTTAAATAAATAGAATTAAATCTTCACCATATAAATTCAATACGAATAAATCCAAAGAAATCAATTGAATCAAACTTCGCCATTTCAACACGTGTTGCTCCACTTAAAACATGATATAACCTTCAATTCCAATCCAATATTTCCCAGATTAAATCCCGCCTGATGATAGAATCGATGATGGCCATGAACGAAGTAGAACAGAAAAGAACTGAGAAATCTGATTAACAGTGAAGACAAAAATATAACCCGCATCAAAAATTCGATTTGTGTCTCTGATAACTAAGTCCTATATCCTGAACCAATTCAGCCCAAAAATCACGATTAAACAGAAATCATAAACCCGAACATGGATCGAAATTTCCACTGCTTTGACTTCAAAATTGGCAGATAGCAGAAGAACAAAAAATAAACGTCGTATCTCAAAAATCCTGATGCCAAAGTTACGTGAATTTTTGTTTAGCCTCAAAGAAAATAAGGAACTCGGAAATGGAGGCTCTAATCACTCAATAAATCCATGGTGATGATTCAGCTTCATGAACTGTCAACAAACAGTGAATAAATGACCATTTCGCCCCTCAACAGTTAAAGCGCACCAAATGTGATTCTCCTGCAAAAACAACAGACTATGCAACCCGTTAGTGGTTAGTTAATATGTAATGCAAAAATGAAATGTAACGTGACATGAATCGACTAAATCCAAGGGTAAAATTTGGGGTATTACACCTTGGTTTGGCTCTTTTAGGCAATGTTTGGTGGGCTCCCAATGCAGCTTCATGCACATGGTTTGAGGAGTGAAGGGGATGCATAACTGAAATGCATAAACATGCTAAAATGTTCATATTTCATGCCTTAAAAAAGTGTTCAAAACACCAACTTTGGGGCAATAGAACTTAGTGCACGAAACTCCATTTGCTTAGATCTTGTGCTCAAATGAAATAGGGCATGGAGTAGAAAAAAATTCATGTTGGTGGAAGTTCCATTTAATCATTGGAAGGACATGAAATTTGAGGTTGAAAAGCATGTCAAGCAAGCTGCCTGCAAATAACTTAGAAAAAATTCTAACTATGGATTTTGGCTTATTTTTCCTCAACTTTGCACATCCATAACTTGAGCTTCACAAATCATATGGAGGACTTCTGGGACTTCTTGGAAAGCTTGGAACAAACTATACAACTTTAATTTGGGACAAAGTTTCATTTGACATCAAGAAAGTGCTGAAAATTGGCTTACAAAGTGGGTCCAAATATTTGTCCAACTTGCCAACTTTGAAGTCATTAAAAATCTCCAACTTTGATTGCTCATAACTTGGTACTAAAAAAAAAGCTTGAAATACAAGGAACAACTTTTATGTTTGAGCCAAGTCCATTTGAAACCTTGATCATGAAGAAAAATGGCCTTGAAGATGGCTGCTTCAACCATGAAACTTTCCATAAATGGAAAGTTTATAAAACCCTAATTCCCCAAAATGACAACTTTCAACAATTCTTGATTTTTCATGATTCCCTTGACTTTTATTAATCAAATTCCATCCATTGGTCATATTGGACTTGAGGAACATGATCTTGACCCCAAAAAGCCAGGAGTTGACTTTTTCACTGCACAGTTGACTTTTCCCCCCAAATCTCCTGATTTTCAATTGACTGATTAATTGAAGCTCTTCTGATTAAAATTGATGATCAATCTCTCATCCCCAAACACCTTAGGACATATGGAAGACCATGGAAACAAGTTTTGCTCCCAAAAAAAAATTTATCCTAATTAAAAGTGAAACCCTAATTTCACCCTTTTTGCCTAGGCATTGTGCAGATAAACTGAGTGACCATTTCCACTCCACCATGACATCTGAGGTACTCAACAAACTTCTACCTCATGATCACACCAATGATAAATCTTCATGGACCCCTTGACAACCTTCTGATGATTCCTTGATAATAACACCCACTTGATGGCTTGTACCTGTGCCTTTGCTTGAGCTTGAAGTCAATAAAGACTCCCCTATTGGAATGACACACAAACACAATCACTTGATCCCCTGTAAGAACTATGCTATGCAAATTCAAGATGCTAGAATGCAATGAAACATAAGCCAGAGATTAAGAAACGAGGTTGGTCTAATTATGGGGTACAACAAGTGAGTGATGAAAAATAGGTCTGGCATAAAAAGTTAGGTCATGCTAACTGAAGGTTGATCTCTAAACTTAGCAAGCTAAAACTTGTTAAAGGGCTACCAAATCTTGATCATCACTCAGATGCTCTATGTGGAGCATGTCAAGTAGGAAATATTAACAAAACTTCTTTCAAATCTAAAAATATTGTCTCACCCTCTACACCCTTATAATTACCGCACATTAATTTGTTTTGTCCTATTGGGACTACTTCAATTAATGGAAATAAGTATGGATTGGTCATTATTGATGATAATAGTAAGTGGAATTAGGTTAAATTCCTCATATCCAAAGATGAGTCATGTGAGGTATTCAACATCTTCTGCATACAAGTTCAATCTGAAAAGGAACTAAAAATTCAAAAAGTCAGAAGTGATCATGGTGGTGAGTTTGGAAACGAGCCTTTTGAGATTTTATGTTATAAACATGGAATCGTCAATGAGTTATCTTCTCCTATAACTCCATAACAAAATGGGGTTGTAGAAAGAAATAACCGATCATTACAAGAAATGGTTAGAACCATGATCTGTTAGATTCATATTACTAAATACTTGTGGGCAAAAGTTGTTAACGTTAGAACAAGATTTGTTCTTGACATATTCTCTTTTGGTTTTGATGATAACAAAGTATTAAAAGAACAATCATTTATTTGATGTGTGTTTTACTTATGCAGGTTCTCATCTTTGTACATAAATAATTAGAATTTGTATTACATGAGCACACTTGAGAGTTGCCTCATTGCTAGCTTCTGGTGGCAGAGTCTGAAGAACAATTGCTAGTGTGGCTTGGCAAAGACTATGAGCTGAAGACCTCAGAATTTAGACGAGTTACTACACTTGGTAATTGTATATCAGCATCTAATACCATTCAGAGTTGGTGATAAAGCTGTGGATTGTCCAAACTGCAGAAAGTAGGTTGTATTGTCTAATTAGTCTATCATCTATAGTCTACAAGATTGCAAGGCTCAAGAAAGGTTGGCATGCTATACAGATATCTACTCTCAACGACTCTATTAGTATAGAACCTCTTGAAGTCTCAAAGTTTAAACGTGTTACACATTGGATTCATAATCTGTTGCGCATCCATCTTCAATGCCTCTTATACTATGGGGTAAAAGCAAAGTCACTTGATCAAGTTACCTCCTCAACAACTAGTTTATGCAAAGGCTATAAATATGGTTGAAGATTCAAGTTTGAATTTTTAACAGGGGTTCTTCTGATGAAGGATTAGCAAGATCAAGCAATTATCAACTCTATTGTAATATGCATTGGATAATTTATGAATCAAGAAATTAGGGTTTATGAAAAACTCTAATTACAAGCTAGTTTGGATTGGTCATAACTTTCAAACCACGCATCCAAATTGAGTGATCCAAAGCTGGTTGGAAAGCTCTTGAGGAGTCCTACAAAAGTGTCCTATGGGGTTGAGGTCCAAAAATGCATATATTTGGAGTTATGAGCTCATCAAGTTGTGAAGGATTTACACACTTAGAAAAATTCCATGTTTCTTGGCTTGTAAGTCAGCTTTTGCTACAAACTTCATGAAGATTTTTGACATAATTCCCTTTGGAATTTGAACTTTGGCCAAACATGAAAGTTGTAGATCATATTTGGGGCTTTTTAAAAAGTACAAGAGAATTTTATCAACCTTTATGGTTAGGGAGAATCGAAGAGGACAAGTTGGGCATTTTTCATGTCACAAAACCAAGTTCAGCACTTGTATTTTAATGCATAAACCATTCAAACCTTTACTATACACTTGATTAAATCATTATTTGATGCTTAGGGACTTAGTTGATGAGATTACATTACATTGTCACGAGCCAAAACCAGATTTGGATTGTTTTGAATTATTTATTCTTGCAAGTACAAACAAGTGGCAAGGAGAGAGAAACTTTATGCAAATTCTGCCATATCTCAGCTACCACAACAACTGCTATCTTCCTTCACCTTATGTTAACTATTTGTATGCTGTTGATGATGATGAAATACATAGGGAAGTGGCTCATGCTCAAAAAAGAGATCTCAAGATAAATTTGCTCATTTTTGCCTCCAAGAAGGGCAAACTTGGGAAATTTGCAAAATTTGCCCATACCCTTCACCTTTCAAGCTTGCCTATAAATAGGACACACTTCTTACATCCAAACGACACTAGAATCAACTAGAAACCAAGTTGAATCTCTCTCACTTCTCTGATCATAATTTTCTTGCAAGTGTTAGAAGTTACCTCCTTGTGAAGCAAAATCTGTTTTGCATAAAATCTTCCAAAACTCTTTCCAAACACAAAACCACCAAGCAAATCACTCTAACACATCACAAAACATGTGTTAGAAGTGTTAAACCCCTTACAACCATCCAAAACCTACTAGAACAGAAAGTCAACTCTCATACCATTGAATTTTGACTTTTCTGCACTTTCAAAGCTAAGTCATTGCCTAGGCCATTTCCAATCCTTCCAACACTTTAAACACACTCCATATAAGTTATTTGAAATGTCCAAGGCATTACCAAAGTTTTTTAACACCATTTCCTAGAGGTTCAATTTGAAACTCTTGGTGATTTCTTGTAAAAGAAGCCATTCTGTCAAGGCAGTGTAGTTGGGGGAGTTTTGATCATTTGGACATCTCATTTGGAGCACATTTAAGCTATTTGAATTATCATCCATCAACTGGATTTCTTGCTTGGAGTTTTGACTTGAAAAATCTACAAGAGGTAAGTGTTTCAATTTGTTACATTTAAGATTATGCTATGCTTTGAGGTATACTGAGTTTAAACATGCTAGATGTCATTTATAGGTCATGTTTGAACCTTTTCTTGACTACAATTTTGAGAATTCATGATTGTCCACTTGTCCTGGCTTGCTAGCTTACTTTTCATGTCATTTCCATATGCAACTTTCTATTTCTTCATAGGCATAGGTGATTGGTGCTTATAGACATTATTTATAGGTCATATATGTTGTGTTTGATCACTTGGTTGATGCTAAGTTGGTCCATTTTTTACTGTCACATGGATCTTGCATAAACTTGTCATTTTTGCCACTTCACATGCCATTTGTTGTTTGAGCTTGTTTATTGATGTATGGTTCTTGTAAGCACTCTCTATATGTCACATATGATGTGTTTGAATCATTGCTTGCTGCTTAAAACATGTGTATTGAACTGTCACTTTGCTTTTGCACAGAACTTGCCATTTTCAACGATGTCTTTGAGTTTTCCACATGTTACATGATCTGACCAAACCAGAACCACCATTGGATTCCTTATGAAAAATACACAATTTTCTTTTTTGTTTCACTCAATTTCATTAAGTTTTGAGCAAGTTATGGTTCTTCTTGCAAATCTGCTTAGCCTAGGTTCTTGCTTGCCTTGCTTTTGCCCTAGTTGCCCAAGTTTTGAACCTAGTTTTCAAATGTGCATAACTTCCTTGATTTTTATCATTTTGATGCCACTCCTTTTGCACTATGCTCCTTAATATGTCTAGTTTCAATGTGTGAAGAAATAATTCATGAATTTTTATTTTTGAAACACTTTGGTCCACTTGAATGACATGACCTTTTTTAGGGTTTTCCTTGGTTTTCATGAACTTTCTTGACATAGTAATTGATTTTTCTTGTAAGATTGATCTTGTATGAATCATTCTTGAATGCATAACATGTTTATATGTTTTAAAACACTTGGATATTTTCTTTATCATTTTTATTTTTGCCTTTGTGAATGCATTAACGTAAAAAGTATGCTTTGAATTTTTTTTGTGAACCATGACTTGCTTCTTGATGTTGTAACCTCATGAACATGATACCTCACTCTCATCTTACTTGTTTATGTGTCTTGTTAGAACCATAACATGTTTAGGTTTGTTCCTTGCTTTGGTTGTTACCATGATTTTTGTTCATGTTTCCCTCTGTGAAGTTTGAATCCATGCTTGAACTATTTTACTTTTCATGCCTATCCATTATTGATTATTATCAACATGTCTTGAATATATTTGAATGTTATTACATTTGACTTTGTTTGATTCATATATCATATTTGATTCAAGTTGTAACTTTTTTGCATGAGTTTTTTTTTAATATCATTGATGAAAATGTTGTTGTTACACATATTTCATACTTGCCCATGTTGGTTGTTACCTTCTTGCTTAACTTGTTTCACCATAAATCACATGTTGTTGTCACACATGTCACATTTTCCTCAAGTTATTTGGATTGTTGCCTCCACTTGATTTATATTCATGCTTGAATGTTGTCATGATCTGTGCATGTTGATCTTTGCACATTTGTCATGATAAGTAATGTTTTGACTTATGCATGATTCACGTATGCTTTTGATGCTTGGTCTTGTAAGAACTTTGTCATCATCCCCTTTTAGATGTTGTAACATCTATGTTCACCTTTGGTTGTAACCATTTGGTTTGATCCTAACTTCTTGTTAGTGAATACTTGTTTGTAACCTTCTTCTTTGCTTGATGTTGTTACATGCTTGCCCTTATCTGTCTTGGTTGTTACCATGACTCTTTATATCTTCATCATGTTTGAATGAATGCATATTGTGTGTTTAGGATTTGTTAAGTTTGTGTCCCCAAAGTGATGTAGCTTGTTAGCTCTCATCTAGTTGCCTTATTATCCCTTATTCCAAAGGAAAGTCTCTCTATTGACTTCACTGTCATAGATAGCTCATTACCCCTCCCCTTGACTTGGTTAAGTCATTAGGTCCTTTAACATAGTCAAGTTAGAACCTATATCCATTAGACTTTGCTTTAAGTCTAAAAGACCTACCCTTTGTTAGGAGTATCCTTCAATTAGAACTTTAAGATAGAGTTTGTTAACTCTATGTAAGGATCATTGTCATGATTACTTACTCCCCTTTGGCTTTTCTCAAAGTCATTCCCCTTGATTGTTAAACTTAGATCTAGAGAGTTTTGTCAAACTCTATACAAACATTGTTATGTTTGTTCCCCCTTTGAGTCTTGACCATAGTCAAGCATTCCTCAACCTTAGTGAGGATAACTACGGTTGCTCTAATTCCATCCTAGTAAGGATACGTAAGCATAAGATGTGATATCTTTGCGAGTAAACTTAGATCTATCCTTAGGTCTTTACCTTAAACCTGATCCCATAACCCTAACAAACAACAACTTAGATAACTTAGCATACACACACACACAAAAGGTTCGTGTAGAGTACTACATATGTTTAGGATATGAAATAACTACCTTAGGCATAACCAACCCTCATACCCCGAAACTATAGCGTTGTTGTTACATCACGCAAAAGGTTTTTCTTTCTTTAACCTTTCCTTTGGATAAATCAAAACTCGATGGCAAATTTTAATGAATTAAGATTCAAGTTAATCAATTGCTTGACATCCAATTCTCACTGCAACAATGAGGATCTCACTCTTAAAATGACATACAAGTTTAAGGCTAACTCATCCTATAGTATTCATTAGGGAAAAAGAACTTGGAATCCTCCCTCTAAGTCTATGTTGCTATGGAGAGTGATCCACAATAAGCTACCTACAGATGAAAATATTGCAGTCAAGGGTCTTCAACTTTCTTCCATATGTAGCATTTGTCTCAAACATTCTGAGTTTGCTCGACACTTAATTTTCTAATGCTTCTTTGCAGCTCAGTTATGTGATCACCTCTATTTAACTCTTTAAGTCAATAAGTTGTTGTCTCTGGATGATATTTTGAGTACCTTGAACAAGAACTGATCATCTCAGTGTCAGGTGGTGGTGTTACCAACCATCATCAACATTGTCAAATCTATTTAGCATGCTAGAAATTTGGCAAGATTCAAGGATATGAGATTTCATTGGAAATCATCTCTCTCTATTGTCATCTTTGATGTCTCTCTATCGAGCAATGCAACTAGAAAAACTGTTTCTAATTCTTTGCTTGAATTCAACATCCTAAAAAGTTTTAACATTTCCATTCATCCTCCTAAAACTTAGATGACAAAATAAATTATCTGGCATCCTTTTGTTGAAAACTAGTTAACACTACGCCAAAAATGATTTTTGGCAGCACTGCAAAGACAACGCTTTCTATAAAAGCACTGCTAAAGATTTTTAAAAAACAAAGGAAAAAAGCGATACTATAACATGGCTTTAGAAAGCGCTTTTAAAAAGTGTTGCTAAAGGTCGTTGTTATGCAATACAATAGAAAGCGCTGCTAAATGGGGGGGATACGAAAGTGCTTTCTTAAAGCGCTACTATAGGTCCTGCCTAAGGCAGACCTTAGAGAGCGCTTTCCTAAAGCGCTGCTAAAGGGGGGTACGAAGGCGCTTTTTAGGAGAAAGCGCTGCTATAGGGGGTTTACAAAAGCGCTGCTATAGGTATTTAGTTTTCTAAAAATAAAACAATTTTCATTTCAGACCCATTCTTTCTTTCTCCCTCGCGTATCATTCTTTTATTCTCTGTCGTGTATAAAACCTTACGCCCTCCGTCGTACTCCCTCCGCCGTACTCCTTCCGTCTCCGACCACTTCTCATTCTCTTTCTGTCCGACCATTTCTCATTCTCCCTCTATCCGTCCACTAGTGGTTTCTCATTCTCCCTCTGTCCGACCACTTCCACCATTTTCAAGGTATTTATGCATTTTCTTCATTTTCATGGTTATGGTTTGATTAGTTTTTTTGTTGTGAAAATAGTGAAGATAATGTTGATGTTGTTGATGTTAATGTTGATGTTAAATGTTATAAGGTATGTTAATGTTGATGTTGATGTTAAATGTTAATGTTAATGTTCATTGTTATTGATGTTAATGTTAATGTTAATGTTTAATATTGTGATGTTGATGTTAATGAAAACATGAATTAATTTTGTATGTTAATGTTGTTGTTGTTGATAGAAACTTGAATTAAGTAACGAGAATGTTGTTGTTGATGTTGTTAATGTTGATGTTGTTAATGTTGATGTTGTTAATGTTGATGTTGATGTTGATGTTGTTGATGAAAACATGAATTAATTTTGTATGTTAATTTTGTATATATGCTAATGTTGTTGTTGATGGAAACTTGAATTAAGTAACGAGAATGTTGTTGTTGATGTTGTTAATGCTGATGTTGATGTTGTTGATGAAAACATGAATTAATTTTGTATATATGCTAATTTTGTATGTTAATTTTGTATATATGTTAATGTTGTTGTTGATGGAAACTTGAATTAATTATTGAATATTGTTGATGTTGTTGGTTGAACTAATTGTGATGTTTGAATATTCACGAATTAATTATTGAATATTATGATGTTGTTGATTAATTGTTTGAACTTAAGTGATGAAGTTGTTATATTAGGTACACTGTCAGCTATTAACTTAGTGAATTTGTTATAGGGGTTACTTGTGAAGAGTAAGATTGTGATCGTTTCCAAGAATCTTACTGTGTAGTTCTAGAAGTTGCTGACTTCTCTACAGTTGCTACAGGTAATCATTATTTTTGTTTAGCTTACTTAGTTTAGTTTAGCCTACTTAATTAGTATGGATAAGAAATGGATGTCTTCCAATCGATTGTCAAAAGAGTACGAGAATGGGGTATCAAAATTCGTTAAGTTTGTTGTTGAACATGCCAAAGACCCTAGTAGGATCACATGTCCTTGATTAGGTTGTTGTTGTTATGGGCTTCGGGTTGACGCAATTCAGTTGGAATCACATTTAAAGAGACATGGAATTGATCGAAGTTATACATGTTGAACATTATATGGTGAAATAACTAATGAGAATGTTGAACTGGGGGATAATACGACCTGTGCTTCAAACGACAATGGCACAAATATATACGACTATGATCGAGTCGAAGAGATTACACAAGCATTTAAAGAAGATCTTCAGGATTGTCCCAAAATATTTGAGAGGTTGGTAAGCGGTGCAGAGAAACCGTTGTATAAAGGTTGCACTACTTTCACAAGATTGTCTGCAGTATTAAAGTTGTACAACTTAAAGGAGGGAAATGGATGGTCGGATAAAAGTTTCACAGAGTTATTAGCCCTCTTGAAAGAGATACTTCTGAAGGATAATGTTCTTCCGAATCAAACCTATGAAGCCAAAAAATGTTGTGCTATATCGGCATGAGCTATGGTAAGATACATGTTTGTCCAAATGATTGCATTTTGTTTCAAAATGAATATGCATCATTAAACGAGTGTCCTAAATGTGGTGTATCTCGGTATAAGAAAAAGTTGTCCCCAACAAAAGTCTTATGGTATTTTCCTATAATTCCTAGATTTATACGCATGTTTCATAGTGAAATAGATGTAAAACACTTGACTTGGCATGCAGATGATAGAATTATAGATAGAAAGTATCGACATCCAACAGATTCACCATAGTGGATGAAAATTGATAATGAGTATCCTGATTTGGGAAAAGAAGCGAGAAACCTTCGCTTGGCATTATCTACTGATGGAATGAACCCGCATGGTCTGCAAAGTATCTCATATTCCACATGGCCTGTGATTATTATGATTTATAACCTACCTCTATGGCTATGTATGAAGCGTAAGTACATGATGTTATCTATGTTAGTTTCCGGTCTTAAACAACCAGGGAATGACATAGACATATACTTGACATCTTTAATCGAAGACTTAAAGAGTTTGTGGGAGAACGGTGTGGAGGTTTATGATGGATACAGGAAAGAAAGTTTCAATTTGAGGGCGATGTTGTTTGGCACAATTAATGATTTTCCAGCATACGAAAATCTATCGGGGTATAGCATTAAAGGTCAATGTCTGTGTCCTATTTATGAAGAAAACACAGATTGGACACGATTGGAATTTGGTCAGAAGAATGTCTTTCTTAGTCATCGTAGATTCTTAAATTCTAATCATCACTATCGTGGATGGAGAAAAGCATTCAATGGAAATTCAGAATAAGGTAAAGCTCCACGTATATTGACAGGTGAACAAATTTTTGAAAAGGTGAAAGATGTGAGTACTAAGTTTGGCAAGCCTTTTGCTCATACGCTTGTAACACGTGGGTGGAAGAAGAGGTCAATTTTTCTTTGAGTTGTCGTATTGGAAGTTATTGTATGTAAGACATTTTCTTGATGTTATGCATATTGAAAAAAATTTAATTGAAAGTTTTATTGGTATGTTACTCAATATACAAGATAAGTCTAAGGATGACCTTAAAGCAAGAAAGGACTTGGTAGCGATGGGAATAAGAAATAAATTAGGACCCTTGAAGAAAGGAAATTGAACATATCTATCACCTACTGCTTATACATTATCTAGAAAGGAGAAAAAGATATTGTGTAAGTTTCTAAGTGAAATTAAAGTTCCAGGAGGATACTCTTCAGATATTAGAAGACTTGTGTCTATGAAAGACCTCAAGTTAAAGAGTTTAAAGACACATGATTTCCATGTTATAATGGAACACTTTCTACCAATAGGTATACGTTCTATTTTTCCAGAAAAAGTAAGAAGCACAATCACTAAATTGTATTTTTTCTTCAGGTCAATTTGTAGTAAGGTGATCGATCATGCGATCTTACCAACATTGCAAAAAGAAAAATTTATTACTTTGTGTGAGCTTGAAATGTATTTTCCTCCATCATTTTTTGACATAATGGTACATCTAGTTGTTCATCTTGTGAAAGAGACACAATTGTGTAGACCAGCTTATATGAGATGGATGTACCCTATTGAACGTTATATGAAAATATTGAAAAGGTATGTGAAAAACTGAAGTCAACTAGAGGGATGTATTGTTGAACGATACATTGTTGAAGAAGCGATTGAGTTTTGTACTGAATATTTGTCCAATGTTCAATCCATTGGCCTCCCAAAATCTCATGTTGTTGAAAAAAAAGTAGGAAAATAGTTAATTGGAAATAAAGTTGTGACAGTTTCAAGGGCTGAACGGGAGCAATGCATTTGTATGTTCTGCACAATGACATTGAGGTTGAGCCGTATGTTGAAATGCACAAGGATGTTCTCCGAGGTTTAAATCCGAATAGACATGAAAATTGGATAGTACGAGAGCATAATCGGAGTTTTATAACATGGTTCAAGGATCATATTTATTCAAAGTTATATTCTGATCCTGCTTCAATAACAGAAAGGTTGAGATGTTTAGCATATGGTCCAAGTTTGCATGTGTTTTCTTATAGTGCATACGCAATAATGGATACATGTTTTATACCAAAAAACAAGATGATAAAAGTACAATGCAAAATAGTGGTGTCATTGTGCTAGCTGAAGCAATGCACATTTAAAGTGTGAAGGACTTAAACCCCAAATATGCAAATTTGTCATATTTTGGGGTTATCGAGCGCATTTGGGTATTTGATTATGAGAAGTTTCAGATTCCTATCTTTGGATGCAAGTGGGTTGAAAATAATAGTGGTATAGGAATGGATAAGTCAAGATTTTTGCAAGTGGATCTTAATAAGGTGGGGGTACAAAGATGAGCCTTTTATTCTAGCCACACAAGCTAAACAAGTGTTCTATGTCACTGATCCGACAAGTACGAAATGGTCTATAGTGCTTTTTTCCAACAAAGTAATCGATGATAACATTGGAGATCAAGGTGATGTTGATGTTGAGAAGGGATCTTATATTATAGATGATCAAGATGAGAATATTAGAGCGGATGAATCATATATTAGAAATGATCATAATGAGGGAATTTGGATCAATTCATTTGTTTGTGTTGTTAAGAGACAAGTAAATCACATTCCAAAGAAGAAAAGAAAGAGATGTTAGTGAAAAAGGTACTAGTAAAATTATATATTATGTCATTCAATAAAATTATATATTTGTCATTCAATAAAATTATATATGTTTTTCTTATTTATGTTTTTCTTTTCATATATATTTGTCATTCATTTCATAAGTTTGTTTTTCTAAATTACAGGTATTATGGCTAGCAACGAGGAAAAATCACATGATACTTCTAAAAATGATGGAAACAAACCAGTACATGATGTGGAAGGAGATATTACAAGAGGAATAACGATTATGAAGGGAACCGTTCGTGTGAGAGATAAATGTATAAAATATGATATGCATTGGAATGAAACAGACCAATTAATTGAGCCTAATAGTGCGATGTTGACAAATTGCACTTGTTCGTTCGCAAATTCCAATCAATTGTGATAATTGGAGAATTTCATCGTTGAAACCCGTTAAAGAAAAAATATGGAGTGAGATACAGGTATCATATATGATATTATTTATTTTTGTTGACGGTTATGTATTTAAATTACTTATACTAACATACTATATGTATGTTAATTTGTTTGCAGAGGTCTTTTAATATTGGTGACGACCGGAAAAAATATTGTCTTCAATTGGCCAAAAAAAGACTCAGAGGGTTTCGAGCATTTTTAACGAACAATTTTCTTAAGGGTTCTGATGGAAAATTTGTTGAATCAGAGCGTCCAAAGAAGTATGCAGATTTGATTTCACTTGAACAATGGGAAACTTTTGTTGCCAAGCGAAGAACCCAAGAATTCCATGTAATTCTAACTTATCATGAACGATGTATAATATATATACTTCTTCCACATGAGTTCTAATATGACTTAAACTTGTTTTTTTAGGTTGTGAGTGACATAAATCGACAACGAGCATCCAAACCTGCATATCCATACAAAAAAGGGCGTTTGGGATATGCATGCTTACAACAAAAAATATTAAGTATATATAAATGCTTTAATATGATATATTTAGAATACGAGAAAAATGAAGCTTATTATCCATTTTAATGTGTAGTTAGAAGAGGAGAAAAGTGATGTAACATCTCTTCTGGATCATGTTTTATGGAAGGCTGCTCATATGGATAGAGATGGAGTTGTTCAGGAAGATGTTCAACAATTTTTTGAGCAACATGTAAGTATAACATTAGTTCTGTCATAAACTTAAAAGTTTAGTAACATATAATATATCTATGCTTTTTAATCCCCACTAATCTTTTTCTATATTTCAGGAGAGTCTATCCCAGTCTGTAACTGCAGCTGAAGACCATGATTGCAGGAGCGTACTAAGTCGAGTATTAAATGTTCCTGAATATTCTGATCGTGTGAGGGGTAAGGGATTTGGTGTCACTCCAACAATAATGTATAAGCATCCAAAGAATAAAAATTCTAGCAATAAATAAGTGATGGAGTCGTTGGAAGAATTGAAAACTCAAATTCGTGAATTGCAAAAGGACAAAGAGAGATACATGTCAGAAAGGCGCGGTCCAGAGTTTAAAGATACTAGTGACAAAGATAGTATCAATTGTAATTTTCAGAAGAAACTTCCCGAGGTAACTATATATATTACATTGAAATTAATTTTGTACAATTTTCTTAATTGACATATATACACATTAATCATATTCATTATTGGTTTTGGGCATTTCACTTTGTCAACTCTATTTATCGTCATCGACTTATCGCATGGTTGGCAAGGGAAAAGTGCATAACACTTTGGGAGAGTTACTTCACCATAAACCGTTTCCTGCTGGATTTTTGAAAGTATCGATTGATATTGCTTTAGAGGGGGATGCGTTATTTCCTATACCAGACAATGTTTCGGATGCAACATTTGGTGGGAGACGCAATAGGATCGTATGTTGCATGACCGTCAAATATCATTTTCATAGATAATGAGGTACATTGAACACCATTATGAACATTTTAGTATTCAAATATTTTACGATCCATATATGTAAGTTATTCTTACATTTACGTACCATTTACTTACATGATAATCGTAGACTCCTACAAAATCCAAATCAAAAGATAAGGGGATTATGCGGGAAACCGAGTCAGCTGCATCAAAAAAACAGGTACATTAATTGATATATATATATATATATATATATATATATATATATATATATATATATATATATATATATATATATATATATATATATATATATATATATATATATATATATATATATATATATATATATATATATATATGCATAGAAAATGTCAATTATATCCTCCGATTTCAATAACTTTATGACATTATACATTAGTTACCTAACTTATATGATTTTTAGATTCATGCTCAAGAGTTGCAACAAGTCAGTAAGGGTAAGATGTCTGAATCTAGCAAGGTGTCCAACAAAAAAAAGACCGAGCCTAAAAAAGCATTTGTTCCTCGATTTAGGTTATGCCTTGAAACATATGTAGGAACAACAAATGTGGTGAAAGGTGGCATTCGTCAAATACCTATGGAGGAAGGTATTTTCGATTTTGCTTATGCCGAAACAATTGCTAAAGAGGATTTGGATCAGATTTTCCAACATTCTGAATTAGGCATCGGTGTTATGCATTCATACATCAGGTACTCCGATCAATTTTAATTAAATAATTGAACAATTTATTTGCTCATTTCAATGAATATTCTAATGTTGATTATGTTTTTATTTAAGGTTCTTGTATGACAAGTTGTTGGTCCCACATCAATTGATAGAAAGATTCTCATTCTTATCTTCTAGCTGTATCAACGCACGATTAATCGATCACATTCCAGATATAGTCAGAGATTACTTAGTCCAAGCGTTTATGGCCACAGATGCAAAAAAGTTGTATTTTTTGCCATATAATACTGGACATGGGTTAGATTTCATTCTAATTTCATTTATTATAATTATTCGTTTTTTGACATTCTATATAACATTTCCATCTAAAATTTTGTCTTATTTTACAGTGGACACTGGTTGTTAGTTGCGATTAATCTGATAAAAAAAATAGTGTATTATCTGGATTTATTGGATGGTGATCAAACAAAATATCCAGATATGGAGAAGATGGTTGATACGTAAGTGATGAGATTGTTCTGAATAATTCGTTTATACCTTTATTTATTATGTGAGATTGTTCTAAATATTCGTTTATATTATGTTAGAGCTATACAAATATTCCGATCACAAAGACAAGCAAGAGTACCAAAGAGTAAGGCTAACAACATTAGATGGATCAAAGTGCAGGTATATTTTCACAATTTTGATTGTTATAGTGATGCTACTTGATAAAACTAGTTAAACTATATATCCTGATATATATTTGTATTTTTTTCATGTGCAGTGTCCTCGTCAGCGCAATGGTATTGATTGTAGTTATTTTGTATTGAGGTTTATGAAGGAAATTATTCATTCGGGTCAAATAGAGATTCTAAACATGGTATGGAATTATAAGTTATATGATTTATTTTAATATTTAACTGATATTTCATCTGAGTAATTAGCTTTAACTAAATCATGCATATTATGTTATATTATGTAGTACTTTGATGAATTCAAGTGTGGTACTTACTCGAAAGATAAATTGAAAGAAATTAAGGAGGAATGGTGTCAATACATTCTTGAGATGAGAATTGTATAAGGTATATTGTCTTTCTGTCTTTTGATCTGAGTTTATGGTCTTTAGAGATTTGTGTTGTTGTGATGTTCTGTACATACTACTAGATAATTATAGTTCTGAAAGTCGTATATAGTTTTGGAATTTATTGATATACTTCTAGAAGTTGTTGTGAGGATCCGGAAATATGGAATTTGTAATTATATGTATAGTCAATATATTTGTGAAGTTATCGGTTTTGGAACATATTTTAGAAGTATGGATCGTTTCTGTCGAATTATAATATATATAAGGCCTATGTGTTGAAATAAATGCTTGTATTGAATTACAATGATTATAAGCATGTTTATGTGTTGAATTGTTATGGTATATATAAGCCCTAAGTGTTGAAATAAAGGCTTGTGTTGAATATAATTGTTATATGCAGGTTTATGTGATAAATTATAAAGAATTGTACAACAGCATTTAACAAAAAACACTTCATAAAAATATGCATAATAAACAGCGCTTTTACCAAAAAAACGCTTTCTAAAAAAGTGCTTTTGAAAAAAAATCCAATGACATATAGAAAGGGGAGGAAAAAAAAGTGTTTTTCTAGAAAAAGCGCAGTTAAAAAGGACCTATATCAGTGCTTTTGCCTTAAAAAAGCGTTGCTTTTATCTACAGCAGCGCCACTTTAGGTTATATGTCTTTTTTGGTATAATGTAAAATACTACGTGGACGACACTTCTGTTGGGGTACCAAGTATTATATGAGGTAAGATATTTAGAATTATTGTGCTAATTACTTTGGAAGTTTCTCCGTGAAGATTGGTCCAAACAATGCTTTTGTTGCAGAACTGATTGGAGCCATGATTGCCATTGAAATTGTAAAGAATAGAAACTACTTTAGCCTTTGGTTATAATATGATTCTAAGTTAGTCATTTTATCTTTTAGAAAACCTTTTATGGTTCTTTACATAATATAGAACATATGAACGAATGCTTTACATATTACTAGTTCTATGAATTTTTTGGCCACCTATATTTTCAGGAAGATAGATTAACTAACATTACTTTAAATGTATAAAACTTCATTTAGTGGAAAGTGATTTATAGAAATATTCTCATAGCATTTGCTAAAAACACCATTGATCTTTCTTATTATAGAGTTTTTCATAGAGGGATTTTGATATGGTCCCCTTAATTTTTATATCTTTGTAACTAGTTTTCTTTTAATATATTTTTTACCAAAAAAAATTCTTCTAAAATAATTTAATGTTGCCCGTGACACCTGGCAGATGGTTATGGATCCAATTTCACTTTTCTTTTACTTTCTCAGCCTAGAACTAGAAAAGAAAAAAACACAGTTACTTTGGTCAATTAGATCCATTAAAAATTGAGACAATTTTACATAAAAAAAATAAAATAAAAAAATAAAAACTTGATTATTTTCCATTTCGTTTTGTTAAATTTTTTGGTCCATTAGATTCATTTTCCCCTCCCACTGTGTCTCACCCACGTTTCCCATCTCCCTCTGATCAGAAAAATCGAAATTCACAGGTACGTCGTTTTCTCTTCGGATCCATTTTTCGATTCCATTTTCTTTCACTTTGATCTCAAAATTTTCATCGAATTCTTCGTTTCTCGATCTCATTGATTCACCGTTTTCGCCAAATCTCATTCAGTAATGAAACTAACTCACACTTCGATCTCTTAACTACTGTTATCACGCTAGTACCTTCAATTCTGAAGATTATTGTTATCGTCGTTGTTTGTGAATTCTGTTTATGTAATTTCGATTTTCTGAGTTCAGTATTAGTTGTATTGGAACTGGATCAAGCCAGATTTATGTTTTTACGTATACTTAAGTGTAATTTGTATGGCTTTAGTTAGATTATACATGAATCGTTTTTGTTGAGTGAATCGCCGAATCAGTTCATTGAAATTTATGCTTCACTACGTTATTATTTGATTGTGTTTTTCTTTGAAAGATTTGAGAAAATGATTTAATTTGAGTTTGGATTCACTGTGGAGACTGTCAGATTTGATTTTGATTCGTTCTAATGTGATTTTAATTTTGAATTGAATTGATCAAAACGAGCTTTTATGCTCGGCTTAATCACTCCATTTTAAACTCGAATTTAAGCCGAATATTTTTATCGAATCAATTTTGTTTGAGATTGTATTTGTTTACTGTGGAATCAGACACTGACTGTGACAAAAGCTTTGAAAATTACTGCAATGATAATTTGAAGAACTACTCTATGATTAAGAGTTTATTCTTTTTTCATTGTACTAGGTTTTTTTTTTGTTCTTTTAATTTTGTTGTTGTTTGCTCTGTCTTAATTATTGGTGGCAAGGTAGTCAAGATCGAGTGCTGGATCGTAAGATCTTACGTGCCAAATTTACCTTTTAGTGCTACTATCTTAAAAAAAATACTTTTTTTGTGTATCTTTGTGGTCAAGATTGAGTTTTCCATAGTAAGATCTTAAAAAATATAGTGCTGGGTGTCTGGGCCTGTTTTGTTGGGCTTTTTTGCCAGGTCGTTTTTTTAAAGTGAACTCAGTTTTTTAATTAAGTTGTCAGACCTAACCCTAAAACACCAAAAGACGGCTGCATATTTACTCCTTACTCGATACTATTCCTTCTCCATTAACGATTCTTCTCTCTGCAACTTTCCACCATCATCATAACCATTCTTCTCCCTCATCATCTTCATTCTTGTGCATCCCGTGCATCCCGACATACCTTGATTGGTAGAATCTGTGCTGCTTTAGTCGTTTCCTATTAATTAAGTGTCGTGCATCCCGTGATTGGTAGAATCTGTGCTGCTGCTTTAGTCGTTTCCTATTAATTAAGTGTCGTGCATCCCGTGATTGGTAGAATCTGTGCTGCTTTAGTCGTGCTCCTTATTTGTGTTTTTAATTTGGCATGTATTGACTCTTGTACTTATGTTTTGTTTGATTCTTTAAAGTTCAAAGATGGGTGCGGCTAAAGATGCTAACGACGTTGACGATGGCACTTTGGAGATAGGAATGGGTATGCATCTATTTGGTTTATCGTTTAATTTGGGATCTGATTCCCTGAGGCTGACATTGGTAAATTCATAAAAGGATATGAATTTCTCCATGCATGAAAAAAAAACATTTTACAAGCAAGGCTGATGGATTTATCAATAAGCATTGGTAATTCACAGTATTCAATGTTATTATTTAGTTTCACTGTAAATTATTTCTGTTCATTGATGTTGCAGAATACAGAACTGTATCTGGAGTTGCTGGACCATTGGTCATTCTCGAGAAAGTTAAGGTAACATTGACAATATGCTTGCTGATATTCTTATTGAATATTCTGATCTTTTGATGTTCTTAATGTGACTGATTTCTGTATGGTGTGACTAAATTTTACTTTTGTCAACTGCATTAGGGACCTAAATATCAAGAGATTGTCAATATTCGTCTAGGAGATGGAACTACCAGACGTGGACAAGTTCTTGAGGTTGATGGTGAAAAGGCTGTTGTTCAGGTGAGAAACCTTCAGCATACATAACCATCGTCCATCCTTTGCCTCTTATCTTTGAGTTAATTAAGATTTCCATGTTTGTTCTTAATTCATTATAATAACCAAAATGTTATGAGCTTCTGAGTAGTATTAGCGTTCTTGTAGCTGTGGTTTTTTTAGCGTACTTTTTATTCCATTGTCTAGTTTTACTGCTCTCACTCAGTGGGAAAAAGCTTTGTTGTTGTTGTCGTCGTCTAGTTTTCCTATGCTAGGATCGTTTACAGCATTTTGTAGTTTATTAACTTTTTTTTTTAAAACTATTGATCAGGTATTTGAAGGTACTTCTGGGATTGACAATAAATTTACAACTGTGCAGTTTACTGGAGAGGTACAAGCTCTAGCTTATTACAATTCTCTCACTCTATGTTCAACGTTAAAATATACATGTAAAATAATGAATGCAAAATTTTATCGATTTCTTCCCATGAAAATATCTGCTGTATAGTGTCTTATCACGATGATATTTGGATTCTGCAGGACCTAAATAATGTATTAACTGTTAGTTTGTGGGTTATATTTTGCTTTGTCAATAGAAAACACATTATTGAGCCAATGGTTGGCTATCCTTTTAAACTGCTATCTACTAAACCATCCCAGAGAATGACAGAGAATAGAAATCCAATTATAACTATCCCCTAAGCTTGCCAAAGCTGTTGTTGTCCCCATTCAGACTATGTTACATAGTGTTGTGATTAATGGATAAATTTTGCTTATGCATTTGTTTTTTCCTGTTAATTTGAAGTTTCGCAGTGGAGAAAATGAGTACTTTGATTTCATGATAAAATACACGCAAACCTTGAAATTGTAGAAACTGGAAACTGAATCCTGCTTAGAAAATAGTGAATTGAAATTGTAGTAACCACAGGTTCACTGCTGATTACCATTCTATTTATTTGTTCTGGAGGGGGAATTCCTAAGGTGATTAACTTCACGTGATTTAGCCCATCCTCCGTTTCTGCAATTTAGCCAAGTCTTGGTTATTGAATTGAAATAAATGGTCTTTCTTTAAATTTTTTTGCTTGACTTTCTTTAAAATGTTACTTTGACTGTAACGGAATCAGTTCATTCCACCTCTGACTTTCTCTGTATCTCTCTTGTTTATATCTGTAGGTGTTAAAAACTCCTGTATCACTTGACATGCTTGGGAGGATATTTAACGGTTCTGGAAAACCAATTGATAACGGTCCGCCAATTCTACCTGAGGCTTACTTGGATATATCAGGTATTTAACTTCTGCTGTGTGCTTCTACTGCATGTTTGTTGATGTCTGATTTTTCCCCCTTCTAATATCTTTCTAATTATTCAGGAAGTTCCATCAATCCTAGTGAGAGAACCTATCCCGAGGAGATGATACAGACAGGAATATCTACAATTGACGTCATGAATTCTATTGCTAGAGGTCAAAAGATCCCTCTATTTTCAGCTGCCGGTCTCCCCCATAATGAAATTGCTGCTCAGATTTGTCGTCAAGCTGGCTTAGTCAAGCGATTAGAGAAGTCTGATAATCTTCTTGAGGTATAAGATAAATTACTAAAGGAACCTTCCCAAATATCTTAAATGCTCGAGTTATGACTTTTGGAAATTGATTGTGATTTGTGTTTCATTTGAATTTTCCTTATTGATGATGTTGTGATGATGGATAGGAAAAGAAATATTATAAGATAGGAAAGGGAATTAAAAAGGGGCTAAGGTATCATCTGATAGAAGTGACAGGACAGCGCAGGAAGATTATAAGTAAAATCATCCTATAGAAGTGATAGCGCTGAAGGAAGATCAATAGTAAAATCATCCGATGAAAGTGACAGCGCTGAAGGATAATTAAAAGTAAAATCACCTATACAAAAATAGTCAAACCATAAAACGAACACAATGCAAGGCGAAAACATAAGACAAACATATATACTATTAACACCTATTACTCCCATTGGCATATTAATCATTATCACTATTTCCAACAACTGTTATGAAGAAACTGACATGAATAATTTGAAGTATCCTCACTTATATTACTTCTCGTTGCCTTTGCCTTGGAATAAGAAGGCTATTTTTGCAGTCATTTACTAAAACTTATTACTTTTATACTTCAAGTAATTGGAATAATATGGCTTTTCTTACAAATCTTTATTTATGCAGGGAGGAGGAGAAGACGACAATTTTGCCATTGTTTTTGCAGCTATGGGAGTTAACATGGAGACTGCACAATTTTTCAAGCGTGACTTTGAGGAGAATGGCTCAATGGAGAGAGTGACTCTTTTCCTTAACTTGGTAATCTTTAAAATCAGTATGCTCATGTTCTTTATTTTTCCTTATTCTGGTGATTTTGTTTTATGATTTTCATTTCAGTAAATTTCTTAATAATGCTTGGAATTAACTTCTAGTGTAACCTTTTATTTGATTGTTCATTTTCTTTGGGGATTGGGGACTAACAAAAACTTATTACATTTTGTTTTCTGTTTTTATTTTTTATTTATTTTTAGATAAGCAATTTGTTCTCTGTATTTAAATCTAACATATAGATCAATCGACATCTATGTTGTGGTAATATGTTTATCATAAATGTAGAACTAGTATTTGGCACATTAAACAAAATAAACACATGTAAATTTTAGAAAAAAAAATGTAAAATTTTCTAACACGTACTGGTGGATGGAGATTAAAGCTTTTAAATGATATTTTGGTATGGTAGCTTTTGTTATTAAAATTATACACAGCTTTAGTTTTTATGTTAAATGGGTCAACATATTGCTTTTGAGGAACACAATGCGATACATGAAGAATTATGTTCTTTTCCCCTCATTATTTTTTAATGAGATATCTACTGATAATTTTGAAAATTTTATTTCTTAACCTGTTTCTAACACGTCTGTTCTACTGCTACTGGGATTTACTGTAGGCAAATGATCCTACAATTGAGCGTATTATCACCCCTCGTATTGCTCTTACTACTGCTGAATATTTGGCTTATGAATGTGGCAAGCATGTTCTCGTGATACTCACAGATATGAGTTCTTATGCTGATGCTCTTCGTGAGGTAATGTACCTTCAGCTGTAATTTATTAAGAAAGGAGAGGAACCTTTTACTGCTTTTACAATTCTCCTGTATTTTTTTTCTTCCGGGGATTAAATGATAATTAAATTTTCCTACTTCAATTATTTCACTTATTCTTGTAGTATAAGTTACTAAAAAATATTTAGTTTTTTTCTCAAAACAAGTGCAGATACAAGCTATTAATCACTGCCCGTTCTTGATCCTACAGGTATCTGCTGCCCGAGAAGAGGTGCCCGGAAGACGTGGTTATCCTGGTTATATGTATACAGATCTTGCAACAATTTATGAACGTGCCGGTAGAATTGAGGGGCGTAAAGGATCTATTACCCAAATTCCAATTCTAACCATGCCTAATGATGGTAATGAAGTAAACGTTTCTCTTTTATTTTGGATAAAATATTCTCAAATCGCAATGCTGAATGATCATTTTCTTGTACTTCTGTTGTATAGATATTACACATCCAACTCCTGATCTTACCGGATATATTACCGAGGGGCAGATATACATTGATAGGCAGTTGCATAATAGACAGGTGGGTAATGGTGAAGCTTTCTGCTATGATGAATTAGTTAATGTATTAATTACAAGATAATTTGGTGCAGAGTGCATCATACTCCCTCCGTTTCAAAATGACTGTCCTTTTAGGAAAAAAAATTTGTTTCAAAATGAATGTCATTCTCACTTTTTAATGTAGTAATAATTGCTATTTTTCCAATTGTGTCATAATTATTACTCTGTACACTATTTCCAACATATTAATAATACTAATTTAGTAAAAGTGCAATATCTTATGACAATATGATTACATTCTTTAATCTGTGTGTAAAAATCTTAAACGGAGGGAGTAATATTTAATATAGTTTGATATATTATATTGATTTAAAAGCAGTTAAATGGTGGCTTGTGTTATATAATGGGAATTAGTAATCTCTGAAAAGTTTGGTCTGGTTTGTTCATCAATTTTTCAATTCTGTCTTTTCTTGGCTTTATCAAATTGTTTGAAATGTTTGATTTCAATTTTCATCGATATATCAAGGCTGAATACCTTACAATGTATGATCCCTGATGTATAAGATCTGTCGAGGTTATCTGGTAAACATTCTAAGCATTATTATTTTTTTCTTTCTAAACAGATATACCCACCGATCAATGTCCTTCCATCACTATCTCGGTTGATGAAGGTAAAACTAAACTTATATAATATCAAGTTTCTGTCAAGTGGTAGATATATGTTTCTTAATCAAAAGGCGTGTGGTTCACATACTAATAATGTATCCTTGGTCACCACTGCAGAGTGCTATTGGGGAGGGAATGACTAGAAAGGATCATTCTGATGTGTCTAACCAGGTTCTTTCTTGTTTGTTCATTCTGCAGTTTTCTCTTTTATCATGTAAACTATCTTATTGATGTTATTTCATTTCTGTTCAGCTCTATGCAAATTATGCCATTGGAAAGGATGTCCAGGCAATGAAAGCTGTTGTCGGAGAAGAAGCACTTTCATCTGAGGACTTGGTATCTACTTTCTATCTAGAGATATTTTGTCCTACCGAGTGAAAATGTCCTCGAAGTGTTATTAATGAAACTTATTTCTCCCTATTTTATTGACAGTTGTATCTGGAATTTCTGGACAAGTTTGAGAGGAAGTTTGTCGCCCAGGGAGCCTATGACACCCGCAATATATTCCAGTCTTTAGATCTTGCGTGGACTTTACTTCGGATTTTCCCACGTGAACTTCTTCATCGTATTCCAGCCAAGACTCTCGACCAGTTTTACAGCAGAGATGCTGGTAATTGATGATCAAACAAGTTCACACACCACCTTAGTCTGTTTTGCTCAATCAGCGCCGGATTTGTTTATTTGCTTTCTTGCCTTAAGTCCACATTTGTTCTATCCAGCATAAATATAATAAAGGTTAAGTCTGTTTTGAGTGCCTCATATTCCAAGCCTGTTCAGTTAGTCTGAAAGACGACCCCATAGATGTTATGATTCCTATGCCAGTTTTTACTTTTGGTTGGGTAAAACATTATTGTGTTGCACACAGTTTGGGATGGTTGTAATTTGCTTGTTTCATGATCTTTGTAATTTCATTATTTAGGATATTTGTAATCAGGATAGTTGTCGGTTGGACACTTCCTTGATTTTCATTATTTAGGATATTTGTAATCAGGATAGTTGTCGGTTGGACACTTCCTTGATGTATTTATTTGTGTTATTCTATTTATTAATAATTGAAACAAACTTTTCTAGTCTCTGGTGAAGCCTGCAATACTGGCTTTTGTTTTTATCGATGTCATTGCAGGGTATTCATAATTCTTTTCCTGCACGGTGCCTCAGTACATGATTGCTTGATATATGCAGTTATTTCACTAGCTCACTTTCCAATTATTTTTTATTAACTTAATTGCATCAATGGAATAATGTTCACGGGAAACAAACCATTCCTGAATCAATCTTTAGTGCCTCCTCAAATAGGAGTCATTATAAATGATGTTTCTTTAAATTTTGGAACCAATATTCAGATAGTCCAACTATTAACGAGGCGAGGAGGGGTTTCATTTAGTTCGGCCAAATCCGAACCAAATTGAAATCTAAATCAAACTATGGTGTTTGGGTTGATTTTTTTTAGTTCGAGAAAAAAATCAAACCAACCGATAATAATTGGTTCGTGTAACGGATTTTCAGTCTGTCTATCCGAAAAATATAAAAATGAAACATCATTTGTGACATTCACAATCTAGATGAAAAAACGAAGAAAAAAAATTATATTATTCTAGAAAATTATTTGATGGAAATTTAAAAATTTTAAAAATATTTTTGTATATTTGTTTCTAATATATTCGATCAATCCGCTATTTTTAAGTTGATATATTTTTGATCGGTTTGGGCATCAAATTCACTCAAAATTGAACCAGTTCAACCCGCAAACACCCTTAGAGACGAGGAATTTTAATGAAGGGGAGGTTTGGGCATCAGATTCACTCAAAATTGAACCAGTTTAGCCCGCAAACACCCTTAGAGGCGAGGAATTTTAATGAAGGGGAGGGAAGATGAGAATTATATATATGATGGAGATCAACTTTTCAAATATAAGTTTTTTTAACTTATTCCAAATATAATCTCGTGGTTAAATTAACATTTTTACTTATAACCATTCGATTAAATTTAATTTAAAGATTATGATTGTTGAATAAGGTATAAAAACTTACTCTTAGAATATATATATATATATATATATATATATATATATATATATATATATATATATATATATATATATATATATATATATATATATATATATATATATATATATATATATATATATATATATATATATATATATATATATATATATATATATATATATATATATATATATATATATATATATATATATATATATATATATATATGCACGGTTATGTTATTTGAATGTTAATAATGATAATAATTAAATTTAGAGAAATACTTCAATTCATGTGTTAAATTCCTATATTATACTATTCAAATTCTTCAACATTTTTAACTCAAAAAATAAATAAATAATATATATTTAGAAATGAAGATATTTCTTTTTATTCGCCCTATTTTACAATTTAACCTCTTTGATATTATTTTATGATACTTCAAAAAATATAAAAAAAACATAATAAAGAGTTAGAAAATAATAATAAAATTAGGAAGACGACAACTTTAAAAAAAAAACTATAAATTTAAGAAGGAAGATAATTTTAATATACCCTTTAATTTTATTTTGTGATGTTTCAAAGTGTACGGAAGAAATCATAACTAAGTGAGAGAAACTAAAACCATAAATTTATAGTCATTATTTCTTTAAATATTTGGATGAGAAATAAAATCAGAAAATAAAGAAGAGAATTCAACGGTAAGCAGTGTCATCTATAATTTGTTATCTAACCTACTGTTGAAAACCTTTTTGTGATACTTCAAATCTACATGAAAAAAATATATAACTAAAAATTAGTTAACAAAAATAAAATAAAAACATACGAAGAGAAAATAAAGATTAGTAAACAAAAATAAAATTAAAACATATGAAAATAAAATAGAAATCATAGATTTTTAAAAAAAAAAGATAGTTCTTCTAATCCGAGGGAGATGTTACTATCAAAAATTAATAACTCAGAATTTGTAAACAATTTTTATCAATTAAAAAAAGTTAGTGATAGAAAGTTAGTTTTACCGAATAAATAATAAAATTTAATAAATATAAAAAACAAAAAATAAAAAATTAATTTTGATTAAAAAAAATTTAAAAATAAAACTAAATAGGTAACACTTTATTAATTGAAATTAAAAAAAGTTAGGTAATGAAGTTAATAATAATGAATTTACTAATTAAAATTAAAAAATGGGATAAATATATATATATATATATATATATATATATATATATATATATATATATATATATATATATATATATATATATATATATATATATATATATATATATATATATATATATATATATATTTTTTTTTTTTTTTATTTTCTGGATTGGGTCAGAGGTTGACCTACCGTCGGACATAGTCCAACCCAACTCCTCGTCGGGAAGGGCCCAATGAAGGTCCGGTCCATCATCTTATACGTGGAGCTCTCACGCGTCTCTCTCACGGTTTTCAAACATGAAGGTGGGAAAAACACTTAGAGGGGGGGGGGGGGGGTTGAATAAGGGTTTCAAAAACAATTTGAGAGATAGAGAAAATAACAAGTTGTTTTTATACCGGTTCGTTTGAACTCAAACTAATCCAGTACACCATACTAAGGTGATTTTGCCTTTCTCAATAAAGGGCTTAATCCACTAAATCAAACTGATTACGGTGTCAACCACTAAGACTACCCGTCTTAGTCTTCTCAAGAAATTCTGACCACAACTTGGTCTTCTTAAGGAACTATTACAAAGTAATACAAATGTTTGTGTTTGAATGCTTCTAAAAAGCTATAATCACAACAGTGATGTTTTACACAAGTTAAGAACGAAAGTATAAACTATTCAGCTTTGAGAATGATTGTATGATGAGTTGTTGAATAATTTGTTCAGTATTTCGTCAACTTTGATATGTTGTTGAAGACTTGCTTTTATAGTACTTGAGGTACATGCTTGAAGATCGTGCATTGCTGTGTAGCTGTAGCCTTTTGTCCTACTTTACTTTTCCTTTCCCAGAAGAGGAATGTTCAGACAAATCCTTTTTGTCTGATTTCCTGTGCTATACACAAAAGAGGAAAGAGTCGTTGGAAGGATAAGGAATATGGCAACATATCTTTATTTGAACAACATCTTCTTCAACAAGTTTCTTTATCAAAGTATCTTCATCAGAGTTGATGACATCAGAGTCTTGCAGCAATAATGCTTAGCGTGTAAATCAGATCAGAGCAAACTTGATAATCAGAGCCTCTGTACTTGCAGCGTTAAGTACTTCAGAGTCTTCTGCAGTTTTGCTCAGATTCTTCTCAGCTTCGCTTCAGAGTCTTCTGCAGCTTCGCTCAGAGTCTTCTGTAGCGTTGCTTCTGACGTTCAAATACTTGCTTTGAATAGAGTTCAGATGTATTTTTGCTTCCAGAGGAATATTAAATTAAATATCTGAAACAAAAACACTTGAACAAAATTAGAGTATATATTTACTTCATACAAAATTTCATTAGTGTTATCATCAAAACATTGAGATATATTAAACACCAATCTGTGTTCTAACAATCTCCCCCTTTTAGATGATGATAAAAACTATGGGAAATTTTGTTCAAAGTCTAAATATATAACTCCCTCTGAGAATAATAATCTCCCCCCTGAACTGAATACTTATAAAAAGAGTAAATACTTCCCTTTTTGGCATTTGTATTCTTTTCAGCGTCATAGCGTACTTGAGGATATTCTCAGACTTGGTTCAGAGTTAATTCTTAGAATTTCATCAGAAGAGAATTATTAGCTCTGAAACACTCAAAAATATGATTAGATTAATTTATCATGTGTGAGTTGCCTTTTAGGAACTGTTTATGTGAACAATTAGAATTTCCATTTTCTCCCCCTTTTTGTCATATCAAAAAGAAAAAGTATTTAAAACATAAAGGAAACATCAGAGAAAGATAATAAACATATTATATAACATCAGATGGAAAACTCAAAAAAATCACATTCATTGATAAAAACATACAGAGTATAAACAGATAAACAAAGCAAACAGAAGTGCACAAACATAAGACTAAGGGTTACGAGAGGCTAGAATTCTAAGAAGACTAGTTATCTCAGAGGTAGACTCTTCTTGCTTAGCCATCAATGTTTTGATTTCCTCTATTGTCTTTTCTTGTTTCATCATCCAAGTTCTGATCTCAGTGTTGCTCGCTTCCAGCTGAGCAAACTTTTCTTTCAAATCTGGATCCTCTTTCTTGACTTCAGAAGATTCTGAAACAGATGCAGATGCAGGAGCATTGTCAATGACCATAGCAGATGCATTCTCTTGAATCACTAAATTAGATGTTTTTTCCAAAGTCATCAGAGCATACTGATTTGAGATAAGCATTTCTCCAAGATCATGAGTAGAATCTTTTGGAATGACTTCATCAGAAAGAATTGTAGCAGGAACTTCAGAGGAAGAACACTCAACAGAGGGTGGTGCGTTTTCCAGAAGCAGTGTTGGAGATCTTCTGATGTTCAGCAAGGTCAATTTCACAGCTTCAGAAAACATGATCTGAGCATCATCAAAATATAGCCCTTAAAGATTCGAAGCTACAAAGTTGAATCTGGTTTTGAATCTATTCCAGATTGCGTCAAACTCAACAGGATTCAGAGTTGAGAGACATTCATTTTCAACTGTAGACATCTATGTATTCATCTCCTTCTTAAAACCAGAAAATATTGCACCAACATCTATCCTAGATTTTGGTTTCAGGTAGGTTTCTAAGGAGGATGGTTTAGGTGTGGCAGATTTTGGTATAGAAAACTTAGGGATAACAAAAACTGGAGGGTATGGTGAAGAAGGAATGGGAACAGATGAGGTTGTGACGGTCTTGGATACAGAGGGTTTTGAAATAGATGGTTTGGTTGGGGAAGAAAAGAAAATGACTCGGCAAAGTATCGCACTTTATGCCTACGTATTCCCATCTGGAACGAGAAATCAGAGTCAACGTAGTTCGCCTACCTACGGGAAAGGAGGGGAAGGTTGCTCGCTAGGATACGACATCCTATGCCTACGTACTTTCATACGGCATGAAAGATCAGAGCAAACGTAGTTCGGGCTACGGAAGACACAAGCTTGTCTGACTGTTTTTTATTACCTTCTGAAAAGGGTTTTTCTTGATTAAGAGTCCAAGCGGACAAAAATGACACTTTGATGTTTGTTTTGAATCTTTTACGAAAGAAGTGTTTTTAGTTTGTTTGCAATCTCTGACGCACTAGAGACTATGATTTGAGAGTGACTACGTCGCATGTCACCCTAAGGGTACCATACTAAGCAGTCAGATTACTGAAGAGTGACCCTCCAGCAACCTTTTCTCAAATAGCTTAAGGCTCGTGACGTACAACATCGATTAACCTTATTACTGTATTTTTGAGTTGTTCTGAGATAAGAAGAGAAAGAAGTTCTAAAAAACCTAGTGTTGAAAGGGGAATAAAACTAACCTAATGTTGTCATGCATGGATAAGAATCCTAATGTCTGTCATAATTTCCTCCTGCACAGAGGAAATCAGAGATCCTATGGGATAAACAGA
The DNA here is from genome assembly GCA_963859935.3 of Lathyrus sativus. NCBI lineage: Eukaryota > Viridiplantae > Streptophyta > Magnoliopsida > Fabales > Fabaceae > Lathyrus > Lathyrus sativus. The sequence continues at coordinate 669,499,211 of OZ012740.1, forward strand.
AAAGAAAGCAAGCAAATACAGTAACATGCATACAATGCAGCAATACAAGCGAGGCAAGGGAGTCCCATTCAACCTCGAACCTGGGAAAACAACAGGCAAAGTGAATCAACATTCACCTCAAACCTAGGGGGAAAGCAGCACAAGCCAACCAACAAATACAGAAAACAAAACCCACAGCAGAGAAGGCAACCCAAGCAGCAGCACCACTCTCCTACAGCAAACAGCAGCTCTGACAGCAACAGATGATTAACCAGCAAAAAGTTGATAGCAAAAACCTTCATCTTCATGAATAAGTCCCATCTTCAAGCCTCAATAAACTTTCAATCTTCAACAAGCACCCAGCTTCAACAAGCTCAAACCCCAACCAGTAACCAACTTCAACAAGCCTCTGACTTCAACTTCAACAAGCAGCAAAACCCTAGCTTCAACAAGCAACCAGCTTCACCAAGCTCAAACTTCAACTTCGATAAGCTTAAACTTTCTCTTTACCAAGCTTCAATAAGCACCTCCCAGGGAGAATCAAACCAACAAGAATCAAGTTATAATGTTAAGAGACTTAATGACAACCAAGGGAAATCACTAAGGACTTAACATTGCAAATGAAAGGTATCCTCAAAGTTCTACTCACTTGGGCATACCACTCATCCCTCTTAAGGAGATATGGAGATTCCCAAGGAGGAATTTAGGTCATTGGATAGAATGGATACGGACAAGATACTCCATGTTTGAAGAAACAGACAAAGCTAAGTCTAAGGCACTTCTTAAAACCCTAGTTTCCTAAGCTCCTAAAACAACTCCTAAAAGAAAAGGAAACTCCAACTCCAAGCTCCAATCTTCAATCTCAAGCATCTTCAATGAATCCAGAAGCTCCACCAAAAAGAACTCAAGCTTAAACCCACTCCAAAGCAACCAACCAAGCCAAACAAACCAAAGCACTCAAGAGAGGAAATCATGAAAACAAGCCACTTGCAAAATACAACTAAAATAGAAAACATAGTTGTAAAATTCTAATAAATTTTTTAGGGGAACATACATGTCTACCCTAACACATAATAAAAACTCAAAGCCAAATTCATCATCAATTGGAAGAATAAAATTCAACAAAACAGAGGGAAGAATTACGAAAGAAGAAGAGAAAACAAGCAACCTGCAAATGCAAGCATGCGAGTGGAAAATGCACCCAAGATCATGATTAAACAGCCAAGAACAGTGACAAACATCCAAAATAATTCAATCTTAATGCAACACAAAGATCTATGATGATTCGGATCGAACCGACACGCGAACAGGCAAGCAAAACAGCAAAACAGGCCCTCTGTTACAGTGTTAATCGATTAACGCCAGGGGTTAATCGGTTACCCATTGCAAAAACGCTTGAAAATTTGAATATTTGAGTTGGTTAATCGATTAACCATATAGGTTAATCGATTAACACTGTGCCAGAGGTGAAAAACAGCAGTTCAGAATCACTTTTCAGCAGCTTATCACTTAAGCAAACACTCCAATTATCATGTGATTGATCATGCACAAAATTAAACCAGCAAACATTGATTTAAACAACATATAAACACAATAACACAACAAGATCATGGATCAAAATCAACATATTCAATCAAATGCAAAGATCCACATGCAAATTGTGCAAATAAGTTCGAAAACAAAATCGGATTAGAATTCCAACCTTCGGATCAGAAACTTGATTCGGTAATTATTGATTCAACTGTAAATGAGTAGATCTAAGCAAAGAAAACCAGAATTCTTCAAGATCCACACCAATTATTGTAGTAGCAATGTAGATCCACCAAGAACAACTCAAAATAAGCCAAATAATCACTTCCAAGAACACTTCAAAATTCAGATCTGCTTGTGCACGAAAATTGGATAATGAAATGGAATTGATGGAGTGAATTAATGGAGGTTTAGCTCTTAGAAATCAATGATTCCAATGAAGAATCAATGATCTCAAGGAGAAGAGCTTTGAGTGAGGTTTTTGAGATTGGGAAATTGAGAGAGAATTGAGAGAAAATTGAGAGCAATTCTGAAAATGAGAGTGAATTATGAGGATTTGATGATGAGGTTTGGAGTGAATCAAATATATACACTCTTGGTTTGGATCCAAAGCGAGGATTGGAAAGTGGCTTGGAAAATGTGGTATGGAATGAGGTTTGGGCATTTGGAGGGAAAATGAAATTTAATAGTGTTCTAGATCCTTCCCAAGTGTGAAAATGCAATTTAAATGACCAAAATTGGACCCCAAAAGTGGCTGGACTTGAAAATTCACGTGTAAGGCAAAACCTGTTGTGGTTAATCGATTACCCATATGGGTTAACCGATAAACACTGTTAAAAATTCAAATCTGGACTGATTTTCAAATGGTTAATCGATTAACCCTATGTGTTAACCGATTAACACATTCAAAAATTTGAATTTGGCGTCTTTTGGAGGGAAATCTGCCCCTTCGCCCGTTTCCTGCCGTTCTGAACTCTGTTTAGCTGCTGAAAGCCATTATTGATTGCTCTGACCATGGGAACACTGTACATAACCTGAATGCTACTTTTGACATGAAAAATCCCTTGCAAAATAAAATAAAATCGGTCGCTGGGCAAAACAAGTATTGAAGCCTTCGATGTTTGTTGTTTAGCCTCTTGCAATGAAAGTTGTACCTGGAGCCACCTGAATGCCTTGATCCCCTGCTATATGAATGATATCATGATATGCAAATGATATAACTATGCAAATGATAATGCAATGAGACATAAATCAGGCAAGAAAAGGTTGAGCAAATTTTGGGGTGCAACAGGATGCGAGTTCCTCTGTCATGCCTGCCTCAGTCAGATGAGCCACAAGACCATTCTCAGTCAGAATATCTGAGATCAGTCTTTCCATAGGGATCCATGTTCTGATCTTTTGATGTTTGGTTCTGACTTCTTCCCTTAACATTTTGACGTGGTTCCACAGATGCATGAACAAAATGTGTGGTAGATCCACCTTGATGTTCTGACTCACACAGTACATTAAATACATCTGATCAGCGTTGATGTAGTCAGGAGAGTTAGAGGATTTCCTATGATGGATACATCCTAGAAAGATTTTGGCCGAGATCTTGTAGGTCATCTTCAGATCTTTCACTTTGCTAGAGGCTTCTCCAAATGTAAACACTTCTTGGTAAATCTCAAACATATCAACACGCCCAACAGGGAGGTGAGTGACACCATCCTTTTCTTCATACCCAATTAGCTTTCTGATCATATCTTCAGTGATGATGATCTCTTTGCCAAGTACAGATGATCTTACTTTGGATATAGAGAAGCATGAATCCAAAACTCTTTGACAAGATGTGGGTAGACTGGACCAAACAGTCTGTCAAAATACTTTACCCATCCTTGAGTAGCAATAATGGGACGAAGATCAAACCCATTTTGAGCAATGCAATCAAAATCCACCATGGATTCACAGAGAACTTCAAGTTCGTTGACAGGTAGAAGAAGAGTTCTTACAGGTTCTTTGAACGCAACAGTACCCAGGTTTGAAGAAGAAACAACAGCCATAGATGATTCAAACTGTTGAGAGGTTGAAGATGAGGTTTCCATTTGAGAACTTGAGAGGTAACAAGTTCTTCTTAGGGTTTTGGGTTTGGGAGAGAAGGTGAAACAGTGAAGCAAGCAAAAATGCATATACGGTGTTTGTGAGAGTGAAACCGTGTAAAGTGTTAAGTTGTGGAATATATAGGGATAAAAATTAGGGCACAGAATTGCAAACATCAATTAGCATTTAATTAACACGTAAAACAAAAACCAATGATGAAAGCGCATTTAATGATTCTGAAAAGCGTGGGGATACATGAGAATTTTAATCAATTCAAACAGTACCTTGAGACGGCTTCTCAGCATCGTGCACCCAAACATTTCCATCAGTCAAAAAACAAGTGAAATGTGTTTGATATATCTTTACCTCTGAAACTCTTTTGGAAATGAAACGTTAGCTAGAACGTTCAGATCTTCTGAGGTTGTTAGTCCAGAGTTTCACAAAATAAATAACATAATAAATAACAGATGATAAACTTCAGAGAATAGATATTAAACATTTTTCATCTGATCAAATTTGCTTCTGACTAATACTTTTATTCTGGACAAAAATCCATACTAATATTCTTCAGAATAAATTTGAACCTATCTTCAGCAAGGGGTTTTGTAAAGATATCATCCCATTGGTGGTGTGTATCAATAAAGTTTAAACTTAAAATATCCTTCTGAATATAGTCTCTTATGAAATGATGTTTGATCTCTATATGTTTTGCCTTAGAGTGTAAAATAGGATTTTTAGAAAGGCAAATAGCAGAAGTATTATCACAGAAGATTGAAATGTTACTCTCATATTAGCAGAAAGAATATGAGTTCTCCCATCATGCTCATTTCGAATTCTGCCTGCATACATTGAGCAAACTCCTTTCCAAGCGTAATATTTGTTGAACCAAATATAATATCATCTACGTAAATCTGACAAACTAACATGTCTTTCTTAATTGATTTATAGAAGAGAGTTGTATCCACTTTTCCTCTGATAAAATTATTTTCCAGAAGAAAATTACTCAGCCTCTCATACCAAGCTCTGGGAGCTTGTTTTAAGCTATAGAGTGATTTCTTAAGTTTAAAAACATGTTATGTAAAATTTTCATTTTCAAAACCAGGAGGTTGATGAACATACACTTCCTCTTCTATAATTCCATTTAAGAAAGCACTTTTAACATCCATCTGATATAGAGTGGTGTTATTTTGTACAACAAAAGAAATAAGCAAGCAAATAGACTCTAACCTTGCCACAGGAGCATAAGTCTCTGTGTAATCAATTCCTTCTTGCTGACTGTATCCTTGAGCAACCAGCCTAGCTTTGTTTCTTACAACTTCTCCTTGCTCATTCAACTTGTTTCTGAAAACCCATTTAGTTCCAATGATGTTAAACCCTTTTGGTCTTGGAACCAGATCCCAAACATCATTACTTGTGAATTGGTTAAGCTCTTCTTGCATAGCAAGTATCCATTCGTTATCTTCCAGAGCTTCATCAACAGATGTAGGTTCAATGATTGACACCAAACCAAACAACGATGTTTCAGATGATCTGAGGAAAGATCTTGTTCTGATAGGGTCATCCTTCTTTCCAATTACCATTTCTTCTAGATGGGAAGATTTGATTCTGGATGATCCTTTAATAGTTGATTATTCAGAAATGTTCAAGTTGTTCATCTGAGCAGCAAGAGGAGTAGCATCTGACGTTGCTTCTGGTTCTTTCACTTGAGCTTTGTCTGCCTCTGAATCTTCATAGTTTGTGATAAAGACTTCTCTATCTGCAGAAATTTCAAGTTGCTTTGGCTTTTGATTGCCAAGCTTATCCTCAAATCTAACATGAATTGATTCCTCTACAATTTGTGTCTCAGTATTGTACACTCTGTAGCCTTTAGAGCGTTCAGAATATCCAATCATAAAACACTTGTGTGTTTTAGAATCAAACTTGTTCAAATTCTCTTTAGTATTCAATATAAAACATACACATCCAAAAGGATGGAAATAAGAAATGTTGGGCTTTCTATTTCTCCATAATTCATAAGGAGTCTTCTCCAGAAGAGGTCTTACAGACACTCTGTTCTGAATATAACATGTTGTATTAATTGCCTCTGGCCAAAAATGCTTTGCCATGTTAGTCTCGTTGATCATGGTTCTGGCCATTTCTTGCAATGTTCTATTTTTCCTCTCTACAACTCCATTCTGTTGAGGAGTTCTAGGGCAAGAAAAATCATGTGCAATGCCATTTTCTTTAAAAAATTTATCAAAAAATTTATTTTCAAATTCTCCACCATGATCACTTCTGACTTTAACAATTTTAAAATCTTTTTCATTTTGGACTTGAAGGCAGAAGTCAAAGAATACAGAATGAGACTCATCCTTGTGTTTCATAAATTTTACCCATGTCTATCTGTTGTAGTCATCAACAATGATTAATCCATACTTCTTGCCTCTGATGGATGTAGTTTTCACTGGTCCAAACAGATCAATATGAAGTAACTTTAATGGTCTAGGGTTTGAAATAACATTTTTAGCTTTAAAAGAAGATTTTGAAAATTTTCCTTTCTGATATGCTTCACAAAGAGCATCTGAGTTGAACTTCAACTGAGGAAGTCCTCTGACCAGATTGAGTTTATTAATCTGAGATATATGTCTCATACTAATATGCCCCAATATTCTATGCCAGATACATTACTCATCATTAACAGACAGAAGGCATTTTACATTCTGAACCTTAAGTTCTGAGAGATTAATTTTGTAAATGTTGTTCTTCCTTTTCCCATTAAAGGGGATTGAACCATCTTTTTGACTGACAACTTTACAACATTTTTGATTGAAGATTATATCATAACCATTGTCACTTAATTGACTTATGGACAATAGATTATATGTTAATCCTTCAACAAGTAAGACATTAGATATGGAAGGAAGGTTACCATTACCAATAGTTCCAGAGCCTATTAATCTGCCCTTCTGGTTCCCTCCAAACTTAACGTCTCCACCAGATCAAAGTTCTAGGCTTTGGAACATAGACCTTCTTCCTTTCATATGTCGAGAGCAGCCAGATTCCATGTACCATGATTGGTGTTTCAACTTTTCTACTAAGGACATCTGCAACATATATTATTTTGTCCTTAGGTACCCAAATCTTTTTGGGTCCTTTTGGGTTAGTTGGCTTAAAGTTTTGTTTGAACTTCTGTCTTTTGACAACAGGTTTGTTCTGACGAACTTTAGGTCTAATAAACGCAGGGGTGTTCAAATTAGAACGTGTATGCTTAATATCATTCAAGTGACCAAATTTGAAATGAGTATACAGAGGAGTGTGCTTGATAATCAGCTTATCAACAGGCTTTGGATTTAAATCCTTCCCATATGGTGATTCATATCCAATACCCTTTCTGTTATTTCTGCTTACCCCATAGATAATTGAAGCCATTTTTCTTCTTTCAAGACCTCTGGACAAAAACTTTTGAAAATTATAGTCATATTTTTCTAAAATGTTTTTGGAACAAGACAAATATGAATCAGACTCTTGATGAGCTTTTTCTAAATCACTTTTTAATTTAAAATTATTTTCCTTTAACTCATCAGTTTCAAACTTCCTCTGATCAGTCTCAGATACAAGATATCGCCTGAGCTTCTTGTATTTGATTCTGATTGTACTATAATTTTCAAACATTTCAGATAAGCTTTCACCAAGTTCAGCTCTTGTAAGTTCAGAAAATACCTCTTTTGACTCTAACTCTGATTCAGATTCAGATTCATATCTAGATGTTTCTTCATGATTTTCCATATCAGCCATGAGTACCATGTTTGCACATTCTTCATCTGACTCTGATGAGAGTTTAGAAGCATCTGATTCATCCCATGTGGCCATCAGAACCTTTTTCTTCTTGTCAAACTTTCTTCTGGGTTTCTCCTTTAGAAGTTTTGGACATTCATTTTTATAGTGCCCTGGCTCCTTGCACTCGAAGCACACGACATCTTTCTTTCCAGATTTCTTGAGTCCAGACGATTCTCTTCGTTGCTCTGGTTTCTTGAAGTTTCTGAACTTCCTTTTTTTGTGCTTCCAAAGTTAGTTTATTCTTCTGGACAGCAGAGACAGTTCATCTTCTTTAGAGGAAGACTCTTCAGAGCTTTCTTCAATAACCTGCAAAGCTTTAGCAGATTTGTTAGATTTTGACGCAACAAACTTACCAATCTTCTGAGGCTCGTCTTCTTCCAGCTCGATCTCATGACTCCTTAAGGAACTGATAAGTTCCTCCAGAGTGATCTTGTTCAGATCCTTGGACAACTTCAGCGCAGTAACCATTCGTCTCCACTTTGTTGGAAAACTTCTGATGATCTTTTTCACATGATCAACAATGGAGTAACCTTTGTCCAGAACCTTCAGACCAACAATTAGAATTTGAAATCTTAAGAACATAGCTTCCACAGATTCATATTCTTCCATCTTGAAGGCTTCGTATTTCTGGATAAGCGTCAGAGCCTTTGTCTCCTTTACTTGGGAATTCCCTTCATGAGTCATCTTCAAAGATTCAAACATATCAAATGTTGTTTCTCTATTTGTAATTTTCTCATACTCAATATGAGATATAACATTTAATAGAATGGTTCTTGCTTTGTGATGATTCCTGAAATCTTTCTTTTGAGCATCAGTCATTGACTTTCTGTCAATCTTTTTGCCATCCTTATCAGTGGGGTGAACATAACCATAAATGACCAAATCCCAAAGGTCAGCATCATAGCCTAGAAAGAAACTTTCTATTCTATCTTTCCAGTAATCAAACTTCTCACCATCAAACATGGGAGGTTTGGTGTTGATCCTATCTCTATCTTCATATTTGTTGTTTGAAGTTGAAGCTTCCACCATAATATATCAAGAATAATATAATAAAGAGTTTTCCCACTGGATCTTTCTCTTTCACGGTTAAGTGATAGCACTACAGAGCCGGAGCTCTGATACCAACTGAAGGTGGGAAAAACACTTAGAGGGGGGGGGGGGGGGGTTTGAATAAGGGTTTCAAAAACAATTTGAGAGATAGAGAAAATAACAAGTTATTTTTATACCGGTTCATTTGAACTCAAACTAATCTAGTCCACCATACTAAGGTGATTTTGCCTTTCTCAATAAAGGGCTTAATCCACTAAATCAAACTGATTACAGTGTCAACCACTAAGACTACCTGTCTTAGTCTTCTCAAGAAATTCTGACCATAACTTGGTCTTCTTAAGGAACTATTACAAAGTAATACAAATGTTTGTGTTTGAATGCTTCTAAAAAGCTATAATCACAACAGTGATGTTTTACACAAGTTAAGAACGAAAGTATAAACTATTCAGCTTTGAGAATGATTGTATGATGAGTTGTTGAATAATTTGTTCAGTATTTCGTCAACTTTGATATGTTGTTGAAGACTTGCTTTTATAGTACTTGAGGTACATGCTTGAAGATCGTGCATTGTTGTGTAGCTGTAGCCTTTTGTCCTACTTTACTTTTCCTTTCCCAGAAGAGGAATGTTCAGACAAATCCTTTTTTTCTGATTTCCTGTGCTATACACAAAAGAGGAAATAGTCGTTGGAAGGATAAGGAATATGCCAACATATCTTTATTTGAGCAACATCTTCTTCAACAAGTTTCTTTATCAAAGTATCTTCATCAGAGTTGATGACATCAGAGTCTTGCAGCAATAATGCTTAGCGTGTAAATCAGATCAGAGCAAACTTGATAATAAGAGCCTTTGTACTTGCAGCGTTAAGTACTTCAGAGTCTTCTGCAGTTCTGCTCAGATTTTTCTCAGCTTCGCTTCAGAGTCTTCTGCAGCTTCGCTCAGAGTCTTCTTTAGCGTTGCTTCTGACGTTCAAATACTTGCGTTGAATAGAGCTCAGATGTATTTTTGCTTCCAGAGGAATATTAAATTAAATATCTGAAACAAAAACACTTGAACAAAATTAGAGTATATATTTACTTCATACAAAATTTCATTAGTGTTATCATCAAAATATTGAGATATATTAAATATCAATCTGTGCTCTAACAAAATATCCCCCACGCAGGGTCATGTCATCAGAAAACTACATGTGTCCGAAAGAACAGGTCACCCATATTTCGAAGATCACGGTACAGTTGGATCAGGATGAATACCACGTGTGGTCTTCCCTACGCCACATAGATTTTGTCAGTCATTCGTATTGAGCCTAGTGATCCAAGCCAATGCAAAGTAACTATTGGCCCAACATTGGGGGCACATTATAAATAGTCTCTTTCACTAGAAGGTCTGATATTCTATTCTCTACGCTTTTTGTACTTGCTTTTCTCTCTCCTGTTAAAACATATTTAGCATCAGAGTGCCTTGCAGGTATACTCTCTCCTCTTCTCTACCACTGGCGAACTAGGAGCTCACGACACGTTGCTAAGTTGTAAAAATTATCGCTAAATTACAGGAGGAATCAAAAGTGTGGATAAAAAAGTTTAGAAGAATCATTCTTTGAAGGAAATATTTTGAGAGACTAAAAACAAATTTTTGATATTTATGAGGATCACAAACATATTTAATCCTTAATTTAATTCGTTTATTTTAATAATGGAGGAGAGAGAAAATAAAAATGACACATAATCTCACCCGTTTATTTTAAATATAATGTTTCAGATTCATTTTCATGTTTTCATATAAAAATAACATTCTTAATATATATAAGATTATATGAATGAAAATATAAATTTATTAATAAAATTCATCTCCTCCTTCAAGTTAACAAACATATTTTTGATTAAAATTTTTCTCTTTCTCTCCTCTCTTTGATATAAATATTACAATGTAATAAAAATAAAAATTAAATAAATTTTTTAAAATTTGATATAAAATAAAATAAAATACTTAACAAATTAAAAAAAAAACTTAACATAAATAAACATAAAAATGAAATTTATAAAAGAAAACAAATAATTAAACACAAAATAAAATAAAAAAATTGAAGGTAAATAAGAATTATAATAAATTGGTGGAAATAATAAAGAAAAATCTTACTTAATACGAAAGAAAATAATAATTTTAAAATATTAAAATAAAACTGAGTATATTTTAGTAAATTTAACAATTTATTAAGGCTTGATACATTATTTAGTTTCCTTAACTTAATTTCAAGTTTCACTTTTTTACTTTATTTAATAAAGGTTCATTTTTAGTCCCTTAAATCAAGTTGAGTTAGTTATATTGGTCCTTTCCATTTAATTTGTCAAAATCCATTAAGTTGGATAAATGTGACACTCTAACTATTATTAATTAGACTGAGCTAGAATTATTTTTAATTGACATGAAATAATTTTTTATAACATAAGAATCAAGTTTCTTCTTTCTTCCAAAAAAAACCCAACCTCCACACACCTCTTTCTTCCCCTTTCCTATGTTTCTCTCTTCTTCTTCCATCATTGCACTCCCTAACTTTTCTCACAAACCCATTGTTGCACCCTAAAATTTGACCAACCGGTTCTCCTATCTGGTTCATGGTTCAATTCGTACTCGCATATCAGATGCATGACTTTTGTGCACAGACAGAGGATGTCGGGGTTACAGCTTGGTTTTCATTTACCAGATATGTCAGATCCAGTCTAGATAATCAGGGTTTTATTTTCGGGAAATTGTGCGCTTCTCGGTGTTTTCAGCTTACATGGTGGTTTTTGGGATATTCTGATGCCAGGGGTTTACTGTCTGCTTTAATCTGGTCGCACGCTATTTTATGTTGGTTATTTGCATTTGTCTGCATTTTTTTTAGGATTTTATAGCCTTTTGTGGATTTTTAATAGGCTTTATAGATTTTTTAGAATTTAAATAGGTTTTTTAATATTTTAATAGCTTTAAATCATTTTTTAGAATTTAATAGTTTTTTTTTAGGTTAATAGCTTTTTTAATGGTTTTAAATAAATGGTATAGATTTTTTAGAAATTTAATAGAAATTTAGTAAAATTTTAAATAGAAATAATTAGGGTTTTATTTTTATTAGTTGATAGTTTTTTAGAAGTTAATTAGATGATAATTCTTCTTTTAGATTTAATTAGGTTTTTTAAATTTGTTAGAATTAATTAGGATTAGTTTAATTTTCATTCAGATTTAATTGTGGTTTTAACTAGTTAATTAGGTTTAGTTTTAATTAGTTTAATTAGTTAATCATTAGTTAGTTAGGTTTAAGGTCTTAATCAGTTTTTTAATCCATTTTTCATACTAATCATTTTAAATTCAGTTTTTGGGTTTATGGTAGCATTTTCGTTGGGCCCAGATTGTGCAGGTTGGAGGCCCAGTATCAGATCCGTTTTTGGTCAGTTTTTGTCCAGATTACATGCCACATGTCTACTATATAGCCAGTCCACGCGTTCACTTCTGGGGACCCCCGCCTCAATTCTCAGAATCCACCAGACTTCGCCACGTTTTCCACTCACCCTCTCTTCTGCCACACGTCCAGCCACGCGTCTTCTCCCAGTCTCTCCCACTCACGCGTGTCACCACCTCTGACCTCCCCTTTGACACTTGTCACGCCATCATCCTCACCGGAGTCTTCCATCGCCGGCCATGCAGCCGCCGGCCCGGACACCTCCCTCCACCGCAACGGTTACCGGAGACCGTTGAAGACGCCGAAATCTGCAGAAATTCTCAGGAATTCCCAGAAACACTTCGTTCTCCCCCTTCCTCCTCTGTCCACCCTCATCAACGACTCGCCGGAAAACTCATTCCATTCCACCGGAAACTTCATCTGTTACCGGAAAATTCAAAGAATCTCCAGATCCTTCATCAGCAACCTCAGAAAAATCTCCAGAAATTCATGAAGAGTCTTCAAACCTTCATCGTGTTCATTCGTTCTTCGTAGTGTTCTTCATGCATTCTCCAGATTCCGTCAAGAACCTTCAACTTCCTTCACGTTTTTCCAGCAGCTATTAGGATTCTTCATCAGTTTATCGTAAATCTCCAGAAATCTCACAGATCCTTCAAGATCTTTGAGTGTGTTCTTCGCTTTTCCCAGCAATCTTCAAGAAGTTTTCATCCTTTCTTCATACTTCTTCAAGCGAACCTTCAAGAAATCCCAGAAACTTCATCGTCTCAGGTTCGTTTTCCTTTTCACCACTTCCATTGCCGTTCATTCATTGCTATGGTTTTAGGGTTTCTCGTTTCAAGATTTGGAGGTTTAGTGTTAATTGATGGAGATGATCTAGGTTGATTAGGGTTTCAGAATGTTTGAGTTTGCTTTGAGAGAATTTCTCAGAGAGAGTTGGGAGAGAGCTCGCGAGGGAGGGAACAGCGTGTTAGGGTTAGGGGTAGTGAACAGTGATCAGAAATTTGGGGAAGAAGGTGGTTTTGCCGTTTGGTTAATTGGGCTAGGGTTTGGATTGTGGTAAGCCCAAGTTTGAGTTTACTATCACACACCCCGGTTTGCTCGTTGCCCCCCCTCGTGTGAGAAGACAGAATGGATTGTGGATTGGGCTTTGCCCTATTTGCTATGCGCGCCCCCCTCAGTTTGGGGCCCAATCTGAGTAACTAGATTTGTTACTCGCTGCACCCCCCCTTTTCTTATTTCTTTTTTTAATTTTCTTTGTTTTCATGCATATTAGAAATTAATTCCTAAAAAATAGTAGGAGATGTCCAAATAATTCCATTCTTTTTTCTGTAGACTCATAATTCAATGTAGAATTTTATAATGCAAAAATATTGATTAGATCATGCATTTTCATTTTTATTTGCATTTTTGTGTTTTAATTGCTATTGAATAATTGGTTTGTGACATGTTTGCCTTGCTGATTTTAGTTCTCTCACTTGGTATTGAATTTTGCTCTAGTTTTTTAGTATGTTATACTAGACTAATGCATGTTCCCCATAGGATTTTAGTGGTTCTTTTTTAGAGATTGATTGATATTGTTTTAGGGTTAGAGAATAGAGACCTCATAACTTGTTGGTAACCCTTGACCATTCATATGTTAGGGATTGTTTAGTAGCCTTAGAAGTTGACTTAGGCTTTGAGATTTGATCTTGGGGTCATAGAGGCATGTAGGTTTCCCCTAGATTTTTGATAGATTTTTATAGGAGGTTCTGTTATTTCTGATTGAGCCTGAGATTAGGAGAAGTCTTGATAGGCTTCTGACTTTGAAGTTCAACTGTAGTTGAACTTCAGAGTTAGTTTCTTTTGGGTTGAGGGCCTGTGGTTTCTTCTTAAGGATGGAGGTTGGATGAAGTCTTGTTGGAGCTTGCAAGGATGCATGGTTTGAGGTCTTAGTCTGGGAGCTTGTTCTCTGTTTGTGAGGTTTGAGATCCTGAAGTTTGGGGGAAATTCATGGTACTTTCCTGAGGAAGGCACTATGGATGTCTTTCATTTTTTCTTCTCACCTCTTTCTCAAGTATCCAATGATGTTGGAGCCTCAATGTGAGTTTAGTTTCTCCTGAGGAGGAATGTAAACCGATCACAGTTGTTGAGCCGCATGGGATATGATTCCTAAGTGGAAGCCTCCTAGTACTTTCCTGAGGAAGGCACTATGGGTCTATTCACTTAGTTCCCCTAGTTCTTGTAGGATTTCTTAAGTATCCAATGATGTTGGAGCCTTCATGTGAGTTTAGTTTCTCCTGAGGAGGAATGTAAACTGATCACAGTTGTTGAGCCACATGGGATATGATTCCTAAGTGGAAGCCTCCTAGTACTTTCCCGAGGAAGGCACTATGGGCCTGTTCGCTTAGTTCCCTTAGTTCAGGTAGGATTTCTCAAGTATCCAATGATGTCGGAGCCTTCATGTGAGTTTAGTTTCTCCTGAGGAGGAATGTAAATCGTTCACAGTTGTTGAGCCGCATAGGATATGATTCCTGAGTGGTAACCTCCTGGTACTTTCCTGAGGAAGGCACTATGGGTTTGTCTGCTTAGCTCCCTTTCTTTGGTAAGCTTGTTCTGAAGCTTGAGGACTGGGATTGATTTCTTTTGATTAGGATTTTGCTTAGAGATTTGATTAGGGTTTTGCATAGGGCTTTGCTTAGGGGTTTGATTAGGGTTTTGTTTAGGGGTCCTGCTCGGGGTTTTGGCTTAAGTTTTGGATAGGAGCTTGTCAGGCTGGTTCACCTTCTCTTTGTGTTGTTTGACTTGTGTGGTGTTGTGCTGCATTAGACTTAGGGGTTCATCTAGATATTTCTGAGGTAGGTGCATCTTAGAGATAAGCTTTGTGTGCATGAGAAGTTGAAGTGGTCCTTGTCGCTACTGCGAAAATCGGCGTCGGCTGAATAGAAGAGTCGCCATCGTGCGTTATTTATCCCAAAGGAGGGAAAGGAAACGCTCGAAGTAAACCTAACGCAAAGACGGGAAAAGGTATGGTCATCGCAACCAAAACCTGGATTCGGGAGTCGGTTACGCAAGGGGAAGGTATTAGCACCCCTCACGTCCATCGTACTCGATGGGATCCACGCTTGCTTGTTTGGACGGATTACACTTCTATCTAAACTAAAGGATGAGGTCTGAAAAGAAAAGAAAACATGACTCGGCAAAGCATCGCACTTTATGCCTACGTATTCTCGTCTGGAACGAGAAATCAGAGTCAACGTAGTTCGCCTAACTACGGGGGAGGATGGGTGAAGGTTGCTCGCTAGGATATCGCATCTTATGCCTACGTACTTCCACACAGCATGGAAGATCAGAGCAAACGTAGTTCGGGCTACGCACGACACAAGCTGTTCAAATGTCTTTTATGAAAAATATCACCTTAAACAAGGGTTTTCTTATTGCAAAAAGGTTGATGTTTGTTCAAATCTTTTGACGGAAGAAATGAATTGATTTTGTTATAACCTTTATTAATGTTTTTCTGTTGTTTTGAAGAAAGAAGAGATGACACTCTAAAATCCTAGGGTTAAAAATGGAATAAAATCTACCCTAATGTTATCATACATGGGTTAGCTCCTAATGTCTATCACATCCTCCCTTGAACAAGGAAGAATGGAAGTCCTACGGGAAAGGAAAACGAAAGGAAGAAACGGAAATACAAGTAATAACCGCATACAAGTGAACATGAATATAGCAATGGTAAATGCAATGCAAAGGAGGGAGGAAGGTTCATCTCAACCTCAAGCCCATTCATGGATGGAATAAGAAAATATCAAGTGATCATATGCAAAGAATCGAGTGAAAACTCCGAATGAAACGCGTAATCCACTATTTAGAATCGCAACGTGCTATCATGCAAACAAGTCGATAATTGGGCAAGCTACACATACAAATAACAGCCACCTAAGGGTCTTCAAATACCTCTAACCTATCTATAATAAGAAATATAAACCACGGCGTTCACCACGCAAACACAAATCGGCCGTTGGAGCCTTAACAAAAATAAAGTCCGTTCGGAAGTCCAAATTACAAGTTCGAATACAAAACATAAGAAAAATAGCAAAAGGTGCTAAAAAATTCAAATAAAAATCTCTCATTACCTACATCAATCCACAAACCAGGGGTGAGAGATACCATAAGAATATCCACAATGAAATGGTCAAACAAGATGAAAACAATGCAAGATATCTCATGTATACCAAAGGAAAGATTAAAGTAGAGCATGTTAAAGAAAGCATCCAAAACCAATTAAAATGGTACAATAAAATTCCCACAAAATATATCACAATACCTCAACGTGTGTAGGAGATCCCTGCAAAAGGATTGACATTTAAATTGTGTTTTGATAGGTCAAAAAAATTCAACAAAATGATAGCACCAGCATAGGCCTTTTTATGACGACCCAAATGTAAAAAATCCAAAGAAAATGTAAAAAAATGGTAAAATTATAATTCCAGTTTTATTAAATCCTAGACATCTTAAAGATTCAGCACAAAAAAATGGGGATCAAAAAGACTAATTTTCCTATTTTTTATGATTATTTGAAGTCAGCATATAAAACAGAAAAAATAAAAGAAATATGGCAATAGGAAAATAAAAGAAAATAACATGAATAAATAAAAGTGGCATGAGGCTTATGTGGCCGATTGCATGGCGCAGTGAGAGGCGTTGGATGAATGGAAGAAACTTTGACTTGGAAATGCATCCGACGGTGTTAACACCTTCTTCCCCAAATCAAAATTTTCAACTTTGTGAATAGTAACCCGCAGCTCCATAAACATGAGTTTTTTGCTACTTTGAAGCACCATAACTCCATCAATAATTATCCGTTTCGCACAAAATTTTGGTCAAACTTGAAGGAAAAAAATCAAGGAATCCAAATATGGTCTTAGATTTTCTTGAAACTCTCTCTAAATCCCAAAACGTGGCACCTCAAGAAAAACTCAAGAACCAAAAATTGTCATAAAACCCATCTTTTTTGTACTAGAATCCATGTAGGAGATGAGAGCAATGTAATGCAACAACAATAATGCAAGAAAGACTCATAAATCATGAGTTATGTTGAATTCTTTATACCTCCGAAAAATGGCTTATGGAGCTTCACTCGATCACCAATTCTTTGAGAAAATGATGTGGACACGTCTTTAATGGAGTTGTGTAGCTTGGTCCATGCATCAATTATGGCCAAAAAAGTGTTGAATCAATTGTAAGAATGATAAGGAATGTATTTGCAATGGTGGAATGAACCAAAAGTGGGAGAAAAATGGAATTGAAAATTTGAGTTTTCAAGTGTAGAAAAATGTGGGGAAAATGGAAAAATGGTGAAGAGAAAAATGAAGATTCAATATGATTTGCAAATGGAGAAAATGGATTCAACATCAACTATCCCCAACCTTTACTCTTAATGATCTCAATCCAATATATAGGAGAGCATGGAAAGATCTAGAGTCTTCTAGATCAATCTAGGATGATTCTAGAAACTTCATGAATTTCTCATGATATGGTATTTTTGATGTCTCATGATATCTCACTTCAATCCACTAACAGCCCCTTAACCACCTTTTAAAATCTCTTTTCATGACAAATTGGAGTGATATGAGTGAAAAACAAGGGATTCCTTTGCCTTATGTTGAGTTTCTCACATGTACCTTATTATGCAAGTAATGGAATTACAAAGCAAGTCCATTTTTTAACCCTCAAATCAAAATTGTGGCTGAACCAAAGTCTTTAAAATGTTGTTTAGACTCAATTTGATATATCATATGCTCCATTTTGGATTTGTAGATTGCCCATACCAATTTTCAATTTGAACTTTTTCAACTTATGTCCATTTTTTAAGCCATTTTCACCACCTTTTGTCAATTCTTGTTCCATGCATTTCCAAACTTTCATGACCTCTTTTCTAGAATTAAAATGCCATTTTGAGCAACTTTGATGTTGTGAAGTTTTTCATTTGAAGCTTCCTTGTATGAGTTTTAGGCATAGGCTAAGAATGACCTGTAATTCTCAAATGACTAAAATACCCTTTACTTGCCAAGGACATAAGTAGAGTTCCACAAATCATATGAATGCATACAATACCTTCCTAGAAAGCTAAGACAATGAGGAACAACTCTCATGTTGGCCAGAAATCCATTTGAAATCTCTTTGAAGGTCAAAAGTTGCTTGGAAGACAGACAACTTTCACAGACAAATTTCAGTGCCCTCAGATGACCTGTAACTTGCAAGAGCTATAACTTGAGTTATATAAATCATCTTAATGACTTCCACCACTCAAATTAAAGCTATGAAGATAATATACAAGTTTCATGTGGACCAGAAATTCATATGAAGCTTGCATCTTGAGTTACACTGCTTTGAAGTTTGACCTAAATTAGGGGATTTTACACTGAAACCCTAATTTGGTAACTCCATTTCTCCTTGATTCCTTCTGATTTTTCTTTGGCACAACACCATATCCATATCCATATAGCAAATAATGAATCCTACATTCTTCAAATGATCCTTGATGCCTTTCAAAACAAGTCTTTGACTTAGGGTTGACCTAGTGTTGACCCAGATAAACCCTAGTTGACTGACTTCAACTGAGGCTCTTGCAATCATTCCAATGACTTGGTTACTCCTCAAAAATGATCATATAGGCTCCTCATAACATCCATACACACCTCATGCTCTTGGCTCATGGCTCACACTTCCTCTGATGATCCTCAAATAACCTCAAGATAGGGGAGAACTCACTGATCAACCTGTCAACTCTTCAAAGCTCAAATTCTTCCCTGATGACCTGAGTAGTCTTGAATATGAATGAAAACCCTTGGATATGCCTCTTGAGATAAGAATAGCACTTTGATCCCCTGATTAAGATAGCTTGCCTATGTTATGCAATGCAGATGAATACACTATGTACATGATGACAATGCAAATGATTATGCAATTGAAACATAAACCTAGGTTAGAAAAGGTTGGGCAAATTTTGGGGTGCAACAGCTGCCCCTATTCAAGCGGCTCGGACCCGACTGGATGAAGAGCGCGCAGCCTTCAGACATTCGAGGTACGAGACGATTGAATACGAAAGAACCCGGAAATTTGCCAACCGCAAAATAAATTGCGCACGACCACTGCTTGGGGAAAACCCTTCAGGGAAATGACTTCTGTTGTCACGGCAACAACTAACCACTCCTCTGTCAATCTGGTTTTGTAAAATAATCTGATATTGTCCGCAGACCACTCTATTCTGAAGAAATGAGCATACACCACACAACGAGCAATTGTTGACATCACTTATCAACCTCTGTTGATCTATCAACCAAGCACACGCTAACCAGCGGGAGAATACTGACTTCACTTGTCATGTTGACTTCACTGATCAACCTTTCGTATCCTGAGGAAATAAGCAAACGCTTAACCAAACGAGACAAGGTCCGAAGACATGAACAACCGACTCTGCGGGGAAATGAGAAACTTAACCAAGCAACTCTGAGGGGACAAATTCTGACGACTGCCGTCAAACACCTGCTGGGGAAATTGGGAAGCTTAACCAAGCCCTGACGAGATTAACCCTGTTGAAAAATACGAGGAATTTAACCAAACAACTCCTGTAGCGAGCACCCTGCTGGGAACTGTGAGAGACTTAACCAAGCAACTCACTAGCGTAACACCCTGCTAGGGCACATAACTCTGTTGGGGAATTGCGGGTAACCACCCGAAAATCTGTATTACCGTCTCATAATACTGACTCCACAGCATCCTAAGAAAGACTTATATGGGGAATACAAGTAACTTAACCAAGCGACTTGTCAAAGAATACTCTGACGGGGAACACGAGGAACTTAACCAAGTATCTCGTTGAAGATCACGCCGCTGGGGATTATATCTCTATTGGGGAAACTGTGAGTAACCACCCAACAATCTGCACCCTGCTATTTCTTCAGCACTCCGAGAAAGGACTCGGCTGGGGAGAAAGAGAATTGCTTGACCAAGCAACTCTGCTAGGGGGAACATGACATGACGAACACGATCACTGCATGTCCGGCACAATCCTCTGTAACAAGGTGAACACGATCACTGCGTATTCTACACCGAAACTCTCTTGACAGGAGAAAGCACGATCACTGTGTATCCTGGCGTTGCAAACAAGACCACGTATAGGACGAATACGTTTACTGCGTACTCTACCACAAATCCTCACAACCTGACGATGACCACGATCACTGCGTGCCCTGCGCCGCAACTCTCTCGACAGAAGAAAACACGATCACTGCGCGTCCTGGCGTTGCAAACAAAACCGCATAATGGGACAAACACGATCACTGGGTGTTGCATTACCACTAAAATCACATCGACCACAAATCCAACCGGATAAGGTAAACACGATAGATCCACATAGAAGAGGCGAACACGTTCACTGCGTACTTCAACCACCCATATGATGAACACGACCACTGCGTGCGCTGTAATGGAACAAACACGATCACTGCGTGTATTGGCCATAGATACCGACAAGATGAACACGATCACTGCGTGTACTAACCAATGTAATAGGACGAATACGATTACTGCGTATACCGGCCAACAAAACCAACTGATACGATAGTCACGATCACTGCGTGCCCCGCATCACAAGTTCCCATGGTATTATCAGCACGATCACTGCATGCTATACGAATACGATCACTGCGTATCTTGAACACGATCACTACGTGTTTGAACACGATCTCCGCGCATTCTGAGCCACGATCCTCTTGACTGGGGAAAACACGATCACCGCGTGTTGTGTGTCTCAACTAACCCACATAACTGGACGAATACGATCACTGCATATTCCAATCATACCTAGGGTGAACGCGATCACTGCGCGCTTCATGTCACGGCCCTCTGGACTGGAGGAAAAACACGATCACTGCGCGCTTTGTGACACCACTTCAAACATGGGACGAATACGATCCCGGCGTACTTCGGCCACAACCAACCAGACGAAACACGATCACTGCGCGCCTTACCCCATAACCAAATTGTATAACGGACGAATACGATCACTGCGTACACGGACCAACAAATCTGGATGAACACGATCACTGCGCGTCAATCTATAACCACTGTATAACGGACGAATACGATCACTGCGTACTGACCAACAACCATCACATGATATGGCAAACACGATCACTGCGTGTCTTGCCCAATAATAAAGTGAACACGATCACTGCGCGTCCTGCTCGATGAAACCCCTGGATGATACCAACACGATCACTACGTGCCTTACAAAACAATCTGCTTAGATCGGGACGAATACGATCACTACGCCATTCGACCATAGATACACATACCAATATCAACACGATCACTGCGTGTCCTACGACATGAATCCCACACCTGGCACAAATACGATCACTGCATACTTGGGCCACAAACCCACATCTCAAAATCAACACGATCACTGCGTGTCTTACAATATGAACCCCGTGGATGGTACAAATACGATCACTGCGTACTCTGACCACAAATCAACACACCAAGATCAACACGGTCACTGCGTGCCTTACAGCATGAACCCCCAAAATGATACAAAATAGCATCCTCCTGAATCACGATTTCTCTTATCGGCAGGGAACCACATATCTGAAACTGAAGAGATAACCACCTGGCTTATGTTTCAACAATGCACGCTTGATGATGACACAATGCTTCCATACTGCATGGAAATGCTACGTATTTAGGTAAAATGCAAATGCTCATGATGCATGCTTAGGCAAAGGGTTGCTTCAGCAAAATAAATCCTGAAGACAAGCTGGATCCGCTGGGGATGACCGGAATACCACCGATACGCTTCCAACAAAATAAATGTTGGAAAGATGAACTAACTCCGCTGGGGGTAACCATCCTGCTAGGAAAGTAGCTCACGAACTTAAAACTCCAAAATCTGCTGAGAAAAGATCCTCCTGACGAGGAAGAGTGACTTGCTGGGAAAAGAAAGGACAATCCTGCTTGGGGAAACTCCTTTCAGCAGCTCCAACCATCTGATCACACTCTGTGGGAACCTCTCCTGCTATCACTGAGCTGGGGAAATCATCCCGCTATCACTGAGCTGGGGATATCATCCCGCTATCACTGAGTTGGGGATATCATCCCGCTATCACTGAGCTGGGGATTGAACCACACATTCTGCACTGCACAAAACTCTCTGGGGAGTGAATCTTATTTGTCTTGACCTTCACTGGGGAAGACTCGGCTTTGCTTGATGAGCTAATTCCGGACTGAAGATACATTGATCTGTTCCTTTGACGCAATCTCCGCTATCTTGGGGAAACAACATTCAATTTGCCTGGGGCGACTTCACCGGGGGAAGCCACAACGTTCATCCTCTGGGAAGGGTACCATCCTGCCATGGACTCTGGCGGGGAACTTTGCGAGCTTTCGAGTCACTTGCCCCAGTGCATTCAACTTGCCCCTATCTAACTCCTGGGAATACTTGCTCTGAACTGTTTGCTATGAGACGACCTCGAGATTACTTGCCCCGACATCTATACTGCAAAAAGATTCCATCTCCATTAGCCCTGATCAACCTAGTTGGTTTCAACGTTCTCTGCGGTGACTTGCCCCTGAATGAGCGTTCTAGCGACTTATCCTGATCTGATTATCCACTTGAAGTATCTGCTTTCAAATCTCTACATTCTGCATGACTGCCCCTGATTGGATCTCGAGAAGACTCACTTCTGATTAGTTACCTCTCAAGCATACTGCCCCTTAATCAACTGAAGCTTCGGGACTTGTCCTCAGACTAACTGATTCTGAACTCAATGGAAGTCAATGCCCCTGATCGCAATGACTTTGCCCCCGAGTAGCTGGTCCGGAACAGTACCTCCAACTACGAGAGATTTACTGAATCTTGACCTGATTGCCCCAGAGTAGCTGACTTTGCAGGCTGACCTGACTGGGAATCACGATAATAGCTTGCCCCTGCTCTCGGAACATTCGGGCGCTCTGTATTCTATCCTGACCATACTTTCCATTGCAGAAAACTTTCCTGCTGTCAAGCGCTTACTCGCAAGTAAAACAAGTTGTTCTGCGTAAAAGACATATTAATGCAACACATATGATAGTTTTGACATCCAATCTGTTCACTGGGAAAAGGGAAAAACAGTTTATGGCATATAATGCACAAAACATTTATCAACATCAGTACCAACACGGTAAGAGGAACCCTTTCAGGAGTCAGAATCGACGCGACCTTTACCGAAGTATGCTTTCAAAACAACCTGCTTCAATTAGGACTTTTGAAGGTTATAACGTGGTCAGGTTCACGGTTTTGAAGGAAAGGATAAAGGCTCAAAGTTTATTTTAACCCACCCATTCTCCTTGATGTTCTCCGATCCTACGTTCAGCTAATTCGACCTTAGCGCTCACCTCTCAGAGGCTGAAATATAGGAGTGATAGTTCGAGAACCCATGAACTTCTGGAGTGACAGCCACTCACTTTTCGTCTTTGACACTTAGGGTCATACGACTCGCATTTGATTTGAGGATTTTTCTTTTTGTCCTCCTTTCATCTTTTTTTCTTATCCCTAACTTTTGCCTGGACTAACTCCTTTTGAGTTTCTTTTGATTTTTTAAGTCCAGTGGGATGCCCTCATTTTTGCCTAAGTCAATTGTTTTCTTATCTTGACTTAGCGGGCTTTTGATTCTTTTCTCCTTTTTCCTTTTCTTCGAGCAAGTCGTGTGACACTGGTTGCCTGACTCATTGGAGAATGATGTGACTGTCTCACTCTTGATTTGACCATTGTGGTTTTTTAGGCACGACCTCTAGAGGTGTGACTGATCCTCGAACGAACACTCCTTTTGCAACTTGAACGCTCGGTCAAATTAGCTAACACCTACCCTGCCCCAGGTTAAGATTGAGGGTTTTTCATGCACAGAAAGAAACTCCTACTACAAGGCTCAAAGGGGTTGACAAGGGATTATCTTCCTTATAACTCCGGTGTTTAGGGATTTGAAACAATGCCTGTACATCGTCAACAGGTTTCATTTCAAAAGCATACAATCGGAATTTTGCATGTCGTTCATTTTCATCATCCTCCCCGGATTCCTCTTAACCAGGCGTTGGATATTTGTAAAAACAATTAGTGAACACGAATCAAAACATGCATATTTATTTCATTATCATCAATTGAAATGAAAACAACAAGTTTTACAAACAAGATTGCATTTTAAACAGGAAAGAAACTACAAACGTAAAGAAATGACAAGATAAAACAAAGAAAAATGCCAGCTTCCGAGAACCGGGCTTTCACATCTGTCCTGCTGCTGAACCAGCTATCTTCACAATCAGTTATTAGAGGCAGCCTGCCACTGTTCTGATCTACTTTTAACGGCCCACCCGAACTATAGAACTCCTCTTTGTCCACCATACTCCAGCCTATTCATGGTTTGGCATTGGTTGTTGTGTAATATTGGGACCTTCCTTCCCAAAATTGATGGCTGTGCTATCAAGCAGATCTTGCACCTTGTGCTTGAAAGCTAAACAGTTCTCGATATTGTGCCCGGGTGCACCAGAGTGAAAATCACAATACTCGTTGATGTCGTACCCTACTGGTGGCGTGCCAGTCGGCGGCGCCAAGGTTCTCTTTTCAACTAGCTGTAACTTCAATAGATTCTGAAGGAGCTCTGCGTACGATACTGGCGGTACCTCAAATACCCTCCTCGGTCTTGGAGCCTGAAACCTCCTCTGATTCTGATTAGGCTGCTGCTGTTGTCTCTGTTGCTGAGGTGGTCCCGGAATAGTCACACTTGCAACCTGAGGTTGTGGACGCCGATTCTGATTCCTATTTCTCCGTTGAACGTTATACACCGCATTAGCATCACCTTGCCTTTTACCACCGAAGGCTTTCTTGTTGCTTCCAGCTGAAGCAGATTCTCCCGGTTGAATCTTACCAATTTTTATCCCGTTCTCTATACGCTCCCCCATCAGGATCAGCTCGGAGAAGGTACTCATTGAGAAGTTGAGCAGCCGGTCATAGTACATCCCTGAGAATGTCCCTACGAACAAGTCCATCATTTCCCGCTCGACCATAGGGGGTTGTACTCTAGCAGCCAAGTCACGCCATCTCTGGGCGTGCTCTTTGAAGCTTTCCTTGGGCTTCTGGGACATGCTTTGCAACTGAACTCTGTTAGGAGCGAGATCGTTGTTGTATTGGTAATGCTTCACGAAAGCTTCCGCCAATTCTTTCCAAGTTCTGATCTGTGTTGGCTCCAGGCTCATGTACCACTCCAATGACGGCCCTGACAAGCTGTCTTGGAAAAAGTGCATAAGCATCTTTTCGTCGTCTGAATATGCGGACATCCTTCTGTAAAATGAACGGACATGCACCCTCGGGCACGTGTCGCCTCTATACTTATCAAAAGATGGCGCTTTGAATTTCAGAGGTACCCTCAGCCCTGGTACCAATCCCATGTTGGACATATCCAGTCCCACAGCGTTCTGATTAGCCAGACCATTTACCTTTTCTTCCAACAATCTCATGCGGAGGCTGTCCCCTGTAGGCCTCCCGTAGCCTTCATTATGACCGGAGAAAACGTCTTCCTGATGATCTTCCCAATGAGGTATCTCTTCATATGCAGCATGTCCAGCGTTACGACCCAGACCTGCTTGGAAGTACCTGGGATCACCCCTCAGGTTGCCCATATCCTGGCCGTTGTTCAGACCCATTCCATATCCTGCGTTACCATAACCATGGTCTCCGTATCCAGTTTTGGCGACAGCCACATTGCCATATCCCATATTCATACCCTGAAAACCCTGATTACCATTGCCGCCATTCAGCCCGACGTTCTCCGCACCCATATTGAAACCCTGGTTGACGTTCCCTACGAACACTCCTGCAGTGTCTCCGTTAGTGTTACCAGTATTTCCGTTACCACCAGCAGGACCAGCTTCTCCGTTGTTCAGCCCAGCGACTGGAATGTGATCAGCACTTTGATGATTTTCAACCCTGGGAGAGTTAGCCACGTTTTCACCATGCGGGGTACCATTGTTCTCAGCACGAGCAACCAACGGCTGCACCAGACTCTGCAACTGTTCCTGTCCCTTGGCGATAGTCTCCATGGTTTGCATGAACAGGGCCATCCTGTCACGCATCTCTTGCATTTCACTCTGCATGGCGTCCATGATCTTCTTCTGGTTGGTTCTTGTAGAATAACGGTGGACCCGCTGTTCTACAATCCTGAAAATACCTTCAAAATGCGGGAGATAAGATACCTGGATCACAAACCTGTAATGCAAATATGAGTATGTATGCAAAATGCAATGTGTGCCTGTGCATTGGAGCATATTACTCCCCCCGTTCTAGTGCTAATATGTTTGATACAGGGCAGCGCCGTGACAGTGCGGTGACAAGCAGTTGCAAGAAGTTGAAATTCAATCACAGAAGGGAAAACAACTCATGTATTGAACAGGCCTTCAAAGGCTAAAGTATAACACCAATGTATCACAAGACGAACAAAAGTATGACCTCAACCCACAAGTCGGGTGATGGTCAGCATACAATAAAGCATGAACAAATCAGGTATGCCCATAGTCCCTATAATCCCCTAACAGCTTCTTTGTCTTGGGATGATCAGGCTGGACAAGCAATCCCTCTATGAGTAGACTCCTCTGCTTAAGAACTCGCCGCAAGCCGTCGATGGACTCTTCCCATGCGCCTTCACCAAAGCACTCCTCTAGCTTTCTCTTCTGGGACCGAGCTTCCTTTCTACGGGCCTCAACTTGCTTCAGTGCATCTTGAAGGGCATATCTAGTCATGACTTCTTCTTCGTGCTGCCTCCTAGTGGCCTTCAATTGGTTCTGAAGATCGGCGATCTGATGCTTCAACTTATCCTCCCGTTCCTTGTTGTTAGTAAGGGTGGAATTCCATGTCTTATTGAATGAAGCGATCTCTCGATGAGCGATGTCCAACGACTTCTTCTTAGCTTCCATCATGTCATGAGAGCTCTTAAAGTCTTGTCCCAGGCGTTCCCGCTTCTCCTTTTCTTTGACCAACTTAGTCTTCAACAAAGTTACCATCTCAGTTTGTTGCTGAAGGGAGTACGCAGCTTCGTTCTTCTCACTTCGAACCCGGGCCAATTCTCTTTCTAGATCTTCATTAACCACCAACAAAGCTTCCTTTTCCTTCACCACTTGCTCATAGACCTCCCTGGAAACAGTAGTCGGCTCTTCTACCGGAATAGGAACTAGGACTGGTGCAGCTGGAAATGGCATCAATATCTGTCTGGCTCTCTCCTGAATCCAAACTTTGTAGGGTGCATACGCCTGGCAATCACTCTTCCCCAACAGCGGTTTCCCTTTTCGGTTGATACGCGTCCAGGCATGCCGAAGCTTGGCTAGTAGCTCTCCACTCACATCACCGGTGAAGTACAGAGATTCCTGTACTTCTTCCTCCTGAGGCGGGTTCTTCAGCGCATATCCAAACTGACGGACGAACAAAGATGGGTTGTGGTTGATGCACCCTTTTCTCCCTATCAACGGAACATTAGGATACCCAGCACAACTGCAAATAAGCTCGGACCCCAACAGATCTCGATCAAACCACTCAATGTCTGCAGAAGTTAGCCTCATCATACGCTCTGGCCAGTCAGATGTGGTTGCACTATCCACAAAAGGTCCCTTTAGTGGAAGATGGTTCTTAAACCACATGGACAGCAGAGGCACGCAACAAGAGACATTCTTGCCTCTCCTGTTCTCATTCCTGTAGTGCATCGAATGGTAAAAGTCCCCAATCAGTGTAGGTATTGGGTTACCAGCAGCAAACAGATGAAACGCATCCATGTCCACGAAGTTTGGGAAGTTAGGAAACAACACTATCCCGTAAATGCATAGAGCCAAAATAGCGTTAAAGACCACCCAACACCCATTCTTGGCGTACTCTTGAGCCTTACCAACCAGAAACTGGAGAGAAAACCTGGAACTCCTCGCCAAGAAGTCATCAACAACTCAGAAGCATCCATATGCAAGGCTTTGGCTAGATCCTCCAACTTAGGTTCAGCGGCAGAGTGAATAAAGGGAACTGCGTTCTGCACCGGCAGCTCAGTAAACTCTACATACTCCTCCATGGTGGGTCCCAAGATAAAGTCAGCGAAAGTGAAACATCTCAAAGCCGGGTCATAGAATTGCATCAGTGTGTACAGCCCATTCAACTCATCCTCAGTGGATCTGCGAACCAAACTCAACAGCCGTCCGTAACTCTGCCTGAAGCTTCTACGGACATCCTCACCTGCCAGAGAAATCAGACCCAGGAGTGGAGTAATATCAGGAATAGGTAGCTTGTAGGCAACTGTCATCCTCAAACCCACCATAATCAATACTCAGAAGTCCAGACGCTAGAACTCGGGGATATGCAAATGCACCTGCAGCACAGACACACGTTAATGGGATGCAATGATAATGATCATGCAAACAATGCAATGCAAGCAACATGCAACAGGGACCAAGTGCTGTAGCCGAGAAGCCTGAATCATATCGAAGGTCTCAAATCATGGTCTCGGATAAACCCAATATAAAGCTCCACACTGGTCTCTGATAGACCCATAATATAACTCCAACTGGTCTCTGACAGACCTCAAACCATAACCCTGATTGGTCTCTGATAGACCTCAAATCAAAACTCAGACTGGTCTCGGATAGACCTCAAATCAAAACTCAGACTGGTCTCTGATAGACCTCACAAATATCCATAAATACCCAGGATCTCTGATCGAGAAATAACCGGTTATCTGAAGGTCTAGTTACCTGCATAACCCCAAACCCTCTCACAGGTGGATGTCCTAGTAACTGACAAAGTATGGCATCCTATGCGGTCGTCGGCGTCACAGACTTTCAGGAGTGACGATACGATTCCCAGAAGGAGTGGCATTATCACATCCTGAAGAGGCCTCGCTTAGCCAACTTCCAAATGATCGGTCCCCAGAGTCGACAATCCAACTAACCAGCAACCCGAGCCACCCAAAGGGCAGGACAGGAGGCCAACCAGAAGAACCTCGTCTGAGCGTAGATTTCGCGGGACACTAGGACATGCAAAGCACGTGCGCGCCCACTAATCTCTACTCTAAGTCTAGGTGCACTCAAGCCCAGGTCCGGCTTATCTCTCCATCATGGAACACCCGTCACAACCCCACAATACAGCAATAATAATGATAATATAATGCTGAAAGGTAAATACAGAAACGTAAATCCATACAAATTCCTCGACGGGTAAACAAGCGCTAGGATTGACTCTCTTAAGGGACGTTAGATCCCAAATGCATAAGAACTATCGCAGTCCTTAGCAGCCAGGGGACGTTGACTCCCCAGCAGAGTCGCCAGCTGTCGCTACTGCGAAAATCGGCGCCGGCTGAATAGAAGAGTCGCCACCGTGCGTTATTTATCCCAAAGGAGGGAAACGAAACGCTCGAAGTAAACCTAACGCAAAGACGGGAAAAGGTATGGTCATCGCAACCAAAACTTGGATTCGGGAGTCGGTTACGCAAGGGGAAGGTATTATCACCCCTCACGTCCATCGTACTCGATGGGATCCACACTTGCTTGTTTGGACGGATTACACTTCTATCTAAACTAAAGGATGAGGTCTGAAAAGAAAAGAAAACATGACTCGGCAAAGCATCGCACTTTATGCCTACGTATTCTCGTCTGGAACGAGAAATCAGAGTCAACGTAGTTCGCCTAACTACGGGGGAGGATGGGTGAAGGTTGCTCGCTAGGATATCGCATCCTATGCCTACGTACTTCCACACAGCATGGAAGATCAGAGCAAACGTAGTTCGGGCTACGCACGACACAAGCTGTTCAAATGTCTTTTATGAAAAATATCACCTTAAACAAGGGTTTTCTTATTGCAAAAAGGTTGATGTTTGTTCAAATCTTTTGACGGAAGAAATGAATTGATTTTGTTATAACCTTTATTAATGTTTTTCTGTTGTTTTGAAGAAAGAAGAGATGACACTCTAAAATCCTAGGGTTAAAAAGGGAATAAAATCTACCCTAATGTTATCATACATGGGTTAGCTCCTAATGTCTATCACATCCTCCCTTGAACAAGGAAGAATGGAAGTCCTACGGGAAAGGAAAACGAAAGGAAGAAACGGAAATACAAGTAATAACCGCATACAAGTGAACATGAATATAGCAATGGTAAATGCAATGCAAAGGAGGGAGGAAGGTTCATCTCAACCTCAAGCCCATTCATGGATGGAATAAGAAAATATCAAGTGATCATATGCAAAGAATCGAGTGAAAACTCCGAATGAAACGCGCAATCCACTATTTGGAATCGCAACGTGCTATCATGCAAACAAGTCGATAATTGGGCAAGCTACACATACAAATAACAGCCACCTAAGGGTCTTCAAATACCTCTAACCTATCTATAATAAGAAATATAAACCACGGCGTTCACCACGCAAACACAAATCGGCCGTTGGAGCCTTAACAAAAATAAAGTCCGTTCGGAAGTCCAAATTACAAGTTCGAATACAAAACATAAGAAAAATAGCAAAAGGTGCTAAAAAATTCAAATAAAAATCTCTCATTACCTACATCAATCCACAAACCAGGGGTGAGAGATACCATAAGAATATCCACAATGAAATGGTCAAACAAGATGAAAACAATGCAAGATATCTCATGTATACCAAAGGAAAGATTAAAGTAGAGCATGTTAAAGAAAGCATCCAAAACCAATTAAAATGGTACAATAAAATTCCCACAAAATATATCACAATACCTCAACGTGTGTAGGAGATCCCTGCAAAAGGATTGACATTTAAATTGTGTTTTGATAGGTCAAAAAAATTCAACAAAATGATAGCACCAGCATAGGCCTTTTTATGACGACCCAAATGTAAAAAATCCAAAGAAAATGTAAATAAATGGTAAAATTATAATTCCAGTTTTATTAAATCCTAGACATCTTAAAGATTCAGCACAAAAAAATGGGGATCAAAAAGACTAATTTTCCTATTTTTTATGATTATTTGAAGTCAGCATATAAAACAGAAAAAATAAAAGAAATATGGCAATAGGAAAATAAAAGAAAATAACATGAATAAATAAAAGTGGCATGAGGCTTATGTGGCCGATTGCATGGCGCAGTGAGAGGCGTTGGATGAATGGAAGAAACCTTGACTTGGAAATGCATCCGACGGTGTTAACACCTTCTTCCCCAAATCAAAATTTTCAACTTTGTGAATAGTAACCCGCAGCTCCATAAACATGAGTTTTTTGCTACTTTGAAGCACCATAACTCCATCAATAATTATCCGTTTCGCACAAAATTTTGGTCAAACTTGAAGGAAAAAAATCAAGGAATCCAAATATGGTCTTAGATTTTCTTGAAACTCTCTCTAACTCCCAAAACGTGGCACCTCAAGAAAAACTCAAGAACCAAAAATTGTCATAAAACCCATCTTTTTTGTACTAGAATCCATGTAGGAGATGAGAGCAATGTAATGCAACAACAATAATGCAAGAAAGACTCATAAATCATGAGTTATGTTGAATTCTTTATACCTCCGAAAAATGGCTTATGGAGCTTCACTCGATCACCAATTCTTTGAGAAAATGATGTGGACACGTCTTTAATGGAGTTGTGTAGCTTGGTTCATGCATCAATTATGGCCAAAAAAGTGTTGAATCAATTGTAAGAATGATAAGGAATGTATTTGCAATGGTGGAATGAACCAAAAGTGGGAGAAAAATGGAATTGAAAATTTGAGTTTTCAAGTGTAGAAAAATGTGGGGAAAATGGAAAAATGGTGAAGAGAAAAATGAAGATTCAATATGATTTGCAAATGGAGAAAATGGATTCAACATCAACTATCCCCAACCTTTACTCTTAATGATCTCAATCCAATATATAGGAGAGCATGGAAAGATCTAGAGTCTTCTAGATCAATCTAGGATGATTCTAGAAACTTCATGAATTTCTCATGATATGGTATTTTTGATGTCTCATGATATCTCACTTCAATCCACTAACATCCCCTTAACCACCTTTTAAAATCTCTTTTCATGACAAATTGGAGTGATATGAGTGAAAAACAAGGAATTCCTTTGCCTTATGTTGAGTTTCTCACATGTACCTTATTATGCAAGTAATGGAATTACAAAGCAAGTCCATTTTTTAACCCTCAAATCAAAATTGTGGCTGAACCAAAGTCTTTAAAATGTTGTTTAGACTCAATTTGATATATCATATGCTCCATTTTGTATTTGTAGATTGCCCATACCAATTTTCAATTTGAACTTTTTCAACTTATGTCCATTTTTTAAGCCATTTTCACCACCTTTTGTCAATTCTTGTTCCATGCATTTCCAAACTTTCATGACCTCTTTTATAGACTTAAAATGCCATTTTGAGCAACTTTTATGTTGTGAAGTTTTTCATTTGAAGCTTCCTTGTATGAGTTTTAGGCATAGGCTAAGAATGACCTATAATTCTCAAATGACTAAAATACCCTTTGCTTGCCAAGGACATAAGTAGAGTTCCACAAATCATATGAAGGCATACCATACCTTCCTAGAAAGCTAAGACAATGAGGAACAACTCTCATGTTGGCCAGAAATCCATTTGAAATCTCCTTGAAGGTCAAAAGTTGCTTGGAAGACAGACAACTTTCACAGACAAATTTCAGTGCCCTCAGATGACCTGTAACTTGCAAGAGCTATAACTTGAGTTATATAAATCATCTTGATGACTTCCACCACTCAAATTAAATCTATGAAGATACTCTACAAGTTTCATGTGTACCGGAAATTCATATGAAGCTTGCATCTTGAGTTACACTGCTTTGAAGTTTGACCTAAATCAGGGGATTTTACACTGAAACCCTAATTTGGTAACTCCATTTCTCCTTGATTCCTTCTGATTTTTCTTTGGCACAACACCATATCCATATCCATATAGTAAATAATGAATCCTAAATTCTTCAAATGATCTTTGATGCCTTTCAAAACAAGTCTTTGACTTAGGGTTGACCTAGTGTTGACCCAGATAAACCCTAGTTGACTGACTTCAACTGAGGCTCTTGCAATCATTCCAATGACTTGGTTACTCCTCAAAAATGATCATCTAGGTTCCTCATAACATCCATACACACCTCATGCTCTTGGCTCATGGCTCACACTTCCTCTGACGATCCTCAAATAACCTCAAGATAGGGGAGAACTCACTGATCAACCTGTCAACTCTTCAAAGCTCAAATTCTTCCCTGATGACCTGAGTAGTCTTGAATATGAATGAAAACCCTTGGATATGCCTCTTGAGATAAGAATAGCACTTTGATCCCCTGATTAAGATAGCTTGCCTATGTTATGCAATGCAGATGAATACACTATGTACATGATGACAATGCAAATGATTATGCAATTGAAACATAAACCTAGGTTAGAAAAGGTTGGGCAAATTTTGGGGTGCAACAGTCCTCCTTCTGCTTGTTTGTTATTGAGTGGCTTTGCTTGATGGTATTTGGTAGAGCTGAGCTCCCTTACCTCTGTAGTTTGCGGCCTTTGTGTCTTGCTTGTTTGGTTGTTGCATTCATGCATATTTCCGGTATTTCTTTACTTTGCAGTTAATTCCTGTTTGTTGTTTAGTCTTGTTGCCATGATCCCTTAGGAGCTCTAACTTCCCTGCTGCGGGGAGTTATGGTAGACATTAGGTGGGTTAACCAGGCATGATAACAGTAGGTAGATTCCCCTTTTCAACCATAGTTTTAGGGTGTCTTTTCCCTTTCATAGCAATAGAAAACACTTGAATAGCTTGTGTCGTAGTTAGCTGAACTACAGCTGCTCTGATTTCTCGTACTAGACGAGAATATGTAGGCATAGGATGCTATATCCTAGCGAGCACACTAACGACTAACCTTTTGTTCTCTCGCGGCTGTGCGATCGAGACTTTCCCGCTGACGAATGATTGTTACCCTTTTCTCTTGCCCGAGTGCATTTGAGACCAGACCGTAGTTGTAGGTTCCCGAACCTTTAAAACCAGTTTGATTTCTCACTGCTGTGTGAGAACACCCTGTTTAGCCGTAGTTAGTCGAACTACGTTTGCTCTGATCTTCCATGCCGTATGGAAGTACGTAGGTACAGGACGCGATGTCCTGGCGAGCAAACCTCCCCCCGTCTAGACGTAGGTAGTCGAACTACGTTGACTCTGACTTTCCCATTGCACGAGGGAGTACGTAGGCCCAGAACACCGTATGTTCTGTCGAGTCCTGTCCTTTTATTTTCTTTTCAGACTGACCATTAGCGTAGATAGATAAACACACCCTTTTCCTTATAAACACCAAGCGTGGATCCCGTCGAGTACGACGGACGTGAGGGGTGCTAATACCTTCCCCTTGCGTAACCGACTCCCGAATCCAGGTTTTGGTTGCGATGACCATACCTTTTCCCATTTTTTGCGAGGTTTTCTTCGAGCGTTTCCTTTCCCTCCGTTGGGATAAATAACGCACGGTGGCGACTCTTCTGTCAGCCGACGCCGATTTTCGCAGTAGCGACAACTGGCGACTCTGCTGGGGACCTTATAGCATCTAGGGACTTTTCCCATCCCTTATGCTGGGACCGTTTCCCATCCCCTACGCGAGTCAATCCTAGCGCTTGGGTGTTTATTTGTTGGGTGTTGTGCATATGTGTTTTATCTTTCTGCACTTTACTTTCCCGCACCTTTACCTTTCCGCATTTACTTTCAGCACTATATTATTATGATTATTGCTGTGGGAGAGGGAGGTTACTATGAGCGAGAAGCCGGGTCTGGGCTTGAGTATGCACCTAGACATAGTTGCGGAGAGTAGTAGACGGACCTGTCTGCTGAGCAGGCACAGTTCCCTACGAAATCTGCACTCAGACGAGGTTCTCGCAGAGGTGCTCCTTTCCGATCCTGAGGATCTGAGGGGAGTCCAGACGTGGGGATTGTCGACTCTAGGGACCGATCATTTGGAAGTCAGCCAAGTGAGGCCTCTTCATGACTTGATGATGCCACTCCTTCTGGGAATCGCATCGTCACTCATGAAAGTCTGTGACGCTGATGACCGCATAGGATGTCGTACCTTTGTCCGTGGATTAGGTCCATACCTGTGAGGGGGATTGGGTTATTGCAGGAAAACTGGCCTTCAGAAACTATGATTCAGTGTTTATCAGACGGTTTTCTTAGCTCGTTAACAGGTGTGTTGATTGGATCAGATGGATTTCTTGTCTGAGGTTGATACTATTATCAGATGGTTTTCTCGTCAGAGACAGAGGTCCAGATGGATTTCTTACCAGGGGATTGGTATTCTGAGTATCAGATGATAGTTAGTGTCATGAAGTTTTGGTGACTGTGGTGGTTTTCTGTTCTTGATATCACAGAGATGTTCCTCTTCAGGCTACAGCATGGCCCCTGTGTTCACTAATTGCATCATTTATCATTTTGCATTATTGCATTACCATCTGCATCCAACTAACGTGTGTGTATTGCAGGTACATATTTTCCCTCCCAGTTCCGGTGTTTGTTTCCTAGCAAGACATGGAAGCCATGAAGAGAGTGTTACCCTACAGATTCCCGTCTCCAGATATCAGTCTGTTGTCAGAGTTAATTACTCTTGCTAAGAAGAAGGTGATGGGAGATTTCAGGAAAACCTATGGGAGGATCCTGACTTATGTTTACCAGCCCTCGAGTTATGAGATCAGCGGCATTTACACCCTGTTGTAGTTTTATGATGCTGAGCTCAGGTGTTTCGTATTTCCCGATTTTGTCTTGGCTCCTACCCTGGAGGAGTATTCTGCACTCTTGGACATACCGATTCGCGAGCAGATGCCTTTCTATCGCACGGACGCTAAGCCTAATCTGGCTGAGCTTTCTGATATTCTGCACTTAAGAGAGTTTGAGCTGACGGGGAAGATGATCAGAAGAGGAGATGTGTGGGGATTTCCGTTGTATGTTTTGGTGGAGAAGGCTCGGGAGTATGCCAAGAAAGGTGGCTGGGTTGTTTTTGACGCCATCCTTGCTGTGTGTGTTTACGGCATTGTATTGTTCCCAAACATTCCTGATTTTGTTGATGCAGATGCTTTCTATATTCTGGCTGCAAAGAACCCAGTTCCTACCTTGCTGGGAGATATCCACCATTCCACTCACTACCAAAATAAAAAGCGGCGAGGAAGGAATGTCTCTTGCTGTGTACCTCTACTGTGCTGGTGGTTTACTAGTCATATGCCGAAGTCAGGGCCTTTCGTCACTTCTATTGATTCTTTAGGATGGCCTGAGCACTTGATGGGGTTGACTTCTGAGAATGTGGTGTGGGTTAATGAGGAGGTGTTCGGAGTTGAGGTCATATACATATGCGAAGGATTCCCTAATGTTCCTTTGATAGGAAGGAAAGGGTGTGTCAATTACAACCCTTCCTTATTAATCAGGCAGTTTGGGTATGCACCTCAGGAAGCACCGAAGCCCGAGGAGATACAGGAATCTCTGTATCTCACTGGGGCAATAGAGGAAGAGATGTTGATCAAACTTGAGAAAGCATGGAAGAACCTGCATAAGAGAGGGAAGCCTTCAGGTAGCAGAGGAGGTACTCGAGTTCTTAGTCCGTATGTGGAATGGATTCGTGAGCGAGCTACGAAATTCCTTATGCCTTATCCTGCAGTTCAGCCATTGTATCCTTCTCCGGTGGAGGAGCCCACCACTATAGACATACAGGTATACAAGCAGCTGATGGCGGAGAAAGAAGAGCTAGCAAAGGCTAAAGAAACTTTAGAGAAAGAGAATGCCCAGCTTCGTCATGAAAAGATTGAAACAGGATATTTTTCCAAGCAACAGGCCGAAACTTTGAAACATCTGAAGACTACTTTATTGGAGTTGAATGAAACCAAGAAGCGTCTGGAGTTAGATGTAGACTCAGTTAGCAGTGTATTGGCTACTAAGAAACAAGAGCTGGAGAGGGCCTACACAAAGTTAGCTAAGTTCAGAGAGCATTGGGATCTCACTATGGCCAAACGCAAAGAACGGGAAGAAGAGCTAAAGACACAGGTTGCTCAGTTGGGAGAACAGGTTAAAGTGAAGTCTGAAGAGCTTGAAGAAGAAGCATGCCGTCGATACGAGGCCGAACGCAAACTGATTGATGCCATGAAGAATCTAGAAGATTGTCAGCGCAGAGCAGACATCAAGAGGACCAAAACTGAGGATGGTGCCCAAGATAAGGCTTGGGAAGATTTTGTCAGAGATATCCATGGAACGGTCAGGAAAAGGGATCAGTTGATAGAAGGCTTGATTTATCGACCGGATCACGCAGAGACGAAGAAGTTGCTCGAGGATTTCTGCGACCGTACCCGCACTTGATTTCTCTCTTGTATTCTGTGTTGAGATCACCACCAGGCATGTTGGTTGGGATCCTCCTTTATCACCTCAGTTGTATGGAACATAGTTGTGTAACGTATTGACAAGACTGTCATTCCAATAAATATATGAGGGTTTTTCTAAATATTGTCTTTATGGTTTCTCTCGTCTTGCTACCACTGACACTGGAATTGGAGGGGAAATATCCCCAATGCACACATGCACGTTAGCATTTTTTGTATTTCTGTCTGCATAAATCATATTGCATAGCATTTCTCTAGCTGGCCAGAGCACTTATCCAGCCTTTGTTTTCACCAGAGGGTGATTCTCGGGGGATTATTCGAGGCAAGAGTGGAGTGTTGAAGACGGCCAAGGGGCTGAAGCAGATTTGAGCAGAATCAAGCAGTGTAGTCAGTTACAGGTAATTGGTAGCTATGTCTGGAGGCAATTTCCAATCTCCTAACACCTTGACAGGGTTTACTATGACGTCCCACCCTCGCTATGATTCTATGGAAAACTTCCCGCAAGCGAACACCGTTACTGCAGACCAAGTTGTACAGCCTACTGTTGAGAATCGAGATCGACATGAGCGGTTCGTTGCCAGAAATGAACGTCCTCCTCCTATCAGCAATCAAGGTGTTGTTTTCCCTGAGAGGAATCCATGCAGATATGTCCCAGTAGCCAGGGCTGTAAACTCAAGAGCTCTTGAAGGTGATAGAAGTCTCCGAGTATTGGAAGAAAGAGTTAAAGCTTTGGAGGTCAAAGATGCTGTTAACCTGAATGCTGCAGACATGTGTTTGGTCCCTGACCTGGTGTTGCCTTATAAGTTCAAGGTGCCGAAATTTGAGAAGTGCACGGGAGTTAGCTGTCCGAAGCTGCATTTGATGATGTTCTGTCGAAGAATGACTGCGTTTGTGCGAAATGACAAATTGATGATCCATTGCTTTCAGTATAGTCTGACTGGGGCATCTTTGAGGTGGTATGTGCAGTTAGAGAGTAATCAGATTCGATCATGGGTGGATTTAGCCAGAGCTTTCATGAAGCAATACAATTACAACCTGGATATGGCTCCTAGTCTCGTACATCTGCAAGAATCATCTCGGGCGGAGAATGAATCATTCAGAGGATATGTGCAAAGATGGAAAGAATTGGCTGCTAGTGTTCAACCACCGCTTCAGGAAAGAGAAATGGTTGACATCTTCTTGGGTACTCTGAAGGGCCATTATTATGACAAATTGTTCGGTTGTACAAGCTTTGTGGGCCTGATGAGAATGGGAGAGCTTGTTGAGATAGGACTCAAGAGTGGAAAGCTTCGAGATGCTCCTTATATCCCAGTTGCTAAGAATGAGTCAGTTGTCAGTTCTCAAGAAGAGTGGGAAGAAGGAAATGACGTCGTATCAGAATCTCTAGCATCTCAGGATTGGTTTTCAGACACTTCTAGTCAGCGGTCATCCTGCCGTCGATCGCGTCAGCACGCTCAACGAAGACCAAGGAAACCTGAAAGGCATTTTACTCAGCTACCGGTGTCGTACAGTCAGTTGTTGCCAGATCTGGTCAGAAGTGGATTGATAGTGCCGAAAGAGACTAATCCAATGATTCCACCATATCCTCCAGGTTTTGATGCCAGCGCCCGCTGTGAGTACCATGTTAGGGCACAGGGGCATTTAACGAATGATTGTAAGGTGCTCAGAAGCCAGGTTCAGAATCTGTTAGACTCTAACCGGATTTTCATCGCGCCCCAGGGTTTTGTTCAGATTAACGATTCTCCGTCATCCAGTTGTGTGGGTTCGTCAGTTAATGTCATGGAAGACTCCACGGGAAGTGTGTGTTCTGAAGAATGTCAAACGGAGAGTTCAGTTGAATATGGGAGAAGTTGCTAGAGGTTTCTGTGCCGGGTGTCGCATCTGTTTTCTCTGCCTAATCCGTTTAGTTTTTGCGTATTAGTGTTTGCTGACCACCACCAGGATTGTTGGCTGGGGTCATTGTATTTGTACTCATTTGTGCTTACGTGCTGCTTTTGTTGGTTGTACATGTGTAGGAGATATTCGTCTGGGTGCTCATAGTTTGAGTTTCTCTTTGTCTTATCATGAATATATGTTTGCTTTCTGCATTGCATTATCATTTAACAGGTACATCAGAACCGTGGGTCTTATTTCCTCATCGTCTAGTTTGTTGCAGGAATTCCTTCAGAGATATGGAACAGAATCAGGTTGAATTGATTGAAGTCCGAAGCCAGCTGGGGCAGATGATGAGAGATATGCAAGAGATGCGTTTGGAGCAGAAGATCCTCAAAGAGGAAAATAGTCAGCTGAAGACCCAAATGAGCTTGATCATGGAGGTTGTCAAGAATGTGCTTAGGAAGGGGGATGATCAGCTATTTAAAGCCGCAGTGAAGGAGCTCGTGCCACCTGTGCCTGTGGAACCTGAGCAAGTACAACAAGAAAGGGTACATCCGGCTCAACAGAGGATTCAGGATGGGAAGCCAAAGAGGGTATTTGAGGCGCCACCTTCCACGTATGCTGAGCTCTTGCAGACTTTATTGAGGTTCAAAATGGTTGAAAAGAGAACGTTGGGCTCACCCACAGGAGCGCTTCCTTATGGGTACGATACCAGTAAGCAATGTGAGTTTCATTCTGGGGCACCAGGACACGACATCGAGGGTTATCATGCTTTTAAGCACAATGTTCAAGACCTGATTGACTCGCAAGATATTGAATTCACGCCGAGCGGTGTAGCTGTACGTATTGCTCCTATCCCAGTTGATGCTAAGATGATGGATGTTTCTAAAGCTGCAGTAGGCCAGAAACGTATCCTGGACTCCATGGTGTCAGAATCTCCATGCCCACAACTTTTGCCTATTCCTGGGGCAGATCTGAGAAAGAAAATGGCTAAGCATAAGGAGTGCCTTAATCAGTACGGTGAAAGTCAAGAAACCGATGTTGTATTTGCTATGAAGGTTGTTCAACAGTCAACCCGATACCAGCGACGACAACAACGATCTCAACAGTGGAAGAAGCAGCAACATCCCAATCAGCGAAGAGCTCAAAATCAGAGGCCGTTGAGGGTATTTAGTGTGCCTCCAATGCCATATGCCGAACTTCTTCAGGTGTTGCTACGATTGCAGTTGGTTGAGAAGAGGAAGTTAGCCCCGCTGACTGGTACGCCGCCAGCAGGTTATGATATCAAGGAGCACTGTGATTTCCATTCAGGAGCACCGGGGCACAACATTGAAGATTGTCTGGCCTTCAAGCACAAAGTGCAGGACCTACTGGATAGTGCAGCAATCAACTTCGGGCAGGAAGGGCCCAAAATCATCTGAATGAGGAAGGGGGCTCTATAATTTGGTTGGGTCAGCATCGAGGTGTCTCTAATAATTGATTGTGAAGATGGTTGGTTCAGCAGCAGGACAGATGTGAAAGCCCGGTTCTCGGAAGCTGGCATTTTTCTGTGTTTTATCTTGTCATTTCTTTACGTTTGTAGTTCCTTTCCTGTTTAATTTGCAATCTTGTTTGTAAAACTTGTTGTTTTCATTCAATTGATGATAATGAAATAAATATGCATGTTTTGATTAAATCCATTCGTGTTCACTAATTGTTTTTACAAATGTCCAACGCCTAGTTAAGAGGAATCTGGGGAGGATGACGAAAATGAACGACATGCAACTTCCGATATTGTATGCTTTTGAGATAAAACCTGCTGATGATGTACATGCATTGTTTCAAATCCCTAAACACCGGTGATATAAGGAAGATAGTCCCTTGTCAACCCCTTTGAGCCTAGTAGTAGGAGTTCTTTCTGAAAACAAAAAACCCTCCATCTTTAACCCGGGGCAGGGTAGGTGTTAGCTAATTTGACCGAGCGTTCAAGTTGCAAAAGGAGTGTCCGTTCGAGGATCAATCACACCTCTAGAGGTCATGCCTAAAAAGCCGCAGTGGTGAAGAATCAAGAGTGAGACATTCACATTATTCTCCAATGAGTCAGGCAACCAGTGTCACACGACTTGTTCAGAAAAAGAAGGAATCAAAAAGAATCAAAAGCCTGCTAGGTCAAAACTTCAAAACAAATGACTTAGGCAAAAATGAGGGCATCCCGCTGGACTTAAAAAATCAAAAGAAACTCAAAAGGAGTCAGTCCAGGCAAAAGTTAGGGAAAAGAAAAAAGATGAAAGGATGGAAAAATCCTCAAATGAAATACGAGTCGTGTGACCTCAAGTGTCAAAGACGAAAGGTGAGTGGCTGTCACTCCCAACAATCATAATTTCTCGAACTATCACTCCTATCTTTCAGCCTCTGAGAGGTGAGTGCTAAGGTCGAATTAGCTGAACGTAGGATGGGAGAACACCAAGGAGAATTGGTGGGTTAAAATAAACTTTGAGCCTTTATCCTTTCCTTCAAAACCGTGAACCTGACCACGTTATAACCTTCAAAAGTCCTAATTGAAGCAGGTTATTTCGAAAGCATACTTCGGTAAAGGTCGCGTCGATTCTGACTCCTGAAAGGGTTCTTCATACCATGTTGGTACTGATATTGATATTCTTGATAAATGTTTTGTGCATTTTATGCCATAAACTGTTTTTTCCTATTCCCAGTGAACAGATTGGATGTCAAAGCTGTCATATGTGTTGCATTAATATGTCTTTTACGCAGAACAACTTGTTTTACTCGCAAGTAAGCGCTTGACAGCAGGAACGTTTTCTACAATGGAAGGTATGGCCAGGATAGAATGCTGAAGGCCCGAATGTTCCGAGAGCAGGGGCAAGCTATTATCGTGATCCCCGGTCAGGTTAGCCTTTCGAAGTCAGTTAGCCTGGGGCAATCAGGTCGAGATTCGGTAAATCTCTCGTAATCGGAGGTACTGCTCTAAATTAGCTAACCAGGGGCAACGTCATTGCAATCAGGGGCAGGCCATCTTAAGAGCGCAGAAGTTATTCTTTACTCGAGGGGCATTTGGTGTGAAGTATTTCTCCGAAGTTCAGAACGCTGGGGCATTTTATATCAGACCATCAGGGAACAGATTTGCAGGTTTCCTCTCGAGGATTATCCCCACAGAGGTCCCGCAGACCGGGGCATATCAGAAGCGAATGAATTGTTCTTCTCCGTATCATCAGAGCTACTCAGAGCTATTCGAGCAGATTCAGTCAATCTTAAAGTGTGAGACGAATGTCGGGAAGTCATGTTACGGTCTTCCGATTCTTCACCCAAATCTATGTTGGCGATCACTGTGAGGCCTATCCGTGTTGGCGTATCAGTTTCCAAATCCAATCGTCATCAGTACGCAGGAAGACTCCGTCTATTTTCTCCAACAAAAGTCCAGTTTTTCAGTGGCACGGGTGAGCTATCCCCAGAGAAGTCCAATCATACTTGGCACATTTGCTATTCCCCAACAGAGTTATATTCCCCAGCAGGGCGTTACTTCAACGAGGTGTTTGGTTAAGTTCCCAATTTCCCCAGCGGAGTTGATTTCACTCTTCCAGCATTTTTTTTGCTGGAATAATTCTGTGATATCCGGTTTATCCCCAGCGGAGTTGGCTTCGTCTTCAGCACTTATTTTGCTGAAGTGGTTTTCTGTACCAGACTTTCTCCAGTAGCCCGAGCCTGCATTAGCATATCGCATGCATCATCATATTTGCATCATACTTGCATTTCATTTTCAAAATGTGTAGCATTTCCATCCTGAATGGAGCATTACGCCCTAGAAAGATTCAAACATATGCATATGCATACGAAGCATAAGCCAGGTTTTCTATCAGCCTCATATGGCGCGTGAATTACTCTGTGATCGGTTCAGGGGCATTCATCCAGCAGCAGTGTTCAGACGATTCAGCAGTGTATTCGTATTTCAGATCATACAACAGTTATGCTTTGGTCAATCAGTCATCTGGTATCGACAGAATTTTCCTCCCGTCAATTCATATTGACGATGTGTTCCTCCAATAAGTGGATTTCTCCGTCTAGCAGTAGACGTCTTGAGTGCGAATAGTGGTTTTTCTTTCCGTCTATCAGTAGACGATGTGAAGTTTCGGTTGATTTTTCCAGTGGGGTTTCAAGATGAGGGTTCTCTAGCATGTGGTGTTCTTTCCGTCTATCAGTAGACGATGTGAGGTTTCGGCTGATTTTTTCAGTAGGGGTTTCAAGATGGGGGTTCTCTAGCATGTGGTGTTCTTTCCGTCTATCAGTAGACGATGTGAGGTTTCGACTGATTTTTTCAGTAGGGGTTTCAAGATGGGGTTTCTCTAAGTGGTGTTCTTTCCGTCTATTAGTAGACGATGTGAAGTGTCAGGTGATTTTTCAGCGGGTTTCTTATCGTCAGTTCATACGGATGGTGTGTTTCCCCAGGGTGTCTTCCCGTCTATCATTAGACGATGTGAGTATTGAATTTTTTCCTTCGGGATTATGGGTGTCTTCCCGTCTATCATTAGACGATGTGAGTATGGATTTTGGGTGTCTTCCCGTCTATCATTAGACGATGTGAGTATTGAATTTTTTTCTTCGGG
The DNA here is from genome assembly GCA_963859935.3 of Lathyrus sativus. Lineage (NCBI taxonomy): Eukaryota > Viridiplantae > Streptophyta > Magnoliopsida > Fabales > Fabaceae > Lathyrus > Lathyrus sativus. The sequence continues at coordinate 669,542,946 of OZ012740.1, forward strand.
ATTATGGGTGTCTTTCCGTCTATCCTTAGACAATGTGAGTATGGATTATGGGTGTCTTTCCGTCTATCCTTAGACGATGTGAGTATGGATTAAGGGTGTCTTTCCGTCTATCTTTAGACGATGTGAGTATTGGAATTTTTCCTTCGGGATGGGTGTCTTTCCGTCTATCCTTAGACGATGTGAGTATCGATTTGGGTGTCTTTCCGTCTATCCTTAAACGATGTGAGTATGGATTTTGGGTGTCTTTCCGTCTATCCTTAGACGATGTGAGTAGTGGATTAAGGGTGTCTTCCCGTCTATCCTTAGACGATGTGAGTATTGTTTTTTTTTTTCCTTCGGGATCAGGTTGTCTTTCCGTCTATCCTTAGACGATGTGAGTAGTGGATTAAGGGTGTCTTCCCGTCTATCCTTAGACGATGTGAGTATTGTTTTTTTCCTTTGGGATCAGGTTGTCTTCCCGTCTATCCTTAGACGATGTGAGTATTGTTTTTTTCCTTCGGGATCAGGTTGTCTTCCCGTCTATCCTTAGACGATGTGAGTATTGATTTTTTCCTTCGGGATGTTTGTCTTTCCGTCTATCCTTAGACGATGTGAGTATGGATTTTGGGTGTCTTCCCGTCTATCCTTAGACGATGTGAGTATATTTCTCTTCTTGTCTACCAGTAGACGATGTGAGAGAATCAGGTGTTTTGTTGCAACCCTCGGGTTTGTTATATGGGGTATCACGCAGGTAACTGGCGTTAAAATCAGGAGTTCTTTATCAGATGATTGATCAGTTTGTTGCCGTGATGACTGGACTCGGTTCTCTGGATTTTATTCCCCAAGCAGTTTTACAGTATATTCTCACGGTTGGCAAATTTTCGGGTTTTATTGGTATTCAACTGTCTCGTACCTCTGAATGTTTGAAGGCTGAGCGCTCTTCAACCCTTCAGGTCCAAGTCGCTTGAATAGGGGCAGTTGTTGCACCCTAAAATTTGACCAACCGGTTCTCCTATCTGGTTCATGGTTCAATTCGTACTCGCATATCAGATGCATGACTTTTGTGCACAGACAGAGGATGTCAGGGTTACAGCTTGGTTTTTATTTACCAGATATGTCAGATCCAGTCTAGATAATCAGGGTTTTATTTTCAGGAAATTATGCGCTTCTCGGTGTTTTCAGCTTACATGGTGGTTTTTGGGATATTCTGATGCCAGGGGTTTACTGTTTGCTTTAATCTGGTCGCACGCTATTTTATGTTGGTTATTTGCATTTGTCTGCATTTTTTTTAGGATTTTATAGCCTTTTGTGGATTTTTAATAGGCTTTATAGATTTTTTAGAATTTAAATAGGTTTTTTAATATTTTAATAGCTTTAAATCATTTTTTAGAATTTAATAGTTTTTTTTTAGGTTAATAGCTTTTTTAATGGTTTTAAATAAATGGTATAGATTTTTTAGAAATTTAATAGAAATTTAGTAAAATTTTAAATAGAAATAATTAGGGTTTTATTTTTATTAGTTGATAGTTTTTTAGAAGTTAATTAGATGATAATTCTTCTTTTAGATTTAATTAGGTTTTTTAAATTTGTTAGAATTAATTAGGATTAGTTTAATTTTCATTCAGATTTAATTGTGGTTTTAACTAGTTAATTAGGTTTAGTTTTAATTAGTTTAATTAGTTAATCATTAGTTAGTTAGGTTTAAGGTCTTAATCAGTTTTTTAATCCATTTTTCATACTAATCATTTTAAATTCAGTTTTTGGGTTTATGGTAGCATTTTCGTTGGGCCCAGATTGTGCAGGTTGGAGGCCCAGTATCAGATCCGTTTTTGGTCAGTTTTTGTCCAGATTACATGCCACATGTCTACTATATAGCCAGTCCACGCGTTCACTTCTGGGGACCCCCACCTCAATTCTCAGAATCCACCAGACTTCGCCACGTTTTCCACTCACCCTCTCTTCTGCCACACGTCCAGCCACGCGTCTTCCCCCAGTCTCTCCCACTCACGCGTGTCACCACCTCTGACCTCCCCTTTGACACTTGTCACGCCATCATCCTCACCGGAGTCTTCCATCGCCGGCCATGCAGCCACCGGCCCGGACACCTCCCTCCACCGCAACGGCTACCGGAGACCGTTGAAGACGCCGAAATCTGCAGAAATTCTCAAGAATTCCCAGAAACACTTCGTTCTCCCCCTTCCTCCTCCGTCCACCCTCATCAACGACTCGCCGGAAAACTCATTCCAGTCCACCGGAAACTTCATCTGTTACCGGAAAATTCAAAGAATCTCCAGATCCTTCATCATCAACCTCAGAAAAATCTCCAGAAATTCATGAACAAACCTTCATCGTGTTCATCCGTTCTTCGTAGTGTTCTTCATGCATTCTCCAGATTCCGTCAAGAACCTTCAACTTCCTTCACGTTTTTCCAGCAGCTATTAAGATTCTTCATCAGTTTATCGTAAATCTCCAGAAATCTCACAGATCCTTCAAGATCTTTGAGTGTGTTCTTCGCTTTTCCCAGCAATCTTCAAGAAGTTTTCATCCTTTCTTCATACTTCTTCAAGCGAACCTTCAAGAAATCCCAGAAACTTCATCGTCTCAGGTTCGTTTTCCTTTTCACCACTTCCATTGCCGTTCATTCATTGCTATGGTTTTAGGGTTTCTCGTTTCAAGATTTGGAGGTTTAGTGTTAATTGATGGAGATGATCTAGGTTGATTAGGGTTTTAGAATGTTTGAGTTTGCTTTGAGAGAATTTCTCAGAGAGAGTTGGGAGAGAGCTCGCGAGGGAGGGAACAACGTGTTAGGGTTAGGGGTAGTGAACAGTGATCAGAAATTTGGGGAAGAAGGTGGTTTTGCCGTTTGGTTAATTGGGCTAGGGTTTGGATTGTGGTAAGCCCAAGTTTGAGTTTACTATCACACACCCCGGTTTGCTCGTTGCCCCCCCTCGTGTGAGAAGACAGAATGGATTGTGGATTGGGCTTTACCCTATTTGCTATGCGCGCCCCCCTCAGTTTGGGGCCCAATATGAGTAACTAGATTTGTTACTCGCTGCACCCCCCCCCCCCTTTTCTTATTTGTTTTTTTAATTTTCTTTGTTTTCATGCATATTAGAAATTAATTCCTAAAAAATAGTAGGAGTGTCCAAATAATTCCATTCTTTTTTCTGTAGACTCATAATTCAATGTAGAATTTTATAATGCAAAAATATTGATTAGATCATGCATTTTCATTTTTATTTGCATTTTTGTGTTTTAATTGCTATTGAATAATTGGTTTGTGACATGTTTGCCTTGCTGATTTTAGTTCTCTCACTTGGTATTGAATTTTGCTCTAGTTTTTTAGTATGTTATACTAGACTAATGCATGTTCCCCATAGGATTTTAGTGGTTCTTTTTTAGAGATTGATTGATATTGTTTTAGGGTTAGAGAATAGAGACCTCATAACTTGTTGGTAACCCTTGACCATTCATATGTTAGGGATTGTTTAGTAGCCTTAGAAGTTGACTTAGGCTTTGAGATTTGATCTTGGGATCATAGAGGCATGTAGGTTTCCCCTAGATTTTTGATAGATTTTTATAGGAGGTTCTGTTATTTCTGATTGAGCCTGAGATTAGGAGAAGTCTTGATAGGCTTCTGACTTTGAAGTTCAACTGTAGTTGAACTTCAGAGTTAGTTTCTTTTGGGTTGAGGGCCTGTGGTTTCTTCTTAAGGATGGAGGCTGGATGAAGTCTTGTTGGAGCTTGAAAGGATGCATGGTTTGAGGTCTTAGTCTGGGAGCTTGTTCTCTGTTTGTGAGGTTTGAGATCCTGAAGTTTGGGGGAAATTCATGGTACTTTCCTGAGGAAGGCACTATGGATGTCTTTCATTTTTTCTTCTCACCTCTTTCTCAAGTATCCAATGATGTTGGAGCCTTCATGTGAGTTTAGTTTCTCCTGAGGAGGAATGTAAACCGATCACAGTTGTTGAGCCGCATGGGATATGATTCCTAAGTGTAAGCCTCCTAGTACTTTCCTGAGGAAGGCACTATGGGTCTATTCACTTAGTTCCCCTAGTTCTTGTAGGATTTCTTAAGTATCCAATGATGTTGGAGCCTTCATGTGAGTTTAGTTTCTCCTGAGGAGGAATGTAAACTGATCACAGTTGTTGAGCCACATGGGATATGATTCCTAAGTGGAAGCCTCCTAGTACTTTCCCGAGGAAGGCACTATGGGCCTGTTCGCTTAATTCCCTTAGTTCAGGTAGGATTTCTCAAGTATCCAATGATGTCGGAGCCTTCATGTGAGTTTAGTTTCTCTTGAGGAGGAATGTAAACCATTCACAGTTGTTGAGCCGCATAGGATATGATTCCTGAGTGGTAACCTCCTGGTACTTTCCTGAGGAAGGCACTATGGGTTTGTCTGCTTAGCTCCCTTTCTTTGGTAAGCTTGTTTTGAAGCTTGAGGACTGGGATTGATTTCTTTTGATTAGGATTTTGCTTAGGGTTTTTCTTAGAGATTTGATTAGGGTTTTGCATAGGGCTTTGCTTAGGGGTTTGATTAGGGTTTTGTTTAGGGGTCCTGCTCGGGGTTTTGGCTTAAGTTTTGGATAGGAGCTTGTCAGGCTGGTTCGCCTTCTCTTTGTGTTGTTTGACTTGTGTGGTGTTGTGCTGCATTAGACTTAGGGGTTCATCTAGATATTTCTGAGGTAGGTGCATCTTAGAGATAAGCTTTGTGTGCATGAGAAGTTGAGGTGGTCCTCCTTCTGCTTGTTTGTTATTGAGTGGCTTTGCTTGCTGGTATTTGGTAGAGCTGAGCTCCCTTACCTCTGTAGTTTGCGGCCTTTGTGTCTTGCTTGTTTGGTTGTTTCATTCATGCATATTTCCGGTATTTCTTTACTTTGCAGTTGATTCCTGTTTGCTGTTTAGTCCTGTTGCCATGATCCCTTAGGAGCTCTAACTTCCCTGCTGCGGGGAGTTATGGTAGACATTAGGTGGGTTAACCAGGCATGATAACAGTAGGTAGATTCCCCTTTTCAACCATAGTTTTAGGGTGTCTTTTCCCTTTCATAGCAATAGAAAACACTTGAATAGCTTGTGTCGTAGTTAGCCGAACTACAGCTGCTCTGATTTCTCGTACCAGACGAGAATATGTAGGCATAGGATGCGATATCCTAGCGAGCACACTAACGACTAACCTTTTGTTCTCTCGCGGCTGTGCGATCGAGACTTTCCCGCTAACGAATGATTGTTACCCTTTTCTCTTGCCCGAGTGCATTTGAGACCAGACCGTAGTTGTAGGTTCCCGAACCTTTAAAACCAGTTTGATTTCTCACTGTTGTGTGAGAATACCCTGTTTAGCCGTAGTTAGTCGAACTACGTTTGCTCTGATCTTCCATGCCGTATGGAAGTACGTAGGCACAGGACGTGATGTCCTGGTGAGCAAACCTCCCCCCGTCTAGACGTAGGTAGTCGAACTACGTTGACTCTGACTTTCCCATTGCACGAGGGAGTACGTAGGCCCAGAACACCGTATGTTCTGTCGAGTCTTGTCCTTTTATTTTCTTTTCAGACTGACCATTAGCGTAGATAGATAAACACACCCTTTTCCTTATAAACACCAAGCGTGGATCCCGTCGAGTACGACGGACGTGAGGGGTGCTAATACCTTCCCCTTGCGTAACCGACTCCCGAATCCAGGTTTTGGTTGCGATGACCATACCTTTTCCCATTTTTTGCGAGGTTTTCTTCGAGCGTTTCCTTTCCCTCCGTTGGGATAAATAACGCACGGTGGCGACTCTTCTGTCAGCCGGCGCCGATTTTCGCAGTAGCGACACCCATCTCTCCCAAACAGTTTTTAAATTTAATTTATTTTGAGTGCAAAATTTTTTTTAACTCATTTATTTTACTGATCCATCGTTCTTAATAGACATGGCAATATAACCCGTACCTACAGATATCCACTCAAACACGTTCCAAAGTTGAGAGGAAAATCCTCTTTGAATGAGTTTGGGTTTTCTCCAATTATAAAATATGATGATGGATCGGATAATGAGGACATTAGTACCCACCCGAATCTGCTCAGTTTACTTTATTATATAAATTATTATTTAATTTTGATAATTTAGAATATTTAATTTGTATTTATTATTTAAAACATTTGTAATGTCGGAATGAAATTTTTGAGATTATTTTATTTTATTATTTGTAATCTAATTTAATATTGCAAATAATAAATTTTTCTATTAAAAAAATTGACTTCACTAAATGGATGGTGGCGGTGCAGGGATACTCGAACCCATTTGGGACGAGTTTGAGTTTTAATTATCCATTTCAGTTTGAGTTTGAGGAGGAGAACGGAAATTATTTGGGGATTCAGGTATGGATTTGGAGAAGGTAAAAACCGTCTCCGTCCTGCCTGTTGTGATGCCTAGTTCCTAACAATCACTTGCCTTGTCAACAAGTCGATATTTTCTACATCTACATCTGAGGTGAAATTGTATACTCTACTCTACAACTCTAGCTTACTATTGATAAGTAAAAAAAAGTATTTTTTTCTTTATGCATTGATTTGAAATTAAATGTCGTTGGTATTGGTTGTTGAATTTGTGTCTTTGTTACTTTTTTCACTTGTTTTTCTTTTTTCCTGTACCTATGTTAGATTATTCGGTTTTCGCTTCCTTAATTCAGGTTCTTGAAAACACTCATCATCACTGCATAAAGATTTGGAATTAGGACTGATAAATTACTAAATTTTTAATATTTTTCTGTATTTTTTCTCTTTCTTGTGGTTTGGAAACTGATAAAGAGTGGAAAAAATTAAAAAAATTGAGACGTTAAAACATCAATCAATCTTGAAAGCTTGAGTGCTTTATTGGAAAAAAATAGCATGAGTACCATTTAATGTACTTAGTGATGACGTTCATTGGGAAAATCAATTTATTCTCTTTTGCTTACACACGACTTCCAAGTGTAGAGACTTTCCCCCTTTCCATTGTAGTTACTCCATTGGTGGATGTATGACTTGCGCTATTGGATTTTCCTAATATTGTTTTGGAAAGATTCTTTATTTTCCTATTCTTTCTTACTTCTCTTTTTCCATAAAGATATACCAGTCGGGGGTGACAGTAGGGAAAGTAAAAAACTCACTTATTTTCTTAGGGTAAAAATGTCTTACCTCCGGCTTTTCTATCCAAGGTAACAATGGGAAATAAAATTAAACCTATTCACTTTCAAGACATTGTGTCCTTGTATTCTACTGGAGATACCAATAACATACACACACATAGACACACATACAAACACACACACACACACACACACACACACACACACACACACACACACACACACACACACACCATGAATACCTCCAGTAAGCTGTCTGCTATATATTTTACATCCAACCTTCCATTATTCACGAGTTGAGGGTTTTAGTTCCATTCACTTCTTTCGATGTGGATTTTTTTATTGCTATCAACTTTTCCCCTTCTTGGATCATCACAAACGTGTGGGGTATACTCATGGCTTTTTAGATAGTATGTTACAGTTTAGGCGTGTCTTATATTGTGAGGGCATTCCTTTTTTTTTCTTTATGGCGGAGATTCTTCTTAATAACGTATAGGTAATGTTGCACCCTTTTCTAGGTGGATGTTTGTTAAAGCCATTCACGAACCCTTATGGTATTGGAAAGACAAGATTGTGCAAGTGTGAGGGCAAGATGACATTTCTCTAGTTACTATGGGTGAGAGGCGAACCTAATTTTCCTTTATCATGGACGAGGTATCGTCAGATTACCCAAAAGGTGGACCCAAATGTTCTCTACTATCTTGATCTTAAAGTAGTCTATATTTGAAATGTTTTTGTTCTCTGGACTCTCGTATCCTCATTACTCGAGACTGTGAAGATGACGATGGAGTGAAGGCATACTTTTTTTGGGCTTGTGGAGGGTTGAAGCCCAAATAATAACATTCAATACTTTACATGAGTAACAAGAACCTCATAAACATCCTGTTGAACAAGCCTGTGTATAAAGGATTGACACTTTACAAATTTACAATTATTGGTAGTCATAGAAAGACTATACATAGATGGTGATCCGCATACTTATTAGCTTCGTTGAGGATGTGTTTAACACGAATGTCATGAAAGCTCTTCAGGTTGTCTTGAATTTTGCAAACCATACTCAAACTTGCTTTGCTATTGGGCTTGAAGCTGGTAAGGGCTTTCACAACTTCCATGTTATCAACCTGAAATTCAAATTTGTCAAATCTACAACCTTAGACCATATAAATTCCTTCTAACAGGCCCCACAATTCTTCATTGAGGGAATTACAATTACCAAGATACTTAGCAAAACCACCAAGCCACTCGCCTTTATCATTGCGGATGATGCCTCTACAACATGCTAAGGACTTATTGCTTACAACTCCATATTTATTGGCAATGATCCAACCTTCATCAACAAGAACCCACCTAGTTTGAGTTATGTTGTTAGACTGGTACACCAAAGGTTGTTGTATTTCCATGGAGCGACTATAGTAAATAGTTGCACTCTGGATATCATTGGCCAAAAGATAAAGCAACACAAAGTCATGATTAGGGAGCTCATGATTTCTCCAATGCCAAAGCCTGTGGCGCGCAGTAACCTAAAGGGCTTGACAATTGTTTCCTTCTCTTCCAAAATTTCGATTCATATTTAGCTAAAGCCAATCATCGTGAGAGATTATAAAGAAGATAAATTGAAACTTGAGAGGAAGTAAGCCCTACCATGTTTCCTTAGCCACCTTGCAGATCCGCATAACATGAATGATGAACTCTGTTTCACCTGGGCAGTCCTCACAAAATGAGTCTCTAATCTTAAGCTTAATAAGATACAAATTGGTTTGTAAAGCCTGATGATACAACAACCACACTAGATTCCTTATTCTTTCAGGAACTCTCGACTTCCAAAATTTTCTCCAATTTGTATTCTTCATGTCCTTAACATGTTAAGTAGTTGAGGCGTACTTAGGTATGAAAGAATACCATTTTTGAATTGCTATCATATTTATTACTTTGTATACCTAAACAACATTCTTTTATCCATAAGGGAAATGGCGGAGACCCCCTTGATGAGACAAGAGAGTGCTTGGTTAAGATGCAGATGACATAACAACGAAAGAGCTTTCCCCTGCCCCTTCCCTAGAATGTAGTTATTGAAGGTGCACCTAGACAGTGTGAAACCTCAATATGGGATGTTGTAAAGGCACTTACCAAGGAAATGGCCATTCTCTCTCTCCCAGTTTGAAAAGGCAGGAAGTCTAAATAAGTCATTTAAGAGGGCTCGCAACACTCAAGGATGAAGTCGTGCCATTCTTCGCCCATCATTTTGAGACGTCGAGAAAATATGTCGCTTTCCTTTATCTTGATATGGATTTAAGCCTAATGGATCCCTTTCAAGTGGTTCAGAACAACCAACTAGTGGACGATGAGTAGATCATCATTCTTTGATATTTTTGTAAAATAGTACTTTTTGTAACACCGAGTGCTTCCTTGTTAAATGCCATTAGTTTAATCTTTATTTATGTATTTCAAGGAGTATTAACCCTCCCAAGGGGTGGTAAGAATCTTGTTTAGGGACAAGGCATTTTGGTTGCCTCTATGAGCGGTATGGATCTCGCTTAGGGATCCAACATTTTGATTGCCTATGTGGGGGAAAATATCCCATTTAGGGATTCAGTATTTTGATCTTCTATATGGGCGACAAGGATCTCAGTAAGAGATTCATCATTTTGATAGCCTATATGGGATGCAAGGGTTCCACCAAGGGATCCATATTCTTGATCTCCTATAAGGTCTGCGAGGATCCCATTGAAGGATCCAACAATTTGATCACGTATATGGGCGACAAGGATCCCACTTAAGGATCCAGCGATTTAATTGCCTTTATAGGAGACAAGGATCCCACTTAAGGATCCAACATCTTGATGGCGTCTATGGGCGACAAGATCTGATTTAAGGATCCAACGTTTTGATTGTCTCTATGGGCGGCAAGAATTTCACTTATGCATCTAACATTTTGATCGTCTCTATGAGAAACAAAGATCCCATTCAAGGATCCAACGTTTGATCGCCACTATGGACATAAAGGATTTTGCTTAAGGATCCAACGATTAATATCCTCTATGGGCGGAAAGAATCTTGCTTAAGGATTCAACATCTTGGTCGTCTTTATGGGCGACACTGATCGCACTTAAGGATCCAACGTTTTGATCGCCTCTGTGGGCGACAAGGATCCTACATAGGGATCTAGAATCTTGACCTCCTTTATAGGCGGAAAGGATCCCATTTAAGTATCCAATGATTTGATCACCTCTATGTGCGAAAAAGATCTCGCTTAAGGAACTGACATCTTGATCGCCTTTAAGGGCGACAAAGATCCCATTTCAAGATCTATCATTTTGATAACCTATATGAGCGACAGGGGATCCACTTAGGCGTCCAAAATTTTGATCACCTCTATGGACAACAAGGATCTCACTTAAGGATCCATCATTTTGATCGCCTCTATGGGCGACAAGGACCCCATTTAAGGATCTAGCATATTGACAACATCTTTGAGCAACAATGATCTAATTTAGGGATCCAACATTTTAATCGCCTATAGGGTGGCAAGAAACCCATTTAAGGATCCAACAATTTGATCACCTCTATGGACGACATGGATTCCACATAAGGATTCAACATCTTAATCCCCTTATCGGGCGCTCTTTTCTTGAGCTTTTAGGTTTCATGCAAATAAAGGAATAGCCAGCAAATACAATTTTTCTAATAAAAATGCACCCAATTAAATAGCTTGTCCTTTACAATCGTTAGAAATGTAATACTCGCATATAGAAATCAATAACAAAATAGCTAAACATCGATAAAGGAAAGAAAATACACGACAATAATGCAGGTTGCTTTAGATGGCATTCCATCAATGGCTTCAATCTTAGATCTCTTCAATAGTTATAGGGGGAGCCCTCTGTCTTTGTAAGTTCCTCCAGTTGGCTTTAAACATGAGCCCACTTTCCTAGCTTTTATGCCCAGCGTGCGGACCCTTTTTCAATTTAAGGCTCTCCATATAACATTTTCTGACGATATCCTAATCTCCATGGATAATCCCACTCGCACGTTCGGGAATGGGTACTTCATGCATAAAAACATAGTTGATAAGGCGACACCCATCTAGTTGAAAGTTGGTATCCATATATCATATTGTAAGAAGAGGGGCGTCAATAACCAAATACCCGATCTTTGTTTTTTTTGGCTTGGTCCTACTCTTCAAAAGTGGTCTTCAACGTGATATATCCCTTTACTTGTACTCGCTCCCCAAAGAATCCAATAAGCAAAACCTTGAAGGGATTTAGGCCCTCTGATTCGAGGTGAAGTCTTTCAAATGCCCCCCGATATAGAATGTCTGCAGATCTTCATTAGTCTACGAGGACTCTGTTAATCTTCCATTAAGAGAAACAACAATTGGAAACTCTTCTCAAAGTTATTTGAGTTATTGGAACCTTAGTGAATCTTTCGTAACAAGGTTGATGGAGTTTCTTTTTAAAAACAAGACTCATTACAAAAGATATATCTCAATAAAACTTATGCTCATGTACCTCAACTAGAATCCATAAGGATGATTCTAGCTCTCTCATGTGTTTTCGTAAAATCTTCCAAATGAATGTAAAGAATGCATTTTTGAACGGTTACATCCATAAGGAAGTGCATGTTTATCATTATCCTAATTTTGTAAAACTCTTCTTACTCATGTTTTTAAAATGAAAATGGGTCTCTACGATCTAAGACAATCTCATAGAGATTGGTTCAATAGTCCGAGAAATTTTCTGCTTGAAAACAAATTTCAAAGAAGGATGATACAAATATTTTTTAAATAGAGCTTACCTTTCTTGTGCATGATTTTTTGTATATTCGATGCTACTAAAGAATCCTTGTGCAAGGATGTTTATGTTATGATGTAGATTAAAATATGGTAAGACCCTTTTAAGATTACAAGAAGAAGTGGTTGTCAACCCTGACGGACTTAATCAAGATGTTGATTATATCTTTAAATTGAATTGATAAAAATGATGATGTTGATCACGAGAGATTAAGGTGATGGATTTATCAGTCCTATAATTGGACCAACTTTCATATCAAATGATTCTTAGAGAAAGAAAATCCATGATGGCTTGTCAGGGGAAGTTTCTCAATTTAACTTGAGACCTTGAGGTAGTACACTTAATAGAGATTGAAAAATTAGAAAACTTTGATTGATTCTTTAGTAAGTGATTTATTAATTGCATAGTCAGTTTATTTTCGTACTAACCTTGTAGTAAACTTTTAAGTGTTTGTGGAGCAAAATGATGTAAAACACCTAGAGGTCAACACTAGTCTAAGGCCTAAGATGACCATAAAGAGATTATGCAAAACACTCATAAGGACCGACCCATAAGGTAAATGACTCACCTCTCATTATTAAGGTCACCTTCAGCTAAATGACTCGTCCTCAAGTTAAGGGACTTGAACCTAATCACGTGGCAAAATTCGAATGAAGTCTGGAAACACTTTAGCATTTTCAAGCCCACATGCTTGAGAAACTATATATATTATTGAGAGTCCCAAATAAGGGTGACACAAGGGTCCCCGACTCGTGAGGGGCTGTCTGGGTACTACCTTTGTGTAACATGATGGGGCTCGCCCTCAAGATAAACGTGTACATCCATCAATCTCTCACTGATCACATAAATTGAGTCATATCACGATTGCCTCTAAAAAATAACTAGTCAACAGTCTCTCCCAATCAAGGTGAGCAGTTACCACTTCTCAGTGTTTCCTAAATCTTAGGCCCGGAGACCTCTATAAATATTTGACCCTTTAAGAGTATGAGACAAATCACATTTTTACTCAACATAACGCTTATACACAGAACCTTTACCTCACGTGAGTTGACTTTCTCATATCACTGTAAACACCATCAAACAAGGTCTTTCCCTACCGTAAACAAGTCTTAACCTTCGTCAACTACTAAGATTTCTAAATATCTCTTATCCAATAGAGATACTAAGCACATATGTACTTTTTGATAAATACATAAGTCACATTGAATTGAGTTATAAAGTATATTTAACTTGTAATTAAAAAGATAAGCTACTAAAATTGCATTGGATATTAACAAAAGTTATTTTTGGACACTTTCTTACAAAGTGGAATTTATTGATTCAAAGTCAAATTTTATTGAATATATTTTAAACTAAAATTCTAAAAATTTGAATTTCAAGAAAAACTACGAATGAAAGTGTTAAGTGAATACACATTCTTGTGTTACATCGTGAATCCGTAAACCCTTTTGTAGCAAAACCCTATCCTCTTCTTCTTCGACGGTATCTTCTCACTTGAGGCTTTCAATTTCCAAATTCAATTTTAGTTTTGGTGAGTTCTTCCATTTCCACCTCAATAATCAATGCAATTCATCATTTCTTGATTGATTAATTTTATGTTTGTGGTTGAATTCACTGTCATGGATTATGCAATACTTGTTGAATCTTGTAATATAATATGCATTCCATTTAATTTCATGTATGAGTTGTTTATCTGATCTTCAGAAGGTTTAGATTAGGTTTCATCTGGATTTGCAAAATGTATTGTTACAACACCATTTTATAACGTGATTTCAGAAAAAAAGCGTGTCCGTGTCGATGTCGAACACCTGTATCAACACGTGTGATTATGTTTAATTTACTCATTTTTTCAAATTATTACCGGCGCCGCAGTGTCAAGGGTATTTTACAAGGTGTCCGTGCTTCATAGATTGTTACAACACCATTTTATAATGTGATTTCAGAAATGTAAATAACTACTGTTACCTTATTACAAGTTTCTCTTTTATTGGACATAGCTATGATTCTTGTTGTATGCATACATAGATACATAAATAAACTAACCTAGTTTGCTTTCTGATTCTACCCTTTGTTTCAATGTTAATGTACCCTAAGGGGATAAAGGTCTACCTGCCTAAAAATAACGAAGATGGAGTCGGATAGAATTACTTGCTTGCCGGATCATCTTATAGACAAGATTCTCTCACATTTGCCAATTAGGGATGCAGGGAGAACAAGTGTTTTATCCAGCAAATGGAGGAACAAATGGTCCACACTACCAGATCTTGTGTTCCATAGAAAATGTGTATCTACTGCCGCTTTCGAAGACCTTTCAATTATCAATAGCAAGTTCATAAGGATTATTGATCATGTACTCTTGCTTCACTCTGGGCCAATCAACAAGTTCAAGCTCTCCGAGTCCTGTTATGATATCGTTGGTGTGAACTTTGTGGCTGATATGGATAGGTGGATTCTTCATCTAACTGGAAGGTCTATTAAAGAGTTTGTGCTGAAAATTTTGATGGAGCAACCCTATAAGATACCTTGGTGCTTATTCTCTTGGCAAACCCTACGCCGTTTAAAATTATATTATTGTTGCCTTAAACCTCCAATCACGTTTGAAGGCTTTAGGAACTTGGAAAGTCTTGAGCTGAAATTGGTAACAGTGGCTCAAAATGCTTTTGAAAACTTGATTTCCGGCTGCCCCCGGCTTGAACGATTGAAATTGATAAAAGTTGATGGTTTAACCCAGTTTAATATTCATGCACCAAATCTCAAGTTTTTTTACTTCGTTGGTGAATTTGAGGATATTAGCTTTGAAAACAGTTTTCAGTTAACTAATGTATTGGTTACTTTAAATGTTTATCTGTACCCTCAAAGCAATCAGCGCAGATTGCATGGGTGCTCTAGCAATTTGGTCAAACTTTTCGATCATCGACCTCACATTAAGAGCCTAGTGATTGCAGATTATTTTTTAAAGGTATAATGCTCAAACTTTTAAATGTAGAGTTTGATTGTATGAGTGACTCGCCTAATGTGTGTTTAAACTCCCCACCCTGAACCCTTACAAGTTTAACATGAACCACAATCAGGTCTATGCAACTATTGATATGTAAGTATTAACAACATAATATTCTAATTCAGAGACTGTTTGTTTGTTCTGTTTCAGTATTTGGCTGCAGGTGTTATTCCAGTTAAGCTGCATTCACCTTTTATGAATCTATTATCTCTTGGCTTAAACATAAACTTCACTGACTTGAAGGAGATTTCGGTTGTTCTTTGCTTGCTCAAAAGCTCACCAAATGTTCGAAAGTTCGTAATGTTTGTGAGTACTTATTTAATTTTTCTTGACTTTACTTTTCTTTTTTATTTGTGGTTGGGTAACTTGCAGTTTGTGTTTTCTTTAAGCTTCTTAAATGTCTAGTCTTTGAAGTTTGTGTCTATGACTTGTACATGCGAGTTACGATTTCTAATGGAAATTATGAAATAGTTGCAATTTATATATAGTTAGTTACATAATCAGCGCATTAGAGTCCTATGAATAAGAGTCTAGTGTGATTCATTTTTCAGCTTTTATCAATCAATACAATAAGTTTATCTTCTTAGTATTAATATGCTCTATATCTTCTATCCATACTATATTCTCTTTTGATCCATGAATTTGTAACAATTGCATGTAGGCATTGAAAAAGGAGCAGACTGGACTTTTATCACCCGCATCGTACTGCTGGGAAGATATCTTTTCAGAGCCGAACGTCCCCCTCGGAGTGCGATATGTTATAATAAAGGACATCTCTGGCACCAAATTTGAATTAGATTTTATCAAATTTTTACTTCTATATTCTCCTTTGTTAAAAAGGATGACTGCGAAGCCTACACCAAATGCCAAACCGGAGTTGATGACAGAATTAATCAGTTTCAAGAGAGCGTCGAGCCATGCCGAAGTTGTTTACCATAGAAAAGATTCTGCATAGTGATTTTTATTCTGCACAAATTATGAGTGACTGACATATTAATTTGTTTATATTGATAATACCTATTAATTAGAGATTTTCAAAAGCATCCAGAATTATAATGTAGTAGAGCATGAGTTCAGCCCAAACAATATAAATGAATGAGATTGAAAGTTTTCAAACATTTTCTTCTTTTTAGATGCACTATTCTCTGATTAATGTAGTTATTTTTAAGTTATGTTGTGAAGTTTCTTTAACTGCTATTGTTTTCTAACAAATATAGTATAAAATTAAAATATTATGTTATGGTGCATTTACTTTATTTGCCACCTTATAACCTTCCTTATAGTACTAGTTACAAACCTATGTATATACACGAGTAAGTTAGATATGGTTTTGATCGTCAATTTATTAGTAGACTGTAATAAAAATAGGAGAATTTTCTATTATCTAATATTAAAATTAATAGTTTTATTTTTTCTGATTCATATGATTTTTACGATATAAGAAATAAAATTTATTAAAATTTTATTGACTCATTATATAATTAAATCAATTGTTTTATTTTTTTCCTTTCATATCATTTTCACGATAAGAGAAAATAAAATTTATTGACTCAGTATATATTTGAATTAATAGTTTCATTTTTTTTCCGTTTCATATAATTTTCATAATATGAGAAAACAAACTTATTTGACTCACTACATATTCAACCCGTAGTTACATTTTTCCGTTTCATATAATTCACAAAATTAGCCAGCAAAATTTATTAAAATTTTATTGACTCACTACATATTTAGATAAGTAATTTCATTTTTCTCGTTCCATATAATTTGCACAATATGAACAAACCAAATTTATTAAAATTTTATTGACTCACTTCATAATTCATAATTGGATTAGTAGTTTCATTGTTCCTGTTTCATATAATTTCCACGATAAGAGAAAATAAAATTTATTAAAATTTTATTGAGTCACTAGATCAATATTTTTATTTTTCCCGTTTCATATGATTAATGCAATATGAACAAGCAAAATTTATCAAATTTTATTGACTCACTGCATAATTTATAACTGGATCACTAGTTTCATTGTTTTCGTTTCATATAAATTCCACCGTTTATTTTTGTAAATCGAAAAAATAATAATAATTTAGAGGAAATATGAATTAAACAATACAACATATTCTTAAACAGTCAAAATAGTGTTGAGATATTAGATATAATTCAAGTTGAGAACTGGATCACGAGTTTCATTGTTTTCGTTTCATATAAATTCCACCGTTTATTTTTGTAAATTGAAAAAAACAGTAATTTAGAGGAAATATGAATTAAACAATACAGCATTTTCTTAAACAGTCAAAATAATGTTCAGATATTAGATATAATTCAAGTTGAGTTGTGTGGCCTAAGCCCAAAACTAAATAGGGTTTAGGTTTTGTTACCTAGTTTGTTATTTTACTTAGTAATGAAGTCATTTAGGTGTATATAAATAGAAACTTTGTAATTCAATTTTATTATCATTCCATTCAATAATACAATCTTTATTTCCTTATTCTCTCTTTTTCTCTCCTCACTAAAAGTGTCTCACGCACTAACAAATTGGTATTTAAAACTTCGGTTAGATTCTTGATCGTGTACGTTAGAGATCGTGTTTTCGGGATCGTGGGTTTTTATTGATCAATCGTTGCAAAGATGAATGGTAACAGAAATTTACCAAACTCCATTCCAACTCTTGACGGCAAAAAATGGTTTCGATGGAGAAAGCAGATGCAATCTGTAATTGGCTTTCATGAAACCCTGAAAGTGGTTACGAACGGTGTTCTTGTCGTTTCTGCGCTTGGTGGAGATGCAACTGACACATAGAGAACGCTCACAAGGACGTCAAGAAGAAGGACTGCAAGGCGGCGTTTTATATTTAATCAACGATTGATGCGTCTAATTTCAACAGAATCGCTCATGCTAAATCGGCGAATGAGACATGAGATATTCTTGTCAAATACTATGAAGGAGGCGAGAAAGTCAAGGTTGTCAAGTTGTAAACTTTGCGACGACAATATGAATTGTTGTCGATGGGAGAAAACGAGAAGATTGCAGGTTATGTGTCGAAGATGCAGAAACTTGTCCATCTCATGAGGGGTTGTAGTGAAACCATAACTGATAAGATGATAGTTGAGAAGGTAATGCGTATGTTGATCTCACTTTGATCACGTTATGTAGCTATTCAAGAATCTAACAATCTTAAAACTCTAAAATTGGAAGATTTGGTAGGTTCATTAGAGGCGTATGAAATTAGGGTTGTTAAAAGGAAAGAAGTTCAAGACTTGATACAAGCACTACAGGCTCAATCATGGAAGAAGAATGGTGGTTCCAACAAGTTCAAAGGCAAAATCGACAAGACTCAGGGCAAGAAGTCTTGGTCAAATTCTCACAAGAATGAGGTTGATGATAGAGCTTTTGAATCCTCAAAAAGAGGAGAAGCAAATTCCTATCAGAAAGACAAAGAAGAGAAAAAATACGTGTAATGCTATAATTGTGAAAAGTGGGGCCACTTGGACAAGTATTGTTGGTACAAGAAAGACAAGGGATTGACAAAAGGCAAAGACGAATGAGTGAACCTTGCACGTCAAGATTCAAGTTGAAGGTCAAACTTGCTGATAATAGCTTGTTGTAAGCTGAAGGTACTGGCAACATAGTTATTCAAAGGAGTAATCGAGCAAAAGCCTTGATCAAATATGTACTTTATGTCCCTAGAATAAAGTGAAATTTGCTAAGTGTTAGACAACTGGTCAAAAAGGGGTTCTCAGTGGTTATGAAAGATAGAGCTTTAGAACTTTTTGACATCTAAAATAACTTGGTCTAGAAATCTCCTCTGTCGAAGAATATAACATTTAAGACCATGATCAGTTTGACTGAGGTACAATGTCTGAAAACAGTTGCAGACCATAAAAGTAGTTGGTTGTGGCATCTGAGGCTTGGCCATATGAATTTTAGGTCACTCAATCAATTGATCACTCAAGATATGGTAACTAGTATACCAAGTTTTAAGATGCCCGAAAAAATTTGTGAAGGTTGTCTAGTCAGAAAGAAATCCAGGAAGTCTTTCATTTTGACTATGCCAATGAGATCCTCCTGCATACTCGAAGTTGTACATTCAGACGTATGTGAACCTTTTGAGGAGCATACCATTGGTGGAAACAGGTATTTATTTCGTTTACCGATGAGTTTAGTTGAAAGCTATGGATCTATGTGATAAAGAGAAAGGATGAAGTATTTGAAATCTTCAAGAGATTCAAGATGCTTGTCGAAAACCATGGTGAAAAGAAGTTCAAAGTTCTGCGAACAAATGAAGGTGGCGTATACACATCTAAGATATTTGAAGTATTCTATGCATAACGTGATGTTGATCATGAGGTAATTTCTCCTTATAATCATCAACATAATGGAATATCAAAAAGAAGAAACATGACCATATTGGACATGGCGAGATGCATGCTAAAGCAGAAGAATTTGCCAAAGTCTTTATGGGGTGAAGTTGTTTCGAATGTTGTTTATATTATGAACAGGTGTCCTACCAAGAAGCTGAAGAACAAGGTTCCCGAAGAAGTGTGAAGTGTAAAAAGACCATCAGTGAGTCATATGAAGGTGTTTGGCTCTATTTGCTACAAGCATGTTCCTAATGCAAGAATAATGGAGCTTTATGATAAAAGTGAACCTATGATTCTGGTAGGATATCATAAGATTGGAGTATACGGGTTGTTCAATCCAATTAATAAAAAGATTATGGTTAGTCGAGATATTTTGATTGATGAAATTTCTTCCCGGGACTGGAATTCTAGTAATGCAATTGACAAGCCATTGATGAGCTATGATTTCGATGAAAAAAATAATGATGTCAAAGTAGAAGATATTGTCAATATTCCAGTTGATGTTGAAGTTGTTGCTGACATACCTGACACTATTAAAGTTGAAGAGGATATGGTTGGGACAAGACAGAGACCTCAAAGAACTAGAGCTTGTCCAACAAGACTTCAAGACTGTGAAGTGGTTGGTGATGATGAAGTCACAACAGATGGAGAACTAGTTCATTTTTATTTACTTCCAGATGCTGAACCAATCAACTATAACGAGACTTTAAAGAATATGAAGTGGAAGTTTGATATGGTCAAAGAGTTACACGCATTCGAAAGAAACAACACATGGGAGTTGGTCGAATTTCCAACAAATACAAAAGCTATTGAAGTGAAGTGGGTGTTCAAGTTGAAGCACAATGTTGATGGATTGATAGAAATACATAAGACGAGATTAGTAGCACTAGGATTTGTTCAGCGAGGAGGACTCGACTACTCTGTAATATTTACACCTATAGCAAGATCGAAAATCATTTGGCTAATGGTAGCCTTGGCATGCAATCAAGGTTGGTCGGTATTTCACTTAAATGTGAAATTTGCATTTTTGAATGGAACTTTAGATGAAGAGGTGTATGTCACACAACCTCCTGAGTTTGTGATTCTGGAGGAGGCAAGGAAAGTATACAAGTTACACAAAGCCATCTATGGCCTCAAGCAGACACCTAGGGCATGGAACAAGAAGATTGATTCATACTTAGTTGGATTGGGATTTATCAAATGTAAATCTGAGTATGGTATCTATGTTTAGGTTTTGGTACAAGATATAAAAATCATCTGCTTATATGTCGATGACTTACTAGTAACTGGAAATAGCTTGAAAAACTTGTCGAAGTTCAAAGAGCTGATGAAGAAGGAATTTGAAATGTCAAATATGGGGAAAGTGTCATACTTCCTAGGCAAGAAGTTTTAAATGTCGAAGAAAGCTATGTGTTAGACGACAGTGACTTGTCTAGATGGGGGGGGGGGGGGTGAATAGACACCCAAGCCAAAATCACCAAATAAAATTTGGGTTTTAAAGTTGTTTGAAAAAGAGTGTGCGCGGAAGGTTTTGGTATGGATCGACAAAAGTCGTCTATATAAACCTAGTTATTGGAACTCGGATATATAAAGCTAATTATGGAATGACAAACACAATAATAGAATTTAACCTTTAATTGAGTATCACGTTATTACTCATTTAAACTAATTGACTTAGTAATCTATTTTCAATGATAATAAATAATAAATATTAAACTAAGCAATTTATCAAACACTTGGCGTACGATCGAATTTTTAGAATTTCATTTTGTGTTGTTATTGATATGAAAACTACTTATAATCAAAAGTGATTATAAGCTAATCAACAATAAATTTAAAACATAAAGATCACAGGAAAATGCTTACGAGTCGATCAATTGATCAATGCTATTTGACAAATTGCGTAATGAAACATAAAACAAGTAAAAAGATAATAGAGAGATTGACACGAGGATTTGTTCACGTAGTTCCCCACTTTCGTCTTTGCGTGTGGGTACGTCTGCGCCTAATTTCCAATGTGGAATTAGGATACTTTCTTACTATGCAAAAAGTCGATGTACAAGAAAAGTGTTCAAGAGCAACCATATAAACACTGTCGATTCTGATGTTGATTCAACTCATTTCTTCTTTTGATCTCGAGTAAGACCAAGACAACAATGGATGCCAATTGACTTGTAGACATTGCTACTCCTTTGCATTCTTTATCTTTAAGCTTTTGCACACGATCAATTACACCATTTGTTCCACAAAACTTCAATTTGATTCGTCGTTATCTGTTACTTCCTTTGCATTCTTTATCTCCAAAGGGTATTTTACGTACTTTATCTCCAAAGGCTTTCACAACATCGCAATCCTCTCTTGAACGTCTTGCACGAAAACCCCCAAATATTCACACTGTCTTGGATGACAAACCTGCAGTTTTTCCGGATGAAGACTCCTACGAATCTCAACTCAATATCTCGGATACAGAAGAACCTAATTGGACCTTATCAGGCCTTCGCCTAGTTGGCACCCCAACAAAAGATTATTATGTGTGATTTGTTTGTGTGTAGACATAGGACGAAGGTTAAAAATGATGAGAAAATGCAGACTAATTTTATGGTATCACTAGTTTGGAATGAATCATGAATGATGTATTTATAGTTTTGGATGATTGGTGGCAAAAAGATCATTTTCGGAGTAAAAAAAATGAACAAAATTGACCCACTTAAATAACATGTGTCGGCCTGAACGATGGATGTGCCAACATATAATGTCAAATATAACAACATGTGTCGACTTGAACAGAATTATGTGCTGATCCAAATCAAACAGAGGCTACAACCTTATTTAGGACAGCAGATGTGCCGACCTGAAATACGTATGTGCCGACACATAATATTGAAACTTCCAGTATGTGTTGACCTGAAAGGACCTATGTGCTGACTCAAATGAAACATAACCTACAACCATATTTAAGACAATAGATGTACTGGCCTGAAGCACGTATGTGCCGACACATAATGTTGAAACTTCCAGTATGTGCCGACCGAGATGACCATGTGTCAACCCAACCAAGTCAGAGCGTATAGGCTTTAATATTGAGTTACATGTGTCCGTCTAAAATGTGTATGTGCAGACACATGTAGTGCATTTTTATGGAGAAATATGTTTTTCATGATTCCTAAGACCTCTAATGCAAGGGAGACACACATACGCATAGTTGTTGTTCAAAATACCAAAATGCAAAGTAGTTTCAATGTTTTGACATCATACAAAATATGTCATGGTGAAGTTGCACTCACATACTCCCCCTTTTTTATGATGGCAAAACTTATGACGATGCATTTCATGTTTCAAGTTGTTATTGAAGGCTCCCCCTAACGTTGTGCTTCCTAACTTCTTGTCGCATATGCTTCTCCCCCTTTGAAAAAAGAAAAAAGAAAGATAGCTAACCGTGATAAATATCATATTCCAAAAACAAATTCAAATATATCATTCACATGTAATTTTGCATACAAGAGCAACGATCACATATCCCCATATATATGTAATGATACAAAATTGATAAATAACCAGCATTACAAATCAAGTAACACAAAGTAGAATTAAATAAACAAAAATGCAAGAGCAAACTCATCATGTTGCTAAAATTGCGTCACGCATGTCAAACATATCATAAAGGAGCTCCCGATGTTGCACATGCATGTGCCTAGCATAGCGACAAGAACATGTCACAACTCAATCCAAGATGAAAAACATTATCAAAACACGAGACACACAACAACAATAACAATTTATGCAATTAACAAGCTTAAATACAATAAACAAAATAATCCATATGCTTATACACTTAAGAACAAACTTATACAGATGTGAAAGAATTAATACATGAATTCACTATAAGTATGTACAGTGAGAACACACAATGGTTATCAATCAAGTTTTTTAGAAATTAACATTTATGGTTTTCATCATTTGAGAGAATATCAAGCATTTTTAACCAACCAATAACATGCTTTAAGAAAAGTCTTACTTTCAAGGAGAAATTGAAACAATACTACCTCACTCTTGATGGGATGAACGATGCACTCACATGATGTTAAAAAAACTAAAAATAAAATGTTAGAGAAATAATGTAAAGTGTAAGCCAAAAGATAGAAATTTAAACGACATTGGAGATATCGATGATCCCCAATTCTCCACAAATGTTGAAAAAAGATTCTGTTGCAAGAGGTTTTGTTTCACAAGTTGATTTTTACTATCAGAATGCTCAAAAATAATGTCCTCTTTTTCAACATGACCGCGAAGAAAGTGATGATGAATCTTAATATGTTTAGTGTGAGAATGTAGTACTAGATTCTTTGTTAGATTAGTTGCACTAGTATTGTCGCACATGATAGAAATATGTGAAAGTTTGATGTCAAAATCTAGCAATTGTTGCTTAAGCCACAAAATTTGGGGGCAAAAACTACCGACGACCATATATTCCGCTTCGGCAGTTGACAAAGCTACAGATACTTGCTTTTTACTATGCCAACTAACCAAAGATTTTGAAAACATGTGGCACGTGCCACTAGTGCTTTTCCTATCCAATTTGAAACCGACATAGTCGAAATCAAAATAACCAACCAAACTACAATCGCTTCCCTTGGAATGCCAAATCCCAAACTTAGAAGTACCAATAAGGTATCTAAGAATACGCTTAACTGATTTAAAGTGTGATTCCTTAGAAGCTGATTGATATTGATCACACATGTAAACATTAAACATAATATCGGACCTAGACGCCATAAGATATATAAGTGATCTGATCATACCTCTTCACTTCTTCACATCAGCATCCTTACCCTTTTCATCTCCATCCAAGCTTCCTTTTTTTGCCACAGGTGTGTCAATATCCTTTGCATCGTCCAATCCAAAACTTTTAGTAATTTGATACTATATTGGTTTGACAAATGAAGGTTCCATTCGAGAGTTGTTTAATTTAAAGTCCAAGGAAGTAGTTTAACTCCCCCAGAAGACTCATTTCAAACTATTTCTGCATAAGCTTAGAGAACTCCTTGACATGATGCATGTTAGTTGATTAAAAAATGTTATCATCAACATAAATTTGACTAAGTAAAGTATGATTTCCTTGACGTTTAATAAAGAGAGTGGTGTCCACCTTTCCTCTTGAATATCCTTGCTCAAGTAAGAACTAGCTAAGACGGTCATACCATGCCCGAGGGCGCTTGTTTAAGACCATACAACACACGTTTTATCTTAAAAACATGATCAGGATACTAAAAAATTTCAAAACTGGGAGGTTAAGAGACATACACATCTTCATTTATGTGGCCGTTAAGAAACACACTTTTTACGTCCATTTTATATAATTTGAAGTTCTTAGCACATGCATAAGTGATTAGTAGCCGGATGGCCTTGAGACAGGCTACAGGAGCACAAGTTTCCTCGTAGTCAATCCCTTCCTCTTGGTTATACCCTTGAGCTGCTAGTCGGGCTTTATTTCAAGTTATCACACTATGCTCGTCAAGTTTGTTCCTAAATACCCATTGTGTGCCAATGACTTTATGATGTTGTGGATGTAGGACAAGGTTCTAAACATCATTTCTTTCAAATTGATTAAATTCTTCTTGCATTGCTAAAAGTAAATGCTCATCAAGTAAGGCATCTTTAGCGTTTTTAGGTTCAACTTGTGAAACAAAAGCATGGTGACAACAAAAATTACTTATCTTAGAGCGCGTTGTTACCCCTTTTGTGTTTTCACCGATAATGTTGTCAATAGGATGATCCTTGGAGGTTCTCCACTCCAATGGAAGAATATCATCTTCTTGTTAACTTTCATCACCATCTTTACTTGTTGGCTATCATCTTCCTCCTTCTCAACATCCACCGCTTTAGGTTGATAAGTACCTTTGTCGGTGTCTTTGAGCATGTCTTCCATATATGCATCTACATCAAGAAAAGAAATATCTTTCCCAACACTATTTGGGAAATTCTTATCAAAGGTAACATGAACAGACTCTTCAACACTAAGTAATCTCTTATTATAGACTCTATATGCTTTATTTGATCGTGAGTATCCAAGAAAGACACCTTCATCGACTTTTGCGTCAGGTTATCTTTTCCATTATTCAAAATAAAACACTTACATCCGAATACACAAAGGTGTGACAAATTTGGTTTTCTACCCTTTAATAATTCATATGGGGTTTTGTCAAGAATAGGACAAATAAGTATCCTATTCAACACATAACATGTCTTCCTCACGACATCGGCCCAAAAGTATTTTGGTAGACCATAATCATTGAGCATTGTTCTTGCCATCTCCCCTAAAACGCAATTTTTGTGCTCCACAACTCCATTTTTTGTGGAGTTCGGGGAGCCTAAAAGTTATGTTCAATACCAAGGTTATCACAATATTTTTCAAAAAGATGATTGTAAAACTCACCTCCGTTATCACTTCGGATGAAAACTATTTTGGAATTCAATTTATTTTGAGATAACTTGGCAAAACGTACAAAAGCTGATAAAGTTTCATCATTGCTACATAAGAAAAAAGTCCAACAAAATCTTGAGTAATCGTCTACAATTACCAAACCGTAATAATTCCCACCTAGGCTTTTGGCCCGTGAAGGTCCAAATAAATCCATGTGAAGGAGCTCAAGGGGTCTTGATGTTGAAATAATGTTTTTAGAGTTAAACAAGATCCTTGATTGTTTTCCCTTTTGACATGGATCACATAGGCGATATTTTGAAAACTTTATCTTTGGTAGACCAATTACTAAATCTTTTGCGACTATTTTATTAGGTAGATCAAAGTTAACTTATGTTAAACGTCTATGCCATAACCATAAATTTTCATTCACGGTAACAAGATATTTGGCATTATTCATGGATACGCTTCCTAAGTTTAGCATATATATATTGTCTACCCTCACACCATTAAACATACAATCCTTCTTTTCATTATGTACAATTATACAACAATCTTTGTTAAAAGTTACCTTGTATCCATTGTCACATAATTGACTAATGCTAAGAAGGCTATGTTTAAGGCCTTCTACTAACATAACATTTGAGATGGTAGTAGTTGAGGGATTACCTATACTACCTCTTCCAAGTATGGCACCTTTGTTGCTATCACTGTAAGACACATATCCTTTCTTCTTCGCCACAAAGTCGGAGAATAGAGAAATGTCTTCTGTCATATGTCTTGAGCATCCACTATCGAGAATTCGTTTTCCTGTCATAGAGTCAAGACACTCAACCTACATAAAATCATACAAAGGTGTTGGTGCCCAATTCTTATTGGGTCCTTGGGAGTAATTGAAATAATTGTTGCATTTGGGCAACCATTGAATAGTGCCATTTGGTACTAGAAAGCACCTAAATTTGCATTTTTCTATGGTATGGCCTTTCTTGCAGCAATAGTGACAAATCAATCTATGATGAGCTTTACTTTTGCCATTTGACTCCTTGTTAATCAAATTGTAATTTTTATGAGGTTTTTCAACCTTTGAGGAGCTAATAGCAAGAGTATCACATGGTTGTGAAACCTTGTTCACTTTGGTTTCAAGAGAACTCACTTCTTGTTGCCAAATTAGACAAGTTTCACAATCGAACCGACATGGTTTCTCATCCCCATGTTTATGTTTTTTACCATCTACAATAGATCGATTTAATACTTCAAATTTCTTTTCGGTTTCTTTAACCTTTGCTTCCAAGTATGTAAAAAATTCATTGGAATCTAATTTCTTATAAGCATGAATCACTTCCTTTTGTAGGTTTTCAAAAATATTTTTCAAATTAATAAAAGACAACTTGTCAACGTTAGAGTATTTATAATGACTTAGATTCTTTTTCTTGCCTTAACATTGATTAGCCATGAAACAATAATTTGCTTCTTCATTGGTTTCACTTGAGCTTTTCTCACTTGAGGCCTCATTTTCCCTATCCCAAGTAACATAGGCCTTTATAGGCTTCCTAGAACTTTTTTGTTGGCTTTTTCCTTTTTTACTAATAAGAGATGGACAATCCGGTCTAAAGTGACCTGGATTTTCTCATTTATAGCATATACGTTTTTCGTTGTCCTTTTAGTTGTCTTCATCTTTTGAAGATGTAGATTGTCGTTTGAATCTCACAAGATTTTTGTCAGAGCGTTTGACACCATTCTTTCGAATGTATCGATTGTATCTCCTAACAAAAAATTACATTTGTTCATCATCCGAGTTTTCTTCATCACACGAGTCACAATCATTAGTGTGCTCTTTCTATAAGGATCAGCTTTAGACTTTATTCCTTCCTCCTTATTGGTTTCCTTCTCTTTTTTCTTCTTTTACTCAAGCTTCTTTTCATGTATATCTAAGCAATTTAGTTATTTCTCGTGTTCTTCTAACTTTCTAAACAAGGTGGTGAAATCAAGTTTTGTAAGATTGTTGGCTTCCTTGATGGGTGTAACCTTCGGTTTCCAATTCTCAGTAAGACATCTCAAAACCTTGTTAGTAGCAATAACATTGGAAATAGGATTACCTAGCAAGTTTAAACGATTAATAAGATGTGAGAACCGCTTTTGCATTTGCTTCATGCGAAAGAGTTTGAGTTCTTGATTAAGTGTGTTAATCCGAACTTGTTTGACATCATTAGTTCCCTCGTGGGCAGCTTGTAGAGAATCCCACATAGCCTTAGTGGTTTCACAATGAGAAACACGATAAAAATTATCGACACCGATAGCGGATATCAAGATGTTTTTCACTTTCCAATCGTGTGACCGCTTCTTATTATCTTCCTTATTCCATAGTGCTTTGGACTTAGGTAAGGTAACACCATCCACAATACTTGTGATTTGTGTAGTTCCATTTTGAATGGCCTCCCAAACAACTTTATCATAAGAGTTCACATGAAAATTTGCATACAAGCTTTCCAATAACCATAGTTTTCTCCCGTAAAAATTGGAGCTCTATTATAATCCCCTTTAGGTTCATGAGCCATTTTCTAATAAGTGTTTTGAAGCACGGAATGAACTGGACTCTTGAAGCCACTTGTTAGACGATGACGACTTGTCTAGAAGGGGGTGAATAGACACCTAAGCCAAAATCACCAAATAAAATTTGTGTTTTAAAGTTGTTTTAAAAAGAGTGCGCACAGAAGGTTTTGTTATGGATCGGAAAAAGTCATCTATAAAAACCTAGTTATTAGAAATCGGATATGAAAAGCTAATTATGAAATGACAAACACGATAATCGAATTTAACCTTTAATTAAGTATCACATTATTACTCATTTAAACTAATTGACTTAGTAATGCTATTTCCAATTATAATAAGCAAAAAATATTGAACTAAGAAATTTATCAAACACTTGGTGTGCGAACGAATTTTGAGAATTTCCTTTGTGTTGTTGTTGATATGAAAACCACTTATAATAAAAAGTGATTATAAGCTAATCAACAATCAAGTTAAAATAGAAAGATCATAGGAAAATTCTTACGAGTCGATTGATTGATCAATGTTATTTGACAAATTGCATAATGAAACATAAAGTGAGTAAAGAGATAATAGAGAGATCGACACGAGGATTTGTTCACGTAGTTCCCCATTTTCTCCCTTGCGTGTGGGTACGTCTGTGCCTAATTTCCAATGTGGAATTAGGATGCAAACATTATCGGTTCTGATATTGATTTAACCCCTTTTCTTCTTTTGATCTTGAAATTCTACGTACCCAATAGTGGATGTTATCACAAATGTTATGACATCCACAATAACATAGACTACAGAACTTAGAAAGCAAACTGTAAGGGAAAGTAGTAAATAACACAAGTAATTGTTTACCCAGTTCAGTGTCAACAACACTTACATCTGGGGGCTTTCAAGCCAGGGAGGAAATTCACTGTTAGTCGAATTAATTCAGAGTCAAACAACCAGTTTGCACTCTTCACTTAAGACCTACCCAATGACACTTCAGCTAAGAGACCACTAGACCTGAGTTACCAACTCACTCCCCCTCAATCACCTCAGTGATATCAATACACAATTACAAAAGATATATGAATACACACTTCAAACACACCTTGATCTTGCTTCACAGCTTTGATCAAGTGACACAACACTCTTGCTTAACAGCTTTAGAGTGACACACTAAACAGCTTAACAATACTAAACCAATGCAATCATACAGCAGACAATTGCTTGGTTAACAAGTATTCCTAAGACACAATACACATGTGAAGAACAAACCTCTTCACTCACAAATACACTCTCTGATCTCTCTACCCTATTAAGGTTCATCCTCTTGTTATTTATAGCAGCAGATATCCTTTGGGCCTTTGTGCAGAATTTAGGTTTACCCAAGACAAACCTCTCTTCAAGAATCTGTACACTTACCATTTAGGTCAGGGACATTTTATTTCGACAGAGCTTCTAAAATTTTTCCTGACTTCCAGCTTGAGCTTCTAAAATGTTTCCTGAATTCTAGCCTAAGCTCCCTCATTCTAAATACCAGAAAAACCAAGTTGTGTTCCCTGATGTCATACGCTCAATGTCATAACATTTAGCATGACATCCAACTTAACTTACTTTTAGCTAACTCAACTTATCCTGCAGAACACTCCTCATGTATCTCATGACATCTGTTGCACCCCAAAATTTGACCAACAATTATTTATTCATTGAGTGTTTGAAAGTTGATACCTTCATCAGACAGTTCAAGAGATCTTCAAGGGAATTGGTTGAAACCAGGGTGTATGCTTCATAGCTTGAGAGTTGTGGGTGCTCCTCAGATGATTCTGAAACTTTGAGAAAGAACTTGATGATTTGAGAAAGCCTATGAGATGTCTTGATAGCCATCATGAAGCCCAGAGAAGTCATTATGCAAGAATTCAGAAGATTTAACCATGAATGGTAGAATTAGGGTTTTGACTGGGTCAACCCTAGATCAGCTGAAGATTTGGAGCAGGTTGAGATCTAATCCAAGGGCCATGAGATCATGGAATGATGCATAGAGATGGTATAAAGATGATTCCTAGACCAACTCATCATGATTGAGGAGTTTTAGAAGTTTCAAGTTTGGGTTTCTGAGGATTGTCAGTGGAAAAACCCTAATTTGACCCCTATCTTCCAAGCAGTTTTAGCTCAAGATGTGATTGGTATCTCATCTTCCCCACAACATGAATGTTGTAGAGCTTGTTCTAAGCTTTAATTTGAGTGGTGGAAGTCCTTGATAGGAGTTACATAGCTCAAGTTATGGTTTTGACAAATTACAGGTCAGCTGAGGTATGTGAATCTGGGTCCTTGAAAGTCACCCAACTTGCAGACAACTTTTGCCCTAGTAGGAGGATTCCTATGATTTCTTGGTCAACATGAATGTTGAAGAGCATCTTCTTAGCTTTAATTTGAGTGGTAGAAGTCCTTGATTGGATTTGTGAAACTCAACTTATGGTTTGAATAAGATAGGGGTATTTTGGTCATTTGTCAGTTATGGGTCATTTTAGCCAATGCCTAAAACTCCTATTTCCAAGCCTCAAATGGAAAAACTCAAAACATGAAAGTTGCTCAAAATGTGATTTTAAGTCTAGAAAGAAGGTCACAAATTGTTGGAAAAGCTCATAGCACAAGATTACATGATTGGTCAAAAATGAACTAAAAAAGGCTTATAACTTTGAAAAGTTGAAATTGAAAAGTGATTTGGGAGATCCACAAATCCAAAATAGGTCATCCAATATATCATTTTGATTGGAAAAACCATTTTGAGAACTTTGGTTTAAATAGATTTTTCATTTGAGGCTCCAAAAATGGACTTCCTTTGGAAATTTATTACTTGAAAAAGAAGGCAATGTTGAAAAACCCTACACAAGCCAAAAGTGAACTTGTTTTTCACTCATCCCTTCTCAATATCTCACATAAGGACATTTTGAGACCAAATTACAAGGCATGGAGCATGGGAGATGAGATTTCCAATTTGTCATCACATGAGAATTTCAAGAAGTTTCCACCCCATTCTAGATGATTCCACAAGCATCCAATGATTACTATATAAAGAATGCCATGAAGAGAATTCAGGGTTGGTGAAACTTGAGTCAAGTCAGAGGAGAGAGAGAGAGATACATAGCCATTGAAGCAATTTCTTCAAGTTGAAGCAACTCAAGAATTCTTCCCCTACAAGCCATCTCCTTCACAACCATTGCAAACAGAAGGCTGGTGGTCATCCAAGGATCATCTAGAAGCAATTCCAAGGCTTGAATCGTGCTCTACATCACTGCACCATAACCTCTTGACAGGTTTCTTCTTCACCTTATATCTCCTAAATTATTGAGTTTTAGTTAGTTTCATAGATACAGAAATGATGCACTAGGGTAGATGATTCTTTCCCATGAGTTAGGGCACGATCCATGAGATTCCATGGCAAGTGTAGGAATCTTTAAGTTTCAAGAACTATTTGTTTAAGGCATTTTAATCAGCATGACATGGATTATATTGACTAGGGTAGTGTGTAGAACAAGATTGCAGCTTTAGTTTTGAGTTTAATAAGGGTTGATATCAGTTGAAAATTTTGAACCAAGATGTTGATGCCTTCTGTTAGAATTATCTAGGGCGAGTTATGGAAAAGTGTACGCATGGCTGCGTTCTAGGCATTTAGTAGGGCATTTCTTGTTTTGGAATCAAGTGAAATCATGGCGTGTGGAGAGAGTTAGAGGAGCTCGAAGGTTTGAGTGCATGGGAGAGGGTTCTGAAAACCCTAGAGTGTTTGGAGACGATGAGGGAGAGCCCTTGGATCCTCTCCAAAGTTTGACAATTTATTCAGATCCAATGGCCGTGGTTTAATCTGAGAAAGAGAGGGAAATTCAAATGGAATGAAACGCAGCCGTTTCATTAAACCAGCGCTGGGCCTCAATGCGCTATCCCCACCCCCCTTTTTTTCTGGCCCAATGGTTTTAACTGGCGCCTATTGCTGTCACACCCCCCCCCCCCCTCCCTTTAATTGATTTTAATTATTTTATTTTTCTTCTTTTATTTTTCTGTTTTGTTTAATTCATTAAAAATTGATAAAAGATGATTTTTTTAATTCTTCTTTTTTCTATAACTAGATGAGAATGTGTAGAAAATTATAAAAATAAAAATGAGATTTTATTTTTAGGTTTAATATTTTTAATAGATTTTCCAAATAAATAGCTTTTATATTGTTTAAATTTGTATCATGATTTTGTAGGAATTCTTTTAGAACCTTCCCTTAAGGTTTTTAATCCATTCTTTTTTGTGTAATTAGATGATGAATCATAGTTCCCCATAGGAGTTTTTCTAGATTTTTAGAATTAAATTTTGATTAGTTTAATTAGGGTAGACTTAGGGTATCCTAATTAGGGTTTAGATTGTGTTTAGGTGATGAATCCCTTTCTTTGATTGGGTTTTGTCCTGATTTTTAGGTAGAGGCCTATGTAGATGTTGTGAGTAGGTGTTGAGGACCCTTGTGAATAATTGTTAGATTTTTCCCCATTAGTTTAGTATTTTTAGGTATTTTCTGAAGTTGCCTGTTGATTTTGTCTCCCCTGTGGTTATCTGTTCATCTCTGGGGTTTGTTGTGGGGAATTGGTTGTGTGGCTTGTGTTGCCTTGAAGATCCTTGATGGAGAGCATCATGAAGAGAAGATTGTAGATCAAGATTCAGAGACCCAGAGCTTGGCTTGTTCCCTGTCTGTGAGGTTTGAGATCCTGAAGTTTGAAGGGAGTTCATGGTACTTTCCTGAGGAAGGCACTATGAATGACTTTCATTCTTTCTTCTCACCTCTTTCTCAAAGTATCCAATGATGTTGGAGCCAACTTGTGAGTTTAATTTCTCCTGAGGAGGAATGTAAACTGATCACATGTTGTTGAGCCACATGGGATGCAATTCCTAAGTGGAAGTCTCCTAGTACTTTCCTGAGGAAGGTCCTATGGGTCTATTCACTTAGTTCCATTAGTTTATCTAGGATTTCTCAAGTATCCAATGATGTTGGAGCCAACTTGTGAGTTTAATTTCTCCTGAGGAGGAATGTAAACTGATCACATGTTGTTGAGCCACATAGGATACAACTCCTAAGTGGAAGCCTCCTAGTACTTTCCTGAGGAAGGTCCTATGAGTCTGTTCATTTAGTTCCACTAGTTCAGATAGGATTTCCTAAATATCCAGTGATGTTGGAGCCTGCTTGTGAGTTTAGTTTCTCCTGAGGAGGAACGTAAACTGATCACAGTGGTTGAGCCACATAGGGTATGACTCCTGAGTATACACCTCCTAGTGTTCTCCTGAGGAAGACACTATGAGTCTGCTTGCTTAGCTCCCTTTCTTTGGTAAGCTTGTTCTGAAGCTTGAAGACTGGGATTGATCTCTCTTGTTTAGGGTTTTGCTTGAGGGCTGTGCTTAGATTTGATTCAGATTCTGTGATTAGGATTAGGGTTAGAGATTAGATGATTCTTTCTCAAGCATGTGTGTTTGTTTGCCTGTTGGCACTTCATTTCCTTTATCTGGTTCATTGCTTGATAGTATGTTGGTTATCTTCAGTATGATTGCTGTTATTTCATGACTGGCTTGAGGTCGAGACGAGCTTGTGGAGGCTGAAGCCCCACACACATTTCCTCCCTCACTTGCATTGCATGCATTTTACTGTTAAAGCGGATGCTTTTGTCTGTTTTTGTGTATCATTGACATGATCCCTTAGGACTCTCATTTCCTCTGATGAGGATGTGATGATAGACTTTTAGGTTGAAACCTATGCATGACAACATCTAGGAGTTCCCTGTTCAAACCTCAACCATAGGATGAATCCATGGCATGATAACAGTAGGACTTGATAGTCTCCCTCCTAGTTGAGCCATTTTTCCTGTAGTCCCGAACTACGTTTGCTCTGATCTTTCATACCAGATGAAAGTACGTAGGCATAGGATGCGATATCCTAGCGAGTAACCTTTCCCCCATAATCCCCTGTAGTTAGCCGAACTACGTTGACTCTGATTTCTCGTTCCAGACGGGAATACGTAGGCATAAAGCGCGACGCTTTGCCGAGTCATTTTTCTTTTCTTTTTCAGCCAGCCTTGATAGGTAGATAGATTATAACCAACCCGTCCAAGTAAACAAACAAGCGAGGATCCCGTCGAGTACGACGGACGTGAGGGGTGCTAATACCTTCCCCTTGCGTAACCGACTCCCGAACCCAGACAATGGTTGCGACGACCTTGTCTTACCCTTATTCGTCAGGTTTTTCCGATCGTTTCCTTTCCCGCTCTGAGGGATAAATAACGAAAGGTGGCGACTCTTCTGTCGTGCCGGCACCTTATTTTCGCGCAAGCGACAGCTGGCGACTCTGCTGGGGACTTGTGGCATCTAGGGACTTTTCCCATCCCTTATGCTGGGACCGTTTCCCATCCCCTACGCGAGTCAATCCTATCGTTTGTGTGTTTGCTTGTTGGGTTGCGTTTATTTATCGCATTTTACTTCCCGCATTTTATTTCCCGCATTTTATTTCCAGTTTGATATGATTATCTGTGCTGCTGTGGGAGAGGGATGTTACTGTGAGTGAAAAGCCGGACCTGGGCTTGAGTACACACCTAGATATAGTTGTGGAGAAGTAGTAGACGAACCTGTCTGCTGAGCAGGCACAGTTCCCTACGAAAATCTGCGCTCAGACGAGATTCTTGCAGAGGTGCTCCTTTCCGGTCCTGAGGATCTGAGGGGAGTCCGGACGTGAGGATTGTCGACTCTGGGGACCGATCATTTGGAAGTCAGCTAAGAGAGGCCTCTTCATGACTTGATAATGCCACTCCTTCTGGGAATCGTATTGTCACTCATGAAAGTCTGTGACGCTGATGACCGCATAGGATGCCGTACCTTTGTCCGTGGATTAGGTCCATCATACCTGTGAGTGGGGTTGGGATATTGCAGGAAACTTTGACCTCCAGACTACCTGGTTTTCTTGACAGTGAATCAGTTATGTTGGGTTCTCAGTTGCAGATATGTTCTTGATAGAGCAAGGGTTTGATCAGAGGATCTTATCATCGGATGTTTGTCTGTTCTTGATAGAGCAGGCTTTGAACAGTGTATTATTATCAGAAGTTTGTTCTGGATGGAGCAGATTTTTGAGTAAGGTCTGAAGATCTCATTGGCAGTTGTTATTTTGTTCTTGATAGGGCAGATTTTGAGTAGGGTTTGAAAATCTCATCAGCAGCTGTGTATTTGTTCTTGAGAGGGCAGATTTGTGATTTGGGGTCCGAAGACTTCATCAACAGATATTCCTTGATCTTGCATCCGGGGTCTTTATTATCAAGCCTTCGTCCTTGACAGAGCAGAAATTTGATCTCGATCCTACCAGATGGTTATTCACAACAGATCAGATCAGTGGTTTTACACCGGGGTTTCCTTCTCATCAGCGACTGTTGACATCGAATCTCCACAGCAGCCACTTGGATATACTGTTGCATACCTGCATTTTGCATTAGCTTGCATAATCATTCCATTAGCGTGTGTCTGTGACAGGTACCGTTTCCCCGATCCAAGATCTCTCATTGTGTTACTGCAGCCGTTCTCAGAAAGACTGATACGTATGAGTTCTCGGTCCTTGATGTGTCGAATCTGACTATTGCTATGTGAGGTTACTATTTCCATGATTGGGCTTGGATTCCTCTCCTTATTATTGTCAGCAAGTGCCATGATCGGGGAATAATCTCTCAAGCACACAGACTCACGCATGCATTTGCATGAAGCATTCTTGCATGACATACATTTTGTTGCTTTTCCTAACCTTTAATCTCTTTGACAGGTTTTTCAGGTACTCAGGTTCCGAGCTGTTTTCGATCTCCAGGATTGATCAAAGATTCATCCACCGCTACTCAACTCGCGCCAATCAAACGAGAATTATGGACCAGGTACAGTCAGATGTTCAGGAGCTTCATGAACGGATGGATCGTTTTATGGAGTTGATGCAAGTAGTTGCGAATGGGCAAGATCAGCTTCGTACTTTGGTTCAACCTCTCATCTCCAGGGTTGACAGTAATGGAATACTTCACGGCGGGGCCGTACCCACTCCTCCTCAAGGGGATACTCCACAGAACGTTGTTCCTGCTGCCGGGGGCAACGGTAGTGCTAACGGCAATCTTATGACTAATCTCGGACTTAACGCGGCGGGCGCCGTCAATGGTGGTTTGGGAGCCAATGTTAACGTGGGGCCGGTCAACGGCAATGTTGGTGCAGGAAATATGGTGGTGCCTCAACCGTGGCTGGAGGACCATCAGGATGACATTTTCTCTCAGAGAGGCGTAGAGGCTGAATTGACTGCTGAAGCTCGACTCAGGTTCAAGGCGCTGGAAGATAAAATGAGAGATATAGAAAATCAGAACACATTGGGCGTTGACATGTCCAAACTCGGGTTGATTGCCGACTTTAAAGTACCTCACAAGTTCAAGGTGCCTATCTTTGAGAAGTATAGGGGCACCACTTGCCCCCGTGTTCACCTCCGATCCTATTACAGAAAGATGTCCGCTTATTCTGACGATGAGAAGCTGCTGATGCACTTCTTTCAGGATAGTCTTTCGGGTCCATCGCTCGAATGGTATATGGGTTTGGAACCCGCTGCTGTGCGCACCTGGAAGGATCTTGCAGAAGCGTTTGTTCTCCACTATCAATATAATAGCGACTTGGCTCCCAACCGAGTTCAGCTTCAGAATCTCTCGCAGCGGAGCAATGAAAGCTTCAAAGAGTACGCCCAGCGGTGGCGTGAATTGGCTGCTCGGGTTCAGCCGCCGATGGTTGAGCGTGAGTTGGTACAAATGTTCGTGGCTACCCTTCCCGGAGTCTATTATGAGAAGCTGATTAGTGGCATGTCCGGAACATTCTCGGCCCTCATCACTTTGGGCGAGCATGTTGAAAATGGTATAAAGATCGGCAAGATTCAGGGTGAATCATCCTCAGCTGGAGGAGCTAGCAAGAAACCCTATACTGGCAAGCGTCGAGAGGGCGATGCCAGTGCTGTCACTAATGCTAGGAGAAAGGGCAAGGGCCCTCAGTCTCAGATCGCTAGCATAAACATCCCAGCTGCTCCCCCTCAGCCGCAGCAGCCGCCCCAGCAACAGAATAATCCGGGATATAAGAGATATCAGAATCGGGGTCCCCTGGCAAACCGTCATTTGGAAACTCCTCCTATGCCGTATGCACAGCTTCTGCAAACGCTACTTCAGCTCCAATTGGTTCATAAAAGGACATTGGCTCCCTTGACAGGGGCACCGCCACCAGATTATGATGCTAATGCTACTTGTGAATTTCATTCGGGGGCACCTGGCCATATAGTTGAGAATTGTAAAGCTTTTAAGCACAAAGTCCAGGACTTGGTCGACGCCAAGGTTATCAACTTTTCTGACAACGTACCCAACGTCACCAAAAACCCAATGCCTCATCATAGGGGGGGTGGAGTGAATGCTGTTATCACTGAGGAGAATTCAGACTTGCTGACCGATGTCAAAGATCTGAAGACGCCGTTGTGTTTTGTTAAGGCTAAGTTGCTGAAGAAGGGCTTCTTTCCCGGATGTGGAGAGTTATGTATGGCCTGTGCTACACTTCCTGATGGGTGTGAGCAGTTGATCGAAGGTATCCAGAGTCTGATGGCCGAGGGTATTTTGCAATTCAGTCGGAGCGTTGAGAATGCGTCAGGGGAAGTCGTGCTGAAGCAGGCAGACGAAGTTGCTACTATTACCATCCCTCGTCACCCTATTACTATTTCTGCGTCCCGTCCGCCTTCCATTACCATCACCAGGGCCGGACCAATCCCATTTGAGAGCACTAATGCCGTCCCATGGCATTATGGCGCCGAAGTGTATTGTAATGGTCAGAAAATAGAGCTGGAGCCGTCCAGGTCGACTGCGCAGAATCTTGCTGAAGTCAGTGGTATCACCAGAAGTGGTAGAGTGTTCACGCCGGCAGAGGTTGCAGCTGAGAAAGTGGTCCGAGCTGACGCTGCGGATAAGGGTAAAGGTAAAGCTGTTGAAGAGGTTCCTGCAGGGGCAGAGAAAGACTTGTTGGTTAAAGATGCAGAAGAGTTCATGCGGCTAATCAGGAAAAGTGACTACAAAATTGTAGATCATCTTCACCAGACTCCGTCAAAGATCTCGATTCTTAACCTGTTGCTGTGTTCTGAAGCGCACCGCAACGCGTTGCTGAAAGTATTGAATGCTGCATACGTGCCGCAGGAGATATCAGTTAATCAACTCGAGGAAGTAGTAGCCCATGTCAATGCTGGTAATGGGCTGGGATTTACAGATCTGGAGCTGACGCCCAAGGGAAGAGATCACAACAATGCCTTGCACATCTCGATAGAGTGCAGAGGCACGATTATGTCACATGTCCTGGTGGATACGGGTTCCTCGCTTAACGTGCTTCCGAAGAAGGCACTGATGAAGTTGGATACCCGTGGACTGCTGTGCACGCCTAGTGATCTGGTCGTGAAGGCCTTTGACGGAACCAAGCGCCACGTCTTCGGAGAATTGACCCTGCCAATTCAAGTTGGACCAGAGACGTTTAATGCGGTGTTCTATATCATGGATATCATGCCCGCCTATAGTTGCCTCTTAGGTCGGCCGTGGATCCATTCTGCTGGTGCCGTGACGTCCACGCTGCATCAGAAGCTTAAATATGCTGTTGGGGGCAGCATAGTGACGGTCTGTGGAGAGGAGGACATCATGGTAAGCCACCTGTCGTCCTTTAAATATGTCGAAATGGATGGTGAGATCCATGAGACTCTTTGCCAGGCTTTTGAAACCGTCAGGGTGAAGGAGGTAGCTCCCGTAGTTGCAGAGAAGCAAGAGGTGAACCTCTCTTCGTTTAAGGAAGCTAGGGCCGTTGTCGAAGCCGGTTCTACCCCAGGCTGGGGGCATGTCTTGGACATACCATTCAAACAGGATAAGTTTGGATTGGGATATTCTCCGGAAGCTGAAGCTTCATCCTCTTCTGGTAGCTCGTCTCATGGGAAAGGGCCGATCCTATTCACCAAAGGGGGAGTAATCTTCGAGAGTATCAACGCTGCGTCAGAGGACAGCGGGGACAGTGATTGTGATCTTGATGCCTGGATTCAACCGAGCAAGCCAGGCGAGCACCTTCACAACTGGACCATCAAGGAGATTATCGAACTGACAAGTGAAGAGTAATGATTTGCTTTTTACAATCTTTGTACAACCCTATGTCCTGCCCGGGGCATAGTGGTTTTACTGTCAGGGCCTTGTTGGATTATGTGTGTGCATTTTGTTAATAAATAAAAGGCGTTTTCTTCGTAATCAAATATTGTGTTCTCTGTTATTCATGCTTTATGTTTGTCTCGAAAAACAGCAAAATGGCAACGAGGTTCGTGCTAACCTGCATATTCCTGCTTTAAACTTAACCCTTGTTATTGCAGGATCCACGAAACAGATGACATCGACTCTGGACCCTCTACGGCTCACTACGACTTTGATTGCCCGATCTATCAAGCCGAGGATGAGATTGATGAAGACGAAGACCTTCCGGAAGAGCTGGCCCGCTTGTTGAGACAAGAGGAAAAGGTTATTCTGCCTCATGAAGAGGATATCGAGATCATAAATCTGGGTTCTGAGGAGCTTATCAGGAATGTCAGAGTTGGGGCTGCGCTGCAGAGTGATGTCAAGCATAGACTGGTCGAGATGCTTCGAGAGTATAGTGACGTCTTTGCTTGGTCATATGAGGATATGCCCGGACTTGACACAGATATCGTGGTTCATCGCTTGCCGTTGCGAGAAGATTGCCCTCCAGTCAAGCAGAAGCTTAGGAGGACGAGACCAGACATGGCTGTAAAAATCAAAGAAGAAGTCCAGAAGCAGTTGGACGCAGGATTTCTAGCCGTTACCACCTACCCTCCGTGGGTCGCCAACATAGTGCCTGTACCGAAGAAGGACGGTAAGGTACGCATGTGCGTCGATTATCGGGACTTGAATAGGGCGAGCCCTAAGGATGATTTCCCGTTGCCTCATATCGATGTGTTGGTCGACAATACAGCCCAGTTTTCCGTGTTTTCGTTCATGGATGGCTTCTCCGGTTACAATCAGATTAAGATGGCGCCGGAGGACATGGAGAAAACGACGTTTATTACCCCCTGGGGCACGTTTTGCTACAAGGTAATGCCCTTCGGTCTGAAGAACGCAGGGGCCACTTACCAGCGAGCAATGGTAACTTTGTTTCATGATATGATTCATCATGAGATCGAGGTCTATGTTGATGACATGATTGCAAAGTCCCAAACGGAGGAGGAGCATCTGGTCAATTTGCTGAAGCTGTTTCAAAGGCTTAGGAAGTTCAGGCTGAGGCTGAATCCTAACAAGTGCACTTTCGGGGTGCGGTCCGGAAAGCTATTGGGGTTTATCGTTAGTGAACGAGGTATTGAAGTCGATCCTGTGAAGATAAAAGCTATCCAAGAAATGCCAGCGCCGAAAACAGAGAAAGAAGTTCGTGGTTTCTTGGGCCGAATAAACTACATTGCAAGGTTTATCTCCCAGCTCACGGCCACTTGTGAACCGATGTTCAAGTTGTTAAAGAAAAATCAGGCGATTACTTGGAATGAAGATTGCCAGAAGGCATTCGATAAGATAAAGCAGTATCTTCAAGAACCTCCAATCTTGATACCCCCAGTGGCTGGACGGCCATTAATCATGTACTTGACAGTTCTGGAGAATAGCATGGGGTGTGTCCTCGGTCAGCACGACGAGACGGGCAGGAAAGAGCATGCCATTTATTATTTGAGTAAAAAGTTCACTGAGTGTGAATCTCGATACTCGATGCTGGAGAAGACGTGTTGTGCATTAGCTTGGGCTGCCAAACGTCTACGACAGTATATGCTCAATCACACCACTATGCTGATTTCGAAGATGGATCCGATCAAGTACGTCTTCGAGAAGCAGGCTCTTTCGGGCAGGATTGCCAGATGGCAGATGGTGTTAACAGAATATGATATTCAGTACGTCTCTCAGAAAGCCATTAAGGGAAGCGTATTGTCTGATTACCTTGCCGAACAGCCAATCGAAGACTATCAGCCAATGAAGTTTGAGTTCCCTGACGAGGACATTATGTTTCTCAAAGCGAAGGATTGCGATGAGCCATTGCCCGATGAGGGGCCAGATAGGAAGTCTCAGTGGAAATTGATATTCGACGGAGCGGTTAATTCCTATGGAAGTGGTATCGGGGCTATCATCACGACTCCTCACGGATCCCACATCCCGTTTACTGCAAGACTGACGTTTTCAGTTACCAACAATGAAGCCGAGTATGAAGCGTGTATTATGGGTCTAGAAGAGGCAATTGATTTGAGAATCAAGAATCTAGACATATATGGTGACTCAGCGCTTGTAATCAATCAGATCAAAGGGGAGTGGGAAACTCGTCAACCGAATCTAGTGCCGTACATGAATTATGCCAGGAGGCTGCTTCCGTTCTTCGACCGAGTAGAACTTCATCATGTACCCCGGGCTGAAAATCAAATGGCTGATGCTTTAGCCACCCTGGCTTCAATGTATAAGGTCAATCTTTGGAATGAAGCTCCAAGCATTGTTCTTTCGCGTCTTGACAGACCAGCATATGTGTTCGCAATCGAGGATGCCACTGACGGCAAGCCATGGTTCCACGACATCCAAACCTTCCTTATGACTAAGGAGTATCCTGTGGGTGCGTCAACCCAGGATAAGAAGACTCTGAGGAGGCTGTCTGGAAACTTTTACCTCAATCCTGATGGAGTGCTGTATAAGAGAAACCACGATCTCGTGCTACTCAGATGTGTAGATGAGAAAGAGGCAAGTATGCTCATGGAAGAAGTCCATGAGGGCACATTTGGTACGCACGCCGGCGGGCACGCCATGACGAGAAAGATCCTGAGAGCAGGATACTACTGGTTGACTATGGAGTCGGATTGCTTCAGATTCGCGAAGAAATGTCACAAATGCCAGATTTATGCTGATAAAGTTCATGTGCCGCCGTGCCCATTGAATGTCATGTCCTCCCCTTGGCCGTTCTCCATGTGGGGCATCGACATGATAGGCAAGATCGAGCCCACCGCATCCAATGGTCATCGTTTCATTCTGGTAGCTATCGACTACTTCACCAAGTGGGTGGAGGCAGCCTCGTACGCTAATGTGACCAAGCAGGTGGTTGCTAAATTCATAAAGAGGGACATCATCTGTCGCTATGGAATTCCCGAGCGGATCATTACTGACAATGGTTCGAATTTGAATAACAAGATGATGAAGGAGCTGTGCCAGAGCTTCAATATCGAACACCACAACTCATCTCCTTATCGGCCGAAGATGAATGGCGCCGTTGAAGCGGCCAATAAGAACATCAAGAAGATTGTTCAGAAGATGGTTGTGACGTACAAAGATTGGCACGAGATGCTGCCGTTTGCCTTGCACGGTTATCGTACGACGGTGCGTACGTCGACCGGGGCAACTCCTTTCTCCTTGGTGTACGGTATGGAAGCTGTCTTACCGCTAGAAGTGGAGATTCCCTCTTTGCGAGTTTTGGTTGATGTGAAACTTGATGAGGCAGAATGGGTGACGAATCGCCTGAACCAGCTCAGCCTGATGGACGAGAAGAGGTTAGCATCGATTGCATTTGGTCGCCTGTACCAAAGCCGAATGAAGAAAGCTTATGATAAGAAGGTGCGTCCTTGAAGCTTTCAGACGGGTGATCTCGTCCTGAAGAAGATTCTTCCGCCATACTCCGATCACCGGGGCAAGTGGACTCCGAATTACGAAGGGCCGTATGTCGTCAGCAAGGTCTTCTCGGGAGGAGCTTTGTTGTTATCCACGATGGATGGTGAAGATTTTGCATCCCCGGTGAACGCGGACGCAGTTAAAAAATACTTTGCTTGAAAGCGACCCGCTGGACAAAAAAGAAAGAGTCCAGGCAAAAAAAGGGCATCCCGGCGAACCAAAAACAGAATAAAAGGTTCGGGCAAAAATTAGGGATATATTGAAAAAATGTACACCCGCGAAGTCGAAAACCTACACTGGGCGGCTTCGGCAAAAAAGGGTATCCCGGTGAACTGAAAACCCGAAAGGGCGGTTCACGCAAAAGTTAGGGATTTGAATAAGCAAATGACTGCGTTCCGCGTATGGACTTTCATTGTTTAGTGGTTCGGAAGACCTGAGGGCCGTTTATCTGAATCAATCTCTTCCAAAGCTGAAGCATCGGAGAAGTATCGAAGTCGAGTGGGTCTTAGAGGGATCAACTTATGGTGTTCGTCTACGCCTCGATTGCCGACATTTGTATATACTGATGTATATTTATGTTTTCTTTTTGCGCGGCTTCCTCATTCCAGGAGCTTGCCTCTGTTGTAAAACATTTTTGCCCATTCAGGGGTTCATCATCAATAAAATGCACATTATTCAGCAATTCTACTTGTCTGTTTAGCATTTATCTGTTTTGTTTTGCGAATGAGAACGCCGATGTGTTTTTTGATAAAATGCGCATACATAAACTTGCGGGCCTAAGCCCATTGATTGTTGAAACAATTAACTAACTGAACATTGTCACAAGATAATAACCTGAATAGGCCCCTTTGAGGAGGGTATCTTGTCTGTTTGTTTGTGTTGTTGCAGGTGTAGCACCTTGCCAGAAGATGTGCCGTGCGCATCCCCGAAGCAGGACGAGTCCTCCTTCTCCAGCAGAGTTCAGTAGTCTCTCCTCCGCAGAATCAGAATCAGAATAGTGAGCATTGATTCTCTTCCCCAAGCGGACGCATCCTGAAGGAATGTCACCTCATCAGCTGAGTCAAGCACCGAAGAATGAGGTCGTATCCCCCAGCACCGGGTCACAAGTGCAGAGTTCATAGAAGTGTTCGGGTGCCGAAGCTCGTGTTCCCCCAGTAAAGTCTCCAGTGGAATTGAGATTCCGCACCAGAGCCGTATTCTCTCTTGAAGTTGGATGATTCCCTCTTCCCCAATAGAGCAGTGGAACAGCTGATGTTATATTCCCCTGCAGAGTCGTACTCTCCCCCGAAGTCAGATGATCCTTTCTTCCCCAGTGGAATCGAATTCCCCATCAGAGTCGTACTCTTCAATGAAGTAGAATGATTTCTCTCCCCGGCTGAGTCCGCAGAAGAGAAGAATCCTTGGAAGTTGATCAGATCATGATTGACTTTCCCCAGCAGAGCGTGGGGTAGCTGACGCTGTGTTTCCCAGAGTCGCACTCTCTCCATCGAAGCAGAATGATTTCTCCTTCCTCAGCCGAGTTTGCAGATGTCCAAGAGATCCGAATCCTGGGAAGTTGATCAGATCATGATTGGTTTTTCCCCAGTGGAGTGTTGAGCAGCTGAAGTTGTCTCCCCATAGAGTGGTCATCCCCAGAAGAATAGCCGAGACGGCCGCACAGTTCATTCTCGCGATTGATATCAGCAGATCCAAGTTCTCGTAGAGCTTCATCCCCTGCCGCAGTCAGCTGAAGTTGTTTTCCCTGCAGCAGTCAACGGAAGATTAATTCCCCAGACGGAGCCTGATTGATATTGGCATATTCACATTCTCCTCAGCAGGATGATTCCTCTACCTGAGTGGTTCTTTCTCCTTGACAGGAGGATTTCC
This sequence comes from Lathyrus sativus, assembly GCA_963859935.3. Classification (NCBI taxonomy): domain Eukaryota; kingdom Viridiplantae; phylum Streptophyta; class Magnoliopsida; order Fabales; family Fabaceae; genus Lathyrus; species Lathyrus sativus. The sequence continues at coordinate 669,587,740 of OZ012740.1, forward strand.
CCCTTCGGCATTTATTTTGCTGATGGGATCGCATCATTGTGCATGATTGCATAGCACTGTGCATGACTGCATAGCATTTAACACTGCATAGCATTTAACACTGCATAGCATTTAACGTTGCGTAGCATTGTGCATGATTGCATGGCAGCATCTAGCATAAACGCATATCATTCCCACCGTGTGGGGCATAGTGCAGAAGCATACGCATCGTAAGCATGACCTAGGTCGTCATCATCCTTGTTTTACAGATGTACTACCGAAAGACCGGTTGCTTAGGACGATTCTTGATTTTCTCCCCAGCAAGGTTGTTTTCTTAGATGATTCTAAAGACCCCGGTGTGATCCCCACGGTCGCTCGCTCAAGATGATTTTTGAGACCCACAGCGAAGTCTTCGGTTCGAGATGATTCTCAAATCCCTCAGCAGGGCCATTTGCTTAAGACGATTCTTAAGACCTCAGTACAGGTTCCCGAATAGTTTGCTCAGGACGATTCTCGAGCTCCCCAATAGCGTCTCCAGCAGGAGTTGCCCAGGAAGATTCCTGGAATACCCAACCAGAAGGTTTGCTCCAGAAAGGTTATTAGTTCAGGATGATTCTTGAAGATGCCCGGCGGATCTGTTTGTTCAAGTTGATTCTTGAAGTCCTCAGCAGCATGATATGTCTGCTCCAACAACGATGTCTAATCTGAAGATGGATTTCGTGAGCGCCAGAAGGCGATATCAGAAGGTTCCTGCAAGTCCAGATTTCCGTGTTGAAGAATCAACAGGTGGATGAAGATAAGGTTCCAGAGGTTGTAGATACAACAGAGTGATTCGTGTGAGTCTGAAGACCAAGTCAGTCGTCCTGAGGAGATGATTGATTGCGATCGAGTGAATAGTGTTTCTTCTGACTGAAGTCGAAGATGTTTCTCCAGCTGAAGCGGAGTTTTGCCTGAAGGCAAAGTGTTTGAATCCCCGTAGAGTCATGAATGGCTCAGGATACCAATTCTCTGACTGAAGTCACAAATTTCCAAGCTGAAGCGAAGGTGCCTAAGGGCAAGGTTATCCCCCAAGGTCATGAATAACCTAGGATTCATTTTTCGGACTGAAGGCCGAAGTATATCCCTGACTGAAGTCATGGATGCTCTATAGCAGAGGCGGAGTTGCCTGAAGGCAGATCCATGTATCCTTGAAGGCCAAGGACCATTTCTTGAGACTGAAGTCGAAGATACCTCCTGCAGAGTGCCATCCTTGAAGGCCAAGGATGCTTATCTTCAGAAGTATTTGAAGATCTTTTCTAGCTGAAGTTGGAAGTGGCCAGGGGCCAGGGTTTCATATATCTTTAATGTTGAAGTTCTACGGCAGGCAGTGTGCAGCAGTATTCTGATGTTCGTTATGGTTCTGAGGGTGAACCCCAGATCAGAGTGTGCTCGGTTGAGTCTCTCATCCCCAGCGGAGTAGTTTCAAATACGCAAGTGTACCTTTTGTTTACCAGGGGTGAACCCCAGGTCAGATTTGTTCAGTGTTGTATCTTGTTCGATGGCGAGGTTGAATGTTTGTTTGACGGCGAGATCAAATTATGTTTGTTTGACGGCGAGGTCAGACTCTTTAAATCCCCAGCAGAGATGATGTTGGTACGACGGCGATGTCGAGTGTCTCTCAGAATGATGTTTGTTTCCGGCGGCGATGTCAGATCAGTATCTCTCCAGCTAGTTGTTGAGCAGCTAGTGTTGCAGTGTTCGAAGATTTGTTCCCCGCAGAGTACCGTGTGCTCGTGCAGTTGGCAAATTTTCGGGTTTACCGGTATTCAATCGTCTCGCACCTTGATTGGTTGAGAGCCGTTCGCTTCTCACCCAGTCAGGTTCAAGCCGTTTGAATAGGGGCAGCTGTTGCACCCCAAAATTTGACCAACAATTATTTATTCATTGAGTGTTTGAAAGTTGATACCTTCATCAGACAGTTCAAGAGATCTTCAAGGGAATTGGTTGAAACCAGGGTGTATGCTTCATAGCTTGAGAGTTGTGGGTGCTCCTCAGATGATTCTGAAACTTTGAGAAAGAACTTGATGATTTGAGAAAGCCTATGAGATGTCTTGATAGCCATCATGAAGCCCAGAGAAGTCATTATGCAAGAATTCAGAAGATTTAACCATGAATGGTAGAATTAGGGTTTTGACTGGGTCAACCCTAGATCAGCTGAAGATTTGGAGCAGGTTGAGATCTAATACAAGGGCCATGAGATCATGGAATGATGCATAGAGATGGTATAAAGATGATTCCTAGACCAACTCATCATGATTGAGGAGTTTGAGAAGTTTCAAGTTAGGGTTTCTGAGGATTGTCAGTGGAAAAACCCTAATTTGACCCCTATCTTCCAAGCAGTTTTAGCTCAAGATGTGATTGGTATCTCATATTCCCCACAACATGAATGTTGTAGAGCTTGTTCTAAGCTTTAATTTGAGTGGTTGAAGTCCTTGATAGGAGTTACAGAGCTCAAGTTATGGTTTTGACAAATTACAGGTCAGCTGAGGTATGTGAATCTGGGTCCTTGAAAGTCACCCAACTTGCAGACAACTTTTTCCCTAGTAGGAGGATTCCTATGATTTCTTGGTCAACATGAATGTTGAAGAGCATCTTCTTAGCTTTAATTTGAGTGGTAGAAGTCCTTGATTGGATTTGTGAAACTCAACTTATGGTTTGAATAAGACAGGGGTATTTTGGTCATTTGTCAGTTATGGGTCATTTTAGCCAATGCCTAAAACTCCTATTTCCAAGCCTCAAATGGAAAAACTCAAAACATGAAAGTTGCTCAAAATGTGATTTTAAGTCTAGAAAGAAGGTCACAAATTGTTGGAAAAGCTCATAGCACAAGATTACATGATTGGTCAAAAATGAACTAAAAAAGGCTTATAACTTTGAAAAGTTGAAATTGAAAAGTGATTTGGGAGATCCACAAATCCAAAATAGGTCATCCAATATATCATTTTGATTGGAAAAACCATTTTGAGAACTTTGGTTTAAATAGATTTTTCATTTGAGGCTCCAAAAATGGACTTCCTTTGGAAATTTATTACTTGAAAAAGAAGGCAATGTTGAAAAACCCTACACAAGCCAAAAGTGAACTTGTTTTTCACTCATCCCTTCTCAATATCTCACATAAGGACATTTTGAGACCAAATTACAAGGCATGGAGCATGGGAGATGAGATTTCCAATTTGTCATCACATGAGAATTTCAAGAAGTTTCCACCCCATTCTAGATGATTCCACAAGCATCCAATGATTACTATATAAAGAATGCCATGAAGAGAATTCAGGGTTGGTGAAACTTGAGTCAAGTCAGAGGAGAGAGAGAGATACATAGCCATTGAAGCAATTTCTTCAAGTTGAAGCAACTCAAGAATTCTTCCCCTACAAGCCATCTCCTTCACAACCATTGCAAACAGAAGGCTGGTGGTCATCCAAGGATCATCTAGAAGCAATTCCAAGGCTTGAATCGTGCTCTACATCACTGCACCATAACCTCTTGACAGGTTTCTTCTTCACCTTATATCTCCTAAATTATTGAGTTTTAGTTAGTTTCATAGATACAGAAATGATGCACTAGGGTAGATGATTCTTTCCCATGAGTTAGGGCACGATCCATGAGATTCCATGGCAGGTGTAGGAATCTTTAAGTTTCAAGAACTATTTGTTTAGGGCATTTTAATCAGCATGACATGGATTATATTGACTAGGGTAGTGTGTAGAACAAGATTGCAGCTTTAGTTTTGAGTTTAATAAGGGTTGATATCAGTTGAAAATTTTGAACCAAGATGTTGATGCCTTCTGTTAGAATTATCTAGGGCGAGTTATGGAAAAGTGTACGCATGGCTGCGTTCTAGGCATTTAGTAGGGCATTTCTTGTTTTGGAATCAAGTGAAATCATGGCGTGTGGAGAGAGTTAGAGGAGCTCGAAGGTTTGAGTGCATGGGAGAGGGTTCTGAAAACCCTAGAGTGTTTGGAGACGATGAGGGAGAGCCCTTGGATCCTCTCCAAAGTTTGACAATTTATTCAGATCCAATGGCCGTGGTTTAATCTGAGAAAGAGAGGGAAATTCAAATGGAATGAAACGCAGCCGTTTCATTAAACCAGCGCTGGGCCTCAATGCGCTATCCCCACCCCCCTTTTTTTCTGGCCCAATGGTTTTAACTGGCGCCTATTGCTGTCACACCCCCCCTCCCTTTAATTGATTTTAATTATTTTATTTTTCTTCTTTTATTTTTCTGTTTTGTTTAATTCATTAAAAATTGATAAAAGATGATTTTTTTAATTCTTATTTTTTCTATAACTAGATGAGAATGTGTAGAAAATTATAAAAATAAAAATGAGATTTTATTTTTAGGTTTAATATTTTTAATAGATTTTCCAAATAAATAGCTTTTATATTGTTTAAATTTGTATCATGATTTTGTAGGAATTCTTTTAGAACCTTCCCTTAAGGTTTTTAATCCATTCTTTTTTGTGTAATTAGATGATGAATCATAGTTCCCCATAGGAGTTTTTCTAGATTTTTAGAATTAAATTTTGATTAGTTTAATTAGGGTAGACTTAGGGTATCCTAATTAGGGTTTAGATTGTGTTTAGGTGATGAATCCCTTTCTTTGATTGGGTTTTGTCCTGATTTTTAGGTAGAGGCCTATGTAGATGTTGTGAGTAGGTGTTGAGGACCCTTGTGAATAATTGTTAGATTTTTCCCCATTAGTTTAGTATTTTTAGGTATTTTCTGAAGTTGCCTGTTGATTTTGTCTCCCCTGTGGTTATCTGTTCATCTCTGGGGTTTGTTGTGGGGAATTGGTTGTGTGGCTTGTGTTGCCTTGAAGATCCTTGATGGAGAGCATCATGAAGAGAAGATTGTAGATCAAGATTCAGAGACCCAGAGCTTGGCTTGTTCCCTGTCTGTGAGGTTTGAGATCCTGAAGTTTGAAGGGAGTTCATGGTACTTTCCTGAGGAAGGCACTATGAATGACTTTCATTCTTTCTTCTCACCTCTTTCTCAAAGTATCCAATGATGTTGGAGCCAACTTGTGAGTTTAATTTCTCCTGAGGAGGAATGTAAACTGATCACATGTTGTTGAGCCACATGGGATGCAATTCCTAAGTGGAAGTCTCCTAGTACTTTCCTGAGGAAGGTCCTATGGGTCTATTCACTTAGTTCCATTAGTTTATCTAGGATTTCTCAAGTATCCAATGATGTTGGAGCCAACTTGTGAGTTTAATTTCTCCTGAGGAGGAATGTAAACTGATCACATGTTGTTGAGCCACATAGGATACAACTCCTAAGTGGAAGCCTCCTAGTACTTTCCTGAGGAAGGTCCTATGAGTCTGTTCATTTAGTTCCACTAGTTCAGATAGGATTTCCTAAATATCCAGTGATGTTGGAGCCTGCTTGTGAGTTTAGTTTCTCCTGAGGAGGAACGTAAACTGATCACAGTGGTTGAGCCACATAGGGTATGACTCCTGAGTATACACCTCCTAGTGTTCTCCTGAGGAAGACACTATGAGTCTGCTTGCTTAGCTCCCTTTCTTTGGTAAGCTTGTTCTGAAGCTTGAAGACTGGGATTGATCTCTCTTGTTTAGGGTTTTGCTTGAGGGCTGTGCTTAGATTTGATTCAGATTCTGTGATTAGGATTAGGGTTAGAGATTAGATGATTCTTTCTCAAGCATGTGTGTTTGTTTGCCTGTTGGCACTTCATTTCCTTTATCTGGTTCATTGCTTGATAGTATGTTGGTTATCTTCAGTATGATTGCTGTTATTTCATGACTGGCTTGAGGTCGAGACGAGCTTGTGGAGGCTGAAGCCCCACACACATTTCCTCCCTCACTTGCATTGCATGCATTTTACTGTTAAAGCGGATGCTTTTGTCTGTTTTTGTGTATCATTGACATGATCCCTTAGAACTCTCATTTCCTCTGATGAGGATGTGATGATAGACTTTTAGGTTGAAACCTATGCATGACAACATCTAGGAGTTCCCTGTTCAAACCTCAACCATAGGATGAATCCATGGCATGATAACAGTAGGACTTGATAGTCTCCCTCCTAGTTGAGCCATTTTTCCTGTAGTCCCGAACTACGTTTGCTCTGATCTTTCATACCAGATGAAAGTACGTAGGCATAGGATGCGATATCCTAGCGAGCAACCTTTCCCCCATAATCCCCTGTAGTTAGCCGAACTACGTTGACTCTGATTTCTCGTTCCAGACGGGAATACGTAGGCATAAAGCGCGACGCTTTGCCGAGTCATTTTTCTTTTCTTTTTCAGCCAGCCTTGATAGGTAGATAGATTATAACCAACCCGTCCAAGTAAACAAACAAGCGAGGATCCCGTCGAGTACGACGGACGTGAGGGGTGCTAATACCTTCCCCTTGCGTAACCGACTCCCGAACCCAGACAATGGTTGCGACGACCTTGTCTTACCCTTATTCGTCAGGTTTTTCCGATCGTTTCCTTTCCCGCTCTGAGGGATAAATAACGAAAGGTGGCGACTCTTCTGTCGTGCCGGCACCTTATTTTCGCGCAAGCGACAACATCAGTCACGACATTCATACACACTCTAATGTTTTGCCACAAAATGCAGCCAATCAAAAGCACTTACAAACTTCCCCTTTGACAAAATTTTGGCTAAAACACTCTGTTACCATATCAGAGATTTACAAGCAGCAAAAGACATACCATACACCCTATCATGCAGGAAAGCTACTAGCTAAAATACACTCTCAGAGTTGTCTTCATATACTCACACAGTTAGCTCTCAACCTGTTCACAGTCAATTATCTGTCAGTCACCACTACAAATGTCTAACTGTTTTGAGTAACATTCTGGGTTACTCCCCCTAAACTGATGTAACTCATCTCAGTTGAGCACATAACCTGCACAACCTGCAGTCACACATAATACCAAAACATCCAGGCTTTTCTGGATGTCAAGACATTCAGAATAACATCCTGAAGTCACACCATTTCCATAGTAACACTCTATCACCTGTTAGCCTAGACTACAAATGTCACAATTTTATGTGGGCCATTCTGTGTTACTCCCCCTGAAGAGATGCATACCACTTACATTGTGCTAACACTCTGCAGACACACACACACACACACTCCTAAGTAACAGCTAGAAGCTTGCACATTTCTAACATACATTCCTACACACATAGGAATTCACAAAACACCAATAGTTGTTGTCACACCTGCAAGCATGTTTATTTCACATGCACAATAGCACATATGCTCATTAGCAGCACCACCTGCAAATACACAATTGTAGCAGCAACTCAACCAAGTCTTCCACCTGTTCTTACACCTGTTGTTACTACCTAACACTTCTCCCCCTTTTTAGCCACAAATTAAGATCAAAACTAATAAAATAGTATATATCATAATGTGTATCATTATAGATGTTTGGGGTTTTACAAAAAAAAACTGCTTCATGAAGAGCATCACAAATTATCACGCTGTCACAAAACACAAACAAAAGTCTAACCAAAAACAACAAAACTATTCAAACCAGCATCACATCATCATTATCAGCTCAGCAACCAGCAACCTGAGCCACACAACAGTCTACCACCTTAATCTTCCTCTTCTGCATTGGAACTGTCCTTCTCAGAATCTTTGTCACTACTCTCCTCAGAGCTGGCAACATCTTCCTCTGATGCAACATCTTATCCATCATCTTCTTCATCATCATTTCTCTCCTTATTAGTGTCATTGAATTCAGCATCCTCATCTTGCTCAAGAGTCTTGATCAAATTCTCAAGATTTTTCTTCCTTGTCTCCAACTCATTGCAAGTTTCTTTGAGCATTGCAATCACCTCAGTTTTTCTTGTCTTGGCACTCCCTTTGGATGTTTTAGCTGATGTCATAACAATTTCAGGAACATGTGTCCCTTGAAACAACTTGTGATGAAATGACAAAGGACTTTCCTTCTTGCTTGCATTATCATTTTCTTTGAGAATATTGGGATACTGAGCTAAGATTATTCCAAAGATGAGAGATGGAAATGCTATAGGGCCCTTTATGCTATAGCTATCAGCATGCTTCATAGTCTGATCAAATATATATGTCCCATAGTCAAATTTGGTCTTGGTGCCAACAACATAGATAAATTTCCCAAGGATAGTTGCCACAGTAGACTTATGGTTTATGGGCATCCAATTTGCAACACCTATCTTGTGAAGCATAACATATTTGACACTCAGTTTGCTGGCTACTAGCTTTCCTTTTGATGGCCAGCTTCTTACTTGATTGGCTGTTATCACTTGACACACCTTGTTGTTAGAGACAACTACATCAGGGTGTGTTCTATCTGACCTTCCCAAATAGTTATTGATTGTTGTTGAAGAAAATGTGATACACTTCCCTCTTACATACACCTTGCCAAACTCCTTTAATTTCCTATCAACATATTCTTTGACAAATTAATTATGAATTCCTTAACAAGTAATTCATAGCAGTGAGAGAATTGAGTGACAGTTTTTATTAACCCAGCATCATGAATAAGATCCATGACTTCTTTATTTTCAAGAGCATTATGAGCTAGCTCTCTCTCCAATGCCATCCTCTTCTGGAAAACATATTTCCATCTATTGATACATGAGGGGTAGTGAAAAGAAATGTTGTCAATAGGAACATCAGGGACACTAACAGCAAGCTTGCTAGTGGTTGGTTTCTTCTTTGCTAGACTGTCAGATACCTCATCAGCATCATCTGAGATGGATTCAGATTCAGTACTTGATTGAGCCTTCCTCTTTCGTGGAACCACCTTGCTCCATGCTTTGGTAGGCCCAACAAGGGTACTTCTTGTCACAGCCTTCTTCTTAGAAGGACTTTGAACAACAGTCTTCTTCCCCTTCCTAGTCATGAGCCTTTTGGATATGCTAGGATTAATCTTGGCTATTAGATCATTGTCAGAGTACTCATCAAGGTCTACTAAATCAGCATTTTTGTCACCTTGCATGTTACCATCCATTTTATCAGACCCTTGATCCTTGTTATTATCCTCTTGTGAAGTGGATTTCAATGTTTCAACATTGTGAGTGACATCATCTTGATCATCCAGATTAGGAGCAGACCCCTTATTGTTAGGTGGAATGGGTATATTTAGTACCTTGGCTACCATGTTAGCAATGGTGTTATGCGTTTGCTTGGCTTCTTCCCATTGATATCATCATGAGGGACATATGTTGAAAATCATTGATCTTGTCCTGAGACTAGTACTTTAGGTCTTCTTGCATGTGTGGTTCGAGGTTTATTCACCATCAGCCCTTCTGAGGTTAGCATACGCAGGGGAGCTATCTCAAGAACCTCGTTAGGGTTGCTAGACTCAGTTCTAGCATCAGAGTTTGGATTAACGGTGGTGGACATTATTTTGGACGAGATTGATTTTGAATGTTGAGACATTGTTAAGGACTTTGATCGCGTGGAAGATAATTTCTTGTTGAAGGATGTATGGGAGATGAACAATTTGTATTGGCACCAAATGACGTAAGAATTTTGTGTGTAGGAGCTAAAGAGGTGATATGGCAAATAAGGAGGGAACTTAATATTTTGACTAATCAGTAAATGATTAAATTTTAAAATACAATTCCCTAATACCATTAATTGCTCTAATTCCTCATGATGACAAGTCCTCAACTGGCGTTGTGAATTTTCAAATTGAGTAGCCTTGAGATCCCTTGCAACCTTGTCAGCACTATGTAGCTCTGTGTCTCTTAGTCCCACATAATCTTTTCCAAAGTGATGCTAGTCAGTACTATTCATGGCTTTCTTAGGCTGACTTGGATTCCAATTCATGGCACTGAGATTGTCACAAAACAATGTCATGACATCATGAGTGACATTGCTCCCTGTATGCTAGTTAGCTTTCATGGACTCCATCAGGTTCCAGTATAACAGATCTAGATTTCTATTATGCCCATTTTTTGGGTGTCCTTTCTTGGCTTGCCTGCCAACCTAACATTTTCCACACCCTGGAGTTACTTTTGAAGTTCTTCTTACTGATGTCTTGGTCATTGTCTTTTCTAATTGTAGAAGATGTCTACCTTTTTCCAGCCACAGTTGATCCTCCTTTTCTTCCTTGACCAAGGCAGTTAGGTTACTTCTGGGCTCCCATAGATAACAATTATTCTTGGCTCTAGATCCCCTCATGACTTCCTCACCTTCTTCATTGGTGACAATACATTTACCTTTGGTAAATTTGACATTTAAGCCTTGGTCATAAAGATGACTTATACTTATAATATTTACAGTCAATCCTTTAACCAACATGACATCATCCAGTTTTGGAACACCAGAGCAATCTAGTTTTCCAGCACCTGTGATTTTTCCTTTAGCTCCATCTCCAAATGTTACATGACTTAAGGAATGAGGTTTTATATTTACCAAAACATTCTCTACCCTAGTCATGTTTCTAGAGCAACCACTATCAAAATACCAATCTTCTTTGGTAGGCATCCTTAGAGAAGTGTGGGCTACTAAAGCCACGTTCTTGGCAACCCATTGTCTTTTCTTGTTAGAAGCATCCTTCTTGGGTTTAGCATGATGTTGTTCCTTGACATGAGCACCCTGTTTGGATTTTCCTTGATGAGGATGACTAGGAAATCCATGTAACCAGAAACAAATAGATTTAATATGTCCAAGTTTTCCACAGTGGTAACACCTATACCCTTGGAATTTTTTCTTGGTTTTGTTCCAGCTTTTGTTTCTCTGATGTTGTGACATTGGTCGTGACATCCATTTTGACCTCTGAGTTTCAGGGTTTGGCCTAATGGGTTTTTGTTCACCAACATATCCTAGTCCATACATGTTTCCAGCTTTCTGACCACTCTTTAGAATTTTTTCTAGAGTGTCAGTCCCAGGGTTTAGCATCCTTATGGATCTTGACATTTGATCCAGTTTAGATTCCAACAAATTGACCTCACTTTTGAGTGAGTCTATTGTTGCTAGATGCTCTATCTTCTCAACCTCTAATTCCCTTATGGACTTCTTCTATTGCTCTCCTTGCTGATATAATTTTGTACTTCTGATGTGTAGCTTTTGATATGAGGCTGCAAGCTCATCAAAGGTCAATTCATCTTCACTTGAGTCATCATCAGATATACACGCACTGTTCAGAATGGTGACATGTTTGGCAGACTCTTCTTCTGATCCACTTTCAGAATCTCCATCAGACCAAGTGACTGCTAGGTCCTTTTTCTGCTTCTTGAGATAGGTAGGACATTCAACTCTAATATGTCCATACCCTTCACATTCATGGCATTGTACTCCTTTGCTTTGGCTTGATTTATCCTCAGACTTATCCCTTCTACTGATGTCAGAAGAAATGTTCTTGGCATAAGGTTTAGACTTATGGTATATTCTTTTGATCAGTTTATTAAATTGTCTTCCAAGCAATGCTATTGCTTCTGAAAAATTCTCCTATTTTCCACCATTGTCTTCTTCTGAGTCATCTGCAGTGTTTGAAACAAGAGCTATGCTTTTTTTCTTTTTCTCCACAGCCTGATCACACATTCCCATCTCAAAGGTTTGGAGAGAACCAATGATTTCATCCACCTTCATATTGCATATGTCTTGGGCTTCTTCAATGGCAGTGACCTTCATGGCAAACCTCTTAGGTAAAGATCTGAGAATCTTCCTTACAAGCTTTTCTTCATACATCTTTTCTCCTAAGGCTCCTGAGGTGTTTTCAATTTCAATAATATTCATGTAGAATTCATGAATAGTCTCATCCTCCTTCATTTTCAGACTTTCAAACTTGGTGGTCAACATTTGTAGTCTTTACATTTTGACTTTTGAGGTTCCCTCATGAGTTGTTTTGAGAGTGTCTCAAACCTCCTTATCCAGTTCACAATGATGCACCAGTCTGAAGATGTTTTTGTCTATACCATTAAATAGTGCATTCAATGCCTTAGAGTTTCCAAGAGCCAAGGCCTTTTGCTCTTTGTTCCATTTCACTTCAGGAATTAACACAGATACTCCATCTTTGTCAGTCTTCACTGGATGTTCCCATCCTGAGTTTGCAGCTCTCCATGCCTTGTTGTCTAAATACTTTAAGAAGGCTATCATTCTAGGTTTCCAGTAGTCATAATTAGAACCATCAAGAATTGGTGGTCTGTTTGTAAATCCTATATCTTTATCCATAGTACCAGAATTTATTTTCCCTAGATCTCACCCAGAAAATAACAAGCAGGGTGCATGCTCTGATGCCAATTGAAATTCTAGGTACCCAACAGTGGATGTTATCATGAATGTTATGACATCCACAATAACATAGACTACAGAACTTAGAAAGCAAACTGTAAGGGAAAGCAGTAAATAACACAAGTAATTGTTTACCCAGTTCAGTGTCAACAACACTTACATCTGGGGGCTACCAAGCCAGGGAGGAAATTCACTATTAGTCGAATTAATTTAGAGTCAAACAATCAGTTTGCACTCTTCACTTAAGACCTACCCAATGACACTTCAGCCTAGAGACCACTAGACCTGAGTTACCAACTCACTCCCTCTCAATCACCTCAGTGATATCAATACACAATTACAAAAGAGATACAAAGACACACTTCAAACACACCTTGATCTTGCTTCACAACTTTGATCAAGTGACACAACACTCTTGCTTAACAACTTTAGAGTGACACACTAAACAGCTTAACAATATTAAACCAATGCAATCATACAACAGACAATTGCTTGGTTAACATGTATTCCTAAGACACAATACACACACGAAGAACAAACCTCTTCACCTAAAAATACACTCTCTGATCTCTCTACCCTATTAAGGTCCATCCTCTTGTTATTTATAGCACCAGATGTCCTTTGGGCCTTTGTGCAGAATTTAGGTTTACCCAAGACAAACCTCTCTTCAAGAATCTGCACACTTACCATTTAGGTCAGGGACATTTTATTTCACCAAAGCTTCTAAAATGTTTCCTGACTTCCAGCTTGAGCTTCTAAAATGTTTCCTGAATTCTAGCCTGAGCTCCCTCATTCTAAATACCAGAAAAACTAAGCTGTGTGCCCTAATGTCATACGCTCAATGTCATAACATTTAGCATGACATCCAACTTAACTTACTTTTAGCTAACTCAACTTACCCTGCAGAACACTTTTCATGTATGTCATAACATCAGTCACGACATTCATACACACTCTAATGTTTTGCCACAAAATGAAGCCAATCAAAAGCACTTACAGACCTTGAGTAAGACCAAGACAAAAATGAATTCCAATTAACTTGTCGATATTGCTACTCCTTTGCGTTATTTATCTCCAAGATTTCACGCATGATTAATTGCACCGATTGTTCCACAAGACTTCAATTCGATTCTCCATTCTATGTTACTTCCTTTGCGTTCTTTATCTCCAAAGGATCCTTTGTGTACTTTATCTCCAAAGGTTTTCACAATGTCACAATCCTCTCTTGAACGTCTTGCACGAAAACCCCCAAACATTCACACAATCTTAGAGGATAAACCCGCAGTTTTTCCAGATGAAAACCCCTGCAAATCTCAACCCAATATCTCGGCTACACAAGAACCCAATTGGACCTTATCAGGCCTTCGCCTAGCTGGCACCGCAACAAAATATTATTATGTGTGATTTGAAAGTGTGTAGACATATGACAAATGTTGAAGATGATGAACAAATGCAGGTGTTGGTGCGGTAAAGCAGCAAGCAAAAAATATTAAGTACCCAGTTTTATCGTCTCCACAGGAATTAGTGCTATATGAATGCCATTCAACGGTTTCCATATTTCTAAGCTTGTTTTCAAAATATTTGGTTTAAAAGGTTCAAAGAACCGTGGATAAAAACAGAAAATATAAATAAAGACTGAAATATAAACGGAGCCTTGTTGGGATTGGATTTCATCAATTGATAACATATGCATTCTTCTGACCAAATTAAACATAGCGCAATCGTACGTCTAATACCCTTACGTATCACTTACGACAGAGCTTATCTCTAATAAAACGTCGAGAAAACAACCATGTTATCTCATTGGTGATCTCTCTACCAACATAAACACAATACAAAGCATTAAGAATTGATACTCACGCAATTGCTAAGCCTAAATCTATCTCTAGTATTTAGGACCTAACAGGTAATCATCCTAGATCCAGATCTGAAGAGTATATCTCTATTACGGTTCAAATCAAAGATAAATAAGTAAGCAAAGATGTTACCCAAATCAGATAAACGATTGTTTTGCATAAAACACAATGATCAAAATACGTACACACGCTTAACCCTTTTTTACATGTATTCATCTAATCCGCCAAATGGTTATAAACATCATTCTTCATCACTATTATATACCCACACAATATCATATTGATCCTACCCATGCTACTTAATCAACACAACACCATAGAAGATACAATGAATATCAACTTCAAAACCATGTCAAAAGCTTGTTCATTGATAGAAGAAAATCTTAGATCAAACATGTGAAAAGGTTTTGTCAAGACCCACATACAAGCAATCAAAGACAATCAATCAATAGAGAATCCAAAATAGTTCACAAACATAAATTAGATGAAATACATAAGGTATCAAAAGATTACAATCCAAACCCCGACAAGATATCGAAGATCTTACCTCCTCCCTCTTAGGGTTTTGAGTTTCTCTCTCTAGAAGAAATAAAGAGAGATAAGTTCTGCTATCCAAAATTTTAAAAAACGAAGTTATGACCTAAAAAAGCAAGAAAATCACTTAAATACACGTTCAGGATCTGTCATGTTCGCCTAGCGAACAACTAGTGAACCTAGCAAACTTTTGGTACTTGTGGTTCTGTCTAATTCTGGGACTGTTCGTCGGCCTGCTCTCCTAGCAAGCAAGAATGGTTTTCTTTGCTAGCTCCATCGCTACCTGCTCGCTTAGCAAGCATGACAGCATATTGCCACTGGAAGTGTTCGCTGGAGACTCGTTGCGCCTTCGCCTAGCGAGTGCTCGCTACTCCCTCGCTGCATCTTCGCCTAGCAAGCTTGCTGTTTGTTTGCTTGCTTTCTCAGTTCCTTTGCCCATTTCTTGTGTCTTACTTTTCCATTTGTTTTGTGCCTAATTCCTGCACAATAGCACACAAATCAAAGGTACCAAGATATTTTCACACTATATTGCAAACCAAACAAAACAAGAGTGGTTTTCAACACTTTCTTGACGAAATTAAGTGAAAGATGCCAACTTTTGATAGATCAAATAAGTGAAATTTGGCATCTAACAGCAGGCTAATTTTATGGTATCCCCGGTTTGGAAGGAAGCATGAAAGATGTATTTATAGTTTTGGAAGATTGGTGGCAAAGAGGTAATTTTTGGAGTAAAAAAATGAACAAAACAGACCCACTTAAACAACATGTGTCGGCTTGAACGATGGATGTGCCGACATATAATGTCAAATATAATAACATGTGTCGATCTGAATAGACCTATGTGTCGACCCAAATCAAACAGAGGCCACAACCTTATTTACGACAACAGATGTACCTGCCTGAAGCACGTATGTGCTGATACATAATGTTGAAACTTCCAGTATGTGTCGACCTTAAAGGACCTATGTGCTAGCTCAAATCAAACAAAACCTATAGCCTTATTTAAGATAGTATATGTGACGGTCTGAAGCACGTATGTGCCGACATATAATGTTGAAACTTCCAGTATATGCCGGCCTGAAATGTGTATGTGCCAAAACATGTAGTGCATTTTTGTGCAGAAATTTATTTTTCATGATTCCTAACACCTCTAATGCAAGAGAGTCATACATACTTAGAGATGTTGTTCAATATACCAAAATGCAAAGTAGCTTCAAAGTAGTCAAATCTGGGAAAGGTGTCATACTTCTTAGGCATGGAATTTCAAGTGTCGAAGCAAGGTATAATGCTACGTCAAAGAAAGTATGTCAATGAGATACTCAAGAGGTTCAAGATGGATGATTCGACTTCTGCATCTTCGCCTGTCGAACCAAATTTGAAGTTGGAAAAGCATGGAGAGGAAGACAATGTCGATTCAAATTTGTTACAGTGAGAATCAGCTATCAAGCTATTAATTAACTTGAACTACAAATCTTTGAATTTACCATCGAGCTTTGATTTATCCAAAGGAAAGGGTAAAGATCAAAGAAAACCCTAAGTGCATTATGTAACAACAAAGTTAAAAGATCTAAGGTTTGAGAGTTGGTTATACCTATGGAAGGTGTTAGCATCCTAAGTATATGTAGTACTCTATAGGAACCTCTTGTTAGTATTTGTGTTATGTTATTAATTTGATTGCTAAGGGAAGATTGCTAAGGTAAAGACCTAAGGTATAAACACTAA
The DNA here is from genome assembly GCA_963859935.3 of Lathyrus sativus. NCBI lineage: Eukaryota > Viridiplantae > Streptophyta > Magnoliopsida > Fabales > Fabaceae > Lathyrus > Lathyrus sativus. The sequence continues at coordinate 669,604,071 of OZ012740.1, forward strand.
GTTTGCTCGCCAAGACGCTGCATCTCGTGCCTACATATTCTAACTAAGATAAAATCAGAGTATTCATAGTTCACCTAACTAGGGATGAGGAACTCTTGACTATGGTCAAGGTTCTAGAGGGGATTAAATATTCATAACCATGATACTTACATAGAGTTAACCTACTCTCTAAATCTAAGTTGAAAACTAACCTAACTAGATTTGACTTTAACCAAAGATAAATGGGAAAATGAAAACTTATAACTATGATACTCACATAGAGTTTACCAACTCTAACTTAAATCTAAATTGCAAGACCAATTGGTTCTAACCAGACCAAAAGGAGGGGGATAAGTGTCAGTCGTTAGTGGTTAGAGGGCTCGGAAAGATATCGCATATTATGCCTATGTATCTTAACTAAGAAAGGGGAATCAGAGCCTCCGTAGTTCAGCCAGTGAGAAAAGGGGAACTCTTGATTATGGCCAAGATTCCAAGGGGAAATAAGTATGCATAACCATGACACTTACACTAAGCGCAACGACTCCAAACCTAAACTAGGTTGAACAAGCAATATTCTCATAAGGTCTCGGGGGAAAGATGGGAAAAGGCTATCCAACATGACATTGTGATCAACTAGGGGATCCTTTTCTTTAGAATCAAATAAACAGGCAAACCAAAAGTTCCAAAAGCTACAATAGAAAAGACATCAAAGATCAAGGATTAATCACAACCAAATGCACTAAGAATTAAATTTAACACTAAACATCAAGAATTAACTAAAACGGAAAAGGGATGGTCAAGATTATCTTAAGAATTAAATAAAATCTAAAAAAACTAAATGACTAGCCAACTAAACCTCATTAAAAATTAGTCTAATTAAAACTAATTAATTAAAAAACTCAAATTAAAACTAAAATAAATTAAAAATCTAATTAAAAGCTAATTAAATGGACTATAATTAAAAGTAATTAACTAGTAAACTAAAATTTAAATAAACTAAATTTTTTTTAAAAAGAAACTAATTGACTACTAACTAAACTAATTCTAACTAAAAAAAACTAATTGACTATAACTAACTAGTTAATTAATTACTAAATCTAGTTAAAACTCAAGAAGGGTGCAGGCTGCAGAAAATAAAGGACCGGGAATTGTATGGGCTTTATTTATCTAAACCCAAGATTTTGGTTCAGGGGTTCATCAAGCGAACCATGTGGGAAAAAAGAAAAAAAAACACATGGGCCTAGGGCCCGATCCATAATTACCAAGTGAAAAATAAATAGAATGAAAAGAGATAAAATCTTATTCAGAAACACAACACATCCGCTTCTCAAACGCAAAACATATAGTATGGACGAAAAAGGAACGAACTTCAGAAGGCACACCCAAGCTCAGAACAATAAATCAAACACACGTTCACCTTCTCTTTCAATCGTGATTACTTTCTCTCTCGCAAATGGCTTCTCTCACATTCCGCACATCTTCTCCCACTTTCTCTTCCCTTTCGACCTCGCACCCGTCTTCACTCAATCGACGACAGTGGATGCGTATGGTGGGTTTCCGTTGTGTTGGAATCAATGGCTATCATGAATTTCTAAGGATTGTTAAATTGTGGATGGGAATTTCATATGGTGGTGAATTTTGTTATGTGCTTTGTTTGGTTTTTTAGTGGAGACAAAACCACCACGTAGGGTATGCTTCCATATTTTTTATTGATGGTTAGAGATTCTTTTGATGTTATTTTTGGTGAAGAGCCAATATTTGTGTGTGTAGAATGGTATAAAAAATAGAAAAGGGTGTTTTGCAAAGGTCTAGGGTAAGTTGCAGGCTATGGTAGTGAAGGGGTAGGGTTGTGGACGGCGACATATCTGTTTTGGTGTTACTGATAATGAAGCCAGCAATACTGTTATCATAAACAAAAAAATAGAGTTTGCAATGTTTGGTGCTCTTTCTTGGAGGGAGCTTGTTGGTTCCCGTTTTTTGAATATTAAGGTTCGGTTTTTGAACATTCAAGGTTCCCTTTTTTAAGATTAAGGTTATGGTTTATTTGTTGAAAAAAAATCGGGTGGAGGTTTCAAGAGATTCTCCCTTATTATTGTTTGTTATTTGTCTCCTTTAATTTCTTATATTCGTTTTAAAATTTTAGAATCCTCTTTTTAATTTCAAGGCTTTATCTTACATGGATGCTATGTCATTCTCACTGCAGGTTGTTGGGAGTAGTGATGCAGGTTTATGTTGACATATTGTTGTAGTTGTGCTGATGATGTGCGATTTTCAGGGTGTATCGCAAGTGGTGGCTAGAAAGTAATGCATATGGCTTGTGTTTTGTAGCAGGATAGTTGCAGAATATTTTAGATCGTTTTGGTATGTGGTCTTTTGGATTGTACAATGTTGCAGCAAGGGAACATGACAGATGAACAAGATCCTTTGTGAATTGTTTTTTTGGAATTTTCATTGTGCATAAGTGGTATAATTTCATGTTGACTTATTGCTTTCAGGACACTTTGGCAGTTTGTGGAAATGTTGTGGCACGCGATCTCTTGTGGCTAGAGATAAGTTTTTGGAAAGTTGGTCTTACAATCATGGTTGGGTCTTAGGGTCAACATGGGCTGAACATTTTCCTCAGCATTTTGTTTGCCATTTTTTGGAATATGGATTTGGTTGTATTAATGATCATGGGTCTTCAATTATCTCGTAATGGACTTTTGTAATATGGGCTTCGAAATATATAATTGTGTTATTTTTTGGAATTTTATGGGTAGTTAGTAAAGGATTATTGACAAGTTTGGTTAAATAAAAAATGAGAAAATAAGTGAATTTAAAGAAAGGATAAAAAGACTTTTTCTAAAAGGAAGAGTTTAAAAATAAAATGGAAACCTGAGACGGACATTGAGATGGATTGGATTTAAATAAGTGAAAATGGATTTTTAATGGATAACTGAAACGAAATAAATAAAAAATGGATAGTAATGGAATAGATAAATGATAAAAATAAAAAATGGAACATGGACCAATGACTAAGAAAGTGGTTTGGAAACAAATGAATAGCAAAGGGGATAAAGTGGTTACGGGATGGGTATGAGTTTTTGTAACGTGTCTCCAAAACACTTAAAATCTTAACTGCCACAAATCCTGAGTCATATGACCAGGACCCTGCATCCTGACTTCACCAGATGAATTAAATCTGACATTGACCTTGATCTGGTTGTCCTCAGATATGCATCACTGATCTAAACCACACTCAACTTGAGAATGAAAACAAATCCTCCTTCTTAGCTCAGATCAATTCAACTTCCACAAAACTAGACTAAATAACACACACATATAACCTGCTTGCATCAAACGAAACTTAATTGAACGAAATTTGCCTAACTTAAACTCAAAGGTAAGAAACCTTAATCCTCCAGAGCCTAATTCAGGATCTTTCTAGTCAAACCACTAATAAACCTTAAACAAACTACACCCATGTGGCCATTTAGAGGACTGAAATCATGCATTGATAAACCTCTGATAGAAACTAATCATGACAATTGAAAATCCAACACCTTTACCTCAAACTTTAGTACCACAATCGAAAGAAACGACCTCTGAACAATGGAAATCCAACTCAAAAGAAAACCTCATGTCCAACCCTAATTCAACCATCTTTGAAGCTTCTGAAGTCCATCCCTGATTCGCAAGTGAAACAAAAATAAACAAAGGCTGATAACCGGTTAGTTATGCAATATGATTGACCTAAAATGCTTATGAAAAAGATCAAAGAATATGAAGGTAAAATTTGGGGTATGACAGTTGCCGCTATTTAAATATCCTTACATGATGACACGAGTGATGAAAATCCTCATGAAATTATAGTGGAAGGTATTTAAATACAGATAACTGAAATTTTTTTCCTTTAGATGCAATGACATGCTATGCCATGGACAAAAGAAAACTATGCAATACTGACATGCAATGGATTCTAATATGACGAAAATGATGGAATGCTAAATGAAAAATGTAGATGAAAACGAAAGAAAACAGAGACAGAGTCAACACAATGAGTAACTACTCACTAGAGACGACAAAACACTAGGAAAAAGAAATAAACTAGGGAAATTCTAAAGTGATTGAGCAACAGGCCTGATCATGACCATGTGAAACTTTAGAAGGAATGAATCCTCACTGAAGATATAATTAAGAGACAGTCTCCAATGGGGAATATCCAGAGAAATTAGTTAACAAGTTCAGACATGACTGGATGACACACTAGAATAAAGATGAATAGACAAACTCTTTACTAGTGATAAAACCAGAAAGAAGTATGACCTCCACTGGAGATTAATTTAAATAGAAGGTTGGTCTTATGACAAGAGAATCAAAGAAAATGGTATTCTAAACAGAGACCAAGGGAATTAAGAAATCACCTTCTTACAAGAGATCAGGAAAACATTGGAAAACAAACAAACTTTCTGGAAAAGAGAAGACAAAAAAGACCATTGGACTTTCAGAAAAGTTCAAACGAGATATTTAAGAAACACCAGAAAAGACAGAGAAATAACAAACTCTAAATATTAATAGCAATATGGGATAAGAGTGCAAAAAACAATTGGATTTTAGGTACCAATAACCATTGGACTTTACCAATTCCAATAACCACTGGATTTTAACAATGCCAGTAACCACTGGAATTTCAAATAATGCCAATTACCATTGGACTTTAAACAAATTCCAGTCACCACTAGACTTTCAAAAATGATGCTAAATACCATTGGACTTTCAACAAATGCCAGTCACCACTGGACTTTCAAAAGAAATGCCAATTACCATTGAACTTTAAACAATGTTAGTCACCACTGGACTTTCAAACGAAATGCCAATTACCATTGGACTTTCAAAATAAATGCAAATTACCATTGGAATTAAACAAATTTCAGTTACCACTGGACTTTCAAAAGGAATGTCTATTACCATTGGACTTTAGGTACCAATAACCACTGGACTTCACCAATGCCAATAACCATTGGACTTTAACAACTCTAGTAACCACTAGACTTTCAAATAACACCAATTACCATTGGACTTTAAACAAATTTCAGTCACCACTGGGTTTTCAAAAGGGATGTCAATTACCATTGGAGTTTCAACAAATGCCAGCCACCACTAGATTTTCAAAAGAAATGCAATTACCATTAGACTTTAAACAATGCAAGTCACCACTAGACTTTCAAAAAGGATGCCAATTACCATTGGACTTTCACAAATTCCACTCACCACTGGACTTTCAAAAGAAGTTCCAATCACCATTGGACTTCACATGGATGTTGGTATTAACCAGATGAACATAATTTGATAACAATAGACTTAAAGGGGCCAATGGCGATTAGACTTGCAAACAACAGTGTTAGTAATAACTAAACTTCAAAGGGGAGACAATTAACAACCAGACAAGCAGTAATAACATATGTGTGACAAACAAAGATCTTAACCAAGATGCCAGTTACCACTAGACTTGGGGTAAAAGCTAGTGACAACCAAATATCTTAACAAAGATGCCAATCGCAACTGGACTTTACTGGGGATCTCATAAAGAGATGTGGATTGGTTGCTTTATGAGCCAATTTCCTCAAATCAAGAGAAAAAAATAGAATCTTTATCAAGTTTCTCAAAGAGATGCCATTCGATCTGGGTATAAATTCTAAAGAGATATTGTTACGATAACACTGCTGGAAAATGATTTTGTCTTCAATGGGGATTTGTCAAAGATTCTTCTTGTGGGATACATTGCAAAATAAAAGCACGCCTAGCTTAGATTTGGAAGCAACACCTCCCAGGGACCAAAGTCCAATCTAGGAACAAGCTCAAAATAATCATTCAAACAAGACTCCAAACATTGAGGAGTGGACTCAAATGGAGATTTATCTTATCCAAACATAGAGAAGATAATTGAAGCAACCATCATCCACGAGGATCGAACTCTGTGGGGAAATTAGAAATGGTGGGCATTTCATGCCTAAAGGCTAACAATTCTTTTGGAGAGAAGAGACAAACCCAGTCACTTGGAGAAATAAACACCAAAGTGAATGAAACAAGTAAACACCAGAATGGTAGTAAAATGCTCAGATGATATGCATATGTATGAATGCTTGTATGCCATGTTTATGCTCATGCTTATTGTAGATATTTTTGATTGACTGCATTTTATGGTAAAACATTAATGCATGTGTGAATGTCATAACTGATGTTATGACATAAATAATGAGTGTACTGCAGGGTAAAATTGGACAGCTAAGAGCCAAGTATGTTGGATGTCATGCTGGATGTTATGACATCAAGCAGATGACATCAGGACGCGTGTTTAAGTTTTCTGGTATTAGCTTAGGCTATACTTCAGGAAAAAATTTAGGAAGCTTAGTTATCTCAAGCGAAATGCCAGGCATTGCTGAGCATAACATGAAATGCCCCTGGCCTAATTGGAAGTGCGTAGCTTCATGAAGAGAGGTTTATCTTAGGTAAATCTAATTTCTTCACTAAGGCCCAAGGATTGTATGCTGCTTATATATACAGAAGTAGCAATCCTAATTCAATAGTTCTTGGCAGTGTTTAGAGAGTGTGTATTGAGTGTCCTTGTGAGTGAAGAGTTATGTTCTTCACGTGTAGTTTTGTGTCTTAGGAATACTTGTGAGTCAAGCAATTATCTGTTGTATGATTGCATTGGTTTAGTGTTTTTGAGTTGTTTGTTAATTGTGTCACTATAAGCTTTTAAGCAAGAGTGTTGTGTCTCTTGATTGAAGTTGTGAAGCAAGATCAAGATTTGTTTGAAGTGTGTCTTCATTTCCATTTGTAACTTTGAATTAGTTTATATCACTATTGTGATTGAGGGGGAGTGAGTTGGTAACTCAGGTCTAGTGTTAGGCTGAAGTGTCATTGGGTAGGTCTTAAGTGAATAGTGTAAACTGATTGTTTAACTCTGAATTAATTCTACTAATAGTGAATTTCCTCCCTGGCTTGGTAGCCCCCAGATGTAGGTGTAATTTGCACTGAACTGGGTAAACAATTCTCTGTGTTATTTACTGTTTGTTTATAGTTTGTTATTAAATTCTGTAGTCTGTGTTATAGTGGATATCATAACATTCGTGCTATAGTGGGTACCTAGAATTTCACTCAGGCTATACTTTAGGAAACATTTTAGGAAGCTTAGTTATCTTAGGAGATTCTTATGATTGATGAAGAATCTCCTCTATGATGGATTAACTATAAAGCTTTCAAGATTGATTGATGTTTTAACGTCTCAAACTTTTTTATTTTTTCCACTCTTTATCAGTTTCCAGACCACAAGAAAGAGAAGAAATACAAAAAAAGATTAAAAATTTAGTAATTTATCAATCCTAATTCCAAATCTTTATACAGTGATGACGAGTGTTTTCAAGAACCTGAATTAAGGAAGCAAAAACCGAATAATCTGATATATGTACAAGAAAAAAGAAAAACAAGTGAAAAAATTAACAAAGACACAAATTCAACAACCAACACCAACGACATTTAATTTCAAATCAATGCATAAAGAAAAAAAATATTTTTTTTTTACTTATCAAAAGTAAGTTAGAGTTGTTTAGTAGAGTATATAATTTCACCTCATATATAGATGTAGAAAATATCACCTTATTGAATAGGTAAGTGATTGTTAGGAACTAGGCATGACAACGAGGTGAGACGGAGACGGTTTTTACCTTCTCCAAATCCAAACCCGAATCCCCAAATAATTTTTGTTCTCCTCCCTAAACTCAAATAGAAATGAAGAATTAAAACTCAAACTCTTCCCAAATGGGTTCGAGTATTCTCGCCCCACCACCATCTATTCAGTGAAGTCAATTTTTTTAATAGAAAAGTTTATTATTTACAATATTAAATTACATTACAAATAATAAAATAAAATAATCTCAAAAAATTTCATTCATACATTCCAAATGTTTTAAATAATAAATACAAATTACAATATTCTAAATTATCAAAACTAAATAATAATTTATATAATAAAGTGAACCGGACAGATTCTGGTGGATACTAATATCCTCATTACCTAATCATTCATCATATTTTATAATCGGAAAAAAATCAAACTCTAACCCAAACTCATTCAAAGTGGATTTTTCCTCTCAACTTCGGGACAGGTTCGAATGGGTATCTGTGGGTACGAGTTATGTTGTCATGCCTATTAAGAACGATGAGTCAGTAAAAAAATGGGTTAAAGATTTTTTTCACTCAAAATAAATTAGATTTAAAAACGTGTTTGAGGGGGATGAGTTTGTTAGAAAAGTTAGGGAGTGCGACGATGGAAGAAGAAGAAGAGAGAAAGGGGGAAGAAAGAGGTGTGTGGAGGTTGGGTTTTTTTTTGGAAGAGAGAAGAAACTTGATTTATATGTTATAAAAAATATTTCATGTCAATTAAAAATAATTCTAGTTCAGCCAAATTAATACTAATAATATTATATTCAATAGAGCTACCATTATAATCAATGCCACCATTCCTTGAAATGAATTTTTCCTGTAAACAATAATGAAATTCTTATTTCTAGGTATTTTTCAAAAAAGTGTTTGGATAACACTTTCATCATTACTCATAACTATTTGCAATATTGGGGTAATAGAGGTTCCTACACAAATTTCATTCCCCATGGGAATCTTATTCTTAACCCCTACCATGAGAACAAAACCATAGAAATGTGATAGTTAAATCTTTCATACTCATGAATGTAATTTTGCAACTTTGTAGTAAACATGGAAATACATATTTCCTGCACATATATTCCTGAAAATGTAGACAGAAAAGATTTTTGAAATGAACATTATGGTCTAACCTTTTAGAGAGCTTTCAAGACAAACATAATTTCACTTAAAAAGATGAGAAAAGCATGAATACAATCTCCCATGGAGGAAATGTGTTTACAAAAAAATCATGTTAGATTATTCAATGAAAATAAGTCTTAAAGGAAGTCCATCGGGGAAACCTTCAATATCCTTAATGCAGCTAAGATAATCAAGATCCAATTTCAAATTCTTAAAAGCATATGCAAAAACGAATACATCTAACCTGATAAAATAAATACAACTACAAAATTATAACAACCTTTATTATCCAAATCTTAATTAATTAATTAATTAATTAATTAATTTCTCTTAAGTGCGAAAAGATTAGGTAGCTAAATTCCAATTGTATCAGTTTCGGTGAACAACACAAAATCGTCGACGGTGAATTGAACGATGATCTCAGCAAACACATCAACCACAACTCTTCTATAAGGTTCTTCATTATTGCAAAGCACACCGTCCATATCAAACAACACTGCATAAACTTTACTCAAAATTCTTAACTACTGATTTTACACAGCCATTGCAATAATTGAGATGCTAAGCATTGAGGCCATCAGAGAAGTCATGATTCAACAAAATATTAGCAACCTTCACTAATCCAGAATCAGAGGCACGACTACAAGTAAAAAACGAACAAAATGTAAACATTTCAGAAACTGAATGAATAAGAGTTCTTAGAGGAAAATTTACTTAGAATACATGTCATCCACTGGCAGACACGATACTGATATATTAAAAGATGAATTAATGTGCTTCTGTAGATTTTAGATCAGTTGTCATGTGAAACATTCACATTGAAAGTGACACAAAATTAATAGATAATAATACTAACCTTCACAAGTTTCATGTAATCCATTCGATAAAGCTGATCACCACACAACATCATAATGTTCTATATATTTTTATGCTCAACATCTTAAACTCAAGTTCACGAAGCTTATTCCTCTTTCTGGTTGACTAGAAGAATATTGTGCCAAATCTACAAATATTATGAACATGAAATCTAACTATGACATACCTCAAACAACCAAAGGAACCGTCTTACAACATTGGTCGTACCCTGAAACTACTTATTTCCTGATTCGCCGAGTGTTTGTGTTGTTGCCAATACCTACCATAACAAACTTTTAGTTTCCCTACATCAAGTGAAAGTAAAAATATAGATCACAACAACAAATCAAAGGTGTACCTCAATAAAACTACCACCACATTTGACACCACCTCCCAAATTATACGTTTGAGAAATGTCGTGGTTGAAAGACTAAGAATTGAATTGTGTAAGGATGTAAACTTTATTAATTATGCTATTAGTACAATTACTCATTGATATGTCCACCATCCTATAACATCCTCCAAATGACACCTAGGCATCACATGAAGAACATAAAAAGATACAAAATTTAGTGAATTCATGCCTGAAAAAACGTGTCACAATCGCTTCTTACAAGATTCCTATGGTAGTTGGATCTAACTCTAGTAAGGATAGCTTCATGGTTCAACAAAGTTTTAGAATGTAGTCAAAGTCTGTTCACATGTTGATCCTTCAAGCTTCTCATAATTTCATCATCGGTGACAGGGAAATAAGACTCTCCTTTTGGTCCATGTTCAACCGAGGACCATTTCTCAAAGCCACAATATCAATATTGGTCATGTTCTCCTTGAATGTGCCTAAAAGGTTCTTGTAATACCTAAGAACCTCTTGTTCAATGTCTTCCTGCTTCTGGAGGGCATTCCCATCAGCATCCAGCAGATTGTCAACTTGATTATGCCTTTGTCTACTTTTCAAAGCTGCACGAAAGTAAGAATTATTGCCATCACCAAGCTTTATCCAATCTGAATGATGGATTTTAACATAAAGAAAATAATCTTTTAAGTTTTTTTTTAAATTACTTGATTACAATTTATTATTTAGATTAAAAAAATATGAAAAATGGTTGAAATAGTATAATTTTAAGAAGTATTCATCTAAAGTTAAATTTAAAAAATCTCAAATAACACATAAAAGCAAGAAATTTGAAATTTCTCTCCAAAAAGATCCGTTACTTTTATAAAAAATAAAAATAAGTTTTTTATTCATTCTAGAAAGTAAAGAGCTACTAAACAAAAAGGTAAAATAAGCTTAGTGAAAAGTATACTCCACTAACAAAAAAATAATATAGAAATAGGCTAAAATGTGTCAACATTATTGTTCCAGACTTGCTTGAAATTTCTCTCCTACTTGAAATATTATGAACATTAAATTCGTTATTATTTATCTTTCAAATCTTACAAGTCGGTCTCTATATTTTTCATAAATTTCAAATTGATTTTTTTTTAAATTACGGTTTAATTCTTAATAATTTTTTTAAATTACAAAAGAGTCTTCTTTTTTTTGGAAAATGCAAATTAGTTCATACTTTACCAAAATTTAAATTTAGCATAAATATTTAAAATTTATAAAAAAAAATCCAAAAATTTAACAATAAACAATTTTAAAAATAAAAGGAATTCAATTGAAACATTTAAACTATTTAGAATCAATTTGCCATTTAAAATTAGGGGTGGGAATAGGCTGACCTATAACCTATCATAAGCTTATTTTTGGGTATGAGCTTTACTTTTTGAAGACCTGATTGGTCTATTAACCTATTTAAAAGTCTACTTTAAAGGTGAGAAAAATACACAAGAACGGAGCGGGGGGGGATGAATTGTGTTTCCCAAATCCTATCTACTTCTGAATAACAAATGAAGCGGGAAAGAATGACAAAAGTAAATAAATAGGCAAAAAGCATAGAAAAGTTATCATGGTTTCTCCCCAACTGAGAGTAGTCAAGTCCTCTTGCAGCACAAGAGATTTCCATTATAATCAAACATATCACAACTGCTTATACACTCAAGTATAAGACTTTTCCTTGCTCAAACCTACAACCTAAGAATTCCTTGCTTAAGTAGCACCTGATCAAGACTTCCTTACTTAGATCCTCAGATCCTAAGACTTTCCTACTTAAATCCCTTATATTCAAGACTTCCTTACTTATACTTCTTGAGTATAAGGCTTCCTTTTTAGACCTTCAGTCTAAGACTTCTTTGCTCAGATTCCTCAAATCTAGGATTTCAATGCTCAAGCCCAAGGCAAGATACTTTTATCTAAACTAACTGTTTAGAGAAGGAATAACTTACAACAACACTTGATTAACAATCAGAGGTGTTCAAATACAACACATTTTAACACTAAAGATTCTTAAGCTATACAATAATAAGAACTCTTATAATATTAGCTTCTCTTAAGCTTGATACAAGTAGTGTAAATTGTGTGTATATTTCAGTTGAGTTGCAGTGTTATTCTCTTGGTTGATCTTCAATTCTTCTGCTCCTTTTATCATTGAAGAAATAGAGTGGTTGAAGTATCCCAACGGCTAGATTCAGATCAAATATTCTAGTACATCTTATTTTCCAATAGAGTATGTGTTGGAACTCATAGCTAAGGAATTATCCACTGAACAAGGCCTTTGTCCAGAGAACTCTTCAGTGAAACAAGTACAACACAATCTTTTGAAGATAATGTCAACTATTCTCGAGTCCCGTGATCTGAACTTGAGTTGACATTACTTTGTTTCAGAGGTAGAGTTTAGCACACTTTTGATTATGAATTATACTAATGATATCTTTGTGATCGTACTCTTTCACAAGTACTCAACCATAATCAAATTAAGGCTTCTTCTGTAACAGAACCTATTTCATCAAATAAATATAATTATTATTCTGGAGTGGGTTGACGCTCAGCTCACCACCAAGCAAGCCTAAGCCAAATGAGGTTGGGCCCAAGAATATCATGCTAACGGGTAGGATCCCTGTCGAGCACAACGCCCCTCCGTCGGGCATAGGCCGACAGCTGTCGGACAGGACCCTCGCATCCGACCAGCCAGCCTCTTTCTTCCCCATAATCGGGCAGGATCCTCGCACCCGACCAGCCACCTCTGGCTGCCCGGGGAACTCCTCGGCCATTCCCCCACGTTCTCCATGTGTCCCTCACGCAGGGACACGTCATAAAGTAACTACCCCATGTCCTGAAGATTCGGTCTTCCTCCTCCCGGATAGTGCGGAACAATTATCCTAGGGAGAAGACCATGCCCTGGTCTTCATGACGCCACGTCAGCTCTAGCAGTTACTAACACTTTGCCTGGCAGCCCAACTCAGTGCTAAGTAACCATTGACCCTGCGCTGAGGGCTCACTATAAATACCCTCTTCACTAGAGGGTCAGGTAACTTAACTTCTTACTCTCTCTCTGTGTTTGCTTCCAGTCTTCCCGTCACTTACTTTGACATCAAAGTGTGTTTCAGGTACACCCCCTCTTCTTCCATACCTTCGATGAGTAGCTAACAGATCAACAACGCGTGGCAGTTCATAGCTTCGCTTCTGGTCAGGTACGATCAGTGGCGCTGTCTGTGGGAACCTAAGTTTTCCCGTTCCTCCGAGCAGAGAACCAAAGCTTCCTCCTTTCAAATTTCAAGAGCACGACTAGCCCACGCCACGACGACGCTGTTCTCGGCTCCGCCTTCGCCCCGGTCACCAAAGGCGACAACCTGCCGGGGACATCTCAACCCCATGAGACCGACCACAAGGACGGCCAGACTGCCTCCCCCTCATCCGAGGACGTGACACATCAAGTCGTTCCCCGGGCGAGAAGCCTGGCAGTTTTCTAGCTCATCCCCATGCTGGACGCAGTTGATCTGACGATGGTCGCCCTCTCGACAACCATCAATCAGACGAACCAAATGTTGTTCCAGCAAAATGAGCGCATCGGGGCACTAAAACACGACACCTCATCCCGCTCCCCTCTGTGGGGAGATCAGTGCGGGAACTTTTGGAGCCCCTCTCCCCAACCATGGGGGCACCAACCACAGCTGGAGAGGCCCCAAACAGTGGTCTCCAAGAAGCAAGTAAGGTCACCGCCCCGGAAGGAAAGTCGCTCCCCAGATTCGAGGGCGAACAGGCCCGAGGCCCTAGCCATGAGACCGAGGGTGCATAATCAACCTCCTTGACACGGGCCATCACCGCCTCGGTCCCCTATCTTCAGCAACGAGGATGACTATAGAACCCCCATATCGTGGGAATTCATGGCGACCTCCATTCCTCACGGGATGGAGAAGCCACCGGTCCTCTCTACGTATAACGGCATCTCGGACCCAGACAACCACCTGGAAGACATCGAGGCTATGCTCGACTACAGGAACGTCCGAGGAGCCATAAAGTGCATACTCTTCCCAACAACACTAAGAAAAGGCGCCATGGCATGGTACAAAATCCTGGAGCCCGAGTCGATCATGTCGTGGAGGGTCTTGAAAGACCTATTTTCGCGACATTTCACGGCCTCGAGACAACATCCGAATACGGAGGCCACCCTGGGCGCGACCATCCAGACCCCTGATGAGCCTCTCAGGAACTACATCGAGCAGTTCACAAGGTAGGCGGTCCAGGTAACGACTTAGGATGAGATGAAGCGCTACCTGATGGGGCAGTGCCTACGCCGAGACTCCAAGTTCTACGAGGTTGTGGCCATCCACCGACCAGACTCCCTCCAGGATTTCCTCGAGAGAGCCCGACATTACATCCGGTTCGAGGAAACGGAGGTCGCCAACACCGCCTGTGACACGCGGAACAAAGAAACCCCTTGCGGATCCCGAGACGAAGGGGCATAGGCCTACCCACGCAGAGGAGATCGGCGATGGGAGGACCGACCCCGAGAACCCCGCGAGCAACGAGGTCCCACTGGCCGTTTCATAGAATACAATGCACTAGTTGCTTCCCGCGAGCGCATACTGGTTGAGTGTGCCAATTCGGAGTTTATCCGGGGAGGTATCCGTTTTCCAAAACCAGCACCCACCAAAGCCAACATGGACAAATAGAAGTACTTCCGCTTCCACCAGAGCCACGAGCATGTGACAGAAGATTACATCCACTTGAAAGATGCGATTGAGATTCTGATCAAGGACGGGCACCTGAAGAGGTACACCCAGAGAGGAGACCCCGACGGCAGGAGGCTCTCGAGGCTAAGAAAGTCGAGGACCTCCTTCTTCCCAACAACCCAGGGTAATGGTCATTTTCGACGGTACCCCGAGCAAGCTCTCGATTAGATCGGTTAAAAGGAAGTTCGATGAACTAATGAGCAACATCTCCAGCAAGATGAGCACGCTCAACAAGTTCCAAGGTCGATCTAATCCGATCACCTTCTATCTCGAAGAGCTTCCTGGAGGAGTCCCCAACTCAGCCATCCCACTCCTGATACGGGCGCAAATGGCCAACTTCGACGTCCTACGCATCCTGGTCGACAGAGGGAGCTCGGTGGACATCATGTACACCCGCCTCTTCTCGACGCTCCAGCTCGACAAGACCAACTTGGCCCCCTACCTGGGCTCCGACCTCCAGGGCTTCAACGGGACAACAAAGAGGCCATGGGGATACGTGGAACTCAAGGTCACATTCGGGGAAAAGGAAACGACCAGGGAAATCAACGTCCTTTTTCTGGTCGTCGAATGCCCATCTTTGTACAACTGTATCCTGGGCAGGACAATGATGGCCGAACTTACCGCAGTGTCGTCGACCGTCCACCTGAAGATGAAGTACTACACCAGGCTGGGAGCCATCGTCACCCTTAACGGGGATATCGAAGTTGCTCGATTGTGCTTCGACGCAGCGATAAAGGGCATTAGTACAATCGGTCCCGTGACCAAAGCAACTAAGCCCTCCCCCCTGTTCAGGAGGTCAAACCGAAAGATCACGTCAACGCCGTAGACCTTGACTGCCGTTTCGCTGACGAGCCCAATCACGAGGGAAAATCCAGCGACACCCCTCCAACCACCAACGGGCAACCTTTCCACCCAACGCGCCCCATCTCATACGGGGACTTCGAGATTGTGACCCTCGGGGCAGACGCAATGAAGACCGTGAAGATTGGTGCGGGGCTGCCCGACCTGGCAAGGAAGCAGCTGAAGGTCTGCCTCCGTGAGAATGCCGACCTCTTCGCCTGGAGCGCCGCAGAGATTCCCGTACTCGACCCTGAGGTCACCTGCCACCAGCTCTCCGTCAACCCGGACGCTAGGGCCGTAATGCAACGTAGGCGTAGGCAGTCCCCCAAAAAGTCGGTGGCGGCTGAAAAAGCTATAAAGGACCTCCTAGAGGCAAATTTCATTTCGGAAGCCCGGTATTCAACCTGACTGTCCAACGTTGTACTAGTTAAGAAAAATAATGGAAAATGGAGGATGTGCATTGACTACACAGATCTCAACGGGGCATGTCCTAAGGACGCCTATCCCCTCCCCAACATCGACAAGCTCGTCGACAACTCGGCGGGCTTCAAACTACTATCCTGCATGGATGCGTACTCGGGATACAACCAAATACCCATGACCGAGGCCGACAAATAGAGCATGGTGTTTATGATCGAGTCGGGCAACTACTACTACAATGTAATGTCCTTCGCCCTAAAAAATGTTGGCACCACCTACCAACGGATGATGAACAAAGTATTCTGAGGAGAGATCGGCGACATGCTCGAGGTTAACATGGACGACATAATCGTCAAGTCCTGCACAAAGTTCGATCATATGGCACACCTGAGGAAAGTCTTCGAGACGGCGAGGAAGTGCAGAATGCGGTTCAATCTGGAGAAATGTACGTTCGGAGTATGAGTAGGGAAGTTCCTCGGATTCTATCTGACCGAACGGGGGATCGAGGCAAACCCAGACAAGTGTCAGGTCTTCTCCGAGCTCGCAACGCCGATCACGAAGAAATCGATACAGTCCCTCAACGGGATGCTTGCGTCATTATCCCTCTTTGTCACCAAGTCCGCACAACACGCCCTCTCATTCTTTAAGTTACTGAGAAAGGAAGCCGCATTCGAATGGACGGAGGAGTGCGAACAAGCCCTCCCCACCTCAAGCCTCAGAACCGCCCGTCATGACAGAAGTCAGGGAAACCCTCTACTTATACTTGGCAGTGTCGAATAAGGTTATGAGCGTCGTGCTAATTCGAGAAACCCCTGAAGGGCAGAAGCCTGTCTACTTCACGAGCAAGGACCTCCACGGCCCGGAAGTAAGGTATCAACAAATCGAGAAAGTCGCCATGTCCCTCATCAACACGGCCAGACGGCTCTGACACTACTTCCTGGCCCATACCATTGTAGTCAGAACCAAGCAGCCTATCAAGCAGCTGCTTGGCCGACCCGACATGGCCGAATGCATGCTGAAGTGGTCACTAGAACTCTCCGAGTTCGACGTCTTCTACAAAGGCAGGAAAGCCCTCAAGGCCCATGTTCTGGCTGACTTCGTCACTGAGATGACCCCCACAACAGAATCAACCCTGGGGGCTCACAAGTGGACCATCTTAGTCGATGGTGCCTCGATCCCCTCGGGAAGCTGCGCAGGCATCATCCTCGAAAATGAGGGGGCACGGTCGTGGAAGTCTCCCTGACACTAACCTTCCTGACGACCAACAATCAGGCAGAATATGAAGCCTTCGTGGTCGGGCTCCGCCTAGAAGATGACCTTAGAGCCAAGGAAATCAAAATTTACACAGACTCTCAAATCGCCGCCTCGCAAGTCTGAGGGAATACCAGACGAAGAATGACAATCTGGCCGAGTACTTAACCCTCATAAGGGAATAGATGAAAAGTTTCGACTCTGCGGAAGTACAACACGTACCTCGCGAACAGGACACTCGGGCAGACATCCTCTCTAAATTGGCGAGCTCTAAAAAGAAAGGGGACACAAGTCCGTTGTTCAAGAGATCCTTGCACAACCAAGCACAGAGAGGGTGAAAGTGTTGCTCGACATCAATGTCATTGGGGATGTTAACTGTTGGATGACACCCATACACGCCTACCTCAGCACGGGGCGCCTGCCCGACGATGCTAAGGAGGTCGGCACGGTCAAACAACGATCCTGCTCGTACGTCCTACTTGACAACAAACTCTAACGAAGGGGCTTCTCGATCCCCCCCTCAAATGCGCCGACAAAACACAAGTCTCGACCATCCTGCAAGAGGTGCACAAAGGCATCAACGTGCAACACCTCAGAGGATGGTCCTTGGCGAGGAAAGCCTTATGGGTTAGATACTACTGGCCGACGATGTAGGAGGACACGAAGGAACACGTCAGGAAGTGTGACAGGTGCCAGCGCCACGGGGACATGCACCTCGCCCTTCCGAGCGAGCTCAAATCCCTTTCCTCTTTGTGGCCCTTCGCCTGGTAGGAGATGTATATCCTTGGCCCGTTCACCCTGGGCTCATATCAGAACAAGTATCTGATAGTAGGAGTCGACTACTTCACCAATTGGATCGAGATCGAAGCCCTCGCCAAGATTACAGCTCACAACGTACTCCATTCCTACAAGAGGAACATCCTCGCCAGGTTCGGCGTCCCGCTCGCCATAGTCACCGATAACGGGACACAATATACAGACAAAAACTTCCGAGACTTCGTCACCAAATTCGGTATCAAGCATCATTTCACTTCGGTCAAGCATCCATAAATGAGCGGTCAAGCTGAGGTCACGAATAAAGTGATCCTCTGGGGTCTGAAGCGAAGACTCGAAGACGCCAAGAAAGGATGGGTCGAGGAATTCCACAGTGTGCTCTGGGCATACCGAACAACGCCTCATTCGACAACCGGGGAAACCCCATTCCGTCTTACATACGGAACCGAGGCGGTGATCCCGGTGGAGATAAGAGAATCCTCCAGAAGGACCGAAGCCCCTCTCGAGGAGAAGACCAACGACGAGGCTCTTCGGGAGGAGCTCGACCTAGTCGAGGAGATCCGATCAAGAGCATCTCTCCGTGAGGCTACACTAAAGCAAAAGATCGCCCTTCGCTACGACAACAAAGTCCTAAAACGCGAGTTCCAGGTCGGCAACCTTGTCCTACGAAGAAACCAAAAGGACTCACATGAGGGCAAACTCGCCGCCAATTGGGAAGGCCCATATAGTGTTCGGGACAAGATAGAACATGGGGCCTACTACCTCGAAAACCTACACGGGGATCAGATAGCTCGGCCATGGAACGCTGAAAAGCTAAAAAAATACTACAATTAAACACTGTCTGCGAGAACCTTCCTCGCGACCACGGGATCGCGGTGTGGTACGTCTACATCTCCCCGATATTAACGTAATAGCAAGCACTCACCCTTTGTGTGTGCGGGCAGGAAGCTCTGCTCGACGACAACCACTCGACCGAGAGTCGCCGCTGCAGTACCGAGTCCGGTAGAACACTCAGCTCGCGATGATACGTTCACACCGCGGGGACTGGTCCATGATCATGGTCCACCCCCATAACCCACCAGGTAACCACCCCGGTCAACCGGCCAATTCCCTACACTCCCGGGCACAAAGAATGTCGAGCTATGACCCCCTAAATTAGCAAAAACACACATTAAGCATAACAAATGTATGAGCCTGCAAAACAAAGGGACACGTCATAAAGTAACTACCCCACTCTCAACCCTTCCCCCACGTTCTCCACTTGTCCCTCACGCAGGGACACGTCATAAAGTAACTACCCTACATCCTGAAGATTCGGTCTTCCTCCTCCCGGATAGTGCATAACAGTTATCCTAGGGAGAAGACCACGCCCAGGTCTTCATGACGCCACGTCAGCTCTAGCAGTTACTAACACTGGGCCTGGCAGCCCAACCCAGTGCTAAGTAACCGTTGGCCCTGCGCTGGGGGCTCACTATAAATACCCTCTTCACTAGAGGGTCAGGTAACTTAACTTCTTACTCTCTCTCTGTGCTTGCTTCCACTTCTTTCAGATAATTGAACATGGTTTGAGGTAGATTGATTTTAATCTTTGAGACTAGGAACATAATGAAGTGTTTATCATCAAGAGAAAGCCATCCTAATCCCTTATCTCTAGGCCATAGATTGGTCCCCATAATTTAGTACCATACTTTTGCCATAAGAGATAAGTCAAAGCATTGATTGATCATTTTTTAAAACAGATATGGTTATCAATGGCTCGTCTTTATTCCCAATGGTTTTTCCTTCTAGATGAAAAGGTTTATATTTAAATGGTCTCTTAAATGGAACAGAGGCTTCAGAACCATTTTGAACGATTACTGAATCTGTAGTAGTAGGACCATCTGTAATAGCTTAAGTTTCTGTAGATTCTGGTGCTTCTTCAAATATAGTATTAAATTCTGATTTATCATTATCTAAACTATTTTCTTCTAGAATACATACCAAAAATCATTTTTCAAAATTTTAATTTTCTGCTGGATTATCATTCTTGTTTGTAGGCTCTGACTTTTCACAGTCAGGTATTTTATCATCAAATCTAATGTGCATAAACTCTTCAACTATTTTGGTTTCTAAGTTGTAGACTCGATATGCTTTTCAGCATTCAGAGTATCCCAAAAAGATATCTTTTGAGCTTTAGCATCAAATTTCTTTAGGTAGACCTTATTATTTAAAATGTAACAAGTACATCCAAATTGATGAAAATAAGAGATGTTTGGTCTCCTGCCTTTAAATAATTCATATGATGCTTTATTCATACTTGGTCTAATATAGGTTTTGTTCTGAATATAACATGCCTTATTAATAGCTTCTGCCTACAAGTACTTTGGAAGTTTGTTTTCATGTATCATGGTTCTTGCTATTTCTTGTCAAGATTTGTTTTTTCTTTCTGCAACCCCATTCTGCTGTGGAGTTATAGGAGAAGGGAACTCATGGATAATTCCATATCTTTCACAACAAGACTCAAATGGCTCATTTTAAATCTGGTTGTTCGTCTTCAATGTTGAAATATGAAAGTGGAGATTCGAATGTTTGTAGTAGGTCATGATGGAAGCCCATATGTCATTGTGGAGACATGCATGTTCTTCAAATGGCAACTAGGGTTAAGAATATGGAAAAACTTTTCTGGGGTTGTCCAAAGTATAAGGTATGCAGGTTTTTTAATTTGTTAATAAGTTATGTTTAAGTTTCATTTTATAAGTAGCCTTAACCTCTAAACAATGAAAATTTCAGGGAGGTATGCAAGATGAGTGTGGTTTCTTTGGTTGGTTTTATGAGGAGGTGGGTGATGAAAAGGAGCAATTATGGATGCATAGGCTGCGCGTGGTTACTAAAGAACTTGCTGAAGCAAAAAAGGATATTGAAAAAGTGATAATGGTGAATGAAAAAATTAGGGAAAAAGTTGACGAAACTTGAAAGTGAAATGAAGAATATCATGAAGTGGAAAAAACTTTTGGATTTGATGTCTGTGATGATTATCATTGTATTATTTTTTAGAATGAGTTAGGTTGTTGTGAAGAATGTGTTAAGGTTTGTTTGTAAGAATTTTGTTAAGGTTTGTTTGTAAGAATTATGTTATGGTTTGTTTGTAAGAATTATCTTGAGTTTTGTTTGTAAGAATTAACTTTAAATTCTGTTAAAGTTTGTAACTTTTGGATTGTATCAGTTTAATATGAATGCAATAGTTTGGTTGAATTTTTATAATTTGAATATGTTTGCAATATTTGGTCTATTAATAGAATGACCTGTAATTTTGAGCAATACTTGTAATTTTGTATCAGTTTTCAGCACTGAACATGATACATTGGTTCCAATTTTTGACACACAATTTATGACATTTTTTTAACACACAATTTATGACACAATCTGGTTCCATTCCATAACAGCTACATAACCTTATACACATGTTCCACAAAACACATAAAGTGGTTATAAACAACACAAAAATACATAAACTGGTTCCAAACAGCACCAAACAGAAAATACATTATGTAACACCCTTCTAAACCCCATGGATAATATATGAATAATCAGAGTAAATTTCCATGCATTTACAAAAGGGCATTACACATAACTTTCAAAATATCAAAACCACCTGTCATGCTCATTACTATTTCAATATAAAATTATGCTTTACAAAACTTCATTTTGCATGTAGCAGCGGATTCAATTATACCACAATTTTCATAAAAGAAACATTTATTTTTATCACATAAAACAACATCACTTAGGCACTAAGGCCAACATCATAATATTCCAATGGATATAAATACGTTTATAGAGTACATAATGTATATCTTAAACACAACCCAAGCGATCCCAGTGTTACATGACCAGAGCATGACTCGATCCAACATAATTAAATCACTAAACGGCTACACCAAAAGCGACCTCGTAACTACGAGCAATACTACTCCTTGATACCTGCACGATGTCATGTAGGACATCATTCCAGCAGAAGGGTGAGAAATATTATCATAATAACAATGCATATAATTATATATACACAAATACACAAGCACAAAATACATATATTCCACATTTTCTCACCACAATTCATTATAACTCATCATGTACAATACAACATATGTATATAACCAAATATGAATAATCACCAAGCATATTCATCATGCACGTATCCATAAATCTCAACATTCCACATGAACATACACATATTATGTTTACTCATTAATTCACAATTACACATTCACAATTCTCAAATCAACAATTCATGTTCATAAGCATACTTTCATACAATGATCACATATTCATAACTCTCAATTACACAAGTAATGCACATATGTATATTCCACCATTCTCACCATACTTCATCATAACTCATCATATACTTCACAAAGCATATATATATATATATATATATATATATATATATATATATATATATATATATATATATATATATATATATATGTATATATATATAGGCAAATACAATCATCAAACATATCCATAGTTCACAATTACACAAGTCATGTACATACACCTATGCATAACTTCATACAACAATCATATATTCATTCCATGAGACTCAATGCAACTCATGCCATGTGGTACCAACACTTGTTGTCATTTTTCGGTTTTTACACTTAAACCGGGTCCACCCTTCTAGACCGATAACAACAAAAGCCCGTTCCCTAAGCTTTCAAACCCACCCTTCTAGGTTTGGGACAAGCCACTAGTCTCCACGAAACTAGCAAACATTGCCTCTTGACTAAATGATGCATATGCAATCAACAACAAAGTGCACTTAAGACCGATCACACGTCTTAATCTCATGCATTCACATAATTTATCCCTTCAAGAATTAAACAAGATTGCACACACAACATATCATATAATCAAGTATTCATACTTTTCATCAACATATTTGTCAAACAATGCACGCATATCTTACAATATGCTCCCATGCATTAATTCACAATAATCAGATACAACAAATATGCATTCATAATTCAACCTCATTACCTTTTCAAACAATGCACACATATTCACAATATGTTCTCATGCATTCACAATATCGCATATAATCAATATACATTTACACTTCAATATCATTACCACATTTATCAAGCAATGCACACATATTCACAATATGTTCTCATGCATTCTTCACATACAAACAATATGCATATATTTGTCAAAAGACTATATTTCATAATCGATTCCACCATCTAGGATTCACGCCATACGGCTACCCACAGCATATCATATCACAACATTCACAAGCTATACGTTATATAACAAAAGTATTCTGCACAATAACACATCAATCACACACATTCGCGACGGTAAAAATCAACACAACAATATGTTTTCAATTTTCTGCTATAATTGAACTAGGTACAGGCCTCAAAGCCATTTTTTCTAGAAATACAATCTCATTAACTTACCAACGCTTCGAACGGGGGTCAAAACCGACTTACGGTTCAAGAGTTATGAATTTTCGAAGTTTTCCGAAAAACCAGAATTTTGCCTAAACACGGCTACGGGATTTTGCATTTTCGCCCGAAAATCCGACCGATTCAATTCTTTTTTTCGAAACAAACACATACTCATACTCACCTAACATATAGCAGTGAATTAGAACCATTAAACACGATTTCTACGACGTCCGATTTTCACTCAAATCTCAAACCCTCAATTATCCAAAAATGTCAAAACTCACAAACTCAACCAAATTCAATCAAACGAAATCTAATAATCACGGCTAAACATTACCCGACTAAACTATGCAATTTATTTTGAATTCTAACCGTTCAAAACTCAATTCTACCGATTAAGCCATTTATGCCCTAGAAATGGAAAATAGAGAAAACTACCAACAAATCCAACACAACTCATACATAATCATACACATTGATCAAATAATAATGTTTCTCACCCTTACCTTGATTGGATTGAAGCTTGAAGTTGATTCTTGATGATTTCTCCAAGTTTCCCTCTTCTCTTCTCTTTTCTCCTCTTTCTCTCCTTTTCTTTCTTTCTTTCTCTTATGTTTCTATCTCTTTTCTTTTCTCTCCAATTTCCCTTATATATCCTTTTATTTTCTTTCCATCATAATTCTTCTCTCAAAAATATCTATCAATTCATTTCTCACAAAATATCTCATTTTATCATTAATTAGAGAATATCTAATAAATCCACATTATTCTACCAAGTAGAATAAATTAATTAAATCCATTAACTCATTTAAATAAATCCAATAATTTATTTAAATCAGATAAATCACATAAACCAATTAATTAGCACAATTAATCACTTATTGAAAATTTGGGCTGTTACAACCCTCCCCCACTTTAGGAATTTTTGTCCTCGAAAATGTTACCTGATTCAAATAACTCTGGATACGACTCTCGCATCCTAATCTCCCAACTACCTCCACCAAAGGAATCTCTATACCTCGAAGTTGCTTCTCGTTCATCAACCTGAACTGGCAATGTCTCAACAATCAAATCCTCTCTCACTCGTACACTATCCATCTGAATCAATGCACTTCCTCAACCTAGACACATGAACACATCATGCAATTCCCACAAGCGACCGCGGTAAAACAATCTAACATGCTATTTTCTCCATGCTTCCGCTGCGCCACTCTGATACAGATCAACAAAACACAGTGGGTGCTTCCGAGACCTCAAGCTCGACCGACACCAGTTACTATTGTAACTCTCGAAACACGTCTTTTCTTGGGTTCTTTTAATCTTTCTAGCCGTCTCTTGCACAATCTCAGGTCCGAGTACAACACTCTCGCCTGACACACATTAACACAAAGGATTCCTACACCTCTTACCGTACAAAGCCTCATACAATGTCATTCCGATACTAGAATGATCATTGTCATTGTAGGTAATTCAAGCAACGATAATTAACTATCCCACGATCCACCTTGATCCAACACACAAGCTCTCCACAAATCCCCTACATACTAGATAGTTCTCTTTATCTGTCCATTTCGTCCACGGATGCTAGATAGAGTTCAACTTCAACATGACACCCAAAGCGTTTACAACTTTCTCAAAATCTCAACAAAAATTCAGATTCCCATCTAACACAATATTCGACGGTAACCCATACTACCCCGCAACTTCCTCACTATACCTCTTAGCTAGCTTTAGCATAGAATGATTCATCCTCATTAGTAAGAAATGAGTTAATCTTGCCAATCCATTCATAACCACCCAAGTCGAATCATATCCATTCACATTTATTCGGAAAACCCGAAACAAAATCCATGGGAATACTATCCCATACCATTTAGAAATATTCAATAGTTGTCTTAGGTCCAACAACCTCTGATGTTCCCACTTCGACTTCCGATAAGTCAAACCAGCACATACCACTTAAACCACTTCTCTCTCCATTTATCTCAATGTTCTTCTTCCAGAGTACTCTTATCCAACTCACACTATTTGGAACACACACTCCATCACGACATCTCATGGTACCATTCTCATCAATCCGAAAATCAGCTCTTCGACTTCAATTCATTAAATTCAATCAATCTATTAACTCAAATTAGAACTTCGACTTCTTCGAATCTTATCAAGAATACCTATAGTCAGTCTCAAGATACAAAGCTCAACTCCCTAAGATATTTTCTTCATAGACCAAACTCATATCCCGAATTTGCTTCATCAGTTCTAACTCATTACCATCATCATTGGTATATACAGAAATTTCCAATTCGATACCTCTGCTACCACTTGGTCTCACTCGAATGGTAATTCAACCCAAAACCATACTCCTTCAGAAGTCCCTATTTATTTCCTCTGCACCATATTCAACTCTTTTTCAAATCAACAAATACCTTAAGTTCTTAAGATCACCAACCATCTCAAATCTCAACTAAACAATTGAGGCTTCCAAACTCCGGCACAGACATGCAACAGCAACCAACTCCAATTACTTGTCAGATAATTCCCTTATGTACTTTAAGTTGCCTTAAAGCATAACCAAGACTCGATGATGTTATACTTAACATATCCCCCAATCATATCAACCAAACATCACAAAACACAACAATTTGTTCTGTCGGATTCGGCAAAACCAATACACGAGCTGTTGACAGCTTTCCTAACAATTCCTTAAACTTTCTTCACAGTAGAATATTACTACTTCTTCTCCAACACTGATAAATCAAGTTCCCGATGCTCAACATGATCCTCTATACTCTTCGAGTATATCCAAATATCATCGGTTACCCAACCATTGACTCACTCAATTAAGTATGGAGAATCCTATGCCAAACGGACACTCAATTTGTGAGTCATGGCGGAAATACAAACCGCACTTACTAATTCCATCAATAAATAATTAATTCCATGTCACTACTTCACCATCACATAAAGCATTGTTTCCCGCGCTTCTAATCTTACGTCATTCCGAGTTACGGTCCTCCTGTTACGACAAAAATACGAAAACAACATTTCCACACTTAGAAGGCCATTCAACACATCTTCAACTCTTGAAATGTTTAAAGGTCTAATTATACCAATATAGTATCCCACACCTTACTTCCTTTAATAATCACCAAAAGTCACTATCCACCCTTTATATACTTGACTTCACAATCTGTTGCCACAGCACACACCAGACACAAGTCTCAAAACTACTCAATCAGTTTAATTCCTTGACTATCCAAATAGACATACAATATAGAGCTCTTAATATCGGACTAGTTCCCGTAACTAAGTCAATCACAACTCCACTTCACGTCCTGGCTGTATATCACTATCTTGTCAGAATAACTTCCAGACAACCACAATTAATTGGCAAACCGCCAACTTCCCACTTTCGTTAACACTCAAAATTTCCATCGAAATGAAACATCTCATCACTGTCCTGCGCCGACTCATCAAAACAATTTTTCAGCACTTGGCTTAACTCCAAACAATTCATTGCTCACGCCATCTAAGCTTGCAAGACACGTCTATCCCATCCAACACAATCCCAACTACTATCAACAAGAGATTAAGGGTGATCAGTTCCTCAATTTATCGATAGACAGCCGAAAATCATGATGGGGTATAAACCATCTTTACCAAACTATAAGAGCGTTTAACCACACACTGAGCTACAACTCCGCACTTGCAGTATCCTGGAGAAGCACAAGTTTCTCCCCCACTTAGATCATTCCCACTTCTGTAGACAAAGGTTAGACAACAAACATGTATCGACAGTGTTTTCACACACATGTCGCATACAAGGGAACAACCAACATTAGACAACTTGGTCGGACGGACAGACCTGCTCTGATACCACTAATGTAACACCCTTCTAAACCCCATGGATAATATATGAATAATCAGAGTAAATTTCCATGCATTTACAAAAGGGCATTACACATAACTTTCAAAATATCAAAACCACCTGTCATGCTCATTACTATTTCAATATAAAATTATGCTTTACAAAACTTCATTTTGCATGTAGCAGCGGATTCAATTATACCACAATTTTCATAAAAGAAACATTTGTTTTTATCACATAAAACAACATCACTTAGGAACTAAGGCCAACATCATAATATTCCAATGGATATAAACACGTTTATAGAGTACATAATGTATATCTTAAACATAACCCAAGCGATCCCAGTGTTACATGACCAGAGCATGACTCGACCCAACATAATTAAATCACTAAATGGCTACACCAAAAGCGACCTCGTAACTACGAGCAATACTACTCCTTGATACCTGCACGATGTCATGTAGGACATCATTCTAGCAGAAGGGTGAGAAATATTATCATAATAACAATGCATATAATTATATATACACAAATACACAAGCACAAAATACATATATTCCACATTTTCTCACCACAATTCATTATAACTCATCATGTACAATACAACATATATATAATCAAATATGGATAATCACCAAGCATATTCATCATGCACGTATCCATAAATCTCAACATTCCACATGAACATACACATATTATGTTTACTCATTAATTCACAATTCTCGCATGTAACACCTGAGGTGAAAGAGGACGGTGGTTACATGTAACACCCGTGGGCGAGGGAGTGGTTGTCGGTGTCATGAGGCATGACAATGAGACACTCCTAGCAGCTTCTAGGGGAAAACCGAATTCACATCCGAATGAGAGGGATCTTGAGGCTATGCAGGTATGAGACTACATGGTTGAATGAAGGCTTATAAGGATTAATTGGTATTACCTATACCAACAAGATGCATCTTCTTTTCGGTAGCCTGTTCATAAGAACTCCATAGTTAAGCGTTCTTGACTTGGAGAAATTTAGGGATGGGTGACCTTCTGGGAAGTTTCCCAGAAAGCATGTGAGTGAGGGAAAAACATGCTGAAAAGACCCGTGTTGGTTTGTGGGGTCAGTCGGTAATCCTGAAAGCAATATGGGGCGTTACAAATGGTATCAGAGTCATACCTCTCCCAGTACGATGTGGTTCGGGGACGAACCAAGCGGAAGCTGGTGGGCATGTAACACCTGAGGTGAAAGAGGACGGTGGTTACATGTAACACCCGTGGGTGAGGGAGTGGTTGTCGGTGTCATGAGGCATGACAATGGGACACTCCTAGCAGCTTCTAGGGGAAAACCGAATTCACATCCGAATGAGAGGGATCCTGAGGCTATGCAGGTATGGGACTGCATGGTTGAATGAAGGCTTATAAGGATTAATTGGTACTACCTATACCAACAAGATGCATCTTCTTTTCGGTAGCCCGTTCATAAGAACTCCACAGTTAAGCGTGCTTGACTTAGAGCAATTCTGGGATGGGTGACCTTCTGGGAAGTTTCCCAGAAAGCATGTGAGTGAGGAAAAAGCATGCTGAAAAGACTCGTGTTGGTTTGTAGGGTGAGTCGGTAATCCTGAAAGCAATATGGGGCGTTACAAATGGTATCAGAGCCATACCTTCCGCTTGGTGGGCATGTAACACCTGAGGTGAAAGAGGATGGTGGTTACATGTAACACCCGTGGGCGAGGGAGTGGTTGTCGGTGTCATGAGGCATGACAATGAGACACTCCTAGCCCCTTCTAGGGGAAAACCGAATTCACATCCGAATGAGAGGGATCTTGAGGCTATGCAGGTATGAGACTGCATGGTTGAATGAAGGCTTATAAGGATTAATTGGTACTATCTATACCAACAAGATGCATCTTCTTTTCGGTAGCCCGTTCATAAGAACTCCATAGTTAAGCGTTCTTGACTTGGAGAAATTTAGGGATGGGTGACCTTCTGGGAAGTTTCCCAGAAAGCATGTGAGTGAGGAAAAAGCATGCTGAAAAGACCCGTGTTGGTTTGTGGGGTCAGTCGGTAATCCTGAAAGCAATATGGGTCGTTTCCAAAAAACACAAAATACATGAAATAATAGCCTAATTATATCTAGAGGTTCTTCTTTGGCGTGGTCCTCTTTGTTGGAGTAGACCTCATTGTTACTAGGCCAACAACATTCTTGTAAGCACTCAACCTAGTTGCAGGCCCAGGTGGTATAAAAGGTCTTGTTGGCTTCCTAATAGACAACATTTTGTCTTGCCCTTAGCAGGTTCATGAGTCTTCTGAGTAGCCTTTCCCTTAGAAGTCTGAGATGCTTGGTTAGATTGTTGAGTAGTTTTTCTCTTAGAATTCTGAGAGGGTAGGCCTGATTGTTGAACAACCTGAGTTGGAGTCTAAGAGGGTTGGCTTGATTGGTGATCATCCTGGGTTGGAGTCTGAGAGGGTTGACTTGATTGTTGAGCAACCTGTGTTGGAGTCTGAGAGGGTTGACCTGATTGTTGAGCAGCCTGTGTTGTTGTGTATGTATAAGTAGACTTGTAATGTCCTGCTTTCTTACACTTAATACACTTCACCATGAAACATGTTCTTCTCATTTTGCGATCAGACCCATCAATTTCTCCTTGTTCAAGATTCCTCCTCTTTTTAGGTCTATCAGACATCTTCCTGAACTTGGATGGTTACACATCAGGATATGGTGTCTTAACCCACAAGTTTGATCCATTAACAGGGTAGATCACGTGCTTATAAATTGACTTGTACCTTGAAACCATATAGTACTCTAGAATGTAAGTATTAATTTTGAAATTCCTAATCTTCATAGTTGACAAAGCATGAACTTACGGGAGTCCTGTGAGTTCTCATCTTCTGCATGAACATATATGATCTTTCAGGTTTACAACAAATTTATCAGCTTAATTTTCCAAGTGTCTTACTTCAAATATATGCTCATCAGACATCCTAAAGAAATAAACAAACAAAATATATCAGTCACATGTTTGGAATTAAGTAATAATGTATGCTGATACCACATACCTTACTAGCTAGTTATTGGTGTATGTGCTTGTGACATCAACTTTCTTTCTAATGTTGGGCAATACATCATTTCATCCAAATTACTAAATCTCATTCTGTTATTTGTCCATCTCTCCATCATGTATATTATGATATCTTCTAACATAATGATTAGTGGTTTTGCCCTTGCATCAAGAGTGACGCTATTAAATGATTCAGACATGTTGTTGAGAACAACATCACATTTGTTTGTGGTCTTAAAATAAGATCTACTCCAAAACCTTGGTGAGGTCTTCATCATATGTTTAAATGGTTCTTCATTGATGGCCCTCATTCCCTTCATCTCTCTTTTTCATGCTTGTGGGTATGTTGACTTGAAAGCCTTTCATATTATGTCCTTCAACATATTTCTAGGAAATCTCTTCCTAAAATTGTTATAGAGGTGCCTAACACAAAATCTGTGCTCCACCCTTGACAATAGCTTATCTATAATAGGTAGCAGGCCCTGCAATAGAGAAAAATATGGCATAACAATATAGTATAACATACTTTGTTTACAAAACAGCAAAATATAAAAGCATAACAGTAAATGAAAAACTTGCCTTTTGTTGGTCTGAGATGAAGGTGTATATGTTAGGCATTGATCTTTGCATCCAAGACCATCAATTAATAACTCTAAAAACCAAATCCAACTATCCTTGTTTTCACCCTTCACAACTACATATGATATGAGAAGCATTTGGTCATTAGGATCCCTCCCTATGGTAGCCAAAATTTGTCCTCCACACAACCCTTTGAGAAAACACTCATCTAGACCTATTACATGTCTGCACAACTTAAAATTTTCCTTACACGCAGCGTAGCATATATAAAGCCTTTTAAAATATGGTTTGTGATCCTCAACACCTTTTTGTACATAATCAACATTGATCTTAACCGTTGACTCTGAATTAGCTCTTAACAATTTATGACAATAGTGATAGAGCCTTGTATAATCTCCTGAAAAAAGAACCACCAAAATAATTTCTAACTGCAAATCTTGTTTTTATTGCGTTGGTTTTGTTAACCCAACATTTCACCTTTTTTTTTTGTTGACCAACATTCCACTTTTAATTCTTCTCCCTTATCTCTTTTTCTCTCGTCTATTTTCAACCCAAACAAACACACAGTCAAAACAATGGACGCAACCGTCGACCACTACACGGTGCTAGGGTTACCTTCCGGCGAAGAAGGTTCAAACCTAACCGAAAAAGACATCAACAAAGCCTACAAACTCAAGGCTCTAGAACTCCACCCTGACAAAAGACCCGACGACCCCAACGCCGCTGCCAATTTCCAACAGCTTCGAACCTCCTACGACATCCTCAAAGATGAAAAAGCTCGTAAGTTATTCGACGATCTTCTTCGCGTCAAACGCGATAACGAGCTTCGTCAATCTCAGCGCGACGGAAAGCGCCGCAAAATGGTCTCCGATCTCGAACGGAGGGAGCGCGATGCGTTCTCTCCCGATCCTGCCGCGAAGGGGAGGGAAGAAGAAGATAGGATTGCCAAGCAGCTTAAGGATGAGATTGCTCGAATTCGTGCTATGCATGCTAAGAAAGCTGCTCCTGGTTTTGATTCAAAGAGAGGAAGTGATGCTTCTGGTGGTGTTGGTGATGGTGTCGGTGGTGGTGGAATTGATCAAGAGAAGGCTCTGAAAGTTTCTTGGGAAAGGAATGGTGAAGATTATTCAGCGGAGAAGTTGAGGGAATTGTTTTCAAAGTTTGGTGAAGTTGAAGATGTTGTTATCAAAGGGAGGAAGAAAAAGGGTTCTGCACTTGTTGTCATGGCTACTAAACAAGGAGCTGTAAGTTGATTTTGATCAATTTTTGTAGCTTCTGAAAAAAAAAAAAAGGATTTGTTG
The DNA here is from genome assembly GCA_963859935.3 of Lathyrus sativus. Taxonomy (NCBI): domain Eukaryota; kingdom Viridiplantae; phylum Streptophyta; class Magnoliopsida; order Fabales; family Fabaceae; genus Lathyrus; species Lathyrus sativus. The sequence continues at coordinate 669,636,364 of OZ012740.1, forward strand.
TTATTTGTATTTGAATGATTGTAATTTGTAATGATTTTTGTGTGTGATTTGCTGATTTGTGATTGTGGCTTTTTCCAGGCTGCTACAATTGGAAGTGTGATTGGTCATCTTGCTAATCCGTTGTTGGTTTTACCTCTAAGACCTGCAATGCCTGCAGATTCTTGGGGTTCTCCGAAGTCTGTTGAACCTGAAGTGCCGAGTAAGCTAGTTGGGTCTGGTTATCAAGCTTTCGAGGATTCTGTTCTAATGAAACTGCAAAAGGTATACATACCATTTGCTTATGCACTTTTCCGTTTTAGTTTTCACCCTGTTTTTTTCGTCTAAGTTTACGAATTATCGTATTAGGTTTAGTTTGGTACTAAGTTTCTTACATCCTTTTATTTAAATTACATTATTGGTCGTGTGTTAAGTGGTTATATGAATCATTAGGTTTTGATATACTTTTTTAAGTCTGATTTTGTTAATGGCTACTATAGCTACTATTTGGCAACATTCTATGTTATCAATCTTGGATAGCGGCGCTGCACGGGGCGTCAATCTCTGAAAATAGAACAGAACGGGAGCGGGAATCAGTACGGCTGATATTTAAGTGATGCGGATACTAATATAGTTAAAATTAATAAACACATAAAGGGCTTATGCACTTGATTTTAGTTTCATATTTTGGATAATGTAATTGAAGCCAGTGGAGTCTGAGTGCATTTGCTTGTCTGTTATTTAAAATATCGTAGTAATTGTGGTAAAAATTAACCCATGTATCCCAGTATCAAGTGTATAGCAACCAAAGTGAGGAGGGATTCTGTAATGGTAATTAGACAACTTCATCAGCTATTTCTTGGAATCGATTTTTTTCTAGTTTTATAATTGAACTCTTTTATTCTAGTATTGATGCTCTCCGATAAAAACTCTAGGGAAGATGATGGGATTGAGCCTTTTTCACAAAGAGGCCGTTCACACCATTTTCTCTTATGCTCTATACTAGTTATCTATCTGTCAAACATTTTCACAGGGTTATATTAGGAACCAATTTTGAATGAAAATAAATTGCTCCTCTCTTTTCTGTACAATCTGTGCGTTCCATTGTCTTATAGCACTAATACTTTATGTGACCTTTGGCATTTATATCTGACCTGTTTTCGTGACTCATTTCTAATGCAGGCTGCAGCAAAGCAAAGGGGATGATGAGAGATGTCAAACACTAAAACAGACTATTTGGAATGGTAATCGCCAATTCACCAATTTTAATTCTTAGGTACTGGAACAATTGTTGTTGTCATGATGAGACATAATCAATGATTTGTCAGCATGAGACATGAGTCTTTGTATCGAGATTTACTATATGAGAAATGGTATACTAGAGAACCTATGGTTTTGTATTGCATTATGTCCTACGAAATACAACTCGTGGTTGCTGCTGCTATTGGGGTATAAATTATAATTATCGTTATGCATTCATGTTTGATGAGTATTTTTCCTGTTTTGAATATCAAGTATAGAATAGCTAACTTCGATATCTTTATCTCCTTTTCTTTTTTAATCATGGGGAAGGTAAGTAGGCGAGATCCTGAGGATTAAGTTTCTTAAAACAGATTGTGTTTTGCTTTTTTCACATTTATTATGCATGACATAAAGGAAAACGGGGTTTGGAATGCACTATATATTATACTACAAATCATTGACTGGTTTGTTGTACTTTGGTTAATTCTCAGGAGTCTGCAACCTGTGACTGGAAGTTGAAGGAGGTGTGGTTTTACTGTAGCCTTGGGTCTATTACAAATGTTGTTGGGCTGCAAAAAGAGAAAACAAATGCTAGTTGATGGAGAGTCAGAGACTGATGATTCCCAAGGTTGCATAAAAAATTGAATTTCAATGTCAATACTCAGCATACAAGTCTTGTGTTCTGGGTCAGTTTGGAATTGCTTTTGTCATCTGCATACAACACTAAAATGGGAGTTTAATGCACTCAAATAAGTCCAAAATTTTAAGATAAAACTTTTGGGGAATTTGATATCCACCAAAGTTTTCTCCCAGCCCAAAAGGACGATAGCAGGCAAAAATAGCATTGGACAAAAAAGAGTTCGCATAGCCCTGTCTATTTGTATGAAAAATAAAGGGTTATAGCTTTAGAACGTGAATCCAAGATGTTGAATAGGTGCTATCATGATTCATGTTCAATGATTGTTCCGTTAACTACTGTGTTACTATGGTTATTGATTTGTTTGCTATTGCTCTGCATTATTATCATTATTAGAAATCTATTGGGCACATACACCAAATAGTACTTGAGTGTGAAAGATAAATATACACTACCAAGCCAATAATAGCCTTGCAAACCGGACAAGTAGAGAAACTAAATTGCTCAACTAAAGTGCACAAATAGCTACATTTCATTAGATCCTAACCTATATATCTATGAGAATATGGCATCTTTTGATTACCGGAGTTTGATATTGACGTCTAACTGAACACGCATGTTATCATGCTCATGCTTTTGTAATTAATGTCTTGGATATTGATGAAAGTGAACTTGATAATTGTTTAGCACGCATTAAAAGTCTATTAACTTAACGTGGAAAGCATTTTCAATATAAAAATGTTTTTCCATAAGAATCGCCTTCCAAATGATTAGTTATTAGTAGTTTCAAAAGATATTTTCTGTCATATTTAATTGAAATGTATTGAAAGAAGAAAGAAGTTTTAAATTTTTATAGATGTTTGATTTTTCTTTTTTTAATTGTATACTCATTCCGTTTTAAAATGATTGTCATTTAAAATTTTTGCACATAAATTCATATTAAGGAATGTAATGATATTTATATAAAATAGTATATTTTTATTAAATTAGTCTTATTAATGTGTTGAAAATAGTGTACATAGTAATAATAATATGATATAATTGGAGAAATAATAACTATTATTACGTAGAAAAGTGAAAATGACACTCATTTTAAAACAATTTTTTTTATAAAAGGACAATCATTTAAAAATAGATAGAGTATAAAGTATTATTTGTAAATGGTTTTGATGCCACCGTGTAAAATATTTTACACTCACTACATAACAATTATTCTCATTTTTTATCTTTACAAAATATATTTTTAGTTATTAGTTTTTACCTGATTTATTGGACTGAATAGTTCAATTTAAAAATAGTTATGTAATTTCAGTCTTCTTTCCATCACATTTGTAAAGTTTTAACCGTGTTCTTATTATTAGACCAGATATCCATTGATGTTTATTGCATTATGAAAAATGATAAGTTGACAATTTTTTTTACACCGTATATTTATATCTACAATGCGTATATTATATTTTTCTAATCATTTGTCTTGGTTTATGGGCAACTACAATTTATTTGGTTAAGTGTGAAAAAGAGTGTAAAAATAATGTAGCTCTAATTTTATTTGAACACCTAAAAGTGACCGTATTTTAACAACTTATAAAATACACCATTTATAACTATTGACCTAACATGGAGAGAGAGAAAACTAATTAAAAAACGAAGTTGTATACATACTATATCCATAAAGGTTGTTAAAATATTATTTCTCTCGTATATATTAAGATAAGTGCTCACATTGGTTTTAAGTTAAAATGATAAAAATCACATTTCTCGTCAGGCACAACTCAGTTCAGTTCAGCTCACGTTGGTGCTAAAAATTTAAAAGATATTTTTTAAATTTTTTTGTTCTGGACTGAGCCTGGAGTTGGTCCACCATCAGGCACAACTCAGTTTAGTTCTGCGTCAAAAAAGATCCAACACATGTCTAATCTATCATAATTGCGAGGGCGTAGTCCTCACACGTTATCTACGTGCTTCTCACGCGAGGACACGTCCTCAACTGAATCCACGTCTATCGTGCGACAGTTTCGCCCTCAGGAATTAGTTGATCAACAACGAGGCTCGTGGGGCAGTTGACACGGGACAAAAATCATGTGCTAGTCTTCCTTACTTCCATGTAGGATCTTGACAGTCATTTGTTGTGGGTCTAACGATCCAGCCCACAGCAGATGATCTTTGATCCAGCACTGGGGGCACATTATAAATATCCTCATCCGCATGAGGGTCAGGTATTATGAATTCACTCTCACTATTTCATACTTATTTTTTCTCTTCACTATAAACCTTACTTCGACATCGAGTGCCTTGCATGTACACTCTGTTCCTCTTCTCCGTCCCCGACGAATTTGGAGCTCACGACGTGTTACTAGCAGCTGATTGAAGCTCTGATCTCGGTAAGATCAATGACACCGTCTGTGGGAACCCTTTGCTCCCCCGTCTTTTCTTTCTTTAAAACCTAAAGATCAAATCAAACTTTCAAAAACATATCGATCATAATGGCCAATCAGCACACCGACAATAACGTTCATGAAACTGCCTTCACCACCTTCACTGTCGACGATGACCACAACAACAATGTGACGACCGATGCTGAAGAGGATGACCCTAGGGACGGACTCACCGCCGCTCCCTCCGACGACGATGCGACCTATAACGTTGTCCAACATTTCGAGAATCTGGGGGGGGGGGTTTAACCAATTCTCGTGTTACCTAACGTCGATCCTACCACAGTGGCCCTGTTCTTAGCAATCAACTAAACCAACTTCATAATTTTCTAGCAAAATAAACGAATTAAAATGCTGGAGAAAGATTGCCGATCACGCTCTCCCCCATAGAGACACTGACGGTCTGAATCTCATAGCATATCCCCACGACGACGAGACACTCATTCCAGCTCTCCCCTGTGGAGACACCAATGGGATGAGTCTCAAAGCCTCTCTCCGCGACAAACCGGACGTCGCCCGCGGCTAGAAAGGCCACAACTTGCGGTTACCCAGAATCGTGATTGCACTCCTCCCCGCAGGAAGCGGCGCTCCCTCGTTCCCAAAATGAGTAAAGCCGACGAGCAACGTGTCTTGCCGCGACAGAAGCCCTCGATACGACCCCTCCCCGTTGCGCTCATCAGTCCGAAGCGACGAAGATGATCATCGCAATCCATTGTCTCGAGAAATTATGGAAACCCCTATTCTCGTCGGGATGGAAAAACCGCAAAGTATGGCAACCTATGATGGCGCGATGGACCCAGACGATCACATCGAAAATATCGATGTGATGCTCGACTACCACAATGTCAAACGCGCCATCAAGTGCAAACTTTTCCCACAACCTGGCTCTCTAATGTTGTACTCGTTAAAAAACCTAATGAAAAGTGGTGCATGTGTGTGTTGGCCATACCGCTCTTAATATGACTTGCCCTAAAGATCCCTATCATTTGCCTAACATCGATAAATTGGTCGATAACTCTGCAGGTTTCAAACTATTATCTTTCATGGACGCCTACCCGGGGTACAACCAATTCCTCATGGCAAAAATGGACAAGAAATACACGGTTTTGATGACCGAGTCAGGCAACTATTACTACAACGTAATGCCATTCAGCCTGAAAAACGTCGACGCTACTTACCGGCGGATGATGAACAAAGTCTTCTGATGTGAGATCGGGAACATGCCCGAGGTCTATATGGATGACATGATCATGAAATCACAAGAAGAAACCAACCACATCCTACATCTCAAAAGGGTCTTCGACACGACGAGGAAGTGCGTGATAAGGTTCAACTCGAAGAAGTGCACCTTCGGCGCCTGAGCAGGCAAGTTCCTCGACTTCTATCTAACAGAATGAGGAATCAAAGCAAATCCTGAAAAATTCATAGCTTTCTTCGTGTTTCCAACACCAAGCTCAAAGAAATCGATTCAATCCCTAAACAGGATGTTCACCTCGCTGTCTCGCTTCGTAGCTAAATCTGCCTAGCACACACTTCCATTTTTCAAACTTCTGCACAAGAAAGTGACGTTCAAATGGATCGAGGAGTGCGAGTAAGCGCTCCTCCATCTCAAATAAGTTCTTTCACGTCCTCCAGTCATCTCACGACCAAAAAACGGGAGACTTTATACATTTACCTCACCGTCGCAACTGAGGCTGTCAGCGCGACTCTCATTCGCGAAACCCCCGAAGGGCAGAAACCTATATACTTCACCAGTAAAGCCCTGAAAGACCCAGAGCTTAGATATCAGCATATCGAAAAAAAGGCTCTGACCCTCGTCAATGTCGACAGAAGTTTATGGTATTACTTCCTGGCTCACACGATCGTTGTACGAATTGACTAGCCCATAAAACAACTATTCGGTCGTCCTGACATGGCCGGTCAAATGGTCGCTGTAAGTCTATGAGTTTGGCATCCAGTACAAAAGCAGGAAGGACCTCAAAGCTCAAGGGCTAGCTGACTTCGTGGTAGAAATGACTGTGTCGGTCTCCCCGACTAACGGAACCCACATGTGAACCATCTATGTAGACGGGGCATCCAACTCGACAGGAAACGGGGAAGACATCATTCTTGAGAACAAAAAAGGCCTTCTGATCGAAGTTTTCTTTGCTTTATCCTTCCCAACCTCGAACAACCAAGCTGAGTACGAGGCATTCTTTGCAGGGCTACGGTTAACCGATGATCTAGGTGTGAAAGAGGTAAAGATCTTTAGCAATTCTCAGCTCATCACCTTTTAAGTACGAGGAGAGTACCAAGCCAAAAACGACAACCTTGTTGAGTACTTAAATATGGTCAAAGAAATGATGAAAAATTTCAATTCCGCAGAAGTAAAGCATGTTCCCCGTGAATACAACACCCAGAAAGACATCTTGTCGAAGCTTGCAAATACGAAGAAGAAGGGCAAAAACAAGTATGTCGTCCAGGAGGTACTTTCTTGACCAAGCATCGAGACGTCCACCGCGACCATCGACGTGAACGCCACCGACGTCAACGACTGTTGGATGACCCCGGTGTACACATACCTCACCATGGGGGAAATTCCCTCCGACCCGAAAGAGGCTAACGTAATCAGACACATAGCTTGCTCCTACGTCTTAATTGAAGGCAAGTTATACAAATGAGGATTTTTTATCCTTCTTCTCAAGTGTGTTGGGGAGTCTAAGGTCGCCCTCATACTTCAGGAAATCCGCAAAGGAATAAATCCCCAACACCTCAAAAGAGGATCCCTCGCCCGGAAGGCCCTGCGAGTAGGATACTACTGGCCCACTGTGCAGCAGGACGCGAAGGAACATGTCAAAAAGTGCGATAAGTGCCAATGTCACGTGGATATGCAGTTAGCACCGCTCAATAAGCTCAAAACGCTCTCGTCCTCGTGGCATTTCAATTGGCGGGGGATAGATATCCTCAACCCCTTCACCATGGGGTCGTACCAGAACAAGCACTTGATAGCTGGTGTCGATTATTTTATGAAATGGATACAGGATGAGGCCCTCTTAAAAACCACAACATATAACATATTTCGTTTCTACAAGAGAAACATGCTTGCCTGGTTCGACGTACCACAAACACTCGTCACCAACAACGGGACGCAGTTCGCCGATAAAAGCTTATAGGAATTCGTCGCCAAAATGGACACCAAGCAACATTTCACATCTGTCGAGCACCCGCAAACAAACAGGCAGGCTGAAGCTGTAACACCCTACTCTACCCATTCGCAGAAAAATTAAAAATACGAAAATAATTGCGGTAATAATCAGAGTTACACACGAGGATGCCACATTCCAAAACCTCATTATGACGTATCAAATCATTTCATCTCTTAATCATTAATAAAAACAAATACTTTTAGTAAACAACGAAATCAACTCAATGGTTTAACATTAAAGCTAAAATTACATTAATCTCCACATAATATGTGGTTCAACAACAATCAAAATAAAGCATGATACGTAACAAATAGCGAATAACAAATAACATGAAAGACATAATGAAATCCCCATCACTCTCATGTTACGTATCAGAGAGACTCCAAAGACTCGGTCAAACAGCAACACAAGCTCCAAGCACTAATCAGGTAACTGATCATTTATACTCCCCAAGGAGCACATACACAACAAACAGAAAAGGGGTGAGAACTACATTCAATAAATACACGGTGAAAAATACATGCTAATAGTAGTTAACACACCAATCACACAATTATCACACACATGCATGTGTCATATCATCATTCGACATAAACAATCCACATTCAATTATATATATGCAATGTGACTCACTGACACGACACAATGCATGTGGTACCATCACAATCACATATGGTTCACCCTAGAACCTGATTCCCGTCAGAATTCGAGTAAGTCGTATACGTTCCTCTGAACTATAACTTATCTCCACACGACTCCCACATAGAGTCCGGACAAGACTAGGCACCCATCATAGATTCCCACCTAGATCGTCTCCACACAACATGATATGAATACATGACACAAAATTATGCATAATATAATTATTATTCAATCATAATTTCACGATCCTCAATGATCACACACGAGCCACATGCTCACCGTAATTCTTTTCGGAATTATCACCACCGCGCAAGACCGTCCACACAACGACAATCTTGGCGCACAAGCATCAAACACGTCTCATAAAGATAATCACATAAAATTCCATGTTTTATCATATTCTCTATCATGACTAGTTCTCTTATGTCCAATTATGTCACACGAGTCTTACAAATCAATATAAATTGCATCGCACGCGAAATGAGGACAGAAATTGCAAAAACGGGAAAATTGCACTACAACCCTGCCCATACGCGTATGACCAACTCCCTACGCCCCAGGCCTACGTATCATACGTGCAGTGTTTTAAAAACCGGGTCGGTCATCGAACCGGTAAGGGTATTGGGTCACTGGTTTATCGGTCGAACCACTGGGTCACTGGTTAAACCGCATGACTAAACCGGATTAAACCAGATAACTCGGTTGAATAGACCTGTCATTATATAGATATAAAATCGGTCAAACCGGATGATTCAGTTTCTAAAAAAATATAAATAATATTTAAATTTTTTGAAAATATCATATCATAAACTCACAAGTTCATAATTTAAATTCAAATTTTAAACAAATGTATCACACATAACAAAATAATACAAAATTACAAAATAATTGCAACATAATCTAATTTTAAACAAATATATCATCACACACAACAAAATAATACAAAATTACAAAATAATTGCAACATAATCTAATTTTAAACAATTTTTTTTTAATTTTTATAACTTTTGCATTTAAATTTTAATTAAAAAATAAAAAATGCATTAGAACCGGTCCAACCTTAAACCCAGTTTTTTCCGGCCCAACCCGATTTTTTCCAGTTTTTACCGGTTTGATGACACAGACGATCGAACTAGTAAACCAAACCGATTACTAGGCCGGTTCCCGGTCCGACCGGCCGGTCCGGTTTTTAAAACACTGCATACGTGTATGACCCCACTGCCCAGGCCCCCATACGCGTATTGCCTCTTGCCGTACGCGTATGGCCAGAGGCCATTTCCCTTAGGATTCCCCCAAGAACTCTGCATACGCGTAAGGCTACCCCCACACGCGTATGGACCCATCCCTTACGCGTATCATACGCATATGGCCAGAAGGTCGTGCTGGCTTGGGGACTGGGTGCTATCATTTATGTAATATCCCCTGGGTGTATCCCCTATACGGGTATGACCTCCCCCCATACGCGTATGATCAGATAACATGCCAAAATCTCAGAATTTGCCTCTACACGAGTTCTCACACATTGGAACCCATTCTAACACCTAAATCAAATCTAAAATTATATTTTCTTCAATCTAATTCCAAAGTTCTAACTCTACTTCATGTTTTCATCATTTTTATCAACATTTTATGTGTTAATAACCTATTTTTCGTTAATCTCACAAACCCCAAATTTTCAAATCTGGTTCCATATCAGAACCCAACAACAACAATACTAAATCGCACGAATTTTCCATTCGAAATCAAAATACAACACAATTTCATACACGCATTCAGTATACAACTATGAATTAACAACAACAATCACATAACACAACAACCAGACAAGGAAAATGAAAAATATATAGAAAATTCTAAGAGGGAAAAGAATCCTTACTACCATCTCATGTTATTATCACCATTAGAGAATCCATTTCCCCCTTTACTTGAATTCTAAGCTTTTCCTTCCTTCAACAATGGTGAAAAAATTCCTTTTCTTCTTTATCCCTAACTTTCCTTCTCTCTTTTCACGTAAAGCCAAAACTGACTGTAACTCTTCCACTAATTACTCTAATAAGGTTTTACCTCTTAATTATTTTACTAATAATAATAACCCAAATAATAGTTCCAATAATAATAATATTGTAAATAATTATAATAATATTAATATTAATAATCGTAACCATAATAATATTAATATTGATACACTAATATTAACATTATTAAAATGCTCCACTATCGTATTATTATTACCATATTGTCCTAACCTTTAATTCCGATTAAGTCCTCTTACTAAGCTCTCACACCCGCCCTTAATTAAATCAATAAAATCACGAGCAACACACAATAAAGCATTAAACAAATAAATAATTAAATGAGGTGTTACAGAAACCGCGAACAAAGTGATACTACGAGGCCTAAACCTAAGATTAGGCAAAGCTAAAAAGAGGTGGGTCGAGGAGCTACATAACGTAGTCTGGGCCTACAGAATGACACCACACTCGAACCAGGGAGACTTCATTTTGACTAACCTACGAAACCGAGACAATTATTCCAATGGAAATCGGGGAGCTATTTAGGAGGACCGAATCTCCCCTCGACGAGGAGATAAATGACGAGGCACTAAGAGAGGAACTCGATCTGGTCGAAATAATTTGGTCGGGGGCAGCCCTCCGCAAAGCCTCATTAAAACAAAAAATAACCATGCGACATACGTCAAATTCATAAAACGTAAATTCTAAATCGACAGCCTAGTCCTGCGGAGAAATCAGAAAGATTCGCGTGAGGGAAAACTTGCCGCAAATTGGGAAGACCCATATCGTGTCCGAGCAAAAATGGAACCGGATCCGGATCCTAAAGCTATATCCTAAGGCTAACCACTACTAGACAAAATGAGAAAGGAAGCGAAGACTTACTTGGGTGAAGAGGATGCTGAGATCTGCGGTGACGAAAAGAGGATTGACGGCGGCAATAACGACGACTAGCGAATGTGGGAGAGAGTATAAAAACTCTTGAGAAATTCTTGAAGAACTTGAGAATACTGCGGGCGTACCAAATGAATCCCAATTCCTTTTACTTATATCCTCTGGCACGGGAAAATGAATCGTCGCCTAGACCCTCGAGTACCCATGCTCGTAGGCTGTTAGAGGCATTTATCATTTTTGACACATGGCTAGAAGAGACGTCACACTTGTCTTTTCAAGCCCCACCACGCGGCTCGAGGAAATGGCATGTCTGCTCCTTCCACTTCCATCACGCGACCCGAAGTTTGTTGTTCCAAGTCTTGTCAACATCCCAGAGTCCAAGACGTCGAGCACAATGCTCGACTTCCACAGTATATTGGGAGCACGTCTTCGGAGAGAGGTTTGGAACAAGTTACGTTGTCGAACACAGATAATGACTTTGGCCCCCTTGCGAGCACATGGCCTCGATAAAAATCTTTTTACATGCTCGCGCTGTCGGGCACGAGGAGTAACTTCCAAGCTTATTCGCAAGCGTAGCTCCGCGAGCTTACAACCACGAAACCGGGCAGACGCTCTCCCTGGGAAAATTTTCTTTGTCCCTCTTAGACGTAAGAATTAACTCTAAGTCATTACTCCTCTGTTTCGAAGCAACGACTTGGAGGGCTCCTGTTCTAGACTGGGCCTGGGGCTGGCCCACCGTTGGGCACAATCCAACCCAGTTTCGCATCGAAGAAGGCCCAACATAGGTTCAATCCATCATAACCGTGGATGACACAATCCTCACACGTTATCCATGTGATTCTCACGCGATGACACGTCCTCAACTGATCCCACGCCTTTCGTGCGACAATTTTGCCCTCAGAAACGAGTTGATCAACTGCGAGGTTCATGGGGCAGTTGACTCAGGACAAAAACCACGTGCTGGTCTTCCCTACTTCTACGTAGAATCCTGGCAGTCATCCGTCGTGGACCTAACGATCTAGCCCACAGAAGATGACCTTTGGTCCAGCGCTGAGGGCACATTATAAATACCCTACTCTGCAGGAGGGTCAGATATTTTGAATTCACTCTCACTATTTTGTACTTGTTTTCTCTCTTCACTCTGAACCTTACTTTGGCGTTAGAGTGCCTTGCAGGTACACCCATTCCTTTTCTCTGTCCCCGGAGAATTTGGAGCTCACGACGCGTTGCTGGCCGCTGATTAAATCTCTGATCCCAATAAAATCACTTTTTGATACTAAAGATTAGTCTATTTAATAAGTTAATTGAAGTGTTTGATAAAATTATCGACTTAATTAATTGATAAATATAAAATAATGATATTTATTAATTAATAATATAATATATATTTAAAATACATTCGATTATGAAAAATAAATGTGAATTTTAATTAGAATAATAAAGATAAAATTGAAAAAAAAAACTCTAAGTTAAAGTGATATTTGAAATAACATCTAAAAAATTATGCTATAAATTATCAAAATAAATTACAAGCTTATGATAAAATAATGTAATCAAGTAACTTTTTGTTTATGTGATTTTATAGACTATAAACTCAAAAATATATCATGACAAATAAAATTAAAAAATTTAAAAGTTAAGAATGATATAAACACTTACTAAGTTTAATAAGTTATTTGTATATTAAAATCTAAAATAAATAATATTGTTGTATAATTTATAACATATTCTATAATTTAATTTGAAAATATTATAAAAATAAGTTATAAGAAGCTTATGAATAATTTAATAAATTATTTCCATAATTACATATAATTTAAGCAACAAATAAGCTATAAATTCCAATTTAAAGAGGTTGATATTAAAGTAACTTAAAAACAATAATCTGAATTAACAAAAAAACAACTTTTAGATTTTTTAAAAATTGATTTTGATTGAATATTTTACCATATAATAGCATAAGTTAACGTTATCCTATTAATTTAAATATTAAATACTAGTATAGAGTATAGTATGGAATCACGAGGATGAAGCCAACGAAGCAAAAAGAAGGGTTAACCTAAACATAGACCCAACCCAAAGCGTGAAAAAAAGTGCTGTGGCGAGTGAGAGTGAAGTACTACTAGAGTGTGAGGGTTGTGTTTATATTTGCTGGCAGAATCAAAAAGTTATTTGTATTTTTCTCTCTTTCGTTGCGTTACGCTTTTTTTCATTTTCATATATTTATTAATTAATTAATTTATTTCTTTCAACCTTCTAAAAGGGTTTTCTCTCTTTCTCTCTCTAAAACCTCTTTCTCTCTCTAAAAACCAAAAACCCACTCAATTCGTAGTTTATTGATTCCGGTAGTGATGGCGGCGACACCACCGTGGCAGCCACAGGAGCAAGGGTTCAAGGAGATCTGCACCTTATTGGAGCAACAGATTTCTCATTCTTCTTCCGCCGATAAGTCTCAGATTTGGAGCCAAATTCAACAATACTCTAACCTCCCCGACTTCAATAATTACCTTGCGTTCATCTTTTCTCGTGCTCAGGTAATTCATTACATACTTGTTGTTACTTACACCTCCTTTGATTTTTCATTTTGTTTTTTGATTCGTTAATTTTGCGTGTTCTACTTGAATCGGTTGATTTAGCTATGTAGTTAGGTATTTGTGTTTTGTTTGATTGTTTTTCTTAACTGAACTGGATATAATCCAGTTCAGTGATGAAGGTGATGGCTAAATTGTTGCTTGAATAAGGTAGCGTTATTGAAACGGTTTTATTCACTGTTTTTTATTCTGTCATTTTGTCTGTTAGTTAGCTATGAAGCGCAGACACCGGAAAACATGACACGGACACTCACAGGTGGACAAATGTAAATTAAACGTAATCACTAGTGTCGGTTTTAGACACAACACTAACACAGACACACTTTTTCAGAGCATGTGCTACAGGGTTAGTTAGTTCTTCAATTCGCACCAACCAGCTTAACAGCTTGTGACTTTTTTCCCTCTCATTTTCTGACTTGTTATTTGATTTATCTAAAGGTAAACATATCTCAAATGTTTTGAAATCATTGAATTGATGTAGTTTAATCTGGATGCTTTGCCTGTAAGTTGCCACGATCAGTGTTGTCAAATAGTGGAGATATAGTGTAATATAATTTGAACCAATTGCTAATGTTTCATGATAAGGTATTTCGCACAAATTGTTGTCAAATACAGCTATAATGCTGCAACATGGTGAAATTTTTGCAATCCGCAATTGGTAATACTAATATATTTTGATACTTTTCTGCTCATGGAGACGGAAAACACGGTCTGCCTATTTAACACTTAAATGCTGGTTTATGCCAAACTATGTGTTGCAGTATGTGGCATATATGGTTTGATGGACTCATGGAATCCCAGTTGTTTGCTAACTATGCTGCTTTGGCAATTTTTATTCTTAACAGGGAATATCGGTGGAGGTTCGGCAGGCTGCAGGATTATATCTGAAGAATAACCTGAGAAATGTATACAATTTAATGAAGCCTGAACACCAGCAATATGTGAAAACAGAGTTGCTGCCTTGTCTTGGTGCAGCAGATAAACACATAAGATCTACGACAGGAACTATTATCAGCGTTGTTGTTCAAACTGGAGGAGTTTCACAGTGGCCAGAATTATTGCAAGCCCTTGTAAATTGCTTGGACAGCAATGATCTGAATCACATGGAAGGTGCAATGGATGCATTATCCAAGGTGTGCTCTCTGTTTTAAAATCACTATTAGTAATTTTAGTATGTTAAAAATTATTATAGATCTAGCTAAAGTATTTGTGGCAACAGAAAAAATAGAGTACATCCATTATATAGTGCTACTCAGAACTGCTAGAGATAGAAGAGGGGCGTTATTTAATAAAGCAATGTTATATGTGCTGCCCAACATATACTGAATGGTCATAGGATGGTGCCAGTACACATTCACTGATTTACTGTCAATGTTAAATGAACACACATCAATAAAAGTAAGATAGATGATATAACAATTGCCAAATATTTGGTGTGTCTATGGATGCATGGAAGTGTCTGGATACACCATGTGAACTTCTATTAGGTTTTCAGAAGTAGAAAGAGAAAAAAGAAAGAATTGGAAATAAATTATAAAGGAATCAATGCATTAGGGTACAATGCTCAGCCAAGGGAAGAATTCCCTTCAAACAACTGTAAACACAATTCTCTCACAATGTCCACAGCTTGCCCCTCTCATCTATTCCACCGGATATAAGTATCCTCTTCCCAAAAGTCATAACTGACAGACTCACTTAATTGTATCCTTATTCCATCTACTGCCCCCTTTGGGCTAATTAATTTATCTTCCGTTAAGAGTCTCACATCGGATAATATATGGCATGAACATGTCTTTATAAATGGGGGCAATCCCCACCTTACCATTTTGTAGGGTTGAGTTAGACCCAACCACATTTCATAACATGGTATCAGAGTCTGGTTTAAGATCCGGTGGGCCACCTTTTATGGTTTCCGCCATCGGGCCACCCACTATTTATTTCCACGCTCCAGTTGTCTAGTCCTGAGCGTGAGGGTGTGTGTTAAGAGTCCCACATTGGATAATATATGCATGAACATGTCTTTATAAATGGGGGCAATCCTCACCTTACCAACCGGTTTGTAGGGTTGAGTTAGACCCAACCATATTTCTTAACATCTTCCTACTAGAATAAACTTTCAACGATGGACGCCCTCCATTCCTAACAATATTTCTCCTTGGGACTTCAACCTTGTCCTCAAAGTTGAGCTAAATTGGAGATCCTAAATGTGGCTTCATTTGTAGGCTTATTCTTCCACTTGATTTTTTGATTCAGTTGGACTGTCCCTTGGCAAATAGTCCCTTTTCCAATAGCCGTTTGGGCACCACTTCTGTCTCTGCAACTCTGGTAGATGGATTTGCTACACAAGATGTTTTTCTTGTGCTTTCTTTAGCCATGGCACATGAAACACGGGATGAATTCTGGCTTGTTTAGGAGGCTGAAGCTGAAAAGCAACTGGTCCCATTTACTTAACACCTTAACCACAGGAAACAACCTACAGTATTGCCCAACCAACTTAGGATATAACTTATTTACTACTTAAAAGCAACTATTGTTGTGCATAGCTCCCTTTCTGTCAATCTTATGGTTGTATTGTATGACTTAGAATTTGATGCGATACTGTTTTTTAATACTTCTGCTGACTTGAAAGTTATATAGAATACACTGCCTCTTTTACAAAAATGATGTCAATTGGATAGAGGACTTAAATTGTTGTATTGGTTACAAAAACTTCGAGGACGCTGTTGTAATTAAAACTAAGGGGATCAAAATTCGAAAGTGAACTTCAATGAAACTAAAGAGACCAAATGTATAATGTTAAGCCAAAAAACAAGCAAGGTGACATATAGTTCCCTTCTAGTTCCTCAATTGTTGATCATCTCCCTTCCTTCTTCCCTTAATCGAAAGTGAATTTTAATGAAACTATAAAGACCCAAGTATATTTTTAAGCAAAAAATGGTGAGATTGATATAGTTCTTTGTAGTTCTCCTATTGTTGATCGACTCCCTTCCTTCTTCCATTGATTCCATAGAACTGAAATAAGATGAAGGCTTGGCAGATTCAGAATGGAAGATTTTATGCTTAGTTGAAATTTTCCTGCCATTGAAGTTCTTGTTATTTGATATCTAATTTGGTAAAGTCTAATATAACATAAACAAGTGAAATGGATAGTGAGGTTGTATGCACTAGTTTTTTACGTGGTTGGAAATACCCTATTTCCAGCATCAGCAACTGATACTTCAGGTTCCGAGTATTTGTTTGAATTGTTTCCATAAACACCTTCAAACACTTGATATTTTACTGCACATACAGATTTGTGAAGATGTTCCCCAAATTCTTGACGCTGATGTACCAGGGTTAGCAGAGCGTCCCATCAATATATTTCTTCCTAGATTGTTTCGGGTAATATCAATATTTTATTTTCATTTTTCATATATTTGTGTGTGTGACTATATCTTCTAACTGTTCTTTTCTTTCTATTTTTTTTTTTTGTTTCAGTTTTTCCAATCACCTCATGCTTCATTAAGAAAGCTATCGTTGGGTTCTGTCAATCAATACATTATGTTGATGCCTTCTGTAAGTATATCTCCGGACCTTATCATCTCAGTATTCTGGTTATTAAATATGAAATTGAAGTTTTGGGCTTTGATAGAAGTAGTCTAACTCATTCTATTTAGGCCTTATGTGTATCCATGGATCAATATCTTCAAGGTCTGTTTATTCTTGCAAATGACCCTACATCAGAAGTGCGGAAGCTGGTGAGTTCTCAGTGCCTTATTGTATGAATGTATTTGGTGTAACTCAATATTTTCCGATATTGAAAATTTCTGAGTTACTTGATGCTCTCTTTCCAAGTCCAGATTATTTTTCTTGGTTTGGATGGCCAGTAGTTGAAGTCGTTGGTCTTCTGTCTCTGCCATCTACTTGCTGCATATTCTATATTTTATGTATGCGTTATTTTTAAAACTGAGGAGAGTTAAGACAAGATCCTATTGATGTTTGACGAAACCAAATTTTCATAGGTTTCGCCATTCATAATAAGAAGGAAATTGACTCACTTCTATTTTCTCAAATCAGCTATTACTATTTCTTATCCATGTTGGAATCAACTGAAACCTTTCTAATTTCCATTGACAACCAGGTCTGTGCAGCATTTGTTCAGCTGATCGAAGTCCATCCATCTGTCTTGCAGGTGTGGGCTTCTTATTCTAGTTCATTTCAGTGTTTAAAGTTAATTGAATAAATGTTATTTGTTGGAAGTATTGTATATTGAGCTGGTTGTTGCATTTTATTCATTCCACCACATTACACTTCATATTTGTGTTTACTTGTTTGAATAAGTTGAAAGCAAGGAAGCTGGAAGATTAATTTGCATTTCATTTGTAAGCAGTAAAATCTGAAGATGTTGCTATGTCTTACATTCTTGTCTTTTGTTTTGTTTTGTATAAATACAATTACAGTATTTGACCTGCTCAAACTTGCAAGCACCAAGTCTGGTGGTTATTTGCTTTATTTAAAATTAATCCTCTTCTATTAGCTCCCTCTTTTCTGATCAATTGTTAACCATACTGCAGCCACATCTAAAGAATGTGATAGAATATATGTTACAAGTCAACAAGGACACAGATGAAGAAGTGGCCCTCGAATCCTGTGAATTTTGGTACTATTTGGTTGGAATTGTATTTTCCTAACTTACAACTAGTGGATATTGTTCATAGTATAGCTTCTATATATTGTCATGATTCACAAGGAAGGAATAAACTTAATTATAAATGTTTGTTTTAGTGGAAAAGGGGAAGGGAAAGAGTTTGGTTGGGTGGTTATAATCTATTCCAATATGGGAAGTATATCTCACGAGGGTGTCTGTTTTACAAGTTTCTTGTTTCAGAATGATTTGTATACAAGAATGTCATATGAATCGTCAATTCACTGTTTCCGAAATCAGCAAACTAATGCAAGTTAGAATGATGTTTCTATAATGTGGCGATGCTGTATCTTATACCTTGCAAGCTTCTATATCTTTTTCTTTTTGATAATTGCTATTGCAGGTCTGCATATTGTGATGCTCAAATGCCACCGGAAAATTTGAGAGAGTTTTTGCCCCGTCTTATTCCGGTAAACCGAATTATATATATAGTTGTTTTACACTGAGGTTTAAAATTTGAATTTATGTGTTGCATCTTTGCAGATATTGTTATCCAACATGGCTTATGCTGATGATGATGAATCACTTGTTGAAGCTGAGGTTTGCTTTTGGTTGATTTGTGCTCTGTAGATGCCTTTACGTTTACTCTTTTCGTTCTTGATTACATGGCCGTATTTTTTTTCTTCAGGAAGAGGGTTCACAACCAGATCGAGATCAGGTCTGATCGATTTTGGCTGAGTTACTGGATTTCTTTAATTCGACATGTTTCTAATTTTAATTGTTTTTCCCACAGGATCTTAAACCTCGATTTCATGTATCCAGATTTCATGGATCAGACGATGTAGACGATGATGATGTATGCTGTATCTGCTCTGTTGATTGCTTATTATAGTCATTTGATGAATCATTTTGTCTCTATTTATTATAGTTTGCTCTGCCTTTATAACATGAAATGACAAGAAAAAGTTGCTTTGCTGATCTGGACTTGAATTTTATTTTCCATATTTACAGGATGAAGATGTTGTCAACACATGGAATTTACGGAAATGTAGTGCGGCTGCTCTAGATATTCTCTCAAATGTGTTTGGAGATGAGATCCTTCCTACTCTGATGCCTATTGTTGAGGTGATTTACAGCCCCTTCTTGTTGGAATATGGTTGTTGAACTGGTGCTC
Organism: Lathyrus sativus; assembly: GCA_963859935.3. Classification (NCBI taxonomy): domain Eukaryota; kingdom Viridiplantae; phylum Streptophyta; class Magnoliopsida; order Fabales; family Fabaceae; genus Lathyrus; species Lathyrus sativus. The sequence goes on from OZ012740.1 coordinate 669,655,770, forward strand.
TATCAATTCAAAGTTAGACAGACTGTACACATAGAAATAATGTGTGAAACATAGGTGTTTGCATAGAAGACATAAATGGCTACAAAAGTTTTTGCTGTTGTCTACTCTCATTGTAAATACCATATTGATCTGGGCTTTTAACGAGTTACTTTTGGATACATACTTTTGTATGAAACTAGTCTCTCCATACGCTGTTACTCCCATTATGAGATATATACTAAAATTTCAAAGAATTTGATCAGGCCAAGTTGTCAACTGCTGGAGATGATGGTTGGAAAGAAAGGGAAGCTGCCGTCTTGGCACTTGGTGCCATAGGCGAGGGGTGCATCAATGGTCTTTATCCTCATCTGTCAGAGGTATCTCTAAAAGTATTTTCTTCTGATGACTTAAATGCAAAAGCAGATGGTTTAATTACGGGGGAAAAGTTTAACTTGCTTTTCTATTTGATTAGTATGCGATGATAGATTTATGCATGTTCTATTTCAATACATCAGTATTGGCCTATATTTTCATGTTTCTCTCTCGTTTCCCTCAAACGACTTCTTGTCTAGGCCTTGCTAGTCTTTGTAGATAAATCTGTCCCTTTCAGTAGAGCTGCTCCTGTTCTAAAGATATGATCACTTTTAGGATAATTCTTGTCTAATTACATGCTTTGTGCTATGGTTGTTTTCTTCTCTCTCATAATAATAATTATTTATTTATGGTCACCTTCAATTGTTCAATCACTGTCACACTTTTCCGGATGATATATTTTAAATCCTTGCGATAAGAAGTAAAATGTTTCCTTGACAATGACAACATTTAGTTATATCCTTATTTTAATGAGTAGGGTTTTGTCATCTAATTTATTCGATCCTCATGCTCACACATTAATCCTAAGTATTATTTAAATAAATTCTTTTGTGCAACCCTTATTTCATACTAATTAAAGTGGAAAACTAAGACATTTATTATTCTGGTTTTATAGATTGTGGCATTTCTTATCCCTCTTCTTGATGATAAGTTTCCTCTGATACGGAGTATTTCATGCTGGACAGTATCTCGGTTTAGCAAATTTATTATTCAGGTATGCCTTTATTTTTGTTCCATCCTTTGTTGAAGCTGATGTTTTCAAGTTTTTATAACTTAATGCACTTTCCATACACTTTTTAAGATTCTGATCATCTTCAAAGTCCTAAAAATGTGGCTAAAGCTATATCCTAATTACTAACAAATTTCACACTAAAAGATAAATAAATTCTTAATTAATTAAAATCCCCAATATTCCCCCAAGTTATCCGTGAAGCACTGGCACACACATACACCAGACACAGCATTGATTCCAACATGTCAACTCTGATAATAATTCGAAAAATCGAAAAAATTGAATGTACGCGAGTCAGTGTCTAACTTCAACATGTAACAGACATACATTTAATCTCAAGTGCCAGTGCCACATAGCAAAAGCGGAACACAGCGCCTACCTACTTACATTTACATTATATTTCCAATAATACATTGTAAATAGTGGAACATAGTGCCATTATCGCGGCGGAGCGTTGCGTTTGGAGCAGTAGACCGCAGAACAGTTTGCACAGATTCCTGCACTGCGGAAGCGTAAAGAGCATCTTCTGCTCCGCTCCTCTATCCGGGATTGACAACATATAATAATACAGTTTATTTGTTGTTCGTGATGTTTTTACCACCAATTATTCCTATTACATGCTCAACTACTTATGGTCACACATTTAATATTCTGATTTGAGCTTATATATTTTATAAATGCACATAGATCATGATCCATGTACATCGGTGGAAATTGAAGTCAATATAATTTCATTGAAAAACTTTAGAGAGCGAACAATTCACAAAAATGCATTACTGGATTGAAGGCTTGCTTCATGTTTCACGCTAATAAAATTTGACGTGCACAATCATCATGATGATTAGCTATAGTTAAATAGTTCAATGATCAAAATCCTTTTCTACACAAGAGTTCTTAGATGTTATTGCTAAATCTTAGATCAATCTCAATGGACTGTGATCAATTGGAATGTTGTAGTTTTTCTAGATTATTGGAAAATGACAAAATCAGGAGCACATGTTATTTATTATTTATGATGCATATCAGCATATGAGATGATATCCGAGTTGATTAATTTGTAGTTGGAAATAGTGCTATTTGGTGTATAAATCTCATTTAGAGGCCTTCTTGTTTGAATCATGACTTGTGTGTCAGGGTATCGGGCATCCCAAGGGTTATGAACAATTTGATAACGTTCTTATGGGTCTTCTCCGAAGAATTTTGGATGATAATAAGCGTGTACAGGAGGCTGCTTGTTCAGCCTTTGCAACTCTGGAAGAGGTTCTGACTACAATTTCTGTTGATTTACCCTTAAAGAATTAGTTCAGCTTTTAAATTTCTTTTGAATATATCAATATATCAAATTTCATATTTAATTTACTTATGATAGGAGGCTGCGGAAGAGCTGGTACCGCGCTTGGAAATCATATTAAAGCACCTAATGGTTGCATTTGGGAAGTATCAGGTGACTTCCTAACCTTAACACAATTCTGTTTATGTTTCATGTGAAATGAATCATATTTGAAAGAACACTAAATCTTTACTGTTACTCTATTTTGTCCTTATCATCATATGTATGCTCAGAAATCTTTAATTGTAGTTTTTTTTTGTTCTAAACTTTAGAGGCGAAACCTCAGAATTGTATATGATGCTGTTGGAACTCTAGCTGAAGCTGTTGGTGGAGAGCTGAACCAGGTAGGCTAATCAACATTCTTCCTCATCCCTAAATTTTCTCCTTTCTCCCAAGTTATTTTGATGGTTTAATGTCAAATATTCTTGATTTTCTGTGCAGCCTGTTTATCTTGACATTCTCATGCCACCATTAATTGAAAAGTGGCAACAACTTTCAAATTCAGACAAAGATCTCTTTCCACTCCTAGAATGCTTCACATCTATAGCACATGTATGTATGCTAGTTTTTCTAGTGTATGATTCATCAAAATTGTTTTTTGTTTTATCCCCTGTACTGTATTTACTCTCAACATTTATTATGTGTGTTTCTATATTAACGAGTATGTCATAGAATTTGAAAACTAGTTCATTAGGTGAGCCCCCCCCCACCCCCCACCCCCACCCCCCACCCCCCCCAACACGCACGCACGTCATGTCATGTCACTATCTAATGTGAGACTCTTCGATATTATAATCTTAAAGAGGAGTGCTAATAACACATTCTTTTCACTCTTGATTACTAGCATTCAGCATTGCTGAAATCCCTATTTTAAAATTACTGGAGAACTTATGGCCACATTGTTACTGATTAGGCAGTGCTACTAATATTGCTAAGAAACAAAAGTATGTGGGCCTGCTCCTTTAATGATGTTCTAGGCACTAAAAAAAATTATTGTTTCTGTTAAACTTGGCAGTTGACACTGAGTTCTTTACTATTGAAAGTTTTTGTTTATATATTTCATTTGAATATTAATGGGCTTATATGCTAGCAATTGGAAGTTAGATTATATATCTGTTCTTATGTTGTATATGCATGGAATATGGGGAAGCTATCTACATTATTTGGAGTGCTTGATGGACTGTTTATGTACCATTATATGCATTTCCTTGCTCCTGATATGAAAGTCTGGTGATAAATTTGTATCAGGCACTGGGTACTGGATTCACTCAATTTGCTGAACCTGTATTTGGGAGGTGCATAAATATAATTCAGACCCAACAATTGGCCAAGGTTCTGGTTACTTTATTCTTTGTGGAAAACATTTTGATCGTTTCTTAGGTGCTACCCGTGATTTCATTTGTCATCCTGCCACTGCTACTATTATGATGTCAGACATGCTCATTTTTTAGTAGTGGGGAACTGATTTTGATATTTTATTTCAAAGAGCTAAACACATTTTCTTATTTTAGGCCAATCCTGCTGCTGCTGGGGCTCAGTATGACAAGGAATTCATTGTGTGCTCTCTTGATCTGCTTTCTGGACTAGCAGAGGGTCTTGGCAGTGGAGTAGAGAGTTTGGTACTCATCCAAATCTTTTATTTTCGAGATATGAAACATGCATTTTTGTTTGTATGATACATCTCTTCTCAGATGTTATCTTCCTATAATATTTTTCTTTATTGAACTCTCTCTCTACAACTTTCTTTACTTCTCCAAGTAATTGCAGCTATTTGCAGTTGCATATTCCTATCTATCCATAAAAGGCATATTTTACATTGAATCTTTATCTTACGTCCAAATATTTATTTATTTTTCTTTTTTTTTGCCTTTGATAAATCCTTGAACTGGACAGCTTTTTTGAATTTCATGAACTTTTCTATGCTTTTTGACATATTGATATCTGCTTGAGAGTAGTTAAAGTTAAACCAGTGATTGTATGATTGCTATTTGCTTGAGGTTATATCAATTACTATTCTTCAGGTTTCACAATGTTCTCTGAGAGACCTACTTTTGCATTGTTGTACGGATGATGCTCCCGATGTTCGACAAAGTGCCTTTGCCTTACTGGGAGACCTTGCTCGAGTAAGTCGAATGTGCAGTTGTATACTTTTTACTGAAGCCGTCATATCCACTGATGGTATATACATATGGTCCTTAAGCCTGGGTTGTAGGAAACATTCCATAAGCTGATCCTTCTTAATTTTTGTTTGAAAGTAAGTTGGGTGAGTTTTTGAAGACACTAGTTAATAGCATTCTAATGATGGCGTGATTTGGCTAGGTGTGCGTGGTTCATTTGCACCCTCGTTTGTCTGAGATTCTTGAAGTTGCTGCCAAACAATTGGTATGTGGGTGCCTGGTTTAAGTTTAGCTATACAGTTGAATTTAGTAATACTTTTGTTGATATGCCATAAATGTACAGGAAATTTCAAAGGTACAGGCGGCTCTTTCAGTGGCAAATAATGCATGTTGGGCAATTGGAGAATTAGCAGTTAAGGTATGTCATTGTCAAATGTCGTAGTTTAAAAATAATAGAGATGTACATTGGTTTGCATAATTTAGATAAAACTGTCAGAGGTAAGAACTAGTTAGGACAATATCATTTTTATATGAAACATGTATTGTAAATATAAATTTTGAATTTCAGGTTCGTCAAGAAATTTCTCCGTTTGTTTTAAGTGTAATTTCATGCCTGGTACCAATTCTTCAGCATGCAGAGGTCAGTCTTATCATGCTCCGTACTATTGATGATTTTTTGATATATTCAGTTGATAATCTTAATTTGTTAATGTGGTTTATAGGGACTCAACAAGTCTCTTATAGAAAACAGTGCAATAACACTGGGGAGACTTGCATGGGTCTGTCCAGACCTTGTATCACCACATATGGAGCATTTCATGCAACCTTGGTGCAATGCTCTGTCAATGTAAGTTATTGCATCACTTATATGCTTTCTTTAATCACGGCTTGCTACCTTACAAGCTATGAAGCATGAACGCCAACACAGACACTAGGACACGACATAGACACTTCGACACCGATAATGTCAAAAACATAGGTCACATACACATACCCAACTACTACGTATATGATACTATTTGATCTTCATTCATCCATCTATTATTAAAAGAGTTAAAAGTATTTTAATCAAATTTAATACCTTTAATCTTTCATTGATCAACATTGTTTTGACACATCTTTTTAACCCTTTTAGATGTGTTTTGAGATTTGCCTGAAAAATTAGCATAAAATATGTTAAAGCAAAGAAAGAGTTATTTATTTGAAACACTTTGACGCGTGTTGTATAAGTGTCATACACGGATTCAAAGAGTGTCAGTAAAAAAAACAATTTTATAGGACACTTGTCTGTGTTCTCCGACATGTGTCATACCGGTGTAATAGAAGTGTTGTACACACGACGCCTAATCCAAGAGGTGTCCATGCTTCATAGCTTACAAGTAACAAATATCTCGTGTTTTCATTCGTTGTAAACAGTAAAGGTTTTGAAATTCCCAGATACTTCTGCAATTAATTAGCAGCACAATAAGTTTGTCAGTAAATTAGTTCTTATTATAGAAGTTTGTGGATTGTTTATCATTTACCCCATATGTTTAGCTGAACATGGGATTCAGAGCCAAGTATTTTCAACATTGGTTTAGAATTGACTCTTTTCAAAGAAGTCTAGTCTCTTGTATGATAATTAATGACTACTCTCTACCCAAGATCTGTTAGACCACCCATTATTAGGCCACTCAGGTAGAGGACAAGCTACATGTGACCTAAGTGGCCCGATAATGGACGGTCCAATGGATCTTGGGTAGACCCTGATACAAAATTAAAAATTGTATCGAGTCTAATTCACCTCTTCAAAACCAACTTATAAGACGGTGGATGTCTCACTTATAAACCCATGTTTTACTATATCCCATCTAATGTCTCTTAACAGATACTCTCTTTGGACTTTAATATAAGTAAAAAAGCAAATTTATTTGATCCACTTTTGGACTAAATTCATGCTTTTTTGTTGCTTATATTTAAGTCCAGAGTATTAGCTTGTTTGTCTCAAAACATAAAGTTTGGTTGCTTTACTTTTGCAACTGATCAATGGTAGTGCTTGTGGTCTTGTATTTGTATATATTTGGGACTCACACATAGAAACATATAACATTAGAGTAAACTTTTGTCTGAAAATTTCCACTTTACAAATTAATCACGGTTTTAGACGTCTACTGTTTATTTGCAGGTTATTGTGTATCTATAATTTTCTTGTATGATTTGTGGCAGGATACGAGATGATGTTGAGAAAGAGGACGCTTTTAGAGGTCTATGTGCTATGGTAGGCTCCCCCTTTTAACACAAATAACTCTATACATGTAGACCATTCATGCAATCAGTGCTTTACAATTTCTGTTTGTTTTCAGGTCAAAGTCAATCCTTCTGGAGCTCTCAGTTCTCTTGTTTACATGTGTAAAGCCATTGCAAGTTGGCATGTATGTTGCCAGCATCAAGCATTTTCTTAAATGTCAAAAGTGATGTATGATTTCTGAAATATAAATTCTTTTGTTGACATGTATAGGAAATAAGGAGTGAAGATTTACACAATGAAGTCTGCCAGGTCTTGCATGGGTATAAACAGGTTAGTCTTCTCTACTGTAAACACATCATCTTTAGAACTTTTATGTACAAGTTATAGCTGCAATTCATTCATCCTGAAAATGAAGCAAAAAATTCATGAACCCCTTTGTATGATAAATGTGGCATTTAATAGTGCTTCGTTCTTTGTTTTAAATCCCGATTACATTGGTGGAAAAGTTTATATCAAGATTAATAGCTGAAACTAACCGGTAAGGGATATTCCATATTTTTGCTTATAGATGCTGCGCAATGGAGCATGGGACCAGTGTATGTCTGCTTTGGAGCCGCCAATAAAAGAAAAGCTTTCAAAATATCAAGTATAATTTGATCGAGTGAGCACTGTATCTGCATTGGCCTTGGTCATTTTGTGTGTTGTCAAGCAATATCAGAGTCATGATTTATATCGAAAGGAGCTTAGTCTTGGTCCAATTTTATCGGTCAGGGTTATCAGTATTTATACAATTCGTTGAACTTGGTGATTACAGGCAGTTCTACCAGCCTTCAAGGTCTCATTTGATGGCGTTTCCTATGAGAAATGTACAGTGAAATGGCTTTCAACCTTTGGAAATGCTTGATTCTTTGTTGTCTTTAAGAAAAAAGCCTTAATTAAAGGCTAGAAGTTTGATTTGACCTTTGAGTTCACGTCACAGTTTTCCAATATTTTTAGTGAGTATAGGTTGTGCCGTTGATTATACAGTTTTGTACCATTAGATAGAGAGGGAGAAGAGGGGAGGGGGTGTCATGAGACCACTTGTTCCATTGTTTGTAACACTTGAAGACCTATTTAAGCTATGTGTTGCCTTAGGCAGGGCATCGTTTGAATTTTGATTGAGACAATAAGCGTTTAAACTAATGCGTATTCATTGATCCATTTTTTCGTTATGCTAAAAGTATTGTTAACTTTATTTTCTTAAAGTTGTCGATGTCTTTGCTCCTTAAAAACACTAATGTCTATGGTTGCTCTAATTAGCAATTTAAGTATATTCTTTTAGAATGAAATGCATTGAGATTTTCCATCAAAAAGCAAATTTGTGTTCTTGTTTTTCTATTGACTCTAGATTTGTAGGGCCTGTTCAATTGTATTAGGAAATTGAGTACCCTAGTGATTGAGTGAAGATGGAAATGTTAGTTAGGATTGTACATTTCACGAGTTTGCATCCCATTTTTAGCAAAACACAAATTTTAGAGTGAAAATAATAAATATTTTTACAAAGTAAATGACTATGTACATTGTAACATAATTCTGGTTTTTGTGTGTTTGATATGTTTTACGGACATAGAAACTAGATTGAATTACTATTGATTTCATATCATAATCAAAGTAGCTTGTTACAACTTTTTATATTTACATATAACTTAGTTGTTTACAGTAAAAGAAGACAATATTAATATGTTTAGCACAATGTCAATTATATGTAAATTTGACATTTTAATACATTGTCAAACATTATTTTCTTAAATCGGTACGTGTCTGTGTGCAGTTATAGTTCAACATTTTTAAAAGTTGGTGAATTTTGGGTGTAAAAATAGTGATTTTATTTTTTATTAGATTAGAGATTGATATAGTAGGTTTTGATTTGTAAATCTATTTTCCAATGTTGCAAAATAACATACTTTCTCTTATTTAGAATGATTGTTGTCTTAATAAATAAATTTTGTTTAAAAATGAATGTCATTTTTACATTTTAATGTAAAATGATAATTATGTAAAATATTGCATATTTTTTTGGTGCATTATCAAACTTCTACTATTCATGTAAAATTCAATATTAAGGAAATATGAGAAAATTTTCAAAACTTATTTCAAACTCTTTATTTAATTTTTGTTTGAAATTTTCGATCTCCTTCTTGCAACTTCTTGTTATCAACAGGCCATTGACATACACAATTCATTATTGCTTCCTACATATGCTCCATGTTTAATTGTGCACTTCACAAATTCTTTCTTCCTTAGAAAATCATCTATCTTCCTATTCCAAACTCTTGGAGTTTGCTTAAGTCCATTTAGGGCTTTATGAAACATGTATACCTTGCTTTCTTCATCTTGTTTCACAAATCCAATTGGTTGTGCAACATAAACTTTTTCATTTAAGGGGTCATTTAGGAATGTACATTTCACATCCATCTGACATATGTGACAGTTGTTCATGTTTGTTAGACCAACAATCAACCTGATTGTTTTGATCCTTGCAACAAGTGCAAAAACTTCGTCGGAGTCGATTCCTTCTTTCTGAAGAAATTCTTTTGCCAAAAGTCTTGCCTTATGTTACCTTACTTCTCCTTTATGATTCAACTTCACCTTGTTTATCCACTTCACATCGATTGCCTTCTTGTCTTGAAGCAATTCGACAAGTGACCAAGTGTTGTTAACTTCGATGGACTTCAGTTCCTCATCCATTGCTTTCACCCACTTTGAAATCCTTCAAGGCTTCACATTCATTGACTGGTTCGAAATCTATGTACAAAATATAGTGTACCAATTCACCTTCATCATCAACGACATTATTTGATATAATCAGACATTCTTGTAATCTTTCAAGCATATGTTTTGTTCTTTAAGGTTTGCTTGTGCTTGCTTGACTTCTGACTTCTTCTAGTCAAACTTCTCTTTCGACTTCAGTTAGTGGTTTTTCACATATGATTCTCACTGAATCCTTTTTGACATTTTCAATTCAATTTCATTCCTTAAGAATATAAAGTAACTAGCATTTGAAACCCTTTTATTCCTCATATAACTAATATATGACAATATAGATATACATTTTTTTTTAAAAGACTTACTCAATAATATCTGCAAATAAAATTTAAACTATTCAGAACTAACAACAGATACATTTCATTAACAACCTAAAAACAAATATCTAAAAAAGAGATAAGTACCAAAAATACATGAGAATCAAAATTAAAAATAAATAAATAAATCACAAGTGATATTTTTTTTAAGTTATTTAATTTTTGAAAATTATATTTTAGATGTCATTCTCAACTTACAAGGATATTTCTTTCAAGTAAAATGTATTTTTTATTTGTGATTAAAATATAAAGTTATTATCATATTTATTAAAAAAAATATTTTTTAACATAATTAAAATTCAATAAAATACAAATAAAATTAATTTATAATCGCACATTGCGCGAGTCTTAATCTAATTAGACATGAATTGGAATGCCTTGTTAATCGCATAAAAGATTTCTAGTCTTATCAATCGAGTTAGTCTTTAGTGACTTTGGATTTTGACGACTTTGTAATTTTTTCTCCTCCTTTTAAATCAATCACTACCTTTCTAGCAAGTAACTCATTTTAATTATTCTTTCATCTCTCAAATACATTAAAGTTACAAAATCACCTTAAGCAAACTCTCATTCCCATCCCCTTAAGCAAACTCTCATTCCCACTACTAACATGTACATAAAAGGATTGAGTAATGAGTTGTGGATCCTACCTTGTTAAGTCTCCAATGGACTGCATATGCATATGAATGGATACAGTGTTGCATTCAAGCATATTATTATTATTAGGTATTTAAATTGTATTATTTATTAAATTTAGTTATTTAAATATAAATGTGTTTATCTAAATATAAATCACTTCTATAATAATAATATGATTTAGTTATTAGATATTTAAATTTTATTTTTTATTAAATTAATATGTTTGTCTCTTTTTATGTTTCATCATATACACTTATAAACTAATTTTATATTTTGAACTATTTTAGAGTTAATTTTTTTAAATTTTATAACATTTTTTTTATAAAAAATTCAGAATTTTGTTTTTCAAAATGAAAAAAAGTTAATTCTACTATTAAAAATTATTTGTAGCTTATTGCGCATAATGACTATTAAAATTGGTGAGAATTCACACATAATCAAGAAAGCATTATGCTGATTGATTAATTCTATTACAACAATTGCATAACAGTAATCAACACAATCATTATAACTACAATACCCATTTAATTTTTACTTAATATAAATCAATTGTTTTTTAAAATGTTTTTTTTTAATTTTCCAAAAAAATATATTTTAAAACCTAAATTTAAGAATTAATATAATTTAAAGAAAATAAAATTAAAATTTAACTAAATAATTTAGATTAAAATCAAAATCTACTTAGAACCAATTTTAAATCGGTTCGAAACAAGTAGTTTGATTTATAAACTATAACCATAAAAGTAGATTGATTTATATTAAATGATTATCCATGCAGACTTCTAAATGAGTAAAAAGGAGTGTATTATTAGAATACTTATGAATTTCTATATCATGAAAGTAATATATATTACCTAAATACTTGATAGAGAAGACAATGTCAAGCATTTCACAAATCTTTTAATCCTCTACCAAAGTCTCTTAACAGAGCCAATATGAACATTAAGGGTCACTTTTTTGCCTTAAAGCTAGTTTCTCAAACCAATGTCATAAAGAATTTTATTCACTTTGTACACTAGTTAGTGCTCAGTCAGTAACTACCTGCCACCGACAAGTGTTACTCACAAAATAACTAACTTTCTGAGTTATTCAGTTTTACAATGAAATAATAGATGTTAACACATTCATATTTTCCACTTTAATGTATATCTCTGTTAATTATTTGCTTTTGGACTATATTAAGTTTTTTTATTTATTATTATTGTTTCAGTTTTGTTTTAGTCAATTAGTGAATCCTAAATTTTAGGAGTAAGTCTAGTCAGTTACCCCATGTTCCTAATGTGGTGGTGGTTAGTTTTATTTTTGAAAACACTATAAGTGTTTTGGCTATCATGAATAAAAAGTGTAATTCTCATTTTCTCAATCTCTCTGCTATAATAAAACTAACAATTGGTATCAGAGCTTTCTTCTTACGAGGCCTGTGAAAATGGAAGGTGAAGCAAGTTTCTCACAAATTGCTCCGCCCACCTTTGATGGAGACAACTATGACCTTTGGGCAGTTAAAATGGAGTCTTATTTGGAGGTGTTGGACCTTTGGGAAGCCGTGAAAGAGGATTATGAAATTCCTCCGCTGCCGAACAATCCTACCATGGCTCAAATAAAATTGCACAAGGAGAAAAAAACCAAAAAGGCAAAGGCAAGATCATGTCTCTTTACTGGTGTTTCATAAATAATCTTCACCAGAATCATGACTCTCAAAACACCAAAAGTAATTTGGGACTACTTAAAGGAAGAATATGCAGGAGATGAGAGGATTCGAGGCATGCAAGTGCTTAACTTGATGAGGGAATTCGAGATGCAGAGAATGAAAGATTCTGAGACAATCAAAGAACACTTTGACATGTTGCTTTCCATTGTGAACAAAGTTAGATTACTCGACACTGAATTCACTGATTTTAGAATTGTGGAAAAAATTCTGGTTACAGTGCCAGAGAGATACGAAGCATCAATAACTACTCTGGAGAATACGAAGGATCTGTCCAAAATCACCTTAGCGGGAGTGTTACATGCCTTGCAGGCCCAAGAGCAGCGAAAGCTTATGAGACAAGATCACGTGATTGAAGGTACTTTACCAGCCAAGCATCATGAAATTGGAAGTAGTCAAAGCAACCAAAGCAAAGACAAAGGTAAAAATAAAAATTACCCACCTTGTGAGCATTGTGGCAAAATGGGTCACCCACCGTTCAGATGTTGGAGAAGACCAGACACAAAGTGAAACAAGTGCAATTAGCTTGGACATGAAGCTGTAATTTGCAAAGGCAAATTTTAACAGCATGAAGCCAATGCCAAGGTTGTAGAGCAAGATGAAGAAGAACAACTTTTTGTGGCAACATGCTTCTCAGCAAGGAGTAGTTCTGAATGCTGGCTGATTGATAGTGGTTGTACAAACCACATGACATATGATAAAACTCTCTTCAAGGATTTGAAGCCTGTAAAATTCTCAAAAGTCAGAATTGGGAATGGTGACTACATTTCTGCAAAAGGAAAAGGAACCATTGTAATTTAAACTAGCTCAGGTATGAAAACAATCTCAGATGTTCTGTATGTGCCTGACATTGACCAAAATCTGCTTAGTGTGGGTCAATTGTTAGAAAAGGGATTTAAAGTTCTTTTCAAAAGTGAACATTGTCTTATCTTTGACACTACCGGTCGGGAGATTTTAAGGGTAAAAATGAGAGGTAAAAACTTCTCATTTGATCCAATTGTGGAAGAGCAAACAACTTACATCACTCAAGTCAGTCCCACTGAACTCTGGCATAAGCAACTTGGTCACTGTCATATTCAAAGGATGCTGAACATGAAAAGGAAAGATATGATTGAAGGTCTACCAGTACTTTCTGATCATTTGCCAAATTGTAATGCCTGTCAATTTGGTAAACAAAACAGAGTGTCATTTCCCAAAACAGTTTGGAGAGCCTCTCAAAAGCTGCAACTCATTCACACTGATGTGGCAGGACCTCAAAGAACTCCATCGTTACAAGGTAGTCTATACTTTATTCTTTTCATAGATGATTTTACAAGAATGTGCTGGATTTTTTCTTGAAATTCAAGCATGAAGTGGATGGAGTCTTTGGAAAGTTCAAGAATATGGTGGAAACTCAAAGTGGTTGCAAGATACAATTTCTAAGATCAGATAATGGGAAGGAGTACACCTCAACACAATTTAATCTATTTTGTGAAGAAGCTAGTATTGTACATCAACTCACAACCCCATACACTCCAGAGCAAAATGGAGTTAGTGAAAGGAGAAATAGATCAGTAGTGGAGATGGCCAGATGCATGCTGCATGAGAAGGAATTGCCTAAAGAATTTTGGGCCGAAGCAGCAAACACATTTGTTTTTCTTCAAAATCGACTTTCGTCCAAGGATTTGAAAGACAAAACTCCTTTTGAGGCTTGGTATGGATATAAGCCTTCACTAACATTTCTTAAAGTGTTTGGTTGTGTTTGTTTTGAACATGTTCCACAGGTTAAGCGCGACAAGCTTGACAAGAAAGCAATTCTGGATATTTTTGTGGATTATAGTTCTGTTTCAAAAGCCTACAAAGTATATCATCCTCAAACTAGAAAATTGACTATTTCTAGGGATGTGCATTTCAATGAAGATCAACAATGGAATTGGAAAAACCCACAAAAAACAATTGGATTTTTTAACAATATTGAAGATGATTATGGCGGAAACCAAACAACAGAGTTGTGTCAGGATGAATTAGAAGATGACCCTCCTATTAGAGGCACAAGGCTGCTGTCAGACATTTATCAAAGATGCAATGTAGCAGTATGTGAACCTAATTGCTATGAGGAAGCACTCAAGAATCCAAAATGGAAAAAGGCAATGGAAGATGAGATTTCGATGATTAAAAAAAACAACACATAGGAGCTGGTTGATAAGCCTCAAGATAGAAAAGTTATTGGAGTTAAATGGGTTTTTAGAACAAAGCTTAATGCGGATTGCTCTATCAATAAATACAAGGCCAGACTTGTAGTAAAAGGGTATGCACAAATTTTTAGAGTTGATTATTCTGACACTTTTGCACCAATGTCCAGATTAGATACAATTAGATTGGTGTTAGCAGTTGCTGCTCAACAAGGCTGGAAAGTATTCCAGTTAGATGTCAAATCAGCCTTTCTAAATGGAGTTTTACAAAAAGAGATATATGTGGAGCAGCCAGAGGGATTTGTTATGCATGGTGAAGAAGATAAAGTCTATCTACTCAAAAAAGCCCTTTATGGATTAAAACAAGCATTAAGAGCTTGGTACAGTAGGATAAATGAACACCTATTGAGCATATGCTTTGTGAAAAGCTTATCTGAGGCCACTCTTTATGTAAAACATAAGGAAATTTTTTTCTCATAGTTTCCCTCTATGTTAATGATCTTTTAGTGACTGGAGATGATACAAGGTTGGTTGAAGATTTCAAACAAGAAATGATGCAAGTTTTTGAAATGACAGATCTTGGTCTTATGTCTTATTTTCTTGGAATTGAGATCAAACAAAATGAGGATGATGTGTTCATATGTCAAAAAAAATATGCTAAGGAAATCTTTAAAAATTTTCAAACGGAGGAGTGCAAAGCGGTTAACACACCAATGAACCAAAAAGAGAAGCTGAGCAAGGAAGATGATGTTGACAAAGGTGATGAAGGCTATTACAGGAGCTTGATTAGATGTTTAATGTATCTCACTGCAACAAGGCCGAACATTCTGTTTACTGTAAGTCTTCTCTCTCGATTTATGCATTGTGCTAGCGAAATGCATTTAAAGGCAGCAAGAAGGGTATGAGATGTATTAAAGGTACTGTTGATTATGGTGTCAAGTTTGAGAGTTGTCAAAATTTTAAGTTATGTGGATTCTCTGATAGTGACTGAGCTGGATCCATTGATGACATGAAGAGCACTTCAGGATATTGTTTCAGTCTAGGCTCAGGAGTTTTTTCATGGTGCACAAAGAAGCAGGAGACAGTAGCACAATCCACTGCAGAATTTGAATTCATAGCAGCAACAGCAGCCGTAAATCAAGTTTTGTGGCTGAAAAAGATCTTATGTGACTTACATCTCCAACAAAATTATAAGGCAAACGTGTTTATCGACAACCAGGCAACAATTGCAATTTCAAAGGATCCAGTGAGTCATGGTCAAAAGATCAATTGGCATATTTGTTCACAAAGCCACTTTTTGTCAGCAAGTTTGAGCTATTGAGGCAGAAAATTGGAGTTTGCAGATCCTAAAGCAAGGAGGAGTGTTAATTATTTGCTTTTGGACTGCATTAAGTTTTTTATTTATCATTATTGTTTCACTTTTGTTTTAGTCAATTAGTGGATCCTAAATTTTAGGAGTAAGTCTAGTCAGTTACCCCATGTTCCTAATGTGGTGGTGCCGTGGTGGTTAGTTTTACTTTTGAAAACACTATAAGTGTTTTGGCTGTCATGAATAAAAAGTGTAATTTCCATTTTCTCAATCTGTCTGCTATAATAAAACCAACAATCTCCTATAACTTTAAATGTATATTTTTTATTTTTCTTATGCATTCAAAATCCTCATTAAATTTATGTCAGCTCGACCACTTATTAGAACAAGTTGTGAATAATAAATTACACTACTCTTTGATTTTCAATTAAAACCGACGAATTAAATTGTTTTTTAGTAGGAAAAAAACACGGCGTGTATAGGCATTTTATCTCGATTTTTTGTTACATGAAGTGAATTGTTATTTTCGGATGTATTATTCGTAATAGTACAAATTGTTTCCAATTTATTAGAATTTATAGTTCAACATAAATACTTGTGTAAGTGTTTATGGATTGACAGCAAAATCCTTGTTTCATACAAATTAAACAAATGTTTCAGTGAGAAACACAAATATATCTTTGTGGATTAACAAACTGATTCTTAGAAGCAGCCAATTCAATCCTTTCCCATCTCTTTTTTCTCTTCATATCTTCTTGATGTGCAATTGATTCTTTAACCTTCATCTCCATTTGAGCCTTTGCATACAAATCAGGATCAATATCTTCCACAACCACCTTCACACTTTCTGTTAACTGCCTTACACTCTTGCTCCAATGCAACTTCAGATTCTTTTCCACACCTTCTACTATCACTGGAAGTACTTCCACTGTTCCTGTTGTTGCCATCTTGTAGAACTGCTCATTGTTCCATACATACAGTGCCCTCTCAGCTACCTGAAACCACATTTGTTTGCATCATAAACAAATTTCACTGTTTTCAAACTCAACCTTCTATGTAGTGAAACATGATTTGATATTATTAAGAGTGTCTAACCGTCGTATCTGATGTCTGTATTAATACTATTAAAAGTGTCAACGCATCTGTGTGTCTGTGTGTCTGGTGTCTGTGTTAATACTTTATAGTTACTAACAGTAAGAGATTTTACCTGAGAATTCCAACTGTTGATGCATTTTGTAATCTGAGTACATATCGGCAAGGCCAATTTCCGATACTGATCGGGATCCAAATTCTCGACCAAATCTTCCAACTCTCCGATCAACAAGATTTCCTTTTGACAATTTGTAACTGGCCAATACCTCAAAATTCCTCTAACAACAACACCTCCAAGCATAGGTTCCTTCTGCACAAACTGTGATATACAATAAGCAAGTTGTCTATGATACACTTGCATCCCTTTGGTCTTATGTAAAGGAATCAACACTCTCATAAGAAACAACTTGTGCTCTTCCTTGAGCGGCACGGTAAAGCCGTTAACTATAGTCCCCCATATCTCAAGCAAATCTGCTATACCAGAATGTTTTTCTGTCTCGAAAACATAGTTCAACAAAACATCTGTCATCGATTTCCTCATCGCGGAACGGTCACAAACCAGCTTAGAATATATCTTGTGATACACGTTTTTCAAACTCTCGCGCTCCCTCGGATCTTCGGACTGGAAAAGCGATAGAAGATTAAGCAGAAACGAATGGTCGATATAGTTTCGAAGTATTTTCGTGTCAGTGCTATTCACTAGCCTTAGTAGAATTTCGTAAACTATTTGTAGATGTGACCATAAAGGCGAAAAGATCGAAACAGGATCTTCTTCGTCGAGATATTCTGATATAGCAGAAGGATTTGTAGGTGGAGGGAGTGGCCTAAACAGATTGGCTTTGATCATCAACACTAAAGGTCCTACAACTTTCTCATGAACCGGTTTTTTGGAGGTTTTCAACATAGCTATGAGTCTTGAAAGTTGAAGTCTTTTAGAGTCTCTTTGTGCAGGAGATTCTGAAGGGTCAGTGAAAGTGAAAACAAAAGTGCAATATGAAACAGTAGAGAGAATTTCTTCATTTCCTGAAGTAGGTGAAGATGGAATTGAAAAAAGAGGCTTTTCCTGCACGAAAAAGTCTTGAAGTGTTTTTTGGTTACTCATTGTTCTTGTTCTTCTGTGCTTGAAGATCAGGGAAGAACTTGTGTGTTTTGAGTTTGAATTTAAAAGCTAACAAGACGGAGAATCCTTTGCAGCAAGAAGCTTTGGAATGTACAAACTGTTGAAATTTTCTAGTGTTTTGTGAGATTATAACAAGACATGGAACATGGTATCTTGATATTATTGTTCCTTATCATTGGTTTTGGATTTTGCCACGTGGGATTTTCGACATATTCAATGGTGTGTTTTGATAATTATCTAATGGTCGTTGAATTTTTCATCAATAATGTACAACTTGCTTGTTAATATATTTATTTTTAGTTAGCAACTTGGTTTTCTTCATGTGTCATCACTTGTTAGCATCTATAAAATAGAGATTTGAATCATTTCTTTTTCATGAGAATATGACAAATATTAGTTAGAAAAGAAAAAGACAACAAAAAAATGTATTATGTATAAGCCATGAAATCCATGTTGTTTATTTTTTTTTTAAATACTTTTTTGGAAGATAAAAACAATTACTCTAACTTTATAAACACTAGCGTCCAAACGGGTACGCCTTTTTCCGTTTTTTTTAATTGACACACGTGTTAAAATATAAACAGATATTTTTTTAATCTAATTTTATTTTTAATATAAATTATTTTTAATATAAACTTTGTGATATATTTTTTTCATGTGTATTTATATGTTTTTTTTAAAAGCGTACGCGCAACATATTATAAATTTTATTTTTCTTAATTTTTATTTTAATCTTTCAACAAAAAAAAATTAGTACATAAGAATTACTAAAAACCATGTAGAATAACTAATCTACATAACACAAAATAAAATAAAAATAAATCACAAATATTTTATTTGATGGAATGTAAGTGGCTGAGGAAAACTACAATTTTCTATTTTATAAATAACTAAAATTGTCTCAATTGACAATTGTTATGTTTGAGAAAATTATATGAAAAAATAAAATAAAATTTCATTGATTAAAAAATAAACAACCAAGAGATTGATTGAGAACCTAATTAAACATAAATTTAACTAATTGATTTAAATTAGGAAAAATGTGAGATATATAAAAATTAAGAAAAATAATTTAAAAATCTTTTGAAATTTGTATTTTTGTTTCAATTTAATTAAAGGGTCATGCTAACCAGTGCACTCAGGGCACTAGTTAAGAATTCCAAATAAGGAAAATATATTATATTTAGTTCACTCAATACACACAATATTTTTTAAAAAGTCTGATTATTTCTCTTTTCAGAGCATTGAATACACATATATTTAGAAAAAAAAAGTATTTTTAATCTCTTAAATAATGCTCAACTTACCATTTTAATCTCTTAACCAATGCCCTGAGGGCACTCGTTAGCATTTCCCTTAATTAAAAGGCGTGAAAGGATATTTAAAAAAGAAGATAATTAAAATAATAAGTGGTTCAAGTTTTAAGAGTATTTATTACAAAAATAACTACTCCATTTTCATATTTTTCTCAATGTATTTGTTTATAATTGGAGAAATAATATTAAGAAGCATAAACTTTTTTTAAAGATTCTTTTATTGATTTTAAATAATAAAATAAAAAAGAAAATTGTAAGCAAGATGATTATAGTTGGTTATCATTTCGTTGTAACTGCCAGAAAAATTATCACATGCAATTATATGTTGTGTAACGAGGCAACAGTTATATGATGTGTAGAAGAATAAGTTAGAAAAATAAATAAGCAAAGGACATAAATAAAGATAATATAAAAGAGAGTAAAACAACATTAATATTCAAAATAAATTTGAAAATTCAAGAAATTTTTTATAAACACAGTATGTTCTCATAATTACAATTCTTAAAAATAGTAAAACCATTTTCAAAATAATTTTGATGATTACAATAACAGTGAAAGAGATGGAAAGAGAGAAGAGATAAGAGTGAGTGAGATTTTTGTCGTCTTAAATTTTTTTGTTCTCTTCTCTCTTATATCTCAATTTAGTAGTCATAATAAATTAAAAATAATAATAAATTTATTATCAATAAATATTATTTATATTTTAAAAAATAAAAAAATAGTAATAGTTAATTATAAATAATCTATAAATATTATGTATAACTATATATAAAGCGATACATTATCTTGGACTGACATATATTTGTTTCATATATGTCATTTACTACTATTTTAAAACTACAAAATATACCCATTAAATAATAATGCATTATCTTAAATTAATAACATTTTCTCATTAATAATATTTTCTTTTAATATAAATCTATTTTAATGAAAAAATAAAGATGACACAATACAATGGGAATCATATGGCAAAATACCCTTTTTCGTCCCTTAACTTTAGCTCGGGGTCCATGTCGGTCCCTTATCTTTAAAAAGTGGCAAGTTGGTCCTTTAACTTTTAAAATGGTGTCATTTTAGTCCGCACCGTCAGTTGCCCCCAAACGTCTGTTAGTTTTGTATATCTGGCAGATGACATGGCAATCTTGTTCATGAAGTGGCTTCCTTCTCCCTCCTCCTTTCGTTGAAATCCCTAAAGTAATCCCAAATCCCAATCCCAATCTCAAATCCCTAAATTAATCTAGGGTTTTTTTATTTGGCAAGCATCAAATCTGGATGTTCCTCTTCGGTCACGATGGAAGCCATGTGCCATTGTGGAGACATGACTGTTCTTCAAAGGGCAACTACTATTAAGAATATGGGAAAACTTTTTTGGGTTGTCCAAATTATAAGGTATGCAAGCTGGTTTTGTTCTCTGTTGAAGTTATATTTTTGTTTAAGTTATGTTTCTGTTTCTGTTTTTTGATGTTTCTGTTTATTATCCATCATCCTGTAAACAATGAAACTTATAGGGAGGTATGCAAGCTGGTTGTGGCTTCTTTGATTGGTTTTATGAGGAGATGGGTGATGAGAAGGAGCTATTTTGGATGCATAGGCTGGGTGTGGTAACTAAGGGACTTGCTGAAGCAAAAAAGGACATTGAAAAAGCGACAATGGAAAATGAAGAATTAGGAAAAAAGCTGATGAAACTTGAAATTGAAATGAAGAATATCATGAAGTGGAAAAAGATTTTGAATTTGATGTTTGTGATGATTATCATTGTATTAGTTGTTAGGGGTAGTTAGGTTATTATGGTTTGTTTGGAAGTATTATGTTATGTTAAAGTTTGTATCACTTCAACATGAATGTAATAGTTGGATTTTAATATATGGATTGTATCAGTTTAGTTAATTTCAGTTTTTGCAATTCAACATGAATGAATATAACAGTTAAAGATAATGTTAACTTGGTTAAAATGTTTTAATTTGGTTGGTCAAAGCATAATCCACATGAATATAACAGTTTTGGATTATATCATGTCAAAGTGTTTTTTATGTTTGGTATATAACAGTTTTGGTCTGTCAATGATATATTTGGTATATAACAGTTTGGTATATAACAGTTTTTTATGTTTGGTATATAATAGTTTGGATTATATTTGGTATATAACAGTTTGGTATATAACAACAACATACATGAAGCAACATACATATAACAGTTTGGATTATATTTCATAATACCTATAAACAACAACAGCAACATACATAAGTTGGTTCTACTTTTAGGTTCATTTCATAATACCTATTTGGTATATAACAACCTATTTGGTATATAGCAGCATATTTGGTATATAACAACAAGATACATATAAGTTGGTTCTGCCTTTAGGTTCATTTTATAATACCTATAAACAACAACAACAACAACATACATAAACCTGTAATACTTTCCATAAAAAATATACTGTTCCAAAATAACATGTTCATGACAGCAGTAGAATACAACAACTGTAGAACTTGTTCATGACAACAGTAGAGTACAACATGTTCAAATTATAAACTTGTTCATGATAGCAGTAGAGTACAACAACTGTAGAACATATAAACTTGTTCGTGACACCAACAGTAGAATAAATAAACTTGTTCCAAAACGACAGCAATAAAATACATAAACTTGTTCTAGGTAACTAAATACACATGTTCCACAACTTAGAGTTTCTTCTTTGGCAAGGTCCTCTTTGTTGGAGTAGACCTTCTTGTTACTGGGCCAACAACATTCTTCGCAGCACTCAACCTAGTTGTAGGCCCAGGTGGCACAAAAGGTCTTGTTAGCTTCCTTACAGGCAACTTTTGTGTCTTGCCCTTAGCAGCCTTTCCATTAGAAGTCTGAGATGTTTGGCAAGATTGTTGAGTAGGCTGAGTTATTGAAGAAGGAATGTGTTGACTAGTTTGTTGAGCAGTCTGAAATGGAGTCTGAGTTGGAGTATGATTGAGTTGGGCTGATTGTTGACTAGGTTGTTGAGTTGTTGTGTCCTTACAAGTAGATTTGTAATGTTCTGCTTTCTTACACCTACTACACTTCACCGGAAAACCTGTTCTTCTCAATTTGCGAGCAAACCCATCAATTTCACCTTGTTCTAGGTTCCTCCTCTTTTTAGGTCTACCTGGCATCTTCCTGAACTTGGGTGGTTGCACATCTGGGTATGGTGTCTTAACCCACAAGTTTGCTCCATTAACAGGGTAGATCACATGCTTATAAACTGCCTTGTACCTTGAAACCCTGTAATAATCTGGAATGTAAGTATCGATTTTGAAATTCCTACTCTTCATAGCAGAATGAGCATGAACACATGGGAGCCCCGTGAGTTCCCATCTTCTGCATGAACATATCTAATCTTTCAGGTTCACAACAAACTTGTCAGCTTGATTTTCTATGTGCCTTACTTCAAATATATGTTCATCAGGCATCCTAAATGATTAAACAAACAAAAGTACATTAGTCACATGTATGTCATAAACAAACAAAATACATTACTCACATGTTGTGACATACCTTACTAGTCAGTTGTTGGTGTATGTGCTTGTGACATCAAGTTTCTTTCTAATATTGGGCAAAATATCATTCTCATCCAAAGTTCCAAATCTCAGTCTGTTATTTTCCCATCTCTCTATCATGTATGTTCTGATGTCTTCTAACATAGTGATTAGAGGTTTTGCCCTTGCTTCAAGAATGACACTATTAAAGGACTCAGACATGTTGTTGAGAACAACATCACGACCTTCTCAAATCATCTACTACTCCATTCTCATATACACTACGACCTTCATCTGTGAACTCACCACTATGATGAATTTTCAGAGTTATGTATTCATCCATGATACCTAATCATATCATGTAAGTAATTAACATTTACACTAACAAATTTATATAAACCCTAAATCTGAACCTCTACCAGAAAACCCTAAATCAGAGAGAAATGAACTAACCTTTTGATTATAGCTCTTGAATCGTCTTCAATCCTCAATCAAAAAACCACATCTTCTTCTTGAATCGTCTTCAATCTTCAATCGTCTTCTTCTTGAATTGTCTTCAATCTTCAATCGTTTTCTTCTTGAATCGTCTTCAATCTTCAATCGTCTGCTCTTGAATCGTGCCTTATTCTTCTGGGTAATGATGGGTAATGAAAGCTTGAATCGTTCCCTCTTCTTCCTCTAAGACACTTCACTTCCACGTCAGCACTTCACCTGGACAAACGTGATAATTTTTTCAAAAACAAACTAACGGCAACACACGGAAGGATAAACGTGACACCATTTTAAAAGTTAAAGGACCAACTTGTTACTTTTTAAAGATAAGGGACCAACATGGACCCCGAGCTAAAGTTAAGGGACCAAAAAGATTATTTTGCCGAATCATATCAATGCCTTTTAGAAAAATAAAGAGAAATAATTTTTTTTTTCTGTTATGTTGAATGACATAAAATATATTAAAAATAAAAATAACAAATGAATAACATAATTAGGATTACAAACAAATAGTTAAAAACTAAAAGAAGAAAAAATTCTGGTTTTGAATAAAGATGCTGAAACTATCATTATAAAATAATATAAATTACTTTATACTTAGAATCATGATCACAATCTATATACACCAAAAGTGCATTAATGCACATGTTAATTATAGAATGAATACAAAGAAACAAGTAATAGTATGAAATCATTTTTAATAAAATGGTTGTACATGATAAAGGAAAAATGATAAAACATAATAAGTAAGAAATTATATCGAAAAAAATAAAACTAAAATAAGGATATACTTTGATTGTAAAGTCAAACTTCAAGATAGATAATGGTATGAAAAATACATATTAATTATATATAGTGTGAATGAGTACAAATGTTTCCGGTCTATAATCCACCCATTCAACATGACACTATATTCCACCCATTCAACACGACAATGAAAACTATAGTTTAATACGTACACATTCACTGTTGTTCCAAATGAATGAGTATACCAGAGAGAATCTGCAAAAATTACAACATAATTGATGGTTGACAGTGCCATAATTAAAAATATCAGTTAGGAGAAACTGATAATAAATAACAAATTAACAACACATAAAATACACACAGATACATTTGAATTTTTTATTTGGATATCTCATACTTCTTGCTTTCCACTGAGCAAATCTGATGTTTATACTACTTGATTTACCCATAAAGATAATGATAGTCACACACACATAAACACAACTCAAAGATTCAATAGCGAAAAGAGAGACAATTTACAATCTAAAGATTCAAAGTTGATGTGAAAGAGAAATTTGTAGTAATTATCAAAGTGAGAGAGATGATTTGCAAGTGAAAGAGAGAATTTAGCAAGAAGTTAACGATAATTAAGGAAGAAAAATAGAAAATGCAGAAGTTTTAAATTGAGAAATGAGCGATTATTATGTAGAAGTTTTAAATTGAGAAATAAGCGGTTATTATTTAATTGGTGTATTTGGTAGTTTTAAAATAACGGTTAAATGACACAATAGATAAAAAAAAATAGGCTACAATAAAATTATTTTCGCTTTATATATTGTTAAACAATATGAGACTAAATCCACTCTTTCATTCAAACCAACGTAATGATCATGACTTAAGAAATTTTGAATATGTTTTAACTGATTAATAAAGAGAAAATTGACTCCACTTAAAATATATATATATATATATATATATATATATATATATATATATATATATATATATATATATATATATATATATATATATATATATATATATATATATATATATATATATATATATATATATATATATATATATATATATATATATATATATATATATATATATATATATATATATTGTTGTTTTCGGATTTGAAAAAATAGCGTTTGGCACAAGGAAATTATCGGGACGAGTCGCGTACTAGGTCGCTTTCTTTAAGACGTTTCGTCGTACTGCCAAATTATGCAAAGCAGTCGAATTTACGACGACGTCTCCAGGATAAAACAGCCCGTTCTTAAAACTTACGATTATCAGTTGCACACTGATAAATCGCTCTAGAAATACACCTGTCTAAGTATCTGGTGAAAATAACCAGTCAAGAAAAGAGAGTTTTTGAGATGAAGAGAAATAAGAAAGAGAAGAGGGAAATCAAAATTCGTGTGAATTTGTGAAATCCGATGTACCCACTTCTGAATTTCTACCCTGTATTTATAGGCAGCAAACTGCACCTGAGTGGGGAGAAATTCGTGGGGAGTGGAGAAAATGGTGGGAGACTGAGAAATTCGTGGGGAGTGGAGAAAATGGTGGGAGACTGAGAAATTCGTGGAGGACTGACTGACCAATTATTTTCTTAATTAATTAATATTTATTATTAATTAATTTTCCACCAAATTATATTAATTAATTAATGATAATTAAATTATATAAATTCAGGTCCAAAAAATAATTCATCCAAACACTACTAATATTTCCATTCCCTTCAATGTGGGACTAAAATGAATCTTTTCAAATTCACTTCTATATTAGTTCTCACTTGTGTTCATTTATTGCTCATTAATTGTCAACAAATGTTTCCAATTCCCACTATAATTAATTAAAGTTCCACCATTAATTAATTAAAGTTCCAACATTCCCCCACTTGAATTTAAAAGAGATTTTAGAAGTACGTCAGACGTTTCTCAGGTTGAGCATAAGCAAAGGTGTCTACGACTTGAACCTTAGCGTAGCGAGTAGGATTCTGATTCAACAAGAGTGACACCATTGTCTTGAACTCTATCTCGGACATCAGACCCGCACACAACCTTTCCGTAAGGTGTATTCTTGTAGCCCGTGCTTTAGTGGCCCTGCACGTGTATCCCGGTTTAGTGAATGCTCTAGGAATTCTGCCTCGAAATTCCATAGGAACCGGCCTAGTTCCACAGTCACATAGGTGAATCTATCAAGAGTACTCCTGTAGCCTAGGTACTCCCTCATATAGAGTATAGATCTCATTAAGAGTTTCTATTATCTCATCCTCTCATTACTTCAGGATTCATGCTTTACTTGCATGATCATTTTCATATTACTCATAACTTGTTATTACCCATTGAACCTAAGTCTTGGGATCTCCAGTCATTTAGGTCGGGTTACCATCATGAGTAACTAATTGCTTCATAGGCATTAGTCCCATCTTTTTGGATGTATTATGGACTTTCTCTCTAGCTAATCCTTTCGTCAAAGGATCTGCTAAGTTCTCATCAGTGCGTACATGATCCACTCTCACAGCTCCTTTAGAGATACAGTCTCTAACAGTGCTATGTTTTCTTCTAATTTGACGTCTTTTACCATTATAATAACGGTTCTCAACTTTTGCAATAGCCGCGGTACTATCGCAGTGGATCAACACAGCTGGTATAGGTTTTTCCCATAAAGGAATCTCAGCTAGCAAGCATCTTAACCAACTTGCTTCTTCACTAGCTGTAGCTAATGCTATCATCTCAGACTCCATTGTGGACTGTGCCAGAATGGTCTGTTTCTTTGATTTCCAAGATACAGCTCCTCCGGCTATACTAAATATATAACCACTAGTAGCTTTGGAATCATCCGATAAGGTGTTCCAATCTGCATCACTATACCCTTCTAGTACAGCAGGAAATTTCTGATAGTGTAGGCCGAGGTCCATAGTCCTTTTAAGGTACCTCATTACTCGTTCAATAGCTTGCCAATGTTCATTACTCGGCCTACTTGTAAATCTGCACAACAGTCCTACGACATATGCAATGTCGGGTCTAGTACAATCAGTGGCATACCTAAGACTGCCAATGATGCTTGCATATTCTGCTTGTTTGACACTCTCTCCAGTGTTCTTAAATAGTTTCACACTTGGATCATACGAAGTGCATGCAGGTTTACAATCAAAGTATTTATATTTCTTTAAGATCTTCTCCACATAGTGAGATTGATCCAAAGAAATTCCTTGTTCGGATCTCGTGATCTTGATACCCAGGATCACGCTTGCTTCTCCAAGGTCTTTCATATCAAAGTTATTGCATAACAATGATTTCATATCATTAATGGCCTGAATGTTTGATCCAAATATAAGTAGATCGTCTACATATAGACATATGATAGTACAAATGCGATTCTCAGATTTGTAATAGACGCACTTGTCACTTTCATTCACTTTGTACCCATTAATTATCATTAAGTTATCAAACTTTTCATGCCATTGTTTAGGGGCTTGTTTTAGTCCATACAGAGACTTATCTAACTTACAGACCTTGCTTTCTTGTCCTTGGATTACAAATCCTTCTGGTTGTTCCATATAGATTTCTTCTTCTAAGTCACCGTTTAAAAAAGCTGTTTTAACATCCATTTGGTGTACTATTAAGTTATAAATGGCTGCTATTGAAATGAGTACCTTAATGGATGTAATTCTAGTGACTGGAGAAAAGGTGTCGAAGAAATCTATATTTTCTCTTTGTCTAAAACCCTTGGCTACAAGGCGTGCCTTGTATTTCTCAATCGTTCCATCAGGTTTTAGTTTCTTTTTCAAAACCCATTTACAACCAATTGGTTTGCAACCCGGAGGTAAGTTTACTAAGTGCCAGGTCTTGTTAAATTCTAGAGAATCTATCTCATCATTAATGGCTTCTTGCCATAAGTCTGCATCCATAGATGACAGTGCTTCTTGAAGATTTATTGGATCTTCTTCTACATTATAGGCCGCATAATCGGGCCCATAGTCTTTAGCAACTCTTGCTCTTTTACTTCTTCGAAGCTCTGTTTCTACATTGTCGCTGCTTTCAGTGCTTTTTATCACAGGAATGTGACTCGATTGTGTGCCCCCACTATTTCTCGATTTGAAGGGAAATTTGTCTTCAAAGAATTCAACATTGTTTGATTCTATGATTACTCTGGCATTTAGGTCATAAAACCCGTATGCCTTACTGTTTGCTGCATACCCAATGAATACGCATTCATAGGCTCTACTAGCGAGTTTAACTCGTTTCGGATCCGGAATTCTGACATAAGCCAGGCAGCCCCAAGTTCTCAAATAAGACAAATTTGGTTGTCTTTTCTTTAATATCTCATAAGGTGAGATCTTACTTTTCGACTTGGGAACTTTATTCAGGACATAGCAAACAGTTAATAAAATTTCCCCCCACCAGTGAGGTGCAACACCAGAATTTAACATGATTGCAACTACAAGTTCAGTAAGAGTCCTATTCTTTCTTTCTGCTTTACCATTCATTTCAGGAGAGTATGGAGCAGTCGTTTCATGTATAATACCATGTTCAGCATAAAAATCATTAAACAAGCTAGAGTCATATTCGGTTCCCCTATCACTGCGAAGTCTCTTAATCTTCTTGTTAAATTGATTCTCAATTTCAGTTACATACACCTTAAACATGTCAAGCGCTTCACTTTTATTCTTCATTAGATATACATAAGTATAATCAGAGCAATCGTCAATAAAAGTGATAAAATAACGTTTATTATTTCTAGTTAAACTTCCATCTAATTCACATATATCAGAGTGTATAAGATCTAGGGGGTCAGATTCTTTTATAATTGACTTATGTGAAGTTTTTGTTATTTTAGCTTGACTGCAAAATTCACATTTATTGGAATCATTAACATTTAGTTTAGGGATTAGGCCTATGTTGCTTGCATTAGAAAGGATTCGTTTATTAACGTGACAAAGTCTACCATGCCAAATATTGAAGTCACACACAGAGTAAACAGAAGGAGAAATTTTATTCAAATCAACATTCAACTTAAACATGCCATCAGTGGCGTACCCTTTTCCAACAAAAATACCATTCTTAGTGATGGTGTACAAATCTGCCCCTAAAGTTTGACTAAACCCAGCCTTATTCAAAAGAAAACCAGAAACAAGATTCTTCCTAATTTCAGGAACATGCATGACGTCCTTCAAGATCAAAGTCTTTCCTGAAGTGAACTTCAGCTCAACATCTCCAATTCCAGCAACATTAGTGGTGTGAGCATCTCCCAACAACACTTTCTTATCTTCAGCATTCATGTATGTCTTGAACATAGCACGATCATAGCAGACATGACGAGTGGCGCCAGTGTCTATCCACCAACCATCACTTCCACCAACCATGTTGATTTCAGTGATCATGGCAATGAGTTGCTCATCAGTCAGGTTGACCTGAGCATTTGAGCCAGCTGCAGGTTTAGGCCTGCTCCTACATTTCTTTGCCATATGGCCCGGTTTCCCACAATTATAGCAAGTGAAAACCGGAGCATCATTTCTTTGAGGTGGTGGCTGTTGCTTAGCAAATGGAGCCGATGGGGCCCTAGAGGGATTCCCATTCTTAATTCGGTTCATAGCATTGCGGTTCTGATTCTTTAAAGGTTTGCCCGTAGGCTTCAGAACCGCACCGAATTTCTTTTTGTTGTTAGACACAACTAAGACTTCTTCTTTCTGATCTTGTTTCCGAGCCTCCTCTTCAATTCGGAGGCGAGTTATCAGACTCTCGATTGAAAATTCTTTTGTTTTGTGACGAAGCACATTTTTGAAATCTTTCCAACCAGGGGGCAGTTTGTCAATAATTACAGCAATTTGAAATTGTTCATTGAGGGGCATACCTTCTGTAATGATCTCATGAGCAATCTTTTGTATTTCGTGGCTTTGAGCTTCCACCGACTTCTCATCCACCATCTTGTAGTTCAAGTAGCGGCTGACAGCAAATTTCTTCGCACCTGCTTCTTCAGTATCATATTTTCTTTGCAGAGCCTCCCAAACCTGTTTAGCAGTCCTGTAGCTACCGTAGTAGTCGTACAGATCATCAGCAAGGCTGTTCAGAATGTGATTTTTGCACAGATAATCATTCTCGTGCCATAAGGCGATTTCTTTTCGGAGCTGTAGATCATCTACTGCAGCCTTAGCTTTTGCAGCATCTGAGTCAGATATTTTGGAAGTCCCGTCTGAATCTGCAAGTGAGTTACCGTTAGGTAGTTCAGATGATGCAGAAGGGACAACCGGGATATCCTCAGTCAGAACGTGGGCAACCTTTTTCAGAGTTAAGAAAAATTTCATCTTAGCTTGCCAACGTTTGAAATTGGAACCCTCAAACCTGAAAGGTTTGTCAGAGACCGAAGCGGCCGCAGTAGTACCGATAATTTCCTCAGTTGCCATGGCAGTTATGAAATCGTCTTAAAATTGTTGTTTTCGGATTTGAAAAAATAGCGTTTGGCACAAGGAAATTATCGGGACGAGTCGCGTACTAGGTCGCTTTCTTTAAGACGTTTCGTCGTACTGCCAAATTATGCAAAGCAGTCGAATTTACGACGACGTCTCCAGGATAAAACAGCCCGTTCTTAAAACTTACGATTATCAGTTGCACACTGATAAATCGCTCTAGAAATACACCTGTCTAAGTATCTGGTGAAAATAACCAGTCAAGAAAAGAGAGTTTTTGAGATGAAGAGAAATAAGAAAGAGAAGAGGGAAATCAAAATTCGTGTGAATTTGTGAAATCCGATGTACCCACTTCTGAATTTCTACCCTGTATTTATAGGCAGCAAACTGCACCTGAGTGGGGAGAAATTCGTGGGGAGTGGAGAAAATGGTGGGAGACTGAGAAATTCGTGGGGAGTGGAGAAAATGGTGGGAGACTGAGAAATTCGTGGAGGACTGACTGACCAATTATTTTCTTAATTAATTAATATTTATTATTAATTAATTTTCCACCGAATTATATTAATTAATTAATGATAATTAAATTATATAAATTCAGGTCCAAAAAATAATTCATCCAAACACTACTAATATTTCCATTCCCTTCAATGTGGGACTAAAATGAATCTTTTCAAATTCACTTCTATATTAGTTCTCACTTGTGTTCATTTATTGCTCATTAATTGTCAACAAATGTTTCCAATTCCCACTATAATTAATTAAAGTTCCACCATTAATTAATTAAAGTTCCAACATATATATATATATATATATATATATATATATATATATATATATATATATATATATATATATATATATATATATATATATATATATATATATATATATATATATATATATATATATATATATATATATATATATATATATATATATATATATATATATATATATATATATATATATATATATATATATATATATATTGATACTATACTTTTCATTGTAGAACTCTTTAACATTAAGAGTTGCGGTTGATTAAGTTTTAGATTACTGGTGTTGGAAATTTGGACAAATATTAACAAATATATTCTAATTTCTTTTTAAGTGGTTTTATGAATAATAATATTGATTATATTAGGTTTTCTTTTAAAAAATAATAGTTGATTTATAAATTTCAGCATTTTGTTTGCATTAATATATTATGATAAACGGTACAAAAATGTTAATAATGGTTCAACTTTAGATCAATAATTTCTATTTATTTAAATCAACTAATACATTATACATATTAGTTGTTATTTGGTTCACTAAAATTTTAATAAATCAATTATAAAACTTATCTTATCTTGTTTTTTTAATTAAAGTTTCTATTTTGAATATGAGTTGAGTTAAAAACAGATTTTTTTAAATAATCTATTTATTCAATTTAAATACTAAAATAAAATAACATGTTATTCAAATTAATTATTAAAGTGACCTAGTTTCAGATGGGAGAAGAATACTGTCGTCATATTATTTGGAGGATATACTTTATTTAAAGTTTATGCACCATTTGATTTGGAGGATACACACATGTGTAGCCAAATCAAATGATGCCTACACCTTTTCAAAACTCTAGCCCTAATTTTTAGAGTCCATGTGCCATCTCATATGGCACATCTCTTTTTAATTTTTTTTATTTGTTTTAATAAAAAAGGTAAATATATGAGAAAAAAAATAAAAAAAATATGAAGAATAATTATAAATATTATAAAAATACATTAAATTTTACAAGAAATGAAAAAAAAACAATGACCGGCCCGATCAAAACGTCCCTCAGTTCCACATCCCGACGCATTAGCGTGCCTATAAGGTTTACCACGATTTTGTTGAGGTGTTTGTGGTCTTTGCGTACTGTCTTACGGAAAAGGTATTTGTTAAGAGGGTCCCGTCGTATTTGACAAATTTTGAATCATCTGTCCCTAATAGTCGGAGGGGTTGCTGCCAACGATGCTTTGTAGTTCAGTTCCATGCCCATGTTTTCGAAGTTGGGACGGAGTGGTAAGGTTAGGTGCGAATGATATGGTTGGCCGAATTGGTACGTTGAGTCGTTTTGGAAACGATGCAATGACTGTTGCGGGGTAAGGTAGTCAAACATTGGTTGGGTGTTTTGGTGGTAGGACGATTGTGCGTTCATTTGTGTGTGTGTGTGTGTGTGTGTGGGGGGGGGGCTATGATGGGCTGGGGTGGAGTCGAAAGAGTCATCAAGGCTATAGGCAGATGTGGTGTCGGTGTGTGGATGTTGGCGGTAAGGGTCAGACTCATGTTGTTGTGATTGGGTGGGTGGCATGAATGAGTTGCGGGTTTGAAAGTTTGATTGGGTGGGATAATATTGTTGTTAGGTGTGGCGCGGGGTTGGTTGTTGGGCAGATGTTTGTTGTTGTGTGTATGAGGACAAAGTAAGTTGGCGCAAATCTATCAAATATGTCGGCTCAGACACAAATTGTTGTGTTGTAACCGACCTAAACCAAATCATATATTGATGACTTGGTCTAGCCTCTTCCACGACATGATCATTTAAGATGTGGTGACGTCGATTCTTTCAATATTGACACACCTCTTTAGCAAAGTCTCTCTGATCATCTACACCTCATTGTGCATCCACTCTCAATTGATGCCAGTCTCCCAAAGACGTCGGAGCGACTGAAATATCTTGATGCATGCCGAACTGCAGTTTCACTCGATCACTTTGGTGCATCTCCAATGTAGTGAACTGAATGATCGGTGTTTTTTATGTCCACACTGCAACATCATCGGCGTTGGGCTCATGGTCGAGACCTACATACGGTCTCCAGAAAAACTGCATAATCAAAATATTTAATGAGAAAAATTGTAGTGTGTTAATTTAATAGCCAAATTTATAGTAGTGTAAGAATAATTTACATCGTTTGGCCCAATGTGGTCTAAGAGATTGCGGTACATGATTGATGAGTTTCTGGGACATCGTTGGTAAGTCATTCCCAGAATTGACCACCTAAAAACAGTGAGATAAATAAATTAGTTACAAATAAACCTTTCATCAAAGTATACATGTTTGAGATTTTAAAATAAACTTACTTGTTTGCGTAGGGGAATGTGTATGGAGTTGGGTTGACCGGAGCTAGTGTCGGCATTCTAGACCACCCCCATGCTTGAAGTAGAAAGACGCAACCATAAAACGTACAAGTAATTTTTTTTTTTGAATTTTTACACAAGGAACTATATAGATGGGGTAGAATAGCTAAATCCCCAACTATAAGTTTATACTTAATTAATGTTGCGTAACAACGAAAAATACATAATATTTACAGTATTTCTAGTACATTCTGGAAATAAAAATGTCCAAATAAAATCATAATATAACACCGAGTTTTAATTATCTTGTCATACTCGGTGGATTCGTCGTTTAATATGATACTTTTATAATATTCTCTAAGGTATTTAAAATTTATACCTTGACCCCTTGGTTGACCTGCACGTTGATATAATTGAGAAGTGGTTACAAGACTAATGCTTGTAAAGTTAAAAAAAATAGTTTAATACACTTGAAACTAGACGTCTATTAATACACTTGAAACTAGACGTCTATTAATTCACTTGAAACTAACATGTTATTGCACTACCAATCTATCATACACTAGTACACTGAAATATTGCTTAACAATTCTACCAAACACCAGTCCAGTAAAATAATTATTATGGCTCAAACACCATAATACATGGTCAATGCTCATCTCAATGGTGAGATATTTGACTATACCATAACTGAAATCAATTTTCAAAATACCGATGTTACTCGATTTTCAATTAACAGAAGATCATTTTTTTTACATTTGAAGGCGAGATTAGAAAAGAAATTACAGTGTGGTCCAGTGGGGCAGATCATCTACAAGAATCCAGTGTTTTTTGCCGACAATGAATGCAAATTTTTTCAGTTAAAGGTTCAAGATGATGAAGATGTTTATAATATGTTTCTCAATCATGAGTATTCATGTTTTAATGATATTGAGCTCTATATCATATTAAAACAACAATAGATGTCTCAACTTGTTGATCCTTCACAAGTTTTTTGCGATTCTGACAACGAACAAGCTGAAGTCGAAGTCGTAGATGATGAAAAAGAAGAAGCTGAGGTAATAGTTGATGAAATAGTAAATGATTCCACTGCTGACCACGAGGAAGTCGTATTACCAGTCAATCATGTTTATTATCCACCTCAACACATGACAAGCATGAACTTAGGGGCAGATGAACCATCAAAACATATTTTTTACAATCCACATATGCAAACAGAAGGAGTATTAAAAGAGGGAGACAATTTTCGTACAAAAGAAGATTGTATCCGAGCTATAAAACAATATCACATGGAATTATCTGCTGATTATAGAGTCGACCGAATGAATCTGACTCTGTATAAGATTTACTGTCGTAACGAGGTGTGCTCATTTCGATTGACAACATCTTAAGAGAAGCAATTCATGAAAGATAGGGTCTATGGGTCCATAGCACACTTGTATAATAACGAATCCAATGCAAGATCATCGCAAACTCAACTCTCAGTTGATATGCAATGAAATTCTGCCAGTCATTAGCGACAATCCTTCTTTGAAGGTGAGTACCATAATCTCACATATGGTTCAAATATACAACTATACACCGTCGTACAGGAAAGCATGGATAGCTAGGACTAAGGCGATCAAAACTGTGTTCGAAAATTGGGAGGAGTCGTACAAATAACTTCCAAAATACTTGATGGCACTTAAACAATATGCTCCAGGGACTGTTGCCATATTGGAGACCTTGCTGACGTATACCCCAGACGGGACGTCAGTGGAAATGGAATTTTCCACCGACTCTTCTGGGCGTTTGAACCGTGTATCAAAGGTTTTGCGTACTGTAAACCTATCATACAAATTGATGAAACATGGTTGTACGAGAAATATAAAGGAACACTACTCATGGCAGTGGCACAGGATGGTAACAACAACATTTTTCCAATCGCCTAGGAGATGCTACTGAGTGGAACTAGATAGGAGTTGGTCTGACTGCGGAAAGTTTCAGGCATTTCGTATGCCTTGCTCACATGTAATAGCAGCATGTTCAAAGGCTCGCCAGGACCCCTCCAACTATCTGTCGGTTGTTTACCAAGTCATTAGTCTATGCAGTGTATACAACACTTACTTTTAAGTAGTAGTAAAGGAGGACTATTGGCGTGCATAAGAAGGAGAAATTGTCTGGCATAATGAAATTATGCGAAGACAGAAAAAGGGCCGCCCTAATAGAACGTGTATTCGAACATAGATGGATACGACAAACAAAATGGTCAGATTATTTAGTTCGTGTTGTCAGTCCGAGCACAATCGTACAAAATGTTCCAATGTAGGATCAAACACAACATCATAGTTTCAAATGTAATTGTCTCTTTATATCAACAACAAATTTCATTCCATTAATATCATAACTAAGTGATTACAATTAACTATAACATAACTTAAACAATCATAACTTAATATCATAACAACAACAATTAACAATAACTTAAACAATCAAAAAAGCAAGACAAACAAATACAACAACACAACAATATAACTAATCGATTACAACCATCAACACAATTTTCTGAGAATTATACATCAACGTTTGAACATCTTGGTCATCAGTAACATTATCCCAGAAACGAACTTCTCCATTTGGTTGAACGTGGTAATAAGCCTTTGAATTCTTCTGATCTTCTCACCCTCTAGAATGTTTCCATCTAACTAGTGGATCAGACTCCTCTTGACATGTTCTAACATCAATATATTCCAGAGGCGAATCTTCATTGGGGGTTTGACCTAGGAAGAAAATTAAATTAACATTTCTCTTGATGGTATATGAAACCTGATAGATATCTGAGGATGACAAAGAGGAAGCCGTTTTAACTGAAAAATGTAAGAAAATATGAAAAGAATGTAGCGCCGAGAAAAATGAGATGTTTGCGCAGAGAAATAAACACACAAGTGGTGATATATATAGTAGATGAAAAGTATAAGTAATTAATAAAAAAAGAATAAAAAAGAGGAGGCGGCACATATGCATGATATGAAAGGGATGTGTCGTATGATATGGCACATGGGAACATGCATAAGCCATATGATATGTCGCATGTGAACAACCCTAAATGCATTTGCCATATGGTATGGCGTATCCGTGTTTACCATTTCTGAAACTACGTCACTTTCGTAAATTTTTTTAAAATATAATTATTTTTGTATTTTTGTTGAATAAATAGGTTATTCTAAAAAATAATCTTAAAAACATTATGTTAGAATAAGTAAATCGCGGATTTAACTCTAAAATATAATTGAAAAAATGATTTTAAATTAAATATTTCATAATTAATATGTTAAAATAGGAATGTTTAAAAATTATATTTGCATTAAAGTTTCCCAAATATGAATATTAAATCAAATATAAATTTAAGTGAAGTTTTATTCAATCTATTTAACATATATATAATATAATTACATATGTACTCATGTTTTTTTTAAATAACTAAATTATTTAATTAGTAGTTTCAATATTTTTTATGTTATTCAAAATTATGCAATTGTTTTCACTATTTCATGTATAACTATTAACATGTTTTTTATTTATTTAACATGTATCAAACATAAATTCATAAAAAAAATAATACAAGGTAGGTGGAGTAGCTATACTTGTTTCGAAAAGTCAGACTACATAGACGCGAGTTGTTCATTTAGAGTTCATCTCTTACCAACACTGATTTTTATATATTAACGTAAACAAATTAATTAATAGTTTTATTTTAACGCATTCAAAAATAATTTTATTTTAAAATTAAAATAAAAATATATTATTGCTTATCATATGAGCATCTAAAACTCAATAACATAAATTTATATGATCTCATAAAAAATGACTAACATATTATTATCGTGCATAAAATACATATTATTCTCTTATCTCACTTAAATCACCTCGTGTATCAAATATATTTTATGGTCAATAAAAAATTATTGTAACTACTTTTAAAGTCATTGAAGTATCCATAGAGTATCTATAAAAATACTTCAATAATGTATTTTATATTATATATGAAATTTATAAATTTTAATTGTATTTAACTAATTTTTTAAGTAATATAAAATTATTATCTTTTATTAATAATAGTGACAAGAGAGATATTGTTTTGAGTTATTGATAGTGTAAAAGTGAGTGTACTACTTTTAAGCAGAATTAAACTCAATCCATAAACAGTCCTTTGTTGGCATAGGTCAGTGACTTAGTCCATCGATGAGGCTTATAAACAGTCCTTTGGTTATGATTTTGTTACTTGTCCTTTAAATCTTTAGTTTTAGTTTTGTTATTAAGTCTCTTTATCAATTGCGTATTTTTAGATTGAATTTTAAATTTATATTTTAAGATGCATAAATCAAGTGTTTGATTATAGTATAAGTTGTTGCACGTGTGACTCCACGTGTTTCACAAAAGAGTAATTTTAAAAAACATTTATAATTATTTTTAAAATTTTAAATTTTTTTTAAAAATTAACAAGAAAAAGATAAATAAGTGGAAAATAAAGAGTTTAGTGAAAGAAAGGTAACATAAGGAATTATAGAGGTTCAGTCGAAATTAAATGACCTAATTTTCTCCTCAAGATTTGATCTTGAGATATCCAATTATTTTTAAGAGATTTTAGAAAGTTGAACTCTCGAACCCCTTTATACAAAAGAAATGAAGTTTCAGGCTAACTTTCAACCAAATAACGAACACTAGAGAGAAACGGTTAGTCTTCCTTCCTAACAGCGGATTGAAGCAATTAATATTCTTTTCAAACAACAACTTGAAGCGGTTGGTCCCTAAGATAAACCGAGATTTTCTACAGGCTTATCTCGAACCAATGAGATATTTTGAATCGGGCTTAACTCACAAACCGAACAGAGGTTTTGACCAGGCTGACCATGAACCACTGAGATATTATTCCTGACTTATCTCGAACCAAAGAAAATTTTGACTGGACTGAGCTTATGAACTGAGCCGAGATTTTTACCTGGATAACCACAAACCAAGTTGAGATTTTGAACTGGGTTGATCTCAAACCAAAGTAAGCTTTCGACCGAGCTTAGCTTACAACCCAAAACAATGACTTAGAACTTAAACCTCAAAACCAAATATTTTAACGGGTTTAGCTTTTAATCCAAACAAACGATCCTTTATGGAAAAATTATTCTACAAAGGTAAAATCAATGTTTTAAAAATCATACCGGTCATCGAACCAGTGAGAGTATTGGGTCACTGGTTTATCGGTTGAACCACTGGGTCACTGGTCGAACCGCATGACTAAACCGGATTAAACCGAATAACTCGGTTGAATAGACCTGTCATCATAACAAAATCATATAGGTATAAAACCGGTTGAATCGGATAATTCAGTCTCTAAAAAAATATAACTAGCACTTAATTTTTTTGAAAATATCATATCATAAATTCTCAAGTTCATAATTTAAATTCAAATTTTAAACATAAGTATCAAATAAAATAAAATAGTACAAAATTACAAAGTCTAATTGTAAATAAAGTCTAATTGCAACATAATATAATTGAATAATTTATAACAAAATAACTCCAATATCTACTTAAGTTTAGTTCCAAGGAGGTAAAATTATTTCAAGGAGGTAAAATTATTTCAAAACAATGATAACAAAAAATTTGATTTTTTAAAATAATTTTTATAACTCAAAATGAAATTGTTTGCATTTAAGTTTTAATTTAAAAATAAAAAAAGCATTAGAACCGCCGGTTTACAGAAACCGCCGGTTTTCCGATTTTTCCCGATCCAACCCGATTTGCACCGGTTTTGACCGGTTTGATGACAGAGGCGATCCAATTATTGAACCAGACCGATTACTAGCCCGATTCCCAGTTCAACCGGTCTGACCGGCCGGTCCGGTTTTTACAACTATGGGTAAAATATTTCTTGGAGAATTTAAAATACAGCCCTTCCAAAATATATCACATTTCTCACTACACAAAGAAACTTTCTCAAAGTACTACGACTAACAATTTGAGAGATAGTTGAAAAATATTTTAGAGAGAGAGGTGAGATAAAAGGCCCATGTTCCGTATCCGAAAATGTAAAGGGAAAGACCACTATTTATAGGCTAGATCATGGCACAAAAAAGAAAATTTTCTTGGGAAAAAACTAATGTGTCAATCGATTGACATCATGCTCCAACTGATTCGCAGGCCACAAAATAAACATTTGGAAGGTTTTAAAAGGAAAAAAAAGGATATAGAGTTGTTGTTGTTCATTAAGGCTCTATCATAAACATTTAGAGACTGTTTTTGCCCTAACCCAATCAATTGAGTATAATTGCCAATTGATTGGATAGTTCAACTGGCACGACTCTAAACCTATTTTAGGAATATTTCTATAAGAAATATAACTTTCATAACTTTTGTGTGTGTGTGTGCGCACGTGCGTGTGCGTTTGTGTCTGTGTGTGTGTTCGTGTGCGTGCGTGCGTGTGCGTGTGCATGTGAGTGTGCGTGTGTGTGCGTGTGTGTGCATGTGCGTGCGTGTTCGTGTGTGTGCGCGTATGTGCGTGTGTCTATGCGTGTGCGTATGTATGCGTGCGTGTGTGTTTGCGTTTGATTTAGCCGTATAATTATACAAAACCACCCTTGTGGTTTTATAACACACAATTCACTCAGACGCAACAAGGAGAGCTTTCACACTTCCTCTCTTTCACACTTTGAAGCTTAAAAACTTGTTAGATAATCCAGTCATATAGACACTTGCTTGATTTCTTGTTAAAAACGAGGCTTTAAATTTATTTTTGTTGAGTGACATCATCAGAGGAACTTTGCAGTGATCATCAAAACCTAGTTAATCTTCTTGCATATTTAATCGATTGAATACTTACATTTTAGTTGTCATTATTAAAAGAATATTCAATCTCAAGAGCTTACATAGCTTACTTGATTACTTAACCTACAAATAGAATAGTCTAACTGTATTTTAATATTTTTCCCTTCAAATTCAACTAAAGTGATTGTAAATTGAGCTGATGAAAATATGTTTCGGAAGGAAATCAATAATTGAGTTGTAGTTAAAAAAATATTTGATGTTGAGTTGTTTTGAGATTCCCCTTTCTTTGAAAAAAAGGTTACGATTTTGTTACTTGTTCTTTAAATCTTTAGCTTTATTTTTATGTCATTGAGTCTCCTTATCAATTGTGTATTTTTAGATTGATTTTAGATTTATATTTAAGTATGCATAAATCAAGTGTTTGATCATAATGTAAGTTGTTGTACGTATGACTTCGCACACAAGAGGAGGGTGAATCGTGTGTTTTAATAAAAACGTTAATTTGAAAAAAATTTACAATTATTTTCAAATTTTAAAAACTTTTAAAAAAATATTTTAAAAAATTATCTGAAAAAACATAAATAAGTGGAAAATAAAGAGTTTAAGGTAAGAGAGATAACATAAGGAATTATAGAGGTTCTATTGAAATAAAGTGACCTAATTCTCTCCCTATGATTTGATCTTAAGAGTATTCAATTATTTTTAAGACATTTTAATAAGTTGAACTCTCGAACCCCCTTATAAAAAAAAATGAAATTTCAAGCTAACTTCCAACCAAACAACGAACACTAGAGAGAAGCAGTTAGTCTTCCTTCCTAACAGCAGATTGAAGAAATTAATTTTCTTTTCAAACAACAACTTGAAGTGGTTGGTCCCCAAGGTAAACCGAGATTTTCTACAGGCTTATCTCGAACCAATGAGATATTTTGAATTGGGATGAACTCACAAATCGAACAAAAGTTTTGGCCGGCCTGACCACAAACCTCTGAGATTTCATTCCTGGCTTATCTCAAACAAAAGAAAGCTTTTAACCAGACTGAGCTTAAAAACTGAATCGAGATTTTTATCAGGATAACCACAAACCAAGTTGATATTTTGAACTGAGTTGATCTCGAATCAAAGTAAGCTTTTAACCGAGCTTAACTTATAACCTGAAATAATGGCTTAGAACTTAAACCTCCAAACCATATATTTTAACTGGTTTAACTTTTAATCAAAACAAACGATCCCTTATGAAAAAATTATTCTACAAAGGTAAAATATTCCTTGGAGAATTTAAAGTACCACTCTTCCATAATACATCACATTTCTCACTACACAAAGAAACTTTCTCAAAGTGATATGGTTAACAATATTTGAGAGATAGTTGACAAATATTTTAGGGTTAATACACCTTTTTCCCCTGCCATTTGGTGAGATTTCAAAAAAGGACCCTGTAAAAAAAACACAGATTCCATCCCCGTATTTCGAAGATTCCCCACTATTAGACCTTAAATGGATCTGGTCAACTAAGAGGATGATGTGTTATTGACAACTTGACATTTTTTGCATTATTCATATAAGTAACATTCCACGTGTAATTTAATAAGTTATTAATAAGTTTTTTAAATGATTAATTCCATTTTACTAATTAATAAAATAGGTTAAATCATCTCCTTCATTTTCTCTTTCGTGTTCACCTCGCATCTAGGGTTCATCTTCTTCAGCTTGTACCTCCATTGAGTAGAAAATGATTGGAAGCGCGAGATCAGGTTACATGTCCAGTGGAAGAAAAGCTCTGGTTTGTGGGCACGGGCTTCCAATGAGAATCCACGTTTCAAATTTCCTCATATATATATATATATATATATATATATATATATATATATATATATATATATATATATATATATATATATAGAGAGAGAGAGAGAGAGAGAGAGAGAGAGAGAGAGAGAAGGCCTATGTTTCTGGATCTGAAAATGTAAAAGGAAAGACCACTATTTATAGGCTAGAGATTGGCGCAAAAAATAGAAAAATTTCTTTGGAAAAAACTAATGTGTCAATCAATTGGCAATCCATAAAATAAACATTTGGAAGGTTTTAAAAGGAAATAAAGGATATAAAGTCGTTGTCGTTCATGAAGACTCTATCATAAACGTTTAAGGACTATTTTCGCCCTAACCTAATCGATTGAGTATAATTGCCAATCGATTGGCTAGTTCAACTGGCACGACTCTAAACCATTTTTTGGAATATTTCTTTAAGAGAAATAAGTTTCAAAACTTTTATTTTGTGTGTGTGTGATATTTAGCCGTATAATTTTATGAAATCTCCCTTGTGGTTTTATAACACAGAGTTCACTCAAACGTGTAATACCCCAAATTTTACCCTTAGAGTAATCGTTTCATTTCGCATACCATCTCATTTTGCATTGAATTGTAACTAATCGCTAACCAGTTTGCTCAGTCCGTTGGTATTGCAGGAAAAATCACACTGTGCGCAGTTTAATTGGTGAAGGGCAAAATGGTCATTATTTTGCAGTTTGTTGACAATTTATGAAGCTGAGTTTGTCTTCAGGAATTCCTCAAGTGATTAGGGTTTCCATCATCGAGCCTAGTGATTTCTTTGAGATTGGATTGAACCTTACGACAGTTTTGACATCAAATTTCTATCAATACAGTGCATTCTATTCAAGGACCGAATTTCAGTCGTCAGAAGAATTTCAGAAATACTCTTTGATTCTAGAACTATGTGGGGGTTGAATCTATAATGAATATCTATTTGTTTTGGGTCATAACGGTTAGTTGAGTTGATTCAGGTGGCCGAGTTAAAGCAGTCAAGAGGCGTTTTGAATTTTCGATACAAAAGATAGTTAGTTCTGCTGTTAATTGAATTTTCTCTGGTTATCTGTTCATGGCCGCAGGTCCCGGTTTAATTGAATAAATCTTGTTAGAGGAATTTAATCAGGTTAATTCAATTTATTTGGATTTAGTTGTTTGAGCGTAATCCGATGGAGTGTCAGGTGAACTAGTCCAATAAATTTAGTCGGATAAATTTTAATTAACGAAATTTATTCGTTTAAGTTTAATCAAATAATTGAATTTAATTGGATTTTAGTTGGGTTGAGTTGATCGGATGGTTTATCTGTTGGAATTTAATCTAATAAATTTAGTCGGTTGAGTTTACTCATTTGAGTTTAATCGGAAGAATTTATTCGGAGATTTTAATCGGGAATTGAAATCAGAAGTTGTAAAAGGCAATTGAGGAAATAAATGGATTTTTTATTCATTTCAATGTTTGTTTTATTACAATATCCGAAAAGAGTAAAGTTTACAAATAATATTACATTTTCCTAAAATTACTAAATTATCCTCCCGCTTCCGATTCTTCGAGTTTCCGATCTTTTTCTTCGAACCTGCAAGTCAACAACAAATAGGCAATTTTTTAAATGGTTAGAAAATGGACTCCGACACCCTCAGAAAATTCTCATCATCGGGTATGTCGGGAGGGTAACGGAATATTCCGTCGCCAGCTCCCGACTCATTTTCTCGACCTCGGCAAATCCGACAATAACTATTCATTTTTTCGAGAGAGAGAAAGCTTTGAGATAAAAGAGATTATTTCAAAAAAGGGATTTTTCCGTTAAAGCCAAACAAGTCATAAGGAACCATTAAAACCAATATAGGTATCCAAATTGCAAGACCCATGTCCAACAGAACTTAATCTGGATATCTAAAGACATAAAGAATCCAACGGTCAAAGATATGGATATCCATATCCAGTTTGCATCACGAACAACCAAATCGCCAAAAGTGCGAATCCAAGATCATCAAATCGTACTAGAAATCCGCAGATTTCCCAGGCTCCAAACAACCCACAACAAAAATCATGACAATATTTCTGAAAAAATGCCTAATCGGCAGCAACAGGTTTTGGAAAAAGCCACCCTTTCATCACAAAAATCAACAGTCAAGCTAAACAAATCAAAATCGTAAAACTCGTACCAACAACTCCTAGAAAGTAGACGCAAAATCAAAGACAAAAATCGTAACAAACAGCAACAGGCCCAGAACCCATAAACTCAGATCGAGTAATATAAAACTACAAGATCGTTAGTTCATGAGGGGGAGTTTTTTTGGAGGTTCAGAGAAGCATCTAGCTTCATCATCATCACCGTCTGCGGATCAGAAAAAGAATAAGAGGAAAGCTTCATCATCACCACCATCCGCAAGCAAAGTCGCCGTCGCCGTCCGTCAAAGAGAACGACGGACAACTTCAAACCAGCCTCCGCTTTCCGTCATCGGCCGAGCAAAGTGAAACCGCAAGTTCTGAATCTAAAATCACGGCCAAGCACACCCACGATCTCGCCGTCAAAGAGCCAAAATGTAAGCTTGTGATGTTAACGGTTCAAATAAAAAACTTAATTAATTTTCTAATTAAAATTTCAATTCTAATCTATTTTCCAAAAAAATGTATATTAACCAAATGAACCTTTCTTCCTAAAATTAAATTTTCATTTTTTAAATAAATTTAAGTTTCTTAATAAGTCACTAACCTTTTAAAACATAAAAATTAAGATAAATTTTTCTTTAATCCTAAATTTTTCTTTCTTAAAACTAAATTTCTAGCATAAAAATGATCAACATTTCCGTTAAATATCAACTGACTTTCATATCTCTTGTTTGTACTTGGTTACTACTTTCACATTTTGCCGTATTTTCATTTTCTA
Organism: Lathyrus sativus; assembly: GCA_963859935.3. Lineage (NCBI taxonomy): Eukaryota > Viridiplantae > Streptophyta > Magnoliopsida > Fabales > Fabaceae > Lathyrus > Lathyrus sativus. The sequence continues at coordinate 669,700,761 of OZ012740.1, forward strand.
TGGTTTTAACTTTATGCGAGGCTATTGTCGCTGTCATTATTCTTGCTTTTCATTTTGGTTTGTAATCACGCGAGGCAATCGTCACTGTTATTATTTTTGCATTTTGGGTTTAAATTTATGCGAGTGATCAATGCTTTGTTTTTTCTTTACTGCTTTTATACTTTCCTCTATTTCATACTGCCGCTTTAATTATGTTGCATGGCTTTATTTTACCGTTAAACCCTCCGAAGGATTAGGTCTAGCAGCTTGACCGCCGAGTTAATAACCTTAACCTTTGAACATTTCCCTTTCCAAAACCCTAATCACATTAGGTTTCCCTCTGTGGAATACATACCATTTTTACCCTTTTTATTCAATTCAACCTTTCAAACCTAGAGGATTCGAGTCACCGTACTCATTTTTTTAGGTGTTCCGCCGTGAAAAAATTTACCCTTTACCCTAGCCTTAGGATAAGGAGTCTTCGTACTCCGCTTTAGGGTTTCCCACTGTGGAATACCTCTTTAACCCTTTTTAATTCAACTGTTTTTCAATGTAGAAACAGGAGTCTCTGAACTCCACGTAAGTGCTTCCCCATGAAACGCTTATTCCCCATGGAAACCTTAACCACAGTTAAGAAGTTTTAAACCTCCCTTTCGAGGGGAACTACGATTACTCTGATTCCATCCCCTATCCAGGATACGTAGGTATAAGATGCGAATCTTGCCGAGTAAACTTAGGACTAACTATTAGGTCTCTCTTTTCACTTTTAACCCTTAGCACAAATTACCTCAAAGCAAATAATAAAGAAAATAGTAAACAATAAACAAAAGGTTCATGTAGAGTACTACAAAAGTTTAGGGTGCTAATACCTTCCCTAAGCTTGACCAACCCCTTACCTAGACCTCTCCCCGCGTTGTGTTTATGATGCAAAATTAGGTTTTCCCTTCTTTACCCTTTCCTTCGGATAAATTAAAGACCGGTTGTGAACTAAAGATGCGATTCAAATTAATTAATAATTTGATATCCTATTCTAACCGCAACATAAAATGACATATCTTTAACCTAGGACCTTGTGTATATTAGTGCATTGCATCCATAAAGCATCTCAATGCATTAGATTTCATGGAATTCAAATTTTACTTATGAACATCGCAGGACACCATGGATTGCAATAGAAAACATACTTTGAAATATAATTTTAAGGGTCTTAAGTTGGATGACCTAAGGAAGTTAGGAGCTTTGATTCAAGATCAGGAAGGATTCAATAACAAGTATGGGAAGCTGTTGGCTTTATTGAGACTCCGAATGGACGAGGGACTTCTTTCTGCTTTGTTGCAGTTCTACAATCCGGATTATCATTGCTTTACCTTCCTATACTATTAGCTCTTGCCTACTTTAGAAGAGTATTCTTATCTGATTGTCTTACCTAATTTGGATGACTCTCCTTTCCCCTTATTGGAGAAGGACCCTAAAGAGCAAGACATTGCTAAAGCCACATGCTTAAAGGTGTCCTACATCAAGGGCAATATGATCACCAAAGGCGGAACTTTTGGGTTACCTACAAGTTTCTTAATTAAGAAAGCCCAATATTATGCCAATAATTTGAGCATGTCTACCTTTAAGACAATCCTTGCCTTGCTTATTTATCGAGTGCTGCTGTTCCCAAGTTTTGAAGGATTCGTTGACCTTAACGCCATCAAGATATTCATGAAGGCTAATCCAGTACCGACTTTATTGGGTAACACTTACCATTCCGTGCATCTCCGAAACTTTCATGGCGGAGGGATAATTACCTGTTGTGTTTCTTTGTTATACAAGTGGTTTATTTCGCATTTGCCCAAGTCTGCTCCTTTTTTGAGTCTTGACAAAGGACTCTGGTCACAAAGGATTATGGCCCTAACCCATTTGGACATTGATTGGTATAGCCGTGTGTACGATGGGATGTTAATCATTGATGGTTGTGGGGACTTCGCCAACGTGCCCTTACTTGGTTTTAATGGAGGGATCATCTACAATCCAATTCTAGCTCGCCGGCAGTTAGGATATCCTTTGAAGGTACCACCTAAAAGTGTGTGTAACACCCCCTTTCTATACCCCAAATTAATCAAATAAATCAATTAGGCACTTAGAAAATTTATTTCATCAGAGTTTAATTAAAACATGGTATAAAAGAGGCGCATCACATTATCATGAAATTAAACACATACGATACCTGCTCAAAATAGATATGCAACAATGGGTAACCCACATCTCAATATTTAGAATAAAGCGGAAACATCCAAATATTGAATCGATCTCATTCATAAAAGTATATACAACCATTCAATTAATTCATGCTTTACAACATATCCACAGCAGATACATACACATATGTATCACAAAAGAATCAAAACAAAATAGCTCCAAAGGAGCAAAAGGCTTCCTAACTACCCAGATGTTACATATCAGAGCCATTGACCAAAAGAATGAAGACATCGCTTCACAAAAAGAACCTCCAGCTTCCTACTCTGCAATGCCTCATAGAGCATTATGAAACAGCAGAAGGGTGAGAAACAACATCATAACAGTTAATGCATAAAATTGTATATATACATATACTCATATTGGTACAAGTTATACTCAAAATTATGTTCTCACCACATTAAGCATATACAATTAATCATGCCTCTACACATGCTCATAAACATTCAATATATGTTCCTCCAAACAATCATATATAACATACACAGTTATATTCATTCAACCAATGCATCATACACAGATGACTCATGCAACTCATAGAGACCGACACACGACCCTATGCAGATGCAAATGCGGTACCGACTCATTCAACAAATTCCCTAAGGAATCGAGTATTCAGCAGATCCTCCACGGGATCAAGTACTCAGCATATTCTCCACGGAATCAAATATTCATCAGATTCTCCACGGAATCGAATATTCAGCAGATCCTCCACGGGATCAAGTACTCAGCAGATTCTCCACGGAATCAAATACTCTAGCCAATCCTCCACGGGATTACATGTTATGACCGATTCTACGAGGAATCACACAATGCAACCGATTCTCCAAGGAATCTAATATAACCATCGTATCATGCGAGGTTCTGCAAATCCTCCGAGGGATCAATCAACACAAAAATGCATACTATGCTCACAAACATACTCATTGCATTTATCGCATATATCGCATATATCTATCATGCATTCACATTATGCACCATTTCACACATGGTTTACACACATATCAACCTATCAATGCGTTTCTATTCAATTCGAGCAAATGTACAAGATTGTCAAATATTCAAGATTCACCATTTACTCCACAATCTAGGATTCACGCCTTTCGGCCACCCACAACACGACATGTCAAAATAGTTCACACATCAATCATTCATATAGGCATCAATCATATTTGAATCAACCAAACATCATGCTATGAACAAAACAGCAAAACAAATAACACTGCCAGGTTCGCCAACCTTCGCCTGGCGAAGCCACGCAGCGAATGCTCGCTGGCCTTCGCCTGGCGAACTTCCCAGCGAAGTCCACTGGGAGTAATTCTGGAATTACTCGCTGAGGCTCGCTACACACTCGCCTGGCGAACCTTCGCCAACCAACCTCGCCTGGCGAACTTGCCAGCGAATACGGGTGTTAGCTTCTGACTTGCTTCGCTACAGCTCGCTGGGCTTTGCCTGGCGAAGCTTCGCTGCCATTCGCCTGGCGAACTTGCGAAGACAGAACTTCCATGGCTGTCTCAAGAGCCCAAACTCCACAAAATCAACCGATTAAATCCAAACCAGTCACAGTAGCACAACCCAACCATCACCCGACTAAACCACATCGTCTAATCCGAGTTCTAACCGATTAAAACCTCATTCTACTCACAAAACCAACTTCTAACCTAAGTGGAAAAAGAGTAGAAACTCTACAAAATCTACACACATACACATACAATCATATACATTAAAGAGATGATGGAGTTTCACACCCTTACCGATCGATTGCAAGCTTTGGTGATGATCCCTTGATGATTCTAGGTTTTCCTCTCCACTTTCTCTTCTCCTCTTTTCTTTCTCTTGTTTTTCTTCTTATGTTACTATCTTTCTTCCTTTTTCCTCTCTTATTCTATTTCTATCTCTATTTCTTTCCTCTCAAATTCTTTCCAACACTTACCAAACAATTCTCACACTAAAGTGCTAAATGTCTAAAACGCCCTTTTTACTCTAATTCCCCGAAAACTCTCAGAATCGGCAAAAATAGATAAAAATAAGCAAACACCACATAATAATATATAATTTCTCAATTTAAAACAAACATCAATTAAATAAATTAAAAGACTCAACAATTAATGGGAATTCAGAATCGGGGCGTTACAACTCTCCCCCACTTTAGAAATTTTCGTCCTCGAAAATATCACCTGATTCAAACAACTCTGGATGTGATTCTCGCATCTTGCTCTCCAACTCCCAAGTCATGTTGCCTTCCGCGGCACCTCCCTAGGACACTTTCACAAGCGCAATATCCTTGCCTCTTAGTTTCTTAACTTCACGGTCCAAAATACTAACCGGTAAAACTTCAACTGTAAGGTTATCTCTTACTTCAACTTCATCCATTGGGATAACATGTGACGGATCCGGAACATACTTCCGAAGTTGCGAGACATGGAATACATCATGCAAATTCGAAAGGTTCGGAGGCAACGCCACCCGATAAGCCACAACACCAACTCGTGCGACAATCTGATACGGACCAATAAAACGAGAAGTCAACTTTCTCGACTTCAAAGCACGACCCACACCCGCAACCGGTGTAACTCTCAAAAACACATGGTCTCCCTCTTGAAACTCGAGATCCTTTCTCCTTTTATCATGATAACTTTTCTGTCTACTCTGAGAAGCTCTCATCTTTTCCCGAATAAATTTCACCTTTTCCGTCGTTTGCTGTACCATTTCAGGACCAACTACCGACCTTTCACCCGTCTCATGCCAACACAGAGGTGTTCGACATCTCCGACCATATAAAGCCTCAAATGGCGCCATACCAATACTCGAATGGAAACTGTTATTATAGGTGAACTCAATCAACGCTAAATAACCGTCCCACGCACCACCTTGTTCAAGCACACAAGCACGCAACAAATCTTCTAACGATTGAATCGTCCTCTCGGTCTGACCATCTGTTTGCGGATGATATGACGAACTCAATCTCAACTTAGAACCCAAGGCATCTTGCAAACTCTCCCAAAATCTTGAAGTAAATCTAGGATCTCTATCCGACACAATACTCTTAGGAACTCCATGAAGCTTCACAATAGTGCCAACATAAATCTCGGCCAACCTTTCCAAAGAATAAGTAATATCAATCGGAATAAAGTGAGCCGATTTAGTAAGCCTATCAACAATCACCCAAATAGCATTATGTCCTCTTTGCGTATTCGGCAATCCCGTAACAAAATCCATCGATATACTATCCCACTTCCATTCCGGAATATCCAACGGTTGCATCAATCCACTAGGCTTCTGATGCTCTACCTTAGACTTCTGGCAAGTCAAACACGAGTACACAAAACGAGCGACATCGCTTTTCAATCCAGACCACCAAAAGATCTTCTTCAAATCTTGATACATCTTATTCGCTCCCGGATGAATACTCAAGTTACTCCGATGTCCCTCTTCCAATATCATCTTTTTCAAGTCCGCATCATCGGGAATACAAATACGACCTCGAAACCTCAAAACTCCTAATTCATCAACTTTGAAATCTTCATTTCCATTCGTCATCAAATCCAAAAATTTCAAATCCAACTTTTGCTTTTCACACACCGTAGCAAGGAAATCATTCGTGACATGCAACATACCAAGCTTCACACTACTCGGCGTTAACTCGCAAACCAAACTCAAATCTCTAAAGTTCTCCAAAAGTTCCCACTCTCTAACCATCAAAGTAGACACGTGCAACGACTTCCGACTTAAGGCATCGGCTACCACATTCGCCTTACCCGGATGATAATTTAAACCAAAATCATAGTCCTTCAAAAGTTCTAGCCATCTCCTTTGCCTCATATTCAATTCCTTCTGATAAAACAAATACTTCAAACTCTTGTGATCGCTAAAAACCTCAAATCTTGCACCATAAAGATAGTGCCTCCAAATTTTCAAAACGAACACTACGGCCGCTAACTCCAAATCATGAGTAGGATAATTCTTTTCATGCACTCTCAACTGCCTAAAAGCATACGCCACGACCTTCCCATCTTGCATCAATACACCACCCAATCCTGACAAAGAAGCATCGCAATAAACCACAAAAGGTTCCGTAGGATTCGGCAAAATCAAAACTGGCGCTGTCGTTAACCTTCTCTTTAATTCCATGAAACTCTCTTCACAATTAACATCCCAAATAAAAGTCTTTCTTTTACAAGTCAACTGCGTTAACGGAAGTGCTAACTTTGAAAATCCTTCGATAAACCTCCGGTAGTAACCGGCCAAGCCCAAAAAGCTTCGAATTTCCGTAACCGATCTTGGAGTCTCCCATTGCATTACCGCATCGATCTTGGATGGATCCACACTAATACCATTGCTGGAAATAATATGTCCAAGAAAACTCACCTCCGACAACCAAAACTCACACTTAGACAACTTTGCGTATTCTTTTCCTTCAAAATCCGCAACACAATCCTTAAATGTTCTTCGTGCTCCACACGAGACTTAGAATAAATCAAAATGTCATCGATAAACACTACCACAAAACGATCCAACTGCTCGTGGAAGATACGGTTCATATATTCCATGAAAACACCCGGCGCATTAGAAACTCCGAATGGCATCACCGTATACTCATAGTGACCATATCGTGTCCTAAAAGCCGTCTTCGAAATATCTTCTTCCTTAACCCGAATCTGGTGATAACCGGATCTCAAATCAATCTTACTAAAAACACGGGCTCCAACTAATTGATCCATCAAATCATCAATTCTTGGAAGCGGATACTTGTTCTTAATTGTCACCTTATTCAACTGCCGATAATCAATACACAATCGCATACTACCATCTTTCTTCTTTACCAACAATACCGGCGCACCCCAAGGAGAAACACTTGGTCTTACAAATCTCTTATCCAACAAATCATTCAACTGCTTTTTCAATTCCACCAACTCCGATGCCGACATCCGATACGGGGCCATCGAAATCGGTCTAGTACCCGGAACTAGATCAATAGAAAATTCAACCTCTCTCTTTGGCGGCACATCCGCAACATCTTCCAGAAACACTTCAGGAAATTCACAAACCACAGGAAACACGTCGAGCTCAACTTTGCTCTCCACCGACAACGATGCAAACAAACCAAACAACTGAGCTTCGTCCGCTAAAAGTTTCTTCAACTCTTTAGTGGAAAGAAAACTCTCGTTTTCACCATCTTCCAAGGAAGGAAACCTTACTAACTTGTGATAGCAATCCAGATGAACTCTATTAAATTGCAACCAGTTCATACCCAAGATTATGTCCAAACCTTCCAACGGCAAACACACTAAATCCATAACGAAGTCCTTACCATACATGGTCAAAGGACAACTTGCACACACCAAAGAAGTAGTTACCGACCCCGAAGCGGGAGTCCCAATAACCATACCACTACCCAAAGAAACCATACACAAATCCAACCGCTTAGCACACGCAAGAGAAATGAACGAGTGAGTCGCTCCAGTATCAATAATAGCAACTAAAGGCATATCATTAATAAAGCATGTACCTTTAATCAAACGATCCGCCGCATTAGTAGCGTCTGAACCTGCTAATGCGAATACTTTTCCGCCCGCCTGAGCTTGCTTCGGTTTGGTACAATTCGAGCTAATGTGACCCACCTCGCCACAATTAAAACACTTCACAGCATTCTTTCTACACTCTGCTGCATCATGTCCAAGGAGCCCACAGTTGGAACACTTCGCCTTGAACTTTCCACAATCATAAGACTTGTGGCCCATCACGCCACACTTAAAACATTTGATCGCACCGGAACCTCCTCCGGGTCTCCTATCAAAGTTTCCCCTATGTTTGCCCTTCTCAGCAGGCGTTACATAAGGTCCGCTTCGCACTTGCTGCTTCCCTCTCCTCTCGCTCAAACCCTTATAATGAGTAGAACGAGCTCTACTGTCTTCTTCATAAATCCTACAGCACTCGGTCAAATCCGAAAATCTTCGTATCCTTTGATAACCCACCGCTTGCTTTATCTCAGGACGCAAGTCATTCTCATACTTGATACATTTGGAAAATTCCGCCGTAACCGCATCATAGTGAGGGTGAAACTTCACTAACTCAGTAAACTTAACGGTGTAGTCCACCACCGACATATTACCTTGTTTCAACTCTAGAAATTCCATTTCTCTCTTCCCTTTAACACTTTCGGGATAATACTTCCTTAGAAACTCATTACGAAATAAATCCCACGTAATCTCCTCATCGTCGACCTCGAGAACTTGCCTCACGCTGACCCACCAGTCATCAGCCTCTTCCCTCAGCATGTGAGTCCCTAGCCTCACCTTGATCCCTTCAGCACAATCCATCACCCTAAATATCCTCTCAATTTCCTTTAACCATATCTGAGCACCATCCGGATCAAATCTCCCTTTGAACACCGGTGGTTGGTTCTTCCTGAACTCATCATTCGCATTCACGTTAGGTGCACCCTGCACAGCTCTGGCCATAGCCTCTAACGCCGCTGCCATAGCATTGTCATTACGACCTGCCATATTCTGAGGATTCCCAAAAATAACAACAAGGTTAAACAACCGTTCAACCAACACAACAACAAGACAGACACGACTGACTCAACACTGGCTCTGATACCACTTAATGTAACACCCCCTTTCTATACCCCAAATTAATCAAATAAATCAATTAGGCACTTAGAAAATTTATTTCATCAGAGTTTAATTAAAACATGGTATAAAAGAGGCGCATCACATTATCATGAAATTAAACACATACGATACCTGCTCAAAATAGATATGCAACAATGGGTAACCCACATCTCAATATTTAGAATAAAGCGGAAACATCCAAATATTGAATCGATCTCATTCATAAAAGTATATACAACCATTCAATTAATTCATGCTTTACAACATATCCACAGCAGATACATACACATATGTATCACAAAAGAATCAAAACAAAATAGCTCCAAAGGAGCAAAAGGCTTCCTAACTACCCAGATGTTACATATCAGAGCCATTGACCAAAAGAATGAAGACATCGCTTCACAAAAAGAACCTCCAGCTTCCTACTCTGCAATGCCTCATAGAGCATTATGAAACAGCAGAAGGGTGAGAAACAACATCATAACAGTTAATGCATAAAATTGTATATATACATATACTCATATTGGTACAAGTTATACTCAAAATTATGTTCTCACCACATTAAGCATATACAATTAATCATGCCTCTACACATGCTCATAAACATTCAATATATGTTCCTCCAAACAATCATATATAACATACACAGTTATATTCATTCAACCAATGCATCATACACAGATGACTCATGCAACTCATAGAGACCGACACACGACCCTATGCAGATGCAAATGCGGTACCGACTCATTCAACAAATTCCCTAAGGAATCGAGTATTCAGCAGATCCTCCATGGGATCAAGTACTCAGCAGATTCTCCATGGAATCAAATATTCATCAGATTCTCCACGGAATCGAATATTCAGCAGATCCTCCACGGGATCAAGTACTCAGCAGATTCTCCACGGAATCAAATACTCTAGCCAATCCTCCACGGGATTACATGTTATGACCGATTCTCCGAGGAATCACACAATGCAACCGATTCTCTAAGGAATCTAATATAACCATTGTATCATACGAGGTTCTGCAAATCCTCCGAGGGATCAATCAACACAAAAATGCATACTATGCTCACAAACATACTCATTGCATTTATCGCATATATCGCATATATCTATCATGCATTCACATTATGCACCATTTCACACATGGTTTACACACATATCAACCTATCAATGCGTTTCTATTCAATTCGAGCAAATGCACAAGATTGTCAAATATTCAAGATTCACCATTTACTCCACAATCTAGGATTCACGCCTTTCGGCCACCCACAACACGACATGTCAAAATAGTTCACACATCAATCATTCATATAGGCATCAATCATATTTGAATCAACCAAACATCATGCTATGAACAAAACATCAAAACAAATAACACTGCCAGGTTCGCCAACCTTCGCCTGGCGAAGCCACGCAGCGAATGCTCGCTGGCCTTCGCCTGGCGAACTTCCCAGCGAAGTCCACTGGGAGTAATTCTGGAATTACTCGCTGAGGCTCGCTACACACTCGCTTGGCGAACCTTCGCCAACCAACCTCGCCTGGCGAACTTGCCAGCGAATACGGGTGTTAGCTTCTGACTTGCTTCGCTACAGCTCGCTGGGCTTCGCCTGGCGAAGCTTCGCTGCCATTCGCCTGGCGAACTTGCGAAGACAGAACTTCCATGGCTGTCTCAAGAGCCCAAACTCCACAAAATCAACCGATTAAATCCAAACCAGTCACAGTAGCACAACCCAACCATCACCCGACTAAACCACATCGTCTAATCCGAGTTCTAACCGATTAAAACCTCATTCTACTCACAAAACCAACTTCTAACCTAAGTGGAAAAAGAGTAGAAACTCTAAAAAATCCACACACATACACATACAATCATATACATTAAAGAGATGATGGAGTTTCACACCCTTACCGATCGATTGCAAGCTTTGGTGATGATCCCTTGATGATTCTAGGTTTTCCTCTCCACTTTCTCTTCTCCTCTTTTCTTTCTCTTGTTTTTCTTCTTATGTTACTATCTTTCTTCCTTTTTCCTCTCTTATTCTATTTCTATCTCTATTTCTTTCCTCTCAAATTCTTTCCAACACTTGCCAAACAATTCTCACACTAAAGTGCTAAATGTCTAAAACGCCCTTTTTACTCTAATTCCCCGAAAACTCTCCGAATCGGCAAAAATAGATAAAAATAAGCAAACACCACATAATAATATATAATTTCTCAATTTAAAATAAACATCAATTAAATAAATTAAAAGACTCAACAATTAATGGGAATTCAGAATCGGGGCGTTACAGTGTGCATGTGGAGAAAATCTTCTTCAAAGACAATAAAGAACTTCAAGATCAGATTGTATCTTCCTGGCGTCACTTGCATAAGAAAGGTAGAGAAATTTTGGGAAGGCCAAATTGTGTGTCTATGGAACCATACCTTCAGTGGGTCCGAGAACGAGCCATCAAGTTGAAGATGCCTTATCCTCACCAATATCCTTTACCTCCGAGAAGGGAACCTGTTCTAGTTTTCATGTCTGATGCTGAAACGTTGAAGATCGCTTTGAAGAAAGCAGAACATGAGGCCGGAGCATGGAAGAATAAATATCAGGTTATCGTCAGTGAGAATGCCGAACTTCAGAAACAACTTCAGGCCAAGAATGAAGAGGTACTTTCCTACAAGAAGAGAAGAATCTACGAGGATTTATTTTCCTCCGACTCTCCGCCTACTCTTTGAAGTTGTGGACAACACTTCCTTAGGGCTTTCTCAGCTTTTATTTAGCTATTTTTGTTAAGACTTTGTTTAAGAATATTTATTTGTAATCCATTTTCAAATTAATAAATAAAATTCCTTTGGTATTCCGCGATATTCGTAAATATTTGAATTCCATGAAATATTTCATTCGCATTTTACATTTTAGCATCATATTTTTGCATTGCATGTGTTTCCCGGTTTCTCATTCTCGATTCTCTTGCCTTCCAGTTCCGTCACCCTGAGTTCTCTGCATCGATACAATACCAGAGCCCAAGCTCGAAAAAGGATGGTAGAACAAGCTTAAGAGATGGATCGTGTCAACAATGAACTCGGAGAACTCCGAGGAAGGGTATGACATATTATGGAGTTGCTCCAAGTCATCAATGCAAGGATGGATACTCAGCCTACTGTTGTCTCTGAGATTAACACTATTGTGGCAGATCCTCCACCGGTCGTTACTGTTGAGAATGCATATCCTTATGGTCTTCCACCCGGTTTCGTACCTCCTATTGTTTCATCAATTCCCAAAGCTGCACCCTGGAAGTACGACATAACCGCGATTGACAAAGAATCTGGGAGGCCATTCCGAGGGAAGAAGTGAAGATTGATAGTGAGACTGTGACCAACATAGCTGGGGCAAGCAGGATGACACGCAGTGGTCGTATTTATACTCCCCGTTTCAATGAGGCTCCGCCTAAAGAATCGACTACCACTACTGCTGCGCCTGCCAACGACAAAGGTAAAGAGGAAGCCACTAATGATGAGGATGATGCGTTTTTATGGATCATTAAGAAGAGTGATTATAAAGTTATTGATCAACTTCACCAGACTCCCTAGTAGATTTATATTTTGCCGCTATTGATGAGTTCACCCGCTCACAGAGCCACTTTGCAGAAGGTACTGACTTAAGCTCATGTCGCTCAGGACATTACTACCGGCCAGTTTGATAGTGTGATTGCAAAGATTACGGCTTTTAATACTCTCAATTTCAGCAATGAAGAGCTACCGAGAGAAGGCCCGAATCACAACTGTGCTTTGCATATATCAGTGAAGTGTGAGGAGGATAACTTATCAAGGGTGCTTGGGGATACTGGTTCATCTTTGAACGTCCTACCCAAGAGAGTTCTTAGCAATTTTGCTTATAAAGAGGCTATGGTGAAGCCTACTTCTTTGATTGTCAAGGCTTTTGATGGTTCTCACAGATCGGTGATTGGGGAAGTGGAACTCCCGATTCTGATTGGTCCGCATGTTTTCAATATCCTTTTCCAAGTTATGGACATTAATCCTAACTATAGTTGTCTGCTTGGAAGACCTTGGATCCATGTCGCTGGGGCCGTAACTTCAAATCTGCATCAGAAGATGAAGTTTATGATCGACGAAAAGCTAGTCATTATACATGGTGAAGAGGATATAATGGTCAGTAATTTAGCTTCGTTCCTTTATATTGAGGCTGATGAAGACGCTTTGGAAACTTCTTTCCAAGCACTTGAGATCGCCAATGCTGTTTTAGTGGAAGTTGAAGAGACTGTGGAGGGCCAGAGTAATCCATCTTTCGCATCCTTGAAGAGTACCGGATCAACAATTGACAAGGGCATTCCTGAAGGTTGGGGAGGGGTAATCAACATCAAGACCAAGACTGATTGCCACGGGTTAGGTTACAGACCAACTCATGATAAAGCTTCTACAATTGTCGAAGGGTGTCCGAAGATTTTTCAAGAAGTGTTTGTCTGTGGAGGTTTTCAAGTTAATGCCATCAGTGACTATGATGAAGACAAAGATCTGAGCAACCTGGTATTCAAGAGCGATGCAGCTTTGAGCAACTGGGAGGCTATAGAGATTCCTGTTATTTTTCCCATTTCAAAGTAATTTTAACATTTTCATTTGTGTTTTCACATCCGTAGCTCTGCCCAAGGCTATTGGATCGATTTGTAGGGCCACCTTTCATTTTTAAACAATTATTAATAAATGCATTTTGTTCCACTTCCACTTTGTTCCATTGGCGTTTTTCGTGAAATTGACAATCTTTTCAAAAACTACAAAATAAAGCATTTCCACTCTCTTGCATTTTCGTTGAACATTTAATAAAATAGGCTTTTCAACATGCAGTGACATTACAACCCTTGTTGAATCCAATGACTCTACATGCAGTGACATTACAACCCTTGTTGAATCCAAGAATGTGTGTAGATTACCGGGATTTGAACAAAGCTAGTCCAAAAGACGATTTCCCTCTGTCTCATATTGATACCCTTGTTGACAATACATCCAGCTTTGCAGTCTTCTCATTTATGGATGGTTTCTCCGGTTATAATCAGATCAAGATGGATCCTGCCGACAGAGAGAAGGCCACATTCATTACTCCTTGGGGAACCTTCTGTTACAAAGTTATGCCCTTCGGTTTGAAGAATGCGGAGTCAACGTATCAGCGTGTCATGCCAACTCTATTTCATGCCATGATGCACAAAGAAATCAAAGTTTATGTGGATGATATGATTTCCAAATCTCGGAACGAAGAGGAACATTTGGATCATTTGTTGAAACTGTTTGAACGACTCAGGAAGTACCAGTTGAAACTGAATCCTGCTAAGTGTACTTTTGGTGTTAGATCCAGAAAGCTACTTGGTTTTATCGTCAGCCAACGAGGAATTGAAGTAGATCCTGACAAAGTCCGAGCCATTCAAGATATGCCTACTCCGCAGACTGAAATATAGGTCAGAGGCTTTCTCAGACGTTTGAATTATATTTCCAGATTTATCTCTAACATGACTGTTACTTGTGAGCCGATATTCAAGTTGCTTTGCAAGAGGCAGACCGTTGATTGGAATCCTGATTGTCAGCAAGCATTTGAAAAGATTAAGGGTTATCTGCAAGAGCCTCCTATCTTGACTCCTCTTGTTCCTGGAAGACCATTGTTCATGTACCTTACTGTTCTTGAGAAGTCTATGGGTTGCGTACTCAGGCAACACGATGAGACTGGACGAAATGAATATGCCATATAATATCTAAGCAAGACGTTTACCGATTGTGAAAACAGACACTCACTCTTGGAGAAGACTTGTTGTACGCTAGCATGGGTTGCTAGGCGTCTTAGACAATACATGATTTGTCATACTACCTTGTTGATTTTGAAGATGGAACCGATAAAGTATATTTTTGAAAAGCCTGCTCAGATGGAAGGCTTTCCCGTTGGCATATGTTATTATCCGAATATGAGATACAGTACGTACCTCAGAAAGCTATCAAAGGAAGTATCTTGTCAGATTATCTTGCAGACCAGCCAGTCGAAGATTATGATCCTCTCAAGTTTGACTTTCCTGACAAAGACATTATGTTGGTAAAAGATTGCGAAGAGCCAGGTCCCGAGGAAGGTCCCGAGTCGGGTCTCTGGTGGAAGATGATGTTTGATGATTCCTCCAATTACAGTGGGCATGGCATATGCGCCGTTTTGATGAATCCAAAAGGTGGCTATACCCCATTTACTGCAAGGTTAGACTTTGAATGTACGAACAGTATCGCCAAATATGAAGCATGCATTCTTGGCCTTGAAGCAGCTATTGACCTCCGAATCAAACTTCTCAAAGTGAGTGGAGATTCAGCTTTAGTTATCTATCAGATAAAAGGTGAATGGGAGACCAAACATGAGAAGTTAATCCCTTACAGAGCCTACATTGTTGAATTGATTAAGTACTTCGATGAGATCAAGTTCAAACATGTTCTGAGATCTGAGAATCACATTGTTGACACCTTAGCCATGTTAGCATCCATGTGGAAGGTCAGATTTGTCAATGAATCGCCACTCATTCGAATTGAACGTAGAATTGAGCCCGCCTACTGTCAGGTGATTGAAGAAGATGAGACTGATGAAAATCCTTGGTTTCATGACATCAAGAATTATTTGCTCACGCAAGAGTATCCAGCTGATGCTACTCATCTTGACAAAAGGACTTTGAGAAGACTGGCATCCAAGTTTTTCATCAGCAATGACGTGTTATATAAAAGGAATTACGACATGGTTCTACTCAGATGTGTTGACAGATGTGAGACAGACATGTTACTTCAAGAAATTCATGAAGGGACCTTTGGAACTCATGCCAACGGTTATGCGATGTCTAAGAAGATCTTGAGGGCTGGATATTACTGGTTAACCATGGAATCTGACTGTATCCAATATGCCAGGAGGTGTCACAAATGCCAAATTTATGTTGACAAGATGCATGTACCACCCGCACCGTTGAATTTTCTAACTTCCCCATGGCCTTTCTCCATGTGGGGCATTAACATGATTGGGGCAATCGAGCCAAAAGCTTCCAACGGTCACCGATTCATCCTCGTTACTATTGACTACTTCACAAAATGGGTAGAAGCTGCTTCCTATGCCAACGTGACCAAGCAAGTAGTTGCCCGCTTCATCAAGAAAGAAATTATATGCCGTTATGGAATTCCGAGCCGAATCATAACAGACAATGGTACCAATCTGAATAACAAGACTATGAAAGAGTTGCGTGACAGTTTCAAGATTGCATATCACAATTCTTCTCCGTACCGTCCTAAGATGAATGAAGCTATTGAAGCTGCAAATAAAAATATCAAGAAGATCCTGCAAAAGATGGTCAAGACTTACAAGGATTGGCATGAGATGTTGCCATTCACTTTGCACGGATACAGAACTACAATGCGAACTTCAACAGGGGCAACCCCTTTCTCATTGGTGTATGGAATGAATGTCGTCCTCCCCATCGAAGTGGAGCTACCTTCCTTAAGGGTGTTGATAGAAACCAAGCTTGATGAAGCCGATTGGGTTCAAGACATATTTGACCAGCTGAATCTCATCGACGAGAAGCGCCTGACAGCTATGTGCCACAGTCAGTTATACCAGAAACGGATGAAGATAGCCTTTTACAAGAAAGTCTGAATCCACGAGTTTCAACAAGGAGAACTTGTACTCAAGAAGATTTTACCAGTTCACAAAGACATGCGTGGGAAATGGATACCCAATTACGACGGCCCATTCGTCGTTAAGACAGTATTCTCCGGAGGATCGCTGATTCTTACGACAATGGATGGTGAAGAGCTCGCGCACCCTGTGAACTCCGATGCAGTCCGAAAATATTATGCCTAAAGAAAGACAAAAAAATATACAGCTCGCTAAGTTGAAAACCCGAAAGGGAGGCTTAGGCAAAAATGAGCGTCCCGGTGGATTGAAAACCCGAAAGGGCGGTCCAGGCAAAACTTAGGGACAAAGGAATTTCACTGCATTGGATGACACCGAGCATTGCAGATACATCTTACAGAAATCCAGTCCAATCCAATCACTCTTGTCAGAATCAGGATGTTTGGGTAGTCTTAGTCATTAGGGTCAGTAGGTCGTTGGATTCATTGTAACCTTTCCCATATTGCCAACTTCAAATTGTAATTTTCCATGGAGCTATGCCGTTAGCAAGCTACCATTCTTCAATAAAATTTACCTTTTGCTATTCAATTTCCTTGTTCACATTATCTCTATTTCATTTTTGTTATGCAAAATGCCATTTGTTAATACAATTTCGAAAGTGGAAAGTGTTTTTTCAAACTTTAAAACTATTTTTCCCGAGAATGCATTTGAAAAAATAAAAATTATTTTGACATGTGGAAATCTCTGAAGGATCTCTTCGTTCCCCGGTGACTCTCATTGTTGCATAGGAACTTTTAAATCATTACCAACACAGTCCCCAACGAGATTTTAAGCTGACACAGTCCCTAGAGAGACTTTAAGCTGACGTAGTCCCCAACGAGACTTTAAACTGACAACACTTTTGGAAAAATCCGGTGATCTCCAGTAACTTTCAAGACTGCAGAGATCATACCAGCATCTTCTAAGTGATATCGTCTTTTCCTCAACAAAGCTTCCATGCTTTCCTTAGAAAATAGTCCCCAGTGAGACGTTAAGCTGACAATACTTTGGATTAATCCGATGAATCTCCAGTGATGCTCAAGACTGCAGAGATTTCCCCGGTATCCTCCAAGTGATATATGTTCTGGAAGACCCATTCTCAGTGGAATTATCTGTTCCTCAGTGAAATTGCCTTACCTTCCTCAAGAATATTCCCCAGGAGATTACCATATTCTCCCCAAGAAGTCAAGATACTTTCCCCAGGGATGTCTGCTGATTTTTCCCCAGTAAGTCTGACGAACTCTCCTCAGGGAAGTTTGATATACTTTATCCTTCAGTTGGATGTACCTTTTCCACAGGAAGCCGATATACTATTCCTAGAAAGTTGCTACACTTTCATTCATGAAGTTGCCCAGCTCCACATCTTCCCCATGCAGCAGATATTTATTTTATCCCCGAAAGTCTCTGATCCTAAGATTCTCTTTGGTTGATTACGATTCATGATAGCAATTCCTCCAGTGAAGTCATGACATTATACTCTCCGGTAAAGTCGTATTGTATCCCCAAGTGGATTATTTTCTCCCCATAGAATTTAGAACTTTGAAGCCAGTTTCGGTTCTACCATCAACTTTTCCAATCCCGTAAGAGATATACCGTTGCAGAGGTCGTCGGGTATTCCTGTCGAGATGTTTATTTCATCTCCCATCTCCTCTCTCATCTGTTGGGTCAGCATATGCATGTGCACGAGCGTTAGCATAAGCATTACATACTCATGTTCATTACATTTTCATACACGTTAACATACGCATTAGCATCTGTTTATTTGCTATTTGTTTCCATCCTTTGTCATTACCACCACGTAACCGGGTTTGTCCTCTCGCTCCAAGTAGATCGCTAGCCCTAAGCATAAAATACCTACTTTTTTCCAGTTTCCCCCACAGAGCTCGAACCTCGTGGACGATGGTTATTTCAGTTATCTTCCCGCGCTAGGATAAGGTAATCCCCATTTGAGTTCATTTCCTTAATGGAGTCTTGTGTGACAGATTCTTTCTAGCTCAATTCTAGATCGAACTTCAGTCCTGTCGGTCACCGAACCTACCTGGACGTGCATTTATCTTGCACTATCTTTCAAAAAGAGCCTCTTACAACGCCTTTGTCACACCCTCATTTTCACCTTTAGCCTTTATACCCTACATTCACCATATCATACATCGTTCTATTGCATATCGAGCATGTGGGTTCACAAGGTACGGATTGGATCAGTTTGTTATTTTCCATTTTTAAATGAGATAAATTTCCTACCATGGAATACATGGAAGAAAAGGTTCATCACCTAAGGTTTGATCTAAGTTGGAAAGTCTACTCATGTAGATTACTTCAAGAAGAAGTTACTTGGAAAATATTGGGTTATTCAAGATAAATGTCCCTGATGAACATGAAATGCAAGGCCAAATCCAAGATTGCTTCATCCAATTTTGTTTCAAATTCTTGATCAAGTGGAGTTCAAATTTGCAAAGCATGAGTCAAGATCACAAGTCCATAATTCAAGACTTCATCCATTTCAAGTTTAATGGTGTTAGGGAAATCCATCATGAATTCATGAATTAGAGGCAAGAATATTATAAAGAGAAATTTTATGACATTACAAGAATGTCATTTATTACAAAATTTACAACTTTAAGTAATGTTTAGAAATTGATCTATTTCTAATCTTCATTCAAGTCTCTAATCAAATTCATGATATGGTGATCTTCATGCCACACCAAGTTTTCATGTGCTACATTATGCCCACAAACATCCAAAGAAGATACTTAAGAGTTAACATTGGTATGTTTCAAGATTAAGACCAAGTGTGTTCAACCATAGGCAATATGGATGCAATCCAAAAACAGCCCCATGCAAGAAGTGGCAATATGTATCATGTTACAAAATCATTTTTGTCACAAGACCAAGAGAATAGCATGTGACAATGCATCTAAAAATCAGAATTTCAAAATTCTGTCCAAAGATTAACATTGACCAAGAGGGTAGTCCAAGCATAAGCCAACAAAGAGGTGAAAGGATTGAGGGCAATGTAGAGGGCTGTAGAAAAAGACAGCATGAGAAAGTAGTGCAGAAAAATGCAGCATAGCCATATACATGGAAATGGAATGAAAGAGAGTGACATGAGAAAAGGTGGTAAGAGACACCACTCCATGAAAAATCTGATATATGGGGAGAAGAGAAAACCCTAGGAGCTGAGATAAGAGGAAGGGACTGTAAACAAAAAAGGGATGACTCTTGACACATTCATCATCCATTCTACACACATTGAAAAAACCAGAAAAATAAAGAAAGAGCAAGAGAAACCCTAAAAAACCAGAAAAATAGAAGGGAGGAAAAACCAGAAAAAAGGGAGTCACATAGAAACACAAGGGCATCCTTAAAGAGCAGAGCCTTCACAATATAGAGTGAAGAGTGAAGCACATTCAACCAAAACCAAGGAGGACTTGCAAGAAGGATAGAAATCTCTTGGGTATCCATCCCTTCAAACCTTTCTCTCTTTACTTTTTTTTGCTTTTATATTCATTTCATTTACTCTCTTGTGTGTTGTTGTACTATATATTATATAAGGATCCAAAGGGACCAAGAAACCTTTTCAAGAAACTATAAAAACGAAAGAGAACAAAGGAAAAATTTGAGTTTTTTCACTCCGGTAGCCTGACACAGGCCGTGTCACACAACACGGCCACCCGTGTCACACGACACGGGCCGTGTCACACGACACGGGCCGTGTCACACAACACGGTCGGCCGTGTTGCACCTCTGTTTGAGTTTTCAACGTGTAAAATACTCAGGACTTATGACACGGGTCGTGTCACACAACACGGCCACCCGTGTCACACTGCTGTTTGACTTAAAAAATCATTTTTCGCCCAGACCTCATGACACGTAGGGATGGCAACGGGGCGGGTCGGGGGCGGGTTTTACTATACCCGCACCCGCACCCGCTTTCATGTAACACACCCGCCCCCGCCCCCAAACCCGACCGGGGGTAAAAATTTACCACCCAGACCCGCCCCCAGTAGAAAACGGGTGCACCCGCACCCGCCCCGCCCCCACCCGAAAAAAAAAATTTATTTTTAATTACAATAAAAATTAATAACTTAATTAAAAAATTAATTATTTTAATAAATAAATTATTTATTTAATTAAAATTTTAATTAGTAAATGAATATTAACTTGATTAATTTATTTATTTTAATTGCAATAAATGTATTAATAATTTAATTAAAAATATAATTAACAAATAAATATTAAAATAAGTAAAATAAGAGAATTAAATTAAAATAAATTATTCGGGTGCGGGGCGGGGGCGGGTTCGGGCGGGTCTTAGTGTCTACCCGCACCCGTACCCGCACCCGTAATTAAAAATCGGATTTTCCCCGCACCCGCACCCGTACCCACTCAAACCGGGTTTTCCCCGCTAATTTCGGGGCGGGTCCGGGCGGGCCCCGACGGGTCCGGGTTTTTTTGCCATGCCTAATGACACGGGCCGTGTCACACAACACGGCCACCCGTGTCACACAACACGGCCACCCGTGTCACACTGCTGTTTGACTCAAAAAACAGTTTTTTCTCCCGGACCCTATGACACGGGCCGTGTTACACAACACGACCACCCGTGTTACACAACACGGCCACCCGTGTTACACCACTTTTTTTCACTTATTTTGTTATTTTACCTCAAAAAAAATTTTTCTCAAGGAGTTCGCCCCCGCTTTTTTCGCATGTCTCGATTTTTTTAGCCGACTAACCCCATATGTTTGTATGATTTTAGTGTAAATATTGCTATTATCCTTGTTGACTTTTGATCCCAAAAACCATTTTCAAAAACAAACTCTCGATTTATCGAGCCATTTTTAACCTTGTAAGTCGATTACCTTGCGCATCGCCATCGACCTTGTCCGTATCGCTTCAAATACATCTTTACAAACAATAAACCTTGATCCAATGTCAAGTGGTTCTCTTTTCTCATAAAAATCCAAAACACAATAAAAAAAACGATTAGAATTATGCACCACGAACTTTAAAGTGGTGGAGAAGGAATGAGAATGGAATCCTCCTACACTCGTTCCGAATGTTTTGAATACAAGGCGCTCGACTTGGTTATTCGAGACATTCATCTCTATCCAAAGTCTTTTGTATAATCCTAGTAAAGAATAAATTCTTCTCTAAGAAAAACCTAAAAACAATATCAACTCATCAAACTTCTTTTGCCTTAGGGCGTCAATCCGAAAATCCTTTTTGAAGGTATAAAATCAACCAACACACAATCATTTCTTAAGTGGCCGAACTACGACTGCTCTGATTTCTCACACATGTTGAGAATACGTAGGCATAAGATTGCGAGGATCCTAGCGAGCACAATTTTCTTTCTTTCCCATCTTTAATCATCCATACCCTTTTACCCAAGGACATGTTACGTCCGTTCTACCGCAAACAGGTAACGCATAAGACTCCAAGAGCGAGCCGCAATACACCTAACTGCTAGAATGCGCACGATAGCATCGTCCACCCAACATCTCGTTTTCCACCGTAGTCCCATAAACTGCGAATGCTCTGATTCTTCACTTCATACAAGTGAATATACGTAGGCACAAGGGCCCCAATCCTTGACGAGCACTCTAATAAATAAACCAAACCCTCTTTCCTTAAGCAAACAAACTTTTAAGTAAAAATACCCATTCACGCGAAATAACCTAGGAGGTTCCCATCGAGTACGATGGATGCGAGTGGGTGCTAACACCTTCCCCTCGCATAACCGACTCCCGAACCCTAAGACTTGGTTGTGATGACCATGCTCTTTTCCCAAAGGTTTTATCGCTATTTCCCTTTCCCTCCTTGGGATAAATAAAATTCGGTGGCGACTCTGTGTCATTTTTCGCGTAGCGACAACCTTTACCGATAAGCTACTGTTCTCACCTGAGAAGCATATCATTACATCTTTCGACAGCGGTATGCGACGATTCTCACCTGAGAAGCCTATCATTATATCAGTACATTTTACAACAACCGGTATGCAACTGTTCTCTACCGAGAAGCTTTTCATTACATTTCAACAACGATATGCGACAGTTCTCGTACAAGAAACTTATCAATAGATTCAATCGGTATGGTACAGTTCTCGTACAAGAAGCCTATCATTACATCACTTTATAGTCTTATGTTACACTTTATAATTGATCAGCGACATTTTTCGTACAAGAAGCTTATCACTTCATTACAACCTTCATTACAATCTTCATTACAATCTTCATTACAACCTTCATTACAATTTACATTACATGTTACCACCTCTATAGGCAATGCTCATCCGAGAAGCTTATCCTTGTTACTCTCACAAATAAGCGGTATTTCTCGCCTGGGAAGCGTATCCTATCTTCATCATATAGAGCAGCAAGTGGCCACCTCCATCGAGAAGCTGGTTTTCATTTCCTTGTCATCTTGAAGTGCGGGGAGGTTTAAACTGAATTATGCTCAGGGCGCCGACCTTGAAGTATGAAGAAGTTTAGTTTATCCTTTAGTAAAAGAAGGAACTGAATCATATTCAGGGGAGCACAAACCTTGAAGTATGAAGAAGTTTATTTTATCCTTTAGTAAAAGAAGAAGCTGAATCATGTTTTGCTCATGGAAGCTTATTTTTATCAGATGAGCGACAGTCCCTCCGGTGGAGCTTATCAATCAATTTTTCATCTATTATTCCCAGATAAGTAGCAGTCTCTTTATTTGAGAGCTTATCCATTTTAACATTTAAGTCCATTCCAACGATAAGTGGCGACTTCATTGGGGAGATGCCTAACTTTTAAGGGTTACCCCTACTTTGTTTATTGTATGTTGTTTACTTTATTATTTGTTTGCTTGTATATAATATATTTATTGTACCTTGCTTGAGGTATCTATTTTGTTGTGAGATAAGTCCTACACTCGGACTTGAGTGAACTTATTATAGGAGGTGATATATTTGACGAGGCTTATAGGGAGTGATTCCCGACCAAGTTGACTTGAGAATCACCACTCAATTGAGGCTCTTTTGAAAGGTAGTTCTGTTGAACGAGTATTCGTGAAAACACTTACTATCTTCGATTGGAGCCTGTAATACTGGGGACTGTAGTACCTTAACACCACCTTGGCCTTATCTAGGACGTAGTGCAGGGACTATTAGGGAGTATTCCCAAAATAGTTGATACGCGATTCTACACTCAAAAGAGGTTCTCTTGAGAATATTATTAACCATCGAGTTAATCGGGAAATTGATAATATCCGAAAGATGGACTGATGACTTTGGGCACCGCTTTAGAACCTTGTTCTGCAGGTACAACTAACCTATAGTACATACCTTATGGGGATGGGTAGACCTTAACTCCGTTCACATACCTTTAACCTAGGACCTTGTGTATATTTGTGCATTGCATCTATAAAGCATCACATTGTATTAGATTTTATGGAATTCAAATTTACTTATGAACATCGCAGGATACCATGGATTGCAATATAAAACATACTTTGAAATATACTTTTAAGGGTCTTAAGTTGGACGACCTAAGGAAGTTAGGAGCTTTGGTTCAATATTAGGAAGGATTCAATAACAAGTATGGGAAGCTGTTGGCTTTATTGAGACTCCGAATGGACGAGGGACTTCTTTCTACTTTGTTGCAGTTCTACGATCCGGATTATCATTGCTTTACCTTCCTAGACTATCAGCTTTTGCCTACTTTAGAAGAGTACTCTTATCTGATTGTCTTACCTAATTTGGATGACTCTCCTTTCCCCTTCTTGGAGAAGGACCCTAAAGAGCAAGGCATTGCTAAAGCCACATGCTTAAAGGTGTCCGACATCAAGGGAAATATGATCACCAAAGGCGGAACTTTTGGGTTACCTACAAGTTTCTTAATTAAGAAAACCCAATATTATGCTGATCATTTGAGCATGCCTACCTTTGACGCAATCCTCGCCTTGCTTATTTATCGAGTGCTGCTGTTCCCAAGTTTTGAAGGATTCGTTGACCTTAACACCATCAAGATATTCATGAAGGCTAATCCAGTATCGACTTTATTCGATAACACTTACCACTCTGTGTATCTCCAAAACTTTCATGGCGGAGGGATGATTACTTGTTGTGTTCCTTTGTTATACAAGTGGTTTATTTCGCACTTGCCCAAGTCTACTCCTTTTTTGAGTCTTGACAAAGGACTCTGGTCACAAAGGATTATGGCCCTAACCCATTCGGACATTGATTGGTATAACCGTGCGTACGATGGGATGTTCATCATTGATGGTTGTGGGGATTTCACCAACATACCCTTACTTGGTTTTAATGGAGGGATCAACTACAATCCAGTTCTAGCTCGCCGACAGTTAAGATATCCTTTGAAGGAACCACCTAAAAGTGTGCATGTGGAGAAAATTTTCTTCAAAGACAATAATGAACTTCAAGATCAGATTGTATCTGCCTGGCGTCACTTGCATAAGAAAGGTAGAGAAAGTTTGGGAAGGCCAAATTGTGTGTCTATGGAACCATACCTTCAGTGGGTCCGAGAACGAGCCATCAAGTTGAAGATTCCTTATCCTCACCAAGATCCTTTACCTCCGAGAAGGGAACCTGTTCTAGTTTTCATGTCCAATGCTGAAACGTTGAAGATCGCTTTGAAGAAAGCACAACATGAGGCCGAAGCATGGAAGAATAAATATCAGGTTATCATCAGTGAGAATGTTGAACTTCAGAAACAACTTCAGGCCAATAATGAAGAGGTACTTTCCTACAAGAAGAGAAGAATATACGAGGATTTATTTTCCTCCGACTCTCCGCCTACTCTTTGAAGTTGTGGACAACACTTCCTTAGGGCTTTCTCAGATTTTATTTAGCTATTTTTGTTAAGACTTTTTTTAAGAATATTTATTTGTAATCTATTTTCAAATTAATAAATAAAATTCCTTTGGTATTCCGCGATATTCGTAAATATTTGAATTCCATGAAATATTTCATTCACATTTTGCATTTTAGCATCATATTTTTGCATTGCATGTGTCTCCCAGTTTCTCATTCTCGATTCTCTCACCTTCCAGTTCCGTCACCTTGAGTTCTCTGCATCGATACAACACCAGAGCCCAAGCTCGAAAAGGATGGAAGAACAAGCTCAAGAGATGGATCGTGTCAACAATGAACTCGGAGAACTCCGAGGAAGGGTAGGACAGATTATGGAGTTGCTCCAAGTCATCAATGCAAGGATGGATACTCAACCTACTGTTGTCTCTGAGATTAACGCTACTGTGGTAGATCCTACACCGGTCGTTACTGTTGAGAATGCATATCCTTATGGTCTTCCACCCGGTTTCGTACCTCATATTGTTTCATCAGTTCCCAAAGCTGTACCCTGGAAGTACGACATAACCACGATTGACAAAGAATCTGGGAAGGCCATTCCGAGGGAAGAAGTGAAGACTGATAGTGAGACTGTGACCAACATAGCCGGGGCAAGCAGGATGACACGCAGTGGTCGCATTTATACTCCCCGTTTCAATGAGCCTCCGCCTAAAGAATCGACTACCACTACTGCTGCGCCTGCCAACGACAAAGGTAAAGAGGAAGCCACTAATGATGAGGATGATGAGTTCTTAAAGATCATTAAGAAGAGTGATTATAAAGTTATTGATCAACTTCACCAGACTCCCTCAAAGATTTCTATTTTGTCTCTATTGATGAGTTCACCCATGCACAGAGCCGCTTTGCAGAAGTTACTGACTCAAGCTCATCTCGCTTAGGACATTACTACCGGCCTGTTTGATAGTGTGATTGCAAATATTACGGCTTGTAGTACTCTCAATTTCAACAATGAAGAGCTACCGAGAGAAGGTCCGAATCACAACCTTGCTTTTCATATATCAGTGAAATGTGAGGAGGATAACTTATCAAGGGTGCTTGTGGATACGGGTTCATCTTTGAACGTCCTACCCAAGAGAGTTCTTAGCAAGTTTGCTTATAAAGAGGCTATGGTGAAGCCTACTTCTTTGATTGTCAAGGCTTTTGATGGTTCTCACAGATCAGTGATTGGGGAAGTGGAACTTCCGATTCTGATTGGTCTGCATGTTTTCAATATCCTTTTCCAAGTTATGGACATTAATCCCAACTATAGTTGTCTGCTTGGAAGACCTTGGATCCATGCCGTTGGGGTCATAACTTCAAATCTGCATCAGAAGATGAAGTTTGTGATCGACGAAAAGCTAGTCATTATACATGGTGAGGAGGATTTAATGGTCAGTAATTTATCTTCGTTCCGTTATTTTGAGGCTGATGAAGACGGTTTAGAAACTTCTTTCCAAGCACTTGAGATCGCCAATGCTGTTTTAGTGGAAGTTGAAGAGACTGTGGAGGGCCAGAGTAATCCATCTTTCGCGTCCTTGAAGAGTACCAGATCAACAATTGACAGGGGCATTCCTGAAGGTTGGGGAGAGGTAATCAACATCAAGACCAAGACTGATCGCCACGAGTTGTGTTACAGGCCAACTCATGATAAAGCTTCTACAATTGTCGAAGGGCGTCCGAAGATTTTTCAAGAAGTGTTTGTCAGTTGAGGTTTTCAAGTTAATGCCATCAGTGACTATGATGAAGACGAAGATCTGAGCAACCTGGTATTCAAGAGCGATGCAGCTTTGAGCAACTGGGAGGCTATAGAGATTCCTGTTATTTTTTCCATTTCAAAGTAATTTTAACATTTTCATTTGTGTTTTCACATCCGTAGCTCTGCCCAAGGCTACTGGATCGCTTTGGAGGGCCACCTTTCATTTTTAAACAATTATTAATAAATGCATTTTGTTCCACTTCCACTTTGTTCCATTGGCTTTTTTCGTGAAATTGACAATCTTTTCAAAAACTACAAAATAAAGCATTTCCACTCTCTTGCATTTTCGTTGAACATTTAATAAAATAGGCTTTTCAACATGCAGTGACATTACAACCCTTGTTGAATCCAATGACTCTACTGTCTCTCCTGACTGGGATTCGCCCATTTATCAAGCTGAAGATGAAGGTGAAGAAGATTTTGAAGTACCCGCCGAACTGAAAAAATTTGTTGAGTACAAGTACACAGAACTTCAACCACACAAGGAGCAAGTAGATTTGATTAATCTTGGCACAAATGAAGACAAGAAAGAGGTCAAGGTTGATGCAGTTTAATTGGTGAAGGGCAAAATGGTCATTAATTTGCAGTTTGCTAAAAATTTATGAAGCTGAATTTGTCTTCAGAAATTCCTCAAGTGATTAGGGTTTCCATCATCGAGCCTGGTGATTTCTTTGAGATTGAGTTGAACCTTACGACAGTTTTGACGTCAGATTTCTAGCAATACAACGCATTCTATTCAAGGACCGAATTTCAGTCGTCAGACGGATTTCAGAAATACTCTTTGATTCTAGAACTACGTGGGGTTGAATCTATAATGAATATCTGTTTGTTTTGGGTCATAACGGTTAGTTGAGTTGATTCAAGTGGCCGAGTTAAAGCAGTCAAGAGGCGTTTTGAATTTTTGATACAAAAGATAGTTAGTTCCGCTATTAATTGAATTTTCTCTGGTTATCTGTTCATGGCTGCAAGTCTCGGTTTAATTCAATAAATCTCGTTAGAGGAATTTAATCAGGTTAATTCAGTTTATTTGGATTTAGTTGTTTGAGCGTAATCCGATGGAGTATCAGGTGAACTAGTCCAATAAATTTAGTCGGATAAATTTTAATTAACAAAATTTATTCGTTTAAGTTTAATCAGATAATTGAATTTAATTGGATTTTAGTTGGGTTGAGTTGATCAGATGGTTTATCTGTTGGAATTTAATCTAATAAATTTAGTCAGTTAGGTTTACTCATTTGAGTTTAATCGGAAGAATTTATTCGAAGATTTTAATCGGGAATTGAAATCAGAAATTGTACAAGGCAATTGAGGAAATAGTTCGATTTTTTTATTCATTTCAATGTTTGTTTTATTACAATATCCGAAAAGAGTAAAGTTTACAAATAATATTACATTTTCCTAAAATTACTAAATTATCCTTCCGCTTTCGATTCTTCGAGTTTCCGATCTTTTTCTTCGAACCTGCAAGTCAACAACAAACAGGAAATTTTTTAAATGGTTAAAAAAGGGACTCTGACACCCTCAGAAAATTCTCATCATCAGGTATGTCGGGAGGGTAGTGGAATATTCCGTCGCCAGCTCCCGACACATATTCTTGACCTCGGAAAATCTGGCAATAACTGTTCATTTTCGAGAGAGAGAGAGAGAGAGAGAGAGAGAGAGAGAGAGAGAGAGAGAGAGAGAGAGAGAAAGCTTTGAGATAAAAGAGATTATTTCAAAAAAGGGATTTTTCCGTTAAAGCCAAACAAGTCATAAGGAACCATTAAAACCAATATGGGTATCCAAATTGCAAGACACATGTCCAACAGAACTTAATCTGGATATCTAAAGACATAAAGAAACCAACGGTCAAAGATATGGATATCCATATCCAGTTTGCATCATGAACAACCAAATCGCCAAAAGCGCGAATCTGAGATCATCAAACCGTACCAGAAATCCGCAGATTTCCCAGGCTCCAAACAACCCACAACAAAAATCACAACAATATTTTTGGAAAAATGCCTAACCCGCAGCAACAGGTTTTGGAAAAAGCCACCCTTTCATCACAAAAATCAATAGTCAATCTAAACAAATCGAAATCGTGAAACTCGTACCAACAACTCCTAGAAAGTAGCCGCAAAATCAAACACAAAAATCGTAACAAACAACAACAGGCCCAGAACCCATAAACTCAGATCCAGTAATATAAAACTACAAGATCGTTAGTTCATGAGGGGGAGTTTTTTTGGAGGTTCAGAGAAGCATCTAGCGTCATCATCATCACCGTCCGCGGATCAGAAAAAGAAGAAGATGAAAGCTTCATCATCACCACCATCCGCAAGCGAAGTCGTCGTCGCTGTCCGTCAAAGAGAACGGCGGACAACTTCAAACTAGCCTCCGCTTTCCGTCATCGGCCGAGCAAAGTGAAACCGCAAGCTCTGAATCTAAAATCACGACCAAGCACACCCATGATCCCGCCGTCAAAGAGCCAAAACTTAAGCTTGTGATGTTAACGGTTCATTTTCGTTTGTGTTGTTGCAGGTGTGAATGGATAACGAGGTCATGCAAGGAGAAGAGAAGAAGTTTCGAAAAGCTTTGCAAGCCAACAATGGCGTCGCCGCCGGCCATGGGAAGGAGAGGAAGTAAAAGGGTTTTCTTCAAACCCTAACGAAACAATGATCCAACGTGAAACAAACCCCCTCCCCTCTTATTTTGGTGTTTATTATTTTTATTTTTATTTTTCATTTATCTCTTTATTATGCTTTTATTTCATTATTTTATTTGTCTTATTTTTGTATTTGATTTGTAATTATACTATAACCATAATTAGCTTAATTAATTTTTTAGCTATTTAATTTTTTTAAAAAACTCATTTTCATAATTAAAACTTAAAGCTCTTTTTCAATTAAAAAAAACTTAACTCTTTTTCAAATAAAAAACTTAATTAATTTTCTAATTAAAATTTCAATTCTGATCTATTTTCCAAAAAAATGTATATTAACCAAATGAACCTTTCTTCCCAAAATTAAAATTTTATTTTTAAATAAATTTAAGTTTCTTAATAAGTCACTAACCTTTTAAAACATAAAAATTAAGATAAATTTTCCTTTAATCCTAAATTTTTCTTTCTTAAAACTAAATTTCTAGCATAAAAATGCCAAAATAAAAATGATCAACATTCCCGCTAAATATCAGCTGGCTTTATTTTACCGTTAAACCCTCCGAAGGATTAGGTATAGCAGTTTGACCGCTGAGTCAATAACCCAAACCTTTGAACATTTCCCTTTCCAAAATCTTAATCACATTAGGTTTTCCGTCGTGGAATACTTACCATTTTTATCCTTTTTATTTAATTCAACCTTTCAAACCTAGAGAATTCGAGTCGCCGTACTCATTTTTTTTAGGTGTCCCGCCATGGACAAATTTACCCTTTACCCTAGCCTTAGGATAAGGAGTCATCGTACTCCACTTTAGTGTTTCCCTTAGTGGAATACCTCTTTAACCCTTTTTAATTCAACTGTTTTTCAACGTAGAAACAGGAGTCTCTGAACTCCACGTAAGCGCTTCCCTAAGAAACACTTATTCCCCATGGAAACCTTGACCACAATCAAGAAGTTTCTAACCTCCCTTTCGAGAGGAACTACAATTACTCTGATTTCATCCCCTACC
The DNA here is from genome assembly GCA_963859935.3 of Lathyrus sativus. Classification (NCBI taxonomy): domain Eukaryota; kingdom Viridiplantae; phylum Streptophyta; class Magnoliopsida; order Fabales; family Fabaceae; genus Lathyrus; species Lathyrus sativus. The sequence goes on from OZ012740.1 coordinate 669,731,522, forward strand.
CAAGATACGTAGGCACAAGATGCGAATCTTGCCGAGTAAACTTAGGACTAACCCTTAGGTCTCTCTTTTCACTTTTAACCCTTAGCACACATTACCCCAAAGCAAATAATAAAGCAAATAGTAAATAATAAATAAAAGGTTCCTGTAGAGTACTACAAAAGTTTAGGGTGCTAATACCTTCCCTAAGTTTGACCAACCCCTTACCTAGATCTCTCCCCGCATTGTGTTTACGATGCAAAATTAGGTTTTTCCTTCTTTAACCTTTCCTTCGGATAAATTAAAGACCGCTTGTGAACTAAAGATGCGATTCAAATTAATTAATAATTTTATATCCTATTCTAACCGCAACATAAAATGACATACCTTTAACCTAGGACCTTGTGTATATTTGTGCATTGCATCCATAAAGCATCTCATTGCATTAGATTTCATGGAATTCAAATTTTACTTATGAACATCGCAGGCCTAATGTTGGTAACTGCTAAGGCTGACGTGGCGTCATGAGGATCTGCACGTGGTCTTCGCCCTAGTGTAACTGTTTCGTGCTATCCGGGAGGTGGAGGACCGAATCATCAGGATACTGATAGTTACTTGATGACGTGTCTGCGTGTAAGGGACACGTAGAGAACGTGGGGAAGGTCTGAGGAGCTTCCCGGGCTGACTGGGCAATGCCCGACTGTGGGGTAGAAGAAGGCTGGTCAGACAACTATGAAGATCCTGCCTGACGGATGTTGGTCTGTGTTCGACGGGAGAAGGTGTTGGTCAGGTAGGGCCATAAATAAGCCCCTTTAGACCTTCCTAACCTATTCTCATCCTTACTTTCCGCCCTACACGATAATTAAACTACTAAACTTCCACAAGAAGATCTTTGCCACCCACGAGTAACTACACTCAAGAGATATTTTCCTACCTCAACGAAGCCTCAACTAAGCCTTGCCTAAGGAGCTCAAATAAGTCTCTTCATGAAGACTCAACTAAATCTCGACCGAGGGGCTCAACTAAGTCTCTTAAGAAAGACTCAACAAAGTATTACCTAAGGGACTCGACTAAGTCTCATCAGGAAGTGTCAACTAAGTCTCGTCTAGTGAACTTGACTAAGTCTCGTCAGGAAGATTCAACTAAGTCTCTCATGAGGAACTCAACTAAGTTTTGTCAGAAAGACTCTACTAAGTCTCACCTGAGGGGATCGACTAAGTCTCTCCAAGAGGACTTAATTAAGTCTTGCCTAAGGAACTCAACTAAGTCTCGTCAAGAAGACAAAACTAAGTCTCGCTTGAGGGTATGGATGGAAATGGGTAAGGTCTGGGTAGGATACTATAGTACCCATCCCCATACCCGTATTTTAAAAAAGTACTCGTACTCGTCCCTATATCCGTATGGGAGAAAACTTGAGTTCCCATCCACATACCCTATGAGTACCTATATGCCCTACCCGTACCCATTACCCGCAATTTAGTTAAACAAAATATAACTTTCACTATTTGTATTTTTCAATAAATAAAAGACAAAATAGAATTGCTATTATAAAATGAAAACACATTAATTAAAAATAAAAAGTACCATCAAAATACTTACAATTAAAATCATTTGATTAAGTATAAAGTCAACACCTTGGTCTCAAACTATAACATAATGTAACTTAATAAAGAAACTGAAAGAATCTTCAAATATATCTAACTTGTATGGACCGTGATACTACTCTTCAAGACCTATTAAAAATAATAAATTAAGTTAGGTTAGTTTTATATTACAAAGTCAATATAACATAAAACTTTAACAAAAAATATAGAGTTAAATATACTTTATCCCCTACAATGTGAGCGATTTTTGGTTTACCCCTATAAAAAAAATTGGATTCCCATTGTAATGTAAAGACTATATTGCTTTACTCCCTTAGGTGACAACTTGGCAATGAATCTTCACTTTTGCTGACGTGACCTATCTAGGTAATTTTTTATTTATTTAATAAAATCCACGTTAGTTATTTTATTTTATTTTATTTTTAATTATAATTTCTCAGGGGTATATCAAAACTCGTTCATATTGTAGGGGGTAAACCAATATAAACTAATAAGTCATTAACACTTCATTTTTTTTACAACACGACATTGGCTAGTGTTTCTTTGTTATTAGAATCTTTGAAGGGTGTTCTACCCTATAAAAGCTCATACATAAAAATACCAAATGTTAACTAATCAACTGTAACTTTCTGTCCTTCTCCTTTGATGATCTTAGGTTCTATGTATTCATGAGTACCAACAAATGAATTTGATCTTGCTTCCATGGGCTCTTCCACGAGCTGCGGAAGTGATTTTATATGAGTAGCAAGATCAACTTTTAGCTTCCTTTCTTTTTTCTTAGGTGGTAAGAATCTAGGACTGAAGCATGGAACTTGACAAGACGATTCAATGCAGGATGACTCAATGCAAGTTAACTTTGCACGTGGACGAAAAACCTTGGAAGGATCTTTACCAGAAGATAATTTTAGAAGCATTGGGCTAACATCACACCTGAGTGAAAGGTCAAAGTCTGTGAGCATCTAGCAAGAATGTTTTCTAGTTTCAAATCACAGTAAACAACTCCAAGCATGTGTAAGTACTCCAAAGCAAAAAGGACTTCAACTACGTAAAACCTGGATGCACAAAATTCTTTGGTGAATACAAGTTCATGTTCCAATATGTGTTTTCATGTAGAGTACAAGGTTTGGCTTACAAAAAAATACAGGTCAAAAAGATCATTTTAATTACATTTACTATCATAGCAATTTGAAACTTGATAACTAATACTAAAAAATTGCATGCACATATAGTGCAACATTGCAACAACAAGTTTCACCTATAAACATATCAAAATTCAAAACCTTATCAAGTGCACCAGCTAAAACAAAAATACATGAATAATAATGATTGACGAAAAATAGAACAAGTATATATCAATAACCATGTGACTTAAACATATGATATAACTTGACTTAAAAGGAAAAAAATCCTAACATATTACTGAACAATATTTTTTAGTTTTATATACCTTCTTGTTGGCTCTAAAAAGCATCAACAACGACCGACTTGTACAATGTTTTCATCTTTCCAACCTTTGATATTCCTGGAAAAGCTCATGATTTTGATAACCTTCTCGTAGCAGCCAATTCTAATGCCTTAGATATACATATGTCTCTTAGCTCAAAAGTCCCAAATAATAGGGATCGAGGTATACATATGTCTCTTAATGCCTGCTATAAAGTCACTTGTGAAGATTCCTTGTCAAATTGTCATCTAAGGGGAGAAAATCAATAGAATTTTTACATTAAAAGAGGGGTATCCAATTTTTTTATAAGGGATAAACCAAAACTCTCTCACATTGCATGGGGTAAAATATATTTTAACAAAAAAATATAGCATAAATATATTATTTTACCTCATCACTAGAATCAAATTCTCCAAAAGATTGTAGTTGCTTATATTTGAAGTCTATATACTATTTTGCTCCAATAATACCAATAAAGGCTATAACATAAATAAGAAAAAAAGAATTGAAATTTTTTTTTATAAAAACAAAACTAACTATATAAATATAGTAGTGTAATATTTCTTACATTCATTGTCATGTTTTGGCAAACTTTGCGCACACATAAGTGTCTCTAAAGTATCCTCGTGAAGTCTAGAACGATGAGGACTCAATAATCTACCTCCTATACTAAAAGCAGATTTTGAAGCAATGGTGGATATTAGGATGGCCAATATATCCTTGGTAATTTTTCGCAAAATAGAATATTTGATCCCATTTGTTTTCCACCTTCAAAGAATGTGAAGGAAATAGACCTTGGCAACACATTCTCTTCCAAATATTTACCTAGCTCTGACTTAGATCGTAAGCCATCTTAATCTTTGATAAATGCGTCATAACCACTAAAAAGATTAGTTACATCAAGATTATCCAAATTTAAGTCCTTTTCTTTAAACTTATCAGCTAAATTTTTTGATATCCCAATAGTTTTAGATTGATATTTTTCAAACACCGAGTATCATAGTTTATTTAAATTGTTAATTTCCACTAAAGATAAGCTACATATAGCTTTTGAAAGAAGTATTCTTAAAGCTTTAATTTGTATCTTGGATCCAAAACAATGACAATTCCCATGATTACATGTCCAAGAACACTAAAGCCATATTGAGAAATTAAATTCAAAATATATGCGCAATACCTCATAGTGTTACAATCAAGCATGCAGTTTATCAATACCTCAGTAAGAGCTTCAGCCGTGTGTGAACATTCTACCTACATAAAGCTATTATGCAAAATAATACTTAAACATTAGTAAGACTAAACAAACCCATAGTTAAAAAAGTTCATCATCAAACAATAATATGACTCAACATAATTGATATAAATTAAGTTAAACATTATTTATATATATCTCAAGATGCGAATTTGTAAATCCTAGCATTCATCAATGTAGTGAGTTGTGATTACCATAAAACATTTCTTTTTATTTCTACTTGTCCACATGTTTGTTGTTAAAGCAATTCTGCTACTAATTTTATCTGTGTTTCAACTAGGAATCTTGAATAAGGGTTGAAGACCTTTAGAGTATGCTCTAAATCCCAAATAGTCCGCAATTAGAAAGTGGGAGCTCATGAATTATGATCATACAAGCAAGGTTTTTCTTGATTTCTATGGATCAAAAGGATAATTACTCATATAATACGATGGTTGATCTATCCTTTTCTATTCTTTTAACAAATTTAACTATCTGATATCTTTGTAAGGTTATCTCTTATAGTTTCAAAGTGCTTCTGCGTAACACCCTAAATTTATTAAAATATTTATTTAATTTATTTAAATATGAATATTTGTATTTTTGGTAATTTTCGGTGGTTGGTGTGAATATTGAAAATTATAAATTTTTAGTTATTTATTTAAATAATAGTATATAATATGAATATATTGTTATTATTATTAATTTAAATAAATATAAGCTAATTGAGTGCAAAGTGGACTTTTGAGGAAGAGTTAGTGAGAGTGAAATTGAAAAGCCCGTTTTAAGGTCCAAAGTTAGGTTTAACAAAAAGGATTTTTGAGGGAATTAAGATTCATTCTTGTTAGACCGTGAAAAGAGAAGAAATAGAGGCGAGAGCTCTAAGGAAGAGAATTGAGGCAAAGCTTCGCGAGGTTTCCAAGAATCAAGGAGAAAGGCTTAGAGTCGGCAATTAAGGTATGAGGAGTATTAACTTCATTGTTTTCAATATATGATTCAACGTATTTAAAGCCGATTTTGTTGGAAATTCACCTCACACCCTATGAAGAATTCCCTTCAATCTTGATCTCAAGATTGATGAACAAACCCACAATATGATAGTAATGGTAATAACAGGTAATTATCAAGAACAAAAAAAAAGAACACACGAGAAAGAGAAGAATGAGAAAGTATTGAGTTACCCACAACTGTGAGATTTCTGATTTTATTGAACCTTCACTTGCTAACACTGCAACAGTGAATCCAGTTCTAATGTTGTGTTCTAGAATACAAAGCAAGGCACCCTATTTATAGTTTTAGGTTTACACTAGCCCAAAACATAAAAGGCCCAAAATATTAAAAACAAATCTAATCATATCAAATCAAATCTATTTACACAATGAATTATATTTAACACACCACCTAATTCATTGTGTATAAACTGTCTACATTTATCATGGCTCTTAGTCTTCTGAAGGCTTCGACCTACACTCCCTTCGTCATGATATCTGCAATCTGATTCTCAGTTCTGCAGTGTTCCAACTTTATCTTCCCTTCTGCTACCTGCTCTCGAATATAATGGAACCTCATTTCGATGTGCTTGCTTCGACCATGAGCTATTGGATTCTTCGCCAAGTTGATAGCTGACATGCTGTCTATCCTCATGATAATTGCTCCATGATTCTTCCCTGTGATTTCTTCGACCAAGTTCACCATCCAAGTTGCTTGACATGCACAAAGAGAAGCAGCTATATATTCTGCTTCGCATGATGACAATGCCACTACTGGTTCCTTTCTCGAATTCCAAGCAACTGGTGCACCACCTAACATAAACACATAACCAGCTGTGGATTTTCGATCCTCAGCATCACTACACCAACTGGAGTCTGTGTATCCCACTAACTTGCATTCTTTTCCTTCATCGGCTGCTGGAAATAAAATGACATAGTCGAGAGTTCCTTTCAGATCCCTCAGTATCCTCTTCGCCGCTACTAGGTGTGATACCTTTGGCTTCTGCATGAATCTACTTACCATACCAACACTGTATGATAAGTCAGGCCTTGTGTGACAAAGGTATCTAAGTGACCCAATAAGTCTTCTGTATTGGGTTGGGTCGACATCATCTTCATCTGAATCCTTCGACAGTTGCAATCTAGGCTCAGCTGGAGTCGAAATTTGGTTGCAATCTTGCATCTCAAATCTCTTGAGTATTTCGCCTGCATATCTTCTTTGGTTCATCATCAAACCTCTACTTGTCTTGTAGAATTCGATGCCAAGGAAATATGAGAGATTTCCCAAGTCTGACATTTCAAACTCCTTACTTAGGTCATGTTTGAAATCTTCGATCTCCTTCTTGCAACTCCCTGTTATCAACAAATCATCAACATAGAGACATAGTATAAGCAATTCGCCATTGCTTCTTCTTACATATACTCCATGCTCAGTTGTACACTTCACAAATTCCTTCTCCCTTAAGAAGCTGCCGATTTTCTTATTCCAAGCTCTTGAAGCTTGCTTAAGTCCATACAGGGCTTTATGAAGCCTGTACACCTTTCTTTCTTCACCTTGTTTCACAAACCCAGCTGGTTGTGCAACATAAACTTCTTCGTCTAAGGGGCCATTAAGGAATGCACACTTCACGTCCATCTGACATGTGTGCCAGTTGTTCATATTTGCTAGACCAACAACCAACCTGATTGTTTCGATTCTAGCAACAGGTGCGAATACTTCATCAAAGTCGATTCCTTCCTTCTGAAGAAATCCTTTCGCCACAAGTCTCGCCTTGTGTCGAGTTACTTCTCCTTTAGGATTTACCTTTACCTTGTAAACCCACTTCACATCAATTTCCTTCTTGCCTTGCGACAATTCGACAATTGACCAGGTATCATTGACTTCGATGGACTCCAACTCTTCAATCATTGCTTTCATCCACTTCGAATCTTTCAATGCCTCAGCTGCATTGAATGGTTCGACATCTGCGTAGAAAGCATAGTGTACCAACTCACCCTCTTCATCGACTACATCATCTGATGTAATTACACATTCTTGCAACCTTGCAGGCATGTGTCTTGTTCGTCGAGGTCTGCTTGAACCTGTTTCATCTGCAACTGGTTCCTGTCGAACTTCTATTTCAACTTCAGTGGTTGGTTCTTCAGAAGAGATTCTCACTGAATCCTTCTTGGCATTCTCAGTCCAATCCCATTCTTTAAGCTCATCTATGATCACATCCCTGCTGATCACTACCTGCTTATTCACTGGGTCGAACAGCTTGTAACCTCCTGTCGAATGATATCCTATCAAGATCATCTGATTCGACTTATCATCAAGCTTCCTTCTCAACTGATCTGGCACATGTCTATGTGCTATAGATCCAAACACCTTCAAGTGACTGAGACTAAGCTTGACACCAGACCAACATTCTTCTGGTGTGATTCCTTCAAGCTTCTTCGTCGGACATCTGTTCAATATATATGTTGCTGTCGGAACTGCTTCTCCCCATAATTCTTTAGGTAGATGCTTTCCATTTAACATACTTCTCTCCATATTCATGATGGTTCTGTTCTTGCGTTCTGCAATCCCATTTTGCTGTGGAGTGTAAGGTGGCACCACCTCATGCACAATCCCTTCTTTTACACATAGTGTATCGAACTCTTTCGACACATACTCTCCACCACCATCAGTCCTCAGAATTTTCAGCTTTCGACCACTCTGTCTTTCGACCATGGACTTGAATCTGGAAAATACCTCAATCACATCACTTTTCTTCTTGATGAGGTATGTCCATAGCTTTCGACTGTAATCATCTATAAACGTGACAAAGTATCTATTGCCACCAATCGAATCCACCTGGATTGGACCACATACATCAGAGTATATGACTTCAAGTATTGCCTTCGACTTCCTTCCCGCATCCTTGCTGAAGCTATTCTTGTGTTGTTTCGACTGAACACACTCCTCACAGACTTCACTTGGAATGTCGATTTCTGGTAATCCTGAAACCATATTTCTTTTCTTCAGTTCTCTGATGTCATTAAAGTTGAGATGACCTAGTCGAAAATGCCATAACCACTCATCTCTGCTGGCTGTAGTTGCTAGACACTTATGCTCCATCATATTGAGTCCAATCTTGAAGGTCCTATTCTGAGACATTGGAGCCTTCAAGATTAATCTACCACTTGCGTCGAGAACTCTCATCATCTTGTCTTTAACAACTACCTTGTAGTTCTTTTCGACAAGCTGCCCTATACTGAGCAAGTTACTCTTCATGCCTGGTATGTACAACACATTGGAAATAGTTAACCTTTTGCCATCTTTCCTCATAATCAGAACATCACCAACACCTTCAGCTGCTAGAGTGTTGTCATTTGAAACTTCACTGTGTTCTTCGATGAGGGCTTCATGTTGACAAACCAATCTTTCCTTCCAGTCATGTGTGATGAGAATCCTGAGTCCAAGTACCACTGATCTTGGAATCTTTCTTCATCTTTTGTTGTAACCATTAGCAACGTTTCTTCTTCTTCATGTTTCGCCAGCTTTGCATCAGTCTCTTGATTTCTCTTCCTTTCTGGATAATCACTAGCATAATGACCATACTTCTGGCAATTGAAACATTAAATGTGGCTTTTGTCTGTCTTTCGACCACCACCTCTTCCTGCAACACCACCTCTTTGGTTGCCTTGGTTCCAAGGTTTCTTTTGATTCGACTGGTTTCCTCCTTTGTTGCCATTCCAACTACCTTTGCCTTTTCTCTCCTTTTCCGTCTGTGCCTGCAAAGCCATATCTTTCGACTTTCCTACAGCTCTCTCAGCCATCCTCTGTTCATGAGACTCAAGAGTCCCTTGAAGCTCTTCCTTCGTCAACACTGACAGATCTTTCGACTCTTCTATGGCAACTACCACGTGGTCGAACTTTGGAGCCAACGATCTCAAAATCTTTGAGACAACTGCTTTCGTCGTCAGAGCTTCTCCACATACTTTGATTTGATTCACCAACTTTGTAACTCTGGTGAAGAAATCTGTAATGCTTTCGTTGTCTTCCATCTGAAGCAACTCATAGGTTCTCTTGTGAGTTTGTAACCTCACCTCTTTCACCTTCTCTGCACCTCCAAACGACTTTTCAAGAATCTCCCATGCTTCTTTTACTGAATCAACATCATTAACCTTTTCAAAGTTATCAGGATCAACACACTGATGAATTATAAAGAGTGCTTTATAATCCTTCTTCTTCAATTCTTTGTGCGCAGCCTTTTCCGCCTCCGTTGCATTATCCACAAGCGGTGTCACTCCGTCCTTCACAAGATCCCAAAGATCTTGATAACAGAAAATCACTTTAACCTGCTTGCACCAATTCTCATAATTGTCTTTCTTGAGAATTGGCAGGGTCACTGGAAAGTTGTCGTTCGGATAGTTCATCGCCATCACTATTTTCCTTCCTTGAATCTCTCAACCGGAACTCTAGATACCAGATGTTGGAAATTCACCTCACACCCTATGAAGAATTCCCTTCAATCTTGATCTCAAGATTGATGAACAAACCCACAATATGATAGTAATGGTAATAACAGGTAATTATCAAGAACAACAAAAGAAAAGAAGAACACACGAGAAAGAGAAGAATGAGAAAGTATTGAGTTACCCACAACTGTGGGATTTCTGATTTTATTGAACCTTCACTTGCTAACACTACAACAGTGAATCCAATTCTAATGTTGTGTTCTAGAATACAAAGCAAGGCACCCTATTTATAGTTTTAGGTTTACACTAGCCCAAAACATAAAAGGCGCAAAATATTAAAAACAAATCTAATCATATCAAATCAAATCTATTTACACAATGAATTATATTTAACAGATTTAAGAATTTAGAAGGTTTTTGAGTTTGAGGAAATTAGGCCTTTGTGACCAAATCTGTTTTTGAGGTTGTTTAAGTATGGGGAGTATTACCTTCATTGTTTTCAATATATAATTCAATGTATTTAAAACCAATTTAAGGATTTAGGAGGTTTTTGAGTTTGAGAAAATTAGGCCTTCATGGCAAAATCTGTTTTTGAGGTTGTTTAAGTATGAAGAGTAATACCTTCATTAATGTATTTAAAGCCGATTTAAGGATTTATGAGGGTTTTGAGTTTGAGGAAATTAGGCCTTCGTGGCCAAATCTGTTTTTGAGGTTGTTTAGCCATGTAGGTAAGTGATTGTGAGAACTATGATGACCTTGGGATATTTGTAAGAATTTATGAGAATAATACATGACTGTATAATGAATTCCTATGAGTAACTATGATTATTTATGATGTTGATTTCACGAGGCTTTGGTGATTTTATGATGACATTGATTATTATGATGATTTTGATACATAATGATGTACCTAATGAGTTTATTATGAGGATGATATTGACGTGTGTATCATGCATTCATATGCATTCCGAACTTTGGTCTAGTGTTTGATTCTTGTGGCTTCAGTCCCATTGTACGGACGTGAAGTGTTTTGTTGTGCTCCGGTTCTTGTGTATAATCGATCCTATTGATGGGGATCTCTGGAGGGTTGATGGTCCAGTGTCCATCGAACTTTGATGAATTGGTACCACATGCATGAGTCCATTTGCATTTGCATTTATGTGACAATTTGGTGTAATTTATGATATTATGGCTTTTTGATGTTTCCTTGATGATTATGATGATGTTGAATACGAAAATAAAGATATTTTATATATTGATTCCTATATTGATTATTATGAATCGTTTTACTCACCCTGCCTGTTTGAATGTTTCCTCCACGTGGGTAACACGCAGATGACCAGGTTTAGCCGTGGATGTCGTCGAGGACTTGTTGGTGTTTTTGACTTTTTGTTGACTTAGAGGGTCTTGCTCTAATAGTGTAACATCGGATTGGGGTCTTTGAGTTAAACCATGTTTTATTGATTATTATTATTTTGATTATGTTTCTGCGCAAGAAAAACTTTGGATTTTTCCTTTTTGAGTTCCGCTGCCTTTTGAGCAATTTTTGAGTAATTTTGGAAAAACCCGTTGTTTATGGAGCATTGACTTTTATTTGAGTTATTGAGAAATGTACGCCCTTTGAGGTGATTTTTATTTTTTTTAATATTTTACTTTGATAAACGTGATTGATTTGCCATTATATTTGTGGGGTAGAAAAGAGTGTTACATTCTGCAAATGATTTATCCCACCAGTTCTTTTACCTACAAGAGACTTGTTGCAATAGTTACATATAACTTTCTATTTTCCATTAACATATATTTTTTTAAAGTGATTCCAGAAAGCATGGGTCTTTCTTTTCTTTTCATCACCAGCCAAATCAAAATCATCACCGTCCATAGAAATAGGAAGGTATTCATTTTGGGTTTTTGACTAACTTTGAACACAGGAGCATTCAATAGAACTATGTTCATTTTCATGTTGTGCGGTGGGAGTGTCTGTTTTTACATGATGAATACTACTTTCATAATTTTTGGATAGAATTTGTCTTGATGGTTTTGCCACCTTTTGAAGAGGATGAGAGTTTGAAGTGGAGTGAGAAAGAAGTATCACATAAAGAAACGTTTTTAACATATATAGGAAAGAAATTTGTCTTAAGGTGAAATATAAATTGTATCGGAAGTTGAAAAGAAATACTAGAAAAGTCATAATCATAATTAGACCTATATAGTCTTTTGGTCCCTGTAAGTTGGCGCGTTTTTATTCTTCATCCCTATATCTTTATTTTTGGATAAAGTCCTTAAATGTTGAATTTCATTGGTTTTAGTCCCTAAAGTTAAAATCAGCGAGAAAATCTGTTGGTTTCCTGCAAATTTTCCTTTGAATTTTCCCACAAATTTTAACTTTAGAGACTAAAACCAAAATGATTTTTAACACTGAGGGATTGTTTTAAAAAAAGATACAGGGATGAAAATAAAAGTAACTCCAACTTCTAGGGACCAAACAAAATTTAAGCTTTATAATTATAAATTAATTTCTTGGTAATTGCCAATCAATTGAATTAAGTAATTTTTTCTGAGTGCTTGTTATATCCCAAGAAATCTTGAATTCAGGCTCATAGTGGATATAAGTACCCCAATATCGTGATAAAGGAAAATCTAACTCCAATATATGACACATTGATACTGATCTTCTCACCTCACATGAGTCAGCTCTCAACTTCACAACAACCTTAAAGCCTTTGACAATCCTTAATCACCAGGGACTGTCACACATTTGTATTTTTAGTGAGTACATGTACAAATTTCCTAAATCTAAAGATGAAAATATTTCTAAGAAAGTATAATGTTCATCATATAATAATAACACCGTATCATCCTCAAACAAGTGGGCAAATGGAAGTTTCCAACAAACAAATCAATTAAATCTTGGAGAAGACAATAAACACATCAAAAAAAGATTGGTCGATCAAGCTTAATTACACATTATGAGCATACACACATATTTTAAAACTCTTATAGTTATGTCTCTTTATCGCTAGTATGTGGTAAAGCTTGTCATTTATCCCTTGAATTAGAGCACAAAGCGCTGTGGTCCTCGAAGTACATTAGGAGGAACTTTTCTACTCATCTCATCATTATGGGAAAAATTATATGTCTTGGGGAGGGGGCTAAAATGAAAAATTTTGTAATTTGAAAAATGTCAATTGACATTCATAATTATGTTTGTCGAGCTCTCAAAGCATATTACCCGACCCAAATAGGTCTCACTTTTTTAGAGGGGAGCCGAAAAAACCCTACTATAATTGTAGGACAAGAGACTCCAAACACAATAGGGGTGGAATGTTAGGGATTGAAAATCCATTTTCTAAAAAAAACATTTTACGAAAATCAAGTTTAAAAAGCTTTTTTAAAACAAACAGAGTAAAGGTAGCAGAAATAAGAAAACAAAATCGCACCAGAAATAAATGACTGGAAATTAAAGATTCAACAAATAAGAGAAAGACACCAGAATTATAGAGTTTCAGTCTAATGAAGTGACTCATTTCTCTCCACAAAAATCTATTCTTGATATTTTCCACTATCTTAAGAGATTTTAATATGATATGCCCACAAACCTCCTTATACAAGGATTTGGTTTTTTGAATGACTACCTTCTCAACCGAGATGGAGTTTTAAGCACGAAGACCTCCACACAAAAATGAGACCTTTTTAATAGCAGGATAAGCTCCCGAACCATCTGAGAGCTTTTAACATATGGACAAGCTCACGAATTGACTACGAGTGTTAGTAACAATGACTTCCCCAACTAAACAAAGGTTTTACTTGATTTACCTTAACAACCAAACAAGAGATTTCTTACTTGGTATATCTCACAACCGAAATAAACTTTTATACTACTGATATATTACAAATATACATTTACACTTGGTATATCTCACAACCGAAACAAACATATTTGAGATACCTCTCTCTCTCTCATATATATATATATATATATATATATATATATATATATATATATATATATATATATATATATATATATATATATATATATATATATATATATATATATATATATATATATATATATATATATATATATATATATATATATATATATATATATATATATATATATATATATATATATATATATATATATATATATATATATATATATATATATATATATATATATATATATATATATATATATATATATATATATATATATATATATATATATATATATATATATATATATATATATATATATATATATATATATATATATATATATATATATATATATATATAGTGAGGATCCACTTACTCCAAGAGTAAGCTTGTTGTGAATCGGATACCTTACAACAAAGTATAAACGGTTTCTTTATGATCAAGAAACACACAAGGGTTAGGGTTAATAAAGAAGAAAACAACAAGGATTGGTTATTAAACTGCTATTCTTTCCTTTCTCTTAGAATAAGATTATAGGTATACAAGAATAACAAAATAACCTCTCTCTCTTGAAATTAGGATTTTATCTTCCTATTTTTTCCTTATATCAAGATTGAGAAACTAGTATCCTATTTATAATAAAAATAGCACACTAACCTAATGGGCTTTTTAACAATTACCCATTTAAACAATTGGGCTTACAAGCAAGGCCCAATTCAACATGCTAACAACCCTAGCAATATTGACTAATGCATGTTAGAACAAACTTCGACTACAACACGCATTACTTGTGACCAGACTTCGACCATACTAGAGTTCGATCCAACATCTCACAAATCTCCACCTTGGATCTAACTTTATAACATCAAGAAACTAGCTTTCTTCATGCAGCTTTATTAACTGCATACAGTAGAAAAACTTGCAACTGGGCAATGTCTTGGTGATCATATCAGCAACATTATGATCTGTCAAAACCTTTAGCACTTGGACTTCTCCACGCTCGATTACCCCTCTGATGAAATTTAGCCTCACATCAATGTGCTTGGTTCACTCATGATAGGCTGAATTCTTTGACAGGTGTATTGCACTTTGACTATCACATTTAACAGTGATAACTCGACCTTGAAGTTTTAGCTTATTTGCAAAACCTTCAAGCCACAATGCTTCCTTCGCAGCTTCAGTTAGGGCAATATACTCCGCTTCAGTGGTTGATAAGGCAACGACCTTCTGAAGTGTTGCTTTCTAACTGATTGTTGTCCCAAACATAGTGAACACATATCCAGAGATAGATTTTCTAGAGTCCATACAACCTGCATAATCAGAGTCGACATATCCTTCGATTGCTGCTTTACTATCTTCACCCAAGGCTCCACCATAAATTAGGACTCTATTCAGAGACCCATTTATGTACCTTAAAATCCACTTCAATGCTTGCCAGTGAGCCTTTCCAGGATTCACCATGTACCTGCTTACAAGACTTACTGCATATGCTATGTCGGGTCTAGTACAAACTATAGCATACATCAAAGAACCTACTATGTTAGCATATGGAATGCTATTCATATAAGTTCTTTCAACATCAGTGCTGGGACACTGATCTATACTCAGCTTGAATTGAGGGTTTGTCGGAGTCACAACAGGTTTTGAATTCGACATACCAAACTTTTTGAGAAGCTTTTGTAGGTATGCCTCTTGAGATAAGCATAATTTCGACTGCTTTCTATCTCTCCGGATGTTAATCCAAAGAATCCTGGACGCAGCTCTCAGATCCTTCATGTCGAACTCTTTATTGAGTTCAACTTTCACCCTCATTACCTCTTGGACATTGTTGCTTGCTATTAGAATATCATCCACATAGAGCAACAAAATAACAAATGAATTGCCCCGTCGAAATCTGAAGTAAACACAGTGGTCGAACTGACTTCTGATGAAACTCATGTGTGCCATGAACTTATCGAATCTCTTATTCCACTGTCGAGGAGATCGTTTCAGTCCATATAAAGATCTATTCAGTTTGCACACATAATCTTCCTTCCCTCTTTCGACATACCCTTCAGGTTGCCTCATCAGGATTGTTTCATCTAGATCACCATACAAGAACGCAGTCTTTACATCCATCTGTTCCAGTTCAAGGTCGAATTGGGCCACCATGGCAAGCAACATTCGAATGGATCTGTGATTCACAACAGGACAGAACACATCATTAAAGTCGATACCTTCTTTCTGAGTGAACCCCCTAGCAACCAATCTTGCCTTGTATCTCTTCAACGTCACTCCTTTGATTCCTTCCTTAACTTTGAAAATCCATTTACAACTGACTAACCTTGCTTCAGTAGGTTTCTTGATCAGTTCCCAGGTGTTGTTATCATGAAGAGATTTCATCTCATCATCCATGGCCTTCAGCCATTCAGTCTTCTTTCGACTCCTCATAACTTCCTTATAGTTCCTAGGTTCTTCATCTAGAACCTCACTAGCAGAGATTAAGGCATAAGCTATAAGATCTGCATACCCAAGTCTTTGAGGTGGCTTGATGACTCTTCTCGACCTGTGTCTTGCTAGCAGATAGTCATTATCAGTCTTCTTATTTTTGACAACATCTTCTGCATCTTCTTCGACTTCATCTAGGGTAAGCAATTCAACATCAACATGCTCCACCTCAACAGGAATTTCTCCTTGTTCTAGCTCTTCGTTAGCATCATCAGTTTTCTTGAAAGTCATCTCTACTTCGTTGAAAACTACATCTCAACTGGTGATACACCTCCTGTGACCTGGCTCTACGCACCATAAACTATAAGTTTTGACTCCTTCAGGGTATCCCATGAACATTCATTTCAGAGCTCTAGGTTCGACCTTGTCTTGCCTAATATGAGCATAGGCCATACAGCCAAATACTCTCAGTCTGTCGAGACTAGGTGGATATCCCGACCAAACTTCTTCAGGTGTCTTCATTCCCAAGGCAGTCGAGGGACATCTATTTATCAGGTAAGTTGCTGTCTAAACAGCTTCCGCCCAAAACACCTTCATCAATCCAGCACTAACCAACATGCATCTAACCCTTTCAAGGATTGTTCGATTGAATCTCTCAACTAAGCCATTTTGTTGAGGAGTACCTGCTATTGTCTTATGCCTTACAATTCCAGACTTAACACAGTAACTGTTGAACGCTTCGTCGCAGAATTCAAGGCCATTGTCGGTTCTCAACCTCTTAACCTTTCTGCCAGTTTGAGTTTCGACCAGAATCTTCCAACTTTTGAAATTCTCAAAAGTTTCATCATTCGTCTTCTGAATGAATACCCATAGCTTTCTGGAATAGTCATCAATGATGGATAGAAAATACCTTGCACCTGAGTGTGAATGATTCATTGCAGGCCCCCAAAGATCAACATGAATATAATCCAGGGATCCATGTGTTCTTTTCTTGCCTTTATTAAACTTCGCCCTACAGGATTTACCAAATACACAAGATTCACAAAACTCCAACTTTTCGACTTTGTCACCTCCTAGTAGGTTCTGCTTCCCCAATTCGAGCAGGCCTCTTTCGCTGACATGGCCCAATCTCATGTGCCATAATTCTGTCTTCAACATAGGTTTCGTGGATGCAATATTTGTCGAACCACTTACAACCTCAGCTTAAAGGGTGTACAAGCCTTGTTTCTTCACGCCTCTCAAGACTTCCTTTGACCCCTTCATGACTCTTAGGATACTTTTCTCTCCTTGAAAAACGTATCCTTTTCTGTCGAATTCACCAAGAGAGATCAAATTTCTCTTCAAGTCAGTTACGTACCTAACTTCAATCAATAACCTTATTGACTCATCATGGAGCTTGAATCTCACAGATCCAATACCTGCAATTTTGCAAGATTTATTGTTTCCCAGCAGCACAGATCCACCATCTTGATCACATAGCTCCTCGAACAATTCTCTGTTTGGAGTCATGTGTCAAGTGCAACATGAATCCATAATCCACTATTTTCTCGAGTCGCCACTTGAAACCACAAGAACATCAGATGAGTCAAAGTCATCTTAAACAATGGCTACATTTCTATAACCTCCATGATCTTTCAGGCGTTCAGGGCACACCTTTCTTATGTGACCCTCCTTCTTACAGTGATAACATAGAATACTAGATGTTTCACCACTATAAGGCTTCTGTTGACTTTTACCTTTCTTCTTGTCGAACTTACCATCCTTTTGTAAGAATTTTCCCTTAACGGTCAAAACTTCGCCCACCGTCGAAGGTTTATGCTCCTTTCATTCGTTCAAGTCCTTAGAATACAAGGCTGATTGAACTTCTTCAAAGGTCAGGGACTCCCTTCCATACAAGAGAGTTCCTTTGAAGTGAGCATGTGTTCTGGGCAAAGCACACAGCAGCAACAGTGCTTGATCTTCATCATCGATCTTCACATCAATATTTTCAAGATCAAGGATCAGCTTGTTGAAAATATCCAACTGCTCAGCCAACACTTTGTCTTCACTCATCTTGAATGAATATAAAGCTTGCTTTAGGTAGATTCGATTCACCAGAGATTTGGTCATATACAAACTTTTAAGTTTCACCCATAATCCCGATGTTGTAGTCTCCTTTGATACCTGTCGAAGAACCTTATCACCAAGGCTAAGCAATATTGCATTATGGGCTTTCTCGATCATGCCCATCTTTTCTTTTTCCATTAACGCAGTGTCCATGGCTGCCTCACCCTTCAACGCTTCCAAACAACCCTGCTGTACCAGTAGGGCTTTCATCTTCAAGCGCCACAGACCGAAGTCGTTCACTCCGGTGAACTTTTCAATCTCATAATTTGTTGAAGACGTTCTCCACGCCCACCGCACCAATTTGTTGTGAATCAGATACCTTATAACAAAGTATAAACGGTTTCTTTATGATCAAGAAACACACAAGGGTTAGGGTTAATAAAGAAGAAAACAACAAGGATTGGTTATTAAACTGTTATTCTTTCCTTTATCTTAGAATAAGATTACAAGTATACAAGAATAACAAAATAATCACTCTCTCTTGAAATTAGGATTTTATCTTCCTATTTTTCCTTATATCAAGATTGAGAAACTAGTATCCTATTTATAATAAAAATAGCACACTAACCTAATGGGATTTTTAACAATTACCCATTTAAACAATTGGGCTTACAAGCAATGCCCAATTCAACATGATAACAACCCTAGTAATATTGACTAATGCATGTTAGAACAAACATCGACTACAACACGCATTACTTGTGAACAGACTTCAACCATACTAGAGTTCGATCCAACATCTCACAAAGCTTTTATAACTTACTCCACAATCATAGCCTTTAAATTAGATTTAATAAAATGGTTATAAGTATAAAAGATGATTTAATCATTAGATTAGATTCAGTTTAAAGACTATGATGTGGAGTAAATTGATCCCCACCCATATATATATATATATATATATATATATATATATATATATATATATATATATATATATATATATATATATATATATATATATATATATATATATATATATATATATATATATATATATATATATATATATATATATATATATATATATATATATATATATATATATATATATATATATATATATATATATATATATATATATATATATATATATATATATATATATATATATATATATATATATATATATATATATATATATATATATATATATATATATATATATATATATATATATATATATATATATATATATATATATATATATATATATATATATATATATATATATATATATATATATATATATGGGTGAGGATCAACTTACTCCAAGAGTACATATCAACTTACTCCAAGAGTACATTTTTTTAATTTACACCAAATAGCCTTTGAATTGAATCTAATATAGTGGTTGGATTAGTCTTTTACTTAATTAACCATAAGATTATATTCAATTCAAAACTTACTCTTTGAGTAAGTTGATCACCACCCATGTGTGTGTGTGTGTGTTTATATATATTTAATTAATCAATGAATTTTAAAATAAAATAAAAAATAAATGACATTGAAAAAAAAATTTCAACTAAATTCAGCGAGATAGTTATAAGATTAAGCCAAAAACTTTGAAACAAACACGCACGTGCGGGTTTTTAAAATTTCTATAATAAACAAACCCCTTCCCTCTTTGAGTACATTGAATATCTCTAACTTTTTCTCACTTTTTCTTTGTAATCAATTTTTTTCCATTGAAGAAATAAAAATCAGATCTCTGCAAAAGTTAAGAAAAGTAAAATGATTAGAGGTCAAAACAAATCTGAATTATTCCGGTAAACGAAGAAACCCTTAGTGACCAAGAGTTGAATTTGGAGGAGACAGAGATGAATGTGCCAACTTATACAAGTTTGAAGGACATCATGTATGTGAATTCCAGCATGAATCTGAATGATATCACATTAAAAAATCATCTTCTCGAAAAAGCTGCGATAGCTTATCTTCGACCATTGTCCAATTTAATTCAACAAGATTTTGAAAATAACAACAAGAGATTTTTTGATAAATGCTTCATATGTGGCGGCGGCGGTGCTGTATCTGGCTGCTTTTATTGGCTGACGAGTTTTGTTAGGTTCATTTGTGGTAGAAGCATGAACGATGAAGAAGGTGATGATAAATTTGAATGACTGGGATTATGGTAGAAGGGATGGGAAGGGAAGGGAGAGCTTTACTTTTTGGAACGTTTGGTCTCATTAGTAGATACATCCAAAGGTTTTGTTTTGTTTTGTTTTGTTTAAATTTCTTCACTTAAATAGTACTTTGATTTAGTCTAATGGGAACTTGTATATTCAAAATATATTTTATAATGTTTATTTGATTTGAGTACATCATTATTTTATTTTATCTTTGAATAAAAGTCATTTTTACAAGCTCAACATATTATACGTAATAGAGTTTTAGTTATATAGAGATTCGTAGGCTAAAGGCTTGCGATCTGAGAGTCAATTTTTCAAGTGTGAACAATTGTTGTGTTTGGTTAACCTATTCAGCATTTTGCTCTATTAGAGAGTGAAATTAGTCTTTTAGAATAGTCATTACTTGAGTCGGATACAAAATTTTTAAAAAAACAAAAAAAAACTTAATGATGACTAACTTATTAGAAAATATTTTGAAGATGAGGGCTTTATATTTTGATTGCATTGAACCAATCCAGTTTACATTTTGTAGTGCTAGTTTGATAGTACTGGGAGTAGTCTGAGCCTGATAAACCTTAGGCTTCAAATTCTCAGGTTTTTCTTTGTCACTATAAAATGATCGTTTGTGTTAAAATCTAGTATTGAATCAACAATGACAACATCTATAGTGGTTTTATTTGCAATAGAAGATTGTTGTATAATTGAAACTGATTCAGTATGTTATTGAATGAGATTCCTCTAAGTTGGTGAGACAACGAAGTAGTTAGAGAGAGGTGGAGTGTCTATGGGAGGTGGAGTGTCTATGGGATAGACATTGAATGTAAAAATTGTTATAATTGTAGGATAAATGTGTGATTCAACGACAGTGATATAAATACTAGTTGGAAACATATTTGGATAAGAGAATTCTTGTTCTTTGAACATGGTATCTTTAGTGACACATAAACGACCATTTGAGGCAAGGAATTAAAAAAATTTAAGGAAGAAAATTTAACCCCCTTTCAATTATAGGTTTGTGATTCCTTTCTACATTTCCACTTTAACGATATGTTGACAAATCAACCTATGTATGATGTCTAGTTTGCTTAAACTATTAGCGAAAGGTCAAAACTCTCAATATAAATCATTGTGTTGAACTTTTAAAGAATATGAAAGGTGAGTTTTCACTAACTTATAGAATTTCTTAAATGCTTAGATGACAGGTGATTTATGAATTGAGAAATATGTATATGTGAACTTGGTAAATACACCAACAAATGACATGTAATGTTTGTAACCATTTGAACAACATATTGTTGCAAGGCCCTGCAGGAACATATAGGTAAGTGGTTAATAATGAAAATATTTGGAGTGGATTTATCTGTAATAGTGGTTTATTGTACAAATGAATTCAATAGTTGAATAGGATTGTCCTGAACTGGTGAGGGGATGAAGTAGTCAGAGATATACAAAGTGTGATTTTGAGGAGTGAATACTTAAGGGGACATCAATTTGAGGAGGTGAATATTTATTGGATAATAACTGATATGGGAATGAATATAGTTGCGGGATAAATGTGTTTTTCAGTGGCAGTGATGTCAGAACTACTTAGAAACATATTTGTATAGGGGAATCTGTATTCTTTGAAGAAGATATCTATAATGATAGATATACAACCATCTGAGGTAAGATATTGAAAACCTTTGAACAAAATAAGTTAACCCTCTATCAAAGTATGTATGTGATTCCTTTCTATAATTCCACTTTATTTAGATGTATGACGACAAATCAACCTATAAGGGATGTCTAATATGTTTAAAATATTAGTGAAAGGTCAAAAAAATTCATCTAGACCACTTTGTAAAACTTTTTAAGAATATGAAAGCTCAATTTTCCTTAGCTTATAAAATTGTTAAAATGCTTGAATATTGAGTGATTTAAGATTCAAGAAATACGCCTATGTGAAATTGGTAAATACATCAATAAATGATATGTAACATTTGTAGCCATATCAAGAAGATATTGTTGCAGGGCCCATAAGACCATATTGATAAATGGTTTAATGATAAAAATATCTAGTGTGGTTTTATTTGAGATAGTGGTTTAAGGTATAATTGTATTCGATTATTGAATGAGATTATATCTAACTGGTGAGGGGATGAAGTAGTCAGAAATATACAAAGTGTGATTATGAGGAGTGTTGATTTTAGGGGACATTAGTTTGAGGATATGAATGTTTATCAGTTGATTATTGAATGTGGGAATGAATATTGTTGCATGATAAATCGGTGATTCAGTGGTAGTGATATAAGTATTAGTTTGAAACATATTTGAATAGAAAAATGCGTGTTCATTGAAGATAATATATTTATTAATACATAAACGACCATTTCACGCAAGACGTTTAATACCTTTGAAAAAAATAAACCCCCACTTTGAAAAAAACTTTAAGAAATATGAAAGCTGGGTTTTAACTTGTTTATAAAATTGTTAAAATTCTTGAATTTCATGTGATTTATGGTTCAAGAAATATGTCTATGTGAATTTGGTAGATACATAAACAAATGATATGTAATATTTGTAACCATTAGAAGAACATATTCTAAAGGGTCCACAAGACTAAATTGGTAAATGTTTTAATGATATAAATATTTTGAGTGGTTTTATTTGAATTAATGGTTTTTGGTACAATGTAAGCAAACAAATTATTTGTGGTGTTGGAATTAAATTAATAACAATTAATCACATATGCATGTTCTACATATTATGTCGTATACTTTAGTGCAGAATAGAATAGATAATACGAACATGTATATAATTACAGGATCTATGACATGTTAGTATATGAGAGAAGAGATTGTAGAAATACATGGATCTATTGAAAACGTTTTTGTTGGCGGTAATCCTGAAAGTTAGAAGATAAACAACGAATACCTGGTAGTTTGTATGGTTCTAGCTTGTATGGTTCTTCCTCAACTAGTACTCCTAATGCCTTGAATACTTTTCAGATGGGGAGAAAAGACAAATTGCTTGTGTACGGTATATTGGGGACCATAACATATATATAAGGTGATGGTCGATTAGGGTTCTCATTATTCCGAAATGGGACATTCTGACATCCACTCATATTTGATCTCATATTCAATTAATTAATTACTAAATAGAAATTTAAATAGCCTTTTAAATTTATTTGACCATTTAACCAATTAAGGCTCTTAATTTAGTAAATAGCTAATATAATTAAAATATATATGCCCACATAATAATTAATAGAATATAATAATTAAATAATATTTAAATTATAAAGTATTCCAACATGTGGTACAATTGAAACTGGTAGAATATTGTTTTATGAGATTTCTTTGAGCTAATGAGAGAATAAAGTATTTAGTGATATAAAGGTTGTAATTTTTTTTTTAAAAGTGTTGAGTTTTATGTTTAGGATTTGATTTTAGGGGAATGTGAATGGTTATTATTGCATGATATTTGTGTAATTCACCTACAATGATATGAGTACTAGCTAGTTTGAAACAAATTTGAATATTAAAAATTATGTTTATATATATATATATATATATATATATATATATATATATATATATATATATATATATATATATATATATATATATATATATATATATATATATATATTGAGGATCCATCTAACGCTTAAAGATCAATAAGTTGTTATAACCGCTCAAATTTATAAAGAACAAGTTCACTATTTCCTAGGTTCAATTCTAATTCAAATTTTATACATTCATCTTACTCACATATTAACTTGTGTGTTGGATTTTTAAACTCGTCAGTCAACGTCTCTCCCACTGTATTGCAAGCTCAAGTCCACAATTATAATTTGCAACCTTCATTCTTCGATTAATTTTGGTTCCTTTGCGGAAGAGTGTCATTGTCTGTGGGAATCGATATTTGATTCCTGCATTTTCCATGTTAAATATTCATATCTCAATTCATAAAAATGAGGCTTCTTTAGTCTAGCAATTCAGATTCCTTAAAGTCGAGCATCAGATCTTTGTTCTCGATGAACTAGAATCATAGATTAACTCTGATTATCACTTTATCAGATCTCTGATCTCCACGTCTTCCAACAATAGCGGGTTCTAGAGTCACTCACTCCATTGCATTGTGTGAGACCACCATAGCTTTCTCAAACTGCAAGAAATTCACTACCTCCTCCTTAAAATGGAGGCGTTCATCCCATCGTAAGCACTCCTACATATCAAGATCTTATTCCAGCTCAAATGATGGTAGGTTCTTCTCCATAGCTCCAACAAGAAGACTTTTTGTTTAGGCCTATGACACCTCGAGTAGTACTAGGACAAGAATTGTTGCCTGGATTCCATTTGGTGCAAGCCAACCTCGAGGTGCTTGTAGTGAATAGATTGTTAAATAGTTAGTATAACATGGTTTGACAACAAAACTTGCTCGTGAATGAAAAGAGGTTACTTCTTCTTGAAGAAAGTTGAATAACGCCAATCCAAAAGGCAATATGGTGCAGGAAGTCGTAGCTCGTAGAAGTCATGCCATCATTCCTGAGTTGACTGCATCTCTCCAAGATGCATCACCAAGATCTCCCAATTGTGAAAGAAGCCAGAGGCATGATTCTCCTCCCTACAGTCCCGAAGGAAACCGAGGTAGTTATGCTCTATTTGAAGAAGTGGATAAACCTCCAGTAAAAGACAATAAAAAAGATCCTCTTTTTTCCTGCATTCTTAAATATGGATACCAAAGTCATTGGAAAAACCCTCTGAAGCTGCATGGTTACGACATAAAAGGATATCCTAACGAACATGTGGAGCACATCGATAACTGCTTAAATTATTATCATGCAAATGAGGCAGTGAAGTGAAAACTCTTTGCACTAATATTGACCTGATCAACGAGGTTATGGTTTAAGTCTCTTCTTGATGGAAGCATTTATTCATGGATAAAACTCTGTGAAAACTTCACTCTCTGTTCCACAACTTGAAGAACCTAGCATGTGACGATAGCCGCCCTTAGAGGGATAACATAGGGAAAGATAAAGAGCTTTCAACTGTACATCGACCATTTCACCTAATTGGACATGAAAGTAGGAGGCTCTAATGAAAGCCTTAAGGGTGTGTTCTTTTCAAGGATTTAAATTACATTCCTGGAAATGTGACATTGGAAATGCAACAATCCCATGTTTGTTTCAAGTTTTTAAAAAATTTCTCGGGTACTTTTTATTCCCAGGAATGTTGTTTGCTCATGATTTTTCTCATGCTTATTCTCATTCATAAAGGGTGAAAATCCAACATTCTTATGGGAACAAATTCAACTACCTATAACTTTCCACTACTAGTCATATATTATTTTTTTAATAATTTTTTTATAACTTTTAAATTAAATAAATATGTAATCATTCCTAAGAAATTTACTTTTTATCCAAAAAAATGAATGAGAATATTATTCTTAGAAATATTAATTCAAGGAATAAGATTCCAAGGAATTTTTTTTATAAGTAGAAACAAACCACACTCTAAGTGTTGGATTTTTTAAAACAGTATAAAAAAGGAAAACTCATTAAAGGAGAAATTAGGGTACAAGGAGGACAATAGTCTAAAGAAGCTATTAAACATGGAATAACCCTTCATTAATCTTGGAGAAAAAATTATCACTCGGGCACACAGCCAAGCGACTACAGATGTAGGTAATCGACAATCCGAGCATGAATCCAACCGACGATGAGAGGAATCTGGCTGCGGACCCATAATAGGTATGACAAGGATACCCCTTTAAACACTTCTCTGGAGAAGATCTACCAGGAGTGTGCCAACAGAGAATTTCAGAAGGTCAAGATCAAAAACCTTTTTTGGGTTAGAGAATCATCAAGGATAGACAAAACAATGTACTACCACTTCCATAAGAACCACGACACACCATGTACAACTTCATTCATTTAAAGGATGTGATCAAAGGTCTAATAAAAAGAGGTTGTATATTCAAATTCACCAAGGGTGGCAAAAGAGATTTAGAAGAGTCTCCAAAGAAAAAGTCCTTGACCAAAATAGTTGATATCGTAACCACTGACAAAGAGGTGATTAGTGATAAAGAGGGTGCACATAAGGGCAAACATTAGCAGATTACAACCATTAGAGGAGGAACACCTTGGTAAAACACCCTTTCAAAAGGGACAATAAAAATAAATATAACCAATCGTCAATAAGAAAGTCGGAAGCACCTCAGCCAATACCTAAGACAGGCTAATAATAGGATTCTTGGATAACAAGAAAGTCGGGGGAATTCCAAATGATATATTCCCATTGGTCATCACTACCACTATCAACCATTTCGATGCATTCTAAATAATTATTGATGGTGACATTTCTTGCAATATTATGTACTCATAGCTATTTAAGAAAATGGGTTTGAAGAAAGAGAACTTGTAGCCATACAATGGGTCTGACTTACCGTTGTTCAACGACACAACGACCTGTTCTTGGGGTACAACGAATTCAGGAGTTCCCTAGGGGAAGAGAAGGATACCAAGATTTTCAACTAACGATTCCTCATAGTCTTATACAAGAGTATGTACAAATTCATACTCGAAAGACCCTTCACAACGACTCTAGATGTTGTAGCTTCCCCAATCCACCTTAAGATGAAATTCCACAATCTATATGGTGAACCAATTACATTTAATGCTAACCTCGTAGGAGCTAAGAGGATTTACCATATATTTCAATATCATCAACATGAAGGAGAATGCATGGCTGTCG
Source organism: Lathyrus sativus (assembly GCA_963859935.3). Lineage (NCBI taxonomy): Eukaryota > Viridiplantae > Streptophyta > Magnoliopsida > Fabales > Fabaceae > Lathyrus > Lathyrus sativus. The sequence continues at coordinate 669,758,553 of OZ012740.1, forward strand.
AGATCAATATAACTTCTATGAAGATAAGTTTCTAATGTGTTTTCATGAATACAAGCCTATTGATGAAGACAAGTTCAACACTGATATAATCAAAGAAGGAAAAAGAAATAATTCCTAAGACTTGACTTCACTTTCAAGATTGGTTTAATCAAACTTTTAGGTATATGAAATTCTTAACTAAAACAATCTTAGTGCTCAAGTTTTATGATCATGCATTAAAAATTCGTTTTTTTTTAATTTAAAACCTTAATTAAATATTTTTAAAAGATCATCTAATGTCTTGATCATATTTCTAGATGATACATGGTTTTGAATCATTCGCATTAGCCATTTTTCAATGTTTCAAATTTTTACTTATGAATATCGATTATTATCCTGATGCAATCAATTATCACATGCAAAATTTTCAAACTTTTACACATTACACTTGGTGCAACCGATTGTCGTCCTGATGCAATCGATTGCACCTATATGTTTTCATAAAAATACTTTGTTTGAATGCACCTTTTCATCATATCTTTTCATGTCACTTCTTACATAATTTCTCTGATTAAAATTAAGAATTTCTCTAACCACTGCCATGTCATTTGAGTGGTTGCCTTCATCACTATAAATTCTATTCAAATTGCATTTTTCACTTACCTCTTTCATTCAAGTATTAAAAACTCTCTACATATCTTTCATTAAAACTTGCATACTTGATACTTTTTTGAAATAAATTTACACATTATTATCATTAAAGTATCTTGAGCATTGATCGCGACTTTCTATGTCTAATACAACCTAACTGCAAGTGCACAGTCTATCGCGTAGTAATAATAGATATCGATCCCACAGGGACTCGTAATCAAACTAGTGTTCTTGGGAGCTACTATGTTTAGCTAGGTAGATAATGTTTGAGGGAATATGATTGTCACTAAAGGGAACTAAGAATGTTAATTAAAGTATAATTAATTGAATTGATATGTAGTGATTATATTCTTCGGGGATTTGACAAGTTACCGGTGTATGAAATATTTTTCAGAGTTTATTTAAGCAGAAAATGGTGATCTGAAGACTCTCGCCTCACGATGGTTATTGACGCTAATCATAATTCTAAGGGCCAAACGTACGCTTTCGTGTCCCATTCGGGGTTTAAATTATTTTTTGGAAATCTCTAAGTTCTAATTCATTTTAAAGTGCTTTCGTTGTTATTAAAGTGAATGACTAGTGTTTACTATCTGATCTTGCCGCAGCTTTCGCTTGTTGGTTCGTACCTTAATTCATTTCCCACTTTCGTGGCAAAACTACTTTTAAATAAGTTCTCGCTTTCGCGACGAAGTTTATTCAGTAAATTAATTTTAAACACTCAGACCATAAACAACTTTTAAAAAAGACAATTTTCAACCGGTTATTATCAAATCCCTTTCGAATTATTACTACATATCGATTACTTAAATTTAGCTAGACATGGATTTGGGAAAGGTAAAACATAAATAAAAACAATAAATAATAGCATGCATCATAATAAAAACTGGAATTACGATTGAAATGAGAAACCTGTAAATATTCCAATTGACCTTTGGGCAGATCCTCCACAGATGTTGGCATGATTCTGGTCTTTGTGCCAATTTGATCGTACAACGGAAATAAAAATTACAGAAGGAATGAAAGGCAACAAAAAAATAGGAAAGAAAATAAAACTGAACTTTTGCTCTGGAAATGGAATTGGGCAGCACTTCGTTGTATGAATGCGGCCCTCTTTCTGAGTCCCCCTTCTTCCCCTTTTATAGAAATGGAATTCTAACGGTTATAACTTGAAGAAGGTGGACTTTGAGGCAGAATTATCAGGGAGTAGTGGTCCACTATTTGGGACTTGGAACTGCTTCTTTTACGTGAAACTGAAGTGGGGCGTTTTTTGCCTGCATGACGGTCGTCATGGAGCTGTGACGGTCGTCACAACAGCAAAATCAGCATTCTGTGCTTTTCATGATGTTTTCACCCGGTTTTCGTCCATATTTCATCTGAGATTGCTTCTTTTCTTCATATTGCCTTGTTTAGAAATGATCATCAAATACCTGCAAAACATCAGACAAATAACACGGAAATAACCCGAAATCGGATCGAAAACAGTTAAACTTCAGTTGAATTATGCATCAAAATATATATACGATTTCGTGTTATCAAACTCCCCTAAGCTTGAATCTTTGCTTGTCCTCAAGTAAAACAGGAAAAAGTCGGCAAGCACGAGGCAGCTTCTTCGTTCGCAAAGTTGGGAAAACCGGGATTCTTAGTAAAAACAAAACGAGTACCATGACGACACTGGACTACAAGTCTTCGGAGGTCTCCTTCTTATGCAAATCGGTCCCAGTCATGCTACTGTAGCTTGGTGTCAAGGTTCTCGCGGCAAGTTCACCCTGTTTGTTCTAGCGCAATCACATTAAGCCCGTTGTCCATACACTTTCATGGCAAGTCGACCTGTTAGTGAATATGATCTCATTTCTGTTTTGATCTTCTTCATTGATCATAAGCTTGTATCATTGATTTTTCAATGAGTTTTCGTGCTGTTGGGCTAAATGCTCGGGTGAGGAGCACCTAACTTAGAAGGAAACGTGTCTTTATAATTTTGGGCTATCTAGCTTTCTTTTCATGATTTTTCATCTTTTTGGAGATCATACACTTATTTTCATCGGTCGCTCGCTTAGAAGTGTTTTAGGATGGTGTTGACTGCTAGTATAAACTACTTGGGGCTGAGTTTGCGTAGACACTTGAGACTTTGGTACACGTAGATAGTGAAACCGACTCGCATAAACCGGAGATCTAAGGTGTCAAGATGGTACTGGTTTTGTTAGAATTGTCGTCTCCTCGGAGTTTCAAAACTTGATTTGAACTCGGGTGCATTCTCGTGATGCTTTTGCTTTTGAGGAACGAACGAAAAAATTTGTTGTTTACGTCGAATAACATGAGGATGTTTGCGTAACGGAAAAAGGATATATAAACTAGCTTTATTTGCTAAAAATAGAAAATGTTTAAATAGAAATTACGAAAGTCAAAGTACAATGGAATGGGAATAAACGCTCCGCTCCCACACTATCTCAATCAGTGTCCCCACTGATTTGGAAGCATGCGAGAGGGAGATACAACAAAAATGAAAGTACATAGAAGCTGAAAATATAGTAAACAAATAAGGAAAATGGATAACTAATCACGTCCTCTGCCTTGGTCACGTCCGCGCTCGCGTCCTCTGGCTCTGACCAGGGCGACTCGGTCCTCAAAAATCATAGCTCCGGTGTGGTAGACGGTGTCACGGAGTCCTTCGACCTGCAAAGTCAGATTCGCCAAGTTCTCAGTATTGGTTGCTTGGCCGGTTTGAAGTTGTTGCATTTGGGTCTGATGCCAAGCTTCGAACTGCTCTGCTCGCTGATTCTGCTGCTGCATCATAGCGAGTATTTGGGTCTGCTAGTCGAGAGAGCGGCGGAGGTCCTCTTCTGAGTAGTCGGGCACTGGACGATGGCGGCGGCGGCGAGACGATGTACCTTCGGAAGGAGGAGGCTGCGATGCCTCCGGTTGCTCTGGCCTGTCCAACTCAGCTTGGATTTCGTCATCAGAACCTTGGGTGTGGTCCTGAGTTGGAGCAGTGGCATCAGGAGGGGCAGTGAGGTCAAATAACCAGTTGGAACGATCCTCTGGGTGTGTCCGGGTGCGTGATGGAAGGATGATACTTCAGACGGTTTTGCCACGCACTACCGGGTGGTACTTGCCGTCGGCTCTGGAACGGATGAGGTGAGAGGCTCTGCAGTGGTCGATGTCAAGGAACACCGAGGGGATGGCATGGAGGTGCTGGAGGGGGTCGCCTAGGTTCAGCCTAAGTGCAATGGCAGTGACAATCCCGCCAAAGTAAAATGGCTTGGAGCCACGGTTACAATTGGCCTGAATGTGGGCCAGGAGGAACGGAGCGGCGTTGATAGGCTCATTGTTGAAGACGCAGTGGAGGAAGAAGAGCTCTTTCGAGTTCACCTTATGGTTGTTGTCCCTGGCGAAGATTGTGTTGCTCAATGCTCGGTGGAAGTACCGGATGGTCGGGTTATGGATATGCGTGGCGTGCAGAGAATCCCAACCATCGGCATTGATGTCGGTCAACTGGTACCAGAGCGCGAAGGCTTCGTGCTGGAACGGATCAGTGAGGCGGCAGTGAGTATTGCCGCCTCGAGGGAGTTGTAAGATGGCAGCAATCTGGTTCTGGTTCACCTGATAATTTGTGCCGAACATCCAGAAGCATGCGGCACCGGAGTGTTGGCTGAGGTCGCCGCTGGAAGTGACGTAGGTAAACGAACTCAGGAACTCGAGAGTGAGTTGTTCGTACGTCGGCAGAGGATTGGTGCATAGGTTCCAGATGCCGGCTCTTTGAAGCATCCAAGTGACGCCTTCAAGGAGTCCGAGCTCCGTGAGCGATGGAATGTGTGGATAATGAGTCGGCTGGAGCGACCGTTGATGGAATGCGATGTAGCTGGCCCGCTGTCTTTCGCCAGAGTCACCGTCGCTGAACACAATGTTGTTGATGTCTGGGGTTTCGGTATTTCTCGCCATTGTTGGAAGATTGAGGTGGTTCTGAGGATTGGGGTGGTTCTGCGAAGTGGGAAAAAAAATGACAGAAGTGTGGTAGGAAGTTGAGATGGAAGTTGAAATATATGGTGCAATGTGGGGAAGACGAAAAATTGGAGTGGGGTGGGAGTTCTGATGATTAGAAGTTGAAAGGAGGTGAGTGGGAGAGAAAACGCAACCCCTGTTATATTAGATAGCAGTTTTGGGTTCGTGACGGTCGTCACGTATATGTGACGGTCGTCACCCGCGTGACGCTCGTCAGGATCCTGTGACGGTCGTCACAGCAGCAAAATCTGCAGAACGCAGAATTTTGCTCTGAGGGTGTTCTTGCAGTGACTTTTAGGCCTAGTATTAATATGGCAATGTATTATAGCAGCCAATAAACAAAGAATAGCGTAAAAACAGAATAATTGAATAAATACTATAATTGAAATAACAAGAAATTGAAATGATTGTGTGTAGTACATAAAGAAATTAACAATGCGAAAAATCAAAATGATTAAACGAAACTAAACTAAACCAAACTAAACTAAAACTAGTATCTAGTCTTTTCGTGCCTTCAACTCATCGAACTTTCGTGCGTAGTAGTCGAGCTGGTCACAGACTAAGTCCATGAAGACTACCAGTTCGCTGTGTATGCCTGCGATGTCATCTTTTACAGTAGTCAGAGCTGCATCAACGTTGTCCAATCGGAGTAGAACAATATCCATTTTGTCGGTCGTCTCCTCAGGGATAGGCTCGGGATAGGTGTTGTAGTGCGGAGGAGTCGTAGGGTCTACTTCAGCTTCTGATACAACATCCTCATAGTACATATAGTCGTGTGCCTCAGAGATGTGGTCACTGTCGTACATATAGTTCTGTGGTGTTGACTGAGGTGAAGGAGGTCCCATAGGCTCAACCAATTCATAAATCCAGTTGTCCTTGTTGTGGATACTTGTCATCTGATAATTAGGCAGTGTGAATAGCTGGACAGGTTTTTCGTTGATGAGGTACTCATAAGGTCCAGGTCCCATAGTTCCTAAAATGCGTCTGTTAAAGCAGAACTGTATATTCATGGGTCGGATGGTGCCAAAACGAGTGCTCGCATTTAAGTGGAATCTAAGGCCAAGCTCGTGGGCAATCATATTCACGAGGCCTCCTATAAGAATAGGTGACTGTGGTTCCTGAGTGAGGCATCTGAAAGATCTCATCATGAAAGGCACTGCATTTACTGTACGTCCCTGGGAAGCACAGAACATGATGAATAACTCCTCTTTAGATATTGTGGTAATATTTTCTTCTTTCCCGAAAAGGGTGTGAGCTAGTATCTTATGGAAGTATCTGAAAGCTGGGTTATGAATATCATCATTATACATTCTGTCTGGTTCAGGGTGATAGTCGCCTGTGATTCTACCCCAGAATTGGTCGAGTTCAAAATCAATATCGTCATCTTCTGCACTGATGAACACATGCGGTCCGCTAGGAAATCCTAGGAGGTTAGCTAGTGACATCCGACTATGGGTTTGGTCCATTCCAAACATTCGAAAGGTAATCAGCTCTGTTTTGGATCCAAAACCATAGTTGGGTAGGTATTTGAAGGAACTAAGGAATTCATAGCTGAGATCCTTATAGGTAGCAAAACGTGTTTTCAAAGCAGTGTTCTCCCAACCCAGTTGATTGAACAGGTATTGAATGCTATCCGTGATTCCTAGTTTATCCATGGTAGACTTATCATAATACAGTGTTAAGGCGATTTCTCTTTCAGTTAGTGCTGCAAATCTTGCCTTTTGAGCTAGTCCTCGAAAATGAACCTTTGTGAAGTCGTACTCGGCCATACTCGCAGGTAAGTCGGAGAAAACAGAAGGAATGTTTTGAAGACTTTTAAAATCCTGAAAAGTTTAAAACAGAAGTTTGAAGTCAGGATTTTTTAAAAACAAAAAGCGGTAAAAACAAAAGACAAAAAGAGAAAAATAAAAATAGAAATATGAAAACAAACGAAAGTAGAAAGTAGTAGTAATTATAAGTTTAGAGTTTTTGTTAAATTTTCAAAGTAAAATTTTAAATAAAAATGAAATATAGTAACGAGGAAAAATGCGGGAAAAGTTGGGTTGCCTCCCAGTAAGCGCTGTTTTTAACGTCTAAAGCCTGACGATAGCTTGGTGACAAACTATTCGGGTGTTTGAGCTGGAAGCTCAAGCAATACTATAATGCAGACTTGAGGGTTGTTTTCGTTCTTATTATAATGTTTTAGACGTTGCCCGTTTATGATAAACGGTGCATTCGTCTTATCGGTAATATCAACAGCTCCACTCTGAAGTACTTTAGTCACTTCATAAGGTCCAGACCACCTAGATTTTAGTTTACATGGGAAGAGTTTTAATCTTGAATTAAATAGCAATACGATGTCTCCCACATTGAATTGTTTCTTGACTGAACGTTTATCATGCCACTTTTTAGTTCGTTCTTTGTAGATACGGGCATTTTCGTAAGCGTCTAATCGAAGTTCTTCCAATTCGTGTAAGTTTAAGATTCGCTTTCCTCCTGTCTCGGTGTAGTTGAAATTGAGTGTCTTAATGGCCCAGAAGGCCTTATGCTCTAATTCTACAGGGAGATGGCAGGATTTACCGTAAACTAATTTGTAGGGTGTAGTACCTATTGGTGTCTTAAAGGCGGTCCTATAAGCCCATAAAGCTTCTTGTAGCTTTGATGACCAATCTTTCCTTGAGGTAGCGACAGTCTTTTCCAATATCTGTTTTATTTCCCTGTTCGAGACCTATACTTGTCCGCTAGTTTGCGGATGATAAGGTGTAGCTACTCGGTGTCGGACTCCATATTTAGAAAGAAGTTTATCAAATATTCGCGATATGAAGTGAGATCCGCCGTCACTAATGACGAGTCGGGGTACACCAAATCTAGGAAAGATTGTGTTTTTGAAGAGTTTGATTACTACTCGTGCATCTTTTGTTGGAGCAACAATGGCTTCTATCCATTTAGACACATAGTCTACGGTGACGAGTATGTAGTTTTTACCAAAAGAAGGTGGGAATGGTCCCATGAAATCTATTCCCCATACGTCAAAGATTTCTACCTCTAAGATTCCTTTCTGAGGCATTTCATCGCGTCGTGAGATGTTGCCAGTTCATTGGCATCGATCACATTTTAGCACAGCGATGTGAACGTCTTTCCAGAGGTTAGGCCAGAATAAGCCGGCTTGGAGAATCTTAGCGCACGTCTTGGATGTACTAGCATGACCACCATACGGTGCTGAATGGCATTGGGAAATGATATTTTCTACTTCTTCCTCTGGGACACAGCGACGGTATATGTTGTCGTCCCCTCTCTTGAAGAGTAGAGGTTCGTCCCAATAATAGTGTTTCAGATCGTGGAAGAATTTCTTCTTTTGCTGATAAGTGAGATCCGGTTGAAGCACGCCTGCATCGAGGTAATTAACGATGTCAGCATACCAAGGTAATGTGACTTGGGCATAGACGGCTTCTACAGCTTTTTCGAATTCTGGATCTTCCGAGATTGAGTTGGGTATGTCACTTTATAATTTGGCTATCAGACGTTCGTACGGGAAATCTTCGTTTATCGGTACTGGTTCGTGTCTGATGCCTTCTATTCGGGATAAGTGATCTGCAACAACGTTCTCGGTTCCTTTCTTATCTTTGATTTCTAAGTCAAACTCTTGTAATAACAGGATCCATCTTAATAGTCTTGGTTTGGCATCCTTTTTGCTTATTAGGTACCTAATGGCAGCGTGGTCTGTGTATATGATAATTTTTGCTCCTACTAAGTAAGAACGGAATTTGTCAAGCGCAAATATAACTGCTAGAAGTTTCTTCTCTGTGGTAGCGTAGTTCATTTGGGCAGGATCTAAGGTTCTACTGGCATAGTAGATGGCATGGAGTTTCTTGTCCTTCCTTTGTCCTAGAACTGCGCCTACGGCATAATCACTCGCATCGCACATGATTTCGAACGGTAGACGCCAATCGGGTGGTTGCATAATCGGTGCGGTGATAAGGGCTGATTTTAATGTTTCGAATGCTTTTAAACAGTCGTCGTCGAAGATGAACTCAGCATCTTTCATCAACAGGCCGGTCAAAGGTTTTGTGATTTTTGAAAAATCTTTTATAAATCTTCTGTAGAAACCGGCATGTCCTAGAAAACTCTGTATTTCTCGTACGGATTTTGGGGGTTGGAGATCTTTTATAATCTCTATTTTAGCTTTGTCGACCTCAATTCCTTTATCTGATATGACATGTCCTAGAACTATTCCTTGTCGAACCATAAAATGACATTTTTCCCAATTTAGGACGAGGTTCACTTTTACACAACGTTCTAATACCATTTCTAAGTTTTGTAGGCATCCTTCGAAACTTTGTCCACATACCGAGAAATCGTCCATAAATACTTCCATGATGTCGTCTATGAAATCTGCGAAGATTGCCATCATGCATCTTTGGAAGGTTGCTGGAGCATTACAGAGTCCGAACGGCATTCGGCGGTAAGCAAAAGTACCATAAGGACAGGTGAATGTAGTCTTTTCTTGGTCATCAGGATGAATGGGAATTTGGAAAAATCCTGAATAACCATCTAGATAGCAGAAATATGAATGTTTGGCTAATCTTTCCAACATTTGGTCTATGAAGGGTAACGGGAAATGATCTTTTCGTGTGGCCTTGTTAAGCTTTCTATAATCAATACACATCCTGCTTCCAGTCACGACTCTTTTTGTTATTGATTCGCCTTTTTCGTTTTTAACTACTGTGACTCCTCCTTTCTTCGGTACGACATGAACTGGGCTAACCCATTCACTATCGGAGATTGGATAGATGATTCCTGCATCTAGCAATTTCTTTACTTCATCTCTGACTACAGTGCTCAGGATGGGGTTCAGTCTCCTTTGATGCTCTCTAGAGGTTTTAGAGTCTTCCTCTATTGTAATTCGATGCATACAGATTAAAGGGCTTATACCTTTTAGATCGCTTATGTTATAGCCTAACGCGGTGGGGTACTTCTTTAGGACTTCTAATAGCTTTTCGGTTTCTGGTTGTCCTAAGTCGGCGTTGACTATCACTGGTCTTTTTAGTTCATCGTCTAGAAATTCATATCTAAGGTTTTTGGGTAATGTTTTAAGTTCTAAAGATGGGTTCTTCGGACCTGGCATATGGTTTGGAGTCAGTGTTAAGCTTTCGCTTAGGCTGTCGTCTTTATACGGTTTACGCCAATCATCGTCTTTAGAAATATCGGGTATTTGAATCTTTATTATTTCTGAATACGTGGTCTCTTCATTTTCAAGTTCTCTTATGCATTCGTCAATTTCGTCTACTAAATAGCAGGTATCGTCTATGGCTGGTGCTTGTAAGAACTTGGTGAGAATGAACTCTATCTTTTCTTCTCCTACTTCGAATGTTAGCCTTCCTTTCTTCACGTCTATAATAGCTCCGGCTGTAGCTAGGAATGGTCTTCCTAGGATAATTGGGGTAACAGCGTCCTCCTTGATGTCCATGATTATGAAGTCGGTTTGGATGTAGAATTGTCTTATGCGTACTAGAACGTTTTCCAATAATCCGACGGGGTATTTTACTAATCGGTCAGCTAATTGTACGGAAATTTTGGTTGGTCTGAGGTCTCCCATATTCAGCTTTTTGCATATAGATAAAGGCATAACACTGATATTGGCTCCTAAATCGCATAGAGTTTTGTCTATTACGAACTTTCCTATGACGCAGAGTATGGAGAAACTACCTGGGTCTTTTAATTTAGGAGGCATGCGGTTTTGAATTATAGCGCTACACTCTGCAGTAAGTGTAACTGTTTCGTTATCCTCGATATTTCTCTTATTCGACAGGATTTCTTTGAGAAATTTAGCGTATGACGGCATTTGAGTTATCTCTTATGTAAAAGGAATAGTAATATTCAGCTGTTTAAGGAGCTCTACAAATTTCTTAAACTGTCCTGAAGTTTTGGAGTTTATTAATCTTTGCGGATAAGGGATAAGTGGTTTATATGGCGCTGGAGGTGCTTGAGTTTTTTCACTTACGGTATCCTCCTTCTCGTTGTCTTCCTTCTTCTCTAACTCGGATTCCTTTTCTGCTTGTTCAGTTGGTTTTTATTGCATGGCTGAGTTTTCGGTCCTCGGATCGATCGGTTCGTCCAATTCTTTTCCACTTCTTAGTATTACAGCATTTGCTTGGCCTTTTGGATTCTGTTCGGGTTGTCCAGAAAATGTGCCAGCGGGTGCGGCAGCAGAGGCTTGTTGTTGAGCCACTTGTGATATCTGTGTTTCTAACATTTTGTTGTGGGTGGCTAAAGCGTCTACTTTTCCGGTCAACTGTTTAATTTGCTCGCTAGTGTATATGTTTTGATTCAGGAGTTCTTTGTTTGTTTGAGCTTGAGTAGCTATGAATTTTTCCATCATCAATTCGAGGTTTGATTTCCTAGGTGCAGTCTGAGCAGCAGCTGGTTTCTGATATCCTGGTGGAGCAGTAGGCATTTGCAATGCATTTTCGCTTTTGTAAGAAAAGCTTGGATGATTTCGCCAACCTGGGTTGTAGGTATTTGCGTAAGGATTTCCTTGAGCATAATTTACTTGGTCTGGTGGGATTCCGGCTAGCAATGGGCATTCAGGTGCATTATGAGTGGTGCTTCCGCATAACTCGCAATTTGGAGTTACGGCAGCGACGGTTGCAGTGGGGTTAACGGTCAGACTGTCAATCTTCTGTGCTAGAGCATCTACTTTAGCGTTGAACTTTTCAAGACTGCTGATCTCGTACATCCCACCTTTCGCTGTGGTTTTCTCTGTTGGAGTGTGTTCACCTCCCCATTGACAGTGGTTCTGAGACATGTTTTCGATTAATTGATAGGTTTCGTCGTATGGCTTATCCATAAGTGCACCGCCCGCGGCAGCGTCTGTAACACGGTGGGAGAACTGACTTTAAACAATGTTGCGGATAGCAAGAGTCGCCACCGACTTTTATTTTATCCATAAGGAAAGGTTATAAAAGAACAGGAAAGACCTTAGAGAATATTTTGGGTCCGGGGGGTAGGTTATGAAAAGGGAAGGTGTTAGCACCCTTTTCATCCATGGTTATCCATGGGCTCTTAGGTACTTAAGCTCACTTTTGAATTGTTTTGAAAGTGTAGTGTGTGAATAGAAAATTTTCAGAATAGTTAATAAATAATCCATGTAAGGATGTGTTAAGAACTTGTTTGAAAACTTGTTGAAAATTTGTTTAAGTGTGAAAAAGTTTTGAAGTGAGCAAGTATCTAGGAGTAGCCTACCCTAATGTTTTAAGGTCTTTCTTATTCTTTATCCTTTCCTTAGTAAGACTATCCCTACTATAATGGAGTAGGTAGTCCTTACTTTGGATGTTAAGGGACATGTGAGGGACAATTGGATTTTTGAAGGCCATTGTGGGGTGTAATAAGCAAACTAGAGGGACTATCATCATTTTTCGAAAGGGACTCGATTCGTAAAGGCAACCATAAGGGACTTTGATGATTTTCTTTTTGAGGGACTTGCTTTATACACCCCACTTAACCAATATTCATAGGCAACTTGAGGGATATCCTTAAGAAGTGAGACGGCGATTAAAATCGACTTACGTGTGTGAAATGTTTAATTTAATTATCTTATATTAAAATGATCTAATTTATTTTTTTAAATATCATACATATTAGCACTCCCTAATTACTAACCATAATGATAATAATAATTAAGTAATTACAATTTACATCCAAGAGGCAATTACAAAATTATAATAAATAAAAAAAATAACAAATAAGCAAATAAAATATTAGGGTTAGTAAATAATAAGAAAAATTAAATAAGGTTAGTATAAATATAAAGTTAGTGAAAATAATTAGTTGAAACAATAATAATGAGAAAAATAGACAAAGTTAGAAAAAATAATAAGATAGAAATTTCAAAATAATAATAAGCAACAAAATATGATTAGCAATAATAATTAATTAATAATGTGATTAAACATAAGATTTGATTTTTATTTAGAAACATAAATGATTAAATAATTACTATAATATAAAGTTCTAAATATCATAAGATTTGATTTTTATTTAGAAACATAAATGATTAAATAATTACTATAATATAAAGTTCTAAATATCATAAGATTTGATTTTTATTTAGAAACATAAATGATTAAATAATTACTATAATATAAAGTTCTAAATATAACATAATTATAAATTTCTTAATCATTTACAAAAATTTAATTATCTCTAATTATATATTAACAATTATTAAGAAAAATATTTACACATTATGATGAAAACAAATTTTAACTAATCAATAATCACATTCACCAAAATTTTACATTAAGTGTTTATAAGGTTTAATTTTATTTACAAAAATTTACAAGAATTATAATAAATATATACATAGAATCATATAGAAAATTAAAATTAGGTTTTCATATTAATTTGGAAAAAAGATGTTAATGTCATTTATTTTAAAAAAACAGATTTTTATATTACAACAAATTTTAATAAATTAATGATAACAATAATAATAATAATGATAATAATGATAATAATAATAAATAATGATAATAATAATAATAATAATAATAATAATAATAATAATAAAGCAATAATGAATTTTAAATGTGCCAAATAACCCAACAATGTTGCTAACGCAGAAATGCGCTCATCGCAACCAGATCTAAATCGGACGAAACAAAATTTATCGCAAAGAAAAAGAAATTAAGCAAAAAATAGTATTATTGCTCACACAAAAATGCGATCATCGCAACCAGATCGAACTAACACAAATGTCACGCGTCATGCACACAAATGTGCAAACATCGTATCGACATAATTCGATCAAAAATCTTATATATATAAACTCTAACAATTTAAAAATTATATATATATAAACGCAACAGTAATAGATAAAGAAAAAGAAATAACGGTAATAGATGAAGAAAAAGAAATAACGGTAAAAGATGAAGAAAAAGAAACAACAGTAATAGATGAAGGAAAAGAAATAACGGTAAACGATGAAGAAAAAGAAACAATAGTAATGGATGAAGAAGAAAACTAAATAACGGCCAACGGCACTCACTCCTCTTAGGTTTTTTTTTCATTCTCTCCTCTTTTCCAACAAGGCAACATATATATATATAGGGAACAAATTAGGGTTAACACCAAATTGTCAATAATGTCCCTAAAGCCCATTTTAAAGCCCAAACTAAATAATTAGTTAAGAAAAAATAAAATTTAAATAATTTAAAATAATTAAAATAAACTTAAAATAAAAACTAATAATCCTATTGATTCCTAAAAAAAAATATTATAAAAAGAACAAAATTTTTTTCAATATTTTTTTATTTTATGATTTTTTGGATATTTTTATGAATAATTTAGAAAAAAGTGAAAAAAATAATATTTTAAAAAATGATTTAATTAAAATACGAAAATAATAATTAAATAATAATAAAAAACTATTTTTGTTATTTTTTAATGAGAGATAGAAACATTTAGAGTAAAAATAATAAAAAACAAAAAGTGACTAAGGTGAGATTCGAACTCTCAACCTCTCACACTCACAACCCCTTACACATGTCCTCTTGCCAAATGTGTCAGTTTTACTTTTTAGAAAAAAAATGCATGCCATATGATATTTATCTGCAAAAAGTCAAACGACTACACAAATTTGTTAGTAATTGATTAAATGCAATGAAATGCGACGACAAATCTTAGGGCAAAATTTGGGGTATTACAGTTATTATGATAATATTTATCACCCAACCTCTCTTTGATGTTGGCAAAAAAAAAATCATGAAGTTTGACTTTGGTTTGACCACAGTTGACCTCAGTTTGACCTTTTAACTGCATTGACTGCTTTTGACTTATCTGATCATCTGACTGAGCAAACTTTTGAGAAAAGTCTTGAAACTTGACATGGGGGTTCTTATACACATATAAGATGTTATGAAGCTCACTTGAAGTCTTGGAAGTCCTTTTAGCCTGATTAAAGTCAAAACCCTAGTTTTGGATGCACTGTTTAGGAGGTGCATTGTCTGAGGGAATTGTCAACTCTTCTGACCAATTGTGAATTTTGTGAACCTTGTGAACCTTCTTGGAACATAAAGTCTTGTATTGTGAGGGCAAATTTTGGGGTGCAACAGCGTCTTTTGTCAATCTAGTATTGTATAGAAGCCCATTATAAAAAGTATGGATTGTCACCCAGTCTTCTAGATCGTGGTGAGGACATGTTCTCATCATATCTTTGAATCGTTCCCATGCTTCGTAAAGAGATTCAGTATCTTTTTGTCAAAATCCGTTGATTTGAGCTCTAAGCATAGCAGTTTTGCTTGGCGGAAAATATCTCGCTAAGAAGACGTTCTTCAATTGTTCCCACGTTGTAACAGAGTTGGATGGTAAAGATTGCAACCATGTCCACGCTCTGTCTCTAAGAGAGAATGGGAAAAGACGAAGTCTTATCGCGTCTGGAGTTACTCCATTTGCTTTCACCGTGTCTGCGTATTGTACAAACTTCGTTAGATGTTCGTTCGGATCCTCAGTTGCGTTTCTTGAGAATTGGTTTTGTTGTACAGCTGACAGTAGTGATGGTTTCAGCTCAAAATCGTTTCGGGTAATAGCTGGGGCAGCAATGCGACTTCTAGGCTCCATCTGAGAGGGTGTAGCGTATGCCTTCAGCGGTTTGTTTGGAGGTCCTTCAGCCATGTTTGATTCTTCTTCGGATTTGGGAATGGGAGTGAGAGGATCGGGAATGTTATGTTTGAGTTGGTACTCAATGATTCGGCTTCTTAGATGTAAGAAGCGTTCTAGTTCTGCGACTGAAGGTTTCAAGATATCGCCTTGTGGGCGATTACTTGGCATACAATCGACAACACTAGTAAAGGAAAAATGAAAATAATTAACCTAGTCTATACGGTATAACAGAAGGTTACACTATTGACTAAACGGGTCCCCGGCAACGGCGCCAAAAACTTGATCGCGACTTTCTATGTCTAATACAACCTAACTGCAAGTGCACAGTCTATCGCGTAGTAATAATAGATATCGATCCCACAGGGACTCGTAATCAAACTAGTGTTCTCGGGAGCTACTATGTTTAGCTAGGTAGATAATGTTTGAGGGAATAAGATTGTCACTAAAGGGAACTAAGAATGTTAATTAAAGTATAATTAATTGAATCGATATGCAGTGATTATATTCTTCGGGGATTTGACAAGTTACCGGTGTATGAAATATTTTTCAGAGTTTATTTAAGCAGAAAATGGTGATCTGAAGACTCTCGCCTCACGATGGTTATTGACGCTAATCATAATTCTAAGGGCCAAACGTACGCTTTCGTGTCCCATTCGGGGTTAAAATTATTTTTTGGAAATCTCTAAGTTCTAATTCATTTTAAAGTACTTTCGCTGTTATTAAAATGAATGACTAGTGTTTACTATCTGATCTTGCCGCAGCTTTCGCTTGTTGGTTCGTACCTTAATTAATTTCCCACTTTCTTGGCAAAACTACTTTTAAATAAGTTCTCGCTTTCGCGACGAAGTTTATTCAGTAAATTAATTTTAAACACTCAGACCATAAACAACTTTTAAAAAAGACAATTTTCAACCGGTTATTATCAAATCCCTTTCGAATTATTACTACATATCGATTACTTAAATTTAGCTAGACATGGATTTGGGAAAGGTAAAACATAAATAAAAACAATAAATAATAGCATGCATCATAATAAAAACTGGAATTACGATTGAAATGAGAAACCTGTAAATATTCCAATTGACCTTTGGGCAGATCCTCCACAGATGTTGGCAGGATTCTGGTCTTTGTGCCAATTTGATCGTACAACGGAAATAAAAATTACAGAAGGAATGAAAGGCAACAAAAAAATAGGAAAGAAAATAAAACTGAACTTTTGCTCTGGAAATGGAATTGGGCAGCACTTCGTTGTATGAATGCGGCCCTCTTTCTGAGTCCCCCTTCTTCCCCTTTTATAGAAATGGAATTCTAACGGTTATAACTTGAAAAAGTGGACTTTGAGGCAGAATTATCAGGGAGTAGTGGTCCACTATTTGGGACTTGGAACTGCTTCTTTTACGTGAAACTGAAGTGGGGCGTTTTTTGCCTGCATGACGGTCGTCACCCGTGTGACGGTCGTCATGGAGCTGTGACGGTCGTCACAGCAGCAAAATCAGCATTCTGCGCTTTTCATGATGTTTTCACCCGGTTTTCGTCCATATTTCAGGAGGATAGAGCAATCAACAGCTCTAAAGCAGTCTTGAAGTAATGATTTCAGGAGGATAGAGCAATCAACAGCTCTAAAGCAGTCTTGAAGTAATGATTTCAGGAGGATAGAGCAATGAATAGCTCTAAAGCAGTCTTGAAATAATAATGTGATATGTCTTCAGGAGGATAGAGCAATCAATAGCTCTAAAGCAGTCTTGAAGTAATAATGGCTTCAGGAGGATAGAGCAATCAATAGCTCTAAAGCAGTCTTGAAATAATAATGTGATATGTCTTCAGGAGGATAGAGCAATCAATAGCTCTAAAGCAGTCTTGAAGTAATGATTTCAGGAGGATAGAGCAATGGATAGCTCTAAAGCAGTCTTGAAATAATAATGTAATTTCAGGAGGATAGAGCAATGAATGGCTCTAAAGCAGTCTTGAAATAATAATGTGATATGTCTTCAGGAGGATAGAGCAATCAATAGCTCTAAAGCAGTCTTGAAGTAATGATTTCAGGAGGATAGAGCAATGGATAGCTCTAAAGCAGTCTTGAAATAATAATGTAATTTCAGGAGGATAGAGCAATCAATAGCTCTAAAGCAGTCTTGAAGTAATAATGTGATATGTCTTCAGGAGGATAGAGCAATCAATAGCTCTAAAGCAGTCTTGAAGTAATGATTTGATATGTCTTCAGGAGGATAGAGCAATCAATAGCTCTAAAGCAGTCTTGAAGTAATGATATGACCTTATGAGGATAGAGCAATGAATAGCTCTAAAGCAGTCTTGAAATAATAATGTGATATGTCTTCAGGAGGATAGAGCAATCAATAGCTCTAAAGCAGTCTTGAAGTAATAATGTGATATGTCTTCAGGAGGATAGAGCAATCAATAGCTCTAAAGCAGTCTTGAAGTAATGATTTGAGGAGGATAGAGCAATGAATAGCTCTAAAGCAGTCTTGAAATAATAATGTAATTTCAGGAGGATAGAGCAATGAATACTCTAAAGCAGTCTTGAAGTAATGATTTCAGGAGGATAGAGCAATGAATAGCTCTAAAGCAGTCTTGAAATAATAACGTGATATGTCTTCAGGAGGATAGAGCAATCAATAGCTCTAAAGCAGTCTTGAAGTAATGATTTCAGGAGGATAGAGCAATGAATAGCTCTAAAGCAGTCTTGAAATAATAATGTGATATGTCTTCAGGAGGATAGAGCAATCAATAGCTCTAAAGCAGTCTTGAAGTAATGATTTCAGGAGGATAGAGCAATGAATAGCTCTAAAGCAGTCTTGAAATAATAATGTGATATGTCTTCAGGAGGATAGAGCAATCAATAGCTCTAAAGCAGTCTTGAAGTAATTCTTGAAATAATAATGTAATTTCAGGAGGATAGAGCAATGAATACTCTAAAGCAGTCTTGAAGTAATGATTTCAGGAGGATAGAGCAATGAATAGCTCTAAAGCAGTCTTGAAATAATAACGTGATATGTCTTCAGGAGGATAGAGCAATCAATAGCTCTAAAGCAGTCTTGAAGTAATGATTTCAGGAGGATAGAGCAATGAATAGCTCTAAAGCAGTCTTGAAATAATGTGATATGTCTTCAGGAGGATAGAGCAATCAATAGCTCTAAAGCAGTCTTGAAGTACTGATTTCAGGAGGATAGAGCAATGGATAGCTCTAAAGCAGTCTTGAAATAATAATGTAATTTCAGGAGGATAGAGCAACGGATAACTCTAAAGCAATCTTGAAATAATTAGATGGCTTCAGGAGGATAGAGCAATCAATAGCTCTAAAGCAGTCTTGAAGTAGTAATATGACCTCATGAGGATAGAGCAATCAATAGCTCTAAAGCAGTCTTGAAGTAATAATGTGATATGTCTTCAGGAGGATAGAGCAATCAATAGCTCTAAAGCAGTCTTGAAGTAATGATTTTAGGAGGATAGAGCAATGGATAGCTCTAAAGCAGTCTTGAAATAATAATGTGATATGTCTTCAGGAGGATAGAGCAATCAATAGCTCTAAAGCAGTCTTGAAGTAATGATTTCAGGAGGATAGAGCAATGGATAGCTCTAAAGCAGTCTTGAAATAATTAGATGGCTTCAGGAGGATAGAGCAATCAATAGCTCTAAAGCAGTCTTGAAGTAGTAATATGACCTCATGAGGATAGAGCAATGAATAGCTCTAAAGCAGTCTTGAAGTAATAGGATGATTTCAGGAGGATAGAGCAATCAGTAGCTCTAAAGCAGTCTTGAAGTCATGAGAGGCTATCAGGAGGATAAAATAACCCTGAGGTTACAATAAAGCAGTCCCAAAGTAATAAGAAGCTCATCAGGAGGATAAAGTAACCCTGAGGTTACAATAAAGCAGTCCCAAAGTAATAAGAAGCTCATCAGGAGGATAAAGTAACCCTGAGGTTACAATAAAGCAGTCCCAAAGTAATAAGAAGCTCATCAGGAGGATAAGGTAACCCTGAGGTTACAATAAAGCAGTCCCAAAGATCATAAGCTTGTTTGTTGGATAATTAACCTGAAAACAAGGTAGCATTCTGTATAACAACATTAGTTTATGCTTTATGTATGCATGTATGACATGATGCACTTAGGTAATGTACTATAGACATATATGTTATGGTATGATGTAAATGATGTATGTATGATATGACACTGCTGGAAGTGTCTGGATATCCTTGTATAACAACTGCTGGCCAAGGAAAATAAATCCCGATTCGTTGTTGAAGAATATATAACCCTCTGTCTGCTGGGGATAACAAGGTATAGATAACCTCCCGTTGTTGGGGATAACAAGGTATAGATAACCTCCCGTTGTTGGGGATAGTAGGGTATAGATAACCTTCGTTTTCGTTTGATAGTAGGATAAGTATAACATCCCGTCTTCGTTCATCGTGCCCTTATTGGAAAGTAATTTCCCGTATATCCGTATGAGGATAAAAGAGATGGATATAAATTCCAGGGGAGATTAGACTTTGTGAAAATGGATTAGTCCTACTGATGGTTTGTAACTGTCTTGTAAAGATGAACCGGCGAAGCTTCGTTGAAATCCTTCCCTCGTTCGTCCTTAGTAAATACTATTACTGCATTTTCATGCATTTCTGGTAAACATCAATCATATTAAAAGCATACATGCGTTTCTGGTAAACATCAATCATATTCAAAGGCATACATACATTCAAACACAACCAATGGACGTTTCGCTTATGTAAATAGGGTAAAAGTGAATCTGGATTCAAAAGATGGAATTTATTTATATCAAAAGTGACCCATACACGGGTAAGTTTGTACAAGGAGACATAAACCCTAGTAAGAGAATTTTGTCATGAAGTTTTACAAAAAGAATCAGCTATGTGGGAAATAATCCTATTGAGTTTCAATTCTACTATTGCCACTCAAGTATCTCATCTTCTTGCTGTTGAGACGGAAACGATTGGATTGAGCTTTATCTGTTTGAGCTTGAGTAAGTAGTACAACTGGTTGCAGTTTCATGAGTGATCCAAACGAGACATAGTCATACGCTTTAATCCCTAACTTTTGCCTGGATTGCCCTTTCAGGTTTTCAATCCACCGGGATACCCTTTTTTGCCCAAGCCGCCTTTTCAGGTTTTCGACTTGCCGGGTGTACATCTTTTTATATATATATCCCTAATTTTTGCCCAAACCCTTTTGGTTTGCCGGGATGCCCTTATTTTTGCCTAGGCCTGTCAACCTAGCGGGTCTCTTTTTATGCGTAGTATTTTTTAACTATGTCTGCGTTTACAGGTTGTGGGAAGTCTTCACCATCCATTGTAGTCAATATCATGGCACCTCCTGAGAACACTGTCTTGACTACAAATGGTCCCTCATATGTTGGAGTCCACTTGCCCCTAGGATCACCCTGTGGTAATATGATACGCTTGATTACCAAGTCACCAGCCTGATATACCTTTGGCTTAACCTTCTTGTTAAAAGCTTTGATCATCCGTTTCTGGTACATCTGGCCATGACAAACTGCTGCTAACCTTTTCTCATCAATCAAATTTATCTGGTCAAGTCGAGTCTGAATCCACTCATCTTCATCCAAGCCTGCATCCTTCATAATTCTCAAGGAGGGGATCTGAACTTCAATAGGCAGAACTGCTTCCATACCCTAGACCAAGGAGAATGGGGTTGCCCCGGTTGAAGTACGTATTGTAGTACGATAACCAAGCAGAGCAAATGGTAACATCTCGTGCCAATCCTTGTAAGTAACAGTCATCTTCTGTACAATCTTCTTAATGTTCTTATTAGCAGCTTCAACTGCCCCATTCATTTTTAAAATCAACAAGGTAGTATGGGTCAACATATACTGTCTTAGTCGGCGAGCAGTCCATGCCAAAGCGCAGCAAGTTTTCTCGAGCAGTGAGTATTTTGTTTCACAGTCGGTAAACTTTTTGCTAAGGTAGTATATTGCCTGCTCTTTTCGACCAGACTCGTCATGTTGCCCCAATACACACCCCATTGAGTTGTCTAATACTGTTAAATACATAATCAAGGGTCTTCCATCAACTGGTGGCATTAAAATTGGAGGTTCTGGCAAATATCTCTTGATTTCATCAAAGGCAGTCTGGCACTCATCATTCCATTCCATTACCTGATCTTTCTTCAACAACTTGAAGATTGGCTCACAGATGGTAGTTAATTGGGAAATAAATCTTGCAATGTAGTTCAATCGTCCCAAGAAACCTCTAACCTCCTTCTCAGTACGGGGAGCTGGCATCTCTCGTATAGCTTTCACTTTTGCAGGATCCACTTCAATACCTTTTCCACTGACAATGAAACCCAGGAGCTTTCCAGATCTAACTCCAAAAGTACACTTGTTTGGATTTAATCTCAACCTGTATTTCTTCAACCTCTCAAACAACTTGTGCAGATGATCAAGATGTTGTTCTTCATTCTGAGACCTGGCTATCATATCATCCACATATACCTCTATCTCATGATGAATCATATCATGAAACAAAGCCACCATAGCATGCTGATATGTTGCCCCTGCATTCTTATGCTGAGTAGTGTTGTCTAAATCAGCCCCTATCTGGACCTCTTTTCTGTTTTCTTCAGTTCCCAGATTCACAACTTCGACTGGCTCTTCATGTGGCTGTATAGCTTTCTCTTCTTGTTGTAACAACCTAGCAAGCTCCACAGGTATTTCACAATCGTCCTCGTTTCCGTCTTCAGTTTGATAGATCGGATTCTCGAAATTGTAATTGGCAATAGTAGAACTGTTATCAACTGGACCCAGAGTGGATGAGGATCGGCATTTTAGTGACGTGGGTGTGTGTAAGAACACATAGCTGATAAAGCAAAAATAAAAGAAAAAGAAAGACAAGGAACACAATATTTACGAAAACGAAACGTCCACTGATTTTATCGAATGAAGTATGCAAATGAGATGACAACCCGTAACAAGCACACCATTGTGCCCCGGGTAAGGCACATGGCTTGAAAGTTTTAATTGTTCCAGAAATTATAAATTTAAAAACATAACACAGTAATAGTATTTACTCCTGACTAAAGGAGATAGGGATAACATCTTCAGCTGTCCAATTATTGAGTCCAGCACCCACAGTAGGAAGAATCCATGCCTCCAAGTTGTGGTCTTCATCTTGATCTCCCACAGCATTGATAACCCCTTGATTGGTGATACGAACAGCACGAGCACGACGAACAGCCTTCTGGGACTCTTCTTCCACCACAGCTTTTGCATCATTGAGGGAGGCCATTGCCATTGTTGGAGGGTTTCTGATGACCACAGGAACCTTCTTCACAGCAGGAGGAGTCACACAATCCTTAACAGCCCAGGGAACCACTTCAAATGACTGACATGGAGTTTCAATGTATTCACCTTCTACTTCCAGATACTTGAAAGTGTTTACATGGCTGACAAAGTATTCTTCCTCTCCAAAGACAGTAACAACTTTTCCATTCACCGGATATCTCAACTTTTGATGTAATGTGGAGGTCACAGCACCTGCCCCATGGATCCAGGGACGACCAAGCAGACCTGAGTACGAAGGACGAATATCCATCACAGAGAATGTAGCAGTAAACACCTGAGAGCCAACCTTGATTGGAAGATCAATTTCCCCATGCACTACTCTTCTAGAACCATCAAAAGCCTTTACCACAATATTACTGGGCTTCAATACCGTATCTTCAGGACTCAGCTTGTTCAGGACTTCCTTAGGCAACACATTCAGAGAGGAACCATTGTCTATCAGCACATGAGACAGGGTAGTGCCCCTGCATTCAATTGAAATATGCAAGGCCCTGTTATGATCCCTCTTGGCAGGGGTCAAGTCAGCATCAGAAAATCCTAACCCGTTGTCATAGGTCAGGTGAGCAACACAATTCTCAAACTGGTCCACAGAAATTGCACTGGGTACATGAGCCATCTTTAGAAACTTGATCAATGACTTGGCATGAGCCTCAGAACATAATAACAGGGAGAGCATAGAAATCTTTGAGGGAGTATGCCCTAGCTGATCAACAATATCATAATCACTCTTGCGAATGATTTTCAATACTTCTTCCATCTGCTTAGAGAGGTCATCAGCAGCTGGCACATCAGTAGATACAGGCTCAATAACAGGACCCTTGCCCCGAGCATCAGTGGTGGAAGTAACAGCAGGAGTAACCGCACTCTTAGAAGCAACTGGAGGAGAGAAGACTCTTCCACTACGAGTGATCTTGCTAGATCCGGCAATATTATCAATGTCAACAGGCATATCAGGTAAAGGCTCCTGTTTGACACCATGGATGTAAACATCAGACCCATAGTGCCAAGGCACAACTTTGTCAGATGTATAAGGAATAGGACCAGGAGTGGTAATGATCAGAGGAGCTACTCTGGCTTCAGTGACAACTTTCACAGGACCTTCAGCAGTAATCTTGATTGGGCCCTGATGAGTGATTTTAATGGGACCCTTTGAAGTGATTCTTAGTGGTACTTTGTCAGCCATGTCAACCTCTTCAATCTTTTTACCCTGAGTCAGATGATCCACCATACTTTCTACAGATGCTGGTCTTCTTTCAAACACTATAGTATATTTATCCATGAGACGTTGAATCCCATCTCTCAAAATGAAGCAACTATCCGGCTTATAGGTACAATATAGACAATCTTCATGACAACCTGGAAGGATCCCAGCTTGTACTAACCTCTTTTTGATAACAGACAATGGTGTGCTCAACTCCATAACTGAATAGACATGCAGATCTTCATCAATATCTTCATCAATGGCGTTGACAGTCTTCTCGTGATTTGGCATTGGAGCTGTAATCACATTTGGAGTACCTGGTGGATCAAACTCAATTTCTCCAGCATCAATCATATCCTGAATTTTGTTCTTCAAGACCCAGCAGTTATTAGTATCATGTCCTGGACAGTTTGAATGATATGCACATCGTGCATTGGGATTGTACTTGGGAGAGGTAACATTGGGATTCTGAGGGGCCTCCCTCAGGGTAATAAGTTCAGCTTTCAACAAGTGTTGCAATGCCTGAGCCATTGACATGTTGATCTTCGTGAACTGTCTTCTAGCCCTCTGTTGGTTGCCTTGAGGCTGCTCTGTTGTTGCAGGAGTTGGATTTGAAATATGAACTGCACTAACAGACTGATGCCTTCTGTTACGATCAGGCTGACCATACACAACATTAGATTCTTTCTTCCTAGTGGGAGGCTTCTTTGCAGCACCTGATGAAGAAGTGCCCACTTGGATCTTACCACTCTTGATACCATTCTCTACTCGCTCTCCTGTCATGATCAACTCAGTGAAGCCAGATGATGAGCTTCCAATGAGATGACTGTAAAACGGACCATTCAGCGTACACATGAACATATCAACCAACTCCCTATCAGTCAAAGGGGGTTGAACTCTTCCAGCTAAGTCTCTCCACTTCTGAGCATACTCCTTAAAGCTTTCTTTGGCACCCATAGACATGCTTTGAAGCTGCATGCGAGTGGGGGCTAAGTCAGCATTGTATTGATACTGCTTGTAGAAAGCTTCAGCAAGGTCATTCCAATCTCTGATGTTGACACTCTCCAACTGATAATACCACTCTAGCTGAGCTCCAGATAAACTTTCTTGAAAGAAATGGATCCACAACTTTTTATCAGCAGTGTGGGGTTGAATTCTTCTGACATAAGACCTCAGATGCAATTTGGGACAAGAGACCCCATCATAGACAACAAATGTAGGAACTTTGAACCCAATGGGTATGACCACCCCAGATATCAAGCTCAAATCCTCAAAATCCAGCCCAGATGATTTCTGTAATTCCATAGCATCCATTCTATCCACCAGCATCTTGAATTTGTCTTCGTTAGGCTCATGGTAGTAGTTAGCCTCAGAATCAGAGTCCCCCATAGTGTTGTGGAGGCTGCCTCTCTCCTGCTCAGATTCTTCAGATTCATAGTCTTCAACATGTTCCTTGGTCTTGACAGGACCTTTGAACCTTCTTCCCATGTTGAGCAACCCAGCAGACCTTCTAGCCTTCTTAGTCTTCTTGGCCAGCAGTGTCTTCAATTCATCCTGCCCCTTGGATAGGTTCAGGATCAGCTCTTGGAACTGTGCATTCTGTGCCTGGAGATCCTTAACTGATTGTTCAAGAGCCATTGCTGAAATAAACAGCGAGAAGATGAGAAACCTGTGCACAATTATAAACCTGTGATGCAATGATATGGGAATGCATATGCAATGTTTTCAAGGACCGCAGGATTTAAATTTTCTTAAACAAACAAGAAAGTAACTTTTTATTAGTAATAACTTGTTTTGCCTTTTAGGCTTACAAAAAAAATGAAAACGAAATAAGTACAAAAGATGGGGTTTTAAGTCTCCCATGGACGTTTCCTCTTTGTGTTGAGGTATGAGTTGAGGTTTCGTTCCTCATGAAGTAGCTTTGTTAGCTCTAGGATCCTTGCTTGGCTTGCTTTGTAATGAGCCTCGAAAGTATCCCTTTGCTCTTTCAGTTGGATCTATGATCTCTGCAAGTCTTCCATATCAGTAGGCATGTCTGGGTGAAGGATGGTATAAGCTGTGTCTCCTTCAGCAACAGGTTCCATGGTAACTGGTAGGACGGCAGGATATGGCATCATGAGTGTCTGAGCACGAGATCGTACCCATCTGAGATAAGCCTCCATAGGAATAGTGTACTTAGGCTCCAGTGTCTTGCTGTCAATCCTGTTTACCTTTCCCCAAGCTCGGATGAATCTCTGACGGTAACCCTGAAGATCGTTGTCGTAGTCAAACACAATGCCCTGAATCAACATGTCATGTGGACCATCGCTCCGGGCGTAACCAAACTGTCGTAAAGCTAGAGATGGGTTGTAGGTGATGCCTCCTCTTATGCCTAGAAGTGGTACATTAGGAAACTCCCCACAACGGTCAATGATGGTGACATTCTCCATAGATCTGGAGCACCAATGGATGTCTGAGTGAGAAAGTGACATGATCCTCTTGGACTATCTGAACCCTTGCTCATTCTTTATTACTGAGCGAGGAAGGTGAGAAATAAACCACCTAGAAAGTAAAGGTATGCAGCACATCAAAGTTCCTCTTGCCCTTGTAGTACGGGTGTGAAGAGAATGTAGGATGTCTCCAAGTAAGGTAGGCACTGGATTGTGACTCAGGAATATATTGATGGCATGAACGTCTATGAACTGATCAGGATTGGGGAACAACACTAAGCCATAAATCAATAAGGCTAAGATCTCCTCAAAAGCATCGTAGCTCATAGCCTTCAAGAACATTTGAGCTTTATCCACTAATACCTTGGCAAGAATACCTTTAACTCCACTTCTCGTCTCTAGAACAATGTCAGACTTCTTCAGGTGTAGAGCTGTAGCAATAACTTCTGGTTTAAGCTCCTTCTCTAAGCCTGTGAATGGCTTCTGATCAAGAACAGGTATACCCAGAAGTTTAGAGAATTCCTCCATGGTTGGAACCAGCTGATAATCAGGAAATGTAAAGCAATGGTGCTTAGGGTCAAAGAACTGAAACAGCACACTCATCATGTCTTCACTGAACCCTGAAGTAACTAGATCCAATAAGTGACCATGTCTCTTGTTGAACTGGGAATGATCAGGCACTAGGGAAACCAACTCTTTGAGCTTGGGAGGTATCCCTACAAAGTTGATCCTGATGGTGTTTCTACGAGCAGAAGCCATGACCTGCAACAAAGAACAAAAATAAATCCCTTGGTCCTTGAAATGGTTAGGGAAAATGATATGCTCATGATGCATGATGATGTCATGATGTTATGTTCAATCACAAACATGTGGCACACACAAACAAGTCACACAATTGCCCTAGGTTTAAAGGCTTGCATGAGGTTTAAAGGTAAGTACCCTCCCCTGAAGTTAGATGGTTCATCCTGTCCTACAAAAGTAACCAGGTTCTAAGGGATCTCAATATCATTGATCCTTCACAAGGGTGGTTGTTCAGA
Source organism: Lathyrus sativus (assembly GCA_963859935.3). Taxonomy (NCBI): domain Eukaryota; kingdom Viridiplantae; phylum Streptophyta; class Magnoliopsida; order Fabales; family Fabaceae; genus Lathyrus; species Lathyrus sativus. Next base: position 669,785,817 of record OZ012740.1, read on the forward strand.
AGGCAACTTACTTGCCAACCAAAACCCTCCAAGTTTAAGATCTCAATGAGCGTAGCATCGAGTGTCAACCAACTTCAGTCTGCACCAAAGCCGGTTACCTCACTACTTTCTAAAGGCCAAGATGAGTTAACTAGGGTTCTAAAAGTCAGTTAGTGCATTGACAACATATGGCAGCCTCAATATTATCCTCAACTTGACTTAAGGAATATAAGCACCAACCAGGAAGTCGCACTAACTATGGCCACCAGATCAACCGTATCGATATACGTCGTACAGTTTCCTTGGTCTATTGCCATTTACCTAAGGTACACTAGATCCGGGTTAGGACCTTTCACACATAAGAGCACCCCAACAATATAATAATAAAGCAAACAAGGCAAACAATTTAAAGTGATCTTAATTCCTAAGGGTACCCCTCTTAAATAAATCCCCAGCAGAGTCGCCAGTTCTGTAACACGGTGGGAGAACTGACTTTAAACAATGTTGTGGATAGCAAGAGTCGCCACCGACTTTTATTTTATCCATAAGGAAAGGTTATAAAAGAACAGGAAAGACCTTAGAGAATATTTTGGGTCCGGGGGGTAGGTTATGAAAAGGGAAGGTGTTAGCACCCTTTTCATCCATGGTTATCCATGGGCTCTTAGGTACTTAAGCTCACTTTTGAATTGTTTTGAAAGTGTAGTGTGTGAATAGAAAATTTTCAGAATAGTTAATAAATAATCCATGTAAGGATGTGTTAAGAACTTGTTTGAAAACTTGTTGAAAATTTGTTTAAGTGTGAAAAAGTTTTGAAGTGAGCAAGTATCTAGGAGTAGCCTACCCTAATGTTTTAAGGTCTTTCTTATTCTTTATCCTTTCCTTAGTAAGACTATCCCTACTATAATGGAGTAGGTAGTCCTTACTTTGGATGTTAAGGGACATGTGAGGGACAATTGGATTTTTGAAGGCCATTGTGGGGTGTAATAAGCAAACTAGAGGGACTATCATCATTTTTCGAAAGGGACTCGATTCGTAAAGGCAACCATAAGGGACTTTGATGATTTTCTTTTTGAGGGACTTGCTTTATACACCCCACTTAACCAATATTCATAGGCAACTTGAGGGATATCCTTAAGAAGTGAGACGGCGATTAAAATCGACTTACGTGTGTGAAATGTTTAATTTAATTATCTTATATTAAAATGATCTAATTTATTTTTTTAAATATCATACATATTAGCACTCCCTAATTACTAACCATAATGATAATAATAATTAAGTAATTACAATTTACATCCAAGAGGCAATTACAAAATTATAATAAATAAAAAAAATAACAAATAAGCAAATAAAATATTAGGGTTAGTAAATAATAAGAAAAATTAAATAAGGTTAGTATAAATATAAAGTTAGTGAAAATAATTAGTTGAAACAATAATAATGAGAAAAATAGACAAAGTTAGAAAAAATAATAAGATAGAAATTTCAAAATAATAATAAGCAACAAAATATGATTAGCAATAATAATTAATTAATAACGTGATTAAACATAAGATTTGATTTTTATTTAGAAACATAAATGATTAAATAATTACTATAATATAAAGTTCTAAATATCATAAGATTTGATTTTTATTTAGAAACATAAATGATTAAATAATTACTATAATATAAAGTTCTAAATATCATAAGATTTGATTTTTATTTAGAAACATAAATGATTAAATAATTACTATAATATAAAGTTCTAAATATAACATAATTATAAATTTCTTAATCATTTACAAAAATTTAATTATCTCTAATTATATATTAACAATTATTAAGAAAAATATTTACACATTATGATGAAAACAAATTTTAACTAATCAATAATCACATTCACCAAAATTTTACATTAAGTGTTTATAAGGTTTAATTTTATTTACAAAAATTTACAAGAATTATAATAAATATATACATAGAATCATATAGAAAATTAAAATTAGGTTTTCATATTAATTTGGAAAAAAGATGTTAATGTCATTTATTTTAAAAAAACAGATTTTTATATTACAACAAATTTTAATAAATTAATGATAACAATAATAATAATAATGATAATAATGATAATAATAATAAATAATGATAATAATAATAATAATAATAATAATAATAATAATAATAAAGCAATAATGAATTTTAAATGTGCCAAATAACCCAACAATGTTGCTAACGCAGAAATGCGCTCATCGCAACCAGATCTAAATCGGACGAAACAAAATTTATCGCAAAGAAAAAGAAATTAAGCAAAAAATAGTATTATTGCTCACACAAAAATGCGATCATCGCAACCAGATCGAACTAACACAAATGTCACGCGTCATGCACACAAATGTGCAAACATCGTATCGACATAATTCGATCAAAAATCTTATATATATAAACTCTAACAATTTAAAAATTATATATATATAAACGCAACAGTAATAGATAAAGAAAAAGAAATAACGGTAATAGATGAAGAAAAAGAAATAACGGTAAAAGATGAAGAAAAAGAAACAACAGTAATAGATGAAGGAAAAGAAATAACGGTAAACGATGAAGAAAAAGAAACAATAGTAATGGATGAAGAAGAAAACTAAATAACGGCCAACGGCACTCACTCCTCTTAGGTTTTTTTTTCATTCTCTCCTCTTTTCCAACAAGGCAACATATATATATATAGGGAACAAATTAGGGTTAACACCAAATTGTCAATAATGTCCCTAAAGCCCATTTTAAAGCCCAAACTAAATAATTAGTTAAGAAAAAATAAAATTTAAATAATTTAAAATAATTAAAATAAACTTAAAATAAAAACTAATAATCCTATTGATTCCTAAAAAAAAATATTATAAAAAGAACAAAATTTTTTTCAATATTTTTTTATTTTATGATTTTTTGGATATTTTTATGAATAATTTAGAAAAAAGTGAAAAAAATAATATTTTAAAAAATGATTTAATTAAAATACGAAAATAATAATTAAATAATAATAAAAAACTATTTTTGTTATTTTTTAATGAGAGATAGAAACATTTAGAGTAAAAATAATAAAAAACAAAAAGTGACTAAGGTGAGATTCGAACTCTCAACCTCTCACACTCACAACCCCTTACACATGTCCTCTTGCCAATTGTGTCAGTTTTACTTTTTAGAAAAAAATGCATGCCATATGATATTTATCTGCAAAAAGTCAAACGACTACACAAATTTGTTAGTAATTGATTAAATGCAATGAAATGCGACGACAAATCTTAGGGCAAAATTTGGGGTATTACAGTTATTATGATAATATTTATCACCCAACCTCTCTTTGATGTTGGCAAAAAAAAATCATGAAGTTTGACTTTGGTTTGACCACAGTTGACCTCAGTTTGACCTTTTAACTGCATTGACTGCTTTTGACTTATCTGATCATCTGACTGAGCAAACTTTTGAGAAAAGTCTTGAAACTTGACATGGGGGTTCTTATACACATATAAGATGTTATGAAGCTCACTTGAAGTCTTGGAAGTCCTTTTAGCCTGATTAAAGTCAAAACCCTAGTTTTGGATGCACTGTTTAGGAGGTGCATTGTCTGAGGGAATTGTCAACTCTTCTGACCAATTGTGAATTTTGTGAACCTTGTGAACCTTCTTGGAACATAAAGTCTTGTATTGTGAGGGCAAATTTTGGGGTGCAACAGCGTCTTTTGTCAATCTAGTATTGTATAGAAGCCCATTATAAAAAGTATGGATTGTCACCCAGTCTTCTAGATCGTGGTGAGGACATGTTCTCATCATATCTTTGAATCGTTCCCATGCTTCGTAAAGAGATTCAGTATCTTTTTGTCAAAATCCGTTGATTTGAGCTCTAAGCATAGCAGTTTTGCTTGGCGGAAAATATCTCGCTAAGAAGACGTTCTTCAATTGTTCCCACGTTGTAACAGAGTTGGATGGTAAAGATTGCAACCATGTCCACGCTCTGTCTCTAAGAGAGAATGGGAAAAGACGAAGTCTTATCGCGTCTGGAGTTACTCCATTTGCTTTCACCGTGTCTGCGTATTGTACAAACTTCGTTAGATGTTCGTTCGGATCCTCAGTTGCGTTTCTTGAGAATTGGTTTTGTTGTACAGCTGACAGTAGTGATGGTTTCAGCTCAAAATCGTTTCGGGTAATAGCTGGGGCAGCAATGCGACTTCTAGGCTCCATCTGAGAGGGTGTAGCGTATGCCTTCAGCGGTTTGTTTGGAGGTCCTTCAGCCATGTTTGATTCTTCTTCGGATTTGGGAATGGGAGTGAGAGGATCGGGAATGTTATATTTGAGTTGGTACTCAATGATTCGGCTTCTTAGATGTAAGAAGCGTTCTAGTTCTGCGACTGAAGGTTTCAAGATATCGCCTTGTGGGCGATTACTTGGCATACAATCGACAACACTAGTAAAGGAAAAATGAAAATAATTAACCTAGTCTATACGGTATAACAGAAGGTTACACTATTGACTAAACGGGTCCCCGGCAACGGCGCCAAAAACTTGATCGCGACTTTCTATGTCTAATACAACCTAACTGCAAGTGCACAGTCTATCGCGTAGTAATAATAGATATCGATCCCACAGGGACTCGTAATCAAACTAGTGTTCTCGGGAGCTACTATGTTTAGCTAGGTAGATAATGTTTGAGGGAATAAGATTGTCACTAAAGGGAACTAAGAATGTTAATTAAAGTATAATTAATTGAATCGATATGCAGTGATTATATTCTTCGGGGATTTGACAAGTTACCGGTGTATGAAATATTTTTCAGAGTTTATTTAAGCAGAAAATGGTGATCTGAAGACTCTCGCCTCACGATGGTTATTGACGCTAATCATAATTCTAAGGGCCAAACGTACGCTTTCGTGTCCCATTCGGGGTTAAAATTATTTTTTGGAAATCTCTAAGTTCTAATTCATTTTAAAGTACTTTCGCTGTTATTAAAATGAATGACTAGTGTTTACTATCTGATCTTGCCGCAGCTTTCGCTTGTTGGTTCGTACCTTAATTAATTTCCCACTTTCTTGGCAAAACTACTTTTAAATAAGTTCTCGCTTTCGCGACGAAGTTTATTCAGTAAATTAATTTTAAACACTCAGACCATAAACAACTTTTAAAAAAGACAATTTTCAACCGGTTATTATCAAATCCCTTTCGAATTATTACTACATATCGATTACTTAAATTTAGCTAGACATGGATTTGGGAAAGGTAAAACATAAATAAAAACAATAAATAATAGCATGCATCATAATAAAAACTGGAATTACGATTGAAATGAGAAACCTGTAAATATTCCAATTGACCTTTGGGCAGATCCTCCACAGATGTTGGCAGGATTCTGGTCTTTGTGCCAATTTGATCGTACAACGGAAATAAAAATTACAGAAGGAATGAAAGGCAACAAAAAAATAGGAAAGAAAATAAAACTGAACTTTTGCTCTGGAAATGGAATTGGGCAGCACTTCGTTGTATGAATGCGGCCCTCTTTCTGAGTCCCCCTTCTTCCCCTTTTATAGAAATGGAATTCTAACGGTTATAACTTGAAAAAGTGGACTTTGAGGCAGAATTATCAGGGAGTAGTGGTCCACTATTTGGGACTTGGAACTGCTTCTTTTACGTGAAACTGAAGTGGGGCGTTTTTTGCCTGCATGACGGTCGTCACCCGTGTGACGGTCGTCATGGAGCTGTGACGGTCGTCACAGCAGCAAAATCAGCATTCTGCGCTTTTCATGATGTTTTCACCCGGTTTTCGTCCATATTTCATCTGAGATTGCTTCTTTTCTTCATATTGCCTTGTTTAGACATGATCATCAAATACCTGCAAAACATCAGACAAATAACACGGAAATAACCCGAAATCGGATCGAAAATAGTTAAACTTCAGTTGAATTATGCATCACAATATATATACGATTTCGTGTTATCAAACTCCCCTAAGCTTGAATCTTTGCTTGTCCTCAAGTAAAACAGGAAAAAGTCGGCAAGCACGAGGCAGCTTCTTCGTTCGCAAAGTTGGGAAAAACCGGGATTCTTAGTAAAAACAAAACGAGTACCATGACGACACTGGACTACAAGTCTTCGAAGGTCTCCTTCTTATGCAAATCGGTCCCAGTCATGCTACTGTAGCTTGGTGTCAAGGTTCTCGCAGCAAGTTCACCCTGTTTGTTCTAGCGCAATCACATTAAGCTCGTTGTCCATACACTTTCATGGCAATTCGACCTGTTAGTGAATATGATCTCATTTCTGTTTTGATATTCTTCATTGATCATAAGCTTGTATCATTGATTTTTCAATGAGTTTTCGTGCCGTTGGGCTAAATGCTCGGGTGAGGAGAACCTAACTTAGAAGGAAACGTGTCTTTATAATTTTGGGCTATCTATCTTTCTTTTCATGATTTTTCATCTTTTTGGAGATCATACACTTATTTGCATCGGTCGCTCGCTTAGAAGTGTTTTAGGATGGTGCTGACTGCTAGTATAAACTACTTGGGGCTGAGTTTGCGTAGACACTTGAGACTTTGGTACACGTAGATAGTGAAACCGACTCGCATAAACCGGAGATCTAAGGTGTCAAGATGGTACTGGTTTTGTTAGAATTGTCGTCTCCTCGGAGTTTCAAAACTTGGTTTGAACTCGGGTGCATTCTCGTGATGCTTTTGCTTTTGAGGAACGAACGAAAAAATTTGTTGTTTACGTCGAATAACGTGGGGATGTTTGCGTAACGGAAAAAGGATATATAAACGAGCTTTATTTGCTAAAAATAGAAAATGTTTAAATAGAAATTACGAAAGTCAAAGTACAATGGAATGGGAATAAACGCTCCGCTCCCACACTATCTCAATCAGTGTCCCCACTGATTTGGAAGCATGCGAGAGGGAGATACAACGGAAATGAAAGTATATAGAAACTGAAAATATAGTAAACAAATAAGGAAAATGGATAACTAATTACGTCTTCTGCCTTGGTCATGTCCACGCTTGCGTCCTCTGGCTCTGACCAGGGCGACTCGGTCCTCAAAACTCATAGCTCCGGTGTGGTAGACAGTGTCACGGAGTCCTTCGACCTACAAAGTCAGATTCGCCAAGTTCTCAGTAATGGTTGCTTGGCCGGTTTGAAGTTGTTGCATTTGGGTCCGATGCCAAGCTTCGAACTGCTCTGCTCGCTGATTTTGTTACTGCATCATAGCGAGTATCTGGGCCTGCTGGTCGAGAGAGCGGCGGAGGTCCTCTTCTGAGTAGTCGGGCACTGGACGATGGCGGCGGCGAGAGGATGTACCTTCGGAAGAAGGAGGCTGCGATGCCTCCGGTTGCTCTGGCCTGTCCAACTCAGCTTGGATTTTGTCATCAGAACCTTGGGTGTGGTCCTGAGTTGGACCAGCGGCAGCAGGAGGGGCAGTGAGGTCAAATAACCAGTTGGAACGATCCTCTGGGTGTGTCCGGGTGCATGATGGAAGGATGATGCTTCGGAAGGTTTTGCCACGCACTACCGGGTGGTACTTGCCGTCGGCTCTGGAACGGATGAGGTGAGAGGCTCTGCAGTGGTCGGTGTCAAGGAACACCGAGGGGATGGCATGGAGGTGCTGGAGGCGGTCGCCTAGGTTCAGCCCAAGTGCAATGGCAGTGACAATCCCGCCAAAGTAAAATGGCTTGGAGCCACGGTTACAATTGGCCTGAATGTGGGCCAGGAGGAACGGAGCGGCGTTGATAGGCTCGTTGTTGAAGACGCAGTGGAGGAAGAAGAGCTCTTTCGAGTTCACCTTATGGTTGCTGTCCCTGGCGAAGATTGTGTTGCTCAATGCTCGGTGGAAGTACCGGATGGTCGGGTTATGGATATGCGTGGCGTGCAGAGAATCCCAACCATCGGCATTGATGTCGGTCAACTGGTACCAGAGCGCGAAGGCTTCGTGCTAGAACGGATCGGTGAGGCGGAGGTGAGCATTGTCGCCTCGAGGGAGTTGTAAGATGGCGGCAATCTGGTTCTGGTTCACCTGATAATTTATGCCGAACATCCGGAAGCATGCGGCACCGGAGTGTTGGCTGAGGTCGCCGCTGGAAGTGACGTAGGTAAACGAACTCAGGAACTCGAGAGTGAGTTGTTCGTATGTCGGTAGAGGATTGGTGCATAGGTTCCAGATGCCGGCTCTTTGAAGCATCCAAGTGACGCCTTCAAGGAGTCCGAGCTCCGTGAGCGATGGAATGTATGGATAATGAGTCGGCTGGAGAGACCGTTGATGGAATGCGATGTAGTTGGCCCGCTGTCTTTCGCCAGAGTCACCGTCGCTGAACACAATGTTGCTGATGTATGGGGTTTCGGTATTTCTCGCCATTGTTGGAAGATTGAGGTGGTTCTGAGGATTGGGGTGGTTCTGCGAAGTGGGAAAAAAATGACATAAGTGTGGTAGGAAGTTGAGATGGGAGTTGAAATATATGGTGCAATGTGGGGAAGACGAAAAATTGGAGTGGGGTGGGAGTTCTGATGATTGGAAGTTGAAAGGAGGTGAGTGGGAGAGAAAACGCAACCCCTGTTATATCAGATATCAGTTTTGGGTTCGTGACGGTCGTCACGTATATGTGACGGTCGTCACCCGCGTGACGCTCGTCAGGATCCTGTGACGGTCGTCACAGCAGCAAAATCTGCAGAACGCAGAATTTTGCTCTGAGGGTGTTCTTGCAGTGACTTTTAGGCCTAGTATTGATATGGCAATGTATTATAGCAGCCAATAAACAAAGAATAACGTAAAAACAGAATAATTGAATAAAGACTATAATTGAAATAACAAGAAATTGAAATGATTGTGTGTAGTACATAAAGAAATTAACAATGCGAAAAATCCAAATGATTAAACGAAACTAAACTAAACCAAACTAAACTAAAACTAGTATCTAGTCTTTTCGTGCCTTCAACTCATCGAACTTCCATGCGTAGTAGTCGAGCTGGTCACAGACTAAGTCCATGAAGACTACCAGTTCGCTGTGTATGCCTGTGATGTCATCTTTTACAGTAGTCAGAGCTGCATCAACGTTGTCCAATCGGAGTAGAACAATATCCATTTTGTCGGTGATCTCCTCAGGGATAGGCTCGGGATAGGTGTTGTAGTGCGGAGGAGTCGTAGGGTCTACTTCAGCTTCTGATACAGCATCCTCATAGTACATATAGTCGTGTGCCTCAGAGATGTGGTCACTGTCGTACATATAGTTTTGTGGTGTTGACTGAGGTGAAGGAGGTCCAATAGGCTCATCCAATTCATAAAGCCAGTTGTCCTTGTTGTGGATACTTGTCATCTGATGATTAGGCAGTGTGAATAGTTGGACAGGTTTTTCGTTGATGAGGTACTCATAAGGTCTAGGTCCCATAGTTCCTAAAATGCGCCTGTTAAAGCAGAACTGTATATTCATGGGTCGGATGGTGCCAAAACGAGTGCTTGCATTTAAGTGAAATCTAAGGCCAAGCTCGTGGGCAATCATTGTCACGAGGCCTCCTATAAGAATAGGTGAATGTGGTTCCTGAGTGAGGCGTCTGAAAGATCTCATCATGAAAGGCACTGCATTTACTGTACGTCCCTGGGAAGCACAGAACATGATGAATAACTCCTCTTTAGATATTGTGGTAATATTTTCTTCTTTCCCGAAAAGGGTGTGAGCTAGTATCTTATGGAAGTATCTGAAAGCTGGGTTATGAATATCATAATTATACATTCTGTCTGGTTCAGGGTGATAGTCGCCTGTGATTCTACCCTAGAATTGGTCGAGTTCAAAATCAATATCGTCATCTTCTGCACTGATGAACACATGCGGTCTGCTAGGAAATCCTAGGAGGTTAGCTAGTGATATCCGACTATGGGTTTGGTCCATTCCAAACATTCGAAAGGTAATCAGCTCTGTTTTGGATCCAAAACCATAGTTGGGTAGGTATTTGAAGGAACTAAGGAATTCATAGCTGAGATCCTTATAGGTAGCAAAACGTGTTTTCAAAGCAGTGTTCTCCCAACCCAGTTGATTGAACAGGTATTGAATGCTATCTGTGATTCCTAGTTTATCCATGGTAGACTTATCATAATACAGTGTTAAGGCGATTTCTCTTTCAGTTAGTGCTGCAAATCTTGCCTTTTGAGATAGTCCTCGAAAATGAATCTTTGTGAAGTCGTACTCGGCCATACCCGCAGGTAAGTCGGAGAAAACAGAAGGAATGTTTTGAAGACTTTTAAAATCCTGAAAATTTTAAAACAGAAGTTTGAAGTCAGGATTTTTTAAAAACAAAAAGCGGTAAAAACAAAAGACAAAAAGAGAAAAATAAAAATAGAAATATGAAAACAAACGAAAGTAGAAAGTAGTAGTAATTATAAGTTTAGAGTTTTTGTTAAATTTTCAAAGTAAAATTTTAAATAAAAATGAAATATAGTAACGAGGAAAAATGCGGGAAAAGTTGGGTTGCCTCCCAGTAAGCGCTGTTTTTAACGTCTAAAGCCTGACGATAGCTTGGTGACAAGCTATTCGGGTGTTTGAGCTGGAAGCTCAAGCAATGCTATACTGCAGACTTGAGGGCTGTTTTCGTTCTTATTATAATGTTTTAGACGTTGCCCGTTTACGATTAACGGTGCATTCGTCTTATCGGTAATTTCAACAGCTCCACTCTGAAGTACTTTAGTCACTTCATAAGGTCCAGACCACCTAGATTTTAGTTTACCTGGGAAGAGTTTTAATCTTGAATTAAATAGCAATACGATGTCTCCCACATTGAATTGTTTCTTGACTGAACGTTTATCATGCCACTTTTTAGTTCGTTCTTTGTAGATACGAACATTTTCGTAAGCGTCTAATCGAAGTTCTTCCAATTCGTGTAAGTTCAAGATTCGCTTTTCTCCTGCCTCGGTGTAGTTGAAATTGAGTGTCTTAATGGCCCAGAAGGCCTTATGCTCTAATTCTACAGGGAGATGGCAGGATTTACCGTAAACTAATTTGTAGGGTGTAGTACCTATTGGTGTCTTAAAGGCGGTCCTATAAGCCCATAAAGCTTCTTGTAGCTTTGATGACCAATCTTTCCTTGAGGTAGCAACAGTCTTTTCCAATATCTGTTTTATTTCCCTGTTCGAGACCTATACTTGTCCGCTAGTTTGCGGATGATAAGGTGTAGCTACTCGGTGTCGGACTCCATATTTAGAAAGAAGTTTATCAAATATTCGCGATATGAAGTGAGATCCGCCGTCACTAATGACGAGTCGGGGTACACCAAATCTAGGAAAGATTGTGTTTTTGAAGAGTTTGATTACTACTCGTGCGTCGTTTGTTGGAGCAGCAATGGCTTCTATCCATTTAGACACATAGTCTACGGCGACGAGTATGTAGTTGTTACCAAAAGAAGGTGGGAATGGTCCCATGAAATCTATTCCCCATACGTCAAAGATTTCTACCTCTAAGATTCCTTTCTGAGGCATTTCATCGTGTCGTGAGATGTTGCTAGTTTGTTGGCATCGATCACATTTTAGCACAGCGATGTGAATGTCTTTCCAGAGGTTAGGCCAGAATAAGCCGGCTTGGAGAATCTTAGCGCACGTCTTGGATGTATGATGCGTGTTTTTCGCAAGTGTACGAATCACGTCAAAGTAATATAAAAGATTATCGAATCCACAGAGACCAAGTGTCAATCTATCGTACCTGTTGTTATGGTGTTTATCTAAGGCAACTATTTTTAAGGGTTTTAGTAAGGGTGCAATGGTAAATAAAATTATAATTTTAAATAATAAATAAAAGACAGGCTCGAATGTAATTCACGTAATCAATGATAATCTAGTACTTGTTAATGGAACTACTTATGGGCAATGTTTTCTCCTTTGAAAAGAACTAATTTAACAGGAACTGTCGCTTTCGCGTATTCAGAACCGAGTTGTACTCTCTAATCAACCCCTCCTATTGTCACGGATAAAAAGGTGCGTACTGCGTTAGAGTAGTAAACCTATTTTTAAGAAATATAGTTTCTTAACAAAGTTGAAAAGTATTTTAACCTGGACTTCTTAGCAAAAAGAGGTTCTTATGAACCAGACTCTAAATCTCATAACGCGTCCGAAAATCGTTTTAAAATCTCTTTTCTTTTTAATCTAAAAACTCCTAATGAACTATACAAAGCGCTTTTGGCTGTTTTTGAAATAGTTAAAAACAATTACTTGAATTGAAAGATAAAATAGCCCTTAGGTGTTTCCACGAACAATTATACTGATTACTGGTTTAATTACGATCCTTACATTCTAACCTTTATGGGATTAGTTAGACATGATAAAGTAAATATTCTTTTTATAGTTTTTCATATAAGTAATTTAAAGCGAGTGCGGGAAGTAAACAAAGTAAATGTGCGAGTGCGGGAAATAAACAAAGTAAATGTGCGAGTGCGGGAAATAAACAAAGTAAATGTGCGAGTGCGGGAAATAAACAAAGTAAAGTGCGAGAAAATAAATAAAAGTAAAGCAATGCGGAAAAATAAAATACTAACTGGAATTAAAATGGCGGCAGGATTAACTTCCTCCAGAGTGCTCCAAAACTCGAACCACAGACAGATTACAGACTCGATCACTCGATTGCAGAGGCACCCCGATGTGGAATGGCAACTGCTTTATAACTGATATATGCCTAGAGAATTCTAATTCTGGATGATGAAAAACGAAAATCTAAGGTCCTATTTATAGGAGAAACTGAAAGCGCGAAATGACCGGGACGCCCCTCCACTAAAAAGTGGAGGTTATGGATTTTTGCCTTGTGGCGCCCGCCACAAGGTCATGGCGCCCGCCATGGTCCCTACAGGGGATGATGGAGTGGGGATCGTGGGTCTTGGAGGTTGAGGAGTGGTCTTGAGACGTGGCCACGTCATGGCTAACCCCATGGCGCCCGCCACGGTGGGTGCCGTAAGTGCAAAATGCTGAATTTCTAGGTTTTCGTCCGTTTTCACTCCTTTTTCGCTCCTTTTCCCGATTCAAGCTCCGATTATTATAAAAACCTGAAAACATAAGAAAACAAAGCAATAACAAAGCAAAACAACAATAAAAGCTAAGAATGCATGCGAAATCGGAGTCAGAAATACGGTGAATTTTAGTGTGATCAAATTCTCCCACACTTAAACCTTTGCTTGTCCTCAAGCAAACATTAAAGCTTAAGAAAATATGGTGTCAACACTTGTCTTTGGGCTAAAGGGATTCTAAGTTCAAGTCAGGATGTAGTGACAGATACTAACTAAGTGAACCAAGGGTACCATAGTAACACAAACACAAACTTCAATCCTATATTAACCACTCCATGTCATCCCACGATACCTAGGCCTATCTTCTCATCTTTTTGTGTCCTTTTCATTCAGGCGCAATCACATTAAGCCCGTTATCCGTACATGCTTCATAGTAGAGTGACCGGTTAGTGATTCTGATCCATAACATAAGGTTTCTGGCACATAAGCATGTGTAAACCTGTTTTTATTTCGCCTAAATGTAGCTGCGGGGGATCGGATCGTAATCCGCCCTACCAAGTTCAGTGCCAGATACCTCTGAACCAACTAACAATAGGTGACTTGCAATTTTTTTTCTTTTTGTGGCAAAAATTTTTTCTTCTCTTTTTTTCGGTTTAAATGACTTTGTGAGGGTCACCTATACCAGAGTTTGCCTTTTTTTCTTTTTTTTTATTAGCACTGGATCATTCACTTATATTCATCGGCCCCCTACGTAGAGTATGCTTAGGCCGGAGCTGACTGCTAAAATAAACTACTTAGGACAATTTTTTGAATGATAGTAAAGGCCATGGTGGTGGGGTTTAGGAGTGATTCCTATATTCAAGAGGTCTATGGTGCTAAAATGGTTCTGATGTTTCAAAAAGTTGACCTAAGTCACCACATCCTAATCTAAACCTGTCTCAAAGCCCAAAAAACATGTGAAACAACATTGTTTTCTTTTTTAAAAATTTTCTGGTAAGGCTAAGGAAATGGGAAAAAATGAAGATGAACTAAAAAGACACTATACTGGTGACTCGTCAGACTCATGCATTATCTAAGAAAAATAAATTACTGAAAAGGGAAATAACTGAAAGGAAATTAACTAAAAAGGGAAATAACAGAAAGCAATAAAATCCCCTCCCACACTTAAATCGAACATTGTCCCCAATGTTTCGAAATAAGATAAGGGGGGTAACCTGGAAAAAGACTACTGAGGAGGGGCACTGGTGCCTTCGCCGTCCTGATGTGATGGTCTGGAACGACGGGATCTACTACGATGCTGGTCCCTCCGGTCGAGTCGTGCTGATAAAGCAGCCTGAGCACTCCGGACCTCTCGAAGGTTACCCAAGATGGAACCCTGAGTAGCCTCTACAAGCTGGTAGTGTCGGCTGTTGAACTCTCTCTGACGGTTCTGCTCTAATGAAATATCGTTCAAGGTACGGCAAACGTTGCTATAAGCACGATCCGAAACCAATCGCGATTGTTGCATGAAGCTCGTGTTGTCCGTCAGCTGCTGTGAAATAGTAGAGAGAAGGCCATCACGCCTTTCTTCTCTAGCTGTCATATCACGCCACATCTCCTCGGTGACAAAGAATCCAGGAGCAGTACCTGCAACAGGGTTAGAGGAAGATGGTGCAGTGTGTGACTGTGAAGGACGATGGGGGGACATGTGAGGGATGGGAGACTGCTCTCTCCGATCATACTCATCATCAGTGTCATGTGCCTCCCCATCGGGAATATTAGGAGGAAGTGGACCCAAAACACGTGGAGCATTAAGATCATAGGTCCAGTTCCTTTCATCATGTACATCAGTACGTCTACTGCATGGTAAAGCAACAGATGGGATAGCTACCCCATGAACCATCAACTCATAACCACCTTCTCTCCTTGTTCGGCACAATTTCATGTCTTTCAGAAATTTTAAATTAATTGTGCGAGGAGGTAGTGGTTCAAGTGTAGCTATCTCATCATTCAGGCCAAGAGCCCGAGCAATAGACGTAACAAGCCCTCCAAAAACAATCGGTCCTGTTTTATTAGTAAAAAAAGTCATGTGGGCAAGCATAAACGGGACCGGATTGATGTGGGTTCTAGTGAGGCATCCTTGCAAAAATAGGAGTTCACGAGCATTAACCTTGTTTGGACTTTCCCGGCCAAAAATAGTACATGCCAAAAGAAGTCTAAAAACTCTTATGGCCGGGTTGTGAATGGTCGACGCAAGTATCCCTTCAAAAGAATTAATTGAAGTACTTGAAAGCCTTAGCCAGAAGGTAAATACCTCGGCCGACCATTCAGCATCCAAAGGTGCCTCACAAATCGAACCTTCCCTATGAGGGATTCCTAACAAATCTGCTAGCTCATTGGTACTGAATTCATATTCAATTCCAAACAGTCTAAAAATAGTAGTACCGACAGTGCTAGCAGTGTCAGGACTGACAGTGTATATCAAAGAACTCAAAAACTCAGTTGTCAGCCTCTCATAGGTAGGTTCCTGATTAATGAAAATTTTATGCAAGCCTAGAAATTCTAATAAATTAAAAACACTATGATAAATACCCAAAGCATACAGACAGTTATCGTCGACGTACCTAGTCGAGAGGATTTCTCGACTTTGAAGCCTCTGAATAATTTTCCGTTGCCTTTCGCCCGGTCTTCCATCACGAAGAATAAATCCGTTGAACTCCATTGTTGAAAAGCTCCTTAGGTAGTGAAAATAGTAGAAAAGTGGTTTATGAGGGGAATGATAAAGTTTTGATTTTTTTGGTTTTTGATGGATGAAAATGGAAATGGATGTTGGATATGTTTTATGGATGGAGGGTATTTTGGAAATGGGGGAGCTTTAATGGGGTTCAAGGAGGATTTGGAAGGTTGGAAAAATGGGTTTTTGGTGAAGAAAGGGATGAAAATGGTGGAAATGGGGATTGAATCCCGTATTTGTTTGTTGATACGGTGTGGCGCCCGCCACAGGGCCTATGGCGCCCGCCACAAGGCCAATTCCTGGGCCTTGTGGTTTTGGATCCTCCTTTTGGGCCTTCCTTGCACCTTTGTCTTCCGGGGGGTCTGAATAGCGTTTTCTTCTTCTTTTCAAGGCATTGGCTTGCATATTTTTGTCTTATATATTTTTTTCTTTGCACGACAAAAATAAAATAATTAAAAATCAAAAAAGAAAAAAGAAAAATAAAAATTAGTGCATAATATGTATATATATAAGGAATTCAAAGTGCATGAAAATGTAAAAGCTGCAATAAAGTAAAATATGTCTGGAAATGCGATAAATAAAACGAAGTTAAATACTAGGGTAGTGCTGTCAGGGTGGAATGAGTCATGTGGTAGGTTTCTTATCCTGGCTTGATCCACGAATCTCAGCTATCTCCCTCCGAAGCTCGTCGATCGCCTGATGTAGAGCATCGGTCTCCGAGGCATGAGTGAGATCAGAAACCTGCATCTGTAACTCTAAGTCTGCCACTTCCTGCTTGAGCAGGGCAGTCTCCTTGCGGAGCTCATAAATCTGTGTTTGTAGGTCAGGTGGCTGCAGAGACATATTGTTAGACATAACAGTGATTCGGGGAGTAAGAGGTGTAGGAGTGTACTCAGCGGCGGGAGGCGATTTCGGCTCTTCGACAGTCTCTCCATAACCCTCTAGAGCATAACTCCAATTGGCAGGATCATGGACACTGGTCATCAGCGGATCTGGTAATGTAAAGTAGTGTATCGCTTCACCGTCGATCAGCAATCTAAACATGTTGGGCTCAAAAGAAGCCCTCCTCATCAGTCCTCTATCAAGACAAAAATCAATATCCAGGGTGGTGTAGCAGCAGAAGGTCCTGAGGTGCAATAGCTTGCGAGACAAACCCAATGCAGTAGCAATCTGTGTAACAATCCCACCGACATGGATGATTCCTACTGATGATCTGGCAACACTAGCAAGGCCCTTCAGTAGAAAGTTGCCACAAGCAACAGGGCGAGACTGAGTCGCACAAAACAGTAGGAAAATCTCCTCTTCACTTAGCAGTGTCTCTGTATTTGGAAAACCTAGGAAAGAATGTGCTAGAATCATCTGGAAGTACCTCAATGCAGGGTTGTGGATTACCTGAGAAAACTGGGTAGAAGGATCTTGGCTCCCTCCGCCTGATATTTTAGTCCAAAACTTTTCCACTTCTCTGCTCATAAAATACCCCATCGGAGTCTCTGGAATAGCATCAGGAGTAGTCTGGAAACCTAGTAAATCACCAAACTCTTTGTGAGAGAATGAGTAGTCAATCCCGAACAACCTGAAAACAGCGAGTCCATCGGGTCCAGCCCAAGGGTCATGATGAAACGAGCTGAGGAACTCAAGAGTCAAGTTCCTATAAGTGTTGTTCCTGTCGTCAAATTGGTCCCACTGGAGTTGATGGCATAAAAATCTGACGCTTGGCTCTATCCCCAAGGCATCCATGCAGTCATGGTCAGGGTACCTGGTAGGAGCCATAGGGCGTCTCATGTGAACATAGTAACGCTCTCTCTGTGCATCATCTCTAAAGGCCACGTGCATGTCATCAAGGTTCTACATTCTGTACAAGGTTAGCAAACAAGTCCTGAAAGCACATAAAACATTCAATCGTGAGTCCTGACATAATAATAAAATAAACAAATTAAAATAAAGTAAAAATAAAAAGTACAAAAATAAGAAAAACCATGGGTTGCCTCCCATGCAGCGCTTGTTTAACGTCATTAGCTCGACGACCGATATTTAAACATCATTGGAAGGATATGGTGGATCACTCAGAGTATGACAGGTGTATGTTGTTGGAATGTCACCTCCTTCGTAGGGCTTCAACCTCTGTCCATTGACTATGAACGGTTTACATGTTTGGTTCTTGATTTCAATAGCACCGGATCTCAGGATCTTAGATACTTCGAAAGGGCCAGTCCATCTCGAACGGAGTTTACCTGGAAATAGTCGTAACCTAGAATCGAACAGGAGAACAGGATCGCCTATTTTGAAGTCTCTTCTTATGATTCTTTTGTCATGCCAAGCTTTTGTTCTTTCTTTGTATATGATGGCATTTTCGTAGGCAGATTGTCTGAGCTCTTCTAATTTGTGGATATCAAGGATACGTTTCTCACTAGCTGTCAAGTAATCCAAATTCAAAGTTTTGATGGCCCAATAGGCCTTATGCTCCAACTCAAATGGTAAGTGACATGATTTTCCATAGACCAGTTGATAAGGGGTTGTTCCTATAGGAGTTTTGAAAGCGGTTCTATAGGCCCATAATGCTTCTTGAAGTTTCTGCGACCAATCTTTTCTAGATATAGAGACAGTCTTCTCGAGGATTTGTTTTATCTCCCTATTAGATACTTCCACTTGTCCATTGGTCTGTGGGTGGTATGGTGTTGCTACTATATGCTTAACTCCATACTTGCTTAAAAGTTTATCAAATATTCTCGATATGAAGTGTGATCCTCCATCACTTATGACTAAACGGGGTGTTCCAAACCTGGGAAATATATAATTCTTGAATAATTTGATGACTACTCTGGTGTCGTTTGTGGGTGCGGCGATAGCTTCAATCCATTTAGACACGTAGTCAACAGCTACTAATATGTACTGATTTCCAAAAGATGGTGGGAACGGTCCCATAAAGTCTATCCCCCATACGTCGAAGAGTTCTACTTCTTGGATATTTCTTAACGGCATTTCATTACGTCTTGAAATATTTCCTGTGCGTTGGCATCTGTCACACTTGACAATGAAAGCATGGACATCACGCCACATAGTAGGCCAGAATAGGCCAGCTTGAAGAATCTTGGCGTAGGTCTTAGATGTGCTTGCATGTCCACCATAGGGTGCAGAGTGACAATGCTCAATTATATTATTTACCTCTTCTTCTGGAACACAACGGCGGAAAATGCCATCTTTACCTCTCTTGAAAAGAAATGGATCGTCCCAATAGAAGTTTCTCACATCACTATAGAACTTCTTCTTCTGGTAGTAGTTTAGATCAGGGGGTATGATGTCAGCGGCTAGGTAATTAACAAAATCTGCATACCAAGGTACATTGCTTATAGCTAAGGATTTATGAAATTGCTCATGAGGGTCTGGGTTATCATCTTCAATGGTTTCTAGTTGGGCTATCAGTCTATCGTAGGCAAAATCGTCATTTATGGGTACTGGATCAGGTTTCAGGTATTCTAGCCTAGATAGGTGATCAGCTACCACATTATCAGTGCCTTTCTTGTCACGGATATCCAAATCAAACTCTTGTAATAATAGAATCCATCGAAGTAACCTAGGCTTGGCATCCTTTTTGCTTAGTAAGTAACGAATGGCAGCATGGTCGGTGTAAACTATAATCTTGGCTCCTACTAGATAAGATCTAAATTTGTCTATTGCAAAAACTACAGCTAGGAGCTCTTTTTCGGTTGTTGCGTAGTTGAGCTGTGCAGCGTCTAGGGTTCTACTGGCATAATAAATCACATGTAACTTCTTATCTTTTCTCTGACCTAGAACGGCTCCAACAGCATAAGTACTGGCGTCACACATTATCTCAAACGGTTCCGACCAATCAGGGGGTTTCATTATAGGTGCTGAAATCAGAGCTTGCTTCAGAAGATTAAATGCTTCAGTACATTTTTCATCGAAGATGAACTCAGCATCTTTCATTAAAAGACCAGTTAAGGGCTTTGTTATTTTGGAGAAATCCTTGATAAAACGTCGGTAAAATCCGGCATGTCCAAGAAAACTTCTTATCTCCCTGATAGTCTTCGGCGGTTTTAGATTCTCTATGACTTCTATTTTTGCTTTATCTACCTCTATACCTTTTTCGGAAACTATATGTCCTAAAACAATCCCTTCGGTGACCATGAAATGACATTTTTCCCAATTTAGCACAAGGTTTACCTCCACACATCTCTCCAGGATTTTCTCAAGGTTGACAAGACAATTTTTGAAATCTGACCCACAAACTGAGAAATCGTCCATAAATACTTCCATGATTCCATCCAAATAATCAGCAAAGATAGACATCATGCAGCGTTGGAAAGTTGCAGGAGCATTACAAAGTCCAAAAGGCATTCTTCTATAGGCAAAGGTTCCAACTGGGCATGTAAAGGTAGTTTTTTCTTGATCTTCGGGGTGAATAGGTATTTGGAAGAATCCTGAATATCCATCTAAATAACAAAAGTAAGAGTGTCTGGCTAGGCGCTCCAACATTTGGTCTATGAATGGTAATGGGAAATGGTCCTTCCTAGTTGCTTTATTTAATTTTCTATAATCTATGCACATACGCCAACCTCCATCAGTTCTTTTTGCTACAGGTTCGCCCTTCTCGTTTTGCACGACTGTGATGCCTCCCTTTTTAGGTACTACATGCGTAGGACTCACCCATTTACTGTCCGAGATCTGATATATTATACCTGCCTCTAGTAACTTAAGAACTTCAGTCTTAACTACAGTACTCATTATAGGATTTATTCTACGTTGGTGTTCTCTAGAAGGTTTTGAATCTTCT
The DNA here is from genome assembly GCA_963859935.3 of Lathyrus sativus. NCBI lineage: Eukaryota > Viridiplantae > Streptophyta > Magnoliopsida > Fabales > Fabaceae > Lathyrus > Lathyrus sativus. The sequence goes on from OZ012740.1 coordinate 669,806,280, forward strand.
TCAAGCAAAATCCGATGCATGCATACGGATGGGCTTATTCCTTTTAGATCAGAGATCTTATATCCTAAGGCTGAGGGGTACCTACGTAAAACTTCTAATAATTGATCGGTTTCTTCTTGGTTTAAGGTAGCACTGACTATAACTGGACGGTTCATATCTTCATCAAGAAATTCATATCTCAGGTTTTTAGGCAGTTCCTTAAGTTTTACGGTCGGTTTTATAGGGCAAGGCATAGGATCTGGGGTAAGAGATAAACATTCGTGAAGGTTATCATCAATGTAGGGTGTTTTATAATTGTCATCTTCCAAAATAAGGGTTGATGGCAATTTTATAGATTCAGTTTCTTCTTCTTGTTCTAATTCCCTAATACATTCTTCGATGATATCTAAGGCATAACAAGAATCTCCTATCACAGGTGCCATAAGAAACTTTGACAATATAAATTCTATCTTCTGGCCACCTACCTCAAAAGTTAGTTTTCCCTTTTTAACATCTATTACGGCTCCAGCAGTCGATAAGAACGGTCTACCTAGGAGGATTGGTATGTCGTCATCTTCTTTAATGTCCATGACAACAAAATCAGTAGGTATAAACAGCTGACCTATCCTAACAGGGACGTCTTCAAGTATGCCTATAGGGTATTTGATGGATCTATCGGCTAATTGAAGTGACATCTTAGTAGGTTGTAATTCTCCTAAGTTTAATCTCTCACAAACTGCTAAAGGCATTAAGCTCACACTAGCTCCTAAGTCTAGAAAAGCTTTTTCGATGACATGATTCCCCAAAACACAAGGAATGGAAAAATTTCCGGGATCTTTATCTTTCTTTGCTAACCTATTTTCGGAAATAGAATTACATTCCACGGGTTTCGGATCTTCGAGTCTACGTTTATTTGTAAGTATGTCTTTGAGAAACTTAGCATAAGAAGGTATTTGGGTGATGGCTTCTGTAAAGGGGATTTCTACGTGAAGTTTTTCTATAACCTTAACGAATTTTTGATATTGATTATCGATTTGGGTTTTCTTTAATCTTTGAGGGTAAGGTATTGGTGGTTTGTATGGCGGTGGCGGTACATAGGTTTTATTTTTAGGTTCTTCTCCTTTTTCTTGACTTTCCGGGGTTTCAGGCTTCTCTGGTTCCTTTTCCTCATTCCTCTCAGAAGTTTCGGGCTCACTTAATCTAGGGTTTAAAGGTTCCTTATAAGCGGTTCCACTTCGTAGAGTAATGGCATTAGCTTGCCCTTTCGGGTTTTGTTGAGGTTGTCCAGGGAACTGTCCTCCAGGTGTAGTCTGTGGGGCTTGGTTTAACGCTACCTGAGAGATCTGGGTTTCAAGCATCTTATTATGAGTAATAATTTGATCAACCTTGGTTCCTAACTTGGTAATTAGTTCGTTAACATGGACGTTATGGTTCATGAACTCTTTGTTTTGTTGTTTTTGAGCAACGATAAAATCTTTTACAACTTCCTCAAAGCTCGGGCTAGGTGGTACAGGTTGCATAGGTTGATTTGTTCTAGGGGCTTGGTAACCTTGTTGTCTCGGAGGTGCGGTATTTTGGATAGGGTTATTATTTTTGTAGGAGAAGTTTGGGTGATTCCTCCATCCAGGGTTATATGTGTTTGAAAATGGGTTCCCTTGGGTATAGTTCACTTGCTCAGTGTTGGTTTCATTCAACAGATTGCATTCGGCGGATTGGTGTCCTTGCGTTCCACATATCTCACAATTCGGCGAAACTGCGGCAACAGTATTCGGAGTTGTACACATATGTTCGACTCTAAGGGCCAACGCGTCCATTTTAGCCTGCATCATGTCTATAGAGCTTAGCTCATGTATTCCTCCTTGGGCTTCCTTCTTTTCCACTGTCGCTCGTTCTACTCCCCATGATTGATGGTTTTGGGCCATATCCTCGATAAGGGCACTAGCTTCAGGGTAAGGTTTGTTCATCAGTGCGCCACCAGCGGCAGCGTCGATGGTCATTTTAGTGTTATAAAGAAGTCCATTATAGAAGGTTTGGATGATTAGCCAATTCTCTAGGCCATGGTGTGGGCATGCTCTTAATAGTTCTTTATATCTCTCCCAGGCTTCGAACAACGACTCTCCTTGGTGTTGGGTAAATCTAGTTATTAGGTTTCGAAGAAGAGCGGTCTTACTTGGGGGAAAATATCTAGCAAGGAAAACTTTTCTAAGGTCATCCCAAGTTGTTATTGAATTGGGTGGAAGGGAATCTAACCATGATAGAGCTTTATCTCTGAGGGAAAAGGGAAATAATCTTAAGCGTATTGCCTCAGGAGAAGCTCCATTGGTTTTAAAGGTGTCTGCTAACTGAAGAAAGTTTTTTAAATGTTGGTTTGGGTTATCAGTAGCGAGACCTGCGAATTGTCTCTGTTGCACTAATTGCAGCAGGGATGGTTTAAGTTCAAAATTATTGGCTGGGATAGCGGGGTTTACTATACTGGAACTAGGTTCCTCGTTTGATGGTTGGGCGAAGTCCTTAAGAGGTCTTCGGTTTTGATCTTCGGCCATAGCTCTCCTATTCCTATGGAAAAACAAACGCGCGCGAGCGTAACGTTCAGGTTCAGCTAGAGGGTCTACTAAAATTCCGGCACTGCGAGTCTTTCGCATTGACCGGTGGGTAACAACCTTAGTCTAAACGGTATAACTACAGGGTAATGAAATTTGACGATATTGGTCCCCGGCAACGGCGCCAAAAACTTGATGCGTGTTTTTCGCAAGTGTACGAATCACGTCAAAGTAATATAAAAGATTATCGAATCCACAGAGACCAAGTGTCAATCTATCGTACCTGTTGTTATGGTGTTTATCTAAGGCAACTATTTTTAAGGGTTTTAGTAAGGGTGCAATGGTAAATAAAATTATAATTTTAAATAATAAATAAAAGACAGGCTCGAATGTAATTCACGTAATCAATGATAATCTAGTACTTGTTAATGGAACTACTTATGGGCAATGTTTTCTCCTTTGAAAAGAACTAATTTAACAGGAACTGTCGCTTTCGCGTATTCAGAACCGAGTTGTACTCTCTAATCAACCCCTCCTATTGTCACGGATAAAAAGGTGCGTACTGCGTTAGAGTAGTAAACCTATTTTTAAGAAATATAGTTTCTTAACAAAGTTGAAAAGTATTTTAACCTGGACTTCTTAGCAAAAAGAGGTTCTTATGAACCAGACTCTAAATCTCATAACGCGTCCGAAAATCGTTTTAAAATCTCTTTTCTTTTTAATCTAAAAACTCCTAATGAACTATACAAAGCGCTTTTGGCTGTTTTTGAAATAGTTAAAAACAATTACTTGAATTGAAAGATAAAATAGCCCTTAGGTGTTTCCACGAACAATTATACTGATTACTGGTTTAATTACGATCCTTACATTCTAACCTTTATGGGATTAGTTAGACATGATAAAGTAAATATTCTTTTTATAGTTTTTCATATAAGTAATTTAAAGCGAGTGCGGGAAGTAAACAAAGTAAATGTGCGAGTGCGGGAAATAAACAAAGTAAATGTGCGAGTGCGGGAAATAAACAAAGTAAATGTGCGAGTGCGGGAAATAAACAAAGTAAAGTGCGAGAAAATAAATAAAAGTAAAGCAATGCGGAAAAATAAAATACTAACTGGAATTAAAATGGCGGCAGGATTAACTTCCTCCAGAGTGCTCCAAAACTCGAACCACAGACAGATTACAGACTCGATCACTCGATTGCAGAGGCACCCCGATGTGGAATGGCAACTGCTTTATAACTGATATATGCCTAGAGAATTCTAATTCTGGATGATGAAAAACGAAAATCTAAGGTCCTATTTATAGGAGAAACTGAAAGCGCGAAATGACCGGGACGCCCCTCCACTAAAAAGTGGAGGTTATGGATTTTTGCCTTGTGGCGCCCGCCACAAGGTCATGGCGCCCGCCATGGTCCCTACAGGGGATGATGGAGTGGGGATCGTGGGTCTTGGAGGTTGAGGAGTGGTCTTGAGACGTGGCCACGTCATGGCTAACCCCATGGCGCCCGCCACGGTGGGTGCCGTAAGTGCAAAATGCTGAATTTCTAGGTTTTCGTCCGTTTTCACTCCTTTTTCGCTCCTTTTCCCGATTCAAGCTCCGATTATTATAAAAACCTGAAAACATAAGAAAACAAAGCAATAACAAAGCAAAACAACAATAAAAGCTAAGAATGCATGCGAAATCGGAGTCAGAAATACGGTGAATTTTAGTGTGATCAATGTACTAGCATGACCATCATACGGTGCTGAATGGCATTGGGAAATGATATTTTCTACTTCTTCCTCTGGGACACAGCGACGGTATATGTTGTCGGCCCCTCTCTTGAAGAGTAGAGGTTCGTCCCAATAATAGTGTTTCAGATCGTGGAAGAATTTCTTCTTTTGCTGATAAGTGAGATCCGGTGGAAGCACGCCTGCAGCGAGGTAATTAACGATGTCAGCATACCAAGGTAATGTGACTTGGGCATAGACGGCTTCTACAGCTTTTTCGAATTCTGGATCTTCCGAGATTGAGTTGGGTATGTCACTTTCTAATTTGGCTATCAGACGTTCGTACGGGAAATCGTCGTTTATCGGTACTGGTTCGTGTCTGATGCCTTCTATTCGGGATAAGTGATCTGCAACAACGTTCTCGGTTCCTTTCTTATCTTTGATTTCTAAGTCAAACTCTTGTAATAACATGATCTATCTTAATAGTCTTGGTTTGGCATCCTTTTTGCTTATTAGGTACCTAATGGCAGCGTGGTCTGTGTATATGATAATTTTTGCTCCTACTAAGTAAGAACGGAATTTGTCAAGCGCAAATATAACTGCTAGAAGTTCCTTCTCTGTGGTAGCGTAGTTCATTTGGGCAGGATCTAAGGTTCAACTGGCATAGTAGATGGCATGGAGTTTCTTGTCCTTCCTATATCCTAGAACTGCGCCTACGGCATAATCACTTGCATCGCACATGATTTCGAACGGTAGTCGCCAATCGGGTGGTTGCATAATCGGTGCAGTGATAAAGGTTGATTTTAATGTTCCGAATGCTTTTAAACAGTCATCGTCGAAGACGAACTCAACATCTTTCATCAACAGGCCGGTCAAAGGTTTTGTGATTTTTGAAAAATCTTTTATAAATCTTCTGTAGAAACCGGCATGTCCTAGAAAACTCCGTATTTCTCGTACGGATTTTGGGGGTTGGAGATCTTTTATAATCTCTATTTTAGCTTTGTCGACCTCAATTCCTTTATCTGATATGACATGTCCTAGAACTATTCCTTGTCGGACCATAAAATGACATTTTTCCCAATTTAGGACGAGGTTCACTTTTACACAACGTTCTAATACCATTTCTAAGTTTTGTAGGCATCCTTCGAAACTTTGTCCACATACCGAGAAATCGTCCATAAATACTTCCATGATGTCGTCTATGAAATCTGCGAAGATTGCCATCATGCATCTTTGGAAGGTTGCTGGAGCATTACAGAGTCCGAACGGCATTCGGCGGTAAGCAAAAGTACCATAAGGATAGGTGAATGTAGTCTTTTCTTGGTCATCAGGATGAATGGGAATTTGGAAAAATCCTGAATAACCATCTAGATAGCAGAAATATGAATGTTTGGCTAATCTTTCCAACATTTGGTCTATGAAGGGTAACGGGAAATGATCTTTTCGTGTGGCCTTGTTAAGCTTTTTATAATCAATACACATCCTGCTTCCAGTCACGACTCTTTTTGTTATTGATTCGCCTTTTTCGTTTTTAACTACTGTGACTCCTCCTTTCTTCGGTACGACATGAACTGGGCTAACCCATTCACTATCGGAGATTGGATAGATGATTCCTGCATCTAGCAATTTCTTTGCTTCATCTCTGACTACAGTGCTCAGGATGGGGTTCAGTCTCCTCTGATGCTCTCTAGAGGTTTTAGAGTCTTCCTCTATTGTAATTCGATGCATACAGATTGAAGGTCTTATACCTTTTAGATCGCTTATGTTATAGCCTAACACGGTGGGGTACTTCTTTAGGACTTCTAATAGCTTTTCGGTTTCTGGTTGTCCTAAGTCGGCGTTAACTATCACTGGTCTTTTTAGTTCATCGTCTAGAAATTCATATCTAAGGTTTTTGGGTAATGTTTTAAGTTCTAAAGATGGGTTCTTCGGACCTGGCATATGGTTTGGAGTCAGTGCTAAGCTTTCGCTTAGGCTGTCGTCTTTATACGGTTTACGCCAATCATCGTCTTCAGAAATATCGGGTATTTGAATCTTTATTATTTCTGAATACGTGGTCTCTTCATTTTCAAGTTCTCTTATGCATTCGTCAATTTCGTCTACTAAATAGCAGGTATCGTCTATGGCTGGTGCTTGTAAGAACTTGGTGAGAATGAACTCTATCTTTTCTTCTCCTACTTTGAATGTTAGCCTTCCTTTCTTCACGTCTATAATAGCTCCGACTGTAGCTAGGAATGGTCTTCCTAGGATAATTGGGGTAACAGTTTCCTCCTTGATGTCCATGATTATGAAGTCGGTTGGGATGTAGAATTGTCCTATGCGTACTGGAACGTTTTCCAGTATTCCGACGGGGTATTTTACTGATCGGTCAGCTAATTGTACGGACATTTTGGTTGGTCTGAGGTCTCCCATATTCAGCTTTTTGCATATAGATAAAGGCATAACACTGATACTGGCTCCTAAATCGCATAGAGCTTTGTCTATTACGAACTTTCCTATGACGCAAGGTATGGAGAAACTACCTGGGTCTTTTAATTTAGGAGGCATGCGGTTTTGAATTATAGCGCTACACTCTGCAGTAAGTGTAACTGTTTCGTTATCCTCGATCTTTCTCTTATTCGACGGGATTTCTTTGAGAAATTTAGCATCTTGGTTAGAGTCTTGCAAAATAGTTGTAGTTACTCGTAGCTCTGATATTGTAGAATTGGATGAGGATCTTCATTTCTTAATTGTTGAAACTTGAATTAATTACTTAAGTTATTGATATTCTGGTATTTTGATTATTATCCTTTCCTTGAAAGAAATGTGGAGTGTTGGTGTGTAATACCCTAATGTTATAATAACCTAAATGACTAAGTTTTTGAAAATGAAATTTTTCTCCGGGGTTTTTAGGGTGTTACACTAAGAGCAACAGACACCTGCTTTTTACATTACCATGAAACTAGAGCATTGCCGAGTTTGTGATATGTTCCACTTGTGTTTTTTTTATCTATTTTACAACTCGCATAATTCGAGACAGACAAACTACTAAATCACATGCATTACCTTTTAGATACCATATGCTAACATTTTTGGTTCCTTTCAAATACTTCATGATCCTCTTTACAGAAGATATGTGAGATTCCTTTGGACATGATTGATAATGAGCACATAGACATACACAAAACATTATGTCAGGATGACTAGCAATTAGATAAAGTAATGAACCAATTATACCTAGATATTTTGTAATTTTTATTGGCATACCAGACTCATCTTAATTTATGTATCTACTCGAACTCATTGGAGTTACAATCACTTTGAAATTATCGATGTAAAATATTTTTAGAACTTCTTTGCAATATTTTTATTGATCGATGAATATTCCATTATTTGTTTGTTTAATTTGCAACCCAAGGAAGTAGTTCAATTTTCCTAATGGACATCTCAAGTTCACCTTGCAACATTGTTAATAATTCTTCCCATAAAGATTCGTTTGTGGATCCAAAGATAATGTTGTCTACATAGATTCACACCAATAATGTATGATTATAAATTCTCTTGATAAAGAGTGTTAATTATAAATTCTCTTGATAAAGAGTGTTGAAGCCTCGTTCATAAATGATGTTGATTATCCTATCATAACATGCCCTTGGTGTTTTCTTTAATCCATAGATAGATTTCTTGAGTTTGTACGCATGTGAGGGGTTCTTGAAAACTAAAAATCTTGGAGTTTGACTTACATAAACTTCTTCAGAAATGTAACATTCAAGAATTCACTTTTTACATACATCTGGTACAACATCAAATTCAAAGAACAAATGTATGCCAACAATAATCCAATAACTTCTAGTCTAGCAACATGAGAAAATGTTTCACCAAGGTCTATTCCTTCTTCTTGATTGTAGCCTTGGGCCACTAATCTTGCCTTATTTCTAATAATGGTACCATTTTCATCTAGCTTGTTTTTAAAAACCCACATTGTGCCAGTAATATGCTTAGCTTTTGGCCTTGGAATTAAATCCCAAACTTTATTTATTTCAAATTGATATAGTTCTTTTTGCATAGCTAGAATCCATTGATCATCATCTACACATATTTAATTTTAGAAGGTTCGATTTGAGAAACAAAAGCCATATTTAGACATGCATATTTAAGATTAAGATTAGTGGATACTCCCTTACTAACATCTCCAATTGTGTTGACAATTGGATGATCTCTATGAGTCCTCCATTCTTGAGGTAGATTGTTGTGATTCTCTACTTGTTGTAACCTTTCATATTATTGTCTTGATTGTTCAACATTATTATCATTGGTATTGACTTCATATGGTACTTCATCTAAATCGTCATCATTAACATTGACAATTTTATCCTCCTTAGAGGGGTTAGTTTCATCAAAGGACACGTGAATTGATTCTTCAACTACAAGTGTTCTTTCATTGAAAATTCTAAAGGCCTTTCTAGATAAAGAATAACCAAGAAATATATCTTTTTCGTATTTTTCATCAAACTTACCTAGGTTATCCTTGTCGTTGTTTAAGACAAAGAATTTGCACCCAAAAACGTGTAGATGAGAGATATTTATATTTCTTTCCTTATATAGCTCATATGGAGTTTTTTTCAAGATATGTTTAATCGTCAATCAATTGCTTACATAACAAGTTGTACTTAGCACATCAGCCCAAAAGTATTTTGTTAAATTTGATTTACTTAACATTGCGTTTGCAAGTTCCTCCAATATGATCTATTCTTTATTTTAATCACACCATTTTGTTGCGGAGTTCTTTGTGCAAAAAAATTATGAGAGATACCATTTTCATCGTAAAAATATTCAAAGAGAGAGTTTTGAATTTCTCCTTCATGATCACTTCTAATTGATACTATCTTTGATGATTTCTCGTTTTAGACTAGATTAGCGTAATTTTTAAATGCTCTGAAAGCTTCATTTTTATGATCTACGAATAAATTTCAAGTGAATATTGAATAATTATCAACAATTATTAGTCTATAAGAGTTACCACCAAATATTTTAGCCCTTGAATGACCAAATAAATCCATGTGTATCAATTGAAGGGGTCTTGAAGTTGAAACAATATTTTTTGGCTTAAAGGAAACCTTTGTTTTCTTACCCTTTTGACAAGCATCACATAATTTATCTTTTATGAATTTCATCTTTGGTAAACCAACGACAAGATCATGTTTGACTAATTTATTTAAATTATCCATATGGATATGAGCAACTCTCTTGTGCCAAAGCCATGCATTATTATTATTATTATTATTATTATTATTATTATTATTATTATTATTATTATTATTATTATTATTATTATTATTTACCAAAATACATTTTAATTTCAAAGATAAATCATCAATATAAATCATAAATATATTATTGCTCCTCTTACCAACAAGTTTGACTTATTGAAATATTTCATCTGGTATAATGCATGCAGCCTTATTGAAATTTATCTTAAGGCCTTTATCACATAATTGACTTATACTCAAAAGTTTATACTTTAGGCCATCAACATACAAGATATCTTTAATGCTCGTAAATGGTGGTGTACCTACTTTTTCAATGTCAAGAATCCTCCCTTTGTTATAGACTCCATAGGTGCCAAATCCTTTTGGTTTTAGAGTCAAGTATTTAAACTTTGATTAGTCTCATGTAATGTGTTTGGAGCATTCAGTATCAAGATACCACATGTTGGTGGTGACCTTTAAGCATTCCTACAAAACAAATTAAAATTTTCTAGATACCCAATTTGCTTTAAATCCTTGTGGGTTAGCTCATTTCTTCACCCAAATATACTTTCCACTTGGAACAATAATGTTTCTAAAATAACATGTATTTAAGGTATAACCCTATAAATTACCATAAAGACATGTTGGTGCATTGAAAGATTTATTTTTATTTGAATTATTAATATTGTTCTTTACAAAAGTCTGTCTTGAACCACCTTCTAGGTTTGAAACTTAAGTATTTGTAGATTTTACAAAGATAGTATTGGTTAAGTGAGGTTTATCAAATTTTTAATACCCAAGACCACTCGTATCGTTTGTATAACTTTCCTACTCAAGAACCTTTCCAAATCAATTTGGCATTTTTTATATTTTGTAATCACTTGATTTAAGTCAACAATTTTCATTTCAAGAGATTTGCATTTAGTGCAAGTCGAATCCTTAAATTTGTCTAATTCCATTTGCATGGTATATTAGTTTTACTTTCTAGACATAGAATAATTTTTTTTACATTGTTTAGATAGTGTTAAACATTAAGCATGCAATTCAAGGAAAGTATTTTGTAACTCATTATGTGATGGTTTACTATTTGTTTCAAAATCACTAACCCCATTTTCTTCATAATCGAATTTGTGTGAAGCCATCAATGTGAAGTATGACATTTTCTCATTTTCTGAATCGAAAGATGAACTTACTTCGTTGTCCTCCCATGCAATATAAGTCATCCTTGGTTTGAAGTCTTTCTTTCCTTTGAAGCTGTTTTTCTTTTCAAGAGATGGACGGTCTACTTTGATGTGGCCTTTCTTACCGCATTCAAAACATGTGAAGTTTTGGTTTGATGTTGAAGTCTACCTTCTCTTTGCAAACTTTCTTCCTTGTACAAATTTTATGGTCTTGTCTTTCTTGAGGAATTTTCCAAACTTCTTTATTACTAAGGTAATATTTTCATCGTCCTCCGAATCATTATCTTAAACAAATGTTGTTGAGTCTACCTTCAAAGAGATATTCTTATGTTTATTTTCTTGTTCTTCATGCTTCTCAAAATGTCCAAGTTCAAGTTCATGTTATTGGACTTAGCCAAATAGTGTTGCCGAATTCATCTTGGATAAACTCTTCTTTTCAAAAGTTAATACTACCTTCAGTTTCCACGCTCTTTTAAGGATCTAAGAACTTTTAGATTCATTTCATCATTGGTGAATATTTTTTCAAGCATGGTCAAATGATTTATCAAACGAGCGAACCTCTTTTATAAATTCATAATTTTTTCTTCAAGAAGCATTCTAAACATTTCATATTACTGTGTGTGTGTGTTTGTGTGTGTGTGTGCGCGTGTGTGTGTGTGTGCGTGCGCGTGTGTGTGTGTGTGTGTGTGTGCGCGTGAGAGAGAGAGAGAGAGAGAGAGAGAGAGAGAGAGAGAGTATGTGTGTGTGTGTGTGTGTTTAGTCTATATCTTTTCACTTCCTCCATTCCTTCGGGTGTGACTTTCAAGGTATCCCAAATTTCCTTAGCGGTTTGACATTTTTATATCCTAAAGAATTCATCCATTTATAGTGAAGATGCTAATATATATTTTTATTTATTATCATGAAGAATTTTCTTATTGTCATCTTCATTCCATGCATCTTCAAATTTTGGTTTACTAACACTTTCTACAAGAACGATTGGGATGTATGGACCATTTTTATTAGATTTCCATATATCATCCACATGAGATTCAAAAAACTATTGCATCCTAATTTTTCAAAAGTCATAGTGTTCAACAAAAAAACATAAGAGTTTATTTAAAATACCGCAATCTCCTTAAAATGCTTTTTAGGAATACATTTTTACCCGAATCTAGGAGCAAGTTACCTAACTCTTGCTCTGATGTCAATTGTAACTTCATAGTGCAATCTAAAAGAGGGTGAGTTAGAGTCGTGGAATTTTTCTTATTTTATTGAAGGATTATGGATTTTTATTTTAAACAAAGTAACTTTTGGATTTAATGGTTCTAAGGATGAATAGTGAAAAAAATGCAGAAAATAAATGAGCACAAGGAATTATTCTAGTTCCCCTTTAACTGAGGATACATCTAGTCCTTTCACACCGTGAAGAAGTTTCCACTATGATGAGATTCTTGTTACAAGTCTTACATCAAAACTAAGTACAACCTTATTGTCCTACACAAAGAAAGCACACCACTTTCTTTTTCACACTTTTAGAAAGTATACCACTTTCTTTTACAATTGCTTTTATCCACTAGGGATGTAAATAGATATCCATGGAGACTGGTACTATGATATGCGTGTCTGGTCCGTCGGATAAATATGATATCATTATCCGCCTCATATTCATGCGAATATCTGCTAAGCGGGTAATCTGCGGGTTTTAAGGTACCCACAAATATTTACAAATATCCATGGATAACATTTTTTCCTAAAATAATTTTTTTTAATATTTTCAATTTGTTTTAAAGATACAAAATTTTATTATCACATAACATCAATACAATTTGCTTTCAATTTAACAACAAGATTTCATCACATTAATTTCCTTCTTTTTCACCAGAACATAATAACATGCAAACATAATATTCATACATTTCGATTTAAACCAAAACAAATAAAATATATTGTGAATGTGAGTTATGATGGAAGAATGGACGACAAAGGAGTAGGAAGAGAGACACTGGTTGGACAGAGAAATTACAATACTAGTTGGTTGGACATTGGAACTGTTGAAGTGAGGTACAGAGTATTAAAGATGCTTAAGTATGAAATGATCAAATAAAATTTATATGTAATATGAATCGTTGAAGAATCTTAAATATGAAATGACTAAATAAAATTTATATGTAAAAGTTTTCTTTAAAGAAAAATTCATATTTAATATGTAATATAAATCGTTGAAGAAGCTTTTATATATGGGTGGGGATTGTTATGAATCGGATACCTTTAAACAAAGTATAAACTGGTTTCTTAATGATCAAGAAACACACAAGGGTTAGGGTTAATAAAGAAGACAAGGTAAAACACCAAGGAACAACAAGGATTGGTTATTAAACTGTTATTCTTTCCTTTCTCTTAGAACAAGATTACAAGTATATAAGAATAACAAAATAACCTCTCTCCCTTGAAATTAGGATTTTATCTTCCTATTTTTCCTTATGCCAAGATTGAGAAACTAGCATCCTATTTATAAGAAAAATAGCACACTAACCTAATGAGCTTTTTAACAATTACCCATTACAAGTCAACTTAGGGTACAAGCTAACTTAAACAATTGGGCCTACAAGCAAGGCCTAATTCAACATGCTAACAACCCTAGCAATATTGACTAATGCATGTTAGAACAAACTTCGACTACAACACGCATTACTTGCGAACGGACTTCGACAACACTAGAGTTCGATCCAACGTCTCACAGGGATCAATATACTCCAAGAGTAAGTTTTTTCAACTTACTCCAAATCATAGCCTTTGAAATGAATCTAATTTAATGGTTAATTAAGTAAAAGGCTAATTTAACCATTAGATTAGATTCAATTCAAGTCTTTGATTTGGAGTAAGTTAAAAAAACTTACTCTTGGAATAAATTGATCTTTTCTCTCTCTCTCTCTCTCTCTCTCTCTCTCTCTCTCTCTCTCTCTCTCTCTCTCTCTCTCTCTCTCTCTCTCTCTCTCTCTCTCTCTCTCTATATATATATATATATATATATATATATATATATATATATATATATATATATATATATATATATATATATATATATATATATATATATATATATATATATATATATATATATATATATATATATATATATATATATATATATATATATATATATATATATATATATATATAAGGAGATTAATTTTTTTAAAGATGAAAAAATAGTGTAATAAACTAATAATATTTAAATAGTTTTTATAATTTATTAATGGATATAGATATCCACAGACACGAGTATCATTAAACTAGTATATGTATCTATTAACAAACGAGTATTTAAATATCTATTTATTTTATCCGTGAACATTCATTTAGCTACTTGCTCTGTATCCGTGACCGATTTTATCCACAAATATTTGTGGGTAAATGTTTTTTTTTCATTCCTGATCACCACACACTTTGGTGATCAAGTTACAATCACTTAAGCGCTTGAATATAAGAGATTTTGAATGAATTCCAAGAATGAAAATCGATATTTCCTTTCAATCTAGAATCTAATCATCATAAACCTGAAGTTCTTAAAAATTTTAATGAAACTTTTGCTAAGATATGAGAGTCTGTGCAAAAAAAGTTTCAAAGATACTGTTGAATGAACACTTAATTGTATGTAAAATTGAATAAAAGAGGTTGTTTGAAATTTGAATGTGTCTTGCATTATTAACACCCTAAAAAATCTTTTTTATCAGGTGTATAATTTTGCATAAGTTTCATGAGGGTTTGCAATGCTTAGGCATGATAATGGTTAGGGATGACAATTTGACACATCCTCAGTGGGTACCCACAAAAATACTCATAATAGATAGCATAAAAATCTACAAAAATGGATACGAGTACGGCCTCCCGTAATTACCCATTTAAATGTGCGGGTATGAGTGCGGGTACAGACACCTTAGTACCCACCCGCCCCATACCCGCACAATATATTTATTTATATAATTTAATTTATAATATTATATAAAATAAATGTTTATCAATTTTCAAGAATACATCAATGTTAAACCAGTAGATTTTAATATAAGTGTTTGTTTATTTCATATTTCAATAATAAATTTTTTGAAGACTTTTTAATGATCTTAAAAACATAAAATGATATGATATTTTATACTTGATATATTTATTTTTATTAGAAATGCGGGTAACGGGTATGGATATAGGTACTTACTTATCCAGAGGGCACGCGTATGGGTGCGAACGTTGGTACCCAAGCGGGTATTGGCTCGGACTCGAGGATTTTTTTCAACCACAGGTATTGACTTGGATACTATAGTATCATGCTCAAACCCTATCCATTGTCATCCTTAATAATGATTCAAGAAAAAACACAATTATGCATTATGCAACATTAAAAAATTTCAAACATGTAAACCATGTAACCGATTACAAGATTTATGTAACTAGTTATTGCCCTTTATTTTTCCAAAAAATGCTTAGGCTGAATGGTTTGTAACCATTTACCAATTTAATGTAACCAATTACCCTGTTTTAAAATTTGATTTTTTGCTTTGTAAAAGGGATGACATGAAATGTTATGATGCATGGATACTTAGAAATTTTAGAGATGAAAAGTTGAAGATTTTTTTGAGCATCTAATATTTATAGATAATAAATTGCACCTTAGCATCATGATTAATTTTCTTAAATTCCATAACATCCAATGTATGAATAACAACAAATATATCTTATTATGTATATATATCTAATATTTATACGTAATAAATTACAATTGAGTACCTTATCATCATGATTAATTTTCTTTAATCATTGTTTTGATTTTTTTATTTTAACTAATTTACAAAACTAATCATTCTGTAAATAAATTTTTTCTCATATTTTTATATTTAAAATTAATATATTTTTGTTTTTCAAATAAAAAATTTCTTGTAAAACACGAAAAATAATAAATCATCGTATTTTAAATATTGTGAAATTTTACAAATAAAATTTTATGTTAACTTTTAAGAAAAAACTGTAATAAAATTAAAATTATTTAAATTTAAAATATAATGATTAATTTTGCGAATCAAATAAATATATAATTTAACCTATAAAATAATAACTAATATGATTTAAGTATTCAAATCACGTAGTGAGTACATATTTTTTTTTGAGAAAAACAAAAGCGTAGTGAGTACATTTTGAAATTTTGTAAGCATTTTCAAACAATTTTGTGTACTGCAAAAGTTAGGAGGGTGCCAACTGAAAATCAAACCAACCATATGTGCCAAATATATTCAACAATTTCAAATCAGTTTTTTTAACTTCTAGTAACATTTTAGATCAATTTTAATGTCCTTTACCAAATTCTTGTTTTATAAATTTCTAAAGTATTCACAAAAAATTTAATGAATGTTATTATTCGAATCTTCCTAAAAAGTGAAAGGTGTATGTGTTGCAGACACTAGTTATTTAACTTTTCTTATAGGAAACTGTAAATGACATATATCAAGTTTTTGTCCTTTTCATAACACACAAATTTTAGGTATTATTGCAATGTTTCTCTCGAATTTGGAATCATCTGAATTTTCATTTTCTGGAAATTGGAGAATTAAGGTTTAAAATTAGTTAATGAAACTTTAGTCATTAATGTTGGATAACTTATTGAAAAGCTAGTTTGAATTTGAATCTTGTTGTGTGCTAGTACTATCATTTACTCCAAGTGATTGGTCATTTTATCATTATGATGTCCGTTTCTATTGGCCTTTCCATTAAATGAAACAAGTATTTTATTAAGGCTTGAGTTACTTATATGTTATTCGCTGTTAATTAGTTAAAGCTTTTAGTTGATAAATGACTAATATAATAGATTAAAATATATGTACATAATAGTTTTTAATTTTGATAATTAAACTAAATATTTAATAAAATATTTTAACATTAAATACCGAAGTAAAACACAATTAATTAATAAGGTTAATCAAAATTTTGGTCCCCCATTTTTATTTTTATTTTTATTTTTGGTCTCTTATTTCAAAATCATGAATTTTGGTCTCGAACAGCAAACTACAGTTAAGAGTTATAGGCTCTAAGTCAGCGGACATAGATATACAATTTATGCAATTCACAATAGGGTTTACATTCGATTGCACAAGCACATGATCTAGTTGCAGCTCCCGAGCCAGCCTCAAACTCCATTGAATTGCAAAAGCCTCTATAGTGCAAGGATCAACATTCAGCGCTTCCTTACTTCTTGTTGCGAGAATAACATTCTTTTCTGCATCACGGGTCACGCATCTCATGGCAACAACACCATCAACAAAACAACCAACATCCACCTAAATGACATTAATATACGCTTTCTTGCAATCCTGAAAACTCTCATACGTCTTCTGCACCTTCCTATTCCACCATGTGTCGCTACTGCGAAAATCGGCGCCGGCTGAACAGAAGAGTCGCCACCGTGCGTTATTTATCCCACGGGAGGGAAAGGAAACGCTCAGAGTAAACCTCGCACAACACGGGAAAGGTATGGTCGTCGCAACCAAAACCTGGATTCGGGAGTCGGTTACGCAAGGGGAAGGTATTAGCACCCCTCACGTCCGTCGTACTCGACGGGATCCACGCTTGTTTTCGGGTATGGATTGTTATTCTATCTAAACTAAAGGCCTGGGGTTAAAAAGAAAAGAGAATGAAAATAAAATGACTCGGCAAAGTATCGCACTTTATGCCTACGTATTCTCGCCTGGAACGAGAAATCAGAGTCAACGTAGTTCGCCTACCTACGGGAAAGGAGGGGAAGGTTGCTCGCTAGGATATCGCATCCTATGCCTACGTACTTTCATACAGCATGAAAGATCAGAGCAAACGTAGTTCGGGCCACGTACGACACAAGTCTTGTCTTGGTTGATTTTAGTCCTTCTGAAAAAGGTTTTTCTGATTAACAGTCCAAGAGGACAAAAATGACGTCTTGATGAGTTCACATTCTTTTACGTAAGAAGTGTCTTTTATTGTGTTTGAAATCTTTAGGTGTTTTTCTGTTTGTTTTGAGAAAGAAAGGACAGAACTCTACCCTACGGTTGCAGAGGGAAACAAACTACCCTAATGTTATCATGCATGGGTTAAGACCTAGTGTCTATCATGCTCCTCTCTTGCACAGAGAGAAACAGAGATCCTACGGGATAGGCAGAAACAGAAACAATAACAGATATAATAAAGCAGTAAAATGCATGGATGCAACAGTACAAGCGAGGCAAGGGAGTCCCACTCAACCTCGAACCTAGAAAACAATAGGCAAAAGTGAACAGACTTCACTTTCAACCCAGCAGGGTAAACAGCAAACAATACAGCTCAGAAAACCAATCAATACATCAGCAAATGAAATACAGCAAACAAAGAAACAGCATCAGCAGCTCTGAATCAACAACTGGCTTCAAGCAACCTCCAATCAGCTACAGGCTTCAACAAGCATCAGTCTCCATCTTCATGGCCTTCAGGCAAGGGCTTTGATCATCAGTCTTCCATCTGCAATGGCTTTTCTTCAAGCTCAAACCTCCAGGATAAGGGATTAGTCACAAGAGTGAATTGAGTGTTAAGCAATCAGCTGACTACCAAAGGTGGTGAACAGACTGCTTCTAACACAAGAGACATTTTCTCTCAAGAGTTCTATCTCATAGACACCATCACCAAGCCTTCCAAAGGAAGGGGGTGAGTGTCTTAGAGAGACTCTGAATCACAGAGAAGAATGGATGCAGACAAGGCAATCCATGTTTGAGAAGCAGTCTTTCTAGTCTAGAGCTCTGCCTAGCTCCTAAACCCTAATCTCCTCAGCATCTGCCAGCAAGAAACTCCTCCTCAACTCTGACAGTTGATCTTCAGCATTTGAATCTCCAATGGTCTCATCTTCACAAATCTTCAGCTTCCCCAGGGCCCCAGACAAACCCAATACCCAATCAAACAATTAACAATCCCCAGAGGGCACACCACACCAGACAGCAGATATACAGACAGTAATAATAGCAGTAGGGGAATCCTGACTTTTCTCTAAGGGATCTAATAGCTACCCATAGCCCATATAGTCCCATAACTAATCTATTCAAACCCTAAGTCCTAAGGGAGAAAATTGAACTTCCTAAGTTGTCACCTAAAACCCTAGTTTTGATCATGATATTCAAGCATTTATTAATCTCCTAAAATTAACCTCTAAAAATGGGAACTAAAATATTCCTACAAGCTTAATATCTCATCTAAACAATATGAAAAGAATGACCAAAAAATATCAAAGCATGTGAGAAAACAAAAATCATAACAATAATGCATGAAATGTAACTATTTAATATGACATTTATTTAGAAAATATGGAAAAAATATGAAATAAAACTAAAAATGAAATTTTATTCTCCTATAATATTCTAGACATTTTAATGAAAACATGGTAAAAAGAAGGGATTAAAAAACATTTTTTATGAATTTATTATGATTTTATGAAATTGGCAAAAATAAAATGAAATTAAGAAAATTAAAATGAATGAAATGAATAAGGGGGGTGCATTCAGTAGGCGCGCTCAGTTCAATTCTGGATGGGCCAGGAAATAGGGGGGTGTGGACATCAAATTCACTTAAGCCCAATACAGCCAACTAAATGACACGCTGCGTTTCAGGCCGTCTCAGATTTCTTCACATTTTGAAATTAAACCAGGGCCACACGATTACCACTTTGGTCAATGGTCTTATGCTGATCCTAGGGTGGAAACATCATCACCTACCTTTGAATTCTGAGAATTGGAGGGAAGCCATGAGAGAACAGAGCTATGAACACACACTTCCATCAATTCGTATCTCCTCAAAACCTTATAAAATCTTGAAATTAAAGACCCTAATATGCTCCAAATTCACCACTGAATCTCACCATGGCCCTAGAATCAATTGAAACATTCTCTAACCCTAAACACGAATCAAAATCAGAAATCTACTCAAGAACCAACTCTCACAATTCTCAAAATTAATTGGTTCATTCTCTTCCTCATGTTTACCTGAGCATTTCTTGCTATCAAGCTAGGATTATCTCTCAAGATTCAGTGAGTTCTTGCTCCACAAAGAAATGGTGTCACTAACTAAATCATCACTAAATCATCTCTAACTCTCCAGAATTCATCTACTAATGATCTCTAACCATTCTACACTAATAATTCTAATCAATTTTGCTTAATTAAAGGTGAAGGAAGAAAATTGCAAACCTGTAAAAATTGAGTGAACAGATGGATCAAATCTTCGATTCAATGCATCAATCTTTCCAGAATCATTCACCAAGCCATGTTCTTGCTTCTGTATGCAATAATTTTGATTGAGATGCTCTGAATCTTTGAAACCGATTTGCACTTGCAGGTGTGAAAATTGAAACTCAAGAACACGATTCCCGCATGAATTCCTTCTGATCTTGATTGGTACACACTCAGAAACTCATATGGGATTGATCTGAATCAAAAAACTGGATTGAATGTGAAGGAAATGATGAAACCGAATGTGACTTGTAATGGAGAATTTTTGATCTCACTCTCTCTTCTCTGCATCAATTCTCACCAAAACCTCTCTCTGATCCACTCTACTCAATATATAGAAGAAGTTTGGGCCTTCTAGAACTTGCTGGAAGCTTCTAATGAGAAGTTGGAAATCTCATGTCATGAGATCTCATTTCATGCCATACACATACCACTTTGTGATTCCCTTTGTGCAGCAGCTGGATCTGATTTGAAAATCTCCCCACATGAGATTTTAGATGTGCTAGAATGCTTTAGAAGCCTTGCCCTTGATCCCACATATGTTTGGCACATGTAACTTCAATTACAAGAAATCTATGATAACTCCATGAATCTGACCTCAACTCAAAATTCTAATAATGCCAATGATTTTAGAATCCCATTTCCACTCAAAATGACCTATAATTTCCCCTCATTTGGTCATGTAACATAAAATTCCCAAAAATGGACTTTTAATGTATTAATTTTCTTCTTTATTTAGGCCTTTTTCACAACTTTGAGCTACAAGCATTTCCAAAATCTCATGACCTCTTTTTGGACTCAAAACATCATTTTGAGCAATTTTGATGTTGGACACTTTTCCATTTGAAGCTTGCAAGTATGAGTTTTGGGTATAGGTTAAAATGACCTGTAATTCACAAATGCCCAAAATACCCTTTGCTTGTCAAGACCATAAGTTGAGTTCTCCACATCATATGAAGGCATACCATACCATTCTAGAAAGCTAAGACAATGAGGAACAACTCTTATGTTGACCAAGAATTCATTTGAAATCTCCTTGAGGGGCAAAACTAGCTTGGAAGTCAAGTCACTTTCACAGACAAAAATTCAGACACCTCAGATGACCTGTAACTTGCAAGGACCATAACTTGAGTTCTATAAATCTCCTTGAGGTCTTCCACCACTCAAATTAAAGGTATTGAGATCCTCTACAAGTTTCATGTTGGCCAAGGAGCCATTTGAAGCTAGCATTTTGACTTATCTTGCTTGGAAATTTGACCTAAACTAGGGGATTTTACAGAGAAACCCTAATTTAGTAACTCCTCTTCTCCTTGATTTTTCTTGAATTCTCCTTGTCATATCTCCATATCCTTCTTCATATGTCAAGTGTTGATCCCCACATCTCTCCAATAGCCTTGAATGCTCTCTTAAGTCAGTCAGTTGACCTAGGGTTGACCTAGGGTTGACCCAGATGAAACCCTAGTTGACTGTCTTCAACTGTAGCTCTTGTGCCTTCATCAATGACTTGTTTTCTTCTCCAAATGACTTTATAAGTCTCTCAAGATGTCTAGATGCTCCCCATGCTTTCATTTCACAGCTCATAACCCTCTTGTTGATCCTCAGATACCCTCAGCTAAGAGATGGACTCAAGGCTTGATCTGCTGAGCTCTTTGTTTTCAAATTCTTTCCTGATGACTTGAATAAGATTGAATGGGGACAATAACCTCTTGATAGGCCTATAGAGATGAAAAATCATGATTGGTCCCCTGTTGAATGACTTGCTATGCTTATGCTATGCAGATGGTTAGTCTATGTACATGACTCTATATGCAAATGCTAATGATAATGAAACATGAATCCAAGGAATAAGGTTGAGCAAATTTTAGGGTGCAACAGCTGCCCCTATTCAAGCGACTTGGACCCGATTGGGTGAATGGCCCGGAGCCTTCAGACATTCGCGGTACGAGACGGTTGAATACTAGTGAAACCAGAAATTTGCCAACCGCAGAAATAAACTACGCTCCTGCTTGAGGAATGACATTCGTCAGCTGAATCTGACTGTTAGAGTAACCCACTGATCTCGCGCGACCGTGCTGGGGGTTGTCTTCATCGTCCTGAAGAGGATTCTGTCATAACAGATTGCTTGCTTGTCCACGCTAGGACTCTGTCTGTCGTCAATACAAAGAAATCTCAACTAAAACCTGTCCACGTTAGGACTCCACTTGCTGTTATCCCAGAAAAATCTCGGCAACTCCGCTGGGGATAATTCGTCTGCATTTCCATAAACCGCATCGTCCACGTTAGGAATAAAACTCTTCCACGTTAGGAGTAACACCTGTCCACATTAGGAATCATTTTTTCTGCGTCTGTCCACGTTAGGACTAATTTCCTTCTTCTTCCACGTTAGGAATATCTTCTTCGATCTGTCCGCGTCAGGACTAAACTCTCCCACGTCAGGAATAGTCCACTTC
Source organism: Lathyrus sativus (assembly GCA_963859935.3). Classification (NCBI taxonomy): domain Eukaryota; kingdom Viridiplantae; phylum Streptophyta; class Magnoliopsida; order Fabales; family Fabaceae; genus Lathyrus; species Lathyrus sativus. Next base: position 669,828,609 of record OZ012740.1, read on the forward strand.
TTTCCACGTCAGGAATCAATCTCGATACGTCCGCGTAAGGACTCAATCTTTCCACGTAAGGAATACCAACTTCTTTCCACGTAATGAATTCACCTTGAGTTCTGAATCTGTCCACGTTAGGACTCAACTTCTCGAATCTGTCCACGTCAGGACCCCGATTTCTCCGCGTAAGGAATAAACTTCTTTTCCATCTGTCCGCGTCAGGACTAAACTTTCCACGTAAGGAATCAATCTCTTTTCCACGTAAGGAATCACCATTTTTCCACGTAAGGAATAAGACTTCGTCTGGATCTGTCCGCGTCAGGACTAAATTCTTCCACGTTAGGAATGCACTTGTCTCCCCGTAAGGAATCCATCTCGATATGTCCGCGTAAGGACTCAATCTTTCCACGTAAGGAATATCAACTTCTTTCCACGTAAGGAATAAATTCGTCTTTCCACGTAAGGAAACCATCTTCTTTCCACGTAAGGAAACATTGTCTTTCCACGTAAGGAGAACATCGTCCACGTTGGGACCCACCTTTCCTCGTCAGGAACACCATCTTAATCTGTCCACGTAAGGACTCCAATCTTTCCACGTAAGGACTGATCTTGATCTGAATCTGTCCACGTCAGGACTAAACTTTCCACGTAAGGAATCTACCTTCTTTCCACGTTAGGAATCTCCTCTTGATATGTCCGCGTAAGGACTCTAATCTTTCCGCGTAAGGAATCAATCTTGATATGTCCGCGTGAGGACTCAAATCTTTCCACGTAAGGAATCTCCATCTTTCCACGTTAGGAATCTCCTCTTGATATGTCCGCGTAAGGACTACATCTTTCCACGTTAGGAATCTCCGTCTTTCCACGTTAGGAATGATAATCTCTTTGCTCTGTCCGCGTTAGGACACTGATCTCGCCCTGATTTGTCCACGTTAGGACTCAGGCGTCTTCGACTCACCGAGGAAATAAGACTTGTCCATGTGAGGACTCATACCCTCGATCCACTGGGGAAATAACTTGTCCACGCAAGGACTCACGCGTCTTCGACTTGCTGGGGAAATATCCGCGTCAGGACTTACACTTTGCCAACAACACGAAGAAGGATAAATTTGTCCACGTCAGGACTCTTGTATCTTGTCATCACAAAGAACTACAAACTTGTCCACGTCAGGACGCACATTTCACCATTACGAATAAAGATATCCGCTGAACACAAAATGATCCTCGCCAGAATACCAACACGAAGAGTAACCAATCTTTTGTCAACGTCATGACCTCCCTTTCTCCAAATTTCGAGAGACCGAATCTATCCCCGTCAGGATTAACACACCTTACCACTCCAGTAAAACACCTGTCCACGTTAGGACGCCCACTTCTGAAGAAATCCCGTCATTCGAGGAGTAACTGGTCCGCGTCAGGACTTAATTCTTCAATGATCCTTTCCCACAAACGGCTCGGCACTGACGTGACAGCGACTTCGAGATGAACTTTACTGGGGATGTCTGAAAACCAACTATCGGACACCTGCTTCGAAATTCTGATTCATGCGACTCGTTGATGACAAACGAACTTTGCTTGGGAATAAGGAGGTTCTTATCCTGGCCACTCTAGCTGGGGAAAATCAGATACATTTGCATAAATGACTCTGCTGGAGACAAAGAGAGTTTTATCACGATAACTCTGTGGGGAATACCGCCGAAACTGACATTGTCATTGAATATCTCCTGCCGAGATCTTGACTGTTTGGTAATTTATTTGAGCAAGAGCTCTCTCCACCTGAACTACTAGAGTACAGAAACTGCTTCAGCAAAATAAATGCTGGAAGGGTAACGCCGACTCGCCGGGGATAGCCTGATGCTACAAAATTATTCCAGCAAAATAAATGCTGGAAGGATGAAGTCGACCCTGCTGGGAAGTTGGGAACTCAAACCACACGTCTTATTGAAGTAACCCCCTGCTGGGGAATATAATTCAAACCAAATACCTTGCGGAGGTAACCCCCTGCTGGGGAATATAACTCTGCTGGGGAATAGCAGATGCGCCTGATATGATTGAGCCTCTGCTAGAGAGTGAACTAATATCACCGGTATCTCTGACAAAATAAATGACAGGACCCACCATCAACTCTGCTGGGGAGAGTCTTGATCTTCAGATTCCACTGGAAGGAAAGAACACTTGCTGAAAAGAGAACTCCGCTGGGGATACTAACGTGCCCTCAGTCTGTATTTTGTATAGCTTGCCCCTGAATCTGCAACCATTTTGGAATGGACTCTACAATCTTTGTATCTTGACAACCAGACATGGACGGCTTCTACATTTCGGACCTCGAAGGGGTGTTTCAAGAACATAACTTTCGTGCTTCTAGGGTGACCTGCCCCGGTCTTGCAACAACCTTTTGTCTCTGATCGACTGAGTCGTGGAGTACTGCCCATAGCTATGAGAGATTTGCCACATCTTGACCTGACTGCCCCAGATTTACTGATTCTAGGATGACTGACTCTACCTGAATTAATCAGTATAGCTTGCCCCAGTTCACGAAACATTTGGGCATTTCTGCATTTTATCCCGGTCATACCTTCCACTGTAGGAATCTTTCCTGTCGGCATGCGCTTACTCGCAAGTAACACAAGTTGTTCTGCATAAAAGATATACTAAACGCAATGCATATGACAGTTTCAAAGTCCAAGTCTGTTCACTGAAAAAAAATTTGTGACATGTAATGAATCAATTATCAAGATGTCAATATGAAAGCTGGTAAGAGGAACCCTTTTAGGAGTCAGAATTGACGAGATCTTTACTGACGTATGCTCTTGACCAAAACCTGTTTCAATTAGGACTTTTTCGGGTTGTAACGTGGTCAGGTTCACGGTTAACAAGGAAAGATATAGGCTCAAAATTTATTTCGACCCACCCATTCTTCGTGATGTTCTCCAATCCTATGTTCAGCTAATCCGACCTCAGCGTTCACCTATTAGAGGTGGCATGATAGGAGTGATGGTTCAGGATACCACACATTTTTTGTTTTTGAGTGACAGTCATTTGCTTTTCGTCTTTGGGTACCCAGAATCGCACGGCTTTTGTCCCTTTCGAGGATTTTTCTTTTTCTTTGACAATCCTTTCCGTCTTTTGTTTTGTTTTCTTTTTCTTTTACATTCCCTAACTTTTGCCTGGACTGAGTATCTTTTGAGATTCTTTTGATTTTCCAGTCCAGCGGGATGCCCTAATTTTTGCTTAAGTCGCTTGTTTTCAAGTTTTGACTTAGCGGGCTTTTGATTCTTTTTGCTTTTCGTTCTCTCTTTTTTTTTTTGAACAAGTCGTGTGACACTGGTTTGTCTGACTTCTTGTGGGGTAATGTGACTGTTTCACTCTTTGTCGGCACGGTTTAACCATTGCGGTTCTTTAGGCACGACTTATACAAGTGTGATTTATCCTCAACCGGACACTCCTTTCACGATTCGAACGCTTGGCCGAACTAACTGACGCCTACCCTGCCCCGGGTTGAGATTTAGGTTTTTTTTTTCATTTTCAAAAGAAACTCCTACTACTGGCTCAAAGGGGTTATCAAGGGATTATCTTCCTTATATCTCCGGTGTTTATGGATTGAAACAATGCCTGTATCTCATCAACAGGTTCTTTATCCAAAAGCATACGATCGGAATATTATTCGTCATCTGTTTTCGTCATCCTCCCCAGATTCCTGCTAAAACAAGCATTAAGCATTAAAGAAAAACAAAGAGTGAACACGACTGGATTAATTCAAAACATGCATATTCATTTCGTTTATTAATATCAATTGAAAAACAACAAGTTTTAAGAGCGAAATTTGCAATTACACAGAAAAGAAACTACAAATGCGAGGACATGAACAAGATAACATGAAAAATGTCGGCGTCTCGGAACTGGACTTCCTGCACTCTGACTTATTGGCGAGTCAACCATCCTCAGAAGCTATCATCAGGGGTAGTCTACTGCTGTCTCGATCTTCTTTCACCGGCCCGATCAAATCTGGGAAACTTTTTCATCACCCCGGTTTTCGCTTGTCGATGGCCTTGCACCGCCTTGGGAACCCTGTCAGAGAAATTAATGACCCTGCTGTCGATTAAATCTTGGACGTTATGCTTGAACGCGTGGCAACCTTCAATATCATGTCCGGGAGCCCCGGAGTGGAATTCACAGTGCCTGCTCGCATCATAGCCATCCGGCAGAGTGCCGGTTATTGGCGCCAGAGTTCTTTTCTCCACCAAGTTCAATCTTAGTAGTGTCTGTAACAAATTTGCGTACGTTGAGGGAGGCTTCTCAAACACCCTCCTCGGCTTCTTTCCCCGAATTCTTTGCTGAGTCGTATACTGGCATCTTGTATGCTGCTGGCTTTGCTTGAGCGATTCCTTGGGCTCACGCGTTATCATCCTTAAGTTCAACCCTGGCATCGGCAACTGTTGTGGACATGGAGACTTAGCTTCCAGTGGCTCTGGGATATACCTCGATTCATCTGCAACCTCTGGCGGAGAAATGGGAATATCAGTCCCTGCAACTTTTATGCCCCCCGGTACAAACTCAATTATTTTCTCATCCAGCAAATCTTGAATCTTATGCTTAAAAGCTTTGCAGTTTGCAATGTTATGCCCCGGTGCTCCGGAGTGGAAGGCACAATGGGCGTTCAGGTCATAGTCTGGTGGTGGCTGCCCTGTCAGTGGAACCAAAATGCGGGGCTCAGCCAGTTGAAGTTGGAACAAGAGTTGCACCAGCTGATCATAATCCACAGGGATCTCATCAAATACTCTGTTAGAAGACCTCATCCTCTTACCACACCTTCTTGAGTTATCCTGCAAAATCAATTGCGACTGCTGACGAGGAGAATTCTGAGCTTCGAATCGTGGGGAGGGTCTCTTACGCCTATCATGCGTGGGTGCCGATTCTTCAGACCCCTGAGGAACAGATAAGCCAGCCGCGTCTTCCGACATTTGCCCTCCTTCTCCCCGGAGTACGTTCCTTAATACTTCAGCCATCAACCCTATCTGTGCCTTCAGTCGACAGTTCTCTTCTTCTAGCGTCTCTTGATTCGAGCGCAACTTTTGCATATCTTTCGTGAACTGCCCCAGCTGGCCTCGAACATCCGTTAATTTTGCTTGAACCTGTTTGATGGCTACCCCCACAAGTTGGCGTATGCGGCCTGGGATAAAACCATGATTCTCTAGCTGAGCAAAGTCGGCAGCTCTATCATTAGCCCGTGCCATCAGAGGCTGCACCGTATCCTGCAACTGCTTCTGACTCTCGGCCATGGCTTCCATTACCTGTATGAGCCGCATTATGTTGTCGTGCACCTCTTGCATCTCAGTCGGATCCTGACTCATGACTTCCTTGCTGCTGCTCCTAGTTGAATGCCAGGGAATTCTTCGGTCGATAATCCTGGGGGACCTGAGAGATACAGGAGATGAGCTACAGTTTAATAATTACCTGTAATGCAATATGAATATGAATGCAATGCAATGTGTGTGCCTGTGCATTAGGGTGATTCATTCCCCCAGTTCTAGTGTGAAGGTGCCAGTGCAGTGACAGTGTTGACAATAGGAATATCGGAGCTGAATCATAGAAAGCCTCATATATTGCAGGGAAAATCAATAAGCCCAGAGTACAATATCACTGAGTACAACGAGAAGGCATGACCTCATCCAACAATCCTGGTGATGGTCAGCACTATGCAAATAAAGCATACAGGCGAATACGGGAAATAATCAAATGCTCTCAAAAGCCCGGTACTCTTCTATCAACTTCTTGGTCTCTGGGTGACCTGGTCGGGTGAGCAGTCCTTCAACCAGCTGGTTTCTTCTCTTAAGAACACGACACACGTCTCCAGCAGTTTCTTCCCATGTCGCTTCTCCGAAGCAATCTTCTAGTTTTCGCTTTTGGGACACAACTTCATCTCTGCATTTGATTACCTTGTTCAGTGCATTCTGGACACTATACCGGGTCATCACTTCCTCCTCACACTCCTTGATGCTGGACCTCAGCTTCTCTTCGAGGTCGGAGGTTTGCTGCCTCAGCTTATCTTCCCTCTTCTTATTGTTGGTGAGTGTAGCATTCCAAGTCTTGTTGCAAGAGGAGATTTCTCGATGTGCCGCGTCAAGCGCTTTCTTTTTGGCTTCCAGCACGTCATGGGAGCTTCTGAACTCTTGCCCCAGACGTTCGCGCTTTTTCTTTTCCTCGGTCAACTCAGCCCCTAACCTGTTTAACAGCTCGATCTGTTGTTGGAAAGCATATACGGCCTTGTTTTTCTCACTGCGTATCTGGGCTAGCTCCTGCTCTAACCCTTCGTTGATCTTCATCAAGGCTTCTTTCTCTTTCACCACTTGCTCGTAGGCCTCCCTAGAAACAGTAGTTGGCTCTGCTACCGGAATAGGAACAAGGACTGGCGCATCTGGAAATGGCATCCGCAACTGACTTGCTCTTTCCTGGATCCAAACCCTGTAAGGCGCATAAGCCTGACAGTCATTCTTACCTAACAGTGGTTTCCCCTTGCGGTTAATACGTGTCCAGGCGTGTTGCAACTCAGCTAGCAATTCTCCCTTCAAATCACCTGTGAAGTACAGAGATTCCTGTACTTCTTCCTCCTGAGGTGGATTCTTCAGTGCATATCCGAACTGGCGAATGAATAGAGAAGGGTTGTAATTGATACACCCTTTTCTTCCTATCAACGGCACATTAGGGTACCCAGAACAACTGAAGATGAGCTCAGATCCCAACAGGTCTCGATCAAACCACTCCATATCTTCCGACGATAGCCTCATCAGGCGCTCTGGCCAACCAGCTGGGACTGTAGTCTCTGCAACAGATCTTCTCTTAGGAAGGTGACTCTCAAACCACCTACTCAACAAGGGTACACACAGATGAACATTCTTCCCTCTTCCCTTCTCATTCTTGTAATGCAGTGAGTGGTAGAGATCTCCGAGTAAGGTAGGTACAGGATTACCAGCGGCAAACAAGTAGAAGGCGTCGAAGTCCACAAAATCCGGTATATTGGGGAACAGTACTATGCCATAAATGCACAAGGCCAACACAGCATTGAAAGCAACCCAGCACCCGCTCTTGGCATACTCTTGGGCTTTACCAACTAAGAATTGGAGTGAGAAGCCTGGAACTCCACGGGAGACAGTAGTCACAAGTTCAGAAGCATCAATATGCAAGGCTTTTGCCAAATCCTCCGGCTTGGGCTTGGCGTCATAATGAATGAATGGAACCTGGTTCTGCACGGGCAGCTCAACATACTCAGCGTATTCCTCCAGGGTTGGTCCCATAATAAAGTCAGAGAACGTAAAGCACCTCAAAGCAGGGTCGTAGAATTGCATCAAAGCATACAACCCATCTAACTCTACCTCTGTAGGTTTGCACACCAATCTCAGTAGTCTACCATAGCTCATCCGGAAACTCCTACGAACACCCTCATCAGCAAGAGAGATCAACCCAAGTAGAGGAACAATATCAAGCGTAGGCAATTTGTAAGCAACCGTTCTCCTTAAGCTAGTCATGATCAAACACTCAGAAGTCTGGGTACTAGAACTAGGGAAATGCAAATGCGCCTGCAGCACAGACACACGTTAGTGAAATGCAAATGGTAATGGATATGCAGTGATGCAATGCAAGTAACATGCAACAGGGACCAAAGCTGTAGCTGAATAGCCTGAACCCAATCAAGAAAGGTCTCAGATAGACCATCCAGAAGTCCTCAAGCCCTGGTCTCAGATATACCTCAAACAAAGCTCCAATATTGGTCTCTGATAGACCCCATAATCATAACCTGAATGGTCTCTGGCAGACCTCAGATCATATCCCCCACTGGTCTCTGACAGAACTCAGAACACATCTCCAAATAGTCTCTGACAGACCTTGGAACACACCAACTGGTCTCTGACAGACCTTAGAACCCTCCATAAATATCCAAGATCCTGATCAACAAACCGGTGGTCTGAAGGTCTAGTTACCTGCATAACCCTGAATCCCCTCACAGGTGGGTGGCCCTATAACTGGCACAAGGTACGACATCCTATGCGGTTGTCGGCGTCACAGACTTTCAGGGTTGATGATACGATTCCCAGAAGGAGTGGCATCATCAATTCCTGAAGAGGCCTCACTTAGCCAACTTCCAAATGATCGGTCCCCAGAGTCGACAATCCAACTAACCAGCAACCCACGCCAACCAAAGGAAGGGGCAGGAGGCCAACCAGAGGAACCTCGTCTGAGTGTAGATTTCATGGGACACCGAAGCAAGCAAAGCAAGCGGGCGCCCACTAATTTCTACTCTAATTCTAGGTGCACTCAAGCCCAGGTCCGGCTTATCTCTCAATATCAGAACACCCGTCACACCCCAGATACAGCAACAATAATCAATATATAAAGCTGAAAATACAAGGTTAGAAATATAAAATAACTCCATACAAAATCCTCGACGGGAAAACAAGCGTTAGGATTGACTCTCTCAAGGGACGTTGGATCCCAAATGCATAAGAACTATCACAGTCCTTAGCAGCCAGGGGACGTTGGGTCCCCAGCAGAGTCGCCAGCTGTCGCTACTGCGAAAATCGGCGCCGGCTGAACAGAAGAGTCGCCACCGTGCGTTATTTATCCCACGGGAGGGAAAGGAAACGCTCAGAGTAAACCTCGCACAACACGGGAAAGGTATGGTCGTCGCAACCAAAACCTGGATTCGGGAGTCGGTTACGCAAGGGGAAGGTATTAGCACCCCTCACGTCCGTCGTACTCGACGGGATCCACGCTTGTTTTCGGGTATGGATTGTTATTCTATCTAAACTAAAGGCCTGGGGTTAAAAAGAAAAGAGAATGAAAATAAAATGACTCGGCAAAGTATCGCACTTTATGCCTACGTATTCTCGCCTGGAACGAGAAATCAGAGTCAACGTAGTTCGCCTACCTACGGGAAAGGAGGGGAAGGTTGCTCGCTAGGATATCGCATCCTATGCCTACGTACTTTCATACAGCATGAAAGATCAGAGCAAACGTAGTTCGGGCCACGTACGACACAAGTCTTGTCTTGGTTGATTTTAGTCCTTCTGAAAAAGGTTTTTCTGATTAACAGTCCAAGAGGACAAAAATGACGTCTTGATGAGTTCACATTCTTTTACGTAAGAAGTGTCTTTTATTGTGTTTGAAATCTTTAGGTGTTTTTCTGTTTGTTTTGAGAAAGAAAGGACAGAACTCTACCCTACGGTTGCGGAGGGAAACAAACTACCCTAATGTTATCATGCATGGGTTAAGACCTAGTGTCTATCATGCTCCTCTCTTGCACAGAGAGAAACAGAGATCCTACGGGATAGGCAGAAACAGAAACAATAACAGATATAATAAAGCAGTAAAATGCATGGATGCAACAGTACAAGCGAGGCAAGGGAGTCCCACTCAACCTCGAACCTAGAAAACAATAGGCAAAAGTGAACAGACTTCACTTTCAACCCAGCAGGGTAAACAGCAAACAATACAGCTCAGAAAACCAATCAATACATCAGCAAATGAAATACAGCAAACAAAGAAACAGCATCAGCAGCTCTGAATCAACAACTGGCTTCAAGCAACCTCCAATCAGCTACAGGCTTCAACAAGCATCAGTCTCCATCTTCATGGCCTTCAGGCAAGGGCTTTGATCATCAGTCTTCCATCTGCAATGGCTTTTCTTCAAGCTCAAACCTCCAGGATAAGGGATTAGTCACAAGAGTGAATTGAGTGTTAAGCAATCAGCTGACTACCAAAGGTGGTGAACAGACTGCTTCTAACACAAGAGACATTTTCTCTCAAGAGTTCTATCTCATAGACACCATCACCAAGCCTTCCAAAGGAAGGGGGTGAGTGTCTTAGAGAGACTCTGAATCACAGAGAAGAATGGATGCAGACAAGGCAATCCATGTTTGAGAAGCAGTCTTTCTAGTCTAGAGCTCTACCTAGCTCCTAAACCCTAATCTCCTCAGCATCTGCCAGCAAGAAACTCCTCCTCAACTCTGACAGTTGATCTTCAGCATTTGAATCTCCAATGGTCTCATCTTCACAAATCTTCAGCTTCCCCAGGGCCCCAGACAAACCCAATACCCAATCAAACAATTAACAATCCCCAGAGGGCACACCACACCAGACAGCAGATATACAGACAGTAATAATAGCAGTAGGGGAATCCTGACTTTTCTCTAAGGGATCTAATAGCTACCCATAGCCCATATAGTCCCATAACTAATCTATTCAAACCCTAAGTCCTAAGGGAGAAAATTGAACTTCCTAAGTTGTCACCTAAAACCCTAGTTTTGATCATGATATTCAAGCATTTATTAATCTCCTAAAATTAACCTCTAAAAATGGGAACTAAAATATTCCTACAAGCTTAATATCTCATCTAAACAATATGAAAAGAATGACCAAAAAATATCAAAGCATGTGAGAAAACAAAAATCATAACAATAATGCATGAAATGTAACTATTTAATATGACATTTATTTAGAAAATATGGAAAAAATATGAAATAAAACTAAAAATGAAATTTTATTCTCCTATAATATTCTAGACATTTTAATGAAAACATGGTAAAAAGAAGGGATTAAAAAACATTTTTTATGAATTTATTATGATTTTATGAAATTGGCAAAAATAAAATGAAATTAAGAAAATTAAAATGAATGAAATGAATAAGGGGGGTGCATTCAGTAGGCGCGCTCAGTTCAATTCTGGATGGGCCAGGAAATAGGGGGGTGTGGACATCAAATTCACTTAAGCCCAATACAGCCAACTAAATGACACGCTGCGTTTCAGGCCGTCTCAGATTTCTTCACATTTTGAAATTAAACCAGGGCCACACGATTACCACTTTGGTCAATGGTCTTATGCTGATCCTAGGGTGGAAACATCATCACCTACCTTTGAATTCTGAGAATTGGAGGGAAGCCATGAGAGAACAGAGCTATGAACACACACTTCCATCAATTCGTATCTCCTCAAAACCTTATAAAATCTTGAAATTAAAGACCCTAATATGCTCCAAATTCACCACTGAATCTCACCATGGCCCTAGAATCAATTGAAACATTCTCTAACCCTAAACACGAATCAAAATCAGAAATCTACTCAAGAACCAACTCTCACAATTCTCAAAATTAATTGGTTCATTCTCTTCCTCATGTTTACCTGAGCATTTCTTGCTATCAAGCTAGGATTATCTCTCAAGATTCAGTGAGTTCTTGCTCCACAAAGAAATGGTGTCACTAACTAAATCATCACTAAATCATCTCTAACTCTCCAGAATTCATCTACTAATGATCTCTAACCATTCTACACTAATAATTCTAATCAATTTTGCTTAATTAAAGGTGAAGGAAGAAAATTGCAAACCTGTAAAAATTGAGTGAACAGATGGATCAAATCTTCGATTCAATGCATCAATCTTTCCAGAATCATTCACCAAGCCATGTTCTTGCTTCTGTATGCAATAATTTTGATTGAGATGCTCTGAATCTTTGAAACCGATTTGCACTTGCAGGTGTGAAAATTGAAACTCAAGAACACGATTCCCGCATGAATTCCTTCTGATCTTGATTGGTACACACTCAGAAACTCATATGGGATTGATCTGAATCAAAAAACTGGATTGAATGTGAAGGAAATGATGAAACCGAATGTGACTTGTAATGGAGAATTTTTGATCTCACTCTCTCTTCTCTGCATCAATTCTCACCAAAACCTCTCTCTGATCCACTCTACTCAATATATAGAAGAAGTTTGGGCCTTCTAGAACTTGCTGGAAGCTTCTAATGAGAAGTTGGAAATCTCATGTCATGAGATCTCATTTCATGCCATACACATACCACTTTGTGATTCCCTTTGTGCAGCAGCTGGATCTGATTTGAAAATCTCCCCACATGAGATTTTAGATGTGCTAGAATGCTTTAGAAGCCTTGCCCTTGATCCCACATATGTTTGGCACATGTAACTTCAATTACAAGAAATCTATGATAACTCCATGAATCTGACCTCAACTCAAAATTCTAATAATGCCAATGATTTTAGAATCCCATTTCCACTCAAAATGACCTATAATTTCCCCTCATTTGGTCATGTAACATAAAATTCCCAAAAATGGACTTTTAATGTATTAATTTTCTTCTTTATTTAGGCCTTTTTCACAACTTTGAGCTACAAGCATTTCCAAAATCTCATGACCTCTTTTTGGACTCAAAACATCATTTTGAGCAATTTTGATGTTGGACACTTTTCCATTTGAAGCTTGCAAGTATGAGTTTTGGGTATAGGTTAAAATGACCTGTAATTCACAAATGCCCAAAATACCCTTTGCTTGTCAAGACCATAAGTTGAGTTCTCCACATCATATGAAGGCATACCATACCATTCTAGAAAGCTAAGACAATGAGGAACAACTCTTATGTTGACCAAGAATTCATTTGAAATCTCCTTGAGGGGCAAAACTAGCTTGGAAGTCAAGTCACTTTCACAGACAAAAATTCAGACACCTCAGATGACCTGTAACTTGCAAGGACCATAACTTGAGTTCTATAAATCTCCTTGAGGTCTTCCACCACTCAAATTAAAGGTCTTGAGATCCTCTACAAGTTTCATGTTGGCCAAGGAGCCATTTGAAGCTAGCATTTTGACTTATCTTGCTTGGAAATTTGACCTAAACTAGGGGATTTTACAGAGAAACCCTAATTTAGTAACTCCTCTTCTCCTTGATTTTTCTTGAATTCTCCTTGTCATATCTCCATATCCTTCTTCATATGTCAAGTGTTGATCCCCACATCTCTCCAATAGCCTTGAATGCTCTCTTAAGTCAGTCAGTTGACCTAGGGTTGACCTAGGGTTGACCCAGATGAAACCCTAGTTGACTGTCTTCAACTGTAGCTCTTGTGCCTTCATCAATGACTTGTTTTCTTCTCCAAATGACTTTATAAGTCTCTCAAGATGTCTAGATGCTCCCCATGCTTTCATTTCACAGCTCATAACCCTCTTGTTGATCCTCAGATACCCTCAGCTAAGAGATGGACTCAAGGCTTGATCTGCTGAGCTCTTTGTTTTCAAATTCTTTCCTGATGACTTGAATAAGATTGAATGGGGACAATAACCTCTTGATAGGCCTATAGAGATGAAAAATCATGATTGGTCCCCTGTTGAATGACTTGCTATGCTTATGCTATGCAGATGGTTAGTCTATGTACATGACTCTATATGCAAATGCTAATGATAATGAAACATGAATCCAAGGAATAAGGTTGAGCAAATTTTAGGGTGCAACACCATGCATTTGAAATATTAAACTCAAGCACACAATCCATAACAGACGCGACAATCGTCTGAGGAACAAACTAGATCCGCTTAAAAATCAGTTGGTTTCTTGCAGACTAGATTTTCCACAGGGTAGTGCATATCAGCTGGACACCATAGTGATCGTTGTCCCCAAGTCGACCCTCTAACCAATCAAGAAGCTCCACATCTTGTGGAATACGAATTCCACAAGTAAATAAAAACCAGACCATCTTGGTGAGAGCACACTGCAAGAAAAGGTGTTGGGTTGTTTCAGGAGTTGATTGGCCTATAGGGCATAAGTTGTCTAACCTGACGCCTTTTTTCTGTAGGTTTTAATTTGCTAGTAGGATGTTTTTTGGCAAACCTCCAAATGAAAATTTTAATTCTATAATGCACATCAACTTTACACATTTTCTTCCATAGGTTCTGTTGCGCAGGACAAGAGGGGCCTGGATGAATTGAAGCTTGTTTTGCCCTCAAGATATGATAAGCTGATTTGACTGAAAACTCGTCATTTTTCTCATTGTGCCAAATTATTTTGTCCAAAATCCTTCTAAGCAAAAGGGGAATGCTAGCTATCCTACTAACAGTTGGGTGTCGTACCTCGAAAAAACACGATCCTTCGCGAATGGTCGCGGAAAATAGAGTCGCCACCGGATTTTATTCATTCCAAGATGGAATAGGAAAATATTGATAAAACCTTTAGGGAAAGAACATGTTCATCGCAACCACATTCTGGATTTAGGAGTCGGTTACGCGAGGGAAAGGTATTAGCACCCCTCACGTCCATTGTACTCAACGGGAACCTCTTGATTCGATATGTGAGAAATGTTAGGTCAGTTTGTTTGTTTTCTTCTAAGGAATAAAGTGAAAAGGTAAGGTAAAAGGAGTTTTTATTGCTGAGGAAAAATGGTTGTTTTTAGATTAGGGTGCTCGCCAAGGATTATGACCCTTGTGCCTACGTACCTTAACTTGAAAGAATGAAGAATCAGAGCGTCCGTAGTTCGCGGGACTACGAGACAAAAGAAGAGAAGGTTGCTCGCTAGGATCTCGCAATCTTATGTCTATGTATTCTCATTGACAAATGAGAAATCAGAGCGTCTGTAGTTCAAACTATAGATGTTGGTTTGATTTTATCGAAAGATACTTAGTCGCATTCGATAGAAAATATTGCTTTACCCAAACTGGTGAGGAGAGGATGCTTGCATCACTTTGAATAGATTTCCATATATCAACATTCATGGGAAACACACCACTTATCTTGACTCGAATAGGTTTAATGTCGAAGCAATATTTTGCGTCGTCTCAAGACACCATATCTCACGTTTATGAAAAGGTTTGATGGTTCGTACGATGGCGAGAAGTTGAATTAATGTGTTGATATTTTGTTTGGATGACGATTAATTAAAGCTTAAGAAAGGCTCCTCAGGCCCAAGTAATCGGGAGAGTGGGTCAAAGACTCGACTCTCTCTCTTTTCCATCTCGAAAAGAGGTTGTGTTTGGAAAGTGTTTTGAACGATGGAAGATATTTAAAGTATTTTAAACGGATGAGGATTACTTGAAGCTTATGAAAGACTCCTCGGGCCCAAGTAATCTGGAGAATGGATCAAAGACTTGACTCTCTCTCTTTTTCATCTTATAAAGAGGTTGTCTTTGAGAAATGTTTTGAATGATAAGTGGTTAGAAGATAGGTTGAATGTTGTCGAGTTGGAAATGTTTTATAGGCATAAACTACTCACACACATGTAAGAGAACTCGCATCCAAACAATTGAAGAGATATCAAAGGCTCAATCCCTCTTTTTTTCACCTTGAAAAGAGTTTCGGTAATTGTTAATTGTTTTGATAGTTTGATTGAGAAAAATCTGATTGATGTTGGATCAAGGGTTGGATTGCATTTGCGCGCGAAGAGGTTGGTTGAAAGAAGTTGATAAGAGTTTGATATAGCTAGAGTAAGTTACGAATGACGGTTACTCGAAGCTTAAGAAAGGTTCTTCGGGCCCAAGTAATCGGTAGAATGAGCCAAAGACTTGACTCTCTCTCTTTTTCACCTAAGTGATTGAGAAAATATATTTGATTTGGTTTTATCTAAAAATAGTTTGATGTAGAATCAGATCTAAAAAAAATGGAGAAGACAATTGTTCAAGCGTAAGAAATGCTCCTCGGGCCCAAACAATCGAGGAGCGAAATAGAAGACTCCATTCCAACTCTTTTTTCATCTTTTACTGAAATATAGTTGAAGTATAATTAAGTTAATTGATTTGACTTTGATAAAATGCTCGATGTTGATCGAGGTTTGAATTTGCATACGAAACGGCTAAAGGTTGGTTAAATGGTAAAGAAGTTCTAATAGATTGGGTAAGGTTGATGGCGAGGAAAAAAATCGCTCGATTTATAAGTTGGGTATGGTCTATACCCTTGGGTTTAGATTCGAATCATCATATAAGACAACATATAAATAAACAAATAAAAGAAACCAATTGAATTGAATTTTAATCGTGTGCATTAGTAAAGTGGGCTAGTCTTCTAAATAACCAACTAGAAGTAATTGATCGAATAGGTCTCATTGTAAGAAAGTCCATGAGTAAGCTTTGAATGTTGTGTATGATGACCAAGAGGTTGATGGCGATTCTTAAAAAGCAATCGAATTATAAGATGAAAAATGGCTCGATATGAATCTAGAGTTAGTTTTAAAAGGATTTAATATGTGCTAGTCCCTAAGGGGGCTCCTAGTAAACAAAACCACAATCAAACAAGAGCACGAATAAAGAGCATACATCCAAAAGGGAGCGGGGTACTTATATAGTACATAGGATTTCAAGAAATAAACGGTTTCATTGTCAGGTAGCCCAAGAGGAAGTCGTACGTGTGCATGTGTACTAAAGTAAAAGAGATAAGAGATAACCAAAATATGCAGCTCCTTTGCTAGGGTTTTTGACCAGTGTCTCAAATCCATGATGCCCAAAACAGTAATCACAGTCCACCAATTGAATCTTTAAAGGTTTCAATATTTTAGTGTATTTTTTAATGGTATGAACAAGGTATGAATAAGATAGGAACATGATGATATGAACAGTATAACATGGACAAGAGTATATGGACAGTGATATATTGATAGAAAGTAAAACAAAAGTATATTGTACAGATATTAAAATTAATGGTTAATTCTTCATCGTCATTAATCAAGTCCATTTTAGAACTAAATCACCGTAGCATGATATTTGAGGAAGATCATGCTATAGGAGGTCGTTCAAGAGCAATGTTTGTGCTGAAACACAATGGAGAAACAATATGTAAATCATTCTCAATGAATCGTGTCACATGAAAAGAAAAGAGAACAGTCTCGTCATAATCACAAACTTTTGTCTATTAATCGAAGGTAACTTGTCATGATCCAAAAGTATGAAAAATGATCCAAATGATCATTCCCCACAGATTTGAAATAATGAAGGTTAAACGACTTTGCTAACCAATATTCCATGATTTAGACTTCATTGACCCAGAAAAATAGCAAGTGAAATAAAATGAAAAAATTGAAAAAGGAAATGAACCAAATACATCCACTTAGAAAAATAAAAGACTTTTTTTTGAAGAAAATCATAAACCATTTTAAAAGAAAATAAATTTAATTAAAAAAACTAAATAAATAAATAAAATAAAACAAAATGTAATAAAATGAATAAACTAAAAAAAAATAGGCGGGGAGGTGTGATGGGTTGTTGGTGTGTTTGAGTAGAAACTAACATGGGTTGCATGGTCCAATTAAACCAACAATGCCAAATTACCCTCAAAACATCACCAGGTTTACGCTTTCTTGCATTAGGTCTTTTCACAAACAAAAAAATGAACTCCTTGTGAACAATGCTCCTTCCGCCATACACTCGGTTTC
This sequence comes from Lathyrus sativus, assembly GCA_963859935.3. Taxonomy (NCBI): domain Eukaryota; kingdom Viridiplantae; phylum Streptophyta; class Magnoliopsida; order Fabales; family Fabaceae; genus Lathyrus; species Lathyrus sativus. The sequence goes on from OZ012740.1 coordinate 669,845,781, forward strand.
AAATCGATTTGAAACAGCATATTTGATTTCTTGCTTCTCCGTTTCAATTTTTGTTTGTGTTTCATCCGTCTACTTTTTTCTTCATCTTACACTCTCTCTATTCTGAAATTGATTCAAAGCTGGTTAATGTTGTGATTTTGAGTTTGCTTTTGCTTGTTCGATTTGTGTGGGGTTTGCAAATTTGAAAGTTTGTTGGATTGATTGTGTTTAAGTTTTGTGAAGATTTGTTGAGATTTTATGAAGATTGCATGGGGAAGGAAGGGGTTAAAGAAAATAGTTTGGTGGAAGTTGGTCTTTAATGGTGGTTTATGGTGTATGAGGTGTAATGTTGAACACGGTGAAGATGGAGAGAGTGGTTTTGAGTTTGAAGAAGTGGTTTTGAAATGGTGTAGTTGATTTGTTGAAGAAGGGTTGTTGTTGTTTGGTTGGCAGATTGAAGGTTAAAGGGAACTTGAAGGTGGTGATGAAATCTGATGGATTTGTGGTAAACAAAAATTGGGTTGAAAGACTGATGAAGATGTGGTTTGTTATTGGTTGTGGAGGGATAAAGGAATATCATGTTTTCCAAAAAAAAAAAGGATGATTTGAAGGTAAAATAAGATGAGTGGAAAAAAGGGATCTCGAAGATGGAAAGGGTGGTGTTATGAAAACTTTCTGGTGATTCACATTCCCTTTTTTTTCTACTAAAAACCCTTTCTCTCCTCCTTTTTTGTTCTCTGTTTTGCGGCGTGACCTGTCCATATAAGGTGTGGTTTGTGTTGCTTTTTCAACTTCTATCTCGTATAATTGCTGCCTGTCTGGTGTAGTGTGGCACTAAAAATGGCGAGTGTTGAAGAGATGAGGGGCCAGAAGGTCTTGCTGGCGCCTCATGAGAATACTTGACATTTGTCATGACTGCATTAGTTTTAACCTCTTCTTCTTTGCTTGTACTTGCATAGACCATAGTATCACAGCTTTGTGGCACAATTTCGGTGCTTTTGCATGGAAATTGTGACATTCTGCTAGCCACTTCTTCAATCCCTTCTTTGTGGTACCAAATCTTGAGAGGTTTCAAAGGTCTCTTGATTTTTTTTGCCACACGGTTCAAAAATCAAGACATCTGTATCTGGGCATTCTTCCTTGAGGGTAGGTGATCCTGCATGGATCAACTTTTGCACCTTGAGCCTAAAGCTCTTGCATTCTTCAATAGTGTGCCCTACTGCTCCAGTATAGTACTCACACTTCACCTCTGGATGGTCTTCTTCAAAGACTAATTTCTTGTTGTTGACTAAACGCATGACTCTAGATTACATCCCTGGACAAGTATCTAAGGCATGTCCTATAACCCCTTCATAATATTCACATTTTAGATTCTGATCGTACTTTGGAGGATAAAGGGCTGGCATAGGCTCGATGGGCGAAGGAGTTACCAACGAATTTTGAACCAACTGCGGGTAGATTTTACTGTATGATATAAAAATCGAGTTGAAGTGATTTTTGTTTCTTCTATTATGATCCTGATCATGTCCTTGATTTTGACTCTGATGCCCTTGGGGAAAGACAACCACTAGAGGTTGATCTACTGATCTGGCGGCCAAAGACTGAAGATGACATCTTGAAGGAGTACCATGTGTTGGCAAGTGTGTAGATTCCCGATGGAATGGCTCTTGACTCGGAGTAACACCAGATGAATGTAGAGAATTATCTCCCTTTACTGCAGCAATGGGCATGGAGTAACCCTCTTTTCTAAACAAAGCTTGCAAAGTTTCCAAGACCCAATTCATTTGGCCCTTCAAAAGATTGATCTACCTCTTTAAAGCTTATTAGTCTCTCATTAGCTCATCCACCATTTCTTGAGACATGGTTCTTCGTTCTAAACGAGTGTCACGCATCACCTTGCTGGTTATGGACAAAGGGCGAAATGAGTTTCTGGTTTGGGAGAATGATATACAATGCATATAAGATGTAGATGCAATGATATGCAAATGTAAACAAAGAGAAACTCAGGATCACATGTATTGTGTTCTCATGTCAAGCATGACAGTAGGTAAGTAACTGATATCTCTGATCAAAGGAAACCCCACGAGTAGCCTCTAAATGGGTAGGTGCCTAGAATCATGGATCTTTCCAAAGATATTATTGCCACGAAAAAGGCTCATTTGACAATAGCATCCTCGAAATGACCTCTTCTAGGTGAGACTTTTGCATCGTCCCACGAGAAAGGCTCCTCGTGAGTCTCGACTACACAACCATCGAGTCCAAGGTTTCTAAAAGGTATCTCAGAGTCATAGATCGAGGTTGAAAATATCATTGTTAGAATAACGATACGTTCAAGGGATCTCATCTGATTGGGGATTTTGTGTCAACCCTCATGAGTTAACACTACCAACCACCATGGAAAATGGTTAAAAGGTCCTTAGAGTTATCGATTCAGGCCTGAAAGCATTATTACCATGGAATCAACTCTAAGCGAGGCTTTTGTATCCTCCCAATGAGAAAGGCTCCTCGAGGGATTCCACTACACAACCACCATCCTAATCCTATGTTTTTATCAGACTCGAGTATATAGCCATCTCACAAAGTGCCCATAATCAAAGAAATCCAATAATATCACAAGATATAATGATAGGATATATAATGAAGAGAAACAAGCAAATAAATAATCAATCAAACAAGCAAGCAATTAATAAGATAACAAACAAGAAGAAAACAATCAAGAAAAACTAACGCTCATGAATCAAGTCAAGTTAGGCTTTACTCTCTTATACATAGGGCAATGCAATAATCCCCAGCAGAGTCGCCAGTTATCATACCTCGAAAAAAGCACGACCCTTTGTAAATGGTTGCAGAAAACAGAGTCGCCACCGAATTTTATTCAATCCAAGATGGAATAGGAAAATATCGATAAAACCTTTAAGGAAAGAACATGGTCACCGCAACCACATTCTGGATTCGAGAGTCGGTTAAGCGAGGGGAAGGTATTAGCATCCTTCATGTTCGTTGTACTCAACGAGAACCTCTTGATTTGATTGTAGAAATGTTAGGTCAGTTAGTTTGTTTTCTTCTAAGGAATAAAGCAAAAAAGAAAGGTAAAAGGAGTTTATATTGATAAGAAAAAAATGTTGTTTTTAGATTAGATTGCTTGCCAAGGATTGGGCCCCTTGTGCCTACATACCTTCACTTGAAAGAATGAAGAATCAGAGCGTCCGTAGCTCGTGGGACTACGTAAGAAAAGAAGAGAAGTTTTCTCGCTAGGATCTCGCAATCTTATGCCTACATATTCTCATTTGCAAATGAGAAATCAGAGCGCCCTTAGTTCGTACTATGGATGTTGGTTTGATTTTATCGAAAGATATTTAGTCGCAATCAATATAAAATATTGCTTTACCCAAACTAGTGAAGAGATGACGCTTGCATCACTTTGAATGGATTTCCATATATCAACATTCATGGGAAACACGCCATTTATCTCGCCTCAAATAGGTTATGGACGAAGCAATATTTTGCGTCGTCTTAAGACACCGTATCTCACGTTTATGAAAAGGTTTGACGATTCGCACGACGGTGAGAAGTTGAATTAATATGTTGACATTTTGTTTGGGTGACGATTACTTGAAGCTTAAGAAAGGCTCCTCAGGCCCAAGTAATCGAGAGAGCGGGTCAAAGACTTGACTCTCTCTCTCTCTCTCTCTCTCTCTCTCTCTCTTTTACCTTACCTTTTCGCTTTATTCCCTTAGAAGAAAATAAACAACCTAAGCTAACATTTCTCACGAATCGAATCAAGAGGTTTCCGTTGAGTACAACGGACGTGAAGGGTGCTAGTACCTTCCTCTCACGTAACCGACTCCCAAACCTAGAACTTGGTTGCGATGACTATGTTCTTTCCCTAATGGTTTTATCAATATTTTCCTTTCCCTCTTTGGGATAAATAAATTTCGGTGGAGACTCTGTTTTCCGTGACCATTCGCGAAGGATCGTGATTTTTTTGAGGTACGACATTGGGGGATCAAAACATTTATGCAGAATGTCTCTTTTCCAATTGATTGAATCGGGATCGATGAGTTCACTCACCAATGCGCCTTTGTTCGAAAATTAGGCAGGGCTGTGAATTTTGAAACCAACATTTCCAATCAGCCACTTATCTTCCCAATTTTTTTACTTTTCCTCCATTTCCAATTTTCTATCTCATCCCTGCCTTTATCAGCTTATTAGCACACAGGATGCTCCACAATTGTAGTTTAGAGAAAAACCCATTTTCGCCGTCAAGATTGAACCTCATGGATAATACCTAATTTTAAACACTCTCTCCATTAAAGATTGCTCCTCTGTAAAAAGTATCCAATAGTGTTTGCTTGAGAGACTGATGTTGAAATCCCTTATGCCTCTGAAACCCATGCCTTCCACTCCTTTTTCCCTAGCCAGCTTCCCCCAACTCAGCCAGTGAATCTTTCTTTCATTCTCTTTAACAGCCCACTAAAATTTGGCAATCATATTTTCAATTTCCTCGCAACATCCTTCAGGGAGTTTGAAATAGCTCATAATGTAACTTGGTATCACTTGCGCCACCGCCTTAATAAAAACCTCTTTGGTCTGCCCTTGAAGGAAACCTTTCTTTCCACCCTTTCAATTTAATGTAATGTATCTCTTTCCGAAGCATTTTCTGAATGCAATCTTAATAATATCAATATTTCTTTCCTTCCAAAGTCCATTGGCCTACTTATTGAAGAATCTTATATGTCCTCTATGGATATTTCTTTTTTTATAAAAATCTTTTTTTTTTTGGAAAAAGAAAATATATATTTGTAAGCCAAAAAACATGATACAAGGCAAGGCAATCAAATGATCCATCCACACGAACACAAAGAAAACCACTACAACCCACTCAAGGAGTTAAGAGTAAACTAACATGTTTCCTAAGGTGGGATTTCATCCATACTCTCTAAAAAAAATTAATAACATGATCCACAATATTTTTATTATCACTTGTAGAGGCAAAACATATTGAGTTCCTATGTCGCCACACAATATAAGTGACTTCTACAACAACACACTTTAAGAGTGTAGTTATCCACCCTTTACCTTTATAATTGCTAATCAACCAATTCAACTCAACATCCCAACTTTGAGCTTTATGGTTGATCTGCATCCATTCAAGCACTTCTTTCTAAATCTTGTTGGTTTCTGCACAATCAAATAACAAATGTTGGATGGTTTCTTTATCAATGCAGAAGCAACAATTCTCATCAATAATCATGTCAAACTTACATAATATGTCCTTTGTGGCAAGTCTTTTATGACAGGCCAACCAAAGAGTACTCAATGCCTTTGGCCTAGCTGGGTTACTTAAGAAAAGCTTCATCCAATTCACTCTAGGGTTGCTGCTTTTAATGGAAAAATGCATGAACCTTGCTATACTTGGTCTATTGAAGCATAACATCCCAGGCAGCTATTTGGCTCACCATTTGTCTTTGACTCAGAATACCTTTCAATATCCACAAGCAACTTCCTTTTATGGGAACAATCATGATGTCTTGATGTTTTGTATAATAGCTATGGACCCATTTGATCCATAGGATATCAGCCTTACCACACAAGTCCCAAAGGAGTTTTGAAAGAGAAGCCTTGTTCCAATATGATAAGGAGAAAACATACAGGCCTCCTTGAGATCTATATTGGCACACTTTGCTCCAAAAAATGGGGGATTTCTTGGTAGCTTTATCACTGCTAGACCATAAGAAATATCTACAAGTAACTTTCACCTTCTTGATGACAGTTTTAGGGATAGGAGAACATTAGAGCCAGTAATTTTGCAGTGGCAAATAAAACACTATTGATTAATTAAAGCCTTCCAACAACACTTAGGAGCTTGGCACTCTAATGCTTGATCTTACTAGTGGTCTTCTCAACCAAAATCATGCAACGGCCCACATAAAATCTTTTGTTAGAGAGGGGGATTCCAAGATATCTGAAAGGAAGCAACCCTTCAGAGAACACAGTCAAGGCCTTGATATTCTGCTTGATGGTTTCCTCAATATTGACAAAGTAAATTTTACATTTGTTGGGATTGATATCTAAACCTGTTGAGGTGGAGTAATCCTTGAAAGTTTGCATCAACAGATCAATAAATATAGTGTCTCCCCTGGAAAAGAGCAACAGGTCATCAACAAAACAAACATTAAAAATATTCAGCTTCTCACATTTATAGTGGAAGTTGAAGTTATGGTTCTTCTTTAGCCTTTACAACCTCCTATGAAGGTAATCCATCACTATGACAAATAACAAGGGGAAAGAGTGTCCCTTTTCCTAAGAACCCTCTTATCTTTGAGGATCCTAGTAGTTTTTCCATTCACTTTGTACCTGTAAGAAATAGTTGTCACGATTGTCATGACCCATCTTATGAAATTTTCAAGAAAACTCAATTCTTTCATAATGGCTTCAATGGCACACCACTCCACAATGTCATAGGATTTTTGGAGATCCATTTAGATCATACACCTAAGAGGACCTCCTTTAGTGTTATAACCCTTAATAAGCTCAAAAGCCAACATTTTGTGATCTTGGATATGCTTGCCAGGAACAAATGTTGCTTGACTTTCATTAATAATACTCCCTAAAACTCTACTCAGTCTGACTTCTAATATATTAGATATGATCTTGTAAAGAGTATATCAATAAGAAATAGGCCTAAAATCCTTTATCTTATTAGCAATGTTGGTCTTGGGGATAAAGGTTACCAGGGTGCAGTTGATGGCTATCAATATGTTATTCTTCTCAAAGAAATCTCTAACTGCACTCAGCAAGTCTCCTTTAATTGTGTTCCAAGTAGCCTTGAAAAACATAGAACTAAAACCATCAATTCCTGGAGCAGTGTTGTCACTAATCCCCTTTAAAGCATTTTTTACTTCTTTCTCAGTGACAAGTTTCAGAAAGGATATCCTCTGGTCATTGTTAAGCTGAGGACCATTCCTAATATCAGCTATGTTGATGTTATTCAGTATTTGAGCATAATTTCCTACCAAATCTTCATAAAATGTCAGCACTTCCTCCTCAATTTGGTGTTGCTCATTCAGAGTTGTTCCCTCATTGGAGGTGAGGGTCTTGATTTGGATCCTAAGATTTTTACACTTCAAAGAGGCATGGAAGAAGGCATTATTGCCATCTCCAATCCTAATTTAATTAATTTTGGCTCTTTGGCTTATCAACTGCTCTTCAATATTATTTAATTTGATCACCTCAGTTATAAGGACTTTAGTTTTCTCTATATGATCTTCATTCATCCTATCTTACATCAACTGGTCTTGAGCCATTTTCAAATTGTTTCTAGCAGTACAATTTGATCCTTGATACCTTTAAAACACATGTTTTTATCCCTAATTGTAGCCTTGAGGTTATGAAGTTTTCTCCATATAATGTACATAACATTACCATTCACATTGTGAGCCTATCTCTCTCTGACAGCTTCTTGAAACCCCTCAATATTGATGACTGCATTTTGAAATCTGAAGTGATTTTTCCTAGGCTGATCCAAGGCTTGCCCCTCAAGACACAGTAAGGGATAGTCAGACACCCCTGGTTCCAAAATTCTCAAAGTAGTTCCCATGTGATTTTGAATCCATTGGGTATTGCCAAGCACCCTGTCAATCTTTGAGTAGATAGCTCCATTTACATGTTTATTAAACCAAGTAAAATGGTCCCTCTCACTATACTTCTCATATAGGCCTGAATTCTCCATCATGTCATCTAAATCAAGATACTCACATTCAACAACAAGTTTATCTCCTATTATATCCAGTGCACTGCAAACATTATTGCAATCACCAATGAGAAACCAAGGACCATTAACATTGAGGGTTTCAAGATCTCTCCACAACCTCTTTCTTTGCTCTAAAGTGTTTTTCCCATAAATGGAAGTACACCGTTCCTTTTTACCTTCCTTTCTATATTCAATTTCACAGTGGATATATTAGTCAGAACTAGATAACTTCCTCACCTTCAACTTGGATTCATTCCATAACACCCAAATTCTACCATTTGAGTGATCCTTATAGTTATCCAAGTAGCTCCAATTGGTCCCCATTTTATTCCTAATGGCTTGAGTCTTATGCTGCTTAACTCTAGTTTCAACTAAAATGGCTAATGCAGGGTTGAGACTATTTAGTCTAGAAATAACTTCCCTACTCTTCCTAGCATTATTTATTCCTCTAACATTCCAAGATATAATCATGATGTATCAATTTGAACACTTGGATCATTCCATATCCCAAGTGTCTCAAAATTATTATGACAATCTACAACATTGTTAGTTCCCTTAACTACTGATTACCTTTATTTTTCTAGATAGTTGATACCTGAGTATATGAAGAGCTAGGTTGTTCCTCTTTCTCCTTTTGAGTATGATTTGTTTCTCTTTCTTGCTCAACATGTGTGACCTCCTTGATTTCCATCACTTTGGGTTTCCATTGCCTGAATGTTGTTGGTTTCTCATTGGTGCAAGAATGTCCTACTTTCTGACACTTTTTGTAACACCCAAAATTTATTGGAATTTTTATTTAATTTATTTAAATAGGAATATTCGTATTTTTGGTGATTTGCGGTGATTGGTAAGAAGTATTGAGAATTATGCATTTTGGGTTATTTATTTAAATAATAGTATATAATATGAATATATTGGTATTAATATTAACTTAAATAAATATAAGTGAATTAAGGGCAAGATGGACATATGAGGAGGAGTTAGTGAGAGTGAAATTGGAAAGCCCGTTTTAAGGCCCAAAGTTAGGTTTAACAAAAAGGAATTTTTAGGGAATTAGGATTCATTCTTGTTAGACCGTGAAAAGAGAAGAAATAGAGGCCAGAGCTCGAAGGAAGAGGATTGAGGCAAAGCTTCGCGAGGTTTCCAAGAACTAAGAAGAAAGGTTTAGAGTCGACAATTAAAGTATGGAGAGTATTGCCTTCATTGTTTTCAATATATGATTCAATGTATTTAAAGTCGATTTAAGGATTTAAGAGGTTTTTGAGTTTGAGGAAAATTAGGCCTTCGTGGCCAAATCTGTTTTTGAGGTTGTTTAAGTATGGAAAGTATTACCTTCATTATTTTTAATATATGATTCAATATATTTAAAGCTGATTTAAGGGTTTAGGGATTTCGAGTATTGAATTGTTGTTGCCTTTCTGGTGAGTTTAATGAGTTTGAGGGATTTGAACTGATGGTCTGATAGGTTTGAGGCTGATTTGGGAGTAAGGGAAATTAGGTATTCGTGGCCAAAATATGTTGTTGAGGTTTTAACCGTATAGGGTAATTGATTATGAGAACTCTAATGAATATGGGAAAAATTGTAAGGATTTTATGGGAATTGGAGGCGTAAATATGATACGGGATTAGCCTAATAAGTCGTAGATTTTGTGCATTTATCGTCGTAATACCTTAGGAATGATTTAGGGATGTTTTGGGGGCATTGGAGAAGGAAATCGTAGGGACTTTTAGGCTGGTTTTGGTGCTGGTGCATAATAGTGTTTTGTATTAATCGCAAGTTCGCACAGTAAATGATCATTCGCATGGTGAACACTCGCCCCAGAGTCGCACGGCGAACTGTCCAGCGAACGTAGCAGAGTTTTGCGAATTGTGTTCTTGTGCAGTGCTATTTTGATGCTTTGATGTTGTGATTTTCTTGATGAATTACCAGGAGTATAATTCTGATTCCTATGTGATTAATACATGACTGTATGATGATTCTTATGAGTAATGATGATGAGTTATGATGTTGATTCCATGAATTTTGATGATTATATGATGATATGATTATTATGATGATTTTGATGAATGATGATGCACCTAATGAGTTTATTATGAGGATGATGTTGACGTGTGTATCATGCATTAATATGCATTCCGAACTTCGGTCTAGTGTTTGATTCTTGTGGCTTCAGTCCTATTGTGCAGATGTGAAGTATTTTGTTGTGCTTCGATTCTTATGTAGAATTGATCCTATTGATGGGGATCTATGGAAGGTTGTTGGCCCAGTGTCCATCCAACGTTGATGAATTGGTACCACATGCATGAGTCTTGTTGCATTTGCATTTATGTGACAATTTGGTGTAATTTATGATATTATGGCTTTTTGATGTTTCCTTAATGATTATGATGATGTTGAATACGAAAATGACGCTATTTTATATATTGATTCCTATATTGATTATTATGAATTGTTTTACTCACCCTGCCTGTTTGAATGTTGCCTCCACGTGGGTAACATGCAGATTACCAGGTTTAGTCGTGGATGTCGTCGAGGCCTTTTTGGAGTTTTTGACTTTTGGTTGACTTAGAGGGTCTTGCTCTGATAGTGTAACATCGGGTTGGGGTCTTTGATTTAAACCATGTTTTATTGATTGATGTTATTTTGATTATGTTGTTGCGCAAGGAAAACTTTGGATTTTGCCTTTTTGAGTTCCGCTTCCTTTTGAGCAATTTTTGAGTAATTTTGGGAAAATCCATTGTTTACGGAGCATTGAATTTTATTTGAGTTATTAGAAATGTACGCCATTTAAGGTGATTTTTATTGTGTTTAGTATTTTACTTTGATAAATATGATTGATTTTCCATTATATTTATGGGGGTAGAAAAGGGTGTTACATTAGTGGTATCAGAGCAGGTCGGTCGGTCCGACCAAGTTGTCTAATGTTATTTGTTCCCTAGTATGCGACATGTGTGTGAAAATAGTATTGGTACACGTTTGTTTTCTAACATTTGTCTGCAGAAGTGGGAATGAAACAAGTGGGGGAGAAGCTTGTGCTTCTCCAGGATGCTTCAAGTGTGGAGTGGTGGCTCAGTGTGTCGATGAACGCTCTTATAGTTTGGTAAAGATGGTTTATGCCCCCATCATGATTTTCGGCTGTCTATTGACAAATTGAGGAATTGATCACCTTTAATCTCTTGTTGATAGTAGACGGAGTCGTGTTGGATGGGATAGATGTGTCTTGCAAGCTTAGATGGTGTGTACAGTGAATTGTTTTGAGTTAAGCTAAGTGCTTACAGATTGTTTTGGTGAGTCGGTGCTGGATGGTGCTGAGATGTTTATTTTGATGGAAACTTTGAGTGTTAATAAAGTGGGGAAGTTGGTGGTGTGCCAATTATTTATGATTATCCGGAAGTTTTTCCGATGAGATAAGTGATTTACCGCCGGAACGTGAAGTGGAGTTTACGATCGACCTAGTTCCTGGAACTAGTTTGGTAGCGATGACTCCATATTATATGTCCACACCAGAATAGAAGAAGTTGAAGAATCAACTTGAAGATCTGCTTAAGGAAAGGTTCTTTTGTCTGAGGGTGTCACCGTGGGGTGCACCAATTTTGTTAGTTAAGGAGAAAGAAGGTTCTGTGGGGCTTTGTGTGGATTATAGACAATTGAACAAGGTGACTATCAAGAATAAGTGTCCACTTCCAAGGATTGATGATTTGATGGATCAGTTGGTTGTTGCAAGTGTGTTCAGTAAGATAGATTTGAGATCTAGGTATCATCAGATTCGTGTGAAGGCTGAAGATATTTAGAAGACTGCTTTTAAAATAAGGTATGGACATTATGAGTATTTCGTGATGCCATTTGGTGTGACTAATGCACCATGTGTATTTATGGAGTATATAAATAAGATTTTCTATCCTTATTTGAACAAGTTTGTGGTTGTGTCCATTGATGATATTTTAATATATTTGAAAAGTCAAGAGGATCATGTTGAGCATCTGAAAATTATGTTATCAGCGTTGAAAGAGAAGCAGTTGTATGCAAAACTTTCAAAGTGTGAGTTTTGGTTGAAGGAAGTGAGGTTTCTTGGTCATGTGATCTTGAGTAGAGTTATTTCGGTTGATATGTTGAAGGTTGAAGCTGTATCGCAATGGGAAGCTCCAAAACCTGTTTTTGAGATTAGAAGTTTTCTTGGGTTGGCATATTATTATCAAAAATTCATTGAAGGATTTTTCCAAGTTATCTTTGCCATTGACGCAACGTACTAGGAAGGTTCAACATTTTGTTTTGGATGCAAAGTGTGAAGAAAGTTTCAAGAGCTTTTGAGAAGGCTGACAGCATCTCATGTTTTGATTTTGTCGAATCCGGCAGAACCATTATTGTATATTGTGATGCTTCGTTAATGGTATGAGGAGGTGTATTAATGCAACATCAGCAAGTTTTAGCTTATCCTTCAAGGCAAATTAAAGTGCATGAGAGGAATTATCTAATACAGGATTTAGAGTTGGTTGTTGTTGTGTTTGCGTTGAAGCTTTGGAGGCATTATTTGTTTGGTTTGAGATTTGAGATGTTTAGTGATCATAAGAGTTTGAAGTATTTATTTGATCAGAAAGAATTGAATGTGAGGAAAAGGAGATGATTGAGACTTCTGAAGGATTATGGTTTTGGTTTGAATTATCATTCGGATAAAGCAAGCATGGTAGTTGATGCATTGAGTAGGAAATCTTTGCATATACCGATGATGACGGTAAAAGAGTTAGAACTGGTTGAGAAATTTTTTAATATGAGTTTGGTTTGTGAAGAGACTTTTTATGGAGTTAAGCTTGGTATGTTGAAGCTCACTAGTGGTATTCTTGATGAGACTCAAGAAGGTCAGAAATCTGATTTGAGTTAGTAGATCGGTTGAATTTGATGAATCAAAGTCGAAGAGTTGATTTTCGGATTAATGGAAATGGTATCATGAGATGTCGTGATAGAGTTTATGTTCCAGATATTGTTGAGTTTAAAAAGAGTACTCTTGAGGAAGGACATCAAAGTAGATTGAGTATCCATCCCGGTGCTACGAAGAGGTACCAGGATTTGAGGAAATTGTTTTGGTGGTTGAGGATGAAGAAAGAAGTGGTTGAGTTTATGTATGCTGGTTAGACTTGTCAGAAGTCGAAGATTGAACATCAAATACCGTTGGGTCTGATGCAACCGTTGAATATTCCAGAGTGGAAATGGGATAGTATTTCCATGAATTTTGTGTCGGGTTTGCCGAAGACTGTGAGGGGGAATGATTCTAATTGGGTGGTTGTGGATAGATTGACTAAATCAGCTCATTTCTTGCCAATGAGGATTAATCGTTCTATGCTAAAGCTAGCTGAGATGTATATTGAGGAAATTGTGAAGTTGAATGGGATACCGTCGAGTATTGTGTCAGATGGAGATCCAAGATTTACATCAATATTTTGGAAGAGTTTGTAAGACGCTTTGGGTACCATGTTGATATTGAGTTCTGCCTATCATCCGCAGACGGATGAACAGACAAAGAGAACTATCTAGTCTTTAAAGGATTTTTTGAGAGCTTGTGTGTTGGATCAAGGTGGATCGTGGGGTAGTCATTTGTCGTTGATTGAGTTTACCTACAACAACAGTTATCATTCTAGTATTGGAATGGCACAGTATGAGGTATTGTATGATAGGAGATGTAGGACTCTTTTATGTTGGTATGAGTTAGGCGAGAGTGTTATGCTCGGACCTGAGATTATTCACCAGACGACTGAAAAGATCAAGAGGATCCAAGAAAAGATGAAAGTTTTGCAGAGTCGTCCGAAGAGTTAACATGACAAGAGGAGGAAATCACTTGAGTTTCAAGAGGGAGATCACGTGTTTTTGAGAGTTACGTCGGTAACTGGTGTTGGCCGAGCTTTGAAGTCTCGAAATCTCACACCGCATTTTGTTGGTCCGTATCAGATTTCGCAAAAGGTGGGAGGAGTAGCATACCGGATTACTTTACCGTCATCCCTTGCGAATTTTCATGATGTGTTTCATGTGTCTCAGTTGAGGAAGTACATTCCAGATCCGTCACATGTGATTCAGATGGATGATGTACAAGTGAGAGATAATTTGACTGTTGAGGCATTGCCAATACGAATTGATAAACGAGAAGTGAAGCAACTGCGAGGTAAAGAGATTTCCTTAGTAAAGGTAGTTTGGGGAGGACCACCGGGAGAAAGTTGGGCTTGGAGCGTGAGGATCAGATGAGGGAGTCATATCCGACTCTATTTCCTTGAGGTAATTTTTTAGGGCGAAAATTCTTTTAAGTGGGGGAGAGTTGTAACACCCCAAATTTATTGAAATATTTATTTAATTTATTTAAATAAGAATATTCATATTTTTGGTGATTTGCGGTGGTTGGTATGAAGTATTGAGAATTATGGATTTTGGGTTATTTATTTAAATAATAATATATAATATGAATATATTGGTATTATTATTATTATTATTAATTTAAATAAATATAAGTGAATTAAGGGCAAGATGAACATTGGAGGAGGAGTTAGTGAGGGTGAAATTGGAAAGCTCATTTTAAGGCCCAAAGTTAGGTTTAACACAAAGGAATTTTAAGGGAATTAGGATTCATTCATGTTAGACCGTGGAAAGAGAAGAAATAGAGGTGAGAGCTCGGAGGAAGAGGATTGAGGCAAAGCTTCGCGGGGTTTCTAAGAATCAAGGAGAACGGTTTAGAGTCGGCAATTAAAGTATGTGGACTATTGTCGTCATTGATTTTAATATATGATTCGATGTATTTAAAGTCAATTTAAGGATTTAAAAGGTTTTTGAGTTTGAGAAAAATTAGGCCTTCGTGGCCAAATCTATTTTTGAGGTTGTTTAAGTATGGGGAGTATTACCTTCATTGTTTTCAATATGTGATTCAATGTACTTAAATTTGATTTAAGGGTTTAGGTATTTTGAGTATTGAATTGTTGTTTCCTTTCTGGTGAGTTTAATGAGTTTGAGAGATTTGAACTGGTGGTCTGATAGGGTTTTAGGCTGATTTAGGAGTAAGGGAAATTAGGCCTTCGTGGCCAAAATATGTTGTTAAGGTTTTAACCGTATAGGGTAATTGATTATGAGAACTCTAATGAATATGGGAAAAATTGTAAGGATTTTATGGGAATTTGAGGCGTAAATATGATACGGGATTGGCCTAATAAGTCGTAGATTTTGTCCCTTTATCACCGTAATACCTTAGGAATGATTTAGAGATGTTTTTGGGGCATTAGGGAAGGAAATCGTAGGGACTTTTGGGCTGGTTTTGGTGCTGGTGCATAACAGCGTTTTGCTATAATCGCGAGTTCGCACAGTGAATGATCCTTCGCACGGCGAACACTCGTCTCAGACTCGCACGACGAACTGTCCAACGAACGTAGCAGAGTTCTATGAATTGTGTTCTTATGCAGTGTTATTTTGATGCTTTGATGTTGTAATTTTCTTGATGAATTACCAGGAGTATTATTGTGATTCATATGTGATTAATACATGATTGTATGATGATTCTTATGAGTAATGATGATGATTTATGATGTAGATTCGATGAGTTTTGATGATTATATGATGATATGATTATTATGATAATTTTGATAAATGATGATACACCTAATTATTTTATTATGAGGATGATGTTGATGTGTGCATCATGCATTCATATGCATTCCAGACTTCGGTCTAGTGTTTGATTCTTGTGGCTTCAGTTCTATTGTGCGGATGTGAAGTATTTTGTTGTACTCTGGTTCTTGTGTAGAATTGATCCTATTGATGGGGATCTATGGAGGATTGATGGCTCAGTGTTCATTGAACTTTTATGAATTGGTACCACATGCATGAGTCTTGTTGCATTTGCATTTATGTGACAATTTGGTGTAATTTATGATATTATGGCTTTTTGATGTTTCCTTGGTGATTATGATGATGTTGAATACGAAAATGACGATATTTTATACATTGATTCCTATATTGATTGTTATGAATTGTTTTACTCACCCTGCATGTTTGAATGTTGCCTCCACGTGGGTAACGTGCAGATGACCAGGTTTAGTCGTGGATGTCGTCGAGGACTTTTTGGAGTTTTTAACTTTTGGTTGATTTAGTGGATCTTGCTCTGATAGTGTAATATCGGGTTGTGGTCTTTGAGTTAAATGATGTTTTATTGATTATTGTTATTTTCATTATGTTGCGGCGCAAGGAACACTTTGGATTTTGCCTTTTTGAGTTTCGTTGCCTTTTGAGTAATTTTTGAGTAATTTTGAGAAAACCTGTTGTTTACGGAGCATTGACTTTTATTTGAGTTATTGAGAAATGTACGCTCTTTGAGGTGATTTTTATTGTGTTTAATATTTTAGTCTGATAAATGTGATTGATTTGCCATTATATTTGTGGGATAGAAAAGGGTGTTACACTTTTCACAATACTTTGGTTTCCAGTCATATTCAACTATTTGATTAAGCTTCCTATCCTCATTATCCTTGTTGGTTATTGACTCGTTAAGCTTCTGAGTAATATCAATTTCCACAAGAATCATAGCATAAGACACTCTTAGTTTGTTGGCAGTGCACTCATCCGTGAATAGAGGCTTACCTATAGCACTTCCTATTTTGGCGAGACTTCTTGCTCCCCACAAATGCAGGGAGTTGGGGGTGTTTCACCCAGATGGGCATAGTATGCAGCATATCACTTTTAATATTAAACTCCCGACTCCATTCTTTTAAGACTATAGGAACTGTTCTAGACTGGGCCCCGGGATGAACTATATTGGCCCAGCCCAATAATGTTCCACCAGGCCCTGCCCGGTCCGAGCTACCGCGTCGGGAACAAGATCCCCGACTCACTAGAATAATCTTCCCGCGGGAGAAAGCCATCCCGTCCACGCCGGGCGAGAGAATCGCCCGCACGACCAAGCACCACCCTCCGTGGGCGGTATTCCCCATGCCGTCAAGCAGGACCTCATGGCTCTCCTACGCCCACGTGTGCTCCCCTCCTCGGGGAGGACGACGTGCCTCCGAGGAACCCCGCGAGCTCTCTTCCGCAGGGAGAACAACGTGCCACGCACACGTTCTCCACGTGCTCCCCTCCGCGGGGACACGTCACCAAGCAACTGCCCACCTCCGAAAGAGCCGGTCAAATCCACTTTCCGGAGATCTCGGGACAGTTGGACTAGGACGAAGACCATGTCCTGGTCTTCACTACGCCACGTAAGCCCTAGTAGTTGATAACACGAAATCATATAGATATTTTCATGCATAATTCAATTAAAGTTTAACCGTTTTCGATCCGATTTCGGGTTATTTCCGTGTATTTGTCTGATGTTTTTGCAGGTATTCAACGATCACGTCTAAACAAGGCAACATGAAGAAAAGAAGCAATCCCAGATGAAATATGGACGAAAAAGGAGTGAAAACACAATGAAAAGCGCAGCAGACTGTTTTTGCTGATGTGACGACCGTCACAGATGCATGACGACTGTCACACGGGTGACGTCCGTCACACCTTGTGACGACCGTCATGCAGGCAAAAACGCCCCACTCAGATTACACGTCAAAAGAGCAGTTTCAATTCCCATTAAGTGGTCCACTACTCCCTAAATTATATGCCTCAAGGTCCATCATCCTCAGATAACCGTTGGGATTCCACTTCTATAAAAAGGGAAGCAGGGGACTTCAAAAAGGGAGCTGCATTCATACCACGAAGTGCTGCCAAATTTAATTTCCAGAGAAAATTTACTTTCCAGTTTTTATTTGTATTCCTTTCCTTTATTTCCCTTTTCAATTCCTCATTTCCATTTCCGCTCTTCTGTAATACCTATTGCACTGTACGATCAATTTGGAACTAAAGATCAGAATCCTGCCAACATCTGTGGAGGATCTGCCCAAAGGCCAATTGGCATTATTTACAGGTTTTCATTTTGATCGACTTCTGTTTTATTATAATGCAATTTATTATTTATTATTATTATTTATGTTTTGTTTTTCCCAATTCCATGTCTAGCTAAACTTAGGTAATCGATATGTAGTAATAATTCGAATGGGATTTGATAACTCTTGTTTGAAAACTTTCTTTTCACAAAAATAACCTATGGTCTAAGTGTTTAAAATTGATTCACGAAATAAACTTCGTCGCGAAAGCGAGAACTTATTTAAAAGTAGTTTTGCCACGAAAGTGGGAGATTAATTAAGATACGAACCAACAAGCGAAAGTTGCGGTAAGGTCAGATAGTAAACACTAGGCATTTGTTTTAATAACAGCGAAAGCACTTTAAAACGAATTAGAACTTAGAGATTTCCAAAAAATAGTTTTAACCCCGAACGAGATACGAAAGTGTACGTTTGGCCCTTAGGATTATGATTAACGTCAATAACCATCGTGAGGCGAGAGTCTTCAAATCTCCATTTTCTGCTTAAATAAACTGTGAAAACTATTTCATACACCAGTAACTTATCAAATCCCTGAAGAACACAATTACTACGTATCGATTCAATTAATTAAAATCTAAACAGTAATCTTAGTTCCCTCTTTTAGTGACAATCTCATTCCCTTAAAACATATTCTACCTAGCTAAACATAGTAACTCCCGAGAACACTAGTTTGATTACGAGTCCCTGTGGGATCGATATCTTTTATTACTACGCGATAGACTGTGCACTTGCAGTTAGTTGTATTAGACATAGAAAGTCGCGATCAAGTTTTTGGCGCCGTTGCCGGGGACCCGTTTAGTCAATAGTGTAACCTTCTGTTACGCCGTATAGACTAGGTAAACAATTTTCATTTTTCCTTTACTAGTGTTGTCGATTGTATGCCAAGTGATCGCCCACAAAGCGATATCTTGAAACCTTCAGTCGCAGAACTAGAACGCTTCTTACATCTAAGAAGCCGAATCATTGAGTACCAACTCAAACATAACATTCCCGATCCTCTCACTCTCATTCCCAAATCCGAAGAAGAACCGACGATGGCTGAAGAACCTCCGAACAAACCGCTGAAGGCATACGCTACATCATCTCAGATGGAGCCTAGAAGTAGCATTGCTGCCCCAGCTATTACCCGAAATGATTTTGAGCTGAAACCATCATTGTTGTCGGCTGTACAACAAAACCAATTCTCAGGAAACGCAACTGAGGATCCGAACGAACATCTAACGAAGTTTGTACAGTACGCAGACACAGTGAAAGCAAATGGAGTAACTCCAGACGCGATAAGACTTCGTCTTTTCCCATTCTCTCTTAGAGACAGAGCGTGGACATGGTTACAATCGTTACCATCCAACTCCGTTACGACGTGGGAGCAATTGAAGAACGTCTTCTTAGCGAGATATTTTCCACCAAGCAAAACTGCTATGCTTAGAGCTCAAATCAATGGATTTCGACAGAAAGATACTGAATCTCTCTACGAAGCATGGGAACGATTCAAAGATATGATGAGAACATGTCCTCACCATGGTCTAGAAGACTGGGTGACAATACATACTTTCTATAATGGGCTTCTATACAATACTAGATTGACAATAGACGCTGCCGCGGGCGGTGCACTTATGGATAAGCCATACGATAAAGCCTATCAATTAATAGAAAACATGTCACAAAACCATTGCCAATGGGGAGGTGAACGCACTCCAAACGAGAAAACCACATCGAAAGGTGGGATGTACGAAATCAGCAGCCTTGAAAAGTTCAATGCTAAAGTAGATGCTCTAGCATAAAAGATCGATAGTCTGACAGTTAACCCCACTGCAACTGTCGTTGCAGTAACTCCAAATTGCGAGTTATGCGGAAGCACCACTCATAATGCACCTGAATGCCCATTGCTAGCCGGAATCCCGCCAGACCAGGTAAATTATGCTCAAGGAAATCCCTACGCAAATACCTAAAACCCAGGTTGGCGAAATCATCCAAACTTTTCTTACAAAAGCGAAAATGCATTGCAAATGCCTACTGCTCCGCAAGGATATCAAAAACCAGCTGCTCAGAATGCACCTAGGAAATCGAACCTCGAATTGATGATGGAAAAGTTCATAGCTACTCAAGCTCAGACGAACAAAGAGTTCCTGAATCAAAACATACACACTAGCGAGCAAATTAAACAGTTGACAGGAAAAGTAGACGCTTTAGCCACCCACAACAAAATGTTAGAAACTCAGATATCACAAGTGGCTCAACAGCAAGCATCTGCTGCCGCACCTGCTGGCACATTTCCTGGACAACCCGAACAGAATCCCAAAGGCCAAGCAAATGCTGTGATACTAAGAAGTGGAAAAGAATTGGACGAACCGATCGATCCGAGGACCGAAAACTCAGCCATGCAACAGAAACCAACTGAACAAGCAGAAAAGGAATCTGAGTTAGAGAAGAAGGAGGACAACGAGAAGGAGGATACTGCAAGTGAAAAAACTCAAGCACCTCCAGCGCCATATAAACCACCTATTCCTTATCCGCAAAGACTAATAAACTCTAAAACTTCAGGACAGTTTAAGAAATTTGTAGAGCTCCTTAAACAGTTAAATATTACTATTCCTTTTACAGAAGCGATAACTCAAATGTCGTCATACGCCAAATTTCTCAAAGAGATCCTGTCAAATAAGAGAAAGATCGAGGATAACGAAACAGTTACACTTACGGCAGAGTGTAGCGCTATTATTCAGAACCGCATGCCTCCTAAATTAAAAGACCCAGGTAGTTTCTCCATACCCTGCGTCATAGGAAAGTTCGTAATAGATAAAGCTCTATGCGATTTAGGAGCTAGTATCAGTGTTATGCCCTTATCTATATGCAAAAAGCTGAATATGGGAGACCTCAGACCAACCAAAATGTCCGTACAATTAGCTGACAGATCAGTAAAATACCCCGTCGGAATACTGGAAAACGTTCCAGTACGCATAGGACAATTCTACATCCCAACCGACTTCATAATCATGGACATCAAGGAGGACACTGTAACCCCAATTATCCTAGGAAGACCATTCCTAGCTACAGCCGGAGCGATTATAGACGTGAAGAAAGGAAGGCTAACATTCGAAGTAGGAGAAGAAAAGATAGAGTTCATTCTCACCAAGTTCTTACAAGCACCAACAATAGACGATACCTGCTATTTAGTAGATGAAATTGATGAATGCATAAGAGAACTTGAAAATGAAGAGACCACGTATTCAGAAATAATAAAGATTCAAATACCCGACATTTCTGAAGACGACAATTGGCGTAAACCGTATAAAGACGACAGCCTAAGCGAAAGCTTAGCACTGACACCAAATCATATGCCAGGTTCGAAGAACCCATCTTTAGAACTTAAAACACTACCCAAAAACCTCAAATATGAATTTCTAGACGATGAACTAAAAAGACCAGTGATAGTCAACGCCGACTTAGGACAACCAGAAACCGAAAAGTTATTAGAAGTCCTAAAGAAGTACCCCACCGTGTTAGGCTATAACATAAGCGACCTAAAAGGTATAAGCCCTTCGATCTGTATGCATCGAATTACAATAGAGGAAGACTCTAAAACCTCTCGAGAGCATCAGAGAAGACTGAACCCCATCCTGAGCACTGTAGTCAGAGATGAAGTAAAGAAATTACTAGATGCAGGAATCATCTATCCGATCTCCGATAGTGAATGGGTTAGCCCAGTTCATGTCGTACCAAAGAAAGGAGGAGTCACAGTAGTTAAAAATGAAAAAGGCGAATCGATAACAAAAAGAGTCGTGACTGGAAGTAGGATGTGTATTGATTATAGGAAGCTTAACAAGGCTACACGCAAAGATCACTTCCCGCTACCCTTCATAGACCAAATGTTGGAAAGACTAGCCAAACACTCATATTTCTGCTATCTAGATGGTTACTCAGGATTCTTCCAAATTCCCATCCATCCTGATGACCAAGAAAAGACTACATTCACCTGTCCTTACGGTACTTTTGCTTACCGCCGAATGCCGTTCGGACTCTGTAACGCTCCAGCAACCTTCCAAAGATGCATGATGGCAATCTTCGCAGATTTCATAGACGACATTATGGAAGTGTTTATGGACGATTTCTCGGTATGTGGACAAAGTTTCGAAGGATACTTACAAAACTTAGAAATGGTACTAGAACGTTGCGTAAAAGTAAACCTTGTCCTAAATTGGGAGAAATGTCATTTTATGGTCCGACAAGGAATAGTTCTAGGACACGTCATATCAGATAGAGGGATTGAGGTAGACAAAGCTAAAATAGAGATTATAAAAGATCTCCAACCTCCAAAATCCGTACGAGAAATACGGAGTTTTCTAGGACATGCCGGTTTCTACAGAAGATTTATAAAAGATTTTTCGAAAATCACAAAACCTCTGACCGGCCTGTTGATGAAAGATGCTGAGTTCGTCTTCGACGACGACTGTTTAAAAGCATTCGAAACATTGAAATCAGCCCTTATCACTGCACCAATCATGCAACCACCAGATTGGAGACTACCGTTTGAAATCATGTGCGACGCGAGTGATTATGCTGTAGGCGCAGTTCTAGGACAAAGGAAGGACAAGAAACTCCATGCTATCTACTACGCCAGTAGAACCTTAGATCCTGCCCAAATGAACTACGCTACCACAGAAAAGGAACTTCTAGTAGTTATATTTGCGCTTGACAAATTTCGTTCTTACCTAGTAGGAGCAAAAATTATCATATACACTGACCACGCTGCCATAAGGTACCTAATAAGCAAAAAGGATGCCAAACCAAGACTATTGAGATGGATCCTGTTATTACAAGAGTTTGATTTAGAAATCAAAGATAAGAAAGGAACCGAGAACGTTGTTGCGGATCACTTATCCCGAATAGAAGGCATCAGACACGAACCAGTACCGATAAATGACGATTTCTCGTACGAACGTCTGATAGCCAAATTAGAAAGTGACACACCCAATGCAATCTCGGAAGATCCAGAATTCGAAAAAGCCGTAGAAGCCGTCTATGCCCAAGTCACATTACCTTGGTATGCTGACATCGTTAATTACCTCGCTGCGGGCGTGCTTCCACCGGATCTTACTTATCAGCAAAAGAAGAAATTCTTCCACGATCTGAAACACTATTATTGGGACGAACCCCTACTCTTCAAGAGAGGGGCCGACAACATATATCGTCGTTGTGTCCCAGAGGAAGAAATAGAAAATATTATTTCCCAATGCCACTCAGCACCATATGGTAGTCATGCTAGTACGTCCAAGACGTGCGCTAAGATTCTCCAAGTCGGCCTATTCTGGCCTAACCTATGGAAAGACGTTCACATCGCTGTGCAAAAGTGCGATAGATGCCAACGAACTGGCAACATCTCACGACACGATGAAATGCCTCAGAAAGGAATCTTAGAGGTAGAAATCTTCGACGTTTGGGGAATAGATTTCATGGGACCTTTCCCACCTTCTTTCGGAAATAACTACATACTCGTCGCTGTCGATTACGTGTCTAAATGGATAGAAGCCATTGTTGTTCCAACAAACGACGCACGAGTAGTAATCAAACTCTTCAAGAACACAATCTTTCCTAGATTCGGTGTACCCAGACTCGTCATTAGTGACGGAGGATCTCACTTCATATCACGAATATTCGATAAACTTCTTTCTAGATATGGAGTCAGGCACCGAGTAGCTACACCTTATCATCCGCAAACTAGCGGACAAGTAGAGGTCTCAAACAGAGAAATAAAACAGATCTTGGAAAAGACTGTCGCTACCTCGAGAAAAGATTGGTCATCAAAGCTACAAGAATCTTTATGGGCTTATAGGACCGCATTTAAGACACCAATAGGTGTAGAAGCATGCTTCAGTCTCAAGTTTTGATGATGTCAATGCTACTCAAAGTTAATATCTCTTGATTGCAAAAAGACAAGTCGTTCAAAGTCATCAAGATCAAGTCAAGCTATCTTTCAAGTCAAGCTATATGGAACTGATTCTTCCAGACTTGCCTGCATTACTGGTATATCAAATCCACCTTTTTAATTTTGATATACAAGTGTTCAAAAACATCAACCTTTTGTGCATAATACATACACATGTTTTTGAAACTTTAAAAATGGTATAACATTAATTTTAAAAAGCATTTTTCTGAAAATTAGCAGTGTTAACCGATTAACCATATGGGTTAACCGGTTAACCATTTTGAATTTTGAATTTTCTGGGCTAACGTACCAGTGTTAACCGATTAACCATATGGGTTAACCGATTAACACTGAACGTGCAGTGAAAAATTGCTTTGTTTTGAGTTCAAAATTATTTTTAAAATCATACATTTTCATGGTTTGAATCTTTTAAAATCATACCTTTTGTGAAAGGTTATTTTACTCATATAAATTCTGAGTTTCTCATTTTTTTTGAAATGACACCAACAACAAAAAACCAATACTCATTTTTAAAATTGTCTTAGAATCAAATTCATTTTTAAAAAAAGTGTTCATACTTGCATTTAAAGTTTCATATTCATTGAACACTTGTATTGAAAAATTACAAAGAGTGAACTTTGATTCATTGGAGAAGATCACTTTGACAATTATACTCAATCCAAATTCATTACAATTTTTTTTGTATTTGACTTGTGATCCAGGATTGTTGGACACAAGGGTGAGTGTTTACAAGAGGATTGTTCTTGTACACTTGTGAGTTTTTATTGTTTGATAGTATGCCTCACCGGTTGATGGTGTGATAGGTTGTATTGTTTTAAACAATAGTGAAAATTCTCTTTCATGTTGAAAGGGGAGTGGAGTACTCTCGGATTGTGAGGGGAACCACTATAAATCCTGTGTCTTTCTTTCTTTCTGTTGATTTACTGCTTTCCATAACCAAGAACACCATCCAGTATATTTCCAAGAACCATATAAAAACCGAAAAAATTTCAAAAGTCCTAATTCACCCCCCCCCCCCCCCACCCCCCCCTCTTAGGCATACTCTGTTCTTACAATTGGCATCAGAGCAGGTTAAGGTAACCTGTTCCTAACGATTCAGTATGGCTTCCGCAAGTACCAACCCGGTTTTCAAAGATGGTGGAAGTAGTAACAAACCACCACTCTTTTCTGGAGAATACTTCGATTTTTGGAAAATCCGTATGAAGGCACATCTTGAGGCTCAAGGAGATGGTATATGGGAAACCGTTGAAACTGGTCCACATGTTCCTACAAGTGTGGTAAATGGTGTTGGAACCCCAAAGATCAAATCCTCATATGATGAAGATGACAAGAAGAGAATCTTGAATGAGAAAAAAGCAATCAACATACTTCAAAGCGCTCTCAGTATGGATGAATTCTTTCGCATATCACAGTGTCAATCGGCAAAACAGATTTGGGATACCTTGGTAGAAACGCATGAAGGAACAGCAGAAGTAAAAAGATCAAGACTTAACACGTTAAGTCAAGAATATGAGATGTTCCGTATGCAGCCCGGTGAATCTATTGTTGCCTTGCAAAAGAGGAAAAAGGAAGCATCCACATCAAACCAAGAAATTACATGCTATGAATGTGGAAGACAAGGTCACATAAAGCCAGACTACCCAAAACTCGCAAATAAAGGAAAATTCAAGGGCAAGAAGGATTTCAAAACAAAGAAGGCTTATGTCGCATGGGACGACAACGAAGTGAGTTCATCATCGGAATCAGATAGCGATGAATGTGCAAATATTGCCTTAATGGCCTCTCACCATTCCGATGACGAAAATGAGGTATGCTTGAAGACAACCACAAATGAATGGTATCTTGATAGTGGTTGCTCGAAGCATATGACGGGAGATATAAACAAATTTTCAAGTCTATCATTAAAGGCCAAAGGATAAGTCACTTACGGTGATGATAATAAAGGAAAAATTCTTGGAGTTGGAACCATTGGTGCACCTCTATGTACCGTCATCGAAGACGTTCTTTTTGTTGAAGGCCTTAAGCATAACCTGCTTAGCATCAGTCAATTGTGTGACAAAGGGTTCAAAATCAACTTCACAAAGGAGGAATGCTTGATCGAACACGAAGTCACTCATGAGATTCTGCTAAAAGGTAAAAGATACAATAATATTTTTATGATCTCTTTTGATGATTCTTCTTTGAAGGTAAAATGTCTTATGGCGAACAACAACGAGGCATGGCTTTGGCATAAAAGATTTGCTCACATTCACATGGAGCATTTAAACAAATTAATCAAGCATGATCTGGTTGTTGGGCTTCCGAAGATAAAATTCATCAAGGATAAATTATGCGATGCATGTCAAAAGGGAAAACAGACCAAGACAACTTTCAAATCCAAGCAAGTGGTTTCTACATCAAGACCACTTCAATTATTGCACATGGATCTTTTTGGTCCATCAAGAACGAAGAGCTTTGGAGGTAGTATTTATGCTTTAGTTATTGTTGATGATTTTTCTCGATATACCTGGACAATGTTTTTAGTGCAGAAAAATGATGCGTTTAAAGCATTCAAAAAGTATGCAAAACAAATTCAAAACGAGAAGTCACTCACTATAGCCTTCATAAGAAGCGACCACGGTGGAGAATTTCAAAATTCAGACTTTGAAGAATTTTGCGAAGAAAATGGAATTTCTCATAATTTTTCGGCACCAAGAACTCCTCAACACAACGGCGTCGTAGAACGGAAGAATCGCTCACTAGTTGAACTTGCTAGAACAATGCTCAGCGACACAAATCTTCCAAAATATTTCTGGGCAGAAGCAGTAAGCACGACATGCTTTGTAAGCAACCGCGTGAATATTCGACCGCTACTCAAAAAGACTCCGTATGAGTTGTTCAAGGGAAGGAAACCGAATATATCATTCTTCCACATATTTGGCTGCAAATGCTTCGTTCTCAACAACAATAAGGACAATCTCGGTAAGTTTGATGAGAAGTCCGACGAAGGTATATTCCTTGGTTACTCTTATTATAGTAAAGCTTTTAGAATTTTTAATAAAAGAACTCTTACCATTGAAGAGTCCATTCATGTTTCGTTTGATGAGACTAACCCCTCGAAAGAGGATAATATTGTTTTGGATGATGATGATGATTTTGTAGATACTTCACAAAATGAAGAAATTGTTTCAAAAGATCAAACAACTTTACAAGAAGATGTTACTCAAGAAAATCAAGATCTTCCGAAAGAATGGAGAACACACAGAGATCACCCAATTGATAAAGTTATTGGTGATATTAGTCAAGGCGTTGCAACTCGACTTAATTTAAAGGATGCTTGTCTCAACATGGCGTTTGTATCTCAAATTGAACCATCAAAGATCGATGAAGCTTTAGGCGACGATCAATGGATTATAGCAATGCAAGAAGAACTTAATCAATTTGAAAGAAATCAAGTTTGGACCCTTGTACCAAGGCCGGACAATAAGCATATTATAGGAACCAGATGGGTGTTCAAGAACAAACTTGACGAGAATGGGATTATAGTTCGTAACAAGGCAAGATTGGTCGCACAAGGCTACAACCAGGAGGAAGGAATTGATTTTGATGAAACATTCGCTCCGGTAGCAAGGTTAGAAGCAATTAGATTACTACTTGCTTACGCTTGTTCTATGAATTTTCAGTTATTCCAGATGGATGTCAAAAGCGCTTTCCTGAATGGATACATTAATGAGGAAGTCTATGTCAAACAACCTCCGGGTTTTGAAGACTTCAAAAATCCCTCACATGTTTTCAAACTGAAGAAGGCTCTCTACGGTTTAAAACAAGCACCACGAGCATGGTATGATCGCCTTAGCAACTTCTTATGTGAGAAAGGATTTACAAAAGGAAAGGTTGACAAGACGCTGTTTATAAAGAAGATCAAGGGTAACACCTTGTTAGTACAAGTCTACGTCGACGACATCATATTTGGATCAACAAACAAAGAACTGTGCGAAGAATTCTCACTCATGATGCGAGAAGAATTCGAGATGTCCATGATGGGAAAGTTAAATTATTTTCTTGGACTACAAATCAAGCAAACCAAGGATGGAATCTTCCTCAACCAATCCAAGTACTGTAAGGAATTAATAAAGAAATTCGATATGGATAGTTGCAAGATGATGTCTACTCCTATGGGATCCGGAACGTATGTTGATCAAGATGAATCTGGTACTCCAGTTGATATTACTAAATATCGAGGTATGATTGGTTCATTACTATATTTGACGGCAAGCCGTCCTGACATTATGTTTAGTGTTTGTTTGTGTGCGCGCTTCCAAGCAAATCCGAAGGAATCGCATCTCACTGCTGTGAAGAGAATTATCAAGTATCTCAAAGGAACGACCAACGTTGGATTATGGTATCCTAAAGGTAGTATTTGTTCTTTGGTTGGTTATTCTGACGCTGACTATGCAGGATGCAAAACCGATAGAAAAAGTACAAGTGGTACATGTCATATTCTCGGAAATGCTCTAGTATCATGGGCCTGCAAGAAGCAAGCTTGTGTAGCACTCAGCACCGCCGAAGCAGAATACATCGCCGCAGGAAGTTGTTGTGCACAGATTTTATGGCTGAAACAACAACTTCTGGATTATGGTGTTGACCTCGGATGCATTCCTCTACGGTGTGACAATACTAGTGCCATAAATATCACAAAGAATCCGGTTATGCATTCCAGAACAAAGCACATTGATATCCGGCATCATTTCCTTCGAGATCACGTATTAAAAAGAGATGTTAATGTTACTTTCGTCGACACACACAACCAACTCGCCGACATCTTCACCAAGCCTTTGGCAAAAGAATCATTCTACAAAATTCGGAGAGAACTTGGAATTCTTGATGAAGGTGACATCTGATCCTTGTCTCTATTTTATGTATGCATTAATTGTGATATGTTTTCATGTATATGCATTCTGTTTTTTTGTATTTTTCAAAAATTCAAGCATGTTAATCGATTAACCATATGGGTTAACCGATTAACACTGTTAAATTTTCAATTCTGATTAAATTTTTTAATGTGTTAACCGATTAACCTATATGGTTAACCGATTAACACTGTAAATTTTTCAAAAAATCAGAAACGAAAATTATATTAATTTTTGAAAATTGTATATTTTTCTTTATATAGTTTGTGTGGTCCATATTCTCTTAAATATCCACATCCATATCCAAAATCCACATTCCCTCTTAAATCCTAACTTCTCTCTCCCACTCTTAAAAGTTGGAAAAACTCCCCATAACCTCTCAAACCCTAACTTCCTCATAACCCACAACCCCAGTTTCTCTCAAACCTCCATCCATGGCTTCAGCATCAAACCGCGGCAAGGGAAAACTTCCAGAACACCATTCTGCATCAGAATCAGATGACGACAGTATTCCAATGGAAACCACCAAGAAGAGACGGATGGATTTCAAAGTGCGTGTTCGTCAACTTATGCCGGTAAAGTATGTGAATCTTCGAGCTTTTCCTGCAATATCTTTTGATTTTCCTACTCTGTTGGAATATCAGCGTATCGACAAGTTCGTCACCGACTCTGGTATTATCTATCCTGATCTGGTTAAAGCTTTTATGAATAAAATGTCTGTATATCTGGATATGGATGAGAACCACATGATCCGGTCCACCATTAGAGATCATGAGTTTGTTGAGAATTTATCCACCCTTGCTAGACACCTTAAGATCCCATCAAAGGGATGCTTCCTGAGAAAAGGTGTGAACCATGTAGATGGACCCTGGGCAAACTATGATAAAATGGAGTATTACTATCAGATTTGCAGGTTCCCAAAAGAAACCGTTATTGCAAACTCTCGCACTGCTCGTATGCTATGCTATGCCAAGAATCTGACAGTATCTGATCGAATGCTTCACTACATTATCTGTTATGTCCTCATTCCAAAGGACTCAAATCACTCTCAGATCAACGACTTGGAAATGCAGCTGATCTTTGCTATTAAGAATCGCATCAGAGTCAATTGGATTTTGACTATTATGTATCATCTGCAGCAACAACTTCATTGCATTACCTGGCTGCCGTATGCTCGCTTGGTTTCTAGAATTCTGGAATTAACTGAACTTGACCTCAACAGAGAACCATCCTCCAAGATGAAACCTACAACTAATGAGATCAATGAGATTAATATTGTGAAGAATACTGGAATCATCAAGGCGGCTGACGGTACCTACAGGTATACTGATGATGGTCCTGTGCATCACGCTTATCCAATGCCTGAAGGGGGTCTGACCAGTGAGTTTCTCTACACAACCATGATGAACCAGCATCTAGAATCCATGAATATGCATAGAGAGACCTCCCGAGCAATTGCCTCCCTTAGAAACCTCATACTTAACCCTCCACATTCCAGCACCCGAGTTGTGGACGACGAGATTGAAGAAGAGGTTGATAGTGATGAAGAAGAAGAGGAGGAGGATATGGCGGATGAGGATTTTTAGAGAATATGCTGCTGCTGTTGTTTTTATTGCTTTTCTTTGCTTTCTAGTTATAAGTTTTTATGCTTTCATTTGAACTATGTTTTATTGTAACCAGTACAATTTCCATTTGCTGCATCTTATATGTACTACTGTTTGTGCTTTGTGTTTACTTGGCTTTGCATGTGCTTATTACTATATACTGCTATCTTGTGATTTCTTTGAAAGCTCTTCCTTTTTACTGATGTCAAAGGGGGAGAAGAGCTTGGTTCTGTTAATATCTCTCTGTGTGCAGATTTTTTTCCTCTGTTAAGATAGGGGGAGTTGCTAGACATAGGGGGAGAACCAGATCAAGAACCAAGAGATATCGCACAACATTTTTTGATTGCCATCATCAAAAAGGGGGAGAATGTAGAAGCATGCTTCAGTCTCAAGTTTTGATGATGTCAATGCTACTCAAAGTTAATATCTCTTGATTGCAAAAAGACAAGTCGTTCAAAGTCATCAAGATCAAGTCAAGCTATCTTTCAAGTCAAGCTATATGGAACTGATTCTTCCAGACTTGCCTGCATTACTGGTATATCAAATCCACCTTTTTAATTTTGATATACAAGTGTTCAAAAACATCAATCTTTTGTGCATAATACATACACATGTTTTTGAAACTTTAAAAATGGTATAACATTAATTTTAAAAAGCATTTTTCTGAAAATTAGCAGTGTTAACCGATTAACCATATGGGTTAACCGGTTAACCATTTTGAATTTTGAATTTTCTGGGCTAACGTACCAGTGTTAACCGATTAACCATATGGGTTAACCGATTAACACTGAACGTGCAGTGAAAAATTGCTTTGTTTTGAGTTCAAAATTATTTTTAAAATCATACCTTTTCATGGTTTGAATCTTTTAAAATCATACCTTTTGTGAAAGGTTATTTTACTCATATAAATTCTGAGTTTCTCATTTTTTTTGAAATGACACCAACAACAAAAAACCAATACTCATTTTTAAAATTGTCTTAGAATCAAATTCATTTTTAAAAAAAGTGTTCATACTTGCATTTAAAGTTTCATATTCATTGAACACTTGTATTGAAAAATTACAAAGAGTGAACTTTGATTCATTGGAGAAGATCACTTTAACAATTATACTCAATCCAAATTCATTACAATTTTTTTTGTATTTGACTTGTGATCCAGGATTGTTGGACACAAGGGTGAGTGTTTACAAGAGGATTGTTCTTGTACACTTGTGAGTTTTTATTGTTTGATAGTAGGCCTCACCGGTTGATGGTGTGATAGGTTGTACTGTTTTAAACAATAGTGAAAATTGTCTTTCATGTTGAAAGGGGAGTGGAGTACTCTCGGATTGTGAGGGGAACCACTATAAATCCTGTGTCTTTCTTTCTTTCTGTTGATTTACTGCTTTCCATAACCAAGAACACCATCCAGTATATTTCCAAGAACCATATAAAAACCGAAAAAATTTCAAAAGTCCTAATTCACCCCCCCCCCCCCCTCTTAGGCATACTCTGTTCTTACAATAGGTACTACCCCCTATAAATTAGTTTACGGTAAATCCTGCCATCTCCCTGTAGAGTTAGAGCATAAGGCCTTCTGGGCCATTAAGACACTCAACTTCAACTACACCGAGGCAGGAGAAAAGAGATTCTTGAACTTACACGAGTTGGAAGAACTTCGATTAGACGCTTACGAAAATGCCCGTATCTACAAAGAACGAACTAAAAAGTGGCATGATAAACGTTCAATCAGGAAACAATTCAGTGTGGGAGACATCGTATTGCTCTTCAATTCACGATTAAAACTCTTCCCAGGAAAACTAAAATCTAGGTGGTCTGGACCCTATGAAGTGACTAAAGTACTTCAGAGTGGAGCTGTCGAAATTACCGATAAGACGAATGCACCATTCATCGTAAACGGGCAACGTCTAAAACATTACAATAAGAACGACAACAGTCCTCAAGTAAGCAATATAACATTGCTTGAGCTTCCAGCTCAGACACCCGAATAGCTTCTCACCAAGCTATCGTCAGGCTTTAGACGTTAAAAACAGCGCTTACTGGGAGGCAACCCAAATTTCCCTCGTCATTGCATTTCATTTTTCCTTAAAATTCTACTTTGAAAAATCCAACAAAAATCCTAAAATTACTACTACTTTCTACTTTCGTTCATTTTCGTACTTTTATTCTTATTTTATTTTTTTCTCTTTTGCCTTTTGTTTCTACCAGTTTTCGTTTCTAAAAATCCTGACTTCAATTTCTTGTTTTAAATTTTTCAGGATTTTTAAAGCCTTCAAAACATTCCTTCTGTTTTCTCCGAATTACCTGCGAACATGGCCGAGTACGATTTCACAAAGGTTCACTTCAGAGGACTCGCTCAAAAGGCAAGATTTGCAGCACTGACCGAAAGAGAATTCGCCTTAACGCTGTATTATGATAAGGCTACTATGGATAAACTAGGAATCACGGATAGCATTCAATACCTGTTCAATCAACTGGGTTGGGAGAACACCGCTCTGAAAACACGCTTCGCTACCTACAAGGATCTTACCTACGAATTCCTTAGTTCCTTCAGATATACACCCAACTATGGTTTTGGATCCAGCACATAGTTGATTACCTTCCGATTGTTTGGAATGGACCAAACCCACAGCAGGATGTCACTAGCTAACCTCCTAGGATTCCCTAGCGGACCGCATGTGTTCATCAGTGCAGAAGATGACGATATTGATTTGCAACTCGATCACTTCTGGGGTAGAATCACAGACGACTATCACCCTGAACCAGACAAAATGTACAATGATGACATTCATAACCCCGCCTTCAGATACTTCCATAAGATACTAGCTCACACCTTGTTTGGAAAAGAAGAAAATATTACCACAGTGTCTAAGGAAGAGTTATTCATCATGTTCTGTGCTTCTCAGGGACGGACAGTAAACGCAGTACCTTTCATGATGAGATCCTTCAAACGCCTCACGCTGGAACCTCAGACACCTATTCTTATAGGAGGACTAGTAACAATGATTGCCCACGAGTTTGACCTTAGATTCCATTTAAATGCCAGCACTCGTTTTGGTACCATCAGACCCATGAACATACAATTCTGCTTTAACATGCGCATCTTAGGGACTATGGGACCTGGATCGTATGAGTACCTTATTAACGAAAAACCAGTACAGCTATTCACACTGCCTGATCATCTGATGACAAGCATCCACAACAAGGATAACTGGCTCTACGAATTGGATGAGCCTATGGGACCTTCTTCACCACAGTCAACACCCCAAGACTATATGTATGACAGTGACCACATCTCTGAGGCACACGACTACATGTACTATGAGGACGCCGCCTCTGAAACTGAAGTAGACCCTATGACTCATCCACACTACAATACTTATCCTGAGCCTATCCCTGAGGAAACCACCGACAAAATGGATGTCGTGTTACTCAGATTGGACGACGTTGATAAAGCTCTGACTAATGTAAAAGCTGATATCGCAGGCATGCACAGCGAACTGGTAAGGCTTCATGGATCTAGTCTGCGACCAACTCGATTACTATTCACAGAAATTCGATGAGTTGAAGGCACGAAAAGATTAGTTATTAGCTCGTAGCAGTAGTTTCAGTTTAGTCTAGTGTAGTTTAGTTTAATTTAATCATATGGATTTTTCGCTTTGTTCGTTTTCTTTATGTATTACATACAATTGTTTCAATTTTATGTTATTTCAATTCTAGTTTTATTCAATTATTCTGTTTTCGCATTATTTGTTGTTTGTTGGCTGTTATATTACGTCACCGTATCAATACTAAGATTTAAAATCACCACGAGTACGCCCTCAGAGCAAAATTCTGCGTTCTGCAGATTTTGCTGCTGTGACGACCGTCACAGTCCCATGACGAGCGTCACGCGGGTGACGACCGTCACACCTTTGTGACGACCGTCACGCAGTCCAGAACTGCTATCTGATATAACAGGGTTCGTGTTCCCCTCCACTCCCCCCATTATCACTTTCAAACTTCCAAAATTCATACCCCACTACGAATTTCGTCCTCCCCACATTGAACTATAAACCTCAACTCCAAATTCAACCTCCAAACCACCGTTCTGTCATTTTTCCCTCTCCGCCGAAAAACCCCAAAACCTCCAGCACCTCCATTCCATCCCCTCGGTGTTCCTTGACACCGACCACTGCAGGGCCTCCCATCTCATCCGCTCCCGAGCTGACGGGAAATACCATCCGGTTGTGCGTGGCAAGACAGTCAGAAGCATCATCCTTCCGTCCCGCACCCGCATCCATCCAGAGGACCGTACCAACTGGTTGTTCGACCTCACTGCCCCTCCTGCTGCCGCTATTCCTACTCAGGATCCCACTCATGATTCCGACGATGAAATCCAAGCTGAGTTGGACAGGTCCGAGCAGCCAGAGGCATCGCAGCCTCCTCCTCCAGTAAGTACATCTTCTCGCCGCCGCCGTCACCATCCCGTGCCCGACTACACCGAAGAGGACCTCCGTCGCTCCCTAGACCAGCAGGCATAGATACTCACGATGTTGCAGCAGCAGAACCAGCGAGCTGACCAGTTCGAAGCTTGGCACCGGACTCAAATGCAACAACTTCACACCGGCCAAGCTACGATCACTGAGAGTCTAGCGAATCTGACCCTGCAGGTCGAAGGACTCCGAGACGCGGTCTACCACACCGGAGCCATGAGCTATGAGGACAGAGTAGCCCTTGCTAGAGCCAGAGGACGCCAGCGCGGACGTGACAGAGGCCGGGACTAGATTTTCATTTTTTTCCTTCATTGTTTACTATATTTCAGTTCTTTGTATTTTCATTTTCAGTTGTATCTCCCTCTCGCATGCTTCAAGAATCAGTGAGGACACTGATCGAGATAGTGTGGGAGCGGAGCCTTATTTCCACTGTATTCTGAACTTCCCTTATTTCCTGTATTTCCATTTCACTGCACTTTGAATTTAGTAATTTCTATTTTTACACTTTCTATTTCTAGCAAATAAAGCTCGTCTATATATTTTTCACGTTACGCAAACAATCCCCACATCATTCAACGTAAACAAAAACTTTCATTTGTTCCTCAAAAGCAAAAGCATCACGAGAATGCACCTGAGTTCAAACCGAGTTTTGAAACTCCGAGGAAACGACAGTTCTAACAAAACCAGTATCGTCCAGACACCTTAGATCTCTAGTTTATGCGAGTCAGTTTCACCACCTACGTGTACCAAAGTCTCAAGTGTCTACGCAAACTCAACCCTAAGTAGTTTATACTAGCAGTCAGCACCATCCTAAAAACACTTCTAAGCGAGCGACCAATGCAAATAAGTGTATGATCTCCAAAAAGATGAAAAATCATGAAAAGAGAGCTAAAAAGCACAAGAATATAAGATACGTTTCCTTCTAAGTTAGGTGCTCCTCACCCGAGCATTTAGCCCAACGACACGAAAAACTCATTGAAAAATCAATGACACCAAATTATGATCAATGAAGAAGATCAAAAACAAAAACGAGATCATATTCACTAACAGGTCGACTTGCCATGAAAGTGTGCGGACAACGGGCTTAATGTGATTGCGCTAGAACAAACAGGGTGAACTTGTCACGAGAACCTTGACACCAAGATACGGTAGCATGACTGAGACCGATTTGCATAAAAAGGAGACCTCCGGAGACTCGTAGTCCAGTGTCGTCATGATACTCGTCTTGTTCCTACCAAGAATCCCGGTTTTTCCAAACTCTACGAACGAAGAAGCAGCCTCGTGCTTGCCGACTTTTCCACGTTTTACTTGAGGACAAGCAAAGATTCAAGCTTAGGGGAGTTTGATAACACGAAATCATATAGATATTTTCATGCATAATTCAACTAAAGTCTAACCGTTTTCGATCCGATTTCGGGTTATTTCCGTGTATTTGTCTGATGTTTTTGCAGGTATTCAACGATCACGTCTAAACAAGGCAACATGAAGAAAAGAAGCAATCCCAGATGAAATATGGACGAAAAAGGAGTGAAAACACAATGAAAAGCGCAGCAGACTGTTTTTGCTGATGTGACGACCGTCACAGATGCATGACGACCGTCACACGGGTGACGACCGTCACACCTTGTGACGACCGTCATGCAGGCAAAAACGCCCCACTCAGATTACACGTCAAAAGAGCAGTTCCAATTCCCATTAAGTGGTCCATTACTCCCTAAATTATCTGCCTCAAGGTCCATCATCCTCAGAGATAATCGTTGGGATTCCACTTCTATAAAAAGGGAAGCAGGGGACTTCAAAAAGGGAGCTGCATTCATACCATGAAGTGCTGCCAAATTTAATTTCCAGAGCAAATTTACTTTCCAGTTTTTATTTGTATTCCTTTCCTTTATTTCCCTTTTCAATTCCTCATTTTCATTTCCGCTCTTCTGTAATACCTATTGCACTGTACGATCAATTTGGAACTAAAGATCAGAATCCTGCCAACATCTGTGGAGGATCTGCCCAAAGGCCAATTGGCATTATTTACAGGTTTTCATTTTGATCGACTTCTGTTTTATTATAATGCAATTTATTATTTATTATTATTATTTATGTTTTGTTTTTCCCAATTCCATGTCTAGCTAAACTTACGTAATCGATATGTAGTAATAATTCGAATAGGATTTGATAACTCTTGTTTGAAAACTTTCTTTTCACAAAAATAACCTATGGTCTAAGTGTTTAAAATTGATTCACGAAATAAACTTCGTCGCGAAAGCGAGAACTTATTTAAAAGTAGTTTTGCCACGGAAGTGGGAGATTAATTAAGATACAAACCAACAAGCGAAAGTTGTGGTAAGGTCAGATAGTAAACACTAGGCATTTGTTTTAATAACAGCGAAAGCACTTTAAAACGAATTAGAACTTAGAGATTTCCAAAAAATAGTTTTAACCCTGAACGGGATACAAAAGTGTACGTTTGGCCCTTAGGATTATGATTAACGTCAATAACCATCGTGAGGCGAGAGTCTTCAAATCTCCATTTTCTGCTTAAATAAACTGTGAAAACTATTTCATACACCAGTAACTTATCAAATCCCTGAAGAACACAATTACTACGTATCGATTCAATTAATTAAAATCTAAACAGTAATCTTAGTTCCCTCTTTTAGTGACAATCTCATTCCCTTAAAACATATTCTACCTAGCTAAACATAGTAACTCCCAAGAACACTAGTTTGATTACGAGTCCCTGTGGGATCAATATCTTTTATTACTACGTGATAGACTGTGCACTTGCAGTTAGTTGTATTAGACATAGAAAGTCGCGATCAGTAGTCACCTGGGTTGGGCCTGACAATCCAGCCCAACGCAAGTGACCGTTAGCCCAGCGCTGGGGTCTCCCTATAAATACCCTCTTCCTCAAGAGGGTCAGGTAATTCACTTCTAACCCATTTTCTGTACTTTGCTCTCACTTTGCTCAACTCCTTACTTTGGCATCGGAGTGTTTTGCAGGTACACCCCCATTCTCCTCCTCATCACAGGTGAACCGGTAGCAGTCCAGCAGTGTGTGGTCAGCTCATGATCCCCTTATGATTAGGTCAGATCAGTGGCGCCGTCTGTGGGAACAGAAACTTCCCCGTTACTCCGAGCAAAAAACCAAAGTTTCACCAGCACTCCACGATCATGGCTAGCCCACACCACGACGATACCATGCACGACTTCGTGCTCAACGCCGCCACCAACGGAAGCAAGCAGACAGAGACATCTCGTCCAGCGGAGACCGACGAGAGAGACGGCCAGACTGCTTCTCCGTCCTCCGCAGAACTACTGCACCAGGCCGACCATCGGCCCCCGGGCCCAGCGGCGTTCCAGCCCATTCCCATCCTCACGGGAGTGGACCCAACGGTGGCCTCCCTCTTCGCGGCCATCAACCAGACGAACCAGCTGCTGTTCCAGCAGAACGCACGAATTGGAGCGCTGGAGCGGGAAGGCCCCCCAAGATCCCCTCTGCGGGGAGATCAGAATGGGGGCTCGAGAAGTCCCTCGCCTCAACCCCGAAATCGCCGACCTCGACTGGAGAGGCCCCAAACAGAAGCGGTGCGAGAACGCACCAGATCCCCAACGAGACAGGTTCGCGGGAGGCGCCAGAACACTTCGGCGATCCCGGCCAGGAATCCGCGCGTCGAACCCCTGGTCAGGAGGCCGAGGACCCGAAACCAGGTGCCTATTCTAAACGGCTCGTCTCCTCCTCAGTCACTCGCTCTCAGCGAAGAAGACGACTACCGCACTCCGTTGTCCCGGGAAATCATGGTCGCTCCCATTCCCCACGGGATGGAGAAACCCCCGACGTTGTCGACGTACGACGGCACATCCGACCCAGATGATCACATGGAAGACATCGAGGTCATGCTCGATTACCGAAACGTCCGAGGAGCTATCAAGTGCAGGTTATTCCCGACGACCCTGAGGAAAGGCGCCATGACGTGGTACAAAAGTCTGGAGCCCGAATCGGTCACGTCATGGAGAGTCCTGAAGGACCTATTCTCAAAACACTTCACAGCATCCCGACGCCACCCGAAGACAAAGGCCGTCCTCGGGGAAATAATCCAAGCCCCCGGCAAACCTCTCCGAAAGTACATCGAGAGATTCACCCGGGAAGCATTGCAGGTAACGACGTCAGACGAGATGAAGCGCTACCTAATGGAACAGGGCCTATGCCACGACTCCAAGTTTTATGAGGCCGTAGGCATACACCGGCCAGCCTCCCTACAGGATTTCCTCGACAGAGCAGCACATTATATCCGATTCGAGGAAACCCAAGCCACCAACTCCGCACGAGACACCCGAGACAGGGAGGCCCCCCGCGGGCACCGAGACGACGGAGCCTCGAGCCATCGGCGGGGAGGTGACCGTCGTCGAGAAGATCGCCCTCGCGAACAACGCGAACAGCGTGGCCCTGCCGGCCGGTTCACGGAATACAAAACCTTAGTCGCTTCCCGCGAGCGTATACTGGCTGAATGCGCCAAAACCGAATTTGTCTAGGGAGGTGTCTGTTTTCCCCGGCCGACGCCCGCCAAACCCAATGTGGACAAATCAAAATACTGCCGATTCCACAGGAGCCACGTCCATGTAACCGAAGACTGCATCCACCTCAAGGACGCAATCGAAATCCTGATTAAGGACGGCCACCTAAAGAGATACGCCCGGAGGGGCTAGGCCCCGAGGCAAGATCCCCCCGAGGCCAAGAAAATCGACGAGCTCCCCTCGACAACGACGGCGCCTTACGTGAAGAGCTCGACCTCGTCGAAGAGATCCGCTCAGGAGCAACCCTCCGGGAAGCCCGACTGAAACAGCAAGTAGCATTTCGCCACGACAACAAGGTCCTCAAACGCGACTTCCAAGTCGGCGACTTAGTTCTGCGCAGAAACCAGAAAGACTCACACGAGGGCAAACTGGTTGCGAATTGGGAAGGCCCCTACCGTGTCCGCGACAAGACGGAGTACGGGGCCTATTACCTCGAAAACCTGCTCGGGGAACAACTAGCTCGACCATGGAACGCCACGAAACTTAAGCGGTACTACAGTTAAACACTGCCTGCGACGACCCATCATCCCGATCACTGGGGGGCGACATGGTACCACCGCACTCCCCCGCGTCTACAAACGCCCAGAAAAAGTAAGCCCTGCCTCTTGTGTGCGCGGGAAGAAGGCCTTGCTCGGCGGGGAACACCTCGACCGAGACTCCCCACCGCCGTACCAAAACCGGTAAGACTCCCAGCTCGCGATGGGACGTCCACGCCACGGGGAGAACTACCCCCGAACCGGTCAGGCAACAACGCCGGCCAAACCGGCCAGTTCCCCTCACCGCCGGTAACAAGTTTCGTCGAGCTATTACCCAGGGCAAACCCAATGGCATACTAACACATGCATAACAAACATATAACTCAAGCATACAAGTACGTGCAGAAATAAAATTGAGCATAAACAACATGCAAAAACGAGGCGCACACTTAGACAATTTTCAAAATATATTAATCAAAAGCGGGCACCAGCCCAGTAGTCAATATTACATAAACAAGGGCATACAGGCCTGACAGTAAACAAAATACAAAACATGGCGCGCAGGCCGAAATACGCGGGCACGCAGGCCCGGGACCAATCTAAATTTCCTCCTCTCCGTCAGCTCTAGCCTCCACTCCAGGGACGACGGTGCCACCATCCTCGGCGTTGGGGTCAACCACCCGACCATCAATTATCTCATGAAAGGGGCTGATCCCATCCTCAACGAAGGCGACCCCGGAGTTCACCACCCTGAGCTGAGCAACGGCGTTGTTGAAGCCCGCAGCAAAACCATCCAGGTAGTCCCCCTCCAGCACGTGTATCCTGGAGAGCAGATCAGCCCGGGTAACCAGCATTCGGTCGTCGTCGGTCTCATCATCCCCGGGAAAGAGATCGCCCTCGAGCTCCGCGACTCGAGCCTTCGACGCCCGCAGCTCCTCCTCGGCAGCCTTCAGCTTCTCCTCAGCGCCACTGCATCTCTTTCGCTCGAGATCAACTTCCCCCCGAACCTTCTCCAGCTCGCCAGTCAGATGGGTCACTTTCCCTCGGCTTGCCTCCAAATCCTCGGCCGCCTTGTTCAGACGGGACTGCGCGAATGCGAGATCCCCTTGCAGCTTCGACAGTTCCACAGCCGAGCAGCTCTCTTCACTCAGAACCATCGCCGTGGTGAAAGTCCGCATCAGCGCAGCCAAATCCTCAGTCAGGACCTGCCTCCTCGTCGCACGGTCAACGCCCAAGACCGCCTTCACCTCCCCCGCCGGAATGCTGGGCGACCTAGCCCCATGGAAGTAGCCAGGATGCTGGTGACAGGGGCGATGGGGTAACCCTCCTCGGGAGACTTGGCTGACAGATCGACTACGGGCGTATCCTCCTGGACCCTCGCTCTCTTCGGAACCCCTTGGGAGGTAGGCGACTGGCTGCCGGTTGGAGACGCCGACGATCCCCTTCCATCTTGCTCGGCGGAAGACTGCCCAACCAACTGAGCCACCCGCATTTTTGGAGGGGTAGCGGCCCTCGAAATGTGCAACCTCTTCACTCGTTCCTCGACAGAGGCCATGTTCCCTGCACGATAAAATAAAACTAGTCAGTAAAAGGCTAAGCATATCAGGTTGAAAGGGAACGAAGCGGCCACCACCTAGATAACGCAGAGCATCCTCCTTTGAGGCACACTCGAGCAGAGCCTTGGTGTTGATCAACCTTGCCGTCTCCCGAATGTTCCCATAACTGTCGAGGATATACTGGTCGTCCGGCCTGACCAGTTTCGACGGCGGCAAGTTTCGCACGAAAGAAACTATCTTCATGTAGCTAGCCATATCCTCCTCGTCAAGCGTCCCCTCCAGCACGATGTACCCGCCTGTTCCCCGAGAAT
Source organism: Lathyrus sativus (assembly GCA_963859935.3). Lineage (NCBI taxonomy): Eukaryota > Viridiplantae > Streptophyta > Magnoliopsida > Fabales > Fabaceae > Lathyrus > Lathyrus sativus. Next base: position 669,887,270 of record OZ012740.1, read on the forward strand.
AATGATCCAGGGACCACTCCACGTGCACCCGGGGCAACATGACGGCCTCGCGACGACCATCCACTATCCTTTCCCCTTCCGAATATAACGAGCGGGCCCTTTCGTGCGTGATGGGGCTGACCATGAAAAAACGACTCTTGAAATCCCGGACGGAATCCATGTACGTCCTAAAAAGCCTGTCCGGCTGCTTGAATGACACCCAACCATGTCGACCTCCCACCGACTGCCGCTGCAGATGGAAAATCTGAAAGAACAACGGCAGCGTGACGCCGACCTGGAGATATTGGCACACGAGCTCGAAGGCCCAAATAAAGGCCAGGGCATTGGGGTGCAGTTGTGATGGGGCCAGCCTCAGCAGTCGAAGAGGCCCAGATGAAAGTCCGAGAAAGGCAACCTGAGCCTGGCCTCTTTGAAGTAAAACTCGTACATTGGAAAGCGCATACGCCTGTATTTCGAGCAGATCCGATGGCCTGGCCGGGGGCGATAGACTTGCCAATTTTGAGGATCCCCCTCTTCCCGGTCTTCTACGGTGGCATAAGCCCCCGTCGGATCAGCAGCAAAGCAGGAGGGCGTGGTGAGTGGCTCCTCGGCCACCCAGTCTGCGATCTGGACAACGCGCTCGTCAAAATAGGGAACGTCCGGCTCGTTATCCTCGACCATTGTGCCCAAGATGAGCGTAGTCATTAAAACACCTGAAAAGCAGAAGGTAACGGTGAATTCGATGACAGAGATCAAATTCACCCTTCCACCGCAAGTCAAGTGAAAGGGCGATGAGGACGTCCTGAGCATCGCTCCTGGTGGGTCTGCCCTAACCTACTACCTCCCCGGTTTCGTACGACCCGAACTGCTAACCCACCTCGGAGGCATCCGTCGAAATGGACGTCGCTCCCCGGGATATTCATCGGAGTAAAAAAAACGCTCCCCGGGGCATTCATCGGAAAAAACTACCGTCCCCGGGGCATTAAAAAGACATCCGTCCTCGGGGTACTCATCGGGTCTAACGCTTCTCCCCGGGACATTCATAATAAAAACCCTAACAAACCCTCGAGAACGGCGGAGAGTTCGCCGCTCCTCGGGGCATTCAACCGGCCCCGGCCACGCTCAACAGACAAACAAGAAAAGAAAGAGAAAGAGAAAGGGAAAACTTACTATGGTAAAATCGGCGACGGAGAACGCGGCGGCGGCAACGGCGGAGATATCGGACGGCGGCGGAACAACAGACTGGAGATTTGAGAATCAGAGAGCGAAAAGTGAGAAATGAGCACATGCCCGCTCATTTATACCCCTGCACGGGACTCAAAGCGTCGCTAGACACTTGAGTACCCTAGGGTAGCCGCCCTAGCAGCCACCCAGAACGCGACACGTGGCAGAAGCAGACAGACGCGTCTCTTCGCCTCTCCCCGGCCGACCGACGGCAATTAGCACGCGCCTTCACGCGAGGAAGTCCTTTCCCAGACCGGCCGCTTCCCGGGGACGACGTCATCAAGTCCTCACTCCCATCCTCGGAGCAACGACTTAGGGGGCTCCTGTTCTGGACTGGGCCCCGGGATGAACTATGTTGGCCCAACCCAATAATGTTTCACCAGGCCCTGCCCGGTCCGAGCTACCGCGTCAGGCACAAGATCCCCGACTCACTAGAATAATTTTCCCACGGGGGAAAGCCATCCCGCCCACGCCGGGCGAGAGAATCGCCCGCACGACCAAGCACCACCCTCCGTGGGCGATATTCCCCATGCCGTCGAGCAGGACCTCATGGCTCTCCTACGTCCACGTGTGCTCCCCTCCTCGGGGAGGACGACGTGCCTCCGGAGAACCCCGCGAGCTCCCTTCCGCGGGGAGAACAACGTGCCACGCACACGTTCTCCACGTGCTCCCCTCCGCGGGGACACGTCACCAAGCAACTGCCCACCTCCGAAAGAGCCGGTCAAACCCACTTTCCGGAGATCTCGAGACAGTTGGACTAGGGCGAAGACCACGTCCTGGTCTTCACTACGCCACGTAAGCCCTAGCAGTCACCTGGGTTGGGCCTAACAATCCAGCCCAACGCAAGTGACCGTTGGCCCAGCGTTGGGGTCTCCCTATAAATACCCTCTTCCTCAAGAGGGTCAAATAATTCACTTCTAACCCATTTTCTGTACTTTGCTCTCACTCTGCCCAACTCCTTACTTTGGCATCAGAGTGTTTTGCAGGTACACCCCACTTCTCCTCCTCATAACAGGTGAACCGGTAGCAGTCCAGCAGCGTGTGGCCAGCCCATGATCCCCTTCTGATCAAGTCAGATCAGGAACATTTTGGATAGTGAAGGGACCTCTCATTAGCACCATGTCACATTCGCTGAAGGAGTGAAATTTAAACAAGAAGTATCCATCCTCATGATAGAACACATTTGGGAGTTTCACAAAGTTCCAAAACTTGCTCATGAATTGCTTCACTGCGTTCATGCTTAGATCCCGTCCTAGGGCATACATAATCAATGTGGATCCCTAAAACTTCACCTCTGATGCCACATCTGATTCCTCTATCTCCACTTATATTTCTCCTTTAACCAATTTAGGAGCTACAAATTCTATGGCCATACCATTTGAGGTCATTCTGTTACCGCTTATTACGTCCACCCAAAGATTTTTTTGGTTGTTCTTCTTCATTATTATATTGGCCTTGTTGACTCGATGTTGCAATCTCATGAATGGGGAAACCCCTTTTATTCCATCTTTTAATTCTTACTCTTCATGTTGACTACTTCTAACACTTCGTGAGGTGGTACCACTCTTCGTACTTTTCTCCAGCTCCAGAGTACGAACCAGAGGAGATAACTCATTTTTTTTCTTCGGTCGTCCCCTCCCCCTCCCCATACTCCAAATAAATCGAAGCTCTTATGTAAGATACCTCCGATTTGATAAAAATCATTTGAAAAATACAACTTTTAAAAAAAATTACAATTTTGAACATATTTTAATTTTCAATGGTATATATACATATATATTTATGTTATATAATATTAAAATTAATTTTTAAATTTATAAAAAAAATTCATAAAAATTATTTTTTTTTAATCAATTTTTTAAAGCTAAAACAAACAGTTCCATAGTATATATTTTATAATGCATGTGATTCAAAATAATTTAGATTAAATTTAACTAAATTTTATAAAATGGATTTTTAAAATAATTACTAATATTATTCATAAATATGTATTCAAATACGTGTGTACTCTTAGCATTTGTAAATCAATTTATAAAATGATATTTTATTCTTTTAGGGAAAAACAAAACCGTAGTGTGTACTACAAAAGCTAGGAGGGTGCGAACTGAAAATCAAACCAAACCAACCATATGTGCCAAATATATTCAACAATTTCAAATCAGTTTTTTAACTTCTAGTAACATTTTAGATCAATTTTAATGTCTTTTACCAAATTCATGTCTGCATAAATTTCCACACAAAATTCACGATTGTCATTGTTTGGATGTTCCTAAAAAGTGAAAGGTGTATCTGTTGCAGACACTAGTTATTTAACTTTTCTTATAGGAAACTGCAAATGACATATCAAGTTTTTGTCCTTTTCATCATAACACAAATTTTAGGTATCATTGGGATGTTTCTCTCAAATTTGGAATCATCTGAATTTTCATTTTCTGGAAATTGGAGAATTAAGGTTTAAAATTAGTTAATGAAACTTTATTCATTAATGTTGGATAACTTATTGAAAAACTAGTTTGAAAATGAATCTTGTTGTGTACTTCTAGTACTATCGTTCACTCCAAGCAATTCATCATTTTATCATTATTATTCTGTCAGTTTCTAGTGGCTTTCACTTCATTAAATAAAACAAATATTTTATTAAGGCTTGAGTTACTTATATCTTATTCAATTCTTAATTGTTAAAAGTTATAGTTAGTCACTAAATACTTTAACTTGTTTCATTTTAGTTCTTTTATCTAAAAAATATTATAGGCTAGTCCATTAAAAATTGTTATGTAGTTAATTGATTATTTCTATTAAATTTGATGTAAAAAGAAAATATTAAATTTTGTTGACGAGGGTGTTGGTTGAAAAAAGCCAACTAAAAGCATGGACAGCAAAGGGGTCGAAGTCGACAGGAAGAAGGAAGAAACTTCCCAAACCGACAGTGTTTGTTGGGAAAAGCCAATAAAAGGTATTGGCAGCGAAATGTCGAAGTCGACGAAACTCAAGAGGACGCATCCTAAGTCGACAACACAGGAAAAGGTGCATGGTCAACTGGGACAGGGGCTAGTCGACCAAGACGACAAAGGGGGGCAGCTGACAAAGGGGTTCGTTGCCTGGCGGAAAATAAATTTGAAAAAGGAGAAAATGAGGGAAGTTACAAAAGTAGTAGCCTGACACGTGGCGGCACCAGAGACAATCTGGCGGTTATTTCACATGCCTATATAAAGCAATGCTTGGTTTCAAGAAATGAGCGTTTTTTGTCAGCATTGTAAGAAAAACACTCTGAGTACCGCACACTAAGAGAAAAGAGTTTCCCCATTTCAACAAAATGTACGAACGCTCCCATTTGTACTTTCCTGTTTAAGTTAAATTTACCAAGTTTTTATGTTATGAAAATAATGTCTTTACTGTTATGTCATTTTTCTATTTTCTCTTTGTTCTACTAGAAACATCGTTGTCTTTGCGTACTTAAACTTCATCATATACATATTCAAAAAACTGCCAAGTGTATCACAAATTCAAAGTATCTCACGAGTGGACGCACCCAGAACCAAGAGTCCTCGGACTAGTTTGGTCGGTCCCGCAAGCAAACCCGCGTCGAGAGGTCAGAGGTTGTCCACGCGAAAAACTCGTGCGAACAAATTGGCACACCTGGTGGGACCCGAAAGTCTGGGTATATGCGTTTACGCAGTGGAAAAATGATAATACCATGACAAAACGAAGAACCGTCTTCGCAGGAAAATCTGGTCTTATCACTGGTGATGGTTGTGAGCACTGAGTCCACAACAGTAACTTCGACCGCTCATAGCGGACCATTCACGACTCCGCGTCGACCTGAGGCAAGGCCAGTGACGACAGGAGCCGAAGGGTAATACTTGCCCAATTTTACTATGTCGGCGCCCTAGCACTTGGGAATGCCGGCAGAGTTCATGTCAACGCTACGCTATAGTGGGTCAGGCACGAGAGAGAAATCCTCATCAGCATTCTCGCCCTATTGGAACCTAGGGCCTGCGACCCATCAAAGGGTGAGGCCACCAGGTTTCAGTTTGTTTTCCCCTGTGATACCAACTTTTACCACCAATTCTGTCGCGGTTATGCGACAACAGATGGATGAAAGCAATCATGAGATGCTACATATACTGACCCAGCAAATGGGCATTATTCTAAAACCATTAATACAAGATTCGACTCAAAGTTACCAATAACTGGCAACTCAGATGACACGAATAGGGGACTTTTTAGGGGTCCCCAGGGACCCAGGAAGACAAACACTTCCCAATCATTCTGACACGCTTGTCCGACCAAATGATCTTGTCGAAGAAGCAAACGACCTACAGGCGCCTGAGTACGAATACATGCCCAGGGTGGCCCAAAGCCCCCCCCCCCCCCCCCCATTGTGATGGTTCGCAAGAACCAAGACCCAGACTACGTGGTCAGACAAGTTAGGAATGATAATCCGGCGGGTGAAGTTAATCTAGAGGCCATGGTGGAACGAATTATGGTTCGCAACGGTGCGAACCCAAACCTTCGACGGCCCACCTACACGTCCCTTCTACCAGATTTCGTTTTGCAAACAGAGTTTCCAAGGGGATGGAAGGTGCCAAAATTCACCAAATTTGCAAGAGAAATGGAAGAATCCACCGTCAAACACGTCGCTAGGTATCAAACCGAAGCTAGGGACATAGCAAATAACGAAGACCTAAAAATGAAATATTTCCCTAGTTCCATAACCAAGAACGCGTTCACATGGTTCACTTCGTTGCCCCCACAATCCGTTCATACGTGGACACAGTTAGAAAGGTAATTTCACAAGCAGTTTTACATGGGGCAATCAAAGATCAATTTGAAAGAACTAGCCAGCGTCAAATGAAAGGCAGTGGAGTCCGTAGACCAACATCTGAATAGGTTCAGACTATTGAAGGCGCGGTGCTTTACATAAGTCCTTGAACACGAGTTGATCGAAATGGCTGCAGGAGGTTTAGATTATTTTATTAGGAAAAAGCTAGACACACAATACCTTAGGGATATGGCACAGCTGGCCGACCGCGTCCGGCAAGTCGAACGTTTAAGGAGTGAGAAATCTCAGGCTAGTCGATACTGTAAGAAAGAAAAAGTTGCGTTTGTGGCCACCGGCGGATATTCATCTGATGACGAAGAGCTCGTCGAAGAAAATGATGTCAACATGGCCAAATTAAAACCTGGGCCCTCATATGCATGCAGAGTCCTAAAACCGTCGAACAGAAAAAATCCGATCGATACAGAAAAAATAGACAAATATCCTAAAACCTGGGCCCTCATATGCATGCATGATGACCGAGGCTATTGAGGTCCCCGACAAGAAAGCAGGGAGGGACTTTGAGGGAATCTACCCTCAAGTTGGAAAAAGCTTAGTTGAGTTTCAGGAAAAATGCAGGGTTAGCGGCTCTAAAGCCGCCCTTTGTCTCAGATGCCATGCTGTGTTCGACCAGAAAGCAGTAGAAAGATTCGAGTCGGACAAGCAGGTCATGCCACCAGTCAACAAATTACTGATCCCAAGGTTCGTGTTCGACAAAGATGGGGCTCCTCGACGAAACCAGGAGTACAAGAAGTTGTTCCAACAGGCAAGGCCCAAGACTTTTGTACCCCCGTCGAATACCCCACAGGATAAGTGGGTGGCTCCCGTAACCCAGAAAGGGAGCAAAAGGCCAAAGTGGAGAGTGTTGGATCTGGAAAGAGAGGCAAAAGCCTCCGGCAAGAACGTTGAGCCTAAGGGATATATGGTATCCCCCAACTACAAAGGCAAGAACCCAATGACAAGGACCTAGTGGAGGCGCCATCAGCGGAACAAAAAGGCCGCCAGAGAAGCATCGACTTTGCAACTACGGCCTGTCGAGAATCCCGAATTGAAAAGGCAACCCCTGAAAACTAGATGGGTTGAAAATGAGAAGATAGTGGCAAACTAAATCACAGCAGTAACCATGGGAGTCTTTGAAGAAAAGGCGGTGGTGTCGACCTAGAATTCGACGTTTACCTCTGGAACGGAAAGCAAGAAGGAGCCAGAATATACCCCTCAGTCAGATGAGGACGAACCTGAGTATACACCTCAATCAGACGAGGAATACACCCCATCTCTAGAAGATGATTTGGATGAATACATGTACGAAGAGACAAATGACGACACCTACGGTGAAGACTTTGTGGTAAACCGTGGGATTGTATCAATATTGTCAGCGGAATATGATAGGGTATCTGAAGTCTCGGAGTCAGAGGATGATTTCTTGCTAAATGAAGCTGCAGAAGATAAGCCGCTATGTTTTTATATGATGAACAATGGTGTGGTAGAAGAGCAAACTGCCATGTTCGAAAGACTCAGCCCAGGGATTATGTATCATTTGAAACCGTTGTTCATAAAGGCAAAGGTTGACGGTGTGGCAATGAATAAAGTATTCGTGGATTGAGGGGCAGCGGTTAATTTAATTCCCCGCACCTCATTTAGAAGGATTGGCAAGACTGGATCTGATCTTAAGCAACACAACATGGTTTTATCCAACTATGAAGAGAAAACTAGCAATATTCTAGGAGTGGTCCAAGTGGACCTGGAAGTGGGAACCACCACCAGGTCGGCACTCTTCATGGTCATAGATTCAAAGGCAAATTTTAACCTTTTATTGAGGCGAAAGTGGATCCACGAAATCGGGGCGGTTCCTTCAACTCTACATCAAAGACTGACTATCTGGAGGAAAGACGGTGTCGTTGAGAATGTCGAGGCCGACCAGAGTTATTATAGGATCAATGAAGCTAAGGGGACGAAGAGGTCTTTCGACCAGCACATGCCGTACGTAGCACCATGTGATGACAAGTCGGGATCTTATACCTCCGCCAACACCGATTGTATCCTGAATTTAGACCTAGATTATGGTTTCGTATGGGACTCACCCTAAACCCTAGTGGAGTCATCACAGAGTTTCCCACCTACAGGGTGGCCCCCCATAGATAAAGATGGATGCTGAGTCAGAAAGTCTAACTCGAATTTCGGCCTATTTGGCTTTAAAAAGGCGAAAATCAGTGCTCGAAAAGGAAAAACATAGAGATATCGCCAGTAATACATGTATAATTGGCCGACAAGGCCAGACAACAGCTTCAGAAAGCCGGAGGCTCGACTACATTTACAGCGACGAGCCTTTGGGTTTGAGAAAACCCTAACCTACGATATGCAGAAAATACAATCGCAAGATCCGCTTGAAGAGATCGATTTAGGGGAAGGAACCACAAAGAGACCTACATACGTAAGTACCAAAATTAGCTCGAAAATGAGAACCAAGCTGATTGAAGTGTTGAAAGAGTACAAGGATTGCTTCGCCTGGGATTACACTGAAATGCCAGGACTAAGTCGGGAGGTTGTAGATGTCGCACCTCGAAAAATCACATTCGAAAATACGACCCTCGCGCAAAGGGCGCGGAAATGCGGTTCGACAGAGTCGCCACCGAACTTTATTTTTCCCGAAATAAACGGGAGAGGAAAATATCGAGAAAACCTCTTAAAACGAAAGGATAGGAACAGGGCTGTCGCAACCAAGTTCCGGGTTCGGGAGTCGGTTACGTGAGGGGAAGGTATTAGCACCCCTCACGTCCGTCGTACTCGACGGGAACCTCTTAAGGTAATGTGGGGAGTGTTGTTTAGGTTTACTGGTTTTCTTCTCGATGATAAAGGTAGAATTGGTAGGGTAAAAGGTTAAAGACGCAAAGGAGAGATGGGTGGTTAGAAGATAAGGTGCTCGCCAAGGATTGGGGCCCTTGTGCCTACGTATGCTCATTCGGACGAGAATGAGAAATCAGAGCGTCGTAGTTCGACTACGGGAAAGGATGGGGGGAAACGGAAGATGGATAGAAGTGTGCTCGCCAAGATCATCGCAATCTTGTGCCTACGTATCTTATATTCAAGAATGAATAAAGAATCAGAGCATCCGTAGTTCGTGGTAACAACCACGAAAATATGAGGTTTGACATGGGTTGAAGTTGAGTTGGAGGACGAAAGAGTGACTAACAAACAACCTAAGGGCGTGCCTCAAGAGCTTGTCACTCAAGAATTCAAGGAATGCGAGATCCCAAGAACTCAGTTCTTTCGGAAATTGGGTTGAATGAGTTGAAGATGAGAGTTGGATATTTTGAAATCGAAAGAATGAACTAATAACAACTCGGGGGCGTGCCCAAGAGTTACTCATTCGAATATTCAAAGAATGCTAGATCCTAAGAATATCCCTCTTTCGTAAGTTTTTAAAAAAAATGTGTTTGTGAAAGGATTGAATCGAAGAATGGCATGCGAGGCCAAAAGGGAATTGTTTTGAACTGGTTCGACGACGTGTCGAAGATTTGATTGAAGATGGAACCGTCTTGACGACGTGTCAAGGGTTAGGATTGTGAGAAACAATATTAGTCCCTGAGGGTGCTCCTAATATCGAGACCACGAGGAATTGTGAAAGAAATGGGTTGCGAATGCGGACGAGCAATCGACTCAGGAGAATATGGAGAACGGTTGAGTTTGAAAAAGTCGAAAGGTTGAGTGAATAACAACCCAAAGGGCGTGCCTCGAGAGCTATTCACTCGAAAATTCAAGGAATGCTAGACTCCAAGAACCTCCTTCTTTCGAAGTTTGAATCGGAACGAAAATAGTTTAGAAAAGATTTGAAGTGAAATGAGGTACGAAAATAGTTTAAGGTACGAGATGTGAGGATACGAGATTGGATTTGAAAATGAGAGAAATGACAATTATTTGATAAATGAGACGTAGGCCTCACAACCAATTAATTGGGGTATTACCGAAATGCTGGATCTCGACGACACCTTTTTCATTTGGAGAATATTTGAATGAACGATAAAAATATCACACAGAATGCTTGATTCCTATAATATTCTTTTGTTCGAGATAAAAACGTATTTTAAAACAAAAAATCGAACGCCACTACCCAAGGTGTACACCTTAATAGTGATCATTCAAGAACTTAAGAGGTGCTAGACCTCAAGAGTTCAATTTTCGAGATTTGAATTAAGAGTTTTGAAAAAACTTAATAGAGTTTTAAAAGTGTATTTTGAAATGACTATAGATCTTTGTTTGAAAAATTTTAAAAATATTAATATAAAAATAAACCCATTAATAATACTGAATAAAAGGTGATTTTTGGTTTAGAAAATAATTTGAATGAAGATTAGGAAAATTATTAATTTTGAGGATGGTTTTGATTTAATTTAAGAAATAATGTTTGAATAAACAATGAATATATTACACAGAGTGCTAGACTCCTATAATATATTTTTGTTCAAATAATTAAGAGCATAACGAAAAACGAACAATATTATCCAAGGCGTACGCCCCAATAATAATTATTCAAAAACTCAAGAGGTGCTAGACCTTAAGAGTTTAGTTTTCGTGATTTAATTAGAAAATGATTTTAGTGTTAAAAACATAGTTGAAATAGGATTAAGAAACAAAATCATATTTTTGAAAGTGATTTAATTAAGAGAATAGTTTATATGTTAAAAATAAATTGAATTAAGATTAAGAAATAAAATAAACAAATTTTGGAAATGAGTTTGAAAATAATCCATGATCTTGCTTAGAAAATATTTTGAAATGTCTTAAAAAACTAATTCATTAAAATTTAAACAATGGTTTTACTTGATAATAATTATTGAGTTAAGAAAGAAATCAAATTGTAATCCACAATAGGAGTACATCCCAAGAGTTTTGTAGGAACCATGAGTTGCAAATACAAGTTATGGTCATACAAGGATATCCATGCCATATGATGACTATCAAATAACATCCTGGAACATATGATCAGCATAAATATCCCGTTATTTTTCCTAAAGCAGACTAACCATAATTAAGCATATCACTTTATTTTGTACTTATCTTACAAAACAAAAAAACAGAATTAATAGAATATTTTAACTACAGCCCAACAACAATGAGGACGCACACCAACCGAAAACCAAAGGCTGCAACACGATGATGAAGACTTATTTTTACTAATAATATGTATCAACAACTGCCATCTATATTCACAAGTTACTGCTGAAACTCACACAGCACAAACAAATTATTTCCAACACGATAGCAAATATTGCAAAATAAAGGCTAATGAACATGGAATATTTTAACCGGAAACAAGGTAATTCTATCTGCATCAGTACGTTTCAAGATAAGAACCACTTGCCAAAACCAATTCATGGCCATGATTATGATAGACAAAGGCACAAACACCACATTCTGTAACAATATCCCAGCTGCATACATTGCTGAACGTCAAAAAAACGAAACAATTGACTCGAACCCAATCTAACGGCAAGAATTTTCAGACAACTAATTTGGCAAAACAAATGGAAACAAAGTTTGAAATACTATCAAAATCTTCACAACCAAAACAAAATTAAACCGAAATTGTAGTAACACACAGAAACCAAGTTGAGAATGTATCACATTTAGCCTAGCGTTATCGAAACATCCATGAATCCAAGCTACTAGTTAAACGCATAAACATTTAAACAACAGCAGTAATCAAATACAAAATACAAAAGCAATCGAATCTAACATCGAAGTCAGAAAAAAAAAACCAACCAAAAAGTAGCTGCATTCGACGTCTTTGAGTTGATTCGCGAGCTTATGCTGAAGAGATGAAGTCAAACGCGTGTTGTCGTTACCGCCAAAATCACCAGAGTAAACCAAATCGGAGCTCCGTGCAGCTTTTCCATCTCGTTTTATTCCTACAAAGCTGATATCTTCTTGCCGTATCCACCAACAGCAATCAGACCTGCATAACATGTACACTAAAACATTAACCAAACATTGAGACACAAACGGAGGACTACCTTGTCACCGTTAAGGCTCAAATCATCTCAGAACTGTCCATCTGTCAGAACTGCGGTGATTGAAGTTACTGTATTGAGCTACGTCATCATCGCTTAACCATAAACAATTCCAAATATTCGAAACATTCAAGCACAGCACATCATAGCATCAGATTTTCAGTGTGAAACAACATAAAATAATATGACACAGTTAAGTACATACTATGCAGTTATCAGCAACAATAATAACGAAAAAAAAGTCTGCAAACTTTGGTTCCTGCTGAAATTACTATCAGCAGAACAGATTCACTCTCTACGCAGCAGAGTTTCCGTCAAACACCGCAAATGCTACATATTGTTCTTCGCGTCGGCTCCAAGATTGGAGTGGCCCATCGGGTGAACTTGAGCTTGCTAATAGTCAAAACTGATGCGCTACGTTTCACACCGTAATGCTTCCTCAATGTGCTGTGAAAAACCCATCTTGCTGCTGCTCGACCTTCCCTCATAGAACTCAAATGCTACTGATAACTGCTGTGATCTACACATCTAAATCCTGTTTATGAACACCTCTCACATGAAGCAAAAGATCAAACCTAATCAGAGTTATATTAGTAAGGTCCTTATGGCAGGAGCACAATCAATCCCTGCTAACACTTCAATAACAGCATATTACCAATTCAAAATGTTCACAATAATCTCAGCATCACGATACCTATATCGTGGGACCTGCAGCTGTTCGAATCTCAGTAAGCCATGGGTGCTACCGGAAATAGTGAACCAATGGGTGTACAAACTGTCGCTACAAACCGAGGATGTCGCATCCTGGTTTATGGGACTTGGAACCTGCATAGCCTGTATCTAAAACACAAAACCAACCAGATCCAGCAGAAAGAAAGCCGCATTCAAATTCATGAGGCTGCAACACAATCACTACTATGCTTAAATCAAGAAGCTTTTCATGACATTTAAACCACCAGAAACAAATAACAGTCTAAATTAAACTCAAAACATAACAACACATAATAAAAATCTGGCAAAGGATCCAGTTATGCCGATCTAACAACAACAGCGGCTTATCAAAATAAACTCGATAACAGTATGCTCAAACAACAGCATCTCAACATACTTTTCCCCATGGCATCACACAATATCAAAGCAAAACAATATGTTGAACTGGAAAGAAAACACGCCATTGTAAACAGAAATACAATCAATACCAACTCGGGAATGCAAATGATGCAGCAGTATTACATGATTGTTATTCTGAGAATATGACATAGTGTTAGTAAAAGTCGCAGATGCAACGAAATTATATACAAACATTGAGCAGCAGTGCACTGTGATATTGAATACACACAAAGCCATAGCAGTAAAACAATGAGACTACATCATAAACACAACACTATTGCTACCAACAACACGCCAATAATATTAGAAAGAGATTCCATCAAACTACCACAATATCAATCCAACCGGCATGATTCGCAACAATTTCAAAATGGAAAACGAATAAACAATATTTTTCGCACAGACAAATCAACATGAAGACACCAGAAAACATGACTGATGCGAGGATCTTAACGAAAACTCAAGCATAAATCAGACAACCTTGAAGGTGCCAATCGAAACGTATTCGTAACAAACTCAATCCTCCATAAACTCTAACAATGAGCTAACCACAGATGATAAACATAGCTATTAACAGGGTGGATATGGAGTCAATACAGATTTTAAAACAATCATTACAAATGAAAAAAAACTTTAACAGTCTGGATCAAATGCTAATCTGGAAATACAGGTTGTACTGAGAACACCGATACCGAAGTAAAAATGCCCATCAGAGATATCAATCGAACCAAAGGGATAACTCGAGATTTACCGTTACGTCGTGATTTGTTGATGTTGAGATCACTAGTACTGCTATGGCCGAATCCTCGAAGTATCAACACCGAATGTAGGCGCTACCGCTTTTTCCTTTCGCCGGTGACCTCTACCACCAACACGACCCCATCCACCGTATCCAGACGAGTTCTACTTGGTTGTAACTCTCTGTACTTTCACCCAAAATAAACCCAGCCTCGAACCAAATCTCGACATCAATGGAACGGGTATTTGCAAGGGCTTATGGTTTTGGACAGTTCTGTGGTTGCGGCGGAAAGAGAGAGATAGGTTAGGGTTTTGGTGAAATGGGGAAGAATAATGGTGATTGAGAGAGGAAAAAACGAAAGGGGATTAGGGTTAGTGGGCGGCGGCGCCGATTTGGTTCACTAGAGGGGATGGTGAACAGTGATTTAGGGTTTTTTTCAATCAGATTCCCCTCCTCTTTTTATAACGCAGACTCTCCCTTAGCCTCTCCAAGGGACTGCCAATGAATTGGGCCGAAACACAGGCCTTCGAAAATCCACTTCTTTCTCTTTTCTTAATTAATTTCCTTTTTTATTATCTTTTTAATATATCAGCATTGAGACTAAGAATAAAAACTATCAACTTTACTAAATAAAATAAATAAACAAAAACAAATGAATAAATAATAATAAAAGAGAAATATATATATATATATATATATATATATATATATATATATATATATATATATATATAAAGAATTGAGGAAATAAATACTAAAGACATTAATAATATCTTAAAATAAAAACTTTAAGAAAATAATATCTACAAAGAAAAGTCATTAAGCCACGTATCACGTCTTAGTTGGTCAGAAAGAAAATTTCTACAAAAAATCGACCAATTGCAAGCGGACATGTGTCTGAATGGTACGAAACAAAAAGTGAAAAATATTTTTAAAAGGGGTAGGACAAATTTAGGGTATGACAGTAGAACACTGATTGCCCATCCAACCGAGGAGAAAACCAGTTAAGCAACAGCCACGTAGATTCACCCCAAAAGTCACATTGAAAATCAAGAGAGAGATTAAAAGGTTACTACATAGTCGCTTCATCCGTACAACAAGATATGTTGAGTGGTTGGCGAACATAGTCCCGGTTGTCAAGAAAAATGGCACTTTGAGAGTTTGCATCGATTTCAGAGATTTAAATAGTGCCACCCCTAAAGATGAGTATTTGATGCCTGTGGCGGAAATGCTGGTCAATTCATCTTCTGGTTTTGAGTATCTAAGCATGCTCGATGGATATTCTGGATATAACCAAATCTTCATAGCTGAGGAAGATGTCCCTAAAATGGCATTCCGATGCCCGGGGGCATTGGGAACTTATGAATGGGTGGTAATGCCATTCGATTTGAAGAATGCTGGAGCAACATATCAAAGGGCTATGAATGCTATTTTTTATGATTTCATTGAAAAATTCATGCAGGTATATATTGACGACATAGTCATAAAATCATCATCAGAGGTCGGCCACTTGGACCACCTTCGACGCTCATTTGAGAGGATGGGGAAATATGGATTAAAAATGAATCCACTAAAATGTGATTTTTGCGTACATGCAGGAGATTTTCTGGGTTTTGTGGTCCATAAGAAGGGCATCGAGATAAATCAGAACAAAACAAAGGCAATTCTGGATCTCAAGCCCGCTTCGACGAAAGAGCAACTCCAGTCATTGTTCGGGAAGGTTAAATTCTTGCGAAGAATCATATCAAATCTAAGTGGCAAGACAAAAGCGTTCTCGCCATTATTGAAAGTCAAGAAGGAAATCGAGTTCTGCTGGGGGTGGGAGCAACAAGAGGCTTTTGACACCATTAAAGAATATCTCATAAAGCCTCATGTCTTGTTGCCACCAAATCCAAATAAAAACATGAACTTATACATTGCAGCGTCCGACACAACTATAGGAAGCATGTTAGCTCAAGAGGACGATAATGGTGTCGAAAGGCCCATTTATTACCTTAGTTGAATGTTAGTTGATGCTGAAACTAGGTATTCCATGATTGAGAAGTTATGCATGTGTTTATATTTTTCATGTACGAAATTAAAACAATATATTAAACCAGTCAAAGTTTACGTTTCATCACATTTTGATGTTACCAAACATATGTTGTCTAAACCCATTTTGCACAGTCGAATTGGAAAATGGGCCCTGACACTAACTGAATTCTCCCTTACCTATATCTTTCTGAGGGCTATGAAAGGGCAGATAGTGGCAGACTTTATGGTCGACCACGCAGTGGTCGAACAACCGCCTTGCATGGTCAACAACGACCCCTGGAAGCTATACTTCAATGGGTCGAGCCACAAAAATAGAGCCAGAATAGGCGTCCTAATAATTTCCCCTCAGGGTCATCCGACCAAGTTTAAGTGTAGGGTCGAAGAAAGATGCTCCAATAACGAGGCGAAATACGAAGCTTTGGTCGCCGGATTAAGAATTCTTAAGAGACTAGGCGCCAAGAGCATCAAAATTAAGGGCGACTCTGAACTGGTCATCAGACAATCACCAAAGAATATAAATGCGTCAAGGAACATCTGGTGATGTACCTCACGATGGCGAAAAGATTGTTGGAACTTTTTGAGATGGTCAATATTGCGCACGTGCCCAGGATATACAACCAAGAAGCTAACGAGCTGGCACAAATTGCCTCTGGGTACAAAGTCTCAGAAGACAGGTTGAAAGAATTCATCGAAGTTAAAGAAAAAGTAATATCCAAATCATTTGGTGTGCATGAAGACAGAGAAATGGGTGACCCAACAGAAATGTGGAGCAACCATAGGGTGAGTGGCACAGTCTGTATGGTGGACGACTTATCCCCGACGGAATGGCGAAGGCCACTGGTCGAATACCTAAAAGGACCAAAGGTGGCTACTGATAGAAAGACCAAGTATCAAGCATTGAGTTACGTTCTAATGGGAAACAGGTTGTTTAAAAAGACACCATAGGGGGTGTTACTTAAGTGTCTAGAGGAAGCAGATGCATACTTGACAATATCAGAGGTGCATGGTGGGGCATGTGGAGCCCACCAAGTTGGACAAAAAATGAAGTGGGTATTGTTCCATCAAGGAGACTACTGGCCAAGAATGCTCAAAGATTGCATAGACTTCGCAAAAGGTTTCTAAGATTGTCAAAAGCACGCAGACTTACAGAGGGTGCCAGCCGACGAACTATACGATGTAGTCAAACCATTTCCTTTTCGAGGGTGGGCGTTGGATGTAATCGGAGAGATTCGACCAGCCTCCACCAGACAACACAAATTCATCTTTGTTGGAATATAATATTTCACAAAATGGATTGAGGCGATGCCATTGTTAAAAGTAGACCAAGAGGTCGTCATCAACTTCGTCCAGAAACATATTTTATATAGGTTTGGCACTCCTTAGACGATCACCATGAATCAAGGCTCAGTGTTCTTCGGCCAGAAGATTTAAGAATTTTCAGCAGAGGAAGGGTTTAAACTTGTTACCTCCACACCCTATTATGCACAGGCGAACGACCAAGTCGAGTCAGCCAACAAGGTGGTAATTGGGCTCATTAAAAAGCACATTGCCCAAAAACCCAAGAACTGGCACAAGACGTTGGACCAGATATTGTGGGTTTGTCGAACATCTCCTAAGGAGTCTACCGGTTCGTCACCCTTTCGTTTTGCATTTGGACACGATGTTGTTTTTCCAGCAGAGGTTCGCCTCCAGTCAGTTGCATCCAGCGTCAACATGACATCCCGTTGGAGCAATATTGGAGTATGATGATGGACAAGATGGTGGACTTAGACGAAGAAAGAATGGAGGCACTCGACACGCTATTGCACTAGAAGGCTCGAGTAGCCCAAGCATACGATAAGAAGGTTAAGAAGAAGACCTTCATAGTCAGTGACTATGTTTGAAAGGCCATACTTCCGACGGATCAAAAGGACCAAAGGTTAGGGAAGTGGTCCCCAAATTGGGAAGGTCCATTCTAAGCAATCCAAGCATTTAGCAACAATGCTTATGAGGTTCAAGAAATTGGGGGAGACCGGCGTGTCATTAGGATAAATGGGAAGTATTTAAAAAAATACAGGCCTATGCTACAAGAGATTCAGATTAAAAAAATAATATTTCATTAAACGGCCGACGATTGTGGACGGCTAACACGAGGTACACAGAAATAAAAGGAAAATATGGTAACTCTGGAAACCTTGCTTTAAAACTTTCAAGCAAGGTCCTTTCATGGTCCACCCGACTCTCCAAGACAAACTTCCTTTGACGCATTTTGTCAATGGCTTTCTTAATCTTCAAGGCTGCTCCAACATGAGCAATCCCTTTTGCCACATCTTGGTCGATAGCTTCCCTAGACGGTAAGGGTGCTTTAGCATCCAGAGAAGCCTTCTCCTTTTTCGGCATCAGCAATTTTTTGTTCCAGCTCTGCTATCTGAGCATGATAGCCAGATATTTGCTGGTCGAGGGCATGTTGTCTGCTAGAACGTGTTCCCTGAGAAGCCTCATAATATTCTAAGTTTTTCTCACAAACAGAGCTGAGATACCACTCTCGTTTCATCTTGTTAATCTTGGCTCGAATCTGGGCGTCGGCTTGTTTACACAAAGGCACGTCCTTCGCCAATTGAATGAAGAAGGCCTCAAAATCGATCAAATATTTGGCTATAGAGGCAGGCACATCGAACGTTGAAAGCACATCCAGAATCTTGAAAACATCATAAGTCATAGGGTCTTTAGCGGCTGCTTCTACAAATTCGTCCTCAAACAAGTAGGACCTTATTTCCTGCAGTTTGAGGGTGAAAGTGCTATCCTCGGCTGGGTCAACAGTGTTCTTCGATCCAGCAGGGGTAACGGCCTCGACAGAGCCGCGAAGCTTGAGGAGGGCCTTCAATGTTTCTGCAGGCTTCGACGCTTTTGAGGCCAAAATCTCCTCTGGGGTAGCATTAAGCGGATCTTCGATGACACCCCTTGGAGGCGATGAAATGTCAGCTGCGTGATGAGCGCCCACACTCTCTTCTCTGTGAATGGGAGCATTATTCTTGGTATTTACCTCAAGATCAATAAAAACAACAAGGTTTTGTTTAGGAGTTTCCTCCGTCGACGTCCTAGGGAATTCATCAACCTTTTGAGGACTTAAAAGAGGTATAGTCTCAGTAGATTGACCAGCAGTATTGGCAATGATGTCAGCCAATATTGGCGAATCTGGATCTTCTACGTCCTACGAAGCAACCAAGGGAAAGGTTGATAAGAAAATGCAGGGAGAATATCGACAAGAGGGCGAAAAAAGGGATGCCTCAGTAGTTTTGGGCGAGGGAGGGGTTTTTGTGACCACTTTATGGAAAACCTCAGTCAGGTCTTCAAGAACAGCAGGTTTGAGGGTCGAAGCAGCCCCTTTGAGAGGCGTCTTCTTTGCTGGAACCTTTTTCTTCCGCCTCAAAGGTGTAGCCGGAGAAGAGTTCGACGCCTTAGAAGGAAAAACCCGAGATTAGGTACTCTCGTCCGACAACACAACGTCAGGAATTATTTGTTGCTCGGGGGCCTAGCCAGAACAAAGTACGTAAGTGGGCAAGTAGAAGATAAACGAAATAAGAGTAATAAGGGACATGTCGTACCTGAGCGCTGGAAGTTTTTTGTTTTTTAGTTGGCTGGTTTGAAGTCGACGCCACAGGTGGGTCTCTCTTGTGACCCTAAAGGAATGAGCAACAGTCAGAAAAACAATACCAAAACCCAAGAATAAGAAAATAAAGACAAGGGAAAAAGAGGTCACATTTTTTGATGTGTCCCCAGAAGCATTAGTCGGCTTTGCATCCGCTAAAGGCGCTGATGGACCAGGGGCTTCGCCGAATAAAGTTGCGAAGGCGTCAACCATATTCTTTAGGAAGAGGTCGTGATTGATGTTTTGGGCTTGGTACTCCGACAACCAGACATTGAAACTTTCGGTGGTAAAGAATGATGATTTGTAACAGAAGACGGGCATCTCCAGATGTTGGGTCAACCTAGCAAATTTAAAACAATTCCTATGTCCCGCCAAGTTGAGCCTTAGACCAGCCCACACGATGTCAGCAGGGTGTCGGACTAATGGTTTTGGCAG
This sequence comes from Lathyrus sativus, assembly GCA_963859935.3. Taxonomy (NCBI): domain Eukaryota; kingdom Viridiplantae; phylum Streptophyta; class Magnoliopsida; order Fabales; family Fabaceae; genus Lathyrus; species Lathyrus sativus. The sequence continues at coordinate 669,907,246 of OZ012740.1, forward strand.
CATCTGGCTCAGGCCAAATTGTCGGGTGTAACACCCCATTTAAATTATTTAGTCGCTTTGGTATTTCTATGATGTGTAGTTGTGTGGTGTCCTTAATTAAGGGTATGAGGTTAGGAGTAAGGGAGAGAGGTGACCTTAGTTGGGGTACTGTGGACCTAGATAAAGGAGTAAGTTAATTATGATATCGAGAGCATTATAGTGATTAATATTATTCCAACTATTATTAATAATAATGTTAATGAGATTATCATCATCATCATTATTATTATTATTATTATTATTATTATTATTATTATTATTATTATTATTATTATTATTATTATTATTATTATTATTATTCGTATTAATAATATTATTTGGTGAAATATTATTATTATTCATATCATTACTATTAGTATGAATATTATTATTAGTGCGAGAATAGTATTAGTATTATTATTATTATTATTATTATTATAGGATTTAAATAATAAAATAAGAAATAAGGGATTAAAGTAAATAGAGAAGTTTTTTTGGAGAAAGAGAATTAGAATACGATAAACTGCCAGAGAAAGGTTTTGGGAGAAAAAGTGAGAAGAAGAACAAGGAGGAAGAGAAGGAGAGTTAGGGTAGAGGAACCAAATTCTCCATTGTTGATCAAGGAAAAGCTCAATTCTAAGGTAAGGGGGAGAATGGATTTCAATATGGGTGAATTAACATGAGAGGGTAGTGAGAGGTCCTTTCTCTCATAGGAATTATGTGTTCTTGAGGATTCTTGATCTAATTTTCGTAGCATGATAAATTCCATAAAATTGTTGCTGTTTTTGAATGATTATTGTATGGGGAGTATTGCTTTTCATAGTTTTCTATGTAATAACAAATGTGTTATATACGATGCTCTAAGGTTTCCCTAAGGTTTAGAGATTTGGGTTAATTGTGGAAAATAGGGAGGTAACAGTAAGAATCTGAGGTTATGACCAAATGGCCAAATGATATGTATCGTTGAATATTAATATGTGCTTGTAGGAAAAACTTATGGGAAATTGAACCTTAGATCGTTATATGTCTACCCATATGGGATAGAATATTTGATATTTGAAATTACGATGCCTTCAGAGCAATTGTAAGGAAATTGACGGTAGACCCTAGAGGTTAGTGGTTAGTATTCTTGACCCTTTGAGTGTAGAGTTGAGAAATAATGATCTTTGCCTTCATGGCCAAAACCTTGGACTGTGATATGTTTGACCCTATAGGAATAGGAATATTCAAATGTGGGTAACTCTGAAGTACTCATAGCAATTGCAGGAAATAGTGTTTTATGTGTTGCAAATGTTGTCAGATGAGCATAATAAACCATAGAAGTTGTGTCGTTATTGCCGTATAACCTTAGGAATGTTTTAGTGATGTTTTGGGTGCTTTGAGTAAGTTATTCGCAAGAATAATTGAGTGAAAACCAGTTCCGGAGCGTAACAGCGTCTTTCTGTCCGTCACAACTGTTCATGTTTTCGGTCGAAATTGTTTTGGACGTAACTTTAGACCCGTAAGTCTGTTTTGACCCCGTTCGAAGCGTTGGAAAGCTAATGAACAGAGCTATAACATAGGATAGATAATGGAATTGTTTTTCCAATATTTTTATATCTAATTATGTTTGAGAAGTCAATTGTGTATATGTTTTAGTAACGAATCATGTTCTGGTTCAATGATGTCTTGGTGTTTTGATAGATGTGGGCCAAGATGGTCGAATGTGGATAATATTGTGCGATTGTGGTAATTCCCGAGAGGATTACACTAAGCGGATGGCTCGTGTGGATCAAGATTGATCGTGAATTATGCATGATGTATTACGTTGCATAATTGTGTTGACATGCATTTCATATCATGTGTCTTGTGGAGATGGCTAGGTGGGAATCCATGATGGGTGCCTAGTTTCATCCGGACTTCATTGTGGAAGTTGTTGTGGAGATAAGTTGTAGTTCAGAGGAACGTATATACGACTTATCCAGATTCCGACGGGAATCGGGTTCTAGTGTGAACCATATGAGATTGTGTTGGTACCACATGCATTGTGTCGAGTCAATGTGTCACATTGCATTGTTGTAATTGAATGTGGGCTATGAATGCCAAGTGATTGAGGTGGCACGTGTATGTGCGTTAATTGTGCTTATTTTATGTGTGGTGTATAACTACTCCTTAGCATGTGTATTTCACCATTTATTTATTGAATGTAGTTCTCACCCTTTTTTGTTGTTGTGTATGTGCTCTCTTGGGAGTACAGGTGACCAGGTACCTGAGTAGTGCTTGGAGTGTGTTGCTATTTGATCGAGTCTTAGAAGTCGCTCTGATACGTAACATGGGATGACAGGATTACGTTTTTATTTGACTACTTTATTTGTTTATTGTTACGTATCTTCATTTGTTGGACTTATGTTGTATGACCTCGTGTCGAGGAGAATTATATTGGAGAATTGATTTGTATTCCGCTGCTTAATTGAAAACTAAATAATATTGATTATCTTAATGAAATGAAGTGACTTAGTGTGATATCCCACTGTGTTGGAGAACTCTGATGAATTTTATGAATTATTTTTCTATATTTATTATGTTACGCGTACGGGGTAAAGTGGAGTGTTACATCAGGCAACTAAGTTGGGCTGGTAGTTCATGAATCCATAACCAGTGTTGCTCAAATAAATTCGGAATGATAACATTATTGGAGTTAAAAAAGCTCTCCATATAGAGTTGGACAGTGCAACAGTCCTGGGGGAAGCACCAGGGAAGGGGTTTTGAAACCAAGACGGCCCAAATCTTTGATGAGAGAAGGGGGCCATCCCAGGAAAAACAATGTTTACCTCAACAAACATAGTAAGGTACTTCATAAAGAGTGTTTTGTTGGGGGTCTCCTGCATGGTCAGAAGGGCAAGTCGAACCCCTTCCACTAGTCGATCCTCGTTCAGGCGTTGCATTATGGCCGATGCAGGATAACCTAATTGATATACAAATGTGGCATTTAGCCAATGTTGCAGCAACCACATAGGCCCCGACACATTCAGAGCTTTGGTGGTTTCATAAAGTCGAGAAATTTTCAGAGACGACAACCCCACTGAATGATACAGATAGGCCAACAGAAGTTTGCCAAGCGCCACCTGTCGACCCTTATGGATTTGAATAGCCAAATTAATGTAGCTTTTGGCTATTTGTAAGGAGCCTGGGAAAAAGAGATAATATGATAGCCACAGGGTCAAGAAAGCAATATGCTTCTCGTCTGACACTTCGACCATATCTTTGTCATGATGATCTTCGATGAAATTCTGAAAGCCAGCACGGTCGAAGTCGAAGGACACCTCAGTTTCTAGGGTGGGGTTGAAGGCTTCACCCAAGGGGGAAATACCATTAATGGCCGCCACATCGAAAAGGGAGGGCGACAACATCCCACATGGCAACTGAAAGGTGTTTGTCGAGCCTTCCTAGAAGAACATCGACGCCAGTAACAGAGAGGGGTTGACCCTGTGAGCATTCCTGGAAATTTGAATGGCGTCGAAGATGCCGGATCTTTTCCACTGGTCCTGGAGTTTCTTCTGGACCTTGTTCAACCAGGCGAGATAGTCCTTGTTTCCTGGCCTTTGGCGCCATGAACTTCAAATCGAGGGAGCCACCCTTGCGGAAAGCTGGGGGAATGGCTGCCGGAAAACCAGGAAAGAATGTTTCCTTGTCCTCATGGCTAGGCTTACTAGTAGGATAGAGGCTATGAAACACATTCAACTTCCCATCCATCGCAAGGGAATGACCATTTGCCGCTTCCAAGCAGCCACCACAGCTTCATCAGTAGAAGTGGGGTTAGGAAGAGGATTGTGAGAATCTGCCTCTGAAATGAAGAACGCAATAGGGTTGTTGCCCGTTGCATGGGCTTGAGAAGTAGGTGAGAAATCCATTGAAGGTTTTGGTTTGAAGAACTGGAACGTTTTGGGTTTTTTCAGAGAAAGAGAAGCAAAAGAGAGAGTATTGGAAAAAAGTTCAAAAGAAAGGCAAGGGGACTATTTATAGCTGAAGCGTGTTGGAGACGAAGAGGCTCGAAGGCCTTTCAGTTTCCCATTCAAAGGAAAAGTAATGAGTGGGAGTTGGTTTTGACGTGGGAAAGTGGGAGAAATGATTAAAATCCTTGAAAATTGTGGCGCAGAAAGGTGTCATCATCACGTCAGGGGGCGACTAACAGTGGTTGATTCAACATAAGATAATGATGGTGCAGACAACTGTTACACATCTAAAAAATGCCAAGTCTCTCAGTCGACAGGATCCTCCATCAAGACTTGGGTTTTGGTGGGGCATCTTGTTGGCTGAAAAAATCCAACTAAAAGCATTGACAACAAAGGGGTCAAATTCAACAGGAAGAAGAAAGAAACGTCCCAAGCCGGCAGTGCTTATTGGGAAAAGCCAATAAAAGGTATTGGCAGCGAAATGTTAAAGTCGACAAAACTCAAGAGGACGTATCCTAAGTCGACAACACATGAAAAGGTGCATGGTCGACTGGGACAGGGGCTGGTCGACCAAGACGACAAAAAGGGGAAGCTGACAAAGGAGTTTGTTGCCTGGCGGGAAATAAATTTGAAAAAGGAGAACATGAGGGAAGTTACAAACACCAGAGATAATCTGACGGTTATTTCACTTGCCTATATAAAGCAATGCTTGGTTTTAAGAAAGGGGCGTTTTTTGTCAGCATTGTAAGAAAAACACTCCGAGTACCGCACGCTGAGAGAAAAGAGTTTCCTCATTCCTTACAAAATGTAAGAACGCGCCCATTTGTATTTTCTTGTTTAAGTTAAATTTACCAAGTTTTTATATTATGAAAACAATGTCTTTACTGTTATGTCATTTTTCTATTTCTCTTTGTTCTACTAGAAACATCGTTGTCTTTGCGTACTTAAACTTCATCATATACATATTCAAAAAACTGTCAAGTGTATCACAAATTCAAAGTATCTCACGAGTGGACACACCGAGAACCAAGAGTCCTGGGACTAGTTTGGCCGGTCACGCAAGCAAACCCGCGTCAGGAGGTTATAGGTTGCCCGCGCGAAAAACTCGTGCGAACAGAGGGACGAAGTAAGATTATTGATACAAATTTGAGTTAACATATATTAAAAAAAAAATGTCTGATTTAAAAATATAAGGGGTCAAATTAATATTAAGTATGTGGTTAAAAACATAAATATATAAAATATAAGATTATTGTGGAGATACTATAAATCGATATCTAGTTTGATAAGGGATCAAATTAGAATATGGAAAGCTAAGAAATAATTCTAAGAATTCTAAGGTTATTATTTGTAGAGAACATGAAAACCACTCATTAGAAAAATTATCTCTTCATCTTCATCAAAGGAGATTTCAAGGAGTCATGAGAGAACTCTACAAATTGAAAGATCAAATACCCACAAACCTTCAGTGATTCTTAATGACAAATCCAGGCATGCTTCCGCTTTTATTTTCTAATTGAATTCTGATATAGATTTAAGAGATACATGTTGATGGTATTTTTTTTTCAATAAGCAAATTGATTGAAAAGAACACGAAACGTGCTCAAATAGATTACAGAGTTAATGTAATTTGAGATAATCCGCATGATTTCTCCACTAGTTGTAAAAATACAATGTTGATGATATGTAGACTCATAAGAATTATTTTAGAGTTCTGTTGTTGATTTTTATATTAATAAAATTAATAAGATTATGATCAGAACTGATAAGTGGTATCAGAGTCACTCATATCTAATTCAATTTGAATTTGGGATTTTTGATATTAGGTTTCTAAAATTGAATTTTTTATTTATTTTTATCTTTTAGTTTATGGGGGTGGTTTTCTTTGTTGTAATTTTTGTATGCGGGTTGGGGTACCCCTAGTATCCCTTTTGAATATAATGTTGCTTATAAAAAAAATTGCACGAATCAGAATATTATTTATAATAATTATATTATCTATCATGTGACTTTTTTATATATTATTTATTATTAAAATAAACAATGTCTATGACTTAATATTTTGGAATTAAACTCAGTATCAATGGCATAACAATGTGTAATAGTACAATAAGTGTATTGGTGTTTTATAATCAGGTTTAATTTCATTTTTGTGTGTGTTCAATTATGTTCAAATTTGACTATGGATTGTATTTTTTTACTCAGTAGTTTTCTCTTTTTAAGCAAGTAGTTGAAATTAAAAAAGTCGGCAAAGTGACCTCTTTTATAGAAATTGCTTATGAAAAATGTTTTTAAAAAAATTCTAGTTTGTGCGTATGTATGTCCATGCGAGTATCGATTGACTCAAAGGACAATTGATGGTTGTCCAATTTCCATACGCGCCTGTGATAGTAAACATGTGATAATTATAAAGTTTTACATGTGAGTAATAAATCAATCCAAAGACGAGTTTATTATTCGATAGTTTTTATTACCAATGTTTGATCATTACAACAAGAGTACCACTAGCAATTAATATTATTGTCGAAAGACTCAATATTGATGGTGCAATAGGTATCTTGAGATAGGTTATGTCTTTATTTGAACAAAATGATAATTGAGTTGTTTTTTGTGTGTGAGTATATTTATAGTTTTTATTATGTTCTATTTTTTAGCTACAATTGTTTGAATATTTGCTAATATAAGGTTTAGGTCCTTAATGAGATAAATTTTAAGAATTAGAATGAAAACATAGAAATTGTTCTTTTCTGCATGGATCTTGAACTTGTATTAAATATGGAGCAACCATATTCTCCTACAGAATCTAGAACCTTTAAACAGAGAAAAAATTATGAGCACTGGGATCACTCCAATCGCATGAGTCATGGTTTGGTTTGTTCTAAGGTCAATTTAGCTTTAGCGCTTGAAAACACTTGGTGGTTAGACTCTGGTGCAAATATTAACATCAGTATTTTAATGAAAGATTGTCTAAACTACCGAAACCAAATGATGTTGAAAGATACAGCTATATGGGAGATGGCAAGTCGGTGGAGGTGGAAGTTATAGGGCATTTTAGGTTATTTATGTGTACCAGATTTTATTTGGATTTGAATGACACTTTTGTGGTTCTGTCATTTAGACGAAATTTAATTTCAATTTCTTATTTGGACAAATCATGTTATTTTTGTTCATTTGGAAATAACATGTTTAATTTATCTTTCAATTCAAATATTATTGGAACTGGTTCACTTATAAGTCATGATAATCTATATTTGCTTGACACAATAGCAACCAACGGAGAATCCTTGAATATGGACTCATGTGGTACTAAGCGTAAAATTGATGATAACAATTCAGGAGCACTATGGTACAAGCACCTAGGTTACATCTCCAAAAATAGAGTTGAACGACTAGTGTCCGATGGAATTTTGGATTCCATTGAATTCACAAAATTTGATGTTTGTGTTGAGTGCGTTCATAGACGATAATTTTAGATAAGCATACATATTATTATACATGAAAAATCTTAGTCATTGGATGTGTTCAAATTATTTAAGATTGAAGTTGAGAATCAAACCAACAAAAGAATTAAGATAGTCAAATCTGACAGTGGCAGTGAATGCTACGGTAGATATGACGGTTCAGGTGAACAACGTCCAGGGCCTTTTGTTAAATACTTGGAGGAATGTGGAATTCTCTCACAATGCACCATGTCAGGATCTCCTAGCATGAACGGTGTTGTTGAAAGATGAAACCAGACTCTTAAGGATATGGTAAGGAGTATGACTTGTCATTCTATCTTACCAGGGTCACTCTGGGGAGAGACATTAAAGACTACAGTTTATATTCTAAATAGAGTACAAACAAAATCAGCTTCTAAAACACCTTATAAACTTTGGACTAGGCAAAAGCCTAGTATCAAACACTTTCATGTGTGGGTATGTCCAGTTGAGGCAAGGCCTTGTAGGCCAAATGAAAAGAAATTAGAATCCCGAACAGTGAGCAACTACTTTATTGGCTATTCTGAAAGATCTAGGAGCTACAAATTTTATGATCCCAAATTTAATTTAATTTTTGAGATGGGAATAATCACATTCTTCGAGGATATTGAGTTTGGAGGGAAGAATAAGATTAGAGACTTTGTCTTAGCGGAAGAATCGGTAACAATCCCATAACTAATTCATATAGTTGTTTTTGATCAAGCAAGTACGGAACTTCCACAAGACATTGTTATAATTCCTCTAACTCAAGTTGATTTGGTAATTCATGAAGAACAAACTCAAAATCCTCAAGAACAAGTGTTACAAGAACCAATACCTTTGCAGAGATCCACTAGAGAAAGGAGAAATGCTATTCTGGATGATTACATAATCTTTCTCCAAGAACATGAAGAAAATAATGGTATGATGGAAGATGATCCAATTAACTTTCGTCAAGCCATGCAAGATTCCAACTCGGAAAAATGGATTGAAGCAATGTAGGAGGAGTATAAGTCCATGCAAGACAATAAAGTTTTAGAACTTGTCCCACTACCAGAAGGTGTGAAACCCATTGGTTGCAAATGGATTTTTAAGACCAAACGAGATTCTAATGGTAATCTGGATAGGTAAAGGCCCATTTTCTGGTTAAGGGCTATACCCAAAAGGAAGGGATTGACTTTAAAGATACTTTCTATCCGGTTTCATCGAAAGACCCTTTTAGGATAATCATGCCTCCTGTTTCACATTATGATTTGGAACTCCATCAAATAGATGTCAAGACGACTTTTCTCAATGGAAACGTTGATGAAACGGTCTATACGGTGCAACCAAAAAACTGTGTGTCGGTAGACTCAAAGGATATGGTTTGCAAATTAACAAAATCCATTTATGGATTAAAACAGGCATCTCGTCAGTGGTACCACAAGTTTCATGAAGTAATTCTCTCATTTAATTTTAAGGTTAATCATGTTGAAGTTTGTGTGTATCACAAATTTAGTTTGAGCAAATACATTTTCCTGGTCCTATATGTTGATGACATATTCCTTTCCGCCAATGACATAAGCATGATGCACGAAAGCAAGAAATTTCTATCAAGAACATTCGAGATGAAAGATATTGGTGACACCTTCTTTATATTAGGAATTCAAATACATCAGGACCGATTTCGATGTATTCTAGGATTATCAAAAAGGACCTATATCGAAAAGATACTTAAAAGGTTTGACATGCAGGAATGTAAATCAGGAGATACTCCAATTGCTAAAGGAGACAAATTCAGTCTCATTCAGTGCCCAAAAGGAAACTTAGAAATTCAAGAAATGCAAAATATTCCTTATGCGTCAGCAGTAGGGAGTCTGATGTATGCCCAAATGTGTACGTGTCCAAATATTACGTTCATAGTTGGGATGATAGGCAGAAAAGCCAAAAAGATTATGATGTATTTAAAGAGAATAAAATACTATATGCTCACATATAGAAGGTCAGACCAGTTAGAGATTATTGGATATTTTGACTAAAATTTTGTTGGATGCCAAGACAGTAAAAGATCCACTTCAGACTATATTTACATGTTGGTTGGTGGTGCAGTTTCTCGGCTCAATGCTAAGTAAACTCTTACGGCTCCATCCACCATGGAAGTAAAGTTTATAGCATGTTATGAGGCGTCTAACCATGGAATTTGGCTAAGGAATCTTGTTATTGGCCTGCAAATTGTGGAAGGACTTAAAATGCCACTTAAGTTATACCATGACAACAAATAAACCTTCATTTATTCCAATAATAATAGGAGCTCGACCAAGTCAAAACGTATTGACATCAAGTTCCTAGTTGTTAAGGAAAGGGTACAAAATGGACAGATTTCCATAGAACACTTGGGGCCAAACTTCATGATAGCGGATCCTCTTGCAAAAGGTCTTCCACCTAAGGTCTTTCATGAACATACTACTCACATGGGTTTTTTTTACCGCTAGAGGAGTCTTTGGTTTAGTGGGAGTTAGTCGATTATGAATTTTATGTTATGTACTTGGTATTATGTATGCATACTATAATTTTGGATATTTTCCTATTAATAAAGTTTGATATTCAGTAGTTTACATTTTGTACAAGTTATTGAATAATCTCACTAAAGTAAAGTAGGACTAGTTGAAAATCAACATATACATACCAACTTTATGTGATTTTCGTGATGCACCTTTCATGATAGATCTATGTCATTTAGTTGTGTCATTATTGGTGATCATTGATGGGTTTAGTTATGATTGATATAACAAAAATCACCTTGATTATGTATATTGGCATGACTAATGGACAAGATACTTTTGATATGCTCAAAGAATATAACGGAAAATTTTGAGCTCATAAAGTCTAACACAAGTGTAAAGTTACATATGTGACCAATGGGAGATTGTTATAATTTTTGGGTCACAAATGTAATATTGCATGTGTTAGGGCCGTTATTTAATTAACTAAAACTACGGTGGTATAATTAATATTAAGTATGTGGCTAAAAACATAGTTGTCATGAAATATGATATTATTGTGTAGATACTATAAGTTAATATCTAATTTAGTGAGGGGTCAAATTAGAATATTGAAAACTAAGAAATAACCCTAAGGTTATTTATAGGGGTTATGGTCCCCATTTGTAGAGAACGTGAAAACGGATCATCAGAAAAAAAATCTCTCTTCATCCCCATCAGAGGAGACTCAAGGAGCTATAAGGAAACTCTACAGATTGGAAGATCAAATACCCGCAAACCTTCAGTGATTCATAATGGAAAATTCAAGTATGCTTCCACTTTTATTCTCTGATTGAATTCTGATATGGGTTTAAGGAAAACAAGTTAATGGTATATTGACTCATATGTATTATTTTAGAGTTATGTTTTTTATTTCTATATTGATAGAATTAATAAGGTTATGATCAGAACTGACAACATGAACAACTGAGATTAAAAATGAATTGCGAACCAAGTTCATCTTCAAAATATTCCGGTTCAGATTGGGGTTTCAAGGTTTTGACACATTTTGCTTTAGGATGAGCTTTTTTTATTTAGTTTTCGTGTAAACCCAAGGATTAAGGATCGTGAGCTCAATCCGTGTAAAACTTTACAAAATTCGTGGAAGAAGACTAACCGTTTCAATCCTATCATTTGTGGAGAAGAAGATTAACATCTTCAAATTCACCAAGAGAAGATGCATAAGCTAAATCTATTGTCTTGTATTATTTGGTTAGAGGTCAACCATCATTTCCTTATATAAAGAGGGTTCGTGAGTCTCTTCTACTAAAAGCTCTCAATTATTATTGAAAACTCTCAAGATAAATTCTTGGGGTGAGGAGCATGTCTTTTCTTTTTTACATAACCTCTATACATCATGGTGTTCTTCTATTTTCCTTAAACTCCTTTAATTTCTACAATTTATTTTCTGTTGTTTACTTTTCTGCTTCTAAGGTTTTGAAATTTTTTTAAACTCTGATTTTATTTCTCAAAGGTTTTCAAAACCAAGTTTTTCCGAACCACACAATTCACCCCCTCTTGTGTGTGAAGTCTCAAGTCCAATAGTGTACAATGTCATTGTCTCCCAATAGTCATAAAGGAAGAAGTCGTACCATGATTCCCTGAAGAACAGGTGGTCAATATTATCCCCTAGTGATGGGGTGATTACTGCCTCTGAGGATTTCTCAAACCCTAGGCCTAAAAGACCCATATATATACATCTCCCCTAACGGGAGAGAGTGACAGATCTTAACTCATAAAATCACACCTTATATATTCTTACCCTAAAGCACCATTCTTATAGACAAAGTCTCTCATCTCATGTAAGTTGGCCCTCTAAACCACCACAAACACCACCATAAAGGGATTTTCACCACCATGAGGAAGCCCTAACCTCCATACAGCGTAATATACCTACTAAAACCTCTAAGTACCCCTACCCTTACACGGGTAACATGCACACCTATAATTTCTAACTAGTATTATGGTGCCCATCGTGGGACCCCAACAAAACTAACTTGGGTCATACCTTTTTCATCATAATCATCGTACTTGCTATCACCCTCCACTCTAGTACCTAGCCTTTTTCATCCTTTTTTAAGAGGAGAGATCCATCCTCTATGCCAGAGGATACTAATGGTAGTGGTGATTCTAACCCCATGGCGGAGATGCATGCCACCATCGAATACCTACATTATTAGAATCAGACATTATAGGACAATGTCCACAACATCAGACACTACTAACAAGAATCTAATCCTCTAGAGTATACGGAATTGTGGGATACCTAACCATTGTATGACGAGATATAGGAAGTGTCTATCCCTGAGGGATTCAAACCCCCTATTTTGCCAAGTTTGATGGGCGCAATAATCCTTATGAGCATGTCGCCCCCATCAACACACAGATGGTACATGGATCCCCTGAAGTGCAAACTACTATCTAAAACCTCCAGGGACGCCACCCTCTGATGGTATATGTGTCTACCTCGTGCCTCCATTGCCACCTATCAAGAGCTGGTAAAGAAACTTGTGCACCAGGTTTTCGCCAGCTGTCACAGGAAGATGTTCAACACCAACATGTTCAATATACGATAGGGTTCATCAGAGTTGCTAAGGGACTTTCTCTCCCTGTTTAATGAAGCCACTATCAATTTTATTCCCCCAAAATAAGAAATATTTATGGGCGCGATCCAAAATAGACTCAAGGAGTCTCTCTCCCAGAAACCACCACTTTCGTTGGCAGAAGTGGTCATTGGAGTAGAATGATACATAAAAGGAAAGGAGAGCAACGCCGAGAAGAACGTTTGAGACATCAAGTAGCGTCTTTCCAACATTAAAGGTTCACACTACCAGAGGAAGAATAATTATACCTCTCCCATCAAAGACAAGATTCTGTTCACGAGAATATCCAAGACGATAGAGAGCTCCACGCCTATGAATACTCATCGTGTACATATTTGGCGCGAGGTTCTTCCCCTACACAACATTCCCACACCTCTAGCACTAATGGCAGATGTGATGGGTTCTGAACCAGAAAGGTGGTGCAAGTTCCATAGAGTCAAGGGATACTCACACTATGAAATTTTACCAACTCAAGAAAGAAATCGAGATGATGATCTAGAAGGGACACCTAAAAAAATATGTGAAGAGTGACTCATCCCATGGGTCAGACAAGTCCAACTCACGGAAGTGAGAAGATGCAGAAAGCCCTGGGCCCAAAAAAGAAAATGAGACATCTCAAGGTAAGGGTATTAAAGTTATGCGCCACACACTCAACACCATATCAAGAGGATTCGTCAACAGGAGAGACTAGCTCCGTATGTAGAAGATACGCCCACCAAACTCTAAATATACAAGATCTCTCCAATATCAAAGGTGAAGGAGAGTCAGAGCTTCCAGAAGTCGCAATCACTTTCTCAGAGAAAGATGTAGTGACATCCACCTTCATAATGATGACCCCCCCCCCCCAAGTTCATTATCGTAAGATGCGATGAATGGGAGATCAAAAGAGTTCTTATTGACCAAGGAAGTTCTACATACATTTTGTATTGGAAGGCCTTCGAAAGATTCTGCCTTGACCTAGAGGACTTAAAACCCTTTAAGGGATCTCTAGTTAGATTCTTTGGGGAGCACGTACAAGTAAAAGGATACATCACATTGAAGACCACTTTTGGAGAGCAGGACCATGCCAAAGAAATAAAGGTCAGATGTTTGGTTATCAATGCCCTCTCTTTTTACAATATGATTATATGGCAACCAACTTTTAACCAGATAGGAGCCACCTTGTCAACTTTGTATTTATGCATGAAGTTACCACTTTTCGATGGGCGAGTGAGGGTTATCCAAGGAAATCAAGATATCACTAGAAAATGTTATGCAGAGAGCCTCTAGTTGAAAAGGATGTTTGCACTCTATGCACGAAATCCAAGAAAGTGAGCTTAAGAATAAAGCCTTTAGGAGAAACCTACAAGGGCGAAGAAGCTCCCCTTCCAACCAGTGAGGAGATTTAAGATTAAAGGCCTAGAAGGAATTCCCTTTGGAGTCACCTGCATTATTGTCGTTTATTTGTTTTTCTTTACTACTATTTAGCTATTTTGTTGTTGATTTTTATAAGTGAGTACTACACCTCTGCCTTTGGAGTCACCTGTGTTGTCGTCGTTTATTTGTTTTTCTTTACTACTATTTAGCTATGTAAAGACAACCTATTTTACGGGGTGCACTCTTTTCCCTCTGCACTTTACATAAGGCTATGATTTTTAATGAGGCTCCTCATTTTATTATTTTAGAGAATCTGCATTTGTTGGTGATGCGTCCGCAAGTGCACGGAAATATCGAAGTAATATAAAAGATTGTCGAACCCACAGAGACCAATGTCAATCTACCGTTATCTATCGCTACGGCGTAAAGCTAAGGCTAATGGAATTTGGAAAGTTAAATGCGGATGAAATTAAATGCACAAGAAATAAAGATTTTTGGTTTAAAGAAATGCGGTAAAGGAATATCGGTATGTAATGCTTTAGCTATCGGGAATTCGGCAGGTTACCGGTGCCTTTTTGTCTATTGCAAACACTTTTCAGGAGAACTTACTCGTTTAAAGACCTTCGCCTCACGATGGTTGTTGACTCGGGTCATAATTCTAAGGGCCGAATGTACGCTTTCGCTGTCCCATTCGGGGTTAAAACTACTTTTTGTAAACAAATAGATTCTAATTTCTTTTAAAGCGCTTTCGCTGTGTCTAAAATCAATGCCTAGTTTTTACTATCTGGTTCTAGCCTCAGCTGTCGCTTGTTGGTTCGTACCTTAATATGGTTTCCCACTGTCGTGGCAAAACCACCGTAAATAGCTTCTCACTGTCGTGACAAAGGTTTATTTAGAGTTTAGATTAAAAACTACGGCCAGAAAGGTTGTTTGTAAAAAGGAAAGGTGTCATTTACTATCGAATCCTGTCCTACTAATTCGGTTACATACCGATAAAACTAATTTAGCTAGACATGATAATTAATGCAAACATAAATAAACAATGGCAGCAGAATAATATAACATGCATACTGACAGAAATAAAATAATAATTCAATTAATAAAAACCTGTAAATCGTACTGATCTCGAATCTTTGAGTAGTCCTCCACAATGTCGGCAGGATTCTACTTTGGCGAGAATTAAAAGGTACAGGAACAAATAAAGCGATACAAATGAAAAAGGAAAAGAAATGGAAAATAATGCAGGAAAGTAAAATTGGCTTCAATGGGAATTTTGGCAGTACTTCGATACATCGAAGGTTCCCCCTAAAGCTGTGAATCTAAGGCCTATTTATAGGAGATAATTCACTCTTCAACTTCCAGAGATCATGGGTGAGTTATGGAGGGAGTGGGAGTAACTTCCAGTAGTGGGCAGTGAGTGGAGAAAGTGTAGGAAGAAATTAGGTTGAGATTGATCGTGGCTACATCTGATTTGAACATACTGATATCGTGGTTGTGTGACGGTCGTCATGAAATGTGACGGTCGTCATACGCATGACGGTCGTAATGGACCTGTGACGACCGTCACATCAGAAAAATCCATTTTTTCTGTTTTTCTTCTCTCTTTTCCTTCCATTTCTTCTTCTTTTCTTTCTTTAATCCAAATTCTCCCCAATCTGCAAAACGAAGTAAATTGATCATATAATAGAACATAAATCAAGATAAATTAATAATAGTCACAAACAAATGCATGTAAATTAAGCCAAATAAACGATATGATTTCACGTTATCAGTTGGTTATCCCTATTTTTGCAAGAAACTCTAAAGCTTGAGGTGATCAAAATGTTAGATCCCTAAGTGATATCCTTGTCGCCCTGTAAGGTGATCAAAATGATTAATCACTAAGTAAGATCCTTGTCGCCCTGTGAGGTGATCAAAATGATGGGTTCCTAAGTAGGATATTTTCCTTCTATTTAGGCAATCAAAATGTTTGATTCCTAAGTAGGATCCTTGCTACCCATTGAGGTAATTAAAACATTGAATCCCTAAGTAGGATCTTTGTCGCCCTACAAGGCAACCAAAATGTTGGATCCCTAAGTGGGTTCCTTGCCTCCCTATGAGGCGATCAAAATGTTGGATCCCTTAGTGGTATTCTTGTTGCCCTATAATACGATCCAAATGTTAGATCCCTAAGTGGAATCCTTGTCGGCCTATGAGGAAACCAAAATGTTGGATCTCTGTGTTAGACGACGGCGACTTGTCTAGAGGGGGGTGAATAGACCACCAATCCAAAAAAAAATTACCAAATAAAATTTGGATTTTAAAGTTGTTTGAAAAAGAGTGCACGCGGAAGGTTTTAGTGTGGATCGACAAAAGTCGTCTACACAAACCTAGTTATTGGAACTCCAGAAGTCTTTTCCAAAAAAATAATCTTGTGCCATCATTCACATCTACTTGTTAAGAATACCACCCTTAGTCTTTTCCAAAAAAACAACACCTCCAGGAGTAGATCTTGTGATAGAAACATGATACGTATCCCAAAGACTCTAGTAAAGATAGCAATAGAAATAGTCTTAAAATTTAATCATCAAATTTGATATTCATTCATGACATATGATCAAGAAACCCTTGGAATTCACTAAAGTAATATGAAATAGAAATCCCCTTTATACTTCAAATTTATGAAACTATTCAACAAAAACAATTTATTATTTCTTTACTTAGAGGCGTACAAGGACTCTATCTTCTCGCACAAAGTTTTTGCATGCGCCTTATCAATATGATTATAAACTGTCTTATACATACTTTCGAATGAAACACATTCATGTAGATGAGCAAACTCTCATTCTTCATTAGACACAAAATTTGATTTTGTGAAACAAAAAACCGACAAATGCAATTTATTCACAAATAATAAGTCTTTCATCTTGACCTTCCACAAATGTTAATTAGAACTATTCAACAATACCATCGTCATATTTGTATTTGACTCCATTATTCAAACAAGTAAAATAGCCTTTAACCAAGAGTTCTGATGTCACTATAATGGAAAATTAACATGCAGTAACAAACTAATACATAGCAGAAATAAAATTCTTCAAACTTGTAAGAGCCTATAAAGATCAAAAACAAATATATGACAACAAATATAACAAATAAAGGCATAAGAAAACACTAATATTTTAACGTGGAAAACCCTCAATGTGAGAGTGAAAAACCATGGGTCGTCTAGACCAAGGAAATAGCTCCAATATAATCAAATAAAAGTAGAAAAGAATCTCAAAGTGATGCACAAACTAGTGCTAACAACAAGCAAACTAGCTTACAAATAAGAAACAAGAAGCTGAAAAATAGTCAAAATTGCAATTTTGGGACAAAGCCAATATCTCTCAGCTCAGACTCTACTTTAAAGATACGAACAATCGAAAAGTATACACGTGTGATGCAATTAACAAATACACACGTGCCCTTCAAAAATGAACTCAACTCGACGATTAACGGATTCGAAATTGTTGTTTTACTAAGACTGTTTGCAAGAAAGCGAGAATTGATTTCTCTCTTCTTTTATTTCTTTTGAAACTAATTTTTCTACCTTCTTTTTTTTCTCTCAATACTAAAATAACTCTCCAATTTAAAATAAGTGAGACACAAATTCCCTAATTAACGTTTCCTCCACGTAGAAATGGAGCTAAAAATCAACAATTTCAACTCATCTAACAACTTCATTACCTATATAAAAATCAATTTATCACTTTAATCAACATAATTAATTATTACCTTTAAAAAATTAAAAAATGCCACTTCTAAAAAAAGGTGAGTATTCTAAGAAAAACAAAATAACATTCGAATTAAAATTGTAAGATTTGTTCACATATAATATAGAAATGTGTTTGGCATCACTAGTGGAAGGAATCCACTAGATAGATATTTTATGTGTTGAAAATGGGGGCAAAACTTAACGTATGTAGGAAGGTCACATATTGAAAAAGCAATAGAATGAAAGATAGTGTTTGTTCCCCACCACCACCCACATTGCCTTTGCATTCTGCACGCCAAAGTAACCTCCCAATAAGGTAAATCCAAACAGAACCTTCCAACTCACGCTTCCTTAGCTTCTTTTGCTTTCTTTAGTAACATTTCGAATCTTCTCTTTATATTTTCTTCTTTCTCTTTATCTCTTTCTTTTCTTCACTCATATCACCACTCACACTATAAAACCAGGGAGATCTATACAATATGTATTAAAAAAAATTTAGAAATAAATAAATGGAATAACAAATAATATCAAATACTTAAACCCTAATACAAAAACTAAAGTATAATTATAATTTAATTAAAATTATTAAAAGTCTTGCATCAAACAATATATAAAAAAAACAATAAATAATATTATTATCAAAACATAAACTAACTTCTTTTTAAAGAAAAAAAACAAACTTGTAAATAAAAAAAAGTTTAAAGATAATGTATTTTACACATACACTCAATGAAAACTCTTATATTTATCATGTCATTTCAAAACTCTTATATTTATCCTGTGATTTCAGTTTTTAAAAATAAAATTAAAATTTATTCTGATGCATGGTATAAAAATATTTTACAAGTTTATTTTTTTTTTCTCATAATAAAATAGTTAATGATGTTAAAAGAGAGAGGTTCTGGCCCACGCCGACCCCATGGATGAGTTTAATTATAGAAGCAATCGAACGAAATATATAGAGCATGCATTCTCCAACTAGTTCTCCACTCCTTCATCTTCCAATTTAGGTTTTCATTATATCTATGGAGGGATTAACGGGGCTTACTCATCTATTTGTCACAATGTTTCTCGCTGGTTTCGGCGGGGTTATTGTTATTCCGGCCATCACCGACGTCACCATGGCGGCAATTTGCCCCGGTCAAGACCAATGCTCTCTGGCAATTTATCTCACTGGTTTTCAACATGCTGTGAGTTTCAGTTTTCATTTCTTCTCAATTTTCAATTTTCATAATTTCTCTGTAGAAATTAGAATGCTCTTCTTCTTCTGAAATAAAAAAATAACTGTTCATTCGGTGGAGGCAAAACGGTTCATGCACTCATTAATTATTACTGGAAACTTTCATTTCTTAATAAATACATATTTAAATTTGAAATTAGCAATAATTATATAAATTCAATTTTATTAAAATATAAAAAAAAAGAATTCGAAAAATAAAAAAAAAATTAATATTTAAAAATAAGAATTTTACCTTTTAAATTAAAGTAATTATTGATTAATATAAAATATGTATTGGGCTAAAAGTGGCCCGTGAAATAGAAAGTTTATTTAATACAATGTAAATGTATTTATATAAATATTTAAATTTGAAATTAGTTACTTAATTTTAAAATGAAAAATATTTATATAAATTCAATTGTATCAAATAATTATTCAAAAAGAAAAAATGACTCGTGAGATGAAGAAAGTTATTTTGAAATAAAGATTTTGTCTTTCAAATCAAGATAAATTGTTGATAAAAATAAAATAGAAATTGTACCGATAATAACCCGTGAAATAAAAAAAAATTGATATGATATAAAATATATTTAGATACAAATGCAAAATTTAGAATGATTTTCTTAATTGTAAAATAAACAATAATCATATAAATTTAATTGTATCAAAAGAAGAAAAAAAAGTAAAAATAATTGTTGATTAAAATAAAATAAATGTGTTGAAAGTGACCCGTGAGATAAATAAATTTTTAATTTTATTAAAATTTAAAAAATTAATTAATAGCATTTTTAGTGATAATAAATAGATAGAAAAAAATTAAAATGAAAGAGAAAAAGTGTGGGAAAAAAGAATGTGAAAAAAATTTAAAATTTAAATAAAAAGAGAAAATGAGTGCCACTTGTCATGTTGTAATAATAGATGAGAATGAAAAAAAAAGTAAATATTAGTTTATTACTAAAATGTTCTTCTGATAGTGTAAATATTTTATGATGAAAGGGTAATTTAGGGAGTTTATACAATTGAATTTGTATATATAAATAGTAGATCAAATTAATTTATCATAAAAGTTTTACGCTGTTTTTAAATAAAAAATAAATAAATCATTAAATTATGACATGTTATGATATCTTGTCTTTTCAACATTAGATAGAGAATATACAAAATCTTATTGTCCAATTAAATATTAATAATGAATATTGTTTAGCTAAATTTTCACGATATTACTTAATCTTTTTTATATATATTGTGGTGCAGATGATTGGAGTAGGGTCAGTGTTGACAACACCATTAATTGGGAATTTGTCTGACCGGTATGGCAGAAAAGCTTTGATCACACTTCCTCTCACAGTATCTCTCATTCCTCAAGGTACTATATACATCTACTTTATCATAATTTAATTAATTATAGATTTTTTAAATTATCACTCCAACTCTTCTTAGACCAACTTCAATGGGAGTTTTTAGTGTGGATTTGCCAACATGACACTCATATTTGTTGTTTTCAAGATTGCCATGTTGTTGAACGGTGCTTAATTAAGCAACGGTTCTTTAACTGTTCTTATATTAAAATATTAATTTTATAATATAAAAATTATAATTTAATATAAAATTTTATTTATTATTTAAATTATTATATAAAAATTATAATTACAATATTAAAATATTTATTTTATAATATGAAAACTATATTTTAATTATAAATTTAAATTATAAGTTTAATTTGAATTTTATTTATTTTAATTTTTAATTTAAATTTTATTTTTATTTTATATCAAATTTAATTTAAAACACTAAAATTAACTAAGGAGAGATTGAAATATTTTTTAAAATTTAATCTAATTTTTTTTAAGTTTATATAGTAGAATGAAATATTTTTTCTTAAAACAACACTATATACCGGTTGGACTATATAGTAGATTGAAATAATTTTCTGTAAAAAAATTAAAATTATTATTTTAAGTGATATAAAATTTAATATGAATAAAATATTAACATATAAAGTAAACTTGTGGGACCCAATATGAGTTCTTCAGAATTGCACAATTGAAGTGAAAAATTAGTTGAGTTGCTTCAAGCTGACGTGGCTTAATAGGTCCCACAAAGAACCCAAAAATGAGTTCACGGTTGAAGATGCTCTTAAGATTCAATTCATCTTATTTTCGATCTTATGAGCTTAATTTGTTAATTGAAATACTTACATTAATTGGTTTCTTATGACTTGTATGCCCTACCACATTCCACAATTGTGTTTAGTGAGTGGTCCATCTGCTTTTAATGGGGAATCACACACCACTTACAAATTAATACCTATTTAAATTTAAAAACTTTAATCCACTGGTAGTAATATTAAGTGGTTAGGTTCTCATCAAAATATCACTATAAAATTTTAAAATATAAAATTGTAAAATAATAAAAAGTTAAAATATATAAATATATTATATTAATATTTGAAAATTCACAAATTTTATTAAAAACTAAATAATAAAAAAAACATAATATACCATTAATACGGTATGAGTGCGTACTTGATACAAATACTTCACTATGTTAAAGTTTTGGTGTTCAAGAGAGTACAAATTATAAGCTATAACTTCATTCACTATAAACAGTTATTTTTACTAACCAGTACAAATTCAATAAAAATTCAACCAGTTAGTTATAAGTTAGTATACATCAAATAACATACAAGTTACTATAAACTATCAATTTTTTTTCTTCCAAAAAGAACTTTAACATCACTTAGAAGAGAAAAGTAATTATGGATGGTTTTGTCATTATTTTTTTGAATTATTTGAATGGGTTAAACCAAGTTTAATTAACTGGCTACATACTAATTAAGTCCCAAAAAAAATAATGTCTTGTATATATATATATGCAGCTATATTGGCATATAGCAGGGATACAAAATTCTACTATGCATACTATGTGGTCAAAACTCTTGCTGCCATTGCTGGTGAAGGCAGCTTTCATTGCCTAGCTCTTGCTTATGTGGTACTTTACAATCTCATTAACCTATTCAATTCACACAGACACATTTAATTTACATAATGTTTCTTAGATAATAGTAATATTCAATTGATACAAAAAAATTAACATGTGCTTTTATTTTGATTTACTTGTTAGGCAGACAAAGTTCCAGTTGGGAAAAGAGCATCGGCATTTGGAATACTTGCTGGTGTTGGATCTGCGTCTTTTGTTGGTGGAACATTAGCTGCTAGATTTCTATCCACGCCTTTGACATTTCAGGTTACATAGTAAAATCAAATTTCCTGCCTATACACACATCAACAATGTTTTAAGTCTACCCTGCAAAAGCTTGAAAATAAATAGACCAGACTTAATTTTGATTTGTTCGATGAAAAAATGAGTGTGGCGCGGACATACTTGTCTTGCATCTCTAAAAACCAAAAGTTGTAAAAGTTGTTAACACCCTCGTCTGCAAACGCCCGCAAAAAATGGGACGGAACGGGTATATTAGAGGGTGAAGGCCTAAAATCTTGGCATGTCTCACGAAAAAATGCGGACAACACGGACAAGTTTAGCAGACCGGATCTGTTTTGCAGCCCTTAGTTTTAGGAAAAAGAATACTTGAATTTGTTAGTGTGCTACTCAGAATCAGGGTTTCAAAAAACTGGTCAAGGTGACATGGGGACTGAGTCGCGATCCTTAATAATGCAGAGAATCGTGGTCAAATGCAACTTATGCGACCTCAATTGTGGCCAATGACATTGTTATTAAGAGTCGTGATCCTTGATAATGCAGAGAATCATGATCAAGTGTTGTGGCCTCATTATGGTTTCAACTATAAAGCACAAATACCCCAAAAACGACCCCAACACTGACACGGCGACACCGTTAATAATTTGAAAAAATGAATAAATTAAACGTAATCTCAAGTCTCAGTGCAGGTGTCCGATACCGACACGGACAGACCTTTTTTTTAGAGGTGTCGATGTTACATAGGGTTTCAATAACATAAAAAAAACTGATATGCTGTGGGCCCAGATTGCAATGGCGGACCTTTATTTTAATCCTTGTTAGAATACACTTTTTTTTTCTTCTGAATTTGTGATTGGTTTATACAGGTTGCTTCAGTGTTCTCAATGATTGCATTGGTGTACATGAGAATTTTCCTCAAGGAAAGTGCACCTATGACTCAACCATTATTGAAAGAGGCAGAGGAACCATGCATTCAACAGTGTGAGGATGATATGCCACAAAAAACATTTAAGAAACTACCTTCAATGGGGGATGTAATTTGTTTGCTCAAGTGTAGGTCAGTGCAGATTGAGGACATTAATCCATTTTTGGAAAAATCACTTTATAATCGCTTCATTTGATAGATTTGTTGATCTTATAAGCTTTCACTTTTGTAGCCCTACATTCTCACAAGCAGCAATTGTTTTGCTCTTCAATAGTCTCGCAGACGGTGGTTTGATGGCAGTATTGCTGGTAAACTTTTACTACTTTCTTCCCGAATACAATCGATTCATGAGATACCGCAAATTTCAAACAAGTAACTTTCTATAGATATTGAATAATCATAAACCAAAATTCTGTAAACATGCAGTATTATTTGAAGGCGCGATTTCAATTCAACAAGAATCAGTTTGCCGATTTGATGATGATCTCTGGGATCGGAGCTACTCTAACACAAGTATATCATAATCCTAGTTGAATTCACTATATTTTCTGTTTCCGTATACTAACTAACATGTCGTTGGTTGTGTTTACTTGCGATTCTTTTCCAGCTATTTCTCATGCCGATATTAGTACCTGCTGTAGGAGAGGAGAAGTTGCTCTCAACAGGGCTCTTTGTTTCCTGCATAAATGTAAGTTCAAGCCTGATATGTGACAGTTCCCTCGATTTCTTTTTTGAAACATGCTGCTAATAGTTTGTTATGTTATGCAGATATTCGTATACAGTGTAGCATGGTCGTCATGGGTAATTATTTTTGAAAACATTCTTATTTACTAAAGTTTATTTTATTTTGCAAAACAATCCTTCAAAAGTGTTGAAATTGAAAGCAATGCAGGTTCCTTATGCTCTAGCAGGTTTTTCTGTTTTAGGCGTTCTCGTGCGACCAACTGTAAGTTTCTGATTTACATCTGTTATTACCACTCTTTCTATCATATATTCATATTTGTTTTTGTTTCAATACTTTGGAACAGCTAACAAGCATTGCATCGAAACAAGTTGGACCAAATGAACAGGTATCTGAATGACGGGAAAAAAGACAATTGATTCCTTCTATTATTGTAAATGCTATGAACAAATTTGAAAACTCTGCTCAACTTCATATCTATATGCTTAGAAGTTGAGTCTTTGATTTAGGGAATGGTTCAAGGATGTCTCTCAGGAATCACTTCCATCGCCAACATCATTTCTCCGTTAATTTTCAGTCCACTGACAGGTAAGACTACAATTAGGAGCAAAGTCTTCAGACATATATGTTAACTATTGAATTAAGAGAAAAATCAGAAACTGATAAGCTTCTACCGTATGCAGCCATGTTTCTGTCAGAAGACGCACCATTTAATTTTCCTGGATTCAGCCTAATGTGCCTTGGGCTAATACTGGTATGATTACCCTTCATCACTTATCAATTATTATTCATCACTTATCAATTAGTTCTTCCGATTTTCCTCGGTCATGAAGTTAACATATTACATTGTATTGCAGATGACAGCATTTTTTCTTAGTCTTATGATTCGCGCTGCGCCCCTTATTGTTGGTGACATAGTTAGTAGTAACCGTTGCACAGACACCTTGGTCTGAGGTGGGGGAAAAGTCTGCCTACTATTTATGCGCAGAAGCAACAAACATTATATTTCATGCATCATTTTGCCTCTCCAGAAGTGTTGTATATAACCTGTGAGAGATAAGTTGCAAGAAAATAGACATACTTTAGGTGTAGAATCTACTTCTACGGTAGACATCAATATGCTTTGACACATGGAGACGCCAAGAACACAGGCGAATTACAGAAAAAGGAATATGACTCAGTTAAGTTGGTTTTGAAAATAGTAATCAGGTGAACCAACTGATAAATCACAGAATTTTCTGCAATTATGAAGAGGGAATGTGGTATGTATTTATGAGCCACATTATCTTATTAGTTGTGTCTGAAATCTGGAAAACATGTAATATTATTTCTTGTATCCTTAGAGCCTTAGACTTATGTTGTTTAATCATTTTTTCTCACTGAAGGATTGTAATTTTTAGTATGTTATATGTTATGGAAGATTGTGTTAAGTGTGTGAAGCTATATATACACCAAAAGAAGTAGTTATGCAAAGTATTGTACATAGATAAATTCATGATTGTACAATTCGGTTGCGAAGCTATACATACGCATATATACTCCTGGTCGATTAGAATTAAGAACACGCAATTTTCATATTGATCAAGATTCTAAAGTATAGATTTAATTTGAAGATTAGAATCTAGACACTTATGTTTAAGTAAACTCACGTCATTTCCTCTCCCTTCACATTTTAATTTCTGCAACCTCATTTGCGTTTATAGAGCTTGTTCTCCTCATTTTCAAGCCTTCACATAGCTTCTATCATTTGCATTGAAGCTTATCATGTCAGAACTCCACTAAATTGCACTTATTTAAAGCTATTACATTGGTAAGTTGCTCATTCTCTTTTTCTTTTCTTTTTTATTTCACATGCATATTATCTAATAAAATATAGGTATGATACTTTAGGATTAAATGCAATATAAATATTTGTTGTGTTTGTGTTGAAATGCCTTGCATTGAGTTTTTTAACATTAAAGCTTAGGGTATATAGGTATGATACTTTAGGATTAAATGCAATATAAATATTTGTTGTGTTTGTGTTGAAATGCCTTGCATTGAGTTTTTTAACATTAAAGCTTAGGGTTCGCATGCTCTATTCTCTGATTCTAGTTCTGGTTCGCATGCAATCCAGATTGTACAATCCGAACCCTCAGTCTGTAGATTGGAATCTGGATTATTTTGCTATCTAATTTATTCTAGTTCTGGTTCGCATGCAATCCGGATTGTACAATCCGAACCCTTAGTCTGTAGATTGGAATCTGGATTATTTTGCTATCTAATTTTTGGTTTGGCCTCTTGTTTCTATTTTCATGTTATAACATTTCTATGTTATGCTTATTTGATTGTAGAAAAGATGACTGACAACCAAGAGAAATTGAGACATGATAAACCAGAAAAGATTGAAACATGGTAAAGTGTCTCAATATGTTTCCGTTCGTAGGAAGAAAGCTAAACCCTTGCAACTTACCCTTAGTCTGTAGATTGGAATCTAGATTATTTTGCTATCTAATTTTTGGTTTGGCCTCTTGTTTCTATTTTCATGTTATGGCCTCTTGTTTCTATTTTCATGTTATGGCCTCTTGTTTCTATTTTCATGTTATAACATTTCTATGTTATGCTTATTTGATTGTAGAAAAGATGACTGACTACCAAGAGAAATTGAGACATGATAAACCAGAAAAGATTGAAACATGCTAAAGTGTCTCAATATGTTTCCGTTCGTAGGAAGAAAGCTAAACCCTTGCAACTTATTTTACTAGGGAGGAATTGTTTTTCCGAGTTCACTTGTCTCTAAAACTGTCTTCCTGAATTTATGTGTCTTCCTACAACTGTCTTTCTGAATTTATGTGTCTTCCTAGAAGACCCCTCGGTCCTTTCATTTTGGATCCAAATCATGCAGCTATGCACATATGGGACGGAGAGATGGTATAAACATTTCAATCAAACATTTGTGTAAGAATATTTTAACTGTATGACAATGTATAATTTTTGTAGTACTGTAATACTCATACAATGTATAATTTTTGTAGTACTGTAATACTTTAAAGTGTATCTGCTAAGGTAGAAATTAATTTTAGTACTGTAATATGTTAAAGTGTATCAGTCACGGCAGAAAGATTGCAAAGCTGACACAATCTAATAAGTCATTGTTTTAGATATCATAACCATGGCTTGTTGGCTACTTTTGTGGAGATGTGGCTTATTAGTTGTGTCTGAAATCTGGAAAACGTGTAATATTACTTCTTGTATTCTTACAGCCTTAGACTTATGTTGTTTAATCATTTTTTCTTCACTGTAATTTTTAGTATGTTATATGTTATGGATGATTGTGTTGAGCGTGCGAGGCTAAGGCTATACATAGAGCAAAAGAAGTAGTTATGCAAAGTATTGTACATTAATCAAATTCATGATAATACAATTCGGTTGCGATGCTATCCATACACATATACTATACAAAGCAATCCTCTGACAAATGTTACTATTAAGCATGAAAACATAAACAATATACAATACAACTAATCTTAAATTTCATAAGATCAGAGGCAGAAAATATATACTCCATAAGCTGGCAATTCACTCATGTAACCGGGAATATATCATCATCGCTGTCGCTATCTACGTCCATGAACCTGAACTTAAGATCATCCCATCCAGGACCTTTATAATTAAAACTTGAATTCAGATAGCAATTTGTCTCCTGAAACAAGTTCAAGTGATCCACAAGCTTATGGTATGCATTGCATCCACAGCACTGCCAACAATGGGAAAACAAATGCATAGTCAGTTTTTTTTCCTTCAGTTCCCATTAGAAATATAACATGACATTCCAACTTATTTTTTCATCCTAACTTTCAGGATTTTCCCTACAGCTTTCTTCAGCTAGATATTTCAGTTTAGAGATGAATTGCCTTCTCATGCAATCCATAGCAGTTCGCATAAGTAATTTAACCACCTTAGTTGAACAAAAACAAAACGTTACCTGAACAAAAACAGTTCCATCATTATACGCATGAGGATTAATAGCCCGTGTAGTTCGCTGGCCGCAGATGGTACAAGTAAAAGCGATAAGCATCCTCCTCCTCGGAGATTTTGTGAAAAGCGACCACGGAAAAGTTGAAATATTCCCCGTCCCTAATTCATCATCCTTCCCAACAGCAGGAACAGGCGGCCCTTCCATCCCCGAACCCGTTGTCCATCCTCTACCAGTTGCAGCACTCAACACCAGCCCCATCGCCGCATCCTAACCCCACAAATTAACATCAGAACCTTTTTCATTCATTACATGCAAATACATAACCGAAAAAAAAAAAAAATTCTAAAATTTCAAATAATTTAGCTGCAGATGAATTAAAGATCAAATTTTGAGACAGGAATTATATAATTGAATTATTTTCATAACAAACCTAAAAAATCAATTTGCATAAATAAATAAAAATCGGTAAAGGAACGAGACAATTGAACATTCTTATAACCAAAAAACCCTAAAAAAATATAACTTTTGTAGGAATTTGATTGATATATGATAGAATCAGAAAAAAAAAAAAGGGAAAAATGGGTTTGTTACATTGGAAAGAGGGGAAATTGATAAGCGGCGATTACTGAGAACTGGGAGGTTGATGTTAACGTTGATCTCGTCGGAATCGTTGGCATCGTCACCTGAAGAAATGATAATGAAATGAATCAAAATTGAAGCTTGATTGAGGAAAAAAATAGAGATGGAAAAGAAAATACGTACGTTTGGAGGAAGGTAGACGAAAGTGGAGGGTTTTCTTGGGAGAAAGGGATGTTCTTGGTGTGGTTGAAGGGAAGATGGAGAAAGAAGGTAGCGTTGTTGAAGAAGAAGAGGTTAAAGATTCCATCATGAGTGTTGTGAAATGTGATTCTCAATCTCAGTTGAAGAGAACAAAACAAAACAAGGTTGTATATTCTTGACCTCAAAATATGGTAACACGAAAACAACGCACCGCAAATAATATTAAAATTAATGTTTAATATTAATTACTATATTAATATTTAACATTCAACACGATTTTGTTCCTTTCTTTGCTAATAATAATTGATTGGGTTACTCATTACACTTATCCTCGTAATTTGATAATTAGAATAACACTTGATTTTGGATTTTAAAATAACACTTGTTTTGGATTTTAAAATTCGGAGGCTTTTAAAATACAAACTATCTTTAAAATAGGTTAAAATTTGATATTAAAAAAATTTGGAGATTAAAATTCGACTATGTCTAATGTATCACATCCAAATTAAAATCAGAACCACACAATTTTCAAAATAATATGGATTCTAATGTCTATGTTTAATTTGGATATTAAAATCTGAACACTTCTATTTAAGCGAACTTACTTCTTTCAGTCTCCCTTCACGTTTTAATTTCTACGAACAAAAACAAAGAATATGAAAAGAGACTCCTAATTTGTGTTTAGAAAGCATGTTCTCCTCATTTTTAAGCCATCTCATAGCTTTTATCACTGCATTGAAACTTATAATGTCTCAACTCCACTACATTGCACTTATTTAAAGCTCTTCTTTATTGTGTTGGTAAGTTGTTCATTCTTTTTTCTTTTTTATTTCACATGCATGCATTAACTAAATAGAATATGGGCGTGATACTTTAGGATTAAATACAATAAAAAATTGTGGTATTGGATTAAATTCTAGTCTCGACAAGGATAACTTCAGGATTCGACAGGGTCGAATATACACATTGTAGTCGAAGTTTGTTCAAGCATGCAGTAGTCGAAGATAACTTATGTTATGTAGTAGTTATGTATGACATGTATAAGTGTTATCTTCATACATAATATACATATGCTAGTAGTCTATAAATAGGATTCTCTCTCACTTGTTAGGAGAAAGGTTGGTTGTTATTTTCACTTGCAACTATTTAACGCTCAATGAGAAAGTAAATGCAATAACCGTCATATTCAACTCTATTTTCTCTTCTCTATCTCTTTTCTTGAATTGAACGATTTCTTGTTTGATCAAAAAACTCCATCTTTCTCACATTTTTACTTTGTTATTGACATCGATTATCACAACAAACGGGTGCAGTGAGCGTAGATCAAGATGCCTTCAACAAAGTATGAGATTGAGAAATTCACCAGAGAAATGATTTCGGATTATGAAGCTTAAAGATGCAACCCTTTATTGTTCAGCAAGGTCTGCTAGAAGCGCTGAAGGGATCTGAAAATATGGATGTGGTCTTAATAGAGATGGGGGAGACGGTAATGATTGAGAAAACCCATATGGCCATCAAATTGAGCCTTGGAGATAAGTTTTTATGGTAGGTCTCGGAAGAGAAAACCGTAGCAGTTGTGTGGATGAAACTTGAAGGTTTGTATATGACCAAGTCTTTGGTCAATCATCTCTATTGGAAGTAAGTTATGTATTCATTCAAGATGAGTGAAGACAAAGTTTTGACTGAGCAGTTGGATATGTTCAACAAGCTGGTTTGTGTTTTAGAGAATATTAATGTTAGCATTGATGATGAAGATCAAGCTTATTGTTGTGTGATTTACCTATATCTCATGCTCATTACAAATAAACTCTCTTGTATGGAAGAGGGTCTCTGGCCTTTGAAGAATTTTAATCAGCCTTGTACTCAAAGGACTTGAACGAAAAAGGAGCACAAGTCATCATCTGTTGGTGAAGGATTGTTCGTAAAAGAAAAATTCTCGAAGAAGGATGGCAAGTTTGAGAAGAATAAGAGCAAAGATCGTCACAAGTCTTATGATGGTTATGCTTCTATTATTAGGTGTACAAGTCATCATCTGTTGGTGAAGGATTGTTCGTAAAAGAAAAATTCTCGAAGAAGGATGGCAAGTTTGAGAATAATAAGAGCAAAGATCATCACAAGTCTTATGGTGGTAATGCTCTTACTATTAGGTGTTACCACTATAAGAAGAAAGATGATACAAGAAAAGTTTGAGAATAATAAGAGCAAAGATCATCACAAGTCTTATGGTGGTAATGCTCTTACTATTAGGTGTTACCACTATAAGAAGAAAGATGATACAAGAAAAGTGTGTCTTTATGGGTTAAAGAGTTGTGGCGATGGCAAGGACAATGGCAATGCAACCATTGCTCAAGATGATTGTGAATCATTTAATGTCCTGGTGGTTTCCAGCAATAATTCTTGCAAGGAATGGATTATGGATTGAGGTTGAATTTGGCACATGACTCCAAACAAAGATGTGTTTGAGGAGTTATGTGATCAAGATGGTGGAACAGTGTTGCTGGGAAACAATAAAGTTTGCAAGATTGTATGGATTGGATCTGTGAGGTTCAAGCTTCATGATGAGTCAATAAAGTTGTTGATTGGCGTTAGGTATGTACCTGATCTCAAGATAAATTTTATTTCTCTTGGTGAATTTGACAAGAAAGGATACATTTTCAAAAGAGAACAAGGTATCCTGAGAGTCATAAAAGGGTCAAAGGAAGTCTTGATAGGCATTATAAGGCAAGGCTTGTGTACCCTTAAGTCTGAGATTGTAAGTGGTTCAACAGATTTTGCATCCACGAAGCTTGTGTCGAAGACGGAGCTATGACACATGAGATTGGGCCATGTCAATGAAAAGGGAATGATCTAATTGGGAAAACAAAATCTGTTAGGTGGTGACAAGGTCGAAAAACTGGAGTTACGTGAACCTTGTGTATTTGGAAAAGCTTGTAGAGTGAAGTTCAATAAAGGTAAACAAAGAACACGTGGATATCTTAATTACATTCATGCTTATCTTTGGGGGTCTGTAAGAATTACTTCACACTCAGGTGCAAGATATTTCATATCCATAGTTGATAATTATTCACGAAAGTTATGGGTATTCACTCAGAAAAGTAAGAATGAAACTTTTGAAAAATTCAAAAGTTTGAAGACTCTGGTCGAAAATCAAAGTGGCGGAAAGGTCAAGAGATTGAGGACCAATAATGACCTTGAGCTCTGCAATGAAGCATTCGACATTCATTATGATATGTTTGGTATTGTTAGGTATAAGATTGCAGCATGTACTCTTCAGCAAAATGGTCTGGCTGAGAGGTTCAACCGTACAATCCTAGAAAGGATTAGGTGCATGTTGGTCAGTGTTGAATTGAATAAGGTGTTTTGGGTTGAGGCTATCATAACAGCAACATATCTGATAAATAGGTGTCCATCAACTTCCTTGAGGATGAAGACACCTGAAGAATTTTGGTCGGGTCATCCACTAGATCTCGACAAACTTAAAGTATTTGGTTGTGTAGCTTATGCTCACATTTGGCAAGACAAATTCAAACCTAGAGCTATGAGATGCATGTTCCTTGGGTATCCTAGGGGAGTCAAATCCTATAGGTTGTGGTTCCTAGAGCCAGATCGCATGAGGTGTATTATAATTCATGATGTGGTTTTTGATTAAGTAGAGATGGTGTTCAAGAAAATTGACGACACTGGTTGAAATGCAAAGGTGTATGAAGAAGAGCAAGAATAAAAAGAGTTTCCTGTTAAGGTGGAGCACTTGGGAAATGAAGTGCACAATCATGATGAAGATCCATATGAAGTTGTTGAAGAATCATAGGATGTTGAAGAAAATAAGGAAATTATTAATGACTACCTGTTGGCAAGAGACAAATCAAGAAGAGTCATCAGGAAACCTCAGAGGTTTGGTTATGCATACCTCATAGCTTTGGCCTTAATTTTAGCAAGTTAGGTTTTTGATGAAGAACCTAGAGATTCCAAAGAATCTATGAGGAGTCAAAATAAGAAGGAATGGTTGAAAGTCATGGATAATGAGTTAAATATCTTCATGACAACCACACCTTGAAGCTGATGAAAAAACTTGTAGGGGCCATGTTAGTCAGTTGTAAATGGATTTTCAAAGTAAAGGAATGAGTCTAAGGTGTTATGTAGAAAAGATTCAATGTACTACTGGTTGCAAGGGGATTCACTCAGAGAGAATGAGTGGACTTTAATGTTGTATTCTCTTCTGTTGCGAAGCAAAAATCCATTAGAATGCTTTTTATTATGGTGGATGGGTTCAACCTAGAGTTATAACAGATGGATGTCAATACTGCTTTTCTATATGGTGATCTAAATGAAACAATTCTGATGAAGCAACCTGGAGGGTATAAAGAAAAAGGTAAGGAGGGTTATGAGTGTGTTCGCACGCAGTTTTTGTGTGAACAACCTTTGACCTCCTGACGCAGGTTTACTTGCGGGAGCGGCCAAACAAGTCCCAGAACTATCTGGTCGAGTATATGTGACGGTGGCTGAATGGTGTTTGTTTTAACAAATTGGAAATAATCTTGAATAAAAAATGTGTAAACTTGAATAAAAGACAAGTAAATAAACGAGAAAAAGGACAGGAAATCCTTAAAGTTGGTAAAATAAATTGCTTTTAAAAGGAAATGTGGACGTGATCATACATTTTGCAGGAATGAAAACTCTTTTCTTCTAACGCTTAGTACTCATAGTGTTTTTCCCTTACAATGTTACAAAATGCGCCCCCTAAAATGAACATGGGTATTGCCTTAAATAGGAAAATAAAATAACTGCCATGTTGGCCTTGGTGTCTCCATGTGTCCTTCCACCACTTTTGTAACTTCCCACGTTCTCAACTTTTCAAATTTTCTTCCTGCTCAAACGTTTTCATACTTCGCGTCGACTTCCTTGCCCACCGGTCGACACCTTCGATGAAATAGGCCTGAGTCGACTCACAAACTCCTCCTGCTGGCGTCGACTCACATCGTTTCCTTCACTTCCTTTCCTAGCCTGTCAGCCCACAAGCTAATTTATGTGTCCCCTTTCCTCAGTCGAAAACTTCTATTCAACAAGATGCCCCCTTAAAACCCAGTTTCGACTGAGCATGATGTCGACTAAGAAACTTGGTGTTTTGGATTTCTGTGAGGTTTCGCCTGCACCTTGGTTCTGACCCAACAATACCATCGTTATTTTTTCTGTCGAGTCAGCCACGCGTCACCCATAGTCTGACATGATAATGGCGCCTTTCTGCACCAAGATTTCCAAGAAAAGTAATCATTCCTGGTTGCATCCCAACGTTGTAGGTTTTAAATGACTCCCACTCACTCTAGCATCGGAACCACCCCCTGTCTTTTCAACTGCATGCCAACTTTCTTATAAATATCTTTCTCCACATTTGGTTTTCTTTTTCCAATTTCACTCACACTATACTTACCTTCAAGCTTTTGCTCTCAGAATTCCTTGAACCCTCTCTTTCAATGGCTTCCTCGACCATTTTCGTTACTCACACCACTGGAAATAACCCCATTGTGTTTGTTCTCTCTGAAGTCGGAGCACTCAGGCCTCTTCTAAATCTGTCGTTCGCTGATGACGCGGTGGTAGCTACCTGGCAATTCCAGATGATTATCCCTTTTGCGGTAGCTGGAAAGTTGCATGTTTTCCATGGGCCATACCCTGATAAAAAAAACCCAGCCATGAGGAACTTCAAGAATTTTTTCCTTGCTACCTTCCTACCGTTCCACCTGCTTTCTAGAAAGGTGGAACTCTCAACCTCAAGTTCATGGCGCCAAAGGTTCGTATTTTCAGGTTGATGTCTACCCCAAGCAACAAATATTACATTTCCTATTTGAACAAGGTCCAAGGCAATCGACAAAACTAATGAAAGACAGCTAACATCTTCGACGCCATCCAGCTATCCAGGAATGCTCATAGGGTCAACCCTTGTCTACTGTTGGCGTCGATGTTTTTTTGGGAAGGGTCGACCAACACCTTCCATTTCCCATGTCGCATGTTGACGCTGACGCTTTTCGACGTGGCGGCCATCACGGGTATTTCTCTTCTGGGCGAAACCTTCGACCCGACCCTGGAAATGGACGTTATCTTTGACTTTGAACGTGCTAGTTTTCAAAATTTTATAGAGGACCACTATGATAAAGGTTCCCATAAAGTGTCAGATGAAGAACACACCACCTTTCTTACTCTCTGGATGTCCTACTACCTCTTTTATCCTGACTCTCTACAAATAGCCAACAGTCATATCAACCTAGCGATCCAAATACATTAAGGTCGACAGGTATCTTTGAGTAAGCTTCTACTGTCTTCTCTCTATCATTCCCTTGGTCTATCGGCCTTGAGAATAAAACTCCTTCACGAGACCATTAAAGCGTTGAATGTTTCAGGGCCTATGTGGTTGTTGCAGAATTAACTTAAAGCCACATTCGAGCATCAGTTGGGCTATCTCGTGTCTGCAACAATGCAACGTCTGAATGATGACCTTCCCATAGAAGGCATTCAACTCGCCTTGATGACTACGCAGGAAACTCCCAACAAAACTCTCTTTATGAAATACCTCACCATGTTTGCAAAAGCAACTTCCTTCGTCCTTGGCATGGCTCCTTTTGTGCATCGACGATTTGGTCCGTCATAGTTTAGAAATCCCTTCCTTGGTGCTTCCCCAAAAATGGAGGTAATGTCGAATTCCATATGGAGGGCATTTCTGACTCCCACCATGTTGCCGTTTTGAATCGAGACGGGGAATACAGGCTTTGGGTTCATGAACTACCAGCCTAATTTGGTGGCCCGACAGTTTGGTATGAACCAAATGCTGCCAAAGTCCTTGGTATGATATTCCTATGACATTGTGTGGGCTGGTCGATGGTTAAACCTGACAGGCCACAAGAATTGCCTCAACTTTGCTAGGTCGATTCAGTGCCTTGAGTTGCTTGTTTTTTCTTTTCAACCATGCTTCTTTACAACAAAGGGTTTTAGTGTATGGTGGTCAGAATACCAAAACCAATGCTTCAAACGTGACCTTTTCTTGGAGAATATGGTCAATGTTTTCGCTGCCCTCGCTGGTGAAGTCCCTGCTTTGACTATTGTTGTAGCTGTCGAGAATCCCCAAGGAGATGGTGCCACATAAGACACCTCAAAGAATGTACATTCTTCTCTTTCCTTCTGTATGTTATTAATTTCCAACATCTAAGCATTGTGCTTATTCCCCCCAAGGGCAAAAGAGGGAACCAGCTACTACACCGACCTTGACCAAGCTAGAAAAGAAACAAAAAGTCCTAAATCCCCAGGTACCACATATTTTTGGTGACTCTCTTTACTTGCCTTCTACTGTCAACTTACCCTATTGTTTGTTAGGTTCTTGAAAAGGCATCGACTCTTGAAGGTGGCGCGTCGGATGGAAGCACCCAATCCCGGGTCTTTCCTGCTGAATCATCAAACTCTCCTCCTGCTACCCCAATATCCAAGAAGAAAAGAGTCCCCGCCAAAAAGACTCCCTCCAAAGCGGCCACTTCAACCGTAAAACCTACTGTTCCTGATAATCTGGCGAAATTTTTCCAATTTGTTGCCACTGAAATTCCTCCTCCACAACATACTTCTGAGGTATTTCTCATCTTTGTTCTTTTGGTCCACATATTATGGGTGTTTTCTTACTTAAACTTCCTTATGCAGGATACTGTGGTAGACTCAACCGTTGCTGTAAATGCTACTAATGCCACAACTACTGTTGGCAATCCACCTGGGACGGCGCCTCTTTTTAGCTCTCAGAACGTTGATGAATTCCAAAGGGTGTCGACAAAAGAAGACCCTACAGCGAAGATGCCTCCCGTAGACAATGCCAATAATGAGGCTAGTAAGGATGGTACAGCCACCGGCGGCAAAGAAAACCTCTTGTTTATCCCAATTGCTGCCCAGGGCACTCTGACACCCATAGTTTTGAATGAAGGTGGCACCTTTGTGGAAAGGAAGCTTACTCCGGAGGAGATTCTGGCTATGAAGCGAACAAACCCATCAGAGACTTTGAAGGCCCTGCTTAAGCTTCGTAAGTCGTCTATGGATGCAACCCCTATTGGTTTGATGACCCCTCTTGACCCAGAAATGAATGATTCTTTTGCCCTCAAACTCCAACAACTGAGGACGTACCTCTTCAAGGATGAGCTTCTAGACGTTGTCGCGGAGGAGTCAATTGTAGCATGTGATGTCTTCAAAATACTGGACAAAATTTCCCAGTTTAGAGTGCCTGCACTCATGGCCAAATATTTCATTGAAGTTAACGCTTTCTTCACCCAACTGGCAAAGGACCTCTCAATTTGTAAATAGGTTGATGCTCAGATTAGGGTGAAAATCAATCAGATGAAACAAGAGTGGTATCTCAGCTCTATTTGTGAGAAGAAACTTGAGGATTTTGAAACTAAAAAGAAAGAGCGTTCCGACAAGCGTCGTGTCTTTGACTAGCAGATATCTGACTATCAGGCCCAGATGGCTGAACTTGCAAGAAATATTGTTGAGGTCGAAAAGCAGAAAGCCTCCTTAGACTCCGACGAACCTCTACCTGCTCAAGAGGTCATCGACCAAGAAGTGTCTAAAGGGATTGCTCATGTCGAAACATCCCTTGCACTGAAAGGTACTATTTACAAGATACGGTAGAAGAAGTCTCTCCTTAAAAGTAAAGTGGATCATGAAAAGAACCTCTTCGAAGACTTTAAATTAAAATTCCCAGCATAGTTGTATTTGTTATTTAGTCGAACTGTTGTAACTCCGGTCTAGAGCCTTTTGTAAAATGTTTTAGCCTTCTACTCACATGGGTGAATTTATTAATGAAAAGTTATTTTTGGATTTGAACCTCCTGTAACATAGGCTTATATTTTTTCAAATATTTCTCATTTACTCTTATGATTCGTTGATTCAAGCCTATCTCTTGGATCTCGTATGCGTTGTTACTGAATGCTTGGATTACTTAGAATGGTCCCTCCCAATTTGGTGACCATTTTCTTAATGTTCGATCCCTTCGATCTATAAGCAACATTGCCTTCCACACATAATCATTGACTGCAAAGGTCTTATTTCTTACCTTCTTATTATATGCTTTGGTCATTTGTGCCTTTTGGCGTAATAGCCTATCTAGCGCTTCCATTCTTTCTTCATCCAATTCCACGATTTCGTCTAGCATCACGCTTCAGTGTTGCTCCGACGGGATTTTACACTGACGTTGCACCCTAATTGACTATAAACAAATCTCTGCTGGAAAAACAGCGTCATGACCGAACGTTAGATGAAACAAAGTCGAATTGGTCACCTCCTTAGGGGATGTTTGACAAGCCCATAAAATTTGATCCAACGCCTTGTGTCAATTCTTGGGTTTCTTAGCAACATGTTTCTTGATGAGTCCAATTACTACCTTGTTGGCGGCTTCGACTTGACTGTTTGCCTGAGCATAATACAATGTTGAAGTGATCAACTTAAAACCTGTTTCTGCTGCAAATTCTTGCATCTTCTGGCCAATAAACACGGAACCTTGGTTCGTAGTGATGGTTTCAGGGATCTTGAATCTATACA
This sequence comes from Lathyrus sativus, assembly GCA_963859935.3. NCBI lineage: Eukaryota > Viridiplantae > Streptophyta > Magnoliopsida > Fabales > Fabaceae > Lathyrus > Lathyrus sativus. The sequence goes on from OZ012740.1 coordinate 669,945,206, forward strand.
AAATATGATTCTGGATAAATTTGATCATGGTTTCTTGGTCTACTTTTACCTGAGGTACAACCTCTATTCACATTGTGAAATAATCTATACCCACAAGGATGAATCTTTGCTACTTCGATGATGTTGGTTGAATTTCACCTATGATATCCAACGCCCATCCACGAAAGGGCCATAGCTTGACGATCATGTGTAATTTGCCGGCTGGTATGTGCTGAACATTCGCATGTCTTTGACAATCCTGGAACCCCTTTGCAAAGTTCATGCAATCCTTGAGCATTCTTGACCAATATACACCTTGTCGGAACAACAACCATTTCATCTTATGGCCAGATTGGTGAGCCTCGCATGTCCCACTACAGACTTCCGAAATTGCTAGGTATGCATCAATGTCTCCCAGATGTTGTACCCCAATATTTGACCAACCTTTTTCTTTACTTGGCTTATGTTTCATTTCATTCTTTAGCATTTGCATTGCATAGCATTGTCCTGTGCAGGGGATCAAGAGAGGTGGGCCATTCAAGAGAAGACTTTTAAGGGTTTCAGGCTCAAGAAAGAGTGCTTACAATCATCAGGGGTTCACAAAATAATGGCAATGGATAGGAGATGTTTTAGAAGCTCATGAAGTACTTTGGAAGTCATTATGGAGCTCATCTAGACATTTATTTCATCCGCAAGAGATCAAATTGTGGAACCATATTGTGATCAAGATATTGTTGTTCTCTCAGTTACTTATTACTTATTGCTTACAGTACATATGGATTTAATATTGGAGTTGGGAGTTCATTAAGAATGCAAGTTGATTTGGGGTTTAAGATTGGAAGTGGGTGTGGATTCATGGAAGAGAATTTTATTCAAGAGATTCCATAAATTCAATTGGATAAAAGTTGTCAAGGTGTAGTTGAATGTCTTAAGTGGCTTCTTGGTATTCAAAGCTCATCATTTTAATTCAAATTCAAGTGGAAGTCTATTTTCAAAAGCTATATCCACTTTTAAAACCATTTTTGATTCATTTCAAGTCATTAACCAAAAACCACTCCTCCAATCCAATTAACTTTTTTTTTCAATAACCATTTTAATCATGTTTGATATCCATTTGTTAAATCCAAATATATAGCCTTTTTCAACTGATTCCTTACATAATTCATTCAAGTTTTCTTTACAAATTAAGCATTAGAATTGAATCCAAATCATGAGTACATATCTTAGATGACAATTTCTATCACAAATGAAAACTAGAAAATCCAGTACATATGGGTCTTATTCAACATCTGAAAACCATTGTAGTGTTTCTGAATTACATTAGTCAGGTCCTGACTCTTCACATCAACAACATGAAAGATTGCAGACCGATTCTTCTCAAAAATCAACTCCCCAGATTTCAGAAAGAGGTAAATGGCTAGATTGCAGCCCTCAGCATAAACCATGGGCAGAAGGAAGTCAAATCTTCTGGAAGTATTGTGCCAGAACAACCACGACATGTTGATCGCGACTTTCTGAGTCTATCTGAACTAACTGCAAGTGCACAGTCTATCGCGTAGTAATAAAGATATTGATCCCATAGGGACTCGTACTCAATCTAGTGCTATCGAGTGTTACTATGTTTATCTAAGTCGGAAAGGGTTTTTTAATAAGTAAGTGCGGAATTAAATACTAATTTGAAGGAAGGTAATAAGGCTTTTTAAAATACTGACAAGAGAACTCGGTATGCAATACTTTAGTTTTCGGGAATTCGATATGTTACCAGTGCGGTTTAATATTTTCAAAATAGTTTTCAGGAGAAAATAATTGTTTAAAGACTTTCGTCTCACGTTGGTTGTTGACGCAAATCACAACTCTAAGGCGGAATGTATGCTTTCGCTATCCCATTCGGGGTTAAAATCGCTTTTTGAAAACTATTAAGTTCTGATTCCTTTTAAAGCGCTTTCGCTATATTTAAAATGAATGCCTAGTTTTTACTATCTGGTTTGAACCCCAGCTTTCGCGTGCAAGTTCGTACCTTAATGAATTTCCCACTGTCGTGGCAAAACTACTGTAAAATAATTTCTCATTGTCGCGACGAAGGTTTATTTAGAAAATTTAATTAAAAACTACGGCCAAAAACATGTTTTGAAAGGCAGAGAAAAAGCACCGGATGTTATCGAACCCTTTTCTACTAATTTATTACATACCAATTAATGCAGTTTAGCTAGACATTGGATTTAGGACTTGCATAATTAAACAATGGCAGAGTAATAAGTAAACATGCATTATAATGGTAATGGAAAATCAATTAATAATAAAAACCTGTAAATAATTCAGCTCTCGATCCTTGAGTAGTCCTCCACAATGTTGGCAGGATTCTACTTGGGCGAGAATTAAACGTGCGGAAAAGGGAATGAAAACAAAGCAATGGAAAATAAAGAAAGAAAAGGGAAACAAAAGCAGTATTTGGTTTCGGTAATAAATTCGGCAGCACTTTGTGATCTTCAATGCGGCTCCCTCGTTCTGGTCCTGGGCTTCTCTTTTTATAGTTGAAATTCTCTACTGTCGCACCTCAAAAAATCACGGAGACATTTCGGAGAAACGACCCTTGCGCGAAAGGCGCGGAAATGCGGTTCGACAGAGTCGCTGCCGAACTTTATTTATCCCGAATAAACGGGAGAGGAAAATATCGAGAAAACCTCTTAAAAACGAAGGATAGGAACCAGGCTGTCGCAACCAAGTTCCAGGTTCGGGAGTCGGTTACGTGAGGGGAAGGTATTAACACCCCTCACGTCTGTCGTACTCGACGGGAACCTCTTAAGATAAATATGGGGAGTGTTATTTAGGTTTACTTGTTTTCTTCTCGTTGTTAAAGGTAGAATTGGTAGGTTAAAAGGTTAAAGACGCGAAGGAGAGATAAGTGGTTAGAGGATAGGGTGCTCGCCAAGGATTGGGTCCCTTGTGCCTACGTATGCTCACTCGGACGAGAATGAGGAATCAGAGCGTCGTAGTTCGACTACGGGAAAGGATGGGGGAAATGGAATATGGAGGGAATTGTGCTCGCCAAGATCATCGCAATCTTATGCCTACGTATCTTATATTCAAGAATGAATAAAGAATCAGAGCGTTCGTAGTTCATGGTAACAACCACGAAATGGATACGGGGAAATGGAAAATGGAGGGGAGGTAGCTCGCCAAGATTATCGCGATCTTGTGCCTACGTATCTTACATTCGAACGAGAATGAAGAATCAGAGCAATCGTAGTTCGTGGTAACAACCACGAAATGGAAAGGTTGAATAGGTTGAAAATTTGAGAAAGAGACGAAAGAGTGGCTGACAAGCAACCCAAGAGCGCGTCTCAAGAGCTTGTCACTCAAGAATTCAAGGAATGCGAGATTCCAAGAACTCAGTTCTTTCGGGAATTGACTGACTAAGTTGAAGATAAAGAGTTGGATGTTTTGAAATCAAAAGAATGAACTAATAACAACTCAAGGGCCCGCCTCGAGAGTTACTCATTCGAATATTCAAAGAATGCTAGATTCTGAGAATATCCCTCTTTCGTAAGTTTTAAAAATGTTCGTGAAAGGATCGAATCAAAAAATGGCATGCGAGGCCAAAGGAAATTGGTTTGAAAATGGCTCGACGACGTGTCGAAGATTTGATTGAAAATGAGACCGATTTGACGACGTATCAAGGGTCAAGATCGTGAGAAACGATATTAGTCCCTAAGGGTGCCCCCTAATATCGAAACTACGAGGAATTGTGAAGTGTGTGCGAAATATCGATGGTTGCGCATGCGTATGAACACTCGACTTAGGATACGTTTGAAAATGTTTGAGTTTGAAAAAAGTTGAAAGGTTGAGTGAATAACAACTCAAGAGCGTGTCTCGAGAGATATTCATCCGAAAATTCAAGGAACGCTAGATTCCAAGAACCTTCCTCTTTCAATCGAGAAAGATATTTTGAAGAATTGAATCGAGGGTATGAAAAAGAATTGTGGTACGAGAGGTGAGATTATGATATTGGATTTTTAAAATAAGAGAAATGACAATTATTTGATAAATGAGACGTAGGCCTCACAATCAATTAATTGGGGTATTATCGAAACGCTAGATCTCGACGACACTTTTTTTATTTGGAGAATGTTTGAATGAACGATAGAAATATCACACAAAATGCTAGATTCTTATGATATTTTTTTGTCCAAAAGAGAAAAATTTTAAAATGAAAAGTCGAATAATACACTATTTAAGGTGTATATCTCAATAATGATTGTCCAAAAATCCAAGAAGTGCTTGACTTCAAGGATTTAGTTCGCTTTGAAAAAAAAGTTTTAAATAATTGGAATTCAATTAATCGATTAATTAAGTTAATCAAAATTAATTATCTAAATTATCCGATTAACTCAAATAATTAAGTTAATTAAAATGTCTTAACAAAATTAAATAACCAAGTCAAAACAATAATCCATATCAAATTGAATTTTCCCTTCTTAAATAACTTGAACTTTTGTTGTTTAGAGCTCTGCCATAGATTTTGTGCGCCTTTGAGAAGTTCTTATAACCATGGTCTTGTATTCAATCCAAATATGCATAATGCATCCTGTTTTCCTCAATACATCCTGTTTTTATTAAACAAAAAAAAAAACCACGCGGGCAGAACCGTAACAGAAAGCCTATCTATCACTTTAAATTGTCAGTGAGATAAAACAATAAAAAAAGTGAATTGTATTAAGCCAGAAATCCACACCAACATTAACATTGCCATATCAATATGACACTCTTATATTAGTGTGGTATATACATACATCACGAGAGAGAAAAAAACTCAACTGGCATTGAATAAAACTAATCTCGCATGCAACCTGCCGCAAAATCTAAAACCAAGAATTAACTCTCTCAACCATTAGATAATCACGTCATCAATTACCTGGAATTAGCATAGGCTTGCAAAACAAAATCAAAGCCAACATATTATTTTGACAGTAAAAAGAACAAGCCATGGCGGTGCAGCAAGTCCGCAATTCACATACCATGTTAATTGAACGCAATGAAACACCTTAACAGCCACCGAAATATATAGCTTAAGACAAAAATAAAAATAATAACATGTACTAAAAATGTAAAACACAAAGGAAACAAAAATGGGATGTAAGAAAATTGCCACTTCGAAATATTACCGACACCGAAACAGAAATGAAATCAAGCATTGCAGATGAGCCTCTATGGGAGAGTTGAGCTGCGGCGAGAACAGTCTATACCGAAGGTAGCGACGAAGCTTTTGCGCAATCTTGGAGAGGAGACTGTTATGCTTTTGTTATCAACGAACTGCAGCCACAAGAGAAACTTACGGCGCCGAAACCTTAAGACCTCACGCGAGTTCCAACCGCTACCTTTGTGGTTGTCACATATTGCGAGCACGGACGACGTCAAAACATTTGGATTGCTATTATTCTGTTTCATTGTTATTGCAGAAGAGCCATACGGATGACCAGCTAGATAACAATATATTGCGGAAGACGGAGTCCGGGAATGTTGTGCCGACATTGAATCTATACCAGAACTGCTAATCAATCCTCAACCTGCATGTAAATGGAAACACACCCAAACAGAACAGTACAACCATACAGAAAAAATGAAAGCAAAGAAGAAAAAGTTAAGCTTAGCATAACCCGTTCTCGCTCGTCTTTATCTCCATAAACTGACACCAGCTCGCCGCAGTTGTCGCAGAAGTTGTTGTTATTTATAAAAACCAAACCTTGCATCAGATTCGATACCTGCAATGAATAGGCAAAGCAAGACATATAGAATTCGTGAAGAATACATTATACCATAATTTGCAACCGTAATCAAATCGAAAATCAATAAGGACTACAAAATAATAAGAATCGTATCAAGGTGTCATGACAAGCTTCGGTGAATTGGTGCCTTGAACTTGTTGTACACTTTGGATCCATGCTTCTGCTATCAACATTCGAAGTCGCGACCTCTCTGATACGAAACTGCAACAATCACCAAATTTGAGTCTGAACCTCAAATTCAACCTCAAACCTGTTACAAGTCAATCACAAACAATAACACAAGCTATCTCGTGTGACATTAAAAGATTCCAAGTTATCAAAACAACAACACCAACTAAAATTTTACAAACAGATTAAACTAATTCAATGAATGATGACTGCTATGCCTTAGGCCATTGTTACTCGGTTCCTGTCATGAATGCTGCAGGGATCAACTGTTGTTGCGTGTCATTCGACTCCATATTCGTTTTTGCGCAATCAACATTCAGCGACGCCGTAACTGAGATGGATTTATGCACTGTAAGTGCAGAGTTGTAGTTGTTGTAGTGTGGTTGTTGCAGGGTTGTTGCTATCGCTACGCAAAGCCGCAAATCAAAAGAACCAACATCGCAGAGACATAGCCGAGGCACATTTTAACCGTGATATATCCTACGTCAGCACATCAATCAGCGCAAATCCAAACTGGGTTGTTCGCTCGAAGCCTGATGCTGTTAAATCGAATTCGCGCAAGAGCTGAGGATGTCGCATCCTAGCTGGGGCATATACGAGAGCGTGCGAGGTGGGCAAGGTTGAGCTCAGTTGTAGCTCGCAAATAATGATCTGGTGATGTCAATATTGTTGTCGCTGCGAGTTGTTTGATGCTTTGAATGGAACCTGCCGCGATTTGGGTTCGTTGATATCCCTTAATGATACAAATGATGCACAAGAAGTCGTCATTTAGAAACATCAAGTGTGAGAAGCTATGAGTTACTGTTGCTTGCAAAATACAGGGATGTGTATCGTTGTTGTAGATGAAGTCTAGGAACGTTGCGCCGTCATTAAGTTGATACCAAATTCACTAATCAATTATCCACCTGCATTTAAATGAAAACATACCAAAACGGGACAGCACAATCACAAACAAAATGAAAGCTAAAAAGAAATAGTTGAACATATACACCCTATTTGCCTCCATAAACTTGTTACAGCTTGAAACACGCTTAACCGAAACCTACTGCGAGACATTCGATATGTCGCCGAAAAATAATCCCTGGTGGCGAGTTACTCTTGGACATTGTGGGTTTCTTAAACTAACTGTTATGATAACTCGATGACAGCCAATCGCATATGAATGACCCGGAGTTTGTTGTGGCGCGGCTGTTGGGAATTTCACAAATGCCTCGTCGCCTCTTCTGAGTTATCGGTTCTAAAAACGTCACAGTGTTGTAAATCTGATGACGAAGTCGATATTGCAAAATCGACTCGTTCTTTTCTCGGACGAAGATCTGAGTTGCGTGATGACATTGCTTATGAGCGACGAACTAAAATCGGCACCATCGGAAACCTGCAAACAGAAACAACAATATGGCGTCCTCGAACCAGTATCCACGCATAGAGTTTCAGCAACTCAAACTTCTCAATGATTACCTATACTCCTTTCAATACATTCGCAATCATGTCAAGAAAAACTTCTAACAAAACCAGAACAAATATTGTTAAAAAAATGCACTGAAAATCAACACCAACTCTTTCCAGATCGAAGATAAAAAACTATAACTACAACCAAAACGTCAGACAAATTCTAATTTTGAACAATAAACCCTTTAAAATACAGCAACCCAGAACATCATAAAATCAAACAATCCAAAATACCCAACCGATTTGTTGACAATGTCGCTGAATGCACATTACTATGGTTGTTGAAGAGAAAATTATAGTTGTTGTCACAGCTGCTGTTTATGTCTATTTTCCCCTTCCAATTTTGCAACTACAGCCAACAGGTCGGGATCTCTAAACCACTTCTGTTGACTCACGGACGTTTGAAACTGAAATGAAAAAGATGATGTCCTCATGCCGTGAGCTGAAAGGTTGTTGAGCTGAAGGTTGGTGGCTAAACGTTAATTCACTCGCTCGAAGCTCGTCATTGTTTTCGTCACATCGTCTCCCCTGTTACTGTTGTCGTCTCGCTTAAACTAGAGGTAACACGATGGTGGCGGTAGGATTGAGGAGAAATGAGGAAGGTGATAGGTTGGTTGCTTTTCGCGGCTGGGGTTCAGGTTCGATGGTGGTAGTATTTGGAAATGGGAATCGGCGATTAGACGAGGAAGGTGAAGGTTTGATGATGGCGAACATCGATTGAGGGTGGTGGCGGATGAAGTTGGGGTTCAAAGGGGGTGGATGTTTTGTGGCGCCGTTAGGGTTCTGGGGAATTGAAGCGACGTTCAGTGGATTCGATTTTTAGGGTCTTTCTTCTGAGTGAAATGGGAGTTCCGGCCGTGAACAGTGTTTTTCCCCCCTTTTTCTCAATCCATTCCTCCCTTTTAATAGCATGCCCCAAAACCAAACCCTAACGGGCCGCTGAAAATGGGCTTTGTACTCAAATTATCTTCTTTTACTTACAATCTGACCCATAAATAAAACAAACCAATATAAATAAAATAAACTTAAAACTATCTTAATTCTAATAAAACTATTTATTCTAATTAAAACAATCTATTAAAATCCTAATTAAGTTTAAATTCTATTTTAAATAACCTTACTTCTAAAATCTAAATTAACCAAAAATCTAAATTAAACTCTAATTCTTACAAACTTAAAATTCTAAATTAAACTCTAAAAATGCATAAAGAATTTAAGAAAACAAGATAGAAATAAAATTCACAAAAACACTTTAGGCCACATGTCACACCTTAATTGGTCAAAAGATAAAGTTCTGACAAAAAACAACCAATTGTAAGCGGACACGTGTCTAAATAACAAGAAAATAAACGGACAATGTAAAACATGAAAGAATAACAAAAACGAAAATATTTGAAAATGGGTAGGACAAATTTAGGGTATGACATCTACGTGAAGTCCCCAGGAAGTGGAGTTGAAGGTGAGACAATATAGGAAAAACGTTTCATAAATTATCAGTCTTCGTGGGCACATTTTAATTCTGGAAGTTATTCAGTTTTTGCTTGCATGACGATCGTGAGGGGGTGTGACGTTCGTGAGAAGTGTGATGGTCGTCATGGGGCTGTGACGACCGTGATGCTTGTGACGGACGTCACATGGGCGTGACGACCGTGACATCAGCAAAATCCTCGTTTCTGCTATTTCTTGTCTCTTTTGATTTGTTTTGTGCATTTGAACGTGAGTTTTCTCTATCTTGCTCGTTTGGGGTGTGAACTTCATATACCTGCAAAACACTTAACGAAAAAACTCGAAACGATCTGAAATCGGGGTGAAACCAAACATTAGTAACATAAAATCATGGCATTTATAATATACGCTTTCGCGTTATCAAACTCCCTGAAACTTGAATCTTTGCTTGTCCTCAAGCAAAAAGTATAAGAGCTGAAACGATGAAGTCATACGACGCGTTCCTTTGCATTTTCAAAATAGCTTTAGAGGCGCTGAGTCGGGAAGTCAGAGATACTAAGTGGTATGCTCTTGAAGGCCTCCTTCTTATACGAGCCGGTTCCAATCATGCTGTTGTAGCTTGGCGTAAAGTTCATCGCACCAAGTTTTTCCCAGTTTCGTTCCAGCGCAATCACATTAAGCCCTTTACCTTTTTTCACGCACGTATTGGAATAACTTGTTAGTGATTTCAGTATTTCTTTGTACGGGGTCTGGTGCACGAGTGTGGTACCCTTCAATATGTCCTCTTTGTAAGTTGTGGGGGATCGAACCGTAATTCGCCCTACCGAGTCCATCACCAGAGACCTATGGACCAACTGACAGAGGGCTTCTTTTCTTTATGAACTTTTCGTTTTTGTTATTCTGAGATATCAGAGGTAGATACTCACTACATGGTTGTGGAGCAATTCTTTTCTTTATGATCTTACCGATCACTTATTTGCATCGGCTTTCCACGTGGTAGGTGCTTAAGGCGGTGCTGGCTGCTTGTATAAACTACTAGGGACTACGTTTGGTGCTCAAAACCTGAGGCTTTGGTACAGTAGGTAGTGAAACTGACTCGCATAAATCGGAGGTCTAAGGCGTCAAAGCGGTATGGGTATCGTTAGCATTCGTTCTCGCGATTCCCTGACTCGGCCTTTATCTTAGCGCATCGGGTGTTGCATCGGTTTTGGAAAAATTTTGTATAGCTTGAGTAAAACGGATAAAGCGGGGAAGTTTGCGTAACGGGAAAGAATACATAAACGCGCTTTATTGTACTGAATTAAAATAACTGGATTGAAAATTTGAAAGGAACGTACATAACAGAAATAAAGTGCCGCTCCCACACCATCTCAAGCAGTGTCCTCACTGGTTTGAAATGACTGTGGAAGGGATACAACAACAAAAATAAATTGCAAGAAATAAAACAACAGCAAGATAGCTATGGAGAACACTACTCTTTGTCTCTTCCTCTGCCTCGATGTCGTCCGCCTCGGGTCGTGGGGTGCAGAGTGCCGGTGTGATAGATAGATTCACTTAGGCCTTCCGCACGGACGGTGAGTGCAGCCATCTCATCAATGATGTTGTCGAGGCGTTCCCCTTGGGATACCTGTCCCTGGTGGATTTGCTGCAACAGAAGCATCATCTGATGGTGTTGTTCTTGGTGACGAACTTCGAGTCGGGCTGCTGTCTCGTTTTGTTTCCAAATACCGCGAAGGATGTCTTCATTTGTTACGTCGGACTCATGGCGGCGTCGGCATCGGGAGGACGGGCCTTCGCCTGCTGGTGGCTGTGACTCGGCGCGGGCGGCTTGGTCTATTGCATCTTCCATCTCATCCGTGGGCCGATTGACTTCAACGTGAGGAGAAGCTGCAGTTGCTTCAGGAGCAGAAAGATCAAAGAGCCAATTTGCTCGGTCCTGCGGATTTGTGCGGTCACGGCAGGGCATGATTATGTTGTGGACGGTACGGTTACGTACCACCGGATGATATTTTCCGTCGGCTCAGACTTTGATGAGGTGGGAGGATCGGCAGTAGTCGATGTCAAGTAAGAGTGGAGGCAGTGAGGGGAGGTTCTGCAGACGGTCGCTGAGGCCGAGGGCTAAGGCTATTGAGGTAACAATACCTCCAATGTAAAAAGGTTTCGAACCACGACCGCAGTTGGCTTGTATGTGGGCCAGCAGAAATGGGGCAACATTGACGGCTTCAGCAGAGAGCACACAATGGAAAAAGAAGAGCTCCTTGGAGTTTACCTTGTGGTTACTGTCCCTGGAGAAGATAATATTACCGAGGACGCGGTGGAAGTACCGGATGGCAGGATTGTGAATGTAAGTTGCATTCAGGCCGTCCAAGCATCAGCGGTGGTACCCGTAAGCTGGTTCCAAAGGGCGAACTCTTCTTGAAAGAATTGACCTGAGGGGACTCTACGGTGAGTGTCGTCGTTGCAGTTGAACTGCAGCATTTCTGCAATCTGATTTTGGAGCAGCTAGTACTCTGTTCCGAACATCCGGAAACATACGACTCTGGTGAGTTGGTTTGTTTCACCGGTATGGGTAATGTAAGAGAAAGAACTTTAAAACTCCAGGGAGAGCTTCTCGTAAGTTGGTTGTGGTGTGGTGCAAAGATGCCAGAGGCCGGCATTCTGCAGCATCCACGATACACTGTCCAAAATGCCTAACTAAGTTAAGCAAGCGACATACACGTAGCGAGTCGGTTGAATTGAGCGTTGAAAGAAGGCGACATAGTTTGTTCGCTATTGGTCGCCGCGTTCTCCTTCTCTGAAAGTGATTGCGGACATGTCAGGCAATTAGCGGTTTTGACGTGCCATTGATGTGGATGGGTAGAAGGAAAGATATTTTGTAGAGAGGGAGAGTAGGTTTCTATGAAAAAGAAAACGGAGAAATGTGTGATTTATAGAGAAGGAAGGGAAGTGGAATGGTTAATGATGGGTTGAACAAAGTTAATGCAGATTTGAAAAATGAGGTAGTGGGGGGTTACAGGATGTATGGGAAAATGAATGACGAACGGTCGTATTCTGCTAAAATAGCAGAATTGGGGTTTTTTTAACCGTGATGGTTGTAACAGGGGTGTCACGATCGTGACACCTGTGACGCTCGTAACGGGCTTGTGACGATCGTCACATCAGCAAATTCTGCAAATGCAGAAAAGTTGATGTTGGGTTCGTACTGGGATTATTTGAATCATTTGATAATAAAGTGCAAGCCAATATGATAAACAGCAAAAATGTAAATTAAGGGGAAAAAGAATTAACAGTAGAGAAATGCAAACTATCAATTGAATGAGAAATAATGCGATTGTTCAACCAAATACAATAACGAAGTAAATTCAGAAATTGAAAAAAAACATAAACTAGAAAGCTGTAAAATTGTTCCACTACGGTAAAAATAAAACTAGAAAAAAAAACAAAATAGAAGATGAAACATCATTCCTTCTGCTTCTTCAACTTGTTGAACTCTTGAGTTATGTATTCGAACTGCTCGACAGTTATGTCCATGAAACTGGTAAAATCCTTTTGCAATGTTTTAAGTTCGTCCTTTACCATTGTGATTTCCGTCTTGAATTCATCCATGGTTTTCAAGATGTTTTCCAGCTTTTCAGTGGTTTGGTTAGGATTGGGTTCAGGGAAATCATAGTAATCTGGCAGAGTTTCGGGATCTGTCTCAGCTTCTGACACGTAGTCCTCATAATACATAAAATCCTGTGCTTCTGAGATGTGATCATCATCGCACATGTAGTCTTGTGGTGTAGAATAAGGTGAAGGCGGACCCATAGGCTCATTCAACTCGTACAACCAGTTATTTCGGTTATGGACACTGGTCAGCTCATGGTTGGGTAGCGTGAAAAGTTGGGCCGGTTGGATAGCAATGAGGTACTGGTATGGTGCTGGTCCTAAGTTACCAATTATGCGTTGGTTAAAGCAGAATTCTATGTCCATAAGTCTGCAGCCAAAGTGAAGAGCTCGGTTCATCTGATACCTAAGGCCAATTTTACTAGCAATCATGGTTACAAGGCCGCCTATTAAGATGGGCAGGTTAGGATACTGATTGAGTTTCTCGAAGGTTCTCATCATGAAAGGTACGACATTAACGGGTCGACCTTGAGAGGCACAGTACAAAATGAAAAGTTCTTCCTTAGAGACGGAGGTGATATTTTCCTCCTTCCCAAAGAGGGTATTGTCGCACCTCGAAAAATTCATTTCGAACATACGACCCTCGCGCGAAAGGCGCGGAAATGCGGTTCGACAGAGTCGCCACCGAACTTTATTTTTCCCGAATAAACGGGAGAGGAAAATATAGAGAAAACCTCTTGAAACGAAAGGATAGGAACAGGGCTGTCGCAACCATGTTCCGGGTTCGGGAGTCGGTTACGTGAAGGGAAGGTATTAGCACCCCTCACGTCCGTCGTACTCGACGGGAACCTCTTAAGGTAAATGCGGGGAGTGTTGTTTAGGTTTACTTGTTTTCTTCTCGTTGTTAAAGGTAGAATTGGTAGGTTAAAAGGTTAAAGACGCTAATGGGGAGATGGGTGGTTAGGGGATAGGGTGCTCGCCAAGGATTGGGGCCCTTGTGCCTACGTATGCTCATTCGGACGAGAATGAGAAATCAGAGCGTCGTAGTTCGACTACGGGAAAAGGTTGGGAATGTGTGGATGGAATAATGGAGGAAGATAGAAGTGTGCTCGCCAAGATTATCGCAATCTTGTGCCTACGTATCTTACATTCAGACGAGAATGAAGAATCAGAGCAGTCGTAGTTCGTGGAGACGACCACGAAAATATGAGGTTGAATGGATTGGAGTTTGAGCTTGAGACGAAAGGGTGACTGACAAGCAACCCAAGAGCGCGTCTCAAGAGCTTGTCACTCAAGAATTCAAGGAATGCGAAACTCTAGGAACTCAATTCTTTCGGGAATTGACTGAATAAAGAGAAGATAAAGAGTTGGATGTTTTGAAATCGAAAGAATGAATTAATAACAACTTAAGGGCGCGCCTCGAGAGTTACTCATTCGAATATTCGAAGAATGCTTGATTCTGAGAATACCCCTCTTTCGTAAGTTTAAAAAAAATGTTTGTGAAAGGATCGAATCGAAGAATGGCATGCGAGGCCAAAGGAAGTTGGTTTGGAAGTAACTCGACGACGTGTCGAGGATTTGATTGAAAATGGAACCGACTTGACGACGTGTCAAGTGTTAAGTTGTGAGAAATGATATTGGTCCCTAAGGGTGCTTACAATATCAAAACCACGGGGATTTGTGAATGAAATGTGGGTTACGAATGCGGACGAGCATTTGACTTAGGAGAATGTTTGAAAGTGATTGAATTCGAAAGGTTGAGTGAATAACAACTCAAAGGGCGTGCTTTGAGAATTATTCACTCGAAGACACAAGGAATGCTTGACTCCAAGTGCCTCTTTCTTTCGGGGTTTTGATAAAAAAGACGTTGAGAATATACTTGAGAAAACCAAAAGATTGAATGAACAACAACTCGAGAGCGAGTCTCGAGAGTTGCTCATTCGAAGATCCAAGAAATGCTAGATTTCAAGAATCTCCCTCTTTTGGAGTTTTTTCGAGAAAATGTTTAAAAGATAATTTGAAGTGCAAGTGACATAGTCTCGACCAAAATTATCATCTATCAATAATTTTGACCGATAATAATTTAAAAATTGTCATTGACCAAAATAACCAAGAAATCGATAAAAATAGAAAATGAAAGAAGTTAAGAAGAAAACGGTCTCGGGTTTGTCATTACTCGTCAAAAATTTGACAAAGTTATAACTTGGGGTATCGTCATCGACCGCACACAAAAAAAAGAAGAGCAAAATCGAAGCGAAATAATCTAAAATTTCTTACCAAGCTCAATCAAACTAGATAAGATATATTAGGTTAAATAGTAAAGAAGTATGAAAAAAATAATTAACAATAAAATCTAACAAGACATTAAACCTTATTAATATTTTTTATGAAAAAGTATTGATTAAAATGAAAATGTAAAAAAAAAAAACAAGGATAAAGAAAGAAAAAAAAGGGGATGAACCGAAATCCCAGGCCTTTGTGAAAAGCAATTCACCATGAGAATGACATGGGCTCCACCGAGCCCATTACCTGCACGGTCCAAGAACCACGAGGGTTGAAATTTTTCATAATCATTCGTTAAACAATATCTCCTTCTCTCAACAAGATTCAAACTTCTCCATCTCAAATGCGGCCGCCATGGGAGCGCGCAGAAACGTCCGACCCAGACAGAATGAGCAACGTCATAGACACACCAGTTCGTGAAACAAAAAAAACAATTCAAATCAAAGCTACCTTCTTACAATTTGTTCTTGTATCTTCTGTCTTTCATTCAACCGTTCTCAGGTAAGTACTGACACTTGTTAGGTTTCACTATCTCTTCTTCTATCTTGACTCATCTCTCAAATCATTTCCTTGGTTTCAGATCTGATTTTAGTTTTGAGGAGTGATTTGAAGGTGGTTTAAAGCTTTATGTTTCAGAAAATGGAAGAGGTTAAGGATTGTTGTTGGAGGAAGAAAAAGAATTTCGGACAATGGGTTGAGGTCTGGTAAAGAACGAGTTGAGGTATGAAGAATAATGGAGAGATGTGGGTTTATGTTTTTCTTTTTCTTTTGGGATATGGAAGGTCGAATGTGTGGTTGTGGACTCTATTATGGATGAGGGGATTTTTGTCGGATTGTTGTTGATGGTATCAATAAGGTCGAAAAAGCTCGGAGATGGGAGAGGGCAAGACTTTGGAAATGTGGTCTGAACGAGGAAAAAAGGAGAAAAATCTCGTTTCCATCTGTGAAAAGTTGAAAGTTTTGGTCTTGAATATTGGAGTTAAAGAAGGAAGTTTTTTTTAGGGTTGAGAGGTGTAGGATTTATTGAATATTGGGAGTGAAAGAGAAGGTTGACTATGAGGAGATGCTAGAAGAAAAGGTGAGGTTTCTTGAAACTCTATCTTTTTCTTTTTGTTATGGTTCTGTTCTAGGTATGAAGCAGGTTTGAGTTTGTTATTGAAGAAAAGAAGATTGAAAGGTTCAATTTTTTTATGAAAAAACTGTTTTTTTTTAGCAGGACCCGAATTATGCAGGTTCTCTCCCCTCCCTTAATGAAATGGAGGAGGTCTTATATATATTCCTTAAAGAGACGAAAGACACTCTTTAGAAAGAAACGGTGCGGATGGGAATTTGAGGTGCCCAGTACTGCTGCAGCGTTTTGAAAGGAGAGTGGTTTTGCTGATTTTTGTCGATTATTTGGAGATGGCTGTAGTGCATAACAACTTTTGATTTTGCTGGTACAAGTGTGCAAGTGTATTTCACATGTTTTCATGGTGTGTAGCGTGTTATACGATTTGAGCCATTTGCGTTTTTTTGTGTGGCCAGTGGCTGTAAGCTGGTGTACAATTTGAGATGTGGGAGGCTTTTTTCGTACAGGTTTTGCAGGTGCGTTTTGGAAAATGTTGGGATGTGTGTTTTCATGGGTTTATATGCTGTGTGAAAAGGGGAAAAATCGTACAACTTGGTTTGGGTGTGCCATGTACCAGCTTGTGGAGCTTGTGGATTTTTCTGTTTACCGTGTCTTTTTGTCTATTAAAATTAAATGGCTGAAATTGTAATCATGGGTCTACATGTGGACTAATAGTGATGTAAATGGAATTTGTGAAGTCTAATAGACTTGCTGCGAGACATGGTCTTTGGGAAATGTCATGAATTAAAGCTGCTGCAGGTTTTGTAATGCTGGTTTAGGCAGCTTATGAAACTCATGAAGGCTCTTTTCATTTATCAACACATGACACAAACATGAGGTTTATGGCCTCGCTGTTGTTACCTCACGGCGGAAATTCTGTTGCGGGGACTCATGAATTATCCACTTTTTTTACAAAATTCTTTTGTTTGTTGTAGTAATAGACACATTTTAGGTATAAATCACATTGTGATATAATATGGCCTTGTAAGAATTTGATAATACAATGTTTTTTCTTATAAATAAGATTCATATACTTGGTAAAACCTCCCTCTTGAATGGGCTTCTAATAGGCCTTTGTTAACCCCTTTTTTTTTTGCAAACTTCTTGTATAATGGTCTTCTTGGAAAATAATAAGGATAAGCTTTGAATTCATGACCCAATATATCTTTGTAGAGTTTCCTTCATAATAAAATGGGTTGTTTGTTTATACCATTCTTGAATGCAAAAGAGCTTGTAATCTAATTGAGCTTGAAGATAGGCCTCTCAGGTTTAATTCATGAATTATCCTTTTGTAGAATTATAAATAAACATAAAATGGAGCTCAACATCATTAATACACCCTCCATATTCCTTTGACCAAATCTTGAATCTTGAACAAATTAGACTATTGAACCAAAACCTTTGCATTAACCTTGAACTAAAACCTCGAACCCATTGAATCCAATAAATCAAACCCTGAAACGCTCTTGAACGAAAATGTGTCTAACCAGGCTTATACCAACACAAAAGATCCTCCAACACACGCCACATTCATTCTTAACCCATTGCTCTTCAAATGAATATTTAATTTTGTTCGGTCCATCCTCATGATCGAAACGTCACCATTTTTTTGGATTTTTTTTGTTTGAATAAAATAAGTGGGTAAATATACAGAATGGGGACTGTACAAAGGTAGGACAAATTTGGGGTATGACAGATGCCCCTATCTAATTGGCTTAAACCGAGTGAGATGAACTACTATGGAGTTCGTTCTTTTGAGGTAGAAGGCAAATAGATATGAAGAAAACCCTGAATTTGTCCAACGAAAGAAGAAATGTCTGAGAAACAATCTATCATTAATGGCTATGATAGACCCCCCCACCAAAAGGATGACGGAGCGAAGCATAAACAAACATCGCACAATCTATCATTAATGACTATGATAGACCCCCCACCAAAAGGATGACGGAGCGAAACACAAAACACAACGCATAATCTATCATTAATGACCATGATAGACCCCCTACCAAAAGGATGACGGAGCGAGACATAAATGAACACATCGCACAATCTATCATTAATGACCATGATAGACCCCCCACCAAAAGGATGACGGAGCGAAACACAAACAAAAATATCGCGCAATCTATCATTAATGAACATGATAGACCCCCCACCAAAAGGATGACAGAGCGAAAATACAAACAAAACATCGCGCAATCTGACATCGACGAAATGCCAGACCCAGCACTAAAAGGATGATGGAGCGAAAACACAATCAAAACACCGCGCAATCTGACATCGACGAAATGCCAGACCCACCACCAAAAGGATGATGGAGCGAAAACACAAACAAAACATCGCGCAATCTGACATCAACGAAATGCCAGACCCAACACCAAAAGGATGATGGAGCGAAAACACAAACAAAACATCGCACAATCTGACATCGACGAAATGCCAGACCTACCACCAAAAGGATGGTAGAGCGAAACCACAATCAAAATATATCGCACAATCTGACATCGACGAAATGCCAGACCTACCACCGAAAGGATAGTAGAGCGAAACACAAACAAAACATCGCGCAATCTGACATCGACGAAATGCCAGACCCACCACCAAAAGGATGATGGAGCGAAAACACAAACAAAATATCGCACAATCTGACATCGACGAAATGCCAGATCCACCACCAAAAGGATGATGGAGCGAAAACATAAACAAAACATCGCGCAATCTGACATCGACGAAATGCCAGACCTACCACCAAAAGGATGGTAGAGCGAAACCACAATCAAAATATATCGCACAATCTGACATCGACGAAATGCCAGACCTACCACCGAAAGGATAGTAGAGCGAAACACAAACAAAACATCGCGCAATCTGACATCGACGAAATGCCAGACCCACCACCAAAAGGATGATGGAGCGAAAACACAAACAAAATATCGCACAATCTGACATCGACGAAATGCCAGATCCACCACCAAAAGGATGATGGAGCGAAAACATAAACAAAACATCGCGCAATCTGACATCGACGAAATGCCAGACCCACCACCAAAAGGATGATGGAGCGAAAACACAAACAAAATATCGCACAATCTGACATCGACGAAATGCCAGACCCACCACCAAAAGGATGATGGAGCGAAAACATAAACAAAATATCGCACAATCTGACATCGACGAAATGCCAGACCCACCACCAAAAGGATGATGGAGCGAAAACATAAACAAAATATCGCGCAATCTGACATCGACGAAATGCTAGACCCACCACCAAAAGGATGATGGAGCGAAAACATAAAAGAAATATCGCACAATCTGACATCGACGAAATGTCAGACCCACCACCAAAAGGATGACGGAGCGAAACTCACACACACAGGTTGCTATCACCAAAAGAATGATAGAACGACACAAATTTGAAGTTTACCAACACCAAAAGGATGCAGGCTAGGTTGAACTGACGAAGTTCGACTATCACCAAAAGGATGATAGTAAGGCAATTGACAAAGGTCACGCTTGCTGGGTACAACTCAATAGGGGACCCTCAAAGAGGAAGATTGAATTGAAATGAGTCAACGGGGTACGCCCACCGTCTTGTTTGGAGATCATAATTTTGCTGAAATGATTTCATGGTTACGCTCATGAACTCTGAAGAGGATGCCCCTGACCGGGCTGAGTTTGTCTTGATGTCTTAGTTTGCTCAACAAAAGGTCGAACAACTTCATGAGGAACACTCGCGGTTTTACTGAAGATGCCCCTGCTCGGGTTGGATCTTGCACTGAACTTGTTGGATTTGCCCAACAAAAGGTTGAACAACTTTGTGGGGAAAGCCCACGGTCTTGAATGGTATGCCCCTGGCTGGGATGAATATTGATTTGCATATCTGATCAAACACAAGGTTGAAATACGTCGTGGGAGACGCCCATGGTCTTGAAAAAGATGCCCCTGACTGGGCTGAATTTTGCTTTGAATACTTTGAAATTTTGTGGGAGAAACACACAATTGCGGAAGATTTCCCCTGCCTGGGCTGGTGATTGCTTTGAAGTTCTTGAAAATCATAGGACAAACCCACAATCCTGTGGAGGATGCCCCTGACTGGGCTGATGACAGTCTTGGAAGTCCTTGAAAATTGTGGGACAAACCCACAGTCTTGCAAAAATGCCCCTGATTGGGCTGATGATTGTTTTGAAGTTTCTTCGAAGTTGATCCTGGACCTTGACTTGCATATGTGAATGCTTGATAATATGACGTTCCATAACGGAGGGAAGTGCAAGTGCAAATGCTGACACGCGGAGATGCAAGAACTGGGGAAGTATAGTATGATTGGAGTATGATGCAGGATACTTATGATGTTGAATGCGATGCGTATGATGCACATGATGTAGACAGGTAATTGGAAATACAGGTGGAGACGTCAGCGTGGTGGCCTCTGGTAGTTGCCAATGTGGATTGGACTTCGGGTGGTGGGAGGGATTGATTTCCTCGACACGCAGTTTGCTGAAGACGCCATGATTAGAGCAGAAGACGTCCTATATGCCCCATGTTTGGGTACTTGGTGATTTATCGTGAATTTCCTTCAGAGAAGGTTGCAACTTTGCTTGTTAGTCAGGACGACCTGACCTTGCCCCAGTTCGAACATGGCAATGGTCTGCCCCATATTAACCAATTCTGTCATATGGAAGTTGAACTCGGATGACTTGCCCCTGCTCGAGCTGTTGAGTGATTTGTCCCAGCCTGTGGGTTCTGAGGTAGCCTCGCTTTGTGCCAACCACTGGAAGTCAAGTTCCTCCTTGATTGTCCTTTGTTGGAATGTCTTTGGATACCTAGCACTGTTTTGCAGTTAAAATTGTACATTCACAAATGGTAATAATTAATGCAAAGTTCAATGCAAGTTCGAAAAAGCATCGTTTATTTGGAAGTGTTGTGGCAGTTAACCCAAATGTTGATTAATTGGTGTATAAGATATAGCAAGAGAAATAACACTAATGCTGATGATTAGCAATCATGCGAGGAGTCAGGTTACGCAACCGTGCGATAGTATGCTTTCAGAACAAACCTCGCCTCAATTAGGTCTTTCGAGGGCTATAACGTGGTCTGGTTCACGGTTATGAAACAAAGGTTATTAGGCTCAAAGTATGATTTGTACCCACCCATTCTTCTTAACGATCTCCATTCCTACGTTCAGTTAATTCTACACTTGTCTTGACGGTATAAACTTGATGGTTCAAGGTTTGCTCGTCGTGGCAGTCACCTTATTTTGATGGATGCCAGTGCCCCTTTGATCTGGGTGGCTATTGAACCTTTTTTGTTTTTGTTGAGGATTTCGGGGTCCTCTTTTGCTTTTGTTTTGATCCCTAACTTTTGCATGGATTGACTTTGCTTGTCAGATCCATCGGGATTGCCTTGATTTTGCCTAAGTACCCTCTAAGGTGTTTGACTTAGCAGGCTTTTGATTTTTCCTCTTTTTTTGGATTTTGTTATGACTGCCCTGTTGTGAGTCATTGGTGAACCACCGTCTTTTGGATTTCGCTTGTTGATTCAAGTGCGGGGTTGAATTAACTGAACACTACCCTGCCCCAGGTTGAGTGTAAAGGTTTGAATATCCGAAGGAAACTGCTACTTCTAGGCTCGAAGAGGTTTACTAGGGATTAACTCCTTATATCTCCAGTGTTTGGGGATTTGAAGCAATGCCTGTACATCATTGACGAGATTCGGTCTGAAAGCATACAGTTTGCAATTATGGGTATCTCGTTTTCATCATCCTCCCTCAAATCACGCTAAACAACAGTGAATAGAGTGGAGTGAATAAATGTGTCGGTGATAAGTGAAGAATATGAGTGAATACGACATAACTAATTCAAAACATGCATAAACGTTACATTAACGAAACCAAATTCGAATGACAATTGTTCAAAGCATACATCACTTAAATAAACAAAGACAAAACATAAGAAACTGTGAATAATGAAATGGCAACATGACTGCCTTCTTCGGGGAATGAACTTGACTGGAATTGATTGTTGGCACTAGTTGACTGGTGGCATCGGATTGTTGATGATATTCGGAGACTTTCCATTGAAGTTGATAGCATCTTTGTCGATCATGTCTTGAATTATGTGCTTGAAAGCCCTGCAGTCCTCAATGGTATGACATGGAGCGCCCTTATGAAACTCACAATGAGCATTTGCATCATAATCGGCAGGAATGACTGTTGGAGGAGCCAAATCTCTCGGAACAACAGCTTTCTTCTCTATCAACTGAGCAAAGATTTTGGCATATGACATTGGTAGACGATCAAAGACTCTATCTGGTCTCCATGTTCTCTGTGGACGTTGTGGGCGAGCACCTTGTCATTGCTGAGTAGCTTGCATCTGTTGTTGCTGAGGAGGATATTGATATCCTTGCTGGTTGTAGGCTTGTTGCTAAGGAGCTTGTTGCCGTGGCATCTGAGCTTGCGCTACTTGGACAGCTGGCTGATAAGGCATTGGAGCATATTGCGCAGCAGCAACATATGGATACTGATAGTAGGGAACTTGATAAGGCATAGGAGCAGGAGCTTGTTGAGAAGCTTGCCCTTTCTGCAAAAAGATGGCATTTGTTTCGCCCTCCTTCTTCTTGTATCCGTTGAAAGGCTTCTTGGCATTAGCCTGACTGCTAGAACCTCCTGGGATCTTCCCACTCTTCAGCCCTTCCTCAATCCTCTCGCCGACGATCACCAAGTCAGAGAATCCAGCAGAGACATTACCGATCAACTTCTCATAGTACTGGCCTTGTAAAGTACCCATGAAGATGTCAATCAGTTCACGGTCAATAAGAGGTGGATGCACCCTTGCAGCTAGGTCTCTCCATCGTTGTGCGTACTCCTTGAAGGATTCGTTGTCCTTCTGAGTCATACTCTGAAGCTGAGTACGATTTGGAGCAAGATCGGTGTTGTATTTGTACTGCTTGACGAATGCATCGGCTAGCTCGGCCCAAGTGCGCACACTATTACGCTCCAGCTGCATATACCATTCGAGTGATGCTCCAGACAAGCTGTCTTGGAAGCAATGGATCATGAGCTTTTCATCTCTGGCATAAGCAGCCATCTTGCGACAGTACATCTTCAGATGAATGTTTGGGCAACTGAGACCTTTATACTTTGAAAACTCGGGCACCTTAAACTTGGGAGGAATGACAACATCAGGCACCAAGCACAATTCCAGAGCACTGAAAGAATTTGAGTTATGCCCCTCCATGGTGCGGAGTTTCTCGGCTAGATCTCGGCACATCTTCATGGCTTCTGAATCCTGAACGGCAACAGGACTGACGATGGGAATAGCAGCATGATAGTTTTGAACGTCGTCATACTGATCCATCAGAGTATCTTCGATATGGGGAGCTGGGATTTGCACAGCAGTAGGCTGGGCCTGTGGGATAACTCCAACAGTAACTCCAGGCGCTGGGATTGGCTGAGAAGTGTTTCCTTCGGCTGCGTTGTTGAAGTTCAACGGCATCCCATGAGAATTCAGAATTGGGACCAAAGGGATGGCAGTAGACCCTTGTCCTTGACCATTGTTGTTGACGACAGCGGCGGCTTCACGCTGTTCTTCCTCTCTCCTGGCTGCGAGGATGGCTTCGAGGATCTGGTCGATCTTTCCTTTCATAGAATCCAATTCTTCCCTGAAGGCGACTTGCTCCTGTTGAATATGCTCCATCATTCGTCTGGTATTGGCTCTAGTTGCGTACTGGTGTCGGGGAATCATCTTGATTTACTGGAGAAGAAGGCACGGAGACATAAGATTCTGTTGAAGGACTGGAAATGCAAAATGCACAACATGTGAAATGCACTGCGAATGATATGCAAGATGCAATGCAAGATACAAGATCCAGGATCCAGGATCATAGTTCAAACAACTCCTGAAGCTGGTAACTGTAACCATAATTCCTGCTCAAAGAAAATTGACAGGTGTGACCTATACGGGAAGATCTAAACATTCTACCCATAAACCCACTTACGGGATGGTTTCTATGTTTGGTTCCCAGGATCACGGACACTAGTCGTATTAGCGTCACGCAACAGACTGGCTGTATTACGACGATAATGACGATAAGGTCTCTCCTGAGCGGGGTCCTCATGCTAGGCGCACAAGGAGCGAGTCCTTGGATACTAACATTACACGACCACCAATATCGAAACTGGTGCTAACAAAAGGTTCCCAGAATCACGGACCCTTCATTAATCAAGTCGTGCTACAGGCTAGTTGTGTTACAACAAGATCTACGAATAGGTCTCCTCTAGAGGAGCTTTCATGCTAGGCCCACAAGGAGCAAGTCCTCAGAGACTAACACTACTCGACTACCAATTCTAAACTATGTGTTCTCTCTGCTTTTACCAAAGCTCGGGTATAGAGCCTTACTCATGATGTCATCCCAAGAACCAACAGGCAACCAAGATAACAAGCGCAAATAAAATCTACAAGAGAACAAATACAAAAAGAAAACAAATAAAAAACAAACACTCCTCACAAACCAAAAGATAGGCTCGACTTTCTCTTTGCATGGAGCAAAATGCGTCCCCAGCAGAGTCGCCAGCCTGTCGCACCTCGAAAAATTCATTTCGAACATACGACCCTCGCGGGAAAGGCGCGGAAATGCGGTTCGACAGAGTCACCACCGAACTTTATTTTTCTCGAATAAACGGGAGAGGAAAATATCGAGAAAACCTCTTGAAACGAAAGGATAGGAACAGGGCTGTCGCAACCATGTTCCGGGTTCGGGAGTCGGTTACGTGAGGGGAAGGTATTAGCACCCCTCACGTCCGTCGTACTCGACGGGAACCTCTTAAGGTAAATGCGGGGAGTGTTGTTTAGGTTTACTTGTTTTCTTCTCGTTGTTAAAGGTAGAATTGATAGGTTAAAAGGTTAAAGACGCTAATGGGGAGATGGGTGGTTAGGGGATAGGGTGCTCGCCAAGGATTAGGGCCCTTGTGCCTACGTATGCTCATTCGGACGAGAATGAGAAATCAGAGCGTCGTAGTTCGACTACGGGAAAAGGTTGGGAATGTGTGGATGGAATAATGGAGGAAGATAGAAGTGTGCTCGCCAAGATTATCACAATCTTGTGTCTACGTATCTTACATTCAGACGAGAATGAAGAATCAGAGCAGTCGTAGTTCGTGGAGACGACCACGAAAATATGAGGTTGAATGGATTGGAGTTTGAGCTTGAGACGAAAGGGTGACTGACAAGCAACCCAAGAGCGCGTCTCAAGAGCTTGTCACTCAAGAATTCAAGGAATGCGAAACTCCAGGAACTCAATTCTTTCGGGAATTGACTGAATAAAGAGAAGATAAAGAGTTGGATGTTTTGAAATCGAAAGAATGAATTAATAACAACTTAAGGGCACGCCTCGAGAGTTACTCATTCGAATATTCGAAGAATGCTTGATTCTGAGAATACCCCTCTTTCGTAAGTTTAAAAAAAATGTTTGTGAAAGGATCAAATCGAAGAATGGCATGCGAGGCCAAAGGAAGTTGGTTTGGAAGTAACTCGACGACGTGTCGAGGATTTGATTGAAAATGGAACCGACTTGACGACGTGTCAAGTGTTAAGTTGTGAGAAATGATATTGGTCCCTAAGGGTGCTTCCAATATCAAAACCACGGGGATTTGTGAATGAAATGTGGGTTGCAAATGCGGACGAGCATTCGACTTAGGAGAATGTTTGAAAGTGATTGAATTCGAAAGGTTGAGTGAATAACAACTCAAAGGGCGTGCTTTGAGAATTATTCACTCGAAGACACAAGGAATGCTTGACTCCAAGTGCCTCTTTCTTTCGGGGTTTTGATAAAAAAGACGTTGAGAATATACTTGAGAAAATCAAAAGATTGAATGAACAACAACTCGAGAGCGAGTCTCGAGAGTTGCTCATTCGAAGATCCAAGAAATGCTAGATTTCAAGAATCTCCCTCTTTTAGAGTTTTTTCGAGAAAATGTTTAAAAGATAATTTGAAGCGCAAGTGACATAGTCTCGACCAAAATTATCATCTATCAATAATTTTGACCGATAATAATTTAAAAATTGTCATTGATCAAAATAAGCAAGAAATCGATAAAAATCGAAAATGAAAGAAGTTAAGAAGAAAACGGTCTCGGGTTTGTCATTACTCGTCAAAAATTTGACAAAGTTATAACTTGGGGTATCATCATCGACCGCACACAAAAAAAAGAAGAGCAAAATCGAAGCGAAATAATCTAAAATTTATTACCAAGCTCAATCAAACTAGATAAGATATATTAGGTTAAATAGTAAAGAAGTATGAAAAAAATAATTAACAATAAAATCTAACAAGACATTAAACCTTATTAATATTTTTTATGAAAAAGTATTGATTAAAATGAAAATGTAAAAAAAAACAAGGATAAAGAAAGAAAAAAAAGGGGATGAACCGAAATCCCATGCCTTTGTGAAAAGCAATTCACCATGAGAATGACATGGGCTCCACCGAGCCCATTACCTGCACGGTCCAAGAACCACGAGGGTTGAAATTTTTCATAATCATTCGTTAAACAATATCTCCTTCTCTCAACAAGATTCAAACTTCTCCATCTCAAATGCGGCCACCATAGGAGCGCGCAGAAACGTCCGACCCAGACAGAATGAGCAACGTCATAGACACACCAGTTCGTGAAACAAAAAAAACAATTCAAATCAAAGCTACCTTCTTACAATTTGTTCTTGTATCTTCTGTCTTTCATTCAACCGTTCTCAGGTAAGTACTGACACTTATTAGGTTTCACTATCTCTTCTTCTATCTTGACTCATCTCTCAAATCATTTCCTTGGTTTCATATCTGATTTTAGTTTTGAGGAGTGATTTGAAGGTGGTTCAAAGCTTTATGTTTCAGAAAATGGAAGAGGTTAAGGATTGTCGTTGGAGGAAGAAAAAGAATTTCGGACAATGGGTTGAGGTCTGGTAAAGAACGGGTTGAGGTATGAAGAATAATGGAGAGGTGTGGGTTTATGTTTTTTCTTTTTCTTTTGGGATATGGAAGGTCGAATGTGTGGTTGTGGACTCTGTTATGGATGAGGGGATTTTTGTTGGATTGTTGTTGATGGTATCAATAAGGTCGAAAAAGCTCGGAGATGGGAGAGGGCAAGACTTTGGAAATGTGGTCTGAACGAGGAAAAAAGGAGAAAAATCTCGTTTCCATCTGTGAAAAGTTGAAAGTTTTGGTCTTGAATATTGGAGTTAAAGAAGGAAGTTTTTTTTAGGGTTGAGAGGTGTAGGATTTATTGAATATTGGGAGTGAAAGAGAAGGTGGACTGTGAGGAGATGCTAGAAGAAAAGGTGAGGTTTCTTGAAACTCTATCTTTTTCTTTTTGTTATGGTTTTGTTCTAGGTATGAAGCAGGTTTGAGTTTGTTATTGAAGAAAAGAAGATTGAAAGGTTCAATTTTTTTATGAAAAAACTGTTTTTTTTTTAGCAGGACCCGAATTATGCAGGTTCTCTCCCCTCCCTTAATGAAATGGAGGAGGTCCTATATATATTCCTTAAAGAGACGAAAGACACTCTTTAGAAAGAAATGGTGCGGATGGGAATTTGAGGTGCCCAGTACTGCTGCAGCGTTTTGAAAGGAGAGTGGTTTTGCTGATTTTTGTCGATTATTTGGAGATGGCTGTAGTCCATAACAACTTTTGATTTTGCTGGTACAAGTGTGCAAGTGTATTTCACTTGTTTTCATGGTGTGTAGCGTGTTATACGATTTGAGCCATTTGCGTTTTTTTGTGTGGGCAGTGGCTGTAAGCTGGTGTACAATTTGAGATGTGGGAGGCTTTTTTCGTACAGGTTTTGCAGGTGCGTTTTTGAAAATGTTGGATGTGTGTTTTCATGGGTTTATATGCTGTGTGAAAAGGGGAAAAATCGTACAACTTGGTTTGGGTGTGCCATGTACCAGCTTGTGGAGCTTGTGGATTTTTCTGTTTACCGTGTCTTTTTGTCTATTAAAATTAAATGGATGAAATTGTAATCATGGGTCTACATGTGGACTAATAGTGATGTAAATGGAATTTGTGAAGTCTAATAGACTTGCTGCGAGACATGGTCTTTGGGAAATGTCATGAATTAAAGCTGCTGCAGGTTTTGTAATGCTGGTTTCGGCAGCTTATGAAACTCATGAAGGCTCTTTTCATTTATCAACACATGACACAAACATGAGGTTTATGGCCTCGCTGTTGTTACCTCACGGCGGAAATTCTGTTGCGGGGACTCATGAATTATCCACTTTTTTTACAAAATTCTTTTGTTTGTTGTAGTAATAGACACATTTTAGGTATAAATCACATTGTGATATAATATGGCCTTGTAAGAATTTGATAATACAATGTTTTTTCTTATAAATAAGATTCATATACTTGGTAAAACCTCCCTCTTGAATGGGCTTCTAATAGGCCTTTGTTAACCCCTTTTTTTTGCAAACTTCTTGTATAATGGTCTTCTTGGAAAATAATAAGGATAAGCTTTGAATTCATGACCCAATATATCTTTGTAGAGTTTCCTTCATAATAAAATGGGCTGTTTGTTTATACCATTCTTGAATGCAAAAGAGCTTGTAATCTAATTGAGCTTGAAGATAGGCCTCTCAGGTTTAATTCATGAATTATCCTTTTGTAGAATTATAAATAAACATAAAATGGAGCTCAACATCATTAATACACCCTCCATATTCCTTTGACCAAATCTTGAATCTTGAACAAATTAGACTATTGAACCAAAACCTTTGCATTAACCTTGAACTAAAACCTCGAACCCATTGAATCCAATAAATCAAACCCTGAAACGCTCTTGAACGAAAATGTGTCTAACCAGGCTTATACCAACACAAAAGATCCTCCAACACACGCCACATTCATTCTTAACCCATCGCTCTTCAAATGAATATTTAATTTTGTTCGGTCCATCCTCATGATCGAAACGTCACCATTTTTTTGGATTTTTTTTTGTTTGAATAAAATAAGTGGGTAAATATACAGAATGGGGACTGTACAAAGGTAGGACAAATTTGGGGTATGACAGGTATGGGCTAGCATCCTATGGAAATAACGGATCTCAGGATTATGTATTTCATTAGAGTTCATGTCATCCTGTTCAAGATGATAGTTTCCTATGATTGTTCCCCATAAATAATCTAACTCTATATCCATGTCAGCTTCATGGGCATCGGTATACACGAATGGTCCGCTAGGAAATTCTAAGAGGTCAGCTAGTGACTTACGGTTGTATGTGAAATTGATACCAAAGAGTCTGAAGCATATCAGTTCCTTGCTGGAGCCATAACCATGTTTGGGTATGTAGGTTAAGGAACTAAGGAATTCAAAAGTGAGTTCTCTAAAGGTAACAAATCGAGTCTGCAGGGCAGCGTTTTCCCATCCTAATTGGTTGTATAGGAAAAGGATGATGTCGTGGATTCCTAGTTGGTCCATGGTGGATGGATCGGGGTAAATGGTTAAGGCGATGCCTCTCTATGTCAGGGCCTGAAATCTGGCTTGCTGAGCTCGTCCTCTAAATACGGTAACCATGTAGTCAATGTTAGCCATGCTCGAGAGTTAGTCAGATAAAAAAAGGAGAAAGTAGGAAGGCTTAAAATCCTGAAGACAGTTGAAAGCAGATTTATTCAAATTAAGTTTTAGAAACAGAAGGTGGTAAAATAAAAATAAAAGGGGAAAATAACATTAAATTAAAAATTGAGAGTTAGTAAGGAAGCAGTGTAAAAGCATAGGTAAAACGAAAAAACATAAAGCAAATAAATAAATCAAGCAGAAAGAACAAGGAGAAATGGGTTGCCTCCCATTCAGCGCTGTTTTTAACGTCAAAAGCCTGACGATAGCTTAGTGATAAGCTAGTTGGGGTGTTTAGCTGGAAGCTCTAACAATTTCAGACTGCTCATGCGGTTACTGCGTTCATTCTGATTGTAGTGCTTCAAACATTGTCTGTTGACTATGAACGGCGCATTGTTTTTATCGCTGATTTCGACTGCTCCACTATGAAGGATTTTAGTTATCTCGAAAGGACATGACCATCTTGACTTTAGTTTTCTTGGGAAAAGTTTCAATCTTGAGTTAAACATGAGCACGATCTCTCCCACATTGAACTGTTTTCTGACTAACCGTTTATCGTGCCACTTTTTGGTTCTTTCCTTGTATATGCGGGCGTTTTCGTATGCGTCTAGTCGAAGCTCTTCCAAGTCATGCAGATTCAAGATTCGTTTCTCTCCTGCGGCAGCGTAGCTTAAGTTTAGCATTTTAATTGCCCAAAAGGCTTTATGCTCTAGCTCTACTGGAAGGTGGCAGGATTTTCCATAGACTAATTTAAATGGTGTGGTTCCTATTGGCGTCTTGTAAGAAGTTCTATAGGCCCATAAAGTGTCGTTTAATTTCGATGACCAATCTTTCCTGGAGGTGGCAACTGTCTTTTCTAAGATTTGCTTTATTTCTCTGTTGGAGACCTCCACTTGGCCGCTGGTCTACGGGTGATACGGTGTTACAACACGGTGTTTAACTCCATATTTCGACAGAAGTTTGTCAAAGATTCGCGCTATGAAGTGTGAACCACCATCACTGATGACGAGTCTGGGTACACCAAATCTGGGAAAAATGGTTTTCTTGAAGAGTTTGATGACTACTCGTATGTCGTTAGTTGGAGAGGCAACGACCTCAATCCATTTTGATACGTAGTCGACAGCGACGGGTATATATTTGTTTCCAAAAGAATATGGGAATGAACCCATGAAATCTATCCCCCATACGTCAAAGACTTCCACTTCCAAAATACCCTTTTGGGGAATCTTGTCCCGCCTTGAAATGTTTCCAGTGCGTTGGCACCGGCCGCACCTTAGTATAGCAGCATGGACATCTTTCTAAAGGCTGGGCCAGAATAGGCCAGATTGTAGGATTTTCGCACATGTCTTTGAGGTACTGGCATGTCCACCGTAAGGGGCGGAGTGACAATGAGAGATGACGTCTTCTGTTTCTTCCTCTGGGACATATCGACGGAATATGTTATCGACTCCTCTCTTGAAAAACAGAGGTTCGTCCCAATAATAGTGCTTTAAGTCGTGGTAGAATTTCTTCTTTTGCTGATAAGTTAAGTCCAGTGGGAGCATGCCTGTGGCTAAGTAATTTACAATATCAACATACCAAGGCAGGGTAACTTGTGCGTAGACTGCTTCCACGGCTTTTTCTAGTTCTGGTTCTTCCAAGGTTAAGTGTGGCATATCGCTTTCCAATCTAGCTATCAGGCGTTCATAAGGGAAATCGTCATTGATAGGCATTGATTCTTGTTTAATGCCTTCTATTCGGGATAAGTGATCGGCCACTACATTCTCGGTTTCTTTTTTGTCTTTGATTTCTAAGTCAAACTCTTGTAACAATAGGATCCATCATAATAATCTCGGTTTGGCATCCTTTTTGCTTATCAGGTACCTAATGGTAGCATGGTCTGTGTAGATGATTATTTTCGCTCCTACCAAGTAGGAACAAAATTTGTCAAGGGCGAACACAATTTCTAGAAGTTCCTTTTCTGTTGTGACGTAGTTCATTTGGGCAGGATCCAAAGTTCTACTGGCATAGTAGATTGCGTGAAGCTTCTTGTCCTTCCTTTGTCCTAGAACTGCACCTACAGCGTAATCACTCGCGTCGCACATGATTTCAAATGGTAGTTGCCAATCTGGTGGTTGCATGATTGGTGCAGTGATGGGAGCTATTTTTAGAGTTTCGAAAGTTTCCAAGCAGTCCTCGTCGAAGACGAATTCAGCATCTTTTATTAACAGACCTGTTAGAGGTTTTGTAATTTTCGAGAAATCTTTTATGAATCGTCGATAGAATCCGGTATGTCCTAAAAAGCTTCATATTTCTCGTATGGTTTTTGGAGGTTGAAGATCCTTTATAATTTCTATTTTTGCTTTATCAACCTCGATCCTTTTGTCAGATATGACGTGTCCTAGAACTACTCCTTGTCGGACCATGAAATGGCATTTCTCCCAATTGAGAACAAGGTTCACTTTTGCACATCTTTCGAGTACCATCTCTAAGTTTGGCAAACACCCTTCAAAACTTTGTCCACATACAGAGAAGTCATCCATAAACACTTCCATGATGTTATCTATGAAATCCGCGAAGATTGCCATCATGCATCTCTAGAAAGCTGCGGGAGCATTGCAGAGTCCAAACGGCATTCATCGATAAGCAAAAGTGCTATAAGGACAGGTGAATGTAGTCTTTTCTTGGTCATCGGGGTGAATAAGAATTTGGAAAAATCCCGAGTAACCGTCTAGATAACAAAAATATGAATGTTTGGCCAATCTCTCCAACATCTGATCTATGAAAGGTAAAGGGAAATGATCTTTCCGAGTGGCCTTATTCAGTTTTCTGTAATCGATACACATCCTGATTCCGGTTATAACTCTTTGTGTTATCGATTCACCTTTCGAGTTCTTTACCACAATGACACCTCCTTTCTTGGGTACGACGTGCACTGGGCTAACCCGTTGGCTATTGGAGATCGGATATATGATTCCTGCATCTAGTAACTTCTTCACTTCTTCTTTGACTACAGTGCTTAGGATATGATATATCCTTCTATGATGTTCTCTAGAGGTTTTGCAGTCTTCCTCTAGCATGATTCGATGCATACAGATGGAAGGACTTATACCCTTGAGGTCAGTTATACTATAGCCTAACGCAATTGGGTATTTCCTTAGGACTTCTAATAGTTTCTTGGTTTCGAACTGTCCTAAATCGGCGTTGACTATCACTGGTCTTTTGAATTCGGTATCCAAGAATTCGTACCTGAGGGTTTTAGGTAATTATTTAAGCTCTAAAGCTGGGTTCTTCGGACTTGGCATGTGATTAGGAGTTAGTGCTAAGATTTTGCTTAGACTATCATCTTTGTATGGTGCACGCCAATTATCGTCTTCATGAATTTCTGGGATTTGGATTTTCATTATTTCCGAGTATGTAGTTTCTTCCTTCTCCAGTTCTCTTATGCATTCGTCAATGACGTCTACTAAATAGCATGTGTCGTTTATGGTTGGTGCTTGTAAGAACTTGGTGAGGATGAATTCTATCTTTTCTTCTCCCACTTCGAATGTTAGCCTACCTTTCTTTACGTCTATGATAGCTCCGACTGTTGCTAGGAAGGGTCTTCCTAAGATAATCGGGGTAACAGAGTCTTCCTTAATATCCATGATTATAAAGTCGGTTGGGATGTAGAATTGACCTATGCGCACTGGAACGTTTTCCAGTATACCGACGGGATATTTGATTGATCGGTCAGCCAATTGCACGGACATTTTGGTTGGTCTTAGTTCACCCATATTCAGCTTTTTGCATATAGATAAGGGCATAACACTTATACTAGCTCCTAAGTCGCACAAAGCTTTGTCTATGACGAACTTTCCAATGACACAAGGTATGGAGAAACTACCTGGTTCTTTTAGTTTAGGAGGCATGTTATTTTGAATGATCGCGCTACACTCGGCAGTAAGTGTAACTGTTTCATTATCCTCAATTTTCCTTTTGTTAGACAAGATTTCCTTGAGAAATTTAGCGTATGAGGGCATTTGAGTGATAGCTTCTGTGAAAGGAATTGTGATATTCAGTTGCTTCAGAAGTTCTACAAATTTCTTAAACTGCACTGTAGTTTTGAAATTTATGAATCTTTGAGGATAAGGAATCGGTGGCTTATACGGCAGTGGAGGCACATACGGGTTTTCATTTTTGGCGGCCTCTTTCTCGTTATCTTCCTTCTCTTCGGTTTCAGACTCCTTTTCTGCCTGTTTATCAGTTTTCTTATGCATGGCTGAGTTTTCACTCCTAGGATCGATCGGTCTGTCTAATTCTTTTCCACTTCTTAATATGACAGTGTTTGCATGACCTTTTAGATTAGGTTCTGAATGTCCAGGAAATGTGCCAGCGGCTGCGGCTGTAGAGGCTTGTTGTTGAGCCACTTGTGATATCTGTGTTTCAAGCATTTTGTGGTGGGTGGCTAAAGCGTCTACTTTGTTGGTTAGCTGTTTAATCTGCTCGTTAGTGTGTATGTTTTGATTCAGGAATTCCTTGTTCGTTTGAGCTTGAGTAGCTATGATTTTTTCCATCATCAATTTAAGATTTGATTTTCTAGGGGAATTTGGAGCAGCTACGGCTGGTTTCTGATATCCTGGTGGAACAACAGGTGCTCGATTAGGTGCATACATGCGTTATCGCTTTTATAGGAAAAGTTTGGATGGTTTTTCCAGCCTGGGTTGTAGGTGTTCGTGTAAGGATTACCTTGGGCGTAGTTCACCTAGTCTGCAGGGATTCCTGCCAGTAACGGACATTCGGGCGCAGTGTGAGTAGTGATTCCGCACAACTCACAGTTTGGGGTTACGGCAGCTACGGTAGCAGGCGGTGTTACAGTTAAACTGTCGATCTTCTGCATCAAGGCATCTACCTTAGCGTTGAACTTTTCAAAACTGCTGATCTCGTACATCCCACCTTTTGCTGTAGGTTTCTCTGATGGAGTTCTTTCACCTCCCCATTGGCAATGGTTCTGAGACATGTTCTCGATAAGTTGATAGGCTTCATCGTAAGGCTTATCCATAAGTGCACCACCCGCGGCGGCATCTTATGTTAATCTTGTGTTGTACAGAAGCCCATTGTAGAAGGTATGAATAGTCACCCAATCTTCTAGACCGTGGTGAGGACATGCTCTCATCATATCTTTGAATCTTTCTCATGCTTCGTAGAGAGATTCGGCATCTTTCTGCCGAAATCCGTTAATTTGAGCTCTTAGCATAGCAGTTTTTCTTGGCGGAAAGTATCTCGCTAAGAAAACGTTCTTCAACTATTCCCACGTCGTAATAGAGTTGGACGGCAAGGATTGTAACCAAGCCCAAGCTCTATCTCTAAGAGAGAAAGGAAAAAGACGAAGTCTTATTGCGTCTGGAGTTACGCCATTCGCCTTCACTGTATCTGTGTATTGCACAAACTTCGTTAAATGTTCATTCGGATCTTCGGTTGCATTTCCTGAGAATTGATGTTGTTGTACAACTGACAATAATGATGGTTTTAGTTCAAAATCATTCCGATTGATAGCAGGGGCAGCAATGCTACTATGAGGCTCTAGCTGAGATGGGGTAGCGTAATCCTTCAGGGGTCTGTTCTGAGGTCCTTCAGCCATTTTTTATTCTTCTTCAGATTTAGGAGTGTGAGCGAGAAGTTGGGGATTATTACGTCTTCGTTGATGTTCTACGAATCGTCTTCCTAACTGTAGGTAATGCTCAAGTTCGGCGATTGTTGGTAGCAAATTTTCGCTTTGTGAGCGAGTAATTGGCATGCAATCGATGAACAAGTAAAAGGGAAATAAAATAGTTAACCTAGTCTATACTACGTAACAGAGGTTTACACTATTCACTAAACGGGTCCTTGGCAACGACGCCAAAAACTTGATCACGACTTTCTGAGTCTATCTGAACTAACTGCAAGTGCACAGTCTATCGCGTAGTAATAAAGATATCGATCCCACAAGGACTCGTAATCAATCTAGTGCTATCGAGTATTACTATGTTTAGCTAAGTCGGAAAGGGTTTTTTAATAAGTAAGTGCGGAATTAAATACTAATTTAAAGGAAGGTAATAAGGCTTTTTAAAATAATGACAAGAGAAATCGGTATGCAATACTTTAGTTTTCGGGAATTTGATATGTTACCGGTGCGGTTTAATATTTGCAAAATAGTTTTCAGGAGAAAATAATTGTTTAAAGACTTTCGTCTCACGTTGGTTGTTGACGCAAATCACAACTCTAAGGCGGAATGTATGCTTTCGCTATCCCATTCGGGGTTAAAATTTCTTTTTTAAAACTATTAAGTTCTGATTCCTTTTAAAGCGCTTTCGCTGTATTTAAAATGAATGCCTAGTTTTTACTATCTGGTTTGAACCCCAACTTTCGCGTGCAGGTTCGTACCTTAATGAATTTCCCACTGTCATGGCAAAACTACTGTAAAATAATTTCTCGCTGTCGCGACGAAGGTTTATTTACAAAATTTAATTAAAAACTACGGCCAGAAACATGTTTTGAAAGGCAGAGAAAAAGCACCAGATGTTATCGAATCCTTTCCTACTAATTTATTACATACCGATTAATGCAGTTTAGCTAGACATTGGATTTAGAACTTGCATAATTAAACAATGGCAGAGTAATAAGTAAACATGCATTATAACAGTAATGGAAAATCAATTAATAATAAAAACCTGTAAATAATTCAGCTCTTGATCCTTGAGTAGTCCTCCACAATGTCGGGACTGCAAATTGAAGAAAAAAAGCTTCGTCATTTAGATCTTCAGGCTCGTTTGAGGGATGTGTATGATGATACGATGCTTGATGGAGTGAAGCCAACCCATGACACTTTTCATTCCCTTATTGTTGGAACCATGAGAGGCTCTAGAATGCATGATGCTTTCTTCTTAAAGGACCAAATGAAAACCACGGGTTTGGCTCCTGATGTTACCTTTTACAACTTTCTAATTTTAAGTTGTGGGAAATGCAAGAACTTTGATCAGGCTATTGAGATTTTGGAGGAGATGAAATCCGTGGAAATAAATCCAAATGTACAAACCTACATCTACTTGTTACACGCTTGTGCAGCACAACGGTGCATAGACCGAGTGTATGCAATTGTTTGTGATATGACTGCAACTGGTCTCAGATTAAACAAGTTCTGTTATGTCGAGCTTATAGTTGCACACAAGAACAAAACACTTTTTACGGATGACTTTGAATCAAAAGTTACAGAGTTTGTGGAGAGGTCGAAGATATGGTCTTCAGTAGAAATCGGCAGTGCCAATGTTGAGAATGTGATGGTGGGTGCTACTGATGAGGAGGTATATAACTTACCAATTGCAGAATACGTTCATAGGCATGGAGGATTCTTGAATAGGTCATTTACAGCATATCATACTGCATTCAATGCTGCTGCAGACTTCAAGAATGTCAAGTTGACGGATACACTTCTTGAAA
Organism: Lathyrus sativus; assembly: GCA_963859935.3. Classification (NCBI taxonomy): domain Eukaryota; kingdom Viridiplantae; phylum Streptophyta; class Magnoliopsida; order Fabales; family Fabaceae; genus Lathyrus; species Lathyrus sativus. The sequence goes on from OZ012740.1 coordinate 669,982,053, forward strand.
TGCTGAGCAAGGAGAAGAAAACTCCTGATATCTATATTGTCATGCAAGTAATTAGGTGCTATTGTTATGCTGGAGAAATTGACAGTGGTCTTCAATATTTTGAAGAATTTATAAATTTAGGAAGTAAGATAATAGCTGCCAAAAATCAACAGGAAGTGAAAAAGGCAGCAAAAGCAACTGCCGGTGCTACACGGTTGCAGGGTCTTTTCGAAGAAGAAGTCAGAGCTGCTGATGCTTGTGCAGGAGAGGAAGTGATGATTAAGAATCGTTTTCTGGAGATGAATGCTCCTAGAGAAAGTTCATTTGTTAACAAGTATCACAACCTGCAAATGCTAACTTAGTGGCTCCAGCTACTCCTCAATCTGCTATTGCACCAGTGCCAGATTTACTTGGTGATTTGATGGGCATGGGTAATAGTTCCATTGTTCCTGTTGATCAGCCAACTCACTCTGCAGGAGGCCCGAATCAGGATAAATATGCGGTAAATATGGTGGTAGAACAAAACAGAGAAAATCAGTTAAAAAAATTCATAGCAAGGAAAATTTAACGAGAAAAAATTTAGAAGGGCATTCCATCATTGACTCTCATAACTAACTTTCACAACAGAATTCATAACAACTTCATAACTAACTTTTGATTCCATAACTAACTTGCAACGCAAATTCCTATTCTAACCTCAAAGATCCAATGCTATAAATTAAACTCTCCTCACCAATTCATAAAAGGACGTCCATTCTTCATATTTTTCCCAGTTTATTCTCTCTGATTTCACTCTTCTTCATTCTCTCTCTTTCACATTCTCCCCAAACTCACACTCACAAAGCTCTCCCTCTAACTCCATTGGAGCTTTACATTGAAGCTCCTATTAGAGTGAGCTAAGACTCCATTGATCTTTCCGCTACCGACATCACTCCCAAGCAACTGGAACGACCAACTTATACCACAAAAGAAATCACCTCGAAGAAGAATAAGAGAAGAAGAAGGTAGTAGAAGAAGCATATTCAAGAACTACCTGAGGTTAAATTCCCGCACCGCTGGTGACTCTCTCTCTCTCTCTCTCTCTCTCTCTCTCTCTCTCTCTCTCTCTCTCTCTCTCTCTCAAGCTGAAGCTTCCGTCATGTAGATTTTGGATCGAGGAGTAGAAGCCCTCAGGTGAGAGGCTTCAATTCCTCATGAGCTGCGTTTAATTTTGATTGGTGTAGTTAGGGTTCTTGTAGTTGTCTGCTCCAGTTTGAGGTGTAGAATGAGAATCTGGTTGAATTGATGATGGATTTGAATAGAGTAGATGGAGGCGAGTAGAATAAGATAGGTTAGGTGTGGTCTCATGCTCCGCCTCCGCAGACGGTGAGCTCCGGCACGGCGGATCCATTGTAGATTCCGGCGATGAATTTCCAAACGTGATAGAGAGCATACACGTGAACAATCAGTAACGTGTGTTTTTCATTTGTATAAGCTGAACTCTATGCTTTCATGTGAATTGGGCCAAGGTCATTTGCAACTGTTTGCACCCCTACATCATGTTCCAATCTCCATGTTTAGTCATTGGGCTCAAATTCTAAGGCCCTAGGCAAATTGCCATTTTACTGACCTTGTTTTTCTTTATCACCTCCCTCTATTTTTTTTGTAGTTAAAGTTGATTAGCTTAGGTGTGGATTAAAACCTTTGCTAATTGTGATTGTGTTTTTTAATTTCTTAATTGATTTTTTTTTAATTGGATATTAGTGTAACTTTAGTTGATGCTGAAATTTCTTGATTGAATCTTGTGAATTTCCTTATCATTTTTTCCATGATTTTGATACACATTTTGATTAATCTTGATTCATGCCTTGTGATTGATATTTTGACATGAGTTTCTCATTGTATTTGAATCTTGTTTCATGTGTGATTTTTTCTTGATGATTGAGGTGCTTTATGTTTACTTGTTGATTACTTTGCATTTCTCTTTTGTTTTGCATCCTTTTGCATGGCTTAAGGAGGTTGAGATGTGCTTGTGGTGGTGGCTGCCCCACACTATTTTCCTCCCTCTTTTCTTTATGTTGTATTTCATGTTTGCATCCATTTCTTCCTCCTCATTTTTGATTGATTTTGTTAGTTCCATGATTCTATGATATAGAATTGTCCATGGTTATATGATTGGCTATATGTTCGTAAAACATGATCCTGCACTGATGTTAAGCAGGATGTTATAACATCTCGATCTGCTGGGGTGACAGAACTGTTCTGGAGTGTTTTAATGTGAATGTCATGACATTCATCTGCTGTCATGATAGAACTACTGTTGTCATGTGTTTTTAATCACAATGTCATGACATCGCTATTTGGTGCAGCAGGAGCTAGCAGGAGCAGATGACAGAATTGTTGTCATGTGTTTTAAACAGGATGTCATTACCAATGTCATGGCATCGTTGTCTGGTGCAGCAAGAGCTGATGACAGAACTGATGTCATGGATGTCATACTGAATGTCATGACATCGCTGTCTGGTACAACATGTGTTACTGTTTTATCACTTGACAGAAGTGGTTTGGTTTGATGAGATCCTGCTGGATATACCTCATCAGTATGTGCAGGCCAAAGAGATTCATTAGGAAAAAAATGCAGATTTAATTGGTGTTCATAAAAAGGATCTTTGAGACTTTTTAGGAAACTATAATATGCTTGTTTCTACTGTTGTGAAGAAGATTCTGCAGAAGTGTTCAACAGGGGGAGTCTGGTCAGCTAAGAGTAAGTGAAGCTGAATTTCATGACTGAATGTTATGACATTGATCGTATGACATCAGGTGTGTAGGGTTTTTTTTCCTGTTATGATACCTGATATATCTCAGGCTAGATTTCAGGAAACCTATTATGGCTCCTTAGTTATCTCAGGCGAGATTCTAGTCAGGGATGGACATAACATGAAGCAGCAGTGACCTAATTTGATAGCACCTTGAATTATGGAAAGTGGTTTAACTTGGTTAAACCTAAAGTTTGTTACTTGTGACCAGCCCAAGCCCAGTCTGAATTACTATTTAAGGAGGAGCAGAAGCAGAGGAAATCAAGCACTCACATTAAGAACAATTGAGTGTAAAATAAAGGTCTAGGGTTGAGAGTCCCTTGTGTGTGTCTGTGTAAGTCGCACTTTGTATCTTTTGATACATTGTGGTAGACATATTTGTGAGTGAAGAGTTTTGATCTTCATGTGTGTATTTGTGAGTGAAGAACTTTGTTCTTCACGTGTGTCTAGGAATCTTAGGATTCCTTGTGTGCCAAGCAATTGTATGCTGTAGAATTGCTTTGGTTATTATGTATGAACAGGTATGTTCATTATGTCACTCAAAGCTGTGAAGTAAGAGTGTGTGTCACTTGATCAAAGTTGTGAAGCAAGATCAAGGTGTGTTTGAAGAAGTTTCTTCATATTATAATTGTGTTTTGGTTTATATCACTGAGGTGGTTGAGGGGGGGTGACTGGGAAACTCTGGTCTAGTGGTCTCTAGGCTGAAGTGTCATTGGGTAGGTCTTAAGTGAAGAGTGCAAACGGGTTGTTTGACTCTGAATTAATTCTACTAATAGTGAATTTACTCCCTGGCTTGGTAGCCCCCAGATGTAGGTGAGGTTGCACCGAACTGGGTAAACAATTCATTGTGTTATTTATCTTTCAGCATTTACAATTCTGCACAATTTAAATGGTTAGATAAATAGTTCTGTCAGTTTGCAGATGTCACAACAGAGGTCATGACATTGGTACAATTTAAAGAAATTTAAATTGGTCATGGTTTGTCCGCGTCCTTGTTGAGTAGAGATCAATGTTCTTAGGACATCTGAAATCTGCATACCAGAATTTCAGATTTATCTTATGTTTACTTGGTTTCTTTTGCCATGATCCCTTAGGATTCCTAGTCCCTCGGGAGTAGGAGAGACATTAAGTGTTCAATCCAAGCATGATAAAATTAAGATAGTCTTTCCCTTAAACTCAATCATAGGAGCACATTGCATGATAACATTAGGTTGAGTTTAGTCTCCCTTTTAGAGTTATGTCTTATCTTCTCATCTCAAAACTTCTCCAAAACATGTAATAAAGGATAATGAGTGTTGTACGCTACGAGCCTTAAGCATTTGGGAAATGATGATTGGGGGGCCTCCTCTCAATTGTCTAGAGTGTTTAGCGTATGCCCTTTGGGCGATATGGAATGCATTCGCTCCTAAGTCATAGTCTTTAGTACAACATGAATTTAAAACACAATTCAATCCACTTCTTCTTCTCAAAAGACTCAAAAACAAACATCAAAATTTTTTATCCTTAGGGATTAATTGACAACCATTTTCAGAAAGAGTGTGTTAACCCTTGGTTCTACTACAAACAGGTAACGCCTAAGTCTCCAATGGTCGAGCAGCACACACCTAACTGCTAGAACTAAGGTTTAACCCTACTCGGGTAAAACACTTGAACCAATCTGAGGTCGTGTCAGCCTGAACTACATTTGCTCTGATTTCTCGTACCAGACAAGGATACGTAGGCACAAGACAACGATGTCTTGGTGAGCAACCTTCCCCACCTTCACCCGTAGTTTTCCGAACTACGTTGACTCTGACTTTCCCATTGCACGAGGGAGTACATAGGCATAGAGCGGCGATGCTCTATCAAGTCTCTTTTCTTTTCTTTTGTCCTGTGAGCCTGTAGCTTAGATAGATTAACACCCTTTAGATAGATAACTAGCATGGATCTCGTAGAGTACGACGAACGTGAGGGGTGATCATACCTTCCCCTTGCGTAACCGACTCCCGAACCCAAGATTTGGTTACGATGACCATGTCTTCTCCCTTTTTCGTAGGTTTTCTCTGATCGTTTCCTTTCCCTCTCTTTGGGATAAATAACAAACGGTGGTGACTCTTCTGTCTTTGTCGGCCCCTCTTCGCAGCGATGCGACAGCTGGCGACTCTGCTGGGGACATTTCCCAATCCCCTATACGAGTCAATCCTAGCGCTTGTGTGTTTATCTTTGGGCGTGTATATGTGTTGTACTTTATTTGTATTCGCATTTTACTTTCCAGGATTGTTATATATCATTATTGTTGTGCTACTGAGTGTGAATGTTCCGCTGTGAGATAAGCCAAAACCTAGGCTTGAGAATAACCATAGCATTAGAGTGGAGAGTAGTGATGGACCTGTATGTTTGGCATGCACTAGTCCTCACAAAATTCGCATTCAGACGAGGTTTTCATTGAAGACATCTCATCCTGCTGGTCAGGACCGGGATGTTGGATCTGAAAACTGTCGACTCTGGAGACCGATCACTAGGGAGTCGGCTAAGTGAGGCCGCTTCGTTAGACTATGATGCCAAACCAGAAATGGTGGATGTATCATCGTTTCTCAAAAGTCCGTGACGCTGATGACCGCATAGGATGCCATATCTTATCAGAGATAGGTTCATACCTGTGAATGGGGAGGGTTATGCAGGAAACTTTGACCTTTAACCTACCCGGTTTTCTCGTCAGTGTGAACCTATGATACAGTGGTTCCTTATATCAGTGTTGTGTTATGTTCTCGCCAAAGTGAAGCGCTGGTTCTTCTCAGTCAACAGCATAACAATATTGATCCTCTGTTGCATTTGCATTTTCATTTGCATATTAACATTGACATGTATTTATGTTGCAGGTGTATATTTTTCTCTCGATTCTAGTGAGTTATTCCACTTCTGACATGCAGCCTAGCTTGAAGAAAACTGTTGTGTATAAGTTCCTTACTCCTGATATAGGATCTCTGCTCAGTTTGATCTCTGTTGATGATCATACTGTAATGGAAGATTTCAAGAAGTCATATGGGAAGCTCTTGAGTTGTGTTTGCAAAGCCTCAACATATGAGTTGGGAGGTCTCCACACTTTGCTTCAGTTCTATGATCCCCAGTTATGGTGTTTCACTTTCCCGGGTTATGTGCTACTCCCTACTTTGGAGGAGTTCTCTATGCTGCTTGGAGTTTCTATCTTGGACCAGATGCCTTTTTATCATACTGATGATGAGCCCGATTTGACTAAGCTTGCTAATTCACTTCATTTGGATGCTTCTGGGCTAAAAGGGAAGTTGGTTAGGAGAAATGGAATGCCTGGGTTTCCATTGTCTTTCTTGGTTGGTAAGGCTCAACAGTTTGCAAAGGATGGTTGCTGGATTGTCTTTAATGCCATCTTGGCTCTGTGCATATATGGTATAATGTTGTTTCCAAATATTCCAGACTTTGTGGATTTGGATGCTTTCCACATTTTTGCTTTGGGAAATCTTGTGCCTACACTTCTGGGGGATGTATATCATTCTATGCATTATAAGAATGAGAATCGGAGGGGAAAAAATGTGTCTTGTTGTGTACCTCTTTTATACAGATGGTTTGTGAGTCACATTCCCAAGTCCGGTCCTTTTGTTGATACTGCAGGTACCTCAGAGTGGTCAGAGAGACTGATGGGCTTGACTTCTGAGAACATCATATGGTTTGATAGGGATCAGTTAGATACAGAGATTGTTTACAGTTGCGGTGATTTTCCTAACGTCCCGTTGATTGGAAGGAAAGGAGGCATTAACTACAACCCATCTCTTGCAGTGAGGCAGTTTGGGTATGCTCTGAGGGAACCTCCTAAGGAAGAGAAAATACAGGAATCTCTATATTTCACTGGCTTGCTGGAGAATGAGACCTTGACTAGAGTTGAGGAAGCCTGGAACGGAATTTATCGTAGAGGGAAAGCTTCTTTGGGTAAGAGCAACAGTAGAGCTTATGATCCTTATGTGACTTGGATTCAGGAGAGAGCCGAGAGATTGTTGATGCCTTTTCCACCTTGTGAGCCTCTATATCCTTTAATGATCGAGGAGCCGACCACTGTTGATATTCAGAGATATAATCAGCTATGGTCCGAGAAGTAGAATTTGCGCAAGGCAAACGAGGAATTAGAGAAAGAGATTATTCAGCTCTGAAGCGAGAAGATTGAAGCTACTTATTCGTGCTCGAGAGTGTTTGGGCTTAGACCTAAAGAGCGTCAGTGATGTTCTTAGTTCCAAGAAGAAAGAGCTGGACAAAGCATATTTGGAGATCTCAAAATTTAATGCATAGTGGAACGCCATCTTAACAAACAACAAAGAGCGAGAAGACGGATTGCAACAACAGATTGCTAAGTTGAAAGCCCAACTCCAGGTGAAGAATAAGAAGTAAATCCCAAAGCATAACACTGCTCACACAAAAATGGAAGTTTGAAGATCTTTTTCCAAAACCACCCAAGAACATTCGACAAACTAATTAATTCACAATTGAAAGCATGTTTCTTTTCGGAACCACACCCGACATCATCAACAATATTCAATGGGAGGTTTAGTTCTGTCAAGTATAAAAAGGGGGGATATACGGACACACTCATGTTCAAAGATAAACTAAGAAAAAAAGAGAATTAGAGGAAAGGGTTTTAGACTCATCTCTAAGAAGCACCACCACCACTGAACCACTGCTTACGTTGGAGCTCTCAGAAATCCGTCAGCATCTACCTTCAGACGACGCCGAAGACAACTCGTCGACACCTTGCCATTACCGGGAAATCTCCAATCTTGGTACGGTCTTCCAAATCCTCGCGATTACTCTGTGAGCTTCAATTTATTATTGTTGAAACCTCCATGGTTGTGTGACAATTGAGTTTTCTTAGTGAAGAACATTAGGTTTTGTCACAGATTTTGGGAACTAGGGTGAAAGTGTGGTGAGTGCGTGTCGTGCAGCGAGAAAGAGATGAAATTAAAGTTGGTGTTGTGATTTTTGTCGACTCCATACGCGGCTAGGTTAGAGGAGATGGTGAACAAGGAGAATGGCAGCTTCAAGAGAAAAAGAATAAGGGGTAAGAGAGAGACAAGGGAGATTTAGGGTTTCTGACCCTCTTTGTTCTTCCTTTTGTGTTGAGTGGGTGGGTCGGGTCCGGTGAGTTTGACCACCACCGGCCCAACGTGTTTTTTTTTTGCTTTTTCTTTTAATTTTGTTTTCTTGTCTTCTTTTTTTAGAATCTGGGCTTGGCCCAGCAGCAAAATAAACAAAAAAACAAAAAAAAAACAATAATAATAGTAAATAAATAAAATGAGTAAAATGAATAGATAAAAAGGTTTTCAAGAAAAATATTTTAGTTTTAATTTAATTAATTTAATTTAAACTTTCATTAATTTCATAAGTTAATTTTAGCAATTAAAAAATAATAATAAAAACAATTTAAAAATATTTAGATTTTCTAGTCTTTTCTTTTATTTATTTATTTTTTGACATAAGTCTATTTTAGATAATGTTATAAATTTTTAACTTATTTAGTGTTTTACTAAATCATGTGAACTTTAGAAATCTAAATCAATTAATCTTTTTTCAAATCTTGTTCAATTTTAGCAACGCTTTCGATTTATTATTCAATTTTGATTTGCTTTGTTCCCTTAAGATATTCTGGGTCCAATTTCAGTTCTCGTTTATTTGTTTTGTGATAGACTTCCGACTAATTTTCTTGCACAAGCACTTCACATTCCAGAGGAAGGAACCCTCTTGTTGACAACTACGTCAGTCCCTTAACTTTAGACCTCTACCCTTATCCTAGCCTTAGGATAGAAGTCACCGCACTCCACTTAGCGTCCTGCCATGAATATCCTCTTTTACAATTTATCCTAGCCTTAGGATCTGAGTCGTTGTACTCACACTTAGCATTCTACCTTGGACATACTCTTTTACATTTCTTATCCTAGAATTAGGATCGGATCTCCGTACTCCACGTAAGTTCTCGTCGTGGATACTTATCCTTTTTCAACTTAACATCTCAATTTAGATTCGGAGTCGCTGTACTCCACATAAGTACTTCGCTATGAAGACTTACTTCCCCCTAGAACCTTGACCACAGTCAAGAAGTTCCTCACCCTCTTTGAGGGAAACTACGAATACTCTTATTCCACTCCCGTCAGAATACATAGGTACAAGATGCAATTTCTTGGCGAGTATACTTAGGACTAACCCCTTAGGTCTCCCTTCAACCCTTTAGCAGACAACAAATACCAAATAACACAATATTAAACAAGAGGTTCTTGTAGAGTACTACAGATGCTTAGGATGCTATCACCTTCCCTAGGTATAACCAACCCCCGAACCCTATATCTCCCTGCATTGTGTTTACGATGAAAATTAGGTTTTTCTTTCTTTAACCTTTCCTTCGGATAAATCAAAGACCGGTTGTGAATTCAAGATTTATGATTCAAATTAATCAATAATTTGATATCCTATTCTCACCGCAACACACAGGGTTCCTTTATACGGTCAAGGAAGGCAAGATAGTCGTCCCCGAGTTCCTCCTGTTCGGTGAAGGTGGCGAAGGGCAGGGGCAGGTGACCCAAGAGGAGACCCAGCAAGAGAAGCAGTGAATCTTACCTAGTTTATGCTTTGGCATGTGTGCCATTTGATTAACTTGTAATTTTTTTGTAATTTTATTTTATGGGGCTTGGCCCTGTTTTATTGTATCACGCACAGTTGCGACCCTTCATCGACATGTTAAGTCAATATGTATTAGTATGTTCATTTATATCTTGTCTAATATTCTCTAAGTGTCTTGCACCGTCCAACGTGGTCGTAAGAGGCACTTAGTAATTTGTTATTTTCTGGGTATGCTCGATGAATGATGTTCGATAGTGCGGGGAACTGGTCGAAAGGCCTGGGTTGTTTCTAAGAAAGGTGGAGCTCAGGCCATGATCGTGGCTTGAGTTCGCAGCGTGAACTTCTCATTGCGAGCTGGGAGTTCTGCCGTTCATGGTACTTTGACGACGGGGGGGGGGGGGGGGGGGGGGGGGGGGGGGCTCGGTTGAGTAATCGCCGTCAAGCATACGTTGAGTCTCTTAAACTGAACCTTGCTTAGATCCGTGTTAGTGGCGCAGCGCTTGTACCTTAGCTGTAATATTGTTTCAACTTTTCGGCGTCCCATGGTGGAGCTAATTTTTCCTCGGTAAGGTATTCTAGATAGTAGGCCTCGTTCTCCGTTTTTGCTCTAACGCGGTAGGGTCCTTCCCAGTTTGCGACGAGCTTGCCCACACGGGAATCGTTGTTGGCAGAATTTTATTTTCTCATTTCTTCTTGGACCATGGAAACTCTTGGTCATTTTCACTCTTTTGAAGAGGTGTTTAGAGGCATTTATATACCTCTTAATCTCAGACTTTGAGATTAACCTTCTTGCAAAATTCAAATTTTATTTTCATCTCTCAATTTCCAAATTTTCACAAGTGTAAAAAATTCTTCATTTTCAAGAGTGAAACTATTATACTTCACATTTCATTATTTCATCATAGTTTCATTCCTCTATCTTTGAACACTTGTATTTGATATATAAGAGATGATATCTCAAGAAGAAGATCAGTCGCAAGCATACGTTGAGTCTCTTAAACTGAACCTTGCTTAGATCCGTGTTAGTGGCGCAGCGCTTGTACCTTAGCTGTAATATTGTTTCAGCTATTCAGCGTCCCATGGTTGAGTAATCGCCGTCAAGCATACGTTGAGTCTCTTAAACTGAACCTTGCTTAGATCCGTGTTAGTGGCGCAGCGCTTGTACCTTAGCTGTAATATTGTTTCAACTTTTCGGCGTCCCATGGTGGAGCTAATTTTTCCTCGGTAAGGTATTCTAGATAGTAGGCCTCGTTCTCCGTTTTTGCTCTAACGCGGTAGGGTCCTTCCCAGTTTGCGACGAGCTTGCCCACACGGGAATCGTTGTTGGCAGAATTTTATTTTCTCATTTCTTCTTGGACCATGGAAACTCTTGGTCATTTTCACTCTTTTGAAGAGGTGTTTAGAGGCATTTATATACCTCTTAATCTCAGACTTTGAGATTAACCTTCTTGCAAAATTCAAATTTTATTTTCATCTCTCAATTTCCAAATTTTCACAAGTGTAAAAAATTCTTCATTTTCAAGAGTGAAACTATTATACTTCACATTTCATTATTTCATCATAGTTTCATTCCTCTATCTTTGAACACTTGTATTTGATATACAAGAGATGATATCTCAAGAAGAAGATCAGTCGCAAGCATACGTTGAGTCTCTTAAACTGAACCTTGCTTAGATCCGTGTTAGTGGCGCAGCGCTTGTACCTTAGCTGTAATATTGTTTCAGCTATTCAGCGTCCCATGGTGGAGCTAATTTTTCCTCGGTAAGGTATTCTAGATAGTAGGCCTCGTTCTCCGTTTTTGCTCTAACGCGGTAGGGTCCTTCCCAGTTTGCGACGAGCTTGCCCACACGGGAATCGTTGTTGGCAGAATTTTATTTTCTCATTTCTTCTTGGACCATGGAAACTCTTGGTCATTTTCACTCTTTTGAAGAGGTGTTTAGAGGCATTTATATACCTCTTAATCTCAGACTTTGAGATTAACCTTCTTGCAAAATTCAAATTTTATTTTCATCTCTCAATTTCCAAATTTTCACAAGTGTAAAAAATTCTTCATTTTCAAGAGTGAAACTATTATACTTCACATTTCATTATTTCATCATAGTTTCATTCCTCTATCTTTGAACACTTGTATTTGATATATAAGAGATGATATCTCAAGAAGAAGATCAGTCGCAAGCATACGTTGAGTCTCTTAAACTGAACCTTGCTTAGATCCGTGTTAGTGGCGCAGCGCTTGTACCTTAGCTGTAATATTGTTTCAGCTATTCGGCGTCCCATGGTGGAGCTAATTTTTCCTCGGTAAGGTATTCTAGATAGTAGGCCTCGTTCTCCGTTTTTGCTCTAACGCGGTAGGGTCCTTCCCAGTTTGCGACGAGCTTGCCCACACGGGAATCGTTGTTGGCAGAATTTTATTTTCTCATTTCTTCTTGGACCATGGAAACTCTTGGTCATTTTCACTCTTTTGAAGAGGTGTTTAGAGGCATTTATATACCTCTTAATCTCAGACTTTGAGATTAACCTTCTTGCAAAATTCAAATTTTATTTTCATCTCTCAATTTCCAAATTTTCACAAGTGTAAAAAATTCTTCATTTTCAAGAGTGAAACTATTATACTTCACATTTCATTATTTCATCATAGTTTCATTCCTCTATCTTTGAACACTTGTATTTGATATATAAGAGATGATATCTCAAGAAGAAGATCAGTCGCAAGCATACGTTGAGTCTCTTAAACTGAACCTTGCTTAGATCCGTGTTAGTGGCGCAGCGCTTGTACCTTAGCTGTAATATTGTTTCAGCTTTTCGGCCTCCCATGGTGGAGCTAATTTTTCCTCGGTAAGGTATTCTAGATAGTAGGCCTCGTTCTCCGTTTTTGCTCTAACGCGGTAGGGTCCTTCCCAGTTTGCGACGAGCTTGCCCACACGGGAATCGTTGTTGGCAGAATTTTATTTTCTCATTTCTTCTTGGACCATGGAAACTCTTGGTCATTTTCACTCTTTTGAAGAGGTGTTTAGAGGCATTTATATACCTCTTAATCTCAGACTTTGAGATTAACCTTCTTGCAAAATTCAAATTTTATTTTCATCTCTCAATTTCCAAATTTTCACAAGTGTAAAAAATTCTTCATTTTCAAGAGTGAAACTATTATACTTCACATTTCATTATTTCATCATAGTTTCATTCCTCTATCTTTGAACACTTGTATTTGATATATAAGAGATGATATCTCAAGAAGAAGATCAGTCGCAAGCATACGTTGAGTCTCTTAAACTGAACCTTGCTTAGATCCGTGTTAGTGGCGCAGCGCTTGTACCTTAGCTGTAATATTGTTTCAGCTTTTCGGCCTCCCATGGTGGAGCTAATTTTTCCTCGGTAAGGTATTCTAGATAGTAGGCCTCGTTCTCCGTTTTTGCTCTAACGCGGTAGGGTCCTTCCCAGTTTGCGACGAGCTTGCCCACACGGGAATCGTTGTTGGCAGAATTTTATTTTCTCATTTCTTCTTGGACCATGGAAACTCTTGGTCATTTTCACTCTTTTGAAGAGGTGTTTAGAGGCATTTATATACCTCTTAATCTCAGACTTTGAGATTAACCTTCTTGCAAAATTCAAATTTTATTTTCATCTCTCAATTTCCAAATTTTCACAAGTGTAAAAAATTCTTCATTTTCAAGAGTGAAACTATTATACTTCACATTTCATTATTTCATCATAGTTTCATTCCTCTATCTTTGAACACTTGTATTTGATATATAAGAGATGATATCTCAAGAAGAAGATCAGTCGCAAGATTGATAGGTTAAGACTACTGCAACTTACTCAAATCATAATTTATTTGCTCTTTGATTACATTTTAATTTTCCAGGATTGTTGGAAATAAGTTTGTAAGGTTGTAACCTTATTGTCCAGGATTGTTGGAAGCAAGAGGTCCATTTTGAGAGGATTGTTCTCATTGTACTTAGTGAAAAATCCAAGAGGATTGTTCTTGGTGTTTGATTAGTTAGAGTCTGTATAGAAAGAATAGGTAGAAGTCTTGTCTTAGGATCTAACAATATTGAAAAATCTCTTTCGTCTTGAAAGAGGACTTGAGTACTCTCGGACTGTGAGGGGAACCATAATATATCTTTGTGTTCTTTACTTTTCGCATCTATTTTTCATCATAATTATTGTCATATCATTTATGAAAAATAGCAACACCAGTGCTAACGCTTCAAATTGAGAAAAGTACAATAAATCTAATTCACGCTCTTCTTAGAGACTGCGTATAAACCAACAATTGTTCAATATGTTCAGTTTCATTCGTTATGTTTTATTTCGTGTTTGTAACTTATTCGTAAACATGTTGTGTTTTGCTTTATGTTCTTGAAGTTTTCCGAACAAGGAAGCGGACATCATGGTAGAAAGACTCTTCTTTTCTGATATCACTGTCACCTTTGGTTGCCATTCCCTGGTTAAAGACCTAAGAACTTTAAGATTTAATTCATCATTAGTAAAAGTCTTACCGAGAGCAATCAGGTGATTAGTTAAGTGAACAAATCTCTTTTGCAGATCAAGGATTTATTCTCTGGGCTGCATTCTGAACATTTTATATTCTTGACTCAAGGTAGTCAATCTTAACCTTTTAACTTCAGGAGTTCCTTTATGAGTTTCCACTAAAGTATCCCAAATTTCTTTTGCTGATTTACATTGAGATATACAGAAAAATTCATCCATACTAAGAGCGCTTTGAAGAATGTTAATTGTTTTCTTGTCATAGATTACCTTATTCTTATCATCTTCATTCCATGAATTTTTACGCTTTTTTGTCTCAACGCCATCGACAACACTAGTAGGAACAAATTGACCATTTTGCACAGCATCCCAAATATCTTCTCCTTGTGCTTCTAGATGTGCCTTCATACGAATTTTCCAAAAATAAAAGTATTCACCACAGAACAGTGGAGGCTTGTTATTGCTACCACCGTCTCTAAAAACTGGATTTGCAGAAGCCATTATGAGTCTTTTAGGAACAAGTTACCTATAACCTGCTCTGATGTCAATTGTAAGTAGAATTTCACCTAAGAGGGAGTGAATTAGGTACTCAAAATGTTTTCCCGGTATTGATGTAGATTTCTTATTTTACTTCCCTAAAAGTTACTAAGTGATGAATGTAGTAAAAGCAGAAAGTAAAGAGACACGACAATATATTTTGGTTCCCCTCACAGTCCGAGAGTACTCCAGTCCCCTTTCAACACGAAAGATATTTTTCAATATTGTTAGATCCTAAGACAAGACTTCTACCTAGTCTTTCTATACAGACTTTAACCAATCAAACACCAAGAACAATCCTCTTGGATTTTTCACTAAGTACAATGAGAACAATCCTCTCTAAATAGACCTCTTACTTTCAACAATCCTGGACATCAAGGTTACAACCTTACAAACTTATTCCCAACAATCCTGGAAAAATAAGATGTAATCAAAGAGCAAATAAATTCTGATTTGAGTAATTTGCAGCGGGCTTCAAATATCAATGTTGCAACATATCTTCTTCTTGAGATATCAACTCTTATATATCAAATACAAGTGTTAAAATATAGAGGAATAGAACTATGATGGAATAATGAAATTTGAAGTATAATAGTTTTACTCCTAAAAATGAAGAATTTTTTACACTTGTGAAATTTTGAAAATTGAGAGATGAAAATAAAATTTGAATTTTGCAAGAAGGTTAATCTCAAAGTCTGAGATTATGAGGTATATAAATGCCTCTAAACACCTTTTCAAAAGAGTGAAAATGACCAAGAGTTGTCATAGTTCAAGAAGAAATGAGAAAACAAAATTCTGCCAACATATGCACTTTTCTGGCTCATTGCACCAGTGGTAATTGGTTACTAGCCTCAACGTTTCAAAATTTTTGAAATATAACACAGGGTAATCGATCACCAGGAAGTGGTAACTGATTACTCTGAACAGAATTTGCAAAAACATTTTGAAACATAGGCAAAAATGCATTGTAATGATTTAAAACATTTTCAATATGATATGCAAGAATGAGAGATGAAGTTGAGAACTTGTACAAGCTATATAGAATTTGAATGTTGTACCTTCATTTGTTTAAAACTTTGTCTTCATTCTTTACCAAGCCTTCACATATTGATTTGAAATTAAAGTTCTTCAAACTTAATTTCTTTGAGATTCTTTTATCCATCCTTGTATGCTGTAGAGTGTGTCGTCATAAAAACTGTTTGAGAAGCCATGTCTTCACATGTGATTCCTCCTTAGGACGAGGCTTCCCACTTGGAATTCTCGTCGGATAACCTTGGCGTTGTGCCTGATTGTGATTTTCTGTTTAAGTGAGGCTTCACGGAGGGCTGCTCCTGATCGAACTTCTACGACGAGATCAAGTTCTTCTCTCAGAGCCTCGCTATTTATTTCTTCGTCCAAAGGTGCTTCAATTCTTCTGGAGGGCACATGAGCTTCAATGGGGATTATCGCCTCTGTCCCGTATGCTAGGTGAAAAAGGGTTTCCTCAGTTGAAGAATGGGGTGTAGTGCGATAGGCCCAGAGCACGCTATGCAGCTCTTCGATCCACTGCCTTTTTGTTTCGTCTAGCCTTCTTTTAGGCCTCGTAAGATTACTCTATTAGCCACTTCGGCTTGTCCGTTAGTCTTGGGAAGATCGACGAACACAAAGTGTTGTTTAGTGCCAAGTTGAGCGACGAATTCCTGGAACTTTTTGTTTGTGAACTGTGTCCCGTTGTTTGCGACAATTGCTTGAGGAATGTAAAAACGAGCAAGGATATTTCTTTTGTAGAAACAAAGTATGTTGTGGGTCGTTATCTTGGCCAGGGACTCATCTTCTATCCACTTGGTGAAGTAGTATATGTCAAATATCAAGTACTTATTCTGATTCGACCCTACAACGAACGGCCCTAGGATGTCCAGGCCCCACCAGGTGAATGGCCATGGGGAGGACATTGCCTTGAGCTCATTGGGTTGTGCCAGGTGCATGTCTTCGTGCCGTTAGCATTTTTCGCACTTCTTCATCTGTTCCCTTGCATCGTTTTGCATGGTCGGCCAGTAGTAACCTTCCCGAAGAGCTTTCCTCACGAGAGATCTCCCACCGAGGTGATGGGCGTTGATTCCTTCATGGATCTCACGCAGGATGTGGCGACCATTTCTTCTTCGACACACTTGAGGATAGGTATGGAGAATCCTCGCCTGCATATCTTATTTTTGACCAGAACGTAGGAGCACGCTCTACGCCTTACTATGTTGGCCTCCTTAGATTCGGATGGTAGTTCTATTTTAGTGAGGTAATTGTATACATGAAGGGCGGCGCCTTTCTCATGAAATATATAGGTTTCTTCCTGTTAGGAGTTTCAAGGATGAGGGTGGCGCTCACAACCTCGATTGCAACAGAGAGGTAGAGAAAAAGGGTTTTCCCATTTTCTGGCCAGGAGAGGACTGGCGATGCAGACAGGGCTTGCTTCAAGTGGAGGAGAGCTTTGTCGCATTCCTTTGTCCATTCGAACACGGCTTCCTTGCGAAGGAGTTTGAAAAAGGGGAGGGTATGTTGGGTAGATTTGGCTACGAAGCGGGAAAGCAATGCGAGCATCCCGTTGAGGGACTAGATTGACTTTTTTGAGTTCGGCGTGGGGAACTCGGAGAAGGCTCTGCACTTGTCGGGGTTAGCTTCAATTCCTCGTTCTATTAGATAGAAATTGAGGAACTTGCCCGCTCGCACCCCAAACGTGCACTTCTCTGGATTAAAGCGCATCTTGTACTTACTGGCTTGCTCGAAAACCTTCCTCAAGTGGGTCGTGTGATCGGATTCCTCGTGGGATTTCACGATCATGTTGTCAATATAGACTTTGAGCATGTCCCTGATTTCTCCTCAAAAGACTTTGTTCATCATCCTTTAGTAGGTTGCGGCGATATTATTCAGACCGAAGGGCATAGCGTTGTAGTAATAGTTTCCCGACTCGGTCATGAAGGTCGTGTTCCTCTTGTCTCTTTTTTCCATGGGTATCTGGTTGTAGCCCAAATAGGCGTCCATGAAAGATAGAAATTTAAAACCAGCAGAATTATCAACTATTTTATCTTTGTTGGGGAGGGGATATGCATCTTTAGGCATACCATATTAAGATCGGTATAGTCAATACATATGCGCCATTTTCCATTATTCTTTTTAACGAGTATAACATTGGACAGCCAAGTGGTATACTTGACCTCCGAGATAAAGTTTGCCTCTAGGAGGTCTTTTATAGCCTGTTCGGAAGCCTTCGTCTTCTCTAGAGATTGTTGTCGTCTACATTGAGCCACCGCCCTAACGGCGGGGTCGATAATAAGGTGGTGACAGGCTACGACAGGGTCTAGCCAGGGCATCTCTGCGGCACTCTACACAAACAGGTCTACATTCTCTCGAGGGCATGCTCTCAGTTGTTTCCTCGCTAACTCGAGGAGACTAGTCCCAATCTTCACTCCTCGCTTGGGGTTGTTGTCGAGAAGACAAGCTCGAATTCTCCATCCAATATTAGGCGCATCGGATGGGCAGCTTCGCCACTACTGGAGGGGATGCTTAAGGATGACTGGATCTTTCCCCTTTGCCTTTTGAGTCTTCTGGTCATCTTTGGAGAAGCGGATGTCAAGGTCGATGGAATCGACACGGGGAAGCGGTTTCGCCTCTTCGGTGCTGCTAGGCAGAGCAGGATGGACAGGAGTCTTTGATCTGATGGCATTTAGTCCCTTGGATACTGCTTCGAAGCATTTCCTCGCGGTTTGAATGTCGTCGTGTAGAGTTGCAACAAGGCCTTTAGAGGTGTAGTATTTCATCTTCAAATGTACTGTTGAAAGCACGACCACCAGCTCGGCCAGAGTCGGTCGCCCGAAGATACACTGGTATAATAACGGACAATGTATAATCAAGAATTGGACCTTGATT
Source organism: Lathyrus sativus (assembly GCA_963859935.3). Taxonomy (NCBI): domain Eukaryota; kingdom Viridiplantae; phylum Streptophyta; class Magnoliopsida; order Fabales; family Fabaceae; genus Lathyrus; species Lathyrus sativus. The sequence goes on from OZ012740.1 coordinate 670,000,361, forward strand.
GACCTGGCCGTTTCAGCGGACCCGAAAGTTACAATCAGCTCAACATAACCCCAGGGTTTGTCACCGACCCATTAAAACCCTATAGGTCAGAGCCCACGTAAGGAGTCAAATGTGATTCGTCCAGCTGGAACATAGAAAACAGCTGGGAGTATATAATATCAACAAAGCTTCCTTGGTCGACGAAGACTCGCTGAACATTAAAAATTTTCATCTGAGATCTTACGAGCAGAGGGATGCTAGCGTTGGGGGATCTACCAAGGAGATCCTCGCGGTAGAAGCAGATGGGAACAGACTTTCCCCGGGCCCTGTCGAGGATGGAGTTCCGGTTCGAGCTGTTGCTGATAAGGTGCTCAAATTTCCTTTTGACAGACCCCACCTTCACTTTGTTAAAACCTCCTTCGGAGATGACCATGGTGGAGGGAAACGTCTCCCACAGGTTGTGCATGGAAAAATATGGAGGGTCGTTGAGCTCCTCGGGGATGTAGAAATCCTTAGGTCGTGAGACGCTCGTAGCAACCTGGAGGTTGGCTTCCTCTGAGGAAGGCACTTCTTCCTCGACCTTCTGGAATTCCTGGGCATCTTGTCGAGGAGCGACCTTTCGTTTGAGGAACTACTTCAGATGCCCGTGCCTGATAAGTATCTCTATGGCATCCTTCAGGTGGATGCAGTATTCAGTCATATGGCCATGGCTCTTGTGGAACCGGTAATATTTAGAATTATCGGTGTTGGGTTTGGACGGTATCTGTTTTGGGAACCAAACTCCTGCATGTCAGAATTCTCAGTTGGCACACTCAGTGAGGATTTTTTCCCTTAAAACTGTCAGGGGAGTGTATTTATGGAACCGGTCGGAGCGTCCTTTTTTGTCCCGGGGCTCGCGGGGACGGTCTTCTCGTCTTTTATCTCCCCGAAGGGATGTCGAGGGCTCGTCAAACCTGGATGATCGGGCATCCTCCCTGTGCCTGGAATCACGGGCAGAGCTAGCAGCCTCCTTTTCTTCATACTGAATGTACGCTTGTGCTTTGAGGAGGAAGACGTTCAGCATTGTCGAGGGCCGGATGCCTACAGCTTTAGCAAATTCTGTGTGGGGATGGAGCCCTACGTTCGAGCAGAAACTTTTTCATGTCATCGGTGGTAGAAACCTGGACGGCCTCCTTTTTGAATCTTTCAACGTAGGCTCGCAGGGGTTCATCTCTCCCTTGAATGATGGCCTTAAGAGAGGCTTCAGTCTTCGAATGGCGGCGAGAGGCCGTAAAGTGTTTGGAGAAGAGTCTCCCCAATTATCTCCATGAGGTGATGGAGTTGTCAATAAGCCCTTTGTACAAGGTCATTACCCCTTTTCTAAGTGCGGTCGGGAGTAACCTGCATTTGATAGCGCCGCGATAATCGAGCAGTGCATCGATATTTTTGATGTACTCGTCGGGGTCAGTTGTTTTGTCGTATGTGCCTATAGTGGGGGGGTTTCTCTAGTCCTTTTGGTAGGCGCACATCTATGATTTCCTGGGACAATGGGTCACGAGGCTCGTCTTCGCTGCTGATGTTGGTCCAAGACGGGGAGCGGGCATCCCGTCTGTATGTAGGACGGCATTCTCGTCAGGGAGACGGAGTTCGTGCTCGGCCCTTAGATCTGCACGGAGGCGAACGTTGTGATTTTTCTTGGTGGCCTCTTCTGGTCCTCTTGGGTTGTGGGGAATGCTGGTTCCGGGGAGAAATGTGGTCGCGTTTGCGGATGGTCAGGGTCTTTAGTTCTGGATGTTTCTGACGGTTCCTCTCACGCCGGGGAGGGAGACTCTTTCGTTATTGACGTTCTTTCCTCGACGGAGGAGATCTTGGACGACTGGACTCTTTTAATGCTCCAATCCTCGCATTATGGTTGAGGATTAGGAGGTTGGTTTTGTTGAGAACCTCGAGGAGGACCGCCATGGCTGAGTCGGCGCTTGGAGGAACTCAAACTGGCAGGTGTTGCAGGACAAGTGGGACTTTGTTGTTATGTGCGCTAGCAGAGAATGAGGATGTTGTGGCTTCGTCCCTTTGTCGGAGAACATCTCCTCCATGAGAGCTGGTGGCCCCATCAGCACCAGTCTTACTGACAGGGAGGAAAGCATATTTATGAGCATCAAGATTATTGTCACGGGCGGTCATGATCAGAAATTTGAAGAATCGTTTTGGTCTTGTATTCCACGAAGAGAGCAAAGACGAGGATAACAAGTTTCTCACAGACGGAGCCATTGATCTTACCGGTTGATTAGAACCTGAGGTGGGCCAAAGGCAAGCGTCTGTGATGCTGGGTGTGAAAGAGGATGAGAGGGTGTACCTGTAAGACACTCTGATGCTAAAGTAAGAAAACAAGCAAGAGAGAGAGAGAGATAGCAAGTATAAAATATGAGTGTTTCATGGTGAATATTGAATACCTGACCCTCTCAAATGAGAGGGTTTATATAATGCCCCCAGCGCTTGACCATTAGTCCCTATTTTCGGGGCGAGATAACCGTTTTCCGAAGAATATGTAACTTCCAGAACTAGTCGTTGTAACTGACAAACGTGCCCATAACTCGTCGTTGATACGGGCAGGGGCGTCATTACGGGAACAGACATCTTGGATGTTTCTGGATAGTGGGACCGTGCGTGGCGGCCAGAGACTGACGAGGAGAAATGTTGTGATCAAGGGTAAATTGGTCAGGGGGCAGAAAGGTAAATTCTCCCCTAAGTGGTTAGACTCAGGCAATTGGGTCGTTCTGAGAGTAGAAGTGGATTGGGTTATACCTAGTCATTGGGTCAGTCTGGAACAACATTCATATCATTTCTAATTAAATTGCTAATTTAAATAACTTTTACACTTGATTTTTTAAAATTATTTATAAATTTTCAAAGAAAAATAGAACTGATATAACAAAAATTATATTAAGGAGGATAAGGATGTACACCATGATGTAACCGAGGAAGTTCATCCGCCTTCAAACGATGATCTCCCTCAAGCTTGGAAGTCATCTAAAGACCATCCAATTGAAAACATTCTCAGAGACATCACAAAGGGTGTAACAACTCGATCGAAGCTAAGTAATTTCTGTTATCACTTCGCATTCGTTTCACAAATGGAACCTAAAAACCCTAAGGAAGCCCTACTCGATGAACGCTGGTTTTTGTCAATGCAGGAGGAACTAAATCAGTTCACTAGAAATGAGGTTTGGGACCTTGTCCCTCCTCTGCGAGGTCATCGAGTAATCGGCACCCGATTGGTGTTTAGAAATAAACTGGACGAAAACGAAGTAATAACTCAAACAAGGCGCGGTTAGTCGCGCAAGGGTATAACCAAGAGGAAGGCATCGACTATGAGGAAACTTATGCGCCGGTTGCCCGACTCGAGGCTATACGCCTTTTACTTGCTTTCGCTTGTGCGAAGGATTTTAAGTTATTTCAAATGGACGTCAAGAGTGCGTTCCTTAACGGGTTCATAAATGAAGAAGTCTATGTTGCTCAACCTCCTGGTCTTGAGTCTCATGAGTATCCTGATCATGTCTACAAACTGAAAAGAGCTTTATACGGTCTGAAACAAGCTCCTAGAGCTTGGTATGAGAGACTAAGCAAATTTTTACTTGATCAAGGCTACTCAAGAGGATACTTGATCAAGGCTACTCAAGAGGAAAGGTTGACACTACTCTCTTCATTAAACGTCAAGGAAAGCACTTAATTCTTGTATAAATTTATGTTGACGATATCATATTTGGATCCACTAACATGAATCTCGTAAGAGAGTTTGCTGAGCTTATGCAGGGTGAATTCGAGATGAGTATGAAGGGTGAACTCACATACTTTCTCGGTTTGCAAATCAAGCAACTGAAAGAAGGAACATTCGTGAGCCTAACAAAATATTGTTTGGAGCTTCTCAAGAGATTTGGCATGGCAAATTCAAAAGCCATAGACACTCATATGCCAACATGTGTAAATATGAGTAAAGATGAAAGTGGTAAGGATGTTGAGGTAAAAAGGTATAGAGGTATGATTTGCTCTCTTCTCTATCTTACTGCTTCTCCTCCCGACATTATGTTTAGCGTGTGTATGTGCGCCAGATACCAATCATGTCCTAAGGAATCCCACCTAAAATCTGTCAAACGCATACTTCGATACCTATCTGGTACTCCAAAATATGGATTGTGGTATTCCAAAGGTAATGATTGTTCATTGGTAGGCTTCTCCGATTTCGATTTTGCCGGTTGCAAATCGGATAGGAAAAGCACCAGCGGTACGTGTCACTTATTTTCAAATTCCTTGGTCAGTTGGCACAGCAAGAAACAAGTGTTCGTTGCTCTGTCAACCGCCGAAGCGGAATACGTAACCGCCGGTAGTTGTTGTGCGCAAGTCCTATGGCTTAAACAACAACTATTGGACTTTAATTTGAAGCTAGAACGTGTTCCAATATTTTTTGACAACACCAATGCTATAAATCTTACCAAAAATCCGGTGTTACATTCGCGTACCAAATACATAGAAATTCGACACCATTTTCTGAGGGATAATGTAGAGAAGGGTGACGTTGTCTTTGAACACGTTGACATCAAAAATCAACTAGCGGACATTTTCACAAAGCCGCTAGCCACTGAGCCCTTCTTTCATATCCGTCGAGAACTTGGCATTCTCGACATTTCTGATCGGGTTTAACAATTACTAGGTTCATAATTAATCTATTTACAACTATGCTTTTGTACTACTAACAAGTTTAGCTTTTGTTGCAAGTACAAATATGTTGTTAACAAGTGTGGTCGGTATAGAGGTGATATTGCTCCTTTCTCTCTCTCTTTATATCTCTCTCTCTCTAAACATTCATGACTTAAAACTAAGTATATCGTTTGACAATCATGGTACTTATATATGTCTATGACTTTTGCTGCAAATACTATGTGTGTTGGATGCAAATTATATTATGAAATGGTGAATAGGCATGATAAATAGGCAAGTGTGGCATTCTACATGATATAAAACTGAAAAAATTGGGTTTTTGAAGGTTATGAGTCGACCAAAACAGGATAACGGTCGACGCATGCTGTAGACTTTCAAAATTATCAAAAAATACACAGTATGCATCGACGCATGCAGGGGCTATGGTCGACGGCTCGCGCAAAAACCCAGAATTTTTTTGAAAACCGTTCCAGCTTCTCTCCTTCTCCATTTAATGTGCAGTCAACTTTTGTTATGATTTGATAGTGCATTTTTTCTTGTAAATTGCATCTAGGCATCTATTGTGTCCTCCTGTCTCCTCCCTCTTACCAAAACCCTAAACCTCTCTCTATTAAAGGGAATAGTCTTCATCTTCTCCAAAATCATCCTCAACTACTCTCTTCAAAGCCATTAAAGTTCATCTCTACAAAATCTCCAAAAATCATCATCAATGGCTTCTCTATTTCGCAAAAATACAGGTAAGAGATCAAGGGCCTCATCATCATCCGCTTCAGTCCCCATTACCGCTGTCTCCCTAGTTCATCCACCTGCTGTTGAAAACTTCAACAAGAATCTTAGCAAAAGAGCAATCGCTCCACAGCATGTCTTCTACCAGGCAACGACGGAGCACTTGCATCTCACCAAAATTCTGTCTCTGCTGGAGGTTCAGGGGTTCTTCAATTTTCTAGAGTACAACACAAAGTATAGTGAGGATTTAGTCCGGGTGTTCTACACAAGTCTGCGTGATAACTTTCAAGGTCAATATTTCCACACTTCTGTCGGCAATAAACTGGTAAACATAAATTCTGAAGTCTGGAACAAGTATTTTGATTTGACTGTAGATGCTGATGCACCACCTCTTCATGAGGTAACGAACTCTCGTACGGTGTCGGGATATGAGTTTAAGAGTGCTCTGAATAACATGCTAAAAAGACCCTATCCAGATGCCATTGTCAACAGTGATGCCTTTCCTAGAACGGTCACAGCAGGGAAACTCCTAACAGGGGAGCGCATCCTTCAGTGGATTGTCGCTCGCATCCTGCGACCGAAAAAAGGTGGCATGTCCCGTGTCGAACAAGCTAAGGTACATCTCATCTATATATTGAAACATAAGATCAAAATAAACTGGTCATACTATATTGCAAGCAGGATTTTTGCTCTGAGAGACTCAGGTAGAGGCACTGCTCTAGCCTATGGGTCGTTTATTTCAGAAATTCTTGCCGCAGCAAATGTTGTATACCCAACATTTCCTTGTGTTTCAGTCCCCTCTGACAAAGAATTTAGCACCAAAACCCTTGCCATGATGGGGTATTTTTGGTGTGATGAACGAAGATCATACAGGTTTGTCCGTCGAGCAAATATTCCTCGGGTGACTCATGACAGTTCCGATGACAGCTCTGAAGAGGAAAGTGAAGAACAAGGTGAATAGGATGATGATGAAGAAAATACAACTGCAGAGGTACAAGAACCTGTATGTGAGATGTAAGACTATCATCAATCTCCAGTTCAACATGAGTTTCCAAATACCTATTGGCTCCAGCATTCAGCTCCATCTGAAGAACAAGAAGAAGGTTACACAAATCAGGGATGGGGTGAATGGCAATACACAGGTTGGACCACCCTGGGTAGATTCTACGATCCATATCACGGCTACCCTCAAAACTATTAACCTTCCCAGCACTCATCACCTCCTCCACCATCGGACAACTCTGAAGTCATTAATATGCTGCAGTCCATGTAGTTAGATCAACAGACCTTCATGAGGAGTCAAGATACGCAAATGGAACAGATCAGAGCTGAGCTTCGTACTCAAAATGAAAGGTTAAACTCATTTTCAACTCGGATGGACGCCCGCTTTGAAGCTCTTGTGGCATCACATGAAAGGCAAGACATGGAAATCACTGACTGTCTCCATCACCTCAACATGTCCGTAGAAGCGTTTGTGGACTTCTCGGATCCTCACCGCAACCCAGATATTGCATACCGGGGGAGGGGCCGAGGTCGGGGTCGGGGATATTAGTTACATAGCTGCATTTTTTTTGTTGTGTGTACTTTACGTTCCTACATTTTATGTTTGCATGAATATTCACCTATTTGCATGTTTTCTTAATTATCTATTAATTCCAGTTACTTTTGTTCATTATCACTCTTATGTGTGAAGTTTGGTAATTAACTATCACCTATTGTATGTTTTCTGTTAATTGATGCGTTCTCCTTCTCTTTTTGATGTTATCAAAGGGGGAGAAGAACATGTAGCAAGCACCAAAGCCAAGTCAGGATGTTCACAACAGTTGATGGTTAACAACAGTTGATGGTTGTCTGTTCTGCAGCCTTATATTACAAAAGAAAGGGGGAGCTTGTGTATACATTGCATATTGGTTGTTTTGGTTGTATACAGGTTGTTTTGGTTGTATACAGGTTGTCATCATCAAAAAGGGGGAGAATGTGGAGGCAAATCGCCACACATCACACAAGTCTGCAAGACATTGTTCAATACAGGTTTCGATGATGACAAATTAAAACCTTAGATGGATTGGAAATTACAAACTCCAGATCTACTAAACAGATGCGACGTATCACCTACCATATCCTTTTATACTTGTCTTAAAACTGTTGTAATAAATATACTATGTGTAGATAAAATGCAATCATGACCAGAGGCATGAAAAACCACAAAAAGATTAATTTTTGCAGGTTTGCAGGGCATGAGTCGATCATAGGGTCGACGCATGCATCAGAGCATTTTTCCACTGGTCAGCGCATGAAGGCAATGAGTCGACCATAGGGTCGGCACATGAAGGAAATATTTTCCAACGGGTCAGCGCATAAAGGCATGAGTCGACCATAGGTTCGGCGCATGAAGGAAATATTTTTCAACGGGTCAGCGCACGCCGACTGTATGGTCGACGCATACTGATACATTTTCCAGATTTCCAAAAACACAGGCCATGCGTTGACGCACAGACCTGCTGCGGTCGACCGTTCGCGCGGAAATCCTGTTTTTAAATGATTCCCTCTACTATTTGAAATATTGTTATGTCTTTAATTGGGTTGGTACTATATATACTTGTTTATCCACTTATGTCACATTAACATTTGAAAAAATTGATTCATGTGTTCAAGAATAAGAAAGAGTGAAATAGGTGTCCAAGATTCATCATCTTCATCTTCAACATCTCACAACACATCAATTACACACAACCATTTTTGAAGTGCATTATGAGTGATTAAAGGTGATAAGGTTCGAAGCTTAGATTGGGTAATCTAGTTCGGGTTGAAGCTTGTGGCAGGTTCTTTCTTGAATAAAACCGTTAGGGTTTTACCCTCCAATATTGGTTTGAATTTTGGGGGTTTTTGGACGAGATTCTTCATCAAGGGTCAACTGAGCGAAGGTGATTGTGAAGAGGTGTTCTTCAACAGTCTAGTAGCGGATTCAGTGATATTGAAGGGAAGATCTCGGGTTCGATTTGTTGCTGTTGAGATCACACACACACACACACACACACACACACACACACACACACACACACACACACACACACACACACACACACACACACACACACACACACACACACACACACACACACACACACACACACACACACACACACACACACACACACACACACACACACACACACACACACACACACACACACACACACACACACACACACACACACACACACACACACACACACACACACACACACACACACACACACACACACACACACACACACACACACACACACACACACACACACACACACACACACACACACACACACACACACACACACACACACACACACACACACACACACACACACACACACACACACACACACACACACACACACACACACACACACACACACACACACACACACACACACACACACACACACACACACACACACACACACACACACACACACACACACACACACACACACACACACACACACACACACACACACACACACACACACACACACACACACACACACACACACACACACACACACACACACACACACACACACACACACACACACACACACACACACACACACACACACACACACACACACACACACACACACACACACACACACACACACACACACACACACACACACACACACACACACACACACACACACACACACACACACACACACACACACACACACACACACACACACACACACACACACACACACACACACACACACACACACACACACACACACACACACACACACACACACACACACACACACACACACACACACACACACACACACACACACACACACACACACACACACACACACACACACACACACACACACACACACACACACACACACACACACACACACACACACACACACACACACACACACACACACACACACACACACACACACACACACACACACACACACACACACACACACACACACACACACACACACACACACACACACACACACACACACACACACACACACACACACACACACACACACACACACACACACACACACACACACACACACAGACACACATACACACATACACACATACATACATACATACATACATACATACATACATACATACATACATACATACATACATACATACATACATACATACATACATACATACATACATATATATATATATATATATATATATATATATATATATATATATATATATATATATATATATATATATATATATATATATATATATATATATATATATATATATATATATATATATATATATATATATATATATATATATATATATATATATATATATATATATATATATATATATATATATATATATAGTATTTTCCCTATATATAGTATTTTCCTACGTTACACAGCCACATAAACCAATCAATTCCAACTTTAGTATCCTTCAAAACCCTAACGCATAGTCACCCCACTTTCTTAATGAATTTTAGAAAAATCACAAAAAGCGTTTCATAAAGTTTAATTTTAAGTTGAGTTTAAGGAGGTGAAAATGAAATGCTACTTTATCAAAACAAAAATAAGCAAACAGGTGAAACATTTCTTTGCCTTTCAAATGAGTAATGACTCGATCTTCAGTTGACTACCAAATACCGATGCTTCTTTGTACAAGAAGCAGAATTGTGTACTTAGGTGGTCAAAATTGACTTTAACCAAAGCATGTGAGAGGAGCTTTGGTCACAATCAATCTTGGGAACACCCAAAGGATTAAAGCCTTAAAAACAAACACATAGAAGAGGGATAATTTACATCGCATAAACAGTTAAGAACACGCAGGTTCTTAACTAACAAATGACCACAAAAAAAAGTTTAAGAGCGGTTATATACGGAATTCTGTTAAAACAGTATGCAAGATTCCAGTCAGCAGTTATTCTTAAACCTATTTTATATACAATTGCCATCATTCTTTTGGACGGCCCAAGTTCAACAAGCACAACTCAACTGAACAAGTCATCTTGGTTGCTTGCATCTCCATCGTCATCACCATCATCATCGGTGGAATCGTCAGTAATAGTATTGAATGTCAATATCATTTCTAAAAATTCTCGAGTTGACTGCTCTGCACTGGTTTCCGTCCTAACCCTTCGTCTTGGAAGTGAAAACAGTTGCAACATCATGTCTTCCGGAGAAGCTATCTGGTACATCCAGTCTCTAGCCTTGGTTTTCTGTCACACACAAAACTTTTATCAATTTGCATCATTACAAACCACCAGAAAAATTATCATCGTTGCCATTGTCATCATTATTATCATCAGCAACACCATTGTTCTCATCATCATTACAATCATTGACATAACCTCCTTCTGTCATATTCATCAATATCATCACAACCTTCATCGTCATTATTTTCATCAATATCATGAGCACCGTCGTCGTCATCATCACCACCACCACCACCATCATCATCCTCATCATCATCATCATCATCACCATCATCAAACATATCATCATTATCGTCAACCATATCATCATTATCGTCAAACATATCATCATCAACATCACCATCATCATCGTCATCGTCGTCGTCGTCGTCGTCATTATCATCCTCCTCCTCCTTCTCATCATCATCATCATCATCATCATCAAACATATCGTCATCCTCAGTGTCATCGTCACTATCATCATCGTCATCACTCTCAAACCAACGAATCCCATCAAATATAACCTTATTCAAAGAAGTAACAGCAGAGAAATTATTTATCTGGGTTAGTTTTATTTTTTTAAATGAAGATTTCATGAAAACTGTCCCAGTTAGAGTTTCGTAAATAAACTAGATCTTCTAAAACATAAAAAGCATCACTCGCATAAGATAATTTGGTTCAGTTCGGAAACGTAATACCTAGCTCAAGAAGACTAAATTCGTACCTGCTCAATACTTTTGGGCAAAGTAGCTTTCTCAAGGGCCTTTGGAGTCCATATCTTGATGTCATGCTCAATACCGCTGCTTGCAAGAACTGTTGTATGAGGATGAGACTCAATACAGTTCACAACGTGCTTGTCTGCTTCCATGACACGAATAAGCTGACCACCTTTTTTCTTCCATGTGAAAATCCGACCACAGTCTGATCCACTCACCACATACTCACAGTTAGGCCCAAAGAAACTGACACCCTTAACTGTCTCACAATTCCTGTGTCCCTTAAAAACTTGAGGGGTGACTTTATCATTAGCATCCATGTTCGGTGGAGAATGCACAGAACAATCTCCCATGTCACTTGTATCACTATTCACAGAGTTAGGGGACCCAGGAATAGGATCCAGTCCCAAACCCATATCTTGTGTAAAAAGGTAAATTAATTCATCATTGTAGGATACAAGAAGCTCCCTTTGTTCAGAAAAGGCCAGGCCCGTTATTCCTACCCGCTCATCACCAATCAAGTGCGGAGGGCAAAAGTAGTCAATTGGTTGACCAAAATCAGTTGATGCATCCCATTTATATTTGCGGATATCAAAAAGTCGCGTATACGCATCAGACCCAGCAACCGCAAATAGGTTTGGGTTCCTTGGATCAATTGCAATGGTATTAAGAAGGATGACTGACACGTAACACAATTTATCCTTAAGTGGCTTGCAAGTAAAAAGTTTTGTTGCAGTCCCGGTTCTCAGATCAAACTGTTAAAATATCTAGCTCGTGAGAGAGGACTAAAAGATAACGTACAAAACGATATTCATAGGAAAAAAATTAATCACTCACATGCTGTACTAATCCATCTTCACCGCAGGTGTAAAATATATGAGGGCTACCAGGCTCGATAGCCAACTTATGAGCCCGTCCTTGATGCTTGGCCAATAACTTAGTTTCCACCTGTCCTTGTTCAAGAATTTGAGCATGCCTCACCTAAAATGGAGAATTCACATAACAAAACACACTTCCTTCTTTTAGTAAAATAGCCTAAGAACATTTATGCATGACATATCCAAAACGGTCAGATACCGCTAGAAAACGGTATTCACAGCTATTCACCGTTTTTATCTTAAAGAACAAATTGTGATCAATTCACTATGAGTAAAACGTAATCAGCGTAACACCTGTACCGACTGAAATTGCGAAAGCCTTTACATGACCGCAAGGGTTATATAAAACTTTTTCCATTACATAAGAATGATCCATGCGACATACCTGGCCATCAGCAGCACAAGTGACAATAGTTCGATCTGCGGAGTGAGGCATGAACTTAGCCTGGAAAACATTGTTACTATGACCAGAATGGAAAGAGAGCTTAGTACGACCGGTTTCCCAATCCCAGAGAATAATCCTCCTGTCATCAGAACCTGAAACCAGAACATCACCATCGGCATTGAAGCCTACAGTGTTTACACAACCTCTGTGCTTGTCAAGCTTTCTGAATACATCAAGTCGGAGGACAAGATCCTAAACACATTATAACATCAATAAATCAATCAATCACCACAGAGACACATTCATATGTTGATGTCTTGAAACCCTAATAATTTCATTTTACTATCAAAAGTAATAAACCTAAAACAATACGAAAATGTCCGATTGTGAATTTGAATGTGCCGGAGAAGAAAAGAAAGTAAATGTGGGGTACCTCGGAGGCGGCGAGACGGTTAGGGAAAACTCTGGCGGGTAACTCGCCGAGTTCTCGATTGGAGAGATCGTGAAGGGGCTTGTAGACGGTGGTGTCTCTAGGTCTCTTGTTCATCCTGCAAAACGAAAGAGTAAAGGAGTTAGGGCAAGGAAAGAAAAGATAAAATGTGGTGGTGGTGGCGGTGGTGGTTACCTTGAAGGCCGGCGAGCGAACGGCGAGGGTTGAGTGAGTCTGTCAGAGAGTGGGGTCGTTCCTTTGTAGGATGAAAACGATTGATTGTGGTGGGATAATCACGTAAAAGGGCTCTACAGCCTCTGCTAACGTGGCACCCACGCTATTTAAGAGAAATTCTTAATCTACCCATGATCACATGCCCCTTGTTTTTCCATTATTATTTTTTTTAAGGGACATTTAATTTCGAAGTTCAGTAACTTAATTTAATGATTCGTTTTAATATTTTACCTAAAAATATGTTATAAATTAAATCTTTAATTTCACTTTTCTTATTATATTTGATTTCTTCGGTCAAATTTAAAAAAATATATTAAGTTAAGGTGATGGGTCATTTAGTTGAATATTTTTATCTGCCATGATATTTTTTTGTTATTAACAATATCTCATTCTATTTGCCGACTACTCCCCACAAAACCCTCCCGTCACAGACACCAATCTCGTCCGCCATGTCACGACAACCATCAAATGTCGTCGTCTCAAACCCTTATGTCGGATTCTTAAACCTTACGAATCTCGTTTCAAACCAAGTCATCTCATTTGGGTTCTCGTCAACATCAAAAATGATTACCAACTCGTCTTAAACCTTTTCAACTAGGTAAAATCCTGTTTGCAAGAACAATTTCAACCCTACTTTGAAATCACTTTGCATCGTTGTTCACATAGTTGTTGCTTCAAACAACATCCAAATTGCTAAAAGATTTATTTTTTAGTTATGGGCTATGTTGCCATTGGATGTTTTGAAACCCTTTGATCTTTTTATTGATAGGTTGATTTATACTTATAAAGATTGGGGTTCACACCCTCCATTTTTATGTGTTCTTTCAAGTGTTAGTTGAAATTATGATTGTTTTAGAAGCTAAGAAGCTTTTTCATAAGTTGTTATGGTACAAAGTCACTATGTCCCTAGATTCTTGTAATTTGTTGTCTAGAATGTCTTGCAATTTTGAGGGGGTTAAGATTGCAATCAAGGTGTTTGAAGAATTTCCTTTATTGGGTGTTTGTTGGAATATTATTTCGTATAACATTGTTCTTCATTGTCTCTGTCAATTGAGTAAGGTGAAAGAAGCATATAACCTGTTCGTATACATGGAACATAGAATGATTTTTCCTGATGTTGTAAGTTATGGTGTTGTTCTTAGTGGATATTGTAAAATTGGAGAGCTATACAAGGTTTTGAAGATTGTGGATGAGTTGAACAGAATGAGTTGAAACCTAATGAATACATTTACAATAACATTCCATGTCAGATTAAAATATACAGTTAGATGCTCACATCACTAAAACTTAATATTTTTTTGACAAAAACTGTCAGAACAGACCAAATAGAGTAACTGAAGTGAAATTGAGGGACTTACTTGTAACGCTTTTTAGTTAAGGGACTAAAGTGAGACTAAAACATGTATTAAGCCTATTTTTTAATCATTTTTCAAAGAATATTTGAATGTGTTTTTTTTGGCATTATTACTATGAATCAATCATCGCAACTCCTTAGTAGACTTTATCTTTCTTCTTCTCACTATTGTTTCTCTTCCCTTCTTGCTTGTGTTTGATATTGTTATGACTATCTAAGTTATGGTTTTTCTTCCCCTGCAAAGTATCCTTATGAGGATCTAGTTGGAATCTTCATTATTCTTATTCTTCTCATAAATGTATTCGTTAGTGTTGTGAACATCTCAACGTTTCTCATTTTTTTCTTTCATCTCTTCATCTTTTAATTTTAACTTATTTCTTCATTTTACTTCTGTATTATATTTATCGACATTGTTTAAACTTTTATTTCAAGTGTTATTCCTTTTGTTTCTTTGATCTCTATGCATGTTGGTTGTGATGTGATTCTCTTCCTTTTTTTTTTTGTGATTGTGAGTTCTAAGTGCAGGTCCGGCCCAACAGGTAGGTAAAGTAGGCATTTGCCTTGGGCCTCCAAATTTCCTTTTTGATGCAAAGGTCTCTTTATAACATGAATATAGATCTACACGGTTATAATTTCTGTGCACATGACTTTGGTTATTTCTTTTGCAATTTGTATTTAATGTTAGAGAGAGAATATGGAACACATCAAATTAATTTTTTTTTATCATTAATAGTGATGTAAATTTCAATCTACTACATATTTATCTTGATTTTTAGTAAGTAGTTAAGTTCAAAAATAAATTATTATTTGTTATGCTTTTTTGGAACACACATTTAATATAATATCATATAATTTAATAGCTTGAAAATAATTTTTTATTGTTTTAAATTTTTATAGTTTGTGTTTCTCAAAAAATATTCATTATTGTTTTTTTTTATGTTAAAATAATATAACTTAGAAATTGGAAATTAAGATAAAATAACTTTTTTTTTAAAATTGAAATAAAATATTAAACTAAATCATTTATAATATTTACATAAAAAAATTTAATGAGAATAAAAAAGTATTTAATAAAAATATAATTCTTTTATTTTAATTATTTTTTTAAAGATCTCATTTTGTAATGTCGTCCCAGGCCTCAACAAGAGTTGGACCTGCCTTAAAGTTGCGTCTATCGAAAAAAGTTTTTTAAAATTAAAGTTAATAAAATCATATTTAAGATCTACAATGTCTCAACAAAGATTAAATGAATTGTCTTTATTATCAATTGAAAAAGAAATGTTGAACGAAATTGATTATAAAAGTTTAATAAATAATTTTACATCTCAAAAAGTTCGAAAGGTAAAATTTTAAATAAAGTATTTTTTTTTAATTTTTATTATTAATAATATAAAAAGCCTCAATATGTGTTGGGTCGGCCTATCTAAGTGTTAGAAGGACAAAATTTTGTATTTGTTTGTATCGTCTCCACATGGATTGATGCAATATTCAAAAATTGTTCAATAATTTCTATAATTTTAAACAAAATGGTTGAAAATTTTATTTGTTTGATAACTAATTTAAAGTAACACTTGAATGAAAAAAATATTTAATAGATGAAATTGAGATTATTCGAGTTATATTTCATTATCTTATCCTTATATATATATATATATATATATATATATATATATATATATATATATATATATATATATATATATATATATATATATATATATATATATATATATATATATATATATATATATATATATATATATATATATATATATATATATATATATATATATATATATATATATATATATATATATATATATATAACATTCCATGTCAGGTTAAAATATACAGCTAGATGGTCACATCACCAAAACTTAACGTTTTTTGCCAAAAATTGACAGAACAGACCAAATAGAGTAACTGAAGTAAAATTGGGGAACGTACTTGTAACGCTTTTTAGTTAAGGGACTAAATCGGAATATTAAATTAAGTTAAGAGACTAAAACATGTATTAAGCTTATTTTTTAATCATTTTTCAAAGAATATTTGAATGTGTTTTTTTTTTTTTGCATTATTATTATGAATCAATCATCGCAACTCCTTAGTAGATTTTATTTTTCTTCTTATCACTATTGTTTTTCTTCCCATCTTGCTTGTGTTTGATATTGTTATGACTATCTAAGTTATGATTTTTCTTCCCCTGCAAAGTATCCTTATGAGAATCTAGTTGGAATCTTCATTATTCTTATTCTTCTCGAAAATTTATTCGTTAGTGTTGTGAACATCTCAATGTTTCTCCTTTTTTCTTTCATCTCTCCATCTTTTAATTTTAACTTATTTATTCATTCTATTTCTGTATTGTATCTATTGACATTATTTAAACTTTTATTTCATGTGTTATTCCTTTTGTTTGTTTGATCTTTATGCATGTTGGTTGTGATGTGATTCTCTTTCTTTTTTTGGTGATTGTGAGTTCTAAATGTTAGAAGAATAAACTTTAGTATTTTTTTGTATTGTCTCCACATGGATTGATGCAATATTAAAAAATTGTTCAATAATTTCTATAATTTTAAACAAAATGGTTGAAAATTGTATTTGTTTGATAACTAATTTAAAGTAACACTTAAACGAAAATAAGATTTAATAGATGAAATTGAGATTGTTCGGGTTATATTTCATTTTATATATATATATATATATATATATATATATATATATATATATATATATATATATATATATATATATATATATATATATATATATATATATATATATATATATATATATATATATATATATATATATATATATATATATATTCTTAGTGTATTGGTAAAAAAAGTACAAGGTGTGCATATTTTCTCTATAAGGGTAGGGAGATTCAGAGGTCTTTGTATGTATATAACACATTTGGGTAGTGATGACTTGCTCACGGCGGCGAGAAGATCTGCGGTGGTTTTTGAGATTGTTTAAGGGACCCATTCACATGAGGTGAGAGACCCTGTTGGTGGTCGGCACTGATAGGTTACAAAAGGGTGGTTAGGTTAGTTATGTGTGTAACGATGGTAACGAGTGTGATGCTCTTTGAGTAGTGGAGAGAGTGTATAATTTAGAGTATGACGTTCCCCTTGAGGGATAATGTATTTATAAGGATCTTTAGGACCTAGGGTTTCCTCAGAAAATACCACCGTCCACTTAGTCAAATGGTGTATAATTGAATCCTTATTTTCAAGGGTGACGTAGGTCAGTAACGACTTTGACTTTCTTTTAATTTGAGACACGTCTTATCCCATATTTTTTCCACCATGGGCAAAGAAGACTTAAGGGCGAGGAGATACCTTTCTTCGGGCGACCTTATGTTGTTGCCTTCTCCTAGGGGAGATCACAAGGCATCACCTTAGGCATGACCTTTTACAAATATAACACTACATTGTACCTCAGGCACAAGACCTTTGGTAGAAGGTAGGGTGCTTTTTACTCGCGACTAATGGGGGTATCCCGAGAGCTGGTGGTTACCCTTGCGAGGTTTTAGTCAAGCTTAGGAGGTCAGGCTCTTTTTGGATACAATAATGTGTACCTTAGCTGGCGGGATGCTAAGTCCCTCAAGCGAGGTGCCTTGAGCTTTCAGGCGGAACTTCCATTGAGCCTTTTAGCAATACTATAAATCAAATCTTTATGGCTTGACACAGGTCACGCTTCGTAGGCGTGGTTTATTGGAAGTGATCACGCCCGAGGAAATGTTAAGTCCCTCAAGCAACAGTCTAATTAGTTTGGGGAATATAAGTTTCTCAAATATTGTAATGCATAACCTGACTGATGAGACATTAAGTCCCTCATGCAAGATGTTTAACCTTTTAGGCATATCCTCCACCGAGCTCTCTAGTAAGACTGAAATCCAATTTGCGGGGCTTGACATGGGTCGCGCGTCTTAGGCATGATTTATTGGAAATAGTCTCGCCTGAGGATACGCTAAGTTCGTCAGATGATAGTCTGGTTTGTTTGAGGAATCTTAGTTCCTCAGACACTGTAATGCATAACCCGACTGATGAGACATTGAGTCCCTCAGGTGAGGCGTTTAACCTTTCAGGAGGGACCTCCATTGAGCCCTCTAGCAATACTGAAATCTAGTCTCTGGAGCTTGGCATGGGTCGTGTCTCTTAGGCGTGATTCTAACAACACTAGTTTTCCAGAGTTTAATCACCAGTTAAGCTCAATTAGGTACCAATTCTAACAAAACATAAACTTACATAATAAATCACTACCAACTGAAGTAAATGATAAACTATGCTAAGAATTGAAAACCTAAGCATATAAGTATCCTATGAAAATTAAAATACAAGAGTGTGTGTGTGTGCGTGTGTGTGTGAGAGAGAGAGAGAGAGATGGATAGAGAGATAGATATATATACATATATATATATATATATATATATATATATATATATATATATATATATATATATATATATATATATATATATATATATATATATATATATATATATATATATATATATATATATAGATAGAGAGAGAGAGAGAGAGAGAGAGAGAGAGAGAGAGAGAGAGAGAGAGAGAGAGAGAGAGAAAGAGAGATAAATAGAGAGATAGATAGATAGATAGATAGATAGATAAATAGATAGATAGATAGATAGATAGATAGATAGATAGATAGATAGATAGATAGATAGATAGATAGATAGATAGATAGAGAAAGAGGTAGAGAGAGACTACACCGTGATATATAGTGGTTCAGCTCTATCGTCCTCGTAAGAGCCTAATCCATTATTCAATGGTTTCTCATTTGAACCTATTTTCTTCTACTATGTTTTGACAAATATTGAAAGATTTTATACAATCACTAATCCACAATAATGCTGGGAAAAATAAATATGCTATCTATATCTTGAATTGTATACAACTTAATGCTAAACTTTTCTACTAAATCTTTACTAGATTCTCGCTTCTTGAAACTTCCAGCTTTATCAATTTGTCACAGTCTTCATATGTGGCAATCACCTATTGATCCCACCGGTTTCTTGAACGGTGAATTGTCCAAAGATTGAGAAGAACTCCACCTTGTTTGTAGCCTTTCACACGATCACTACCAAGGTCAGCTGAATAGAATAACCTTCTTCTTTTTACTATAATTTGTTACTACCAATGACAACAACCTCAATTTAGCAAACATCCTGAAAATCTTTATGAAACCTTCAAGAATGGTTCGTTTCAAGATAATATCTCCCTCAACAATTACAATACTCTCATATCAAAATCTAAAATCAAACTTGAGGTTGTGGATGAAAGAAAATATGTTTGCAAAATTTGTTTAGTTTTCAAAAGTGAGAGGTTGTTGATTTCATAAAATCACAATGTAGATTATGAAATTGCTCTTTTAAAAATACTATGACAAAATGAATTTATATGTGCTTGAAATTAAGCAAAAACATGAATGGAAACAGTTATTTAAGTTTGAGTTAAAAACATTTCATTATTTGGGTCAAATCAGAAAGTAGAGTGAAAAAAGTTCTCATAAAGAAATTGACCTAATATTCGTATGATTCGAGTCACCTTAAATCTCTAATTCGAGTAAAAAAGGCTCATGATTTGAATCATGTATAAATCTTGATTCTATTCAATTTGGACAGAGCCAAATAGAAAAAATTGAAAAATAGTTTGATTCGAGTCATGTGTAAAGTGTGATTACAATCTAATGAGGCAGAGGCTAACCATATATGTCTGATTTGAATCAAGTGGAACTTGTTATTTAAGCCATAAAGCTGCCTGATTTGAATCAAGTTAAAATTGTGAGTTGAGTCACAAAGTTTAGTTTGAAAATCTTTATAATTGCCCGTGTTCAATTTGATTTGAGATAAGATATGAATATGATTCGAGTCATGCACACAAAATCTCAATTTCTCATGATTTTAAAAATACATTGAGATTTTCCTTTCAACATAACTTGAACCAATAGCACACGTGGTACTTGTTCCAATAACTTAACTAATCGACTAAAAGCATCATGATCAAACTCAAATATAACAATTGAATTATGCATTCTAAAAAACTAATCGATTCAAAAGTTGATTCAAAGATGTGCAATCATAATTGAGACTTAATAAAAATTAATAAGCAAAACAAAAGTGATAAAATAAGAAACAAAACAATATTGGGGTTCTCCCCTTGAATGTATTATAGACATGCAACTTTAGATTAGAGACACAAATAGCTAAGGCCCAATTCATTTCAAATCCACTCCATCTGACCCAAGGTCTAAAATTAGTTCAAACGCAAGAACAAGACACATTCTTTAATCTACATTTTTTAATATACTCATCTTGAATCTTAGACTAACTTGGACGTTGGAGTGCTAACCATGCAGGTTCATCCTATACCACCCCAATTTAATCATTTGCTTAAATAATTATTTGTTTAATTTAGTTAAAAAAAATTATTTAAATAACTATTTTTGTGATGTATGACATGTTTGGTCGGTTGTTGCGGTGAGAATCGTGATACCAAGCTATTGATTAACTTGAATCTTAATTCTTAAATTCACAACTGGACTTTAATTTATCCAAAGGAAAGGTCTAAAGAAAGAAAAACCCTTTTTGCGCGATGTAACAACAATGCTAAGAGATTCAGGGATTGGGGTTGGTTATGCCTAGGGTAGGTATTTCACATCCTAAACATCTGTAGTACTCTACAAGAACCTTTTGTTTGTTTGCATGCTAATACTTGCTAAATGTTTGCTATGGATTGGGATTAGGTAAAAGATGTAGGTAAAGACCTAATGATAGTTTCTAAGTTTGCTTGCAAAGATATCGCATCCTCTGCCTACGTATCCTTACTAGGATAGAATCAGAGCAATCGTAGTTCACCTTACTAGGGATGAAGAACACTTGATTATGATCAAGGTTCAAAGGGGAACAAACATCACAATGCTTGTGTAGAGTTTATCCAAACTCTCTAGATCTACATTGAACACTCAAGAAAGGGGAGTAAGTAATCATCTCCATGATTCTTACATAGAGTTAACAAACTCTATCTACTTCTATGTTGTAAGATACTTCTAACAAAGGGTAAGTCCTTTAGTCTTAAGCAAAGTCTAATGGCTAAGTTCCAACTTAACTAAGTGTATAGATGACTTAACAAAGTCAAAGGAGGGTAATGAGCTATCTATGACCCAAGGGTCAATAGAGATACTTTCCTTTGGAAGGGAAAAGAGGAGGCAGCTTGGATGAGAACTAAAGAGTTCCATCACTTGGGGAAATGAACTTAATAAAGCAATAATCATTAAAACACAATGAATATAAAGGATATGGTTACAACCAAGAGCAAGAAATCATATTACAATATCAATGTCGTGATTTCAATCAAGATAAATGGTTATGAC
This sequence comes from Lathyrus sativus, assembly GCA_963859935.3. Taxonomy (NCBI): domain Eukaryota; kingdom Viridiplantae; phylum Streptophyta; class Magnoliopsida; order Fabales; family Fabaceae; genus Lathyrus; species Lathyrus sativus. Next base: position 670,022,395 of record OZ012740.1, read on the forward strand.
CAAAGAAAACATCAAGATATTACAATATCAAATGATTTCAATCAAGGTAAATGGTCACAACCAAAACAAACATCAAGATATTATAATATCTAGAAGGGGGTGAGTTCTTTCAAGACTTAAGCACAAAAATTGAAAACCAAAAGCATTTCTTGACGAAAATAAGGGTGTAGCTTAACAAAGATAATGGTAACAACCATACAAACAAGTTATAACTTGATAAAAAGTTCAAAATCTTACGGGGATTTTAAGTGTTTGGAGAAATGAATCAATTATAATGCTTACAAGCAAAAGTTGAAATCAAAATCACGTACACAAAGAAGTTGACAAACAATGCTCACATCAAGTGCAAAATCAAACTCAAGAAAAGGAATCAAAAGTTTTGAAAGGAAGATTGAAAGAGAGGAGGGTAGAAAAACCCTAAATATGAAGCATGACTTTCTTTTAGTGTAAAGTATTTCCAAAATGAAAATTCTAGAATTCTTTAAATACCATATGAAAATATGCAACAATACAAGACATTAGCAAAATGAACCATTCAAAAATGATAAAAATTGATAAAGTTGCGTTACTTTGAAGTTTAAAGAAAAAAATAAAGATTTTAGTAATTAAAAATAAAGGAGTGTCTTCACCAAGACTTGAACTCGCAACCTTGTGATTACAAGTCCAAAACTTTGCCAATCCATCTAACACGCGCATGTGATTATCATTTGGAAAGGTAAAGTAAAATAATTAAAACATGAAAAAAATGCAAAATGCTAAAAAAAGTTGTCCTCACTGAGGATCGAACACAAGACAATGGTAATGGCAAGATACATGAAACGCAAGGCATAACCACTGGGGTGGCGGTACATCCAATGTATCAAGCCACCCCATTAATACTTAAACCAACAAGTCAAATATTCTGGGCAAAATGCCAAGAACAAAGCAAGTCAAAAACTCAAAATGGTTCCATGCAAATTTCCTCAAATCTCAACCAATTTCTACAAAATTAAAGTCTATTCCACTTGAAATTTAGAGAGGAATGCAATGGTATCAACCAAATTTTGAAATGATGTTCATACAATAAAAATCGAAGGTTCATGCACTTATGAGCTTTTTGAGATGCTTGAAATGCATTTTTGAAGTCATGGCTCAAAACAGACATAAACAAAGCTAAACAAAGGCCTGCACATGCTCTAAATAAGTTGCCAAATGATTTCAGATGGCAAGTAGATCCAAACTCAACTTAAACTAGCATATGACATATGAATTGCAAACAAAACTCATGACATATAAATGATGTTTTTCTTCTAAAAAGCAATTGTGATGTATCTACTTCCCATGATTCAACATTATTCACAACATCATTAAATCTGAATCTTAGCAAGACATGAATTCAAGTAATCAATGATTTTCAAAGGTTCAGTTAAAGTTTGAAAGCAAAAGAGGTTAACAAACCTCAAACAAAAGTTGTCAACAAGTTTTGTCCTTTAAATCAAAGTCCCAGCAGCACATACAACTGGATTTTCTTAAGAATGCTTTTACAAAACACACACACACAAAACTCAAATTGATCTAGACAGACAACTTAACAACTTATTTAAACAGCAGTTCACAAACTAGTATGCTTAAACAACTTTTTGCAACAAAACTCTTAGCACAACATCTAAATAGAGACCACAACAAGTTCTTGGACATAACAATGCCGAAATCAAATAAAGTTTATTTCAATATGGGAATCACCAATCCAATGTAAGCAAACATAAGTTGACAAACTCAAACTCAAAAAACAGTTTCAACAACATTTAAACATGACAATGTCTAACAACCGATTCATTACATACCTCATATGATAGTTACAAAATCATGACAGCAGGCCTAAACAAACCTTTGCATAAGAACAAATTCAAGCAGGCACAAATGTAACTTTTAGAAACAAGATCATAGCATGGATCAAACATGACTATTTTGTTTTAAGAAACTACAAGTCTTGACATTACAAAGTGCAAGAAAACAAATAACAGTCCAAAGTTTTGCACTAATGACAACCATTAACTAAATGCAGACAAAGGAAATTGATGGATTAGAAGTTAACAAATTTTAAGGCATAGACTAACAGCCAGGTATTGGTATTTCAATCAATACTTATTGATGAATTCCAACCATAGTGCCTTCACAAAGATAAAACACATATTTACATTTCAATTAAACTTCATGCATAACATATGAACAGGAGCAACAACAATCTTTAGACATAACCATGTCACCAATCAAACAGCAGCCCTACTACAATGCTTTAAAATGACAGTCACTATTTCACCCTAGCAAAGATTACACACCCTAGTATACAAACCTAATGCTGACAGCAACTGATGCAAAATAAACATGACAATGTCAATTATCTAATAAAACATGATTCAATTGATACTACATTCTCATGTCAGCAAGCATAAACCAAACACAAAACAATAGTTCAAATCATCACAGAGGTACAGTTGGCATGACAATGTCAAGCATCAAACTTCAATGTATATTTCTCATGATGGTTATAACCATTTGACAGCAAAATAGTGTTGGTCATCATGAATCAAAACAGGCCTCAACAGTATCACATGAATAATTTCAAACCAATGTCTTTACCAAGACCAAACAAAACTACACAACTTTAACAGCAAACTCAAAACAAAATGGCAATGTTGATCATAATAGATCAGGATGTGTTTCAACAGCATCTAGGTGAATCAGTTCAACATTGGCCATGACCATGCTAAACAACAAGCAATCCTTCAAAAACAATTGAGATGCATTTTGGAAATCAGATAATGAAATAGTTGCAATCCAGTTCAAAAACAAATATGCACATGTCTTAAATATGATGTGGATCAAGTTTTAACCAAAAGATGATTCAAGATGTCATTATAACAAAATAAATCACATGAGTTGCAATGATGAATATGAGTTGCACAAACAAAACAGGATGGTCAATAGCAAGACCAAAACCACTCATCACCTCAGGCCAACACAAATTCAATAAGTTCAAACAAACATGAGTTAAATGCAAACTTGAATTAATCACCTAAGAACTTATAGACTACTGTTAATAGAAAAGTTGAAATCAAGGGGGCTGTCAAGTTATGGCAATTGGGCTTGTAGCAAGATACCATGACACTACTTGACATGAATAAAAAAAGATAAAGACCTATGATGCTGACAAGCAATTCAAGGCATAAATCAAATATGATTCCTAAGTCATAGCAAAACACATAGTAAAGACACATATGCTTGCAACAACTACCAAGCATGAACATACTCATAACCAATGGCCTTAAGACAAAACTGAACAGACCTAAAATCATGTTCTAGCATTATGCATCAAGGATTTTTCTTTTAAAAACAAACAATGAGGATTTCTAGCTGCAATATCTTGGTGTTTCAACAACATATATTGGTGAATTCCAAACATCAGGCCTTTATAAAGTCATAGCTCCAACAACAATTTGAAAAAGAATAAAGACATAAATCAAACAAGAGTGTTTTGTTTGAAAACAGAAGCAAGCAACACAATTTTTTTACATTACAATGTAACCATATGCCTTTCATGGTCATTCACTAATCCAACATGACAATTACCAAACATGACAATGTTCAAAATCTAACAAGATAACCTAAACTTGTTTATGTGACAGCCACTAATTCAAACAGGTTTAGTTGAGAGAAAACAAGGTCTGACAACAACAAGACATATGTTAAGTTTTGATGAACCCTAAAAGATCAACTGGAATTCTGATAAGAATTCTAGGTTGACAGACCTCACAACAAACTTAGACAGCAAGTACATATAGAAATCCAACAATCAAACTTTTATAAAAGTAAACAATGCAGACAGAACTTTCAAACTAAATTAGGCCACAACTTACAAGTTGAAATGCAAAGCCAACAACCTTTCTCACAAACCAAAACAGAATTGTTTAAACAGAAACAAAACAAAGTTAATGCAAATACTAGTTAATACATGGCCTTCATGACAACTAGTATTTCAATCAAGCAAAACCAAACATGAGAACTAATGATCATGAGTTCAATATAACAATATCAATCCTTAATTTACCATATGTTTCAACATCCTTCATCAGCACTTTTACAAAAGCCACAACATACACACATTGACCTAATGATAGTCACTACTTCAAGCAAACAACATCTAGTATGAGAGCCAAGTTATAAACAGTCAAAAATCATGAGTTGACAAACTCAAACTTCAAAATGGTTTTGACAGCATAATTACAACTTAAACATAACAATGTCTAATTCAATCAACAAACCAGTCAATGCATACATGATGCATATCAATGAGAAATTTTAAGAAGACATACCTCTTGTAGTCTTCCCACAATAAGCTAGCTGTAAAATCTCCTTCCCTCAATGCAAGCTTGTGATTACTTCTTCTTGAAGAAACATGGAAACCTTGAGGATAATTTGAGCAAATGAATTTCCAGTTATTGTTCAAGGTTTCAAATAGCTAGTATGACATAAATAGAAGGTGTTCCAAGTGTCAAAGTGATGGAAATTGACCTAGGTAGTGAGTTGTTCCATATTATGCATAAAAGTCAAACTTAAGTGAGTGAGAAGTTGAATTTTGGATTTATGGTGTTTTTGATGGAAACAAAGGTTAGGACACCTTCTAATAATGACTTTGAGTTTGTGTGGATGGTTTTTATGGTGGTTTAAGGGTTAGAAATGGTGCTAGTATGGAATTTTGAACAAGGCAGTTTTTGATGTTTTGGAACCTTTTCTTCACTTACAAGTAAAGCAAGGAAAGATGAGAGAGCTTGGGTTTTCTCTTGGGTTTTAGAGGGCTCTGGTGTGATGTTTAGCATAGAGGAAACCTCTATTTATAGGCAAGGAAAGATGAGGACAACTTGTGAAGTATGCATTGCAAATCTTGATTTTGGAGGAAATCTTAGCAAATCCAATTTGTGATTTTCTATGCAGATATCTTGCTTGCTTCCAATGCCCTTTAGTCTCTAAAACAAGCTAGCTTGGAACTGATAGAAGTGACCTATAGACAGCAAAGTCAGATATTACCTACTGCAGTCAAAAACATTCTCTCTCCTATTGTAACTTTGCACTTTATCTAATTTAAATAATGGTCTTGAACAAATCTTTAGCCATGCTCATGGATTCTTCTGATTTCTCCTAACATAACCTCTAATACATCAAATTAGATGCTATACCATGGTTGGAAATCAACTGAATAGTTGGGGAATGAGTTTATGCCAAGTTTGGACATGGCCCAACTTGCTCCATTCGAAACTCCCAGCTCTTAAGGGCTATGGAGGAGTTTTATAACTTTTTGGAAAGCCCTCATGGAGCTCTACAACTTTCATGTTTTTGAAAATTTCAAATTCCAAGTGGAACTAGGTCAGAAAACCCCTCAAAGTTGGCTGAAAACATGCCTAAAAAGGCCAACAACTTAGAATTTTTCTAAGTGTTTTCTACCTCTTGTGATGATTTTAGCCATAACTCCAAATCTACTCATTTTTTGCCCATGGACCACTGTGATACTTTTGTAAGACTTGTCAAGACCTTTCCAACAAGCCTTGAACCAACTCAATTGGATGTGTGGTTAGGGAGTTATGGTATTGCCCCTTTCCAAACCCTAATTTCCCAATTTCTTGATTACTCCTCAATCCTTGATCCAATGGTCATGAAACTTCATGGATAAGTGTAATATGTTACTAGGAACATTTTTGCTTCATACTTTGAGGTCAAATTCCTTATGATTGAAGAGTTGACCTTTTGGTCAACCGAACAATCGATCGATGACTACTGCGTCGACTGTTGATGTTCTGGGTCTCCTGAGGCCTTGAAACTTCTTAAGTGGACTTCACTAAGACATATGAACTTCATGGACCATGATACCCCCATTGGAAAACCATTTAAATCAAAAGTTCAACTACATTTGACTTTTCCTGATCGGAAACCCTAATCGGGGATCCTGAGATGCATTGTTCGTGATCTTTGGGTGACAACCTCAAATTGGATTCATACTTGACCCAATGGAGTATCTTTGGTGATGTTGAGACTTGTTTCATGGAGAATCAATCCAGCACATTGACTGATTAAACCATCGAAACCTCGATTCTCGACTGTACGAAACCCTGATTTGCCTGTATCTTAACAAAGACAAACTTGGAATAGGGTAAGGTTAGATAATCAAATGAAAATAACCCTAGAATGATGACGAAGATCTAAAGGGTCAAAATTTGGGGTGCAACACCAGTGACAACATTTGTGGTGATTTGTGTTAATTAATTAGTTTAGTCGGAATTAATTAATTATTTATTTAATTAATTAAAAATTGGAGAGAATATGAAGAATTGAGAAAATTTTGTGAGTCGGGAGAGTTTAGTGGTGAGTAAAGAGAAATGGAGTGTTAGTTGGGCAAAATAATAATTATGGTAAATTAATTAAAATATTATATATTTTGAAAAATAGAGAAATTAGGTTTATAGAACTTTTTTGTCAGTACGTGAAAACAAAGGACACCTACCAAAAGTTGGGAAACAACCAAAGGATACCAACTAAAATTTAGGATACAACAAGGAGTACTAACCAACATTTAGGATAAAATCAAGGATACCAACCAAAAGTTGAGATATAACAAAGGGTACTAACCAAAAGTTAGGATAAAACCAAGGATACCAACCAAAAGTTAAGAAACAACCAAAGGGTACCAACCAAAATTTGGGATACAACAAAGGGTACTAACCAAAAGTTATGATAAAACCAAGGATACCAACCAAAAGTTAGGAAACAACTAAGGATACCAACCAAAAGTTGGGATACAACAAAGGTACTAACCAAAAGTTAGGATAAAATCAAGGATACCAACCAAAAGTTAGGATAAAACAGAATATATCAACCAAAAATTGGGATACAACAAATGATACCAACCAAAAGTTGGAATGAAACAACCAAAGGATATCAACCAAAAATTAAGAAACAACCAAAGGACACCAACCAAAAGTTGGGATAAAACAAAAGATACTAACAAAAAGTTGGGATACAATAAAGGATATCAACCAAACGTTGGGATGAATAAACAAAAATATACCAACAAAAAATTGGGAAACAACCAAAGGATACCAACCAAAAGTTGGGATACAACAAGGGGTACTGATCTCACCTGATTAGAAAGGATCAATGGCCTGCCACGCGTCGTTGGGTTGCAACTTTCACCGGGGTTAAGGAGAAAGAAGGGGGTGTACCTGCAAGGCACTCCGATGCTTAAGTGAGTAAAGGATCAGAGTGGGAAAGAAAATACAGAGAAGTAGGTGTAGAAAATAAGATACCTGACCCTCTAGTGAAAGAGGATATTTATAGAGAGACCCCAACGCAAGGCCAACAGTTACTTGTATTGGGCCAGACTACAAAGCCCAACCCAAGTAACTGTCAGGGCTTACATGGTGTAGTGAAGACCATCACGTGGTCTTCACCCTAGATCAACTGCCCCGTGATCTTCCGAAGGTGGGCTGACCAACTCTTTCGGAGGTGGGTAGTTTTCTGATGACGTGTACCCGCATAGGGGAACACGTGGAGAACGTGGGGAAACGTGTGAGTCTGCCCGTGAAGGGAATTGTCTGCCCGACCTATATGGCTTGTGCCCGACATGGGAGGATTGGGCCTTCCTAACATAGTGTTGGGTTGAGCATGCCCGACTGATGGGCAGGTCCCGGCCTAGTCTAGAATAGGAGCCCCCCAAGTTGTTGCTCCGAGGCGGAGGAATGATGACTTAAGAATAAGCCATGTCGAGGACAAATAGGGAAGGCAGTCCTATGCCCGGACGATAGGGTCGAGAGTCGTGATCGTTGGAATATCATATCAGGGAGGCGAAAGATGATCGGGTTCTAGCCTTTTGAGCTTGAGGGAGAATGAAGGGACAAAGTCAGTCACAGTTGCCACGTGTCTGGTGCCCATTTCCCATCCTAGGGAGGCTAATCCTATGGGTACTTGATTGTCTAGGGGAGCTTCGAGTTCCATGCTAGGCTTATAAATAGGTTGGGACCTGCCCCATCATTACTTTTCGCTCTCAACTCCAACGAACGCACCTCTTTCTTGCTCCTCCACACTTACGTCGTCGTGCAAACGCCGCTACCATACTGTTCGCCATAAAGTTCGTCCTATCCCTACTCAAGCTATTATATTTAGTAAGTCCTTTCTTCCTTTTCTTCTGTTTCATTTATTTTCGGAAGCTCATGCGGCGGACGACAAGTGTCCTGAAGAGGATGTGGGTTTTCCGGCGATTACGATGGAATTCCCTTGACCTAGGATGAAGCCCTCGGGGTCAATTCATAGGTTTTGGATGAGTGTCAGGGGACATATGATGGTGCTGGATGAGTACTCAAGGGACATATGATAGGGTTTGGATGAACACCCTGGGGATATAGGATAAGTATAGATGAATGTCTCGGGGACGTACACTAGGTATAAATGAATGTCGCGGGGACGTATGTTAGCGTTGGACGAATGTCCCGAGACGCATGCTATCTCTAGATGAATGTCCTGGGGATACGATAGTAAACCATGCAAGGAGATGGATGTTGAGGTCAGAGGAGTCTAGGTCGTAACTATCGTCTCTTTCGCCCTTTCACTTGAGCTGTGGTGAAAGGGTGAATTTGATCTTGAAACGTCGAATTCACCATTTCCTCTGCTTTTCAGATGAACATGGTCGCGTGGATACCAAGAGTTATGGAAGTCGACATAGAGCAGGACGCTCTCGCGGCCCTGCCTGTCAAGGAGCAGAATATGACAGTCAAGGACTGGGCCAGGGAGGAGCCCCTGAGTACGCCTTCCCGTTTCGTCGAGGATGACTTCAACACTTTCGCCACGGTCGAGGATTGCCGTGAGGGTTCCTCTGTGATCTGGAAAGCATATAGACCGCGGGCCCACCACTGTATATGCTCGAGCTATGGGAAGATGCGATTTTCCATGTACGATTTTGCTTTCGTGAAGCGGGACTTTGATTGCCCTTAACAGATTTTCAACTAGGGGTCTTCGACTAGTTAAGGCTAGCGCCTCCACAGTTGCACCCTGTTGCACCCCAAAATTTGCCCAACCTTTTCTAACTTAGGTTTATGTTTCAATTGCATAGTCATCTGCATTGTCATCATGTATATAGGTTATTCATCTGCATTGTATAGCATAGGCAAGCTATCTTAATCAGGGGATCAAGTGCTATTCTTATCTCAAGAGGCATATTCAAGGATTTCATTCATATTCAAGACTACTCAGGTCATCAGAGAAGAATTTGAGCTTTGAAGAGCTGCCAGGTGGATCAGTGAATTCTCTCCTATCTTGAGGCTAGTTGGGGATCATCAGAGGAAGTGTGAGCTATGAGCCAAGAGCATGAGGTGTGTATGGATGTCATGAAGAGCCTAGATGATCATTTTGCAGAAGAACCAAGTCATTCGAATGATTGCAAGAGCCTCAGTTGAAGTCAGTCAACTAGAGTCAACTAGAGTCAACTCTAAGTCAAAGAAGTGTTTTGAAGGGCATCAAGAATCATTTGAAGAATGTGGGATTCATTATTTGCTACATGGATATGGATACGATGTTGTGCTAAAGAAAAATCAAGAGGAGTCAAGGAGAACTGGAGTTACTAAATTAGGGTTTCAGTGTAAAATCCCCTGATTTAGGTCAAACTTCCAAGCAGTGTAACTCAAGATACAAGCTTCATATGAATTCTTGGTCCACATGAAACTTGTAGAGCATCTTAATAGCTTTAATTTGAGTGGTGGAAGTCATCAAGATGATTTATAGAACTCAAGTTATAGCTCTTGCAAGTTACAGGTCATCTGAGGGCACTGAAATTTGTCTGTGAAAGTTGTCTGTCTTCCAAGCAACTTTTGACCTTCAAGGATATTTCAAATGGATTCTTGGAAAACATGAGAGTTGTTTCTTATTGTCTTAGATTTCTAGAATGGTATGGTATTCCTTCATATGATTTGTGGAACTCTACTTATGGTCTTGGCAAGAAAAGGGTATTTTGGTCATCTGAGGATTACAGGTCATTCTTAGCCTATGCCTAAAACTCATACAAGGAAGCTTCAAATGAAAAACTTCACAACATCAAAGTTGCTCAAAATGCCATTTTAAGACTAGAAAAGAAGTTATGAAAGTTTGGAAATGCATGGAATGAAACTTGACCAAAGTTGGTGAAAAAATGACCTAAAAAAGGCATATAAGTTGAAAAAGTTGAAATGAAAAATTGGTTTGAGAGATCTACAAATCCAAAATGGGTCATCCAATATACCAAATTGATTCCAAACATCATTTTAGAGACATTGGTTCAGCCACTTTTTTGAGTTAGGGGTAAAATTTTGGACTTGCTTTGTATTTTGTTACTTGCATAATAAAGCAAGTATGGAAAACTTGGCATAAGTTGAATTTCAAGGCAAGGAACTTGTTTTCTTCACTCATACCATTTCAATAACTCATGAGAGGAGATTTTGACACAAATATGAAAGGGTGTATGCATGAGATATGAGATGTTTCAAAGTATCCTTAAGTGAGAACTTCCATAACTTTCCACCACATTCTACACTTTCCTAGATCAATCTAGAATCTTCTAGATCTGTCTATCCTCATCTATATATTGAACTGAATCCATTGGTGCAAGGGGTTGGTGAAAATAGGGAGAGAAAAGAGGGAATTCTATGTTTGCTTCCATTGTAAGAAAGTGAGAGAATTATCATAATCTTCCATTTCTGTCCAAGAGAGTTCTTCATTTTCAGTCTTTGGTTTATTGTGAGTGTGAATGAGCATGATGCAAGGTCCATCAATGGAGGTTTAAGGAGTTGTTGTCCAAGATTCAAGATTGTGCACCAGAGTTGCAGCCAAGAATCCAAGCACTCATCATCATAATTGTTGCAAACAGAAAGCTCACCATACTCTAAGGATCATTTGAGAGGATTGCCAAGGTCTCTAGTGCAAAGATTCACAACTGTTTCATCAAATCTCAAGGTATGCATTTCAATCTACATCTCTTTATCTAGGCAGTATTAGATGGAATGGTTAGGATCAACATGCTTAGAGACCATAGGTGATTGATTTCTGAGAGATAGAGAGAATTCTATGAGGTTCCATGGCAGGGTGCATTAACTTTGATGATCGAGGATAGGTTATATAATGAGTGTTAATGAACATATAATGGCTTGCTGAGATCAGTGTGGCATGATGAACAAGATAGGATAGTTAAATTGGAGAATTGTGAGGTTCCATTGCAGTGCATAATGATGGATTCAGATTGTTACATATATCGGGTTTCATTATGGAATTGGTTTCAATCAAAACTAAGGGTACCATCGTGTTCAAGGGAAAGAATAAAGCAACTTTGCTCTTTATAAGTTTTGATTTCATGGCCTGAGGAGAGAGCACGAGGAGCTGGTAGATGGTTGCATGGAAGCTGTGAATTTCTGAAACCCTAGGTTGATTGGGGACGATGGCCATGCACCGTTGGATTGGTTCCCATTTTTGACATTTTCATCTGATTGTGTGGATGATATTTGAAGAAGAAAACGGAGGGATTTGACTCAGCGTGAAACGATGCGTTTCACTTAAACGCACCTCTGGGCCTTGGACTCAGATTCCTATCCCCACCCCCTTTTGATAAGCCCAATGAAATAACACGTGAAATGATTGCTAAACGCACCGTGAATTTAATCTTTTTCTTTTATTTTTCAACTGAATTTTTGAGCGTACTGGGCCTAGCGCCAATTGATATTCGCGCCCCCCTTTTTTCTGGCCCACATGAATAACAACTGGGCAAAGCTGCTTATAGCACCCCCCATCCCATTTATTTCATTTTTTGTGATTTTATTTTCTTTAATATTTTTCTCACCTTTAAAAAATCATAAAAATTTAAAAATAGCTTGTTTTTCATTGGTTCTTTTTGTGGTAGATCAATAATTTTGTTAAGAAAAATATTAAATAATAAAATTGGCATTTTATTTTGTTTTAATATTTTTTATGCATTTTTCTTGTAAATAGCCTTTTAATGAGTTTAGTTTAGGACTCAAATTTGTTGATTTTAGTTCTATTAGGTCCCTTTAGATTTAGGGTTCATTCTTTTTAGAGTGATTAGTCTAGGACTTCAACTTGTATATAAGATTTAATTCATATTTTTAGGATTAAATTTTAGGTGATTTGATTAGGTGTGATTAGAATTAGGGTTTCAGGTGAGCATATGTGAGATAGATTAATTCTTTTAGGAATTTTTGAGTTGATTTTGGGGTATGGGACTATAGGGGTTATGGGTATATGATAGATCCCTTAGAAAATATTAGGATTCCCTTACTGCTATTAGTATATTTCTTATATTTGATTGATTGTGTGGTGTACCCTCTTTAGGGTTATATTTTGTCTGTGTGGGGTATTGGGTTTTGTTTGGGATTTGGGGATAGCTGAAGACCTGTGATGATGAAGCCCATTTGAAGATCAGAGACTGAAGACCAACTTCCAGGGGTGATGAGGAGTGTCTCTTGCTGGCAGCTGTTGAAGTTTCTAGGATCTAGGAGTTAGGCAGAGCCCTAGAGTAGACAACTTGATTCTCAAACATGGAAGGTCTTGATTGCCTCCATCCTTCTCTGTGATGCAGAGTCTCTCTAAGACACTCACCCCCTTCCTTTGGAAGGCTTGGTGCTAATGTCTAAGGGATAGAACTCTTGAGAGAAATCTTCTTTGTGTTGATTGCAGTATGTTTGCCACCCTTGGTGGTCAACTAATTGCTTAACACCCAGTTCATTCCTGTGATTGATTCCTCAGCTTGGAGATTAGGACTTGAAGAAAAGCCACTGGGAGATTGAAGATAAAAGTCTGATGCCTGCTTGAAGCCTGAAGATGAAGTCAGATACTGATGTAGACTGCTTTGCTGTTTAGCTTTTGCTGTTTTAATTTTTTGATGTATTGTGTGAATTTCCCGGACTGTATTGTTTGTTGTTTAACTTGCTGGGTCGAAAGTGAATCCTATTCACTTTTGCCTATTGTTTTCTAGGTTCGAGGTTGAGTGGGACTCCCTTGCCTCGCTTGTATTGTTGCATCCATGCATTTTACTGCTTTATTGTATATATCTGCTGTTTCTGTTTCCGTCTATTCCCTTAGGATCTCTGTTTCCCTCTGCGCAAGAGAGGAGCATGATAGACATTAGGAGTTAACCCATGCATGATAACATTAGGGTAGATTTTGTTCCCCTTTTTAACCCTAGGACTTGTAGAGTGTCATCTCTTCTTTCTCCAAAACAACAGAAAAATATTAATAAAGGTTATAACAGAGATTAATTCATTTCTTCTGTCAAAAGATTTGAACCAACATCAATTTTTTTTTGCAATAAGAAAACCCTTGTTTAAGGTGAGATTTTTCATAAAAGACACTTGAACCGCTTGTGTCGTGCGTAGCCCGAACTACGTTTGCTCTGATCTTCCATGCTGTGTGGAAGTACGTAGGCATAGGATGCGATATCCTAGCGAGCAACCTTCACCCACTTTCCCCGTAGTTAGGCGAACTACGTTGACTCTGATTTCTCGTTCCAGACGGGAATACGTAGGCATAAAGTGCGATGCTTTGCTGAGTCATGTTTTCTTTTCTTTTCGGACCTCATCCTTTAGTTTAGATAGAAATGTAATCCGTACAAACCCAAACAAGCGTGGATCCCATCGAGTATGATGGACGTGAGGGGTGCTAATACCTTCCCCTTGCGTAATCGACTCCCGAATCCAGGTTTTGGTTGCGATGACCACACCTTTTCCCGTTTTTTGTGAGGTTTACTTCGAGCGTTTCCTTTCCCTCCGTTGGGATAAATAACGCACGGTGGCGACTCTTCTGTCAGCCGGCGCCGATTTTCGCAGTAGCGACAGCTGGCGACTCTGCTGGGGATCTAACGTCCCCTGGCTGCTAAGGACTGCGATGGTCCTTATGCATTTGGGATCCAACGTCCCTTAAGATAGTCGATCCTAGCGCTTGTTTTCTCGTCGAGGATTTTGTATGGATTTACATTTCTGTATTTACCTTTCAGCATTATATTATCATTATTATTGTTGTATTGTGGGGGTGTGACGGGTGTTCCATGATTGAGAGATAAGTCGGACCTGGGCTTGAGTGCACCTAGACTTAGAGTAGAGATTAGTGGGCGCGCACGTGCTTTGCATGTCCTAGTGTCCCGCGAAATCTACACTCAGACGAGGTTCTTCTGGTTGGCCTCCTGTCCTGCCCTTTGGGTGGCTCGGGTTGCTGGTTAGTTGGATTGTCGACTCTGGGGACCGATCATTTGGAAGTTGGCTAAGTGAGGCCTCTTCAGGATTTGATGATGCCACTCCTTCTGGGAATCGTATCATCAACCCTGAAAGTCTGTGACGCCGACGACCGCATAGGATGCCGTACCTTTGTCAGTTACTAGGACATCCACCTGTGAGAGGGTTTGGGGTTATGCAGGTAACTAGACCTTCAGATACCGGTTTATTTCTTGATCAGAGATCCTGGGTATTTATGGATAGTTGTGAGGTATATCAGAGACCATTCTGAGTTATGGTATGAGGTCTATCAGAGACCAGTTGGAGTTATGTTATGGGTCTATCAGAGACCGTTGTTGGAGCTCTATGTTGGGTCTATCTGAGACCAGGGTTGATGAGTATTGGAGGGTCTATTTGAGACTTTTGATATGGTTCAGGCTTCTCAGCTATAGCACTTGGTCCCTATTGCATGTTGCTTGCATTGCATTATCTGCATAATCATTATCATTGCATCCCATTAACGTGTGTCTGTGCTGCAGGTGCATGTGCATTTCCCCCGGTTCTAGTGTCTGGACTTCTGAGTATTGATTATGGCTGGTTTGAGGATGACAGTTGCCTACAAGCTACCTATCCCTGATATTGCTCCCCTCCTGGGTCTGATTTCTCTTACAGATGAGGATGTCCGTAGAAGCTTCAGGCAGAGTTACGGACGGCTGTTGAGTCTGGTTCGCAAATCAACTGATGATGAGTTGAATGGGTTGTACACGCTGATGCAATTCTATGACCCGGCTTTGAGATGTTTCACGTTTGCTGACTTCATTTTGGGGCCTACCATGGAGGAGTATGTGGAGTTTACTGAGCTGCCAGTGCAGAATGCAGTCCCCTTTATTCACTCTGCCGCTGAGCCCAAGTTGGAGGATCTAGCTAAGACCTTGCATATGAATGCTTCTGAGTTGTTGATGACTTCTTGGCGAGGGGTTCCGGGCTTCTCTCTCCAGTTTCTGGTTAGTAAGGCTCAAGAGTACGCCAAAAATGGATGTTGGGTGGTCTTTAACGCTATTTTGGCTCTATGCATTTATGGGATAATGCTGTTTCCCAACTTCCCAAACTTCGTGGACATGGATGCATTTCATCTGTTTGCTGCTGGCAACCCAGTGCCTACACTGATAGGGGACTTTTACCATTCGATGCACTACAGAAATGAGAACAGGAGAGGCAAGAACGTCTCTTGTTGCGTGCCTTTGCTGTCCATGTGGTTCAAGAGCCATCTTCCCTTGAAGGGACCCTTTGTGGATAGTGCGACTACATCTGACTGGCCAGAGCGTATGATGAGGTTGTCTTCTGAAGACATCGAGTGGTTTGACCGAGACCTGCTGGGATCCGAGCTTATTATCAGTTGTTCTGGGTATCCTAATGTTCCGTTGATAGGGAGAAAAGGGTGCATCAACTACAACCCATCTTTGTTCGTCTGTCAGTTTGGATATGCGCTGAAGAACCCACCTCAGGAGGAAGAAGTACAGGAATCTCTGTACTTCACCGGTGATTTGAGTGGAGAGCTACTAGCCAAGCTTCGGCATGCCTGGACGTGTATTAACAGAAAGGGGAAGCCACTGTTGGGGAAAAATGATTGTCAGACATATGCACCCTACAAAGTTTGGATTCAGGAGAGAGCCAGACAGCTATTGATGCCATTTCCAGCTGCTTCGGTCCCTGTTCGTATCCCGGTGGAAGAGCCAACCACTGTCGCTAGGGAGGTCTATGAGCAAGTTGTGAAGGAAAAGGAAGCCTTGATGAAGATTAATGAAGAGTTAGAGAAGGAGCTAGCTCAGATGAGGAGTGAGAAGAATAAGGCCGTACGTTCTTTCCAACAGCAGATCGAACTAGTGAACAGGCTAGGTGCCGAATTGACTGAGGAGAAGAAGAAACGCGAATGTCTGGGTCAAGAGTTCAGAAGTTCCCATGACATGTTGGAGGCAAAGAAGAAAGCGCTCGACGCCGCTCACCGAGAAATCTCTTCTTGTAATAAGACATGGAATGCTACGCTGACCAACAACAAGAAGAGGGAAGATAAGTTGAAGCAGCAAATTTCTGACCTCGAGAAGCAGTTGAAGGCTAGCATTGAGAAGCATGAAGAAAAGATGATGACCAGATATAGTCTCCAGAATGCTCTGAACAAAGCCATCAAAGGCAGGAACGAAGCGGTGTCTCAGAAGCGGAAGCTAGAAGATCGCTTCGGAAAAGGGGCAAGGAAGGAAACTGCCGGTGACGTGCGACGCGTTCTTAAGAGAAGAAACTAGTTTGTCGAAGGGCTGCTTACCCAACCAGGTCATCCAGAGACCAAGAAGTTAATAGAAGAGTATCGAGCTTATGGGAGTACTTGATCATTTCTTATATGCTTTATTTGCATTTGTGCTGACCATCACCAGGATTGTTGGTTGAGGTCATGCCATCGTATTATACTCTCAGTGATATTGTATTCTTGGATTTCTCTTCAATATACGAGGTTTTCTATGATTCGGCTCCAATCGCTGTCTTGATAGCACTGTCACTGCACTGGCACTCACACTAGAATTGGGGAATGATAATCCCTAATGCACAGACACACATTGCATTTTGCATACATACTCATATTTGCATTGCAGGTTTGTGATTCGTGTATCTTATCTCTCGCACCATTTTTCAGGTATTTTCAGGATTGCAGAAAAGCGGGTCCACCGTTACTCTACAAGAATCAACCAGAAGAAGATCATGGACAACGTGCAGAGTGAAATGCAAGAGATGCGTGACAAGATGGCCCTGCTCATGCAAACCATGGAGACTATCGCCAAAGGGCAAGAACAGCTGCAGAATCTGGTTCAACCGATAGTCGCACGGGCTGAAAACAACGGGACACCGCATGGGGAAAACATTGTTGCTTCTCCCCGAGTTGAGAATCGTCAAAGTGCTGACGTTGTGCCCGTAACCGGTTTGAATGCTGGAGAAACTGGCCCTGTAGGTGGAGGTGGGAACACCGGTAATATGAATGTCAATGCAGATACTGCTGGGGTAGTTGTGGGTAATATCAACCAGGGTTTCAATGGGGGTGTTGAGAATGTCGGAATGAATGGTATCAATGGTAATCAGGGCTTCAATGGTGTGAATATGGGATATGGCAGCATGGCTGGCGCCAAGGCTGGGTTTGGTGGCTATGGTAATCTTGGATGTGGAGTTGGCGCGTACAACACTCAAGAGATGGGTAATCTGAGGTATGACCCCAGGTACGTTCAAACAGGTCCGGGTCGCGATGCAGATTATGTTGGATACGAAGCAGTACCTCGCTGGGAGGATCGCCAGGAGGATGTGTTCTCTGGTCAGAATGAAGGCTATGAAAGAGCCAGGGGTGACAACCATCGGATGAGATTGCTAGAAGAGAAGGTGAACGGGTTGGCCAACCAGAATGCTCTTGGGTTGGATATGTCGAATATGGGGTTAGTCCCAGGGTTGAGGGTCCCGCTGAAATTCAAAGCACCGTCATTTGATAAGTACAAAGGGGATACATGCCCTAGGGTGCATGTGCGCGCGTTTTACAGGCGCATGTCTGCATATTCTGAGGATGAAAAGATGCTAATGCATTTCTTCCAGGATAGCCTGTCAGGGCCATCGCTGGAGTGGTACATGAGCTTGGAGCCGACTCAGATCAGGAGTTGGAAAGAGCTGGCAGAGGCTTTTGTTCGACACTATCAGTATAATAGCGATCTCGCCCCTAACCGAGTCCAGTTGCAAAGCATGTCTCAAAAGTCTAGTGAGAGCTTTAAAGAATACGCCCAGAGATGGTGAGATTTGGCTGTTAGGGCACACCCTCCAATGGTGGAGCGCGAAATGATGGATATGTTCATAGGAACTTTCTCTGGAATGTACTATGACCGGCTGCTCAACTTCTCAATGAGTACCTTCTCCGAGTTGATCCTGATGGGGGAGCGCATTGAAAACGGGGTGAAGATTGGTAAAATTCAAGCGGGTGAGTCCAGTTC
Organism: Lathyrus sativus; assembly: GCA_963859935.3. Classification (NCBI taxonomy): domain Eukaryota; kingdom Viridiplantae; phylum Streptophyta; class Magnoliopsida; order Fabales; family Fabaceae; genus Lathyrus; species Lathyrus sativus. The sequence goes on from OZ012740.1 coordinate 670,040,669, forward strand.
CGCAGGTGGTAACAAGAAGACGTTTGGTGGTAAACGGCAGGGTGATACCAATGTTGTATTCAATGCTCGACGAAAGAATAAAGGTCAGAACTGGCGTCAGCAGTCGCAAGTTGCAAGTGTAACCATTCCAGGGCCTTCTCAACAGCAGAGCTAACAACCACCGCAGCAGGCTCAGCAGCAGCCTAATAATAATCAGCGCAGATTTCAGAACCCACGACCAAGGAGAGTATTCGAGGTACCGCCAGTATCATATGCAGAACTCCTTCAAACTTTGTTGAAATTGCAGCTAGTCGAGAAGAGGACCTTAGCACCACCAATTGGCCAGCCACCAGTCGGATATGATGTTAATGAGCACTGTGACTTCCATTCAGGTGCGCCGTGGCACAATATTGAAAATTGCCTGACTTTCAAGCATAAAGTACAGGATTTGCTTGATAGTACGGCTATTAACTTCGGGAAGGAAGGTCCCAATATCACGCAGCAGCCAATGCCCAAGCATGGTGGGGCTGGGGCCAATGCAATCTTGGTAGATGATGAGTCGGACTTGGTTTCGGAAGTGAGCGAGCTGAAAACCCCTTTGAGTTACGTAAAGCAGCGTTTATTGAAAGGGGGTGTCTATCCCGGTTGCAGTGAAGAGTGTGATGACTGTTCGGTTCAACCTGAGGGCTGTGAGAAGTTGAAGAGGGGAGTTCAAGGTTTGATTGATGAAGGAACTTTGCAGTTTGACAGGGCTGTGGGGCGAGAGAAGTCTGTTGAGACAGAATCTGTAGAAGAGCGTAGGGAGATTGCTACGATCACTATTCCGTTCAAATCAGTGACAATTTCGGCATCATCAAAAAGGCCGACCATTACTATTACCAACGCTAAGCCAGTCCCTTTTGAAAGCACAAAAGCAGTTCCGTGGTGTTATGGTGCTGAGGTGTATTGCAATGGGGAGAAGATTAACTTGAACGATCCGCCGGCGGGATCCGTGGACAATGTAGTAGGAGCGGGAGGTATAACCCGGAGCGGGAGGATTTTCACTTCACCCGAGGTTGAAGCAGAGAGGCTTGCCAAGGGAAAGAACAAAGTTGTTGAGGGAGAATCTTCGGGGAGTAAATAGAAAGAACCGATAGCCAAAGATGTGGAAGAATTCATGAGGTTAATTCGCAAAAGTGATTACAAGATTGTAGATCACCTGCAGCAGACCCCGTCAAAGATCTCCATATTATCGTTGCTGTTGTGTTCTGAGTGTCGCACCTCGAAAAATCATGGAGACATTTCGGAAATACGACCCTCGCGCGAAAGGCGCGGAAATTGCGGTTCGACAGAGTCGCCACCGAACTTTATTTTTCCCGAATAAACGGGAGAGGAAAATATCGAGAAAACCTCTTAAAACGAAAGGATAGGAACAGGGCTGTCGCAACCAAGTTCCGGGTTCGGGAGTCGGTTACGTGAGGGGAAGGTATTAGCACCCCTCACGTCCGTCGTACTCGACGGGAACCTCTTAAGGTAATTGTGGGGAGTGTCGTTTTGGTTTACTGGTTTTCTTCTTGTTGATAAAGGTAGAATTGGTAGGGTAAAAGGTTAAAGACGCAAAGGGGAGATGGGTGGTTAGAAGATAAGGTGCTCGCCAAGGATTGGGGCCCTTGTGCCTACGTATGCTCATTCGGACGAGAATGAGAAATCAGAGCGTCGTAGTTCGACTACGGGAAAGGATGGGGGGAAATGGAAGATGGATAGAAGTGTGCTCGCCAAGATCATCGCAATCTTGTGCCTACGTATCTTATATTCAAGAATGAATAAAGAATCAGAGCGTCCGTAGTTCGTGGGGACGACCACGAAAATATGAGGTTTGAAATGGGTTGAAGTCGAGTTGGGAGACGAAAGAGTGACTGACAAACAACTTAAGGGCGTGCCTCAAGAGCTTGTCACTCAAGAATTCAAGGAATGCGAGATCCCAAGAACTCAGTTCTTTCGGAGATTGAGTTGAATGAGTTGAAGATAAGAGTTGAATATTTTGAAAATGAAAGAATGAACTAATAACAACTCGGGGGCGCGCCCGAGAGTTACTCGTTCGAATATTCAAAGAATGCTAGATTCTAAGAATATCCCTCTTTCGTAATTTTAAAAAATGTGTGAAAGGATCGAATCGAAGAATGGCATGCGAGGCCAAAGGAAGTTGGTTTGAAGTAGCTCGACGACGTGTCGAAGATTTGATCGAAGATGGAACCGGCTTGACGACGTGTCAAGGATTAAGGTTGTGAGAAACGATATTAGTCCCTGAGGGTGCTCCTAATATCGAAACCACGGGGAATTGTGAATGTGTGTGCAAAATGTCGATGGTTGCGAATGCGTATGAGCACTCGACTTAGGAGAATATAGAGAACGGTTGAGTTTGAAAAAGTCGAAAGGTTGAGTGAATAACAACCCAAAGGGCGTGCTTCGAGAGCTATTCACTCGAAAATTCAGGGAATGCTAGACTCCAAGAATCTCCTTCTTTCGAAGTTTGAATCGGAACGAAAATAGTTTAGAAAAGATTTGAAGTGAAATGACGTACGAAAATAGTTTAAGGTACGAGATGTGAGGACGATATTGGATTTGAAAATTAGAAAAATGACAATTATTTGATAAATGAGACGCGGGCCTCACAACCAATTAATTGGGGCATTACCGAAATGCTGGATCTCGACGATACCTTTTTCATTTGAAAAAGTTTGAATGAACAAAGGAAATATCACAAAGAATGCTAAATTCCCATGACATTTCTTTGTTAGAAAAAAAGATAATTTTGAAAATGAGAAGTTGAATAATACACTATTTAAGGTGTACACCTTAATAATGACTATTCAAAAATTCAAGAAGTGCTTGACTTCAAGAATTTAGTTACTCATGATTTGACTTAGAAAATAATTTAGTAAAAATTAAATTGAGTAAAGACTAATACTATTTATTTAGAAAAAAAGAAATTGAAAAGAAAATATCTTAGTACAATAAGTTTAAATACAAACTAAGAAAATGGGTTTGAAAATATTTTAATAATTAAAAAAAATAAAAAAAACAATTTTGAAAATGAGTAGTCGAATAATACACTATTTAAGGTGTACACCTTAATAATGACTCTTCAAAAATTCAAGAAGTGCTAGACTTCAAGAATTTAGTTACTCACGATTTTATTAGAAAATAATTTGAATGAAGATTTAGGAAAATTATTTTTTTAGGATGGTTTTGATTTAATTTAAGAAACATTGTTTGAATAAACCATGAATATATTACACCGAGTGCTAGACTCCTATAATATATTTTTGCTCGAATAATTAAAAGCGTAATGAAAAACGAACAAATATTATCCAAGGCGTACGCCCCAACAATAATTATTCAAAAACTCAAGAGGTGCTAGACCTTAAGAGTTTAATTTTCGTTATGGATTAAGAGAAAGATTTGTGTGTTAAAAACATAGTTGAAATAGGATTAAGAAACAAAATTATATTTTGAAAGTGATTTAATTAAGAGAAAAGTTTGTATTAAAAAAATGGATTTAAGGTTTACCTTTAAAAATGATTTATTTTAAGAGAATAATAACAAATATAAAGTAAACCATAATATTCCCTGTACTGGGTACCGGCATTAACCGTGATGCTTGCTCACTTCACCTACTGCGCTAACATAACATGAACCAAGGTTTAAGCATTAGAAACATAACATAATAACATAATGAATTTGTTAATCAAGACAAAATCATTTAAAATTATAACAACATGCATTTGCTAATCTGTTAACCTTCTAAAATCAAAACAGAATGAATTTAAATCCTAAATTTCTAGCAATAAGATCAAAATATTGTGAAAACAACACAGACAGTAGATTACCACAGCAAGATAACAACAACAACCGTACTCGAACAGAGTTAAAACTCGCGCATCACGAACTATTAATCGCAACAAAGTTGTATCGCAACATTCAAATACACCAACTGCACAACAAATTGATCACAGCGGCAAAACCGAAATGAAAACCGAAATGATATCACTCTTTAATTCCCATGCTACCAAAATACTTACAAAGAGTTGAAATTGTGTTCAAAAACAAAACAGAACAACAGAAAGTTGAATTGATCACGACAAATAACGGCAGCATAGAATATCCGCAATGTTAAACGGTTAAAAATAAACATCATGAGTACATGAAGCTTTCAAATGAATATGGTGTTTGTATTGAAAAACATCTGAGATATTACCGTTGACGAATTACGCTGGAAATTACTGTTGTTGTGTTGCTCCGTCTTATTGTCGGTGACTTTCGCGATGAGTGGGAAAGTCATACGGTTGTGGTCTGCAGCGTCCACGGCTTGTGCTGTTTTCGAGCATCTCCTTTACAACTGAGCGCGTGTGAGAGACCAAGGCTTTCCATTCTTTGTTTATCCACAAGTTGCTTTGATGTTGTGGCTTCCAAGTTATGATTGCTTCCGGCGATGTCATTGTTGCTGTTATTGTCGAGTCAGAGTCACGTGTTCAAAGTGATGAACCAAATCCACCCGCTATCCATTTTGCGACGCCGAAATTGATGTTGTCAAAAACCGCAACCACCTGAACGCCACAAACCATTGTTGATGCGAAAATAACTTCTGCTGTGAACTTGTTGAACTCGGAAAAGAGAGTGTGAGCTTTGATTCAGAACAGCCGTAATACAAGCTTCACCAAATCCGTACATTCGCGGCGCCTGTCAAAAAAGAAACACAATAAACAATATCTAACAGCACTAGGACTGATATCAATGTTAGAACTACAGCATTGCCGTTAATGGAACCGAAGCGCGACGTCGAAGGCTTCTGCTATGTCTGCTTGAAAACGGAGAGCTAAACTCGGCACCATCAGGAACCTGCAAACAGAAACAACAAATATGGCGTCTACGCACAAAATTGCAGCAGCAGCGTGTTATTGCTAGAACAGAATCACTTTCAATCTTGCATCCGATTCAAAACTTGCTCGTGAAGATGACAACAGCTCGCTTGTAGTGTCTACGCATTCAAAACAGAACTGAACAACGATTGAAAACATTAATAGTAATACGTTGCATTTAAACACAATAAAATTCATCCATGCCGATCTACGGATCGCAATAGATTCAAATCATTTCTGCACAACTGATCTTCCAAACCTGAGTGTTGACTATGAAGCAACACTAGCAGCTTATACATCTAATTCAAGAAACGGTATAAGTCCAATCATTACCAATGCTGTTGAAATTTCTTATCAAGGAAATAACACTGTATCTTAAAACCAAAACGGACGGTAAGCAAAGAAGATAAATCGGCACTGTCACAGTGGTATCGAAAAAAAAGAAAAGTTATCACAAATTTTTGAATACGTCCAAATCCTTATTTATATGCAAACGAAGAACAGAGCAAGAATTCAGAAGCAATGGGACGATACAAGCTACTCCTAAGGGAATACATATCTAACAAATCGACAATCAAAACATAACTATAATAGCAACCGCAATCGTAACAGATACTCGTTTTGAGAAACGAAACTGAAACACTGCATCAAATGCACTACCGATATGCTTTAAAAGAAACCGAGATTATTACCGACATGACTAGAACAACATACGCAAGCTAGCGGTGTATCGCGATGTTAACACAAATAGAACTAAGATACATAAAGACAACCCTACCCAGAGCCATTAACATTGACAAATAAACCAGCTTGAAAAGAAAAACCAAACAACACATACGCATACAGTCACGAACATTGAATTACAGCAGTATTATGCGCCTATCATCACACCATCAAAACAGTCCAGAAAAGTTTGTAGGAATATAAATGATAAACAAAATAAGTGAAGTAGGAATCAAGATGGATTTGAATCGAAACCGTTACCAAATATTAAGATTTGTTGCCGCGTCGTTTGTTATAGTGGCTCAAGGTTGTTGCCGTTATTGGAAGCAAAGGTTACCGTTAGCTGCAACTCGTTCATCATCATTGTCGTAAAATTGATGTTGCTTTGCTCTACACGTTCAGCTACACGAATTGGTTCTCAATTGAGGAACAACAATGAACAAGTATCTCCAAGTCGCTACAATGGTGATTGAACGGTGTTGTTGTTGGAACTTATGGCTTCACGAAAGCTGCTTCACGGTGGAGAACCGGAAGAAACCTCACCCAGCACAGAGATAAGCGGGTGTCTTTGAAGTGACCGTTGATGAAGAAGATCGATCAACACGGTGATACTCAGCGAGAACCAAATCGAATTCGAATAGAAGTATATTTGAAGAATCAAGGTCGATTATTGTTGTTGTTGTACTCGCGGATGCTTGCTGCATTGAAGAGAAAGAGAGTGGAGGTCATGGTGGTTCGCTGGCGAGGATTGATTGGAAGAGGACAGTTCCAGCGGAAAAAAAAAAGGGAGGAGAAACGGCGGAAGGATTTTTATGTGAACGAAGAAGATGAATGTGAGGGATTCAAAGGAGAAGAACAGCGACTTGATGGTGGTGATGGAAAAATGGTAGTGGATTTATGGTGATGAAGAAAATGTCTAGGGTTTTTCGGCGGCTGGGAGAGAGGTTTTGCGGCGAAGAAGATTGAGAGAGGGAAGAATGGCCTTTGCGGCTAGGGTTCCCTTCTAGAATTAGGGTTGTATGAACAGTAGCTTTTTTTTTTTTAGGGTTTTTCAGCATCAATTTCCCCCTTCCCTTTATAACTTGCAGACTCTCCCTTAGCCTCCAATGGGCCTCCACGGTGGGCCTCATGTGAACCAAACACAAATTCCAATATTTTGCTTTGTTTTGTTTTAATTAAATAAACAAATTGACTACTAATTAAAATTAACAATACTAACTATTAATTATAACAAACAAATTGATAAAACTAAAAAAAATAATATTATACTAACAAATAAATTGATATAAATCTAATTAATATTTTTAATCTAATATATATACAAAATACTATTATTACTAGAAATATTTTAAAAGGAAGAGAAAAGTTGAGAAATTGAAATAAAATAATATTCACAGAGAATTTGTATTAAGCCATGTGTCACCCTTTTTTAATTGGTTAAAAAAGATGAAGTTCTGAAAAATCAACCAATTTCAAGCGTACACGTTGTCCAGATAAAAAAACGGGCAATGCACAAGCGAAAATAAGATAGAAAGAAAGCAAAAATATTTTACAAATGGGTAGGACAAATTTAGGGTATGACAGATGCCCCTATCTAATCGACTTAAACCTAGGAGAATGAACTGCATTGGCACTCATATTCCTGAGGTAGAAGTCTATTAGATACAAAAGAAGACCCTGAATTTGTCCAAAAGAAAAAGAAATGCTTGAGAATTGAAAACGCTGGATGATGTAAACCTCTGAGCAAACTGTCACAAGTCGTCATCACCGAAAGGATGATGGGACAAAACACATACAGCTATTGCTATCAAAAGGGTGACGAAGCAAAACACATTCGCAAAATCTGACATTAATGACTATGACAGACCCTTCATCAAAAAGATGACGGAGCGAAGTTCAAGCACTATCGCACAATCTATCATCAATGACCATGATAGACTCTCCTATCGAAAGATGACGGAGCAAAACACAAAACACATCGCACAATCTATCATTAATGACCATGATAGACCCCTCACCAAAAGGATGGCGGAGCGAAACACACGCCAAACAATATCGCACAATCTATCATTAATGACCATGATAGACCCCTCACCAAAAGGATGGCGGAGCGAAACACAAAGCAAAACGCAATCTATCACTAATGACCATGATAGACCCCTCCATCAAAAGGATGACGGAGCGAGACACACGCCAAACAATATCGCACAATCTATCATTAATGACCATGATAGACCCAACACCAAAAGGATGATGGAGCGAAACACAAATAAACGCAATCTATCACTAATGACCATGATAGACCCCTCCATCAAAAGGATGACGGAGCGAGACACACGCCAAACAATATCGCACAATCTATCATTAATGACCATGATAAACCCAACACCAAAAGGATGATGGAGCGAAACACAAATAAACGCAATCTATCACTAATGACCATGATAGACCCCTCCATCAAAAGGATGACGGAGCGAGACACACGCCAAACAATATCGCACAATCTATCATTAATGACCATGATAGACCCAACACCAAAAGGATGATGGAGCGAAACACAAATAAACGCAATCTATCACTAATGACCATGATAGACCCCTCCATCAAAAGGATGATGGAGCGAGACACACGCCAAACAATATCGCACAATCTATCATTAATGACCATGATAAACCCAACACCAAAAGGATGATGGAGCGAAACACAAATAAACGCAATCTATCACTAATGACCATGATAGACCCCTCCATCAAAAGGATGACGGAGCGAGACACACGCCAAACAATATCGCACAATCTATCATTAATGACCATGATAGACCCAACACCAAAAGGATGATGGAGCGAAACACAAATAAACGCAATCTATCACTAATGACCATGATAGACCCCTCCATCAAAAGGATGATGGAGCGAAACACAAATAAACGCAATCTATCACTAATGACCATGATAGACGCAAACACAAATAAACATAATCTATCACTAATGACCATGATAGACGCAAACACAATCTATCACTAATGACCATGATAGACCCCTCCATCAAAAGGATGATGGAGCGAAACACACGCGAACGGGTCACTATCACCAAAAGGATGATAGTAAGGCAATTGACAACGGTCACGCTTGCTGGGTACAACTCTTTGGGGAATCCCTGAGAGGAGGATTGAATTTGAAACGAGTTGACGGGGTACGCCCACCGTCTTTGCTCGGAAATCATAATTTGCTGAAATGATTTCATGGCTACACCCATGAATTCTGGAGAGGATGCCGCTGACTGGACTGAATTTGTCTTGATGCCTTGTTTTGGTCAACAAAAGGTTGAACCACTTCGTGAGGGACGCTCACGGTTTTGTCGAAGATGCCCCTGCTCGGGTTGGTTCTTGCATTAAACTTCTTGGATTTGCCCAACAAAAGGTTGAACAACTTCGTGGAGAACGCCCACGGTCTTGAATGGTATGCCCCTGGCTGGGCCGAATGTTGATTTGCATATTTGATCAACCCCGAGGTTAAAATTCGTCATGGGAGACGCCCATGGTCTTGAAAAAGATGCCCCTGACTGGGCTGAACCTTGCTTTGAATAACTTCGAATTTTGATGGGAGAGACCCACAATTGCAGAAGATTGCCCCTGACTGGGTTGATGACTGCTTTGAAGCTTTTGAAAATCGTGGGGTAAACCCACCATCTTGCGGAAGATGCCCCCTGACTGGGCGATCGATGGTCTTGGAAATCTTCGAGATTGATCCTGGACCTTGACTTGCATATATGAATGCTGGATGATAAATGATATTCTATATGAGTGGATGTGCAAATGCAAATGCTGACGAGCAGAGATGCAAGAGCTGGGGAAGTATGGTATGATTGGAGTGTGATGCAGGACATTTATGATGTTGAATGCGATGCGTATGAGGCACATGATGCAGACGGGTAATTTGCAGGTGGAGACGCCAGCATGGTGGACTCTGGTAGTTGCCAATGCGGATTGGACTTCGGGTGGAAGGATTGACTTCCTCGACACGCAATTTGTTGAAGACATCACGATTGAAGCAGAAGATGATGCTCTGGATGCCTCAAGTATGGGTACTTGGTGATTTGTTGTCAATTTCCTTCAGAGAAGATTGCAACTCTGCTTGTTAGTCAGGGCGACCTGGTCTTGCCCCAGTCTGAACGTGGTAGTGGCATGCCCCAGCTTAACCAGTTCTGGTATATGGAAGTTGAACTCGGATGACTTGCCCCTGTTCGAGCTACTGAGTGGTTTGCCCCCAGCCTGTAGGCCTTGAGATAATATTGATTCGTGTACGCCACCGAAAGTCAAGTTTCTCCTCGATTGCCCCTCGCTGGAGTGTCTTTGAATACCTAGCACTGATTTGCAATTAAAATTGTACATCCACAAATGGTAATAATCAATGCAAAGTTCGATGCAAGTTTGAAAAAGTATTGTTTATTTGGAAGTGTCGTGGTAGTGAGACGAATGGACTGCTAGCCCAGACGTTGTGCTGTTTTGATTGGTGTGAAAGATATATCAAGAGAAACGACACCAATGCTATTGATTAGGAATCATGTGAGGAGTCAGGTTACGCAACCTTGCGATAGTATGCTTTCAGAATAAACCTCGCCTCAATTAGGTCTTTCGAGGGTTGCAACGTGGTCTGGTTCACGGTTATAAAACAAAGGTTATTAGGCTCAAAGTGTGATTTGTACCCACCCCTTCTTCGTAATGATCTCCAGTCCTACGCTCAGTTGATCCTACACTTGTCTTGACGGTATAAACTTGATGGTTCAAGGATTGCTTGACGCGGCAGTCACCTTATTTTGGTTTTTTTGATGGATGCCAGTGTCCCTTTTGACTTGGGTGGCCACTGAATCTTATTTTATTTTTGCTGAGGATTTCGGGGTCCCCTTTTGTTTTTGTTTTGGTCCCTAACTTTTGCATGGATTGACTTCGTTCGTCAGATCCATCGGGATTGCCTTGATTTTGCCTAAGTCCCCTCTAAGGTGTCTGACTTAGCTGGCTTTTGATTTTTTGGATTTTGTTGTGACTGCCATAGCATGGGTCATTGATGAACGACCGTCTTCGGGATTTTGCTTTTTTGATTCGAGTGTAGGATTGGATTAACTGAACATTACCCTGCCCCAGGTTGAGTGTAAAAGGTTTATAGATCCGAAGGAAACTGCTACTTCTAGGCTCGAAGTGGTTTACTAGGGATTAACTCCTTATATCTCCGGTGTATGGGGAATTGAAGCAATGCCTGTACATCATTGACGAGATTCAATCTGAAAGCATACAGTTTGCAGTTATGGGTATCTCGTTTTCATCATCCTCTCTCAAATCATGCTAAACAACAGTGAATAGAGTGGAGTAAATAAGTGTGTCGGTGATAAGTGAAAATGAGTGAATACGACATAACTAATTCAAAACATGCATAAACGATACATTAATGAAAACCAAATACGAATGGCAATTGTTCAAAGCATACAATACTTAGACAAACAAAGACAAAACATAAGGAAAGTGAAATATGAAATGGCATCATGACTGCCTTCTTCGGGGTGAACTTGACTTGACTAGATTTGGTCTGATGTTAGCACTAGTTGGCTGGTGGCATAGAGTTGTTGATGTCGTTGAGATACCTCCCATCAAAGGTGAGAGCTTCGTTGTCAATCAGGTCTTGAACTTTGTGCTTGAAAGCCCTGCAGTTCTCAATGTTGTGACCTGGAGCGCCCTTATGGAACTCACAATGAGCAATCGCGTCATAATCAGCAGGAAGGATAGTTGGGGGAGCTAGATCTCTTGGGACGATAGCCTTTTGTTCCATTAATTGAGCAAAGATATCTGCATATGTCATTGGAAGACTATCGAATACTCTCTCCGGCTTCCATGTCCTGTGTTGATTTTGCTGACGCGGTCGTTGAACGGTCTGCTGTTCTGATTCCTTTCCAGTTATGGAGAGGGCTTCGAAGATCTGATCCATCTTCCTGTTGAGGGATTCCAGCTCCTTCCTGATAGCAATTTGTTCTTGCCGAATCTGCTCCATCATACGTCTGGTATTGGCTCTAGTTGCGTATTGGTGTCGAGGAATCAGCTTGATTTACTGGAGAAGAAGGAACGGAGACATAAGATTCTGTTGAAGGACTGGAAATGCAAGATGCACAACATATGAAATGCAATGCAAATGATATGCAAGATGCAATGCAAGATACAAGATCCAGGATCACAGGGTCACAACCCCAACAACTCCTGAAGCTGGTAACTGTAATAGATAAGTAACCATAGTTCCTGCTCGAAGAAAAGTGACAGGTACAACCTATACGGGAAGGTCTAAACATTCTACCCATAAACCCTCTCACGGGATGGTTTCTATGTTTGGTTCCCAGGATCACGGACACTAGTCGTATTAGCGTCACGCAACAGGCTGGCTGCATTACGACGATAATGACGATAAGGTCTCTCCTGAGCGGAGTCCTCGTGCTAGGCGCACAAGGAGCGAGTCCTTGGAGACTAACACTACACGACCACCAATATCGGAACTGGTGCTAACAAAAGGTTCCCAGAATCACGGACCCTTCATTAATCAAGTCGTGCGACAGGCTAGCTGTGTTACAACAAGATCTACGAATAGGTCTCCTCTGGAGGAGCTTTCATGCTAGGCCCACAAGGAGCAAGTCCTCGGGGACTAACAGTACTCGACTACCAATTCTAAACTATGTGTTCTCTCTGCTTTTACCAAAGCTCGGGCGTAGAGCCTTACTCATGATGTCATCCCAAGAACCAACAGGCAACCAAGATAACAGGCGCAAATAAAATCCACAAGAGAACAAATACAAAAAGAAAATAAATAAAAACAAACACTCCTCACAAACCAAAAGATAGGCTCGACTCTCTCTTTGCATGGAGCAATACTTCCCCAGCAGAGTCGCCACCTGTCGCACCTCGAAAAATCACGGAGACATTTCGGAAATACGACCCTCGCGCGAAAGGCGCGGAAAAATTGCGGTTCGACAGAGTCGCCACCGAACTTTATTTTTCCCGAATAAACGGGAGAGGAAAATATCGAGAAAACCTCTTAAAACGAAAGGATAGGAACAGGGCTGTCGCAACCAAGTTCCGGGTTCGGGAGTCGGTTACGTGAGGGGAAGGTATTAGCACCCCTCACGTCCGTCGTACTCGACGGGAACCTCTTAAGGTAATTGTGGGGAGTGTCGTTTTGGTTTACTGGTTTTCTTCTTGTTGATAAAGGTAGAATTGGTAGGGTAAAAGGTTAAAGACGCAAAGGGGAGATGGGTGGTTAGAAGATAAGGTGCTCGCCAAGGATTGGGGCCCTTGTGCCTACGTATGCTCATTCGGACGAGAATGAGAAATCAGAGCGTCGTAGTTCGACTACGGGAAAGGATGGGGGGAAATGGAAGATGGATAGAAGTGTGCTCGCCAAGATCATCGCAATCTTGTGCCTACGTATCTTATATTCAAGAATGAATAAAGAATCAGAGCGTCCGTAGTTCGTGGGGACGACCACGAAAATATGAGGTTTGAAATGGGTTGAAGTCGAGTTGGGAGACGAAAGAGTGACTGACAAACAACTTAAGGGCGTGCCTCAAGAGCTTGTCACTCAAGAATTCAAGGAATGCGAGATCCCAAGAACTCAGTTCTTTCGGAGATTGAGTTGAATGAGTTGAAGATAAGAGTTGAATATTTTGAAAATGAAAGAATGAACTAATAACAACTCGGGGGCGCGCCCGAGAGTTACTCGTTCGAATATTCAAAGAATGCTAGATTCTAAGAATATCCCTCTTTCGTAATTTTAAAAAATGTGTGAAAGGATCGAATCGAAGAATGGCATGCGAGGCCAAAGGAAGTTGGTTTGAAGTAGCTCGACGACGTGTCGAAGATTTGATCGAAGATGGAACCGGCTTGACGACGTGTCAAGGATTAAGGTTGTGAGAAACGATATTAGTCCCTGAGGGTGCTCCTAATATCGAAACCACGGGGAATTGTGAATGTGTGTGCAAAATGTCGATGGTTGCGAATGCGTATGAGCACTCGACTTAGGAGAATATAGAGAACGGTTGAGTTTGAAAAAGTCGAAAGGTTGAGTGAATAACAACCCAAAGGGCGTGCTTCGAGAGCTATTCACTCGAAAATTCAGGGAATGCTAGACTCCAAGAATCTCCTTCTTTCGAAGTTTGAATCGGAACGAAAATAGTTTAGAAAAGATTTGAAGTGAAATGACGTACGAAAATAGTTTAAGGTACGAGATGTGAGGACGATATTGGATTTGAAAATTAGAAAAATGACAATTATTTGATAAATGAGACGCGGGCCTCACAACCAATTAATTGGGGCATTACCGAAATGCTGGATCTCGACGATACCTTTTTCATTTGAAAAAGTTTGAATGAACAAAGGAAATATCACAAAGAATGCTAAATTCCCATGACATTTCTTTGTTAGAAAAAAAGATAATTTTGAAAATGAGAAGTTGAATAATACACTATTTAAGGTGTACACCTTAATAATGACTATTCAAAAATTCAAGAAGTGCTTGACTTCAAGAATTTAGTTACTCATGATTTGACTTAGAAAATAATTTAGTAAAAATTAAATTGAGTAAAGACTAATACTATTTATTTAGAAAAAAAGAAATTGAAAAGAAAATATCTTAGTACAATAAGTTTAAATACAAACTAAGAAAATGGGTTTGAAAATATTTTAATAATTAAAAAAAATAAAAAAAAAACAATTTTGAAAATGAGTAGTCGAATAATACACTATTTAAGGTGTACACCTTAATAATGACTCTTCAAAAATTCAAGAAGTGCTAGACTTCAAGAATTTAGTTACTCACGATTTGATTAGAAAATAATTTGAATGAAGATTTAGGAAAATTATTTTTTTAGGATGGTTTTGATTTAATTTAAGAAACATTGTTTGAATAAACCATGAATATATTACACCGAGTGCTAGACTCCTATAATATATTTTTGCTCGAATAATTAAAAGCGTAATGAAAAACGAACAAATATTATCCAAGGCGTACGCCCCAACAATAATTATTCAAAAACTCAAGAGGTGCTAGACCTTAAGAGTTTAATTTTCGTTATGGATTAAGAGAAAGATTTGTGTGTTAAAAACATAGTTGAAATAGGATTAAGAAACAAAATTATATTTTGAAAGTGATTTAATTAAGAGAAAAGTTTGTATTAAAAAATGGATTTAAGGTTTACCTTTAAAAATGATTTATTTTAAGAGAATAATAACAAATATAAAGTAAACCATAATATTCCCTGTACTGGGTACCGGCATCAACCGTGATGCTTGCTCACTTCACCTACTGCGCTAACATAACATGAACCAAGGTTTAAGCATTAGAAACATAACATAATAACATAATGAATTTGTTAATCAAGACAAAATCATTTAAAATTATAACAACATGCATTTGCTAATCTGTTAACCTTCTAAAATCAAAACAGAATGAATTTAAATCCTAAATTTCTAGCAATAAGATCAAAATATTGTGAAAACAACACAGACAGTAGATTACCACAGCAAGATAACAACAACAACCGTACTCGAACAGAGTTAAAACTCGCGCATCACGAACTATTAATCGCAACAAAGTTGTATCGCAACATTCAAATACACCAACTGCACAACAAATTGATCACAGCGGCAAAACCGAAATGAAAACCGAAATGATATCACTCTTTAATTCCCATGCTACCAAAATACTTACAAAGAGTTGAAATTGTGTTCAAAAACAAAACAGAACAACAGAAAGTTGAATTGATCACGACAAATAACGGCAGCATAGAATATCCGCAATGTTAAACGGTTAAAAATAAACATCATGAGTACATGAAGCTTTCAAATGAATATGGTGTTTGTATTGAAAAACATCTGAGATATTACCGTTGACGAATTACGCTGGAAATTACTGTTGTTGTGTTGCTCCGTCTTATTGTCGGTGACTTTCGCGATGAGTGGGAAAGTCATACGGTTGTGGTCTGCAGCGTCCACGGCTTGTGCTGTTTTCGAGCATCTCCTTTACAACTGAGCGCGTGTGAGAGACCAAGGCTTTCCATTCTTTGTTTATCCACAAGTTGCTTTGATGTTGTGGCTTCCAAGTTATGATTGCTTCCGGCGATGTCATTGTTGCTGTTATTGTCGAGTCAGAGTCACGTGTTCAAAGTGATGAACCAAATCCACCCGCTATCCATTTTGCGACGCCGAAATTGATGTTGTCAAAAACCGCAACCACCTGAACGCCACAAACCATTGTTGATGCGAAAATAACTTCTGCTGTGAACTTGTTGAACTCGGAAAAGAGAGTGTGAGCTTTGATTCAGAACAGCCGTAATACAAGCTTCACCAAATCCGTACATTCGCGGCGCCTGTCAAAAAAGAAACACAATAAACAATATCTAACAGCACTAGGACTGATATCAATGTTAGAACTACAGCATTGCCGTTAATGGAACCGAAGCGCGACGTCGAAGGCTTCTGCTATGTCTGCTTGAAAACGGAGAGCTAAACTCGGCACCATCAGGAACCTGCAAACAGAAACAACAAATATGGCGTCTACGCACAAAATTGCAGCAGCAGCGTGTTATTGCTAGAACAGAATCACTTTCAATCTTGCATCCGATTCAAAACTTGCTCGTGAAGATGACAACAACTCGCTTGTAGTGTCTACGCATTCAAAACAGAACTGAACAACGATTGAAAACATTAATAGTAATACGTTGCATTTAAACACAATAAAATTCATCCATGCCGATCTACGGATCGCAATAGATTCAAATCATTTCTGCACAACTGATCTTCCAAACCTGAGTGTTGACTATGAAGCAACACTAGCAGCTTATACATCTAATTCAAGAAACGGTATAAGTCCAATCATTACCAATGCTGTTGAAATTTCTTATCAAGGAAATAACACTGTATCTTAAAACCAAAACGGACGGTAAGCAAAGAAGATAAATCGGCACTGTCACAGTGGTATCGAAAAAAAAGAAAAGTTATCACAAATTTTTGAATACGTCCAAATCCTTATTTATATGCAAACGAAGAACAGAGCAAGAATTCAGAAGCAATGGGACGATACAAGCTACTCCTAAGGGAATACATATCTAACAAATCGACAATCAAAACATAACTATAATAGCAACCGCAATCGTAACAGATACTCGTTTTGAGAAACGAAACTGAAACACTGCATCAAATGCACTACCGATATGCTTTAAAAGAAACCGAGATTATTACCGACATGACTAGAACAACATACGCAAGCTAGCGGTGTATCGCGATGTTAACACAAATAGAACTAAGATACATAAAGACAACCCTACCCAGAGCCATTAACATTGACAAATAAACCAGCTTGAAAAGAAAAACCAAACAACACATACGCATACAGTCACGAACATTGAATTACAGCAGTATTATGCGCCTATCATCACACCATCAAAACAGTCCAGAAAAGTTTGTAGGAATATAAATGATAAACAAAATAAGTGAAGTAGGAATCAAGATGGATTTGAATCGAAACCGTTACCAAATATTAAGATTTGTTGCCGCGTCGTTTGTTATAGTGGCTCAAGGTTGTTGCCGTTATTGGAAGCAAAGGTTACCGTTAGCTGCAACTCGTTCATCATCATTGTCGTAAAATTGATGTTGCTTTGCTCTACACGTTCAGCTACACGAATTGGTTCTCAATTGAGGAACAACAACGAACAAGTATCTCCAAGTCGCTACAATGGTGATTGAACGGTGTTGTTGTTGGAACTTATGGCTTCACGAAAGCTGCTTCACGGTGGAGAACCGGAAGAAACCTCACCCAGCACAGAGATAAGCGGGTGTCTTTGAAGTGACCGTTGATGAAGAAGATCGATCAACACGGCGATACTCAGCGAGAACCAAATCGAATTCGAATAGAAGTATATTTGAAGAATCAAGGTCGATTATTGTTGTTGTTGTACTCGCGGATGCTTGCTGCATTGAAGAGAAAGAGAGTGGAGGTCATGGTGGTTCGCTGGCGAGGATTGATTGGAAGAGGACAGTTCCAGCGGGAAAAAAAAAGGGAGGAGAAACGGCAGAAGGATTTTTATGTGAACGAAGAAGATGAATGTGAGGGATTCAAAGGAGAAGAACAGCGACTTGATGGTGGTGATGGAAAAATGGTAGTGGATTTATGGTGATGAAGAAAATGTCTAGGGTTTTTCGGCGGCTGGGAGAGAGGTTTTGCGGCGAAGAAGATTGAGAGAGGGAAGAATGGCCTTTGCGGCTAGGGTTCCCTTCTAGAATTAGGGTTGTATGAACAGTAGCTTTTTTTTTTTAGGGTTTTTCAGCATCAATTTCCCCCTTCCCTTTATAACTTGCAGACTCTCCCTTAGCCTCCAATGGGCCTCCACGGTGGGCCTCATGTGAACCAAACACAAATTCCAATATTTTGCTTTGTTTTGTTTTAATTAAATAAACAAATTGACTACTAATTAAAATTAACAATACTAACTATTAATTATAACAAACAAATTGATAAAACTAAAAAAAATAATATTATACTAACAAATAAATTGATATAAATCTAATTAATATTTTTAATCTAATATATATACAAAATACTATTATTACTAGAAATATTTTAAAAGGAAGAGAAAAGTTGAGAAATTGAAATAAAATAATATTCACAGAGAATTTGTATTAAGCCATGTGTCACCCTTTTTTAATTGGTTAAAAAAGATGAAGTTCTGAAAAATCAACCAATTTCAAGCGTACACGTTGTCCAGATAAAAAAACGGGCAATGCACAAGCGAAAATAAGATAGAAAGAAAGCAAAAATATTTTACAAATGGGTAGGACAAATTTAGGGTATGACACTGAGGCGCATAGAAATGCCCTGTTGAAGGTACTTGAGACATCCTTCGTGCCGCAAGAGATTTCAGTTAATCAGCTGGAGGGAGTTATGGCACATGTTAACGCTGGGCATGGCCTGGGATTCACGAATTTTGACTTAACACCTCGAGGGCGTGATCATAATAATGCTTTGCACATCTCTATCGAATGCCGGGGCACTGTGTTATCCCATGTGCTGGTAGACACTGGGTCCTCGTTAAATGTGTTACCAAAGAAAGCCCTGCTGAAATTGGATACTCGGGGGTTGTTGTGCATACCTAGTGATTTGATAGTGAGGGCCTTTGACGGCACGAGGAGGTCAGTATTCGGGTCAATAACGTTGCCTATTCAGGTAGGTCCGGAGGTGTTTGATACAGTATTTTACATCATGGACATACAACCTGCGTATAGCTGTTTGATCGGGAGACCTTGGATTCACGCCGCTGGGGCAGTAACTTCGCCGCTCCATCAGAAGTTGAAATATATGGTTGAGGGGAGTATTGTGACGGTGTGTGGCGAAGAGGACATCTTAGTCAGTCATTTGTCTTCCTTCAAGTACGTGGAGGTAGATGGAGAGATTCATGAAACACTGTGTCAAGCGTTCGAAGGGGTGAAGGTTAAAGAAGAGGCTCCGTTAAAGAGTGAAGGGCAAGAGGTGGTCGTCTCCTCATATAAAGAAGCCAAGGCGTTGGTACAAGCAGGAGAGACTCAGAAGTGGGGTCAGGTTCTGGACATCCCAGTGAAGCAAGACAAGTATGGCCTGGGGTACCGCCCATCATCCTCGCAGAGTGCGCCTAAGTACAAGGGACCTGTTGTGTTCACGCCCGGAGGAGTTAGTTTCGAAAGGATTAATGCCGTGTCTGATACGGAGGAAGCGGATAGCGATTGCGACATGGACTCATGGATTCGACCCAGCACGCCGGGGCAAAGCCTATGCAACTGGTCCATCCAGGACATCATCCAAGTCACCAAACAGTAATGCATTGTTTTTTTTCAATCATTGTATGATCACATGCCTTGCCCGGGGCATCGATGATCTTGTCTTAGGGCCTAACTGTTTACCTGTATGTTTGCATAATCAATAAATGACAGCGTTTTTTACATCCAAATGTTGTGATCCTTTTCTTCCTGTTTTTTATTTTTCAATAAAATGGCAGCGCGGTTATGCATTTTGCTTGTACATCATTTTTGAAGCACTTAACCGTTTCCCTCGCAGGATTCATGAATTTTCAGATGACACCGACCAAAAACTTCCTATGACTCGTTTAGACTTCGAGCATCCGATCTTCCAAGCTGAGGAGGGGATTGTGGAGGATAGTGACTTACCAGAAGAGCTCAGTCGGTTATTGAAGCAAGAGGAGAGAGTCATTCTGCCTCACCAGGAAGAGATTGATATTGTCAACTTGGGGTCTGAAGGATGCGTCAGGAATATCCGTATAGGGGCTGCGTTGCAAGAGGATATCAAGCGAGAGCTTATCGAGATGTTGCGTGAATACAGTGATATATTTGCTTGGTCTTACGAGGACATGCCAGGTTTGGACACTGATATGGTTGTTCATCGTCTGCCGTTGAAGGAAGATTGCCCGCCCGTGAAGCAGAAACTCAGAAGGACTCGCCCTGACATGGCTGTAAAGATAAAGGAAGAAGTGCAGAAGCAATGGGATGCTGGATTCCTGGCTGTTACCACTTATCCCACTTGGGTCGCTAATATCGTGCCTGTGCCAAAGAAAGATGGCAAGGTTCGAATGTGTGTTGATTATAGGGACCTAAACAAGGCGAGCCCGAAAGATGATTTCCCGCTGCCGCATATTGATGTGTTAGTTGACAACACGGCTCAGTATTCAGTATTTTCCTTCATGGACGGATTTTCGGGGTACAACCAGATCAAAATGGCTCCGGAGGATATGGAAAAAACGACCTTTATCACCCCGTGGGGAACCTTCTGTTATAAGGTGATGCCCTTTGGTTTGAAGAATGCTGGGGCAACGTATCAGCGGGCTGTGACGATGCTTTTTCACGACATGATGCACAGAGAGATTGAGGTGTATGTCGATGACATGATTGCCAAGTCTCAAACAGAGGAAGAACATCTAGTTAATCTGCTGAAGTTGTTCAAGAGGCTGAGGAAATTCAGGCTGAGGCTGAATCCAAATAAATGTACCTTCGGAGTAAGATCCGGGAAGCTACTGGGGTTCATTGTGAGCAAGAAAGGAATCGAGGTCGATCCTGCAAAAATAAAAGCAATACAAGAAATGCCAGCACCGAGAACAGAAAAAGAAGTCTGTGGATTCTTAGGGAGGTTGAACTACATTGCTAGGTTCATCTCTCACCTAACGACCACGTGTGAACCATTATTCAAGCTGTTAAAGAAAGATCAAGCGGTGGTCTGGAACGACAATTGCCAAAGGGCATTTGAAAAGATAAAAGAATACTTGCAGGAACCTCCGATGTTGATACACCCAGTAGCGGGACGACCACTGATTATGTACCTGACGGTTCTGGAGAACAGTATGGGTTGTGTTCTCGGTCAACATGACGAGACGGGGCGGAAAGAGCATGCAATTTATTACTTGAGTAAAAAGTTCACAGATTGTGAATCTCGATACTCTATGCTCGAAAAGACGTGTTGTGCATTGGCGTGGGCTGCCAAACGTCTAAGACAGTACATGCTGAATCATACAACCATGCTGATATCGAAGATGGATTCGATCAAATATGTGTTTGAGAAGCAAGCGCTCTCTGGAAGGATTGCTAGATGGCAGATGGTATTGACAGAATACGATATCCAGTATGTTTCCCAGAAGGCCATTAAGGGAAGTGTTCTGTCCGAATATCTTGCCGAACAGCCGATTGAGGATTATCAGCCTATGAAGTTTGAGTTTCCTGATGAGGACATAATGTACTTGAAGGCTAAAGATTGTGATGAGTCGTTGCCTGGTGAAGGTCCTGAGCGGAGTTCCCAGTGGCAATTGATTTTTGATGGGGCTGTCAATTCGTACGGTAGCGGGATCGGGGCAATCATTACAACTCCCCACGGGTCGCACATCCCGTTCACAGCCAGATTGACTTTTTCGGTGACGAATAATGAAGCCGAGTATGAAGCTTGCATTATGGGGCTAGAGGAGGCTATCGATATGAGGATTAAAAATCTGGACGTATATGGGGATTCAGCATTGGTTGTGAATCAGATTAAAGGAGAGTGGGAGACGCGCCAACCTAACCTAATACCATACATGAATTATGCGAGAAGGTTGTTACCTTTCTTTGATAGGGTGGAGTTCCATCATGTACCTCGGGCGGAGAATCAAATGGCAGACGCCCTTGCAACGTTATCCTCGATGTATAAAGTCAACCGCTGGAATGAGGCTCCCAACATTGTCATCTCTCGCCTTGATAGGCCGGCCTTTGTGTTTGCAATCGATGAAGCATCTGACGGTAAACCTTGGTACTTCGATATACAGAATTTCCTGAAGAATAAGGAATATCCGGCTGGGGCATCCAGTCGTGATCAGAGGACTTTAAGGAGATTAGCAGGCAACTTCTATCTGAATCCCGACGGCGTTTTGTATAGAAGGAACCACGATTTGGTACTCCTTCGGTGTGTAGACGAGAAGGAAGCCAACTTGCTCATGGAAGAGGTCCATGAAGGAACTTTTGGCACACATGCAGGTGGGCATGCTATGACTCGAAAGCTGTTGCGAGCGGGGTATTACTGGTTAACGATGGAAACTGACTGTTTCAAATTCGCCAAGCGGTGTCACAAGTGCCAGATCTATGCTGATAAGATCCATGTGCCACCCAGTCCACTGAATGTTATGGCTTCTCCTTGGCCATTCTCCATGTGGGGGATTGATATGATTGGCAAGATTGAGCCTACTGCTTCTAATGGGCATCGCTTCATTCTGGTCGCGATCGATTACTTCACCAAGTGGGTGGAAGCAGCTTCTTACGCCAATGTGATGAAGCAGGTGGTGGCCAGATTTATCAAGAAGTATATAATTTGCAGATATGGTATTCCTGAACGGATCATTACTGATAATGGTTCGAATTTGAACAACAAGATGATGAAAGATCTGTGTCGGGATTTCAAGATCGAGCATCATAATTCATCTCCCTACAGACCCAAGATGAATGGCGCTGTTGAAGCGGCCAACAAGAACATAAAGAAAATTGTTCAGAAGATGGTGGTAACGTATAAGGATTGGCATGAGATGTTGCCATTCGCTTTGCACGGTTATCGTACTACAGTGCGTACATCAACCGGGGCAACACCGTTCTCACTAGTATATGGCATGGAGGTTGTCCTGCCATTGGAGGTTGAGATACCATCTTTGAGGGTTTTGCTTGATGTTAAGCTGAACGAGACAGAATGGGTGAGAAGCGGACTGGATCAGCTGAGCTTGATAGATGAGAAAAGACTGGCATCCATTGCACACGGTAGGCTGTATCAGAGCCGGATGAAGAAAGCGTTCGACAAGAAGATTCGACCTCGAAGTTTTCAGACGGGTGATCTTGTGCTGAAGAAGATTCTCCCACCGCAATCGGATCACAGGGGCAAATGGACTCCCAATTACGAAGGTCCATACGTCGTGAGAAAGGTCTTCTCCGGAGGAGCCTTATTATTATCCACCATGGATGGTGAAGACTTTTCGTCCCCTGTGAACTCGGACGCAGTTAAAAAATACTTTGCTTAAAATTGACCCGCTGGACAGTAAAAAGAGAGTCCAGGAAAAAATGGGGCATCCTGGCGAACCAAAAACAGAATAAAAAGGTTCGGGCAAAAGTTAGGGATAAAATTGAAAAAATGTACACCCGCAAAGTTGAAAACCTACACTGGGCGGCTTCGGCAAAAAAGGGTATCCCGGTGAATCGAAAACCCGCAAAGGGCGATTCACGCAAAAGTTAGGGATTTTGAGAAGCAAATGACTGCTGTCCAAGTTTTATTGTTAGCGGTTTGGGAGCATATGGGGGTCAATTATCCAAAGCAATTCCTTCCGGAGATAGAGATCGGGAAAGCGTCGGAGTTCGACGAGTCATAGGAGGATCGGTTCATGGTGTTCGTCTGTAACACGTTGCCGACATGTGTAAAAATTTTATTCTTTATATTTGTATACTTCTGCAGTTATTTATGTGTGACTACCTCTTTTCAGAAGTTGCATCTGATGTACAAATCTCGCCTATTCTCAGGCCGTTATCAATAAAGTGTTTATTCAGTATAGTGTGTGGCTTTGGTTTTAATTTTTTACAGTTTTGTTTGTAAAAAGCGCCGATGTTTTGATAAACTTACATGCGTGTAACTAGGCGGGCCTCGGCCGATGATTGTTAAAACCGAAAATTACCTGAATGGTTGTCGTGGGTGACTACCAAGATGTTTCTTTTTTTGCGTAGATTGCCTTGTGTTTGCTTGTTGACTTTTGCAGGTATTCAAAAGCTCGCAAAGTTCCCCGCCAGAGTCCATGGCAGGCTGGTACCCTCTCCGGAGATTGAATGTTGTGTCTTCCCCAGTGAAGTCGCCCCATACAAAACTGAATGTTATCTCCCCAGGAGAGCGGAGATTACGTCAAAGGAAAAGATCAATGTATCTTCAGAATTAGCTTATCAAGCAGAGCAGAGTCCTCCCCAATGAAGGTCGAGATGGATGTGAATAACTCCCAGAGAGTTCTTGTGCAGTGCAAATCAGAATGTGTAGTTCAATTCCCCAGCTCAGTGATAGCAGGAGGGGTTCCCACAGAGTGTGATCAGGTGGTTGGAGCGGCTGAAAGGAGTTTTCTTGAGCAGGATTGTCTTTTCTTTCCCCAGCAAGTCGCTCGTCCTCAGCAGAGGATCGTCCTCAGCAGATTTTGGAGTTTTGAGTCTGTGAGCTACCTTCCCAACAGGATGGTTATCCCCAGTGGAGTTAGTTCATCTTTCCAACATTTATTTTGTTGGAAGCGTATCGGTGGTATTCCGGTCATTCCCAGCGGATCCAGTGTGTCTTCAGCATTTATTTTGCTGAAGCAACTCTTTGCATAAACATGCATCATGAGCATTTGCATTTTACCCAAGCACGTAGCATTTCCATGCTGTATGGAAGCATTACGTCATTATCAAACATGCATTGTTGAAACATAAGCCGGGTGGTTACCTCTTCAGTTTCAGAGATGTTTGTTCCCTGCCGATAAGAGAAATCGTGGTTTCAGGAAGGTGTGGATTTTGTGGTCAAGGTACGCAGTGATCGTGTTTGCACCATCTATGGGGTTCATATTGTAAGGCACGCAGTGATCTTGTTAATTTTGAAAGGTTGATTTGTGGCCCAAGTACGCAATGATCGCACTTGTATCATATGTGGGGTTCATGTTGTAGGACGCGCAGTGATCGTGTTGATCCTGGTATGTGTATCGGTGGTCGAATAGCGCAGTGATCGTATTCGTCCCGATCTGAGAAGATTGTTTTGTAAGGCACGCAGTGATCGTGTTGGTATCGTTTCGGGGGTTTTATTTGAGCAGGACGCGTAGTGATCGTGTTCACTTTATTGGTGGTGCAGGACACGCAGTGATCGTGTTTACCATATCATGTGATGGTGTTAGTCGGTATATGCAGTGATCGTATTCGTCCGTTATACAATGGTTATAGATTGACACGCAGTGATCGTGTTCATCCAGTTTTTGTTGGTCGGTATACGCAGTAATCGTATTCGTCCGTTATACGATTTGGTTATGGGGTGAGGCACGCAGTGAACGTGTTCATCTAGTTGTTGATGACCGAAGTACGCAGTGATCGTATTCGTCCCATGTTTGAAGTTGTGTCACAACACGCAGTGATCGTGTTTCCTCCAGTCAAGAGGGCTGTGACATGAAGCGCGCAGTGATCGCGTTCACCCTATGCATGGTCAGGATACGCAGTGATCGTATTCATCCGGTTACGTGGGTTAGTTGAGGCACACAACACGCAGGGATCGTGTTTTCTCCAGTCAAGAGGATCGTGTCTCAGAACACGCAGTGATCGTGTTCCAACACGCAGTGATCGTGTTCAAGATATGCAGTGGTCGTATTCATACAGCATGCAGTGATCGTGTTGATAGTACCATGGGAACTTGTGATGCGGAGCACGCAGTGATCGTGGCTATTGTATCAGTTAGTTTTGTTGGTCGATACACGCAGTGATCGTATTCGTCCTATTGCAACACACGCAGTGATCGTGTTTATCATATTGGTGGTTGAAGTACGCAGTGAACGTGTTCGCCTCTTCTAGGTGGATTTATTCCGTCTGGCACACAGTGATCGTGTCTATCTCATCCGGTTGGATTTATGGTCGATGTGGTTGTAACGCAGCACGCAGTGATCGTGTTCGTCGTGTTTGTACCATCATGTGATTTTGTTTGCAGCATCAAGACGCGCAGTGATCGTGTTTCCTCCTGTCACGAAGGAGGTGGTGTAGAATACGCAGTGATCGTGTTCATCTTGTTACAGAGGATTGTGGTGCCAGACGCGCAGTGATCGTGTTCGTCATGTCATATTCCCCTAGTAGAGTTGCTTGGTCAAGCAATTCTCTTTCTCCCCAGCCGAGTCCTTTCTCAGAGTACAGTAGAAATGGCATGATACAGATTTTGGGTGGTTACCCGCAGTTACCCCAGTAGAGATGTAATCCCCAGCGGGGTGGTCTTCAACGAGATACTTGGTTAAGTTCCTCGTAGTCCCCGGCAGGGTATTCTTCGACAAGTCGCTTGGTTAAGTTACTTGTATTTCCCCGACTGAGTCTTTCTCAGGATGCCGTGGCATCAGTATTATAAGACAGTAATGCAGATTTTTGGGGTCGTTACCCGCAATTCCCCAATAGAGTTTTGTTCTCCAGCAGGGTGTTACTTCAATGGGTTGCTTGGTTAAGTCCCTCATAGTCCCCAGCAGGGAGCTTGCTACAGGAGGTGTTTGGTTAAATTCCTCGTATTTTTCAACAAGGGTGCTTGGTTAAGTCCCCAGCAGGTGTTTGACAGCAGTCGTCAAAATTGTCACCTCAGAGTCGCTTGGTTAAGTTTCTCTCTTCCCCGCAGAGTCGGTTGTTCATGTCTTCGAACATTGCCCCGCTTGTTTAAGCGTTCGCTCGTGTCTTCAGGATACGAAAGGTTGATCAGGAAGTCAACATGACAAGTGAAGTCGGTACTCTCCCGCTGGTAAGCGTGTGCAGAGGTTGATAAGTGATATCAACAATTTATCGTCGTGTGGTGTATGCTCATTTCTTCGGAATGGAGTGGTCTGCGGACAACATCAGATTATTGGACAGATGGATGGCTAGTTGTTGGTGTGACAACAGAAGCCAGTTCCCAGGGTTTTTCCCCAAGCAGTACTCGTTTGCGCAATTTATTTTTGCGGTTGGCAAATTTCCGGGTTCTTTCGTATTCAATCGTCTCGTACCTCGAATGTCTGAAGGCGGCGCGCTCTTCGTCCAGTCGGGTCCAAGCCGCTTGAATAGGGGCAGCTGTTGCACCCTAAAATTTGCCCAACCTTTTCTAACTTAGGTTTATGTTTCAATTGCATAGTCATCTGCATTGTCATCATGTATATAGGTTATTCATCTGCATTGTATAGCATAGGCAAGCTATCTTAATCAGGGGATCAAGTTCTATTCTTATCTCAAGAGGCATATTCAAGGATTTAATTCATATTCAAGACTACTCAGGTCATCAGAGAAGAATTTGAGCTTTGAAGAGCTGCCAGGTGGATCAGTGAATTCTCTCCTATCTTGAGGCTAGTTGGGGATCATCAGAGGAAGTGTGAGCTATGAGCCAAGAGCATGAGGTGTGTATGGATTTCATGAAGAGCCTAGATGATCATTTTGCAGAAGAACCAAGTCATTCGAATGATTGCAAGAGCCTCAGTTGAAGTCAGTCAACTAGAGTCAACTCTAAGTCAAAGAAGTGTTTTGAAGGGCATCAAGAATCATTTGAAGAATGTGGGATTCATTATTTGCTACATGGATATGGATACGATGTTGTGCTAAAGAAAAATCAAGAGGAGTCAAGGAGAATTGGAGTTACTAAATTAGGGTTTCAGTGTAAAATCCCCTGATTTAGGTCAAACTTCCAAGCAGTGTAACTCAAGATACAAGCTTCATATGAATTCTTGGTCCACATGAAACTTGTATAGCATCTTCATAGCTTTAATTTGAGTGGTGGAAGTCATCAAGATGATTTATATAACTCAAGTTATAGCTCTTGCAAGTTACAGGTCATCTGAGGGCACTGAAATTTGTCTGTGAAAGTTGTCTGTCTTCCAAGCAACTTTTGACCTTCAAGGATATTTAAAATGGATTCTTGGACAACATGAGAGTTGTTTATTATTGTCTTAGCTTTCTAGAATGGTATGGTATTCCTTCATATTATTTGTGGAACTCTACTTATGGTCTTGGCAAGCAAAGGGTATTTTGGTCATCTGAGGATTACAGGTCATTCTTAGCCTATGCCTAAAACTCATACAAGGAAGCTTCAAATGAAAAACTTAACAACATAAAAGTTGCTCAAAATGCCATTTTAAGTCTAGAAAAGAAGTCATGAAAGTTTGGAAATGCATGGAATGAAACTTGACCAAAGTTGGTGAAAAAATGACCTAAAAAAGGCATATAAGTTGAAAAAGTTGAAATGAAAATTGGTTTGAGAGATCTACAAATCCAAAATGGGTCATCCAATATACCAAATTGATTCCAAACATCATTTTAGAGACATTTGTTCAGCCACTGTTTTGAGTTAGGGGTAAAATTTTGGACTTGTTTTGTATTTTTGTTACTTGCATAATAAAGCAAGTATGGAAAACTTGGCATAAGTTGAATTTCAAGGCAAGGAACTTGTTTTCTTCACTCATACCATTTCAATAACTCATGAGAGGAGATTTTGACACAAATATGAAAGGGTGTATGCATGAGATATGAGATGTTTCAAAGTATCCTTAAGTGAGAACTTCCATAACTTTCCACCACATTCTACACTTTCCTAGATCAATCTAGAATCTTCTAGATCTGTCTATCCTCATCTATATATTGAACTGAATCCATTGGTGCAAGGGGTTGGTGAAAAGAGGGAGAGAAAAGAGGGAATTCTATGTTTGCTTCCATTGTAAGAAAGTGAGAGAATTATCATAATCTTCCATTTCTGTCCAAGAGAGTTCTTCATTTTCAGTCTTTGGTTTATTGTGAGTGTGAATGAGCATGATGCAAGGTCCATCAATGGAGGTTTAAGGAGTTGTTGTCCAAGATTCAAGATTGTGCACCAGAGTTGCAGCCAAGAATCCAAGCACTCATCATCATAATTGTTGCAAACAGAAAGCTCACCATACTCTAAGGATCATTTGAGAGGATTGCCAAGGTCTCTAGTGCAAAGATTCACAACTGTTTCATCAAATCTCAAGGTATGCATTTCAATCTACATCTCTTTATCTAGGCAGTATTAGATGGAATGGTTAGGATCAACATGCTTAGAGACCATAGGTGATTGATTTCTGAGAGATAGAGAGAATTCTATGAGGTTCCATGGCAGGGTGCATTGACTTTGATGATCGAGGATAGGTTATATAATGAGTGTTAATGAACATATAATGGCTTGCTGAGATCAGTGTGGCATGATGAACAAGATAGGATACTTAAATTGGAGAATTGTGAGGTTCCATTGCAGTGCATAATGATGGATTCAGATTGTTACACATATCGGGTATCATTATGGAATTGGTTTCAATCAAAACTGAGGGTACCATCGTGTTCAGGGGAAAGAATAGAGCAACTTTGCTCTTTATAAGTTTTGATTTCATGGCCTGAGGAGAGAGCACGAGGAGTTGGTAGATGGTTGCATGGAAGCTGTGAATTTCTGAAACCCTAGGTTGATTGGGGACGATGGCCATGCACCGTTGGATTGGTTCCCATTTTTGACATTTTCATCTGATCGTGTGGCTGATATTTGAAGAAGAAAACGGAGGGATTTGACTCAGCGTGAAACGATGCGTTTCACTTAAACGCACCTCTAGGCCTTGGACTCAGATTCCTATCCCCACCCCCTTTTGATAAGCCCAATGAAATAACACGTGAAATGATTGCTAAACGCACCGTGAATTTAATCTTTTTCTTTTATTTTTCAACTGAATTTCTGAGCGTACTGGGCCTAGCGCCAATTGATATTCGCGCCCCCCTTTTTTCTGGCCCACATGAATAACAACTGGGCGAAGCTGCTTATAGCACCCCCCATCCCATTTATTTCATTTTTTGTGATTTTATTTTCTTTAATATTTTTCTCACCTTTAAAAAATCATAAAAAATTGAAAATAGCTTGTTTTTCATTGGTTCTTTTTGTGGTAGATCAATAATTTTGTTAAGAAAAATATTAAATAATAAAATTGGCATTTTATTTTGTTTTAATATTTTTTATGCATTTTTCTTGTAAATAGCCTTTTAATGAGTTTAGTTTAGGACTCAAATTTGTTGATTTTAGTTCTATTAGGTCCCTTTAGATTTAGGGTTCATTCTTTTTAGAGTGATTAGTCTAGGACTTCAACTTGTATATAAGATTTAATTCATATTTTTAGGATTAAATTTTAGGTGATTTGATTAGGTGTGATTAGAATTAGGGTTTCAGGTGAGCATATGTGAGATAGATTAATTCTTTTAGGAATTTTTGAGTTGATTTTGGGGTATGGGACTATAGGGGTTATGGGTATAGGATAGATCCCTTAGAAAATATTAGGATCCCCCTACTGCTATTAGTATATTTCTTATATTTGATTGATTGTGTGGTGTGCCCTCTTTAGGGTTATATTTTGTCTGTGTGGGGTATTGGGTTTTGTTTGGGATTTGGGGATAGCTGAAGACCTGTGATGATGAAGCCCATTTGAAGATCAGAGACTGAAGACCAACTTCCAGGGGTGATGAGGAGTGTCTCTTGCTGGCAGCTGTTGAAGTTTCTAGGATCTAGGAGTTAGGTAGAGGCCTAGAGTAGACAACTTGATTCTCAAACATGGAAGGTCTTGATTGCCTCCATCCTTCTCTGTGATGCAGAGTCTCTCTAAGACACTCACCCCCTTCCTTTGGAAGGCTTGGTGCTAATGTCTAAGGGATAGAACTCTTGAGAGAAATCTTCTTTGTGTTGATTGCAGTATGTTTGCCACCCTTGGTGGTCAACTAATTGCTTAACACCCAGTTTATTCTTGTGATTGATTCCTCAGCTTGGAGATTAGGACTTGAAGAAAAGCCACTGGGAGATTGAAGATAAAAGTCTGATGCCTGCTTGAAGCCTGAAGATGAAGTCAGATACTGATGAAGACTGCTTTGCTGTTTAGCTTTTGCTGTTTTAATTTTTTGATGTATTGTGTGAATTTCCCGGACTGTATTGTTTGTTGTTTAACTTGCTGGGTCGAAAGTGAATCCTATTCACTTTTGCCTATTATTTTCTAGGTTCGAGGTTGAGTGGGACTCCCTTGCCTCGCTTGTATTGTTGCATCCATGCATTTTACTGCTTTATTGTATATATCTGCTGTTTCTGTTTCCGTCTATTCCCTTAGGATCTCTGTTTCCCTCTGCGCAAGAAAGGAGCATGATAGACATTAGGAGTTAACCCATGCATGATAACATTAGGGTAGATTTTGTTCCCCTTTTTAACCCTAGGACTTGTAGAGTGTCATCTCTTCTTTCTCCAAAACAACAGAAAAACATTAATAAAGGTTATAACAGAGATTAATTCATTTCTTCCGTCAAAAGATTTGAACCAACATCAATTTTTTTTTGCAATAAGAAAACCCTTGTTTAAGGTGAGATTTTTCATAAAAGACACTTGAACCGCTTGTGTCGTGCGTAGCCCGAACTACGTTTGCTCTGATCTTCCATGCTGTGTGGAAGTACGTAGGCATAGGATGCGATATCCTAGTGAGCAACCTTCACCCACTTTCCCCGTAGTTAGGCGAACTACGTTGACTCTGATTTCTCGTTCCAGACGGGAATACGTAGGCATAAAGTGCGATGCTTTGCCGAGTCATGTTTTCTTTTCTTTTCGGACCTCATCCTTTAGTTTAGATAGAAATGTAATCCGTACAAACCCAAACAAGCGTGGATCCCATCGAGTACGATGGACGTGAGGGGTGCTAATACCTTCCCCTTGCGTAACCGACTCCCGAATCCAGGTTTTGGTTGCGATGACCACACCTTTTCCCGTTTTTTGCGAGGTTTACTTGAGCGTTTCCTTTCCCTCCGTTGGGATAAATAACGCACGGTGGCAACTCTTCTGTCAGCCGGCGCCGATTTTCGCAGTAGCGACACACCCTAACGCGATTGCTTTTATCCGGGCATATGATCTAGTCTGTCAGTACCTTGAGATTGGGGCCACTCTCACCCTATTTTTTCGGCTCCTTCATCTGCAAAGACAAACGTTTGATGGCCGATAGGGATGAGTGTCATTAAAGTAGTCGAGGATATTTTTTAGGGTGTACATGGATTCTGTCCAGACTTTCAAAGATCGATTCTTTGTGGTTCGGTCCGTGTCTCATGAGGCATACGCCTCGTTATACCATCGTGAAGCCCGAGAGGTGAACGGGAAAAGGGAAGAGGTCATGGTGCCGAGGGTCCCCTGGACTGGACAGAGGAACACTTCAAATAGAGCACAGACCACTATATCATGCGGGCAGGTACCTTGGACGAGGAGGACCAGGTAGGCTATCAAAGGTTGGTGGCCTTCGTGGCCAGCTTTACCCCCGCGAAACTCATGACGCCCAACGGTAACTTTATCTTCGACAGGTACGGGAGTATTCTCCAGCAGTCGAGGCTCATTAATACGAGGGCTCTGCTCGAATATTTGTCGGACTAGGAAGCCTTGCGTCTCTTAGGTAGTGGGTCGTCTTTCGTCTGCCCCCCTTTTGGGCTCTGTTACTCTCGTGTTCGCTAAACTATTGTTCTTTTGGTTTACAGGGAGTATGTCGACCATGGAGGAACACGTGAAGCGACTGGAGGCCACCAGAGGTGTGTTGAAGAGTGGAAAAGGGAAGGTGGGTCAAGTGCAACAACAACCTACTGCCGAGCAAGGAAGAAGAGGTTCTTCGTCATCACCGCAAGGGAGCCAATCTCCTTTGTCGCAAGGGACTCCAAAAAGGGTGAGGGTCCATGGGCCAGAGACTGTCGTCGACCTTACTGAGGGCAGCGCAGAGGAGAGGTTCATGATTCCCCCTTGTCATCTACATCCTGGTTTCTTCCATGGGGCCAGGTCTCTTGTTGTGTCGGCCGCAGAGGTGAAGGCGGTTCTTGGGTCTAGTCGAGAAACGAGGAGACAAAGGATGACCAAGGACTTGGTTGTGATGATGCGGATCTTCTCAACTTCCTTGGCTCTGAGCGATGAGGGTTGTTCTTCTACTAATCTTGCCAAATTGCAGGGGGATCTTGCAGCTGCTGAGTCGAAGATGACTAAGTTGGTTGCGGAGTTGGACTTGACTAGGGAGGACAACACCGTGCAAGCGGAATAGAAAGCTTGATAAGCAGTTGAAGGTCCCTGGGGAGGACAGATTGAGGTTGCAGATGCGGGTCACAAAGTTGGAGGTTGCCTTTCGTCCTGCCGAGGAGGAGACCGATGAGGAAAAACTCTTGCTCTCTCGGGCTGAGCTGGTGGCAAGGATTCGGGAGCTTGAGCAAGATTGCTAGAGGATATCGAGGTTGGCTATGCGAGAACCATATAATAGCTCAGGATAATGAACCCCGAGGTGTCTCTTATCACCGAGGGGACATGGCCCTATCACCATGTCATCGACAGATGGGTGGTACCGATAGGAACCAAAGATGATGACGACAACCGGCTACCGAGGAGGAAGAACGGGAACGACAGGAGACCTCTTAGAGTTTGTTTCAGTATTTCCAGGCCTGCGTGCTCGTGTTGATTTTTATGACCTGCATGTCTATTTTTGTTGAGATGTATCGTCGGACCTATGTGCCTCTTTTATGTAACTATGTACAATGGGCTCTGCCCACTTTTTCTTGAATGACTTATTATTTTCTAATGTATGTGCTTGTATGTTTATTTTCTCATATGGATGAATGTTGTTTGTTGTTTTACTTCTCGACATGCGGTGTAACCGACTGTGTGGAGAACGAGTCGAGTGGTCGGAGATGGTGCCCGACCAAATAGGGGTTCAGGTCCTTGGCAAAAACCATTCCCCTGGGTGTGAACTTCCCATCGTGAGCTGGGTGTTATGCCCTACTGGTACGACAATGGTGGAGCTCGGTCGAGGGATCCCCACTGGAGCAAGGGTCGTGCATGTGCACACAAAGGGCTGACTCTTGTCTTTTTGTTTTTAACGTCTAGGAGTCGCGGTGGTACCGCGTCGCGCCCCTGTGTCACAACGTCGATAGGTCGCCGGCAGTGTTTAACTGTAATACTATTTAAGTTTTTCTACGTTCCATGGTCGAGCAAGTTTGTCCCCTTGCAGGTTTTTGAGGTAGTAGGCCTCGTTTCCCGTCTTGTCCCGGACGCGGTAAGGGTCTTCCCAATTTGCGGCGAGCTTGCCTTCGCGTGAGTCCTTTTGGTTTCTTTGTAGGACCAGGCTGCTCGTTTGGAATTTGTGTCTAATGACTTTGTTGTCGTGGCGTAAATCTATCCTTTGTTTCAGGGAAGCTTCTCGTAGGGATGCTCCCGACCTAATCTCCTCGACCAGGTAGAGTTCTTCTCGGAGTGCCTCGTCATTAGCCTCCTCAGGTAAGGTGGATTCGGTCCTCTTAGAGGGCTCCCTTATCTCGACGGGGATCACCGCTTCTGTCCCGTAGGTTAGCCAGAATGGGGTCTCTCAGGTCGTGGAGTACGGTGTGGTCCTGTATGCCCAGAGGATGTTGTGCAGCTCCTCGACCCATCCTCTCTTGGTGTCCTCCAGCCTACGTTTCAGCCCGCGCAAAATTACCTTGTTTGCTGCTTCGGCCTACCCCTTCGTTTGCGGGTGTTCGACCGACGTGAAATTTTGTTTCGTGCCTAGTTTGGTGACGAAGTATTGGAAGTTCTTATCAGTGAATTGTGTCCCGTTGTCAGTGACGATGGCCTGGGGCATGCCGAACTGGGCAAGTATGTTACGCTTGTAGAATCACAGTATGTCTTCGGCTTCTATCCACTTGCTAAAGTAGACCATGTTGACTATCAAGTATTTATTTTGATAGGATTCGATGGTGAAGGGTCTGAGGATGTCCATTCCCCACCAGGCGAACGACCATGGTGATGAGAGCATTTTCAGCTCGCTAGATGGGGCGAGGTGCATGTCCTTGTACCATTAGCATCTGTCACACTTCTTGATGTGCTTTTTCGCGTCTTGCTGCATGGTGGGCCAATACTACCCTGCTCGTAACGCCTTAGGACGAGTGCTTTCTCGCCTAGGTGTTGGGCATTGATATCCTCGTGGATCTCTTAGAGTATGCCCGACACCTGGGATTCGTCGACGCACTTGAGGAGGGGAATGAAGAACCCTCTCCTGTATAGTTTATCTTCGACCAAGGCACAGGAACATGCCCGGCCTAACAACGGTTGCTTCCTTCGAGCTGTTGGGAAGTCTCCCCGCGCGTAGGCACGTATACACCGGGGTCATCCAACAGTCGTTGTTGCCGATGGCGTTTACCTCGGGGGGGCGTTGTTCCCCTCTTGATGCTGGGGGAAGGGAGGATTTCCTGGATGACGAATTTGTTTTCTCTCTTCCTATTTGTGCTGGCTAGCTTGGACAAGACATCTGCTCGGGTGCTGTGTTTGCGCGAGACATGTGTTACCTCCACAGAATCGAAACTCTTCGTCTTTTCTTTTACCAGGGACAGATACTCAGCAAGGTTATCGTTCTTGGCTTGATATTCCCATATCACCTGTGAGGCCACGAGCTGGGAGTCTGTGAAAATTTTCACCTCTTTGGCACCCAAATCTTCGGCCAGGCGTAGGCCTGCGAGAAATGCTTCATACTCGGTCTGATTGTTCGATGTCGGGAACGCCTAGACGAGGGAAACTTCTATCAGGGTACCTTCTTCATTTTATAAGATAATTCCTTCTCCACTTCTTGTCGAGTTGGAGGCATCATCAACGAAGATGGTCCATTTGTGCACCCCGGATGTCGGGGAGTCCACGGACGTCATTTCGACAACAAACTCGGCCAGAACTTGGGCTTTGAGGGCCTTCTTTCTTTCGTATTGGATTTCAAACTAGGATGGTTCGAGCGACTATCTGAGCATTTGTCCCGACATGTCTGGCCGTCTGAATAATTGTTTGACGGGCCGGTCAGATCTGACCATGACCGTGTGAGCCAGGAAGTAATGTTGCAACCTCCTGGTCGCGTTGATGAGGGCCAAGGTGACCTTCTCGATCTGTTGGTACCTAAGCTCAGGGCCTTGGAGAGCTTTGCTCGTGAAGTATATTGGCTTCTTC
Organism: Lathyrus sativus; assembly: GCA_963859935.3. Lineage (NCBI taxonomy): Eukaryota > Viridiplantae > Streptophyta > Magnoliopsida > Fabales > Fabaceae > Lathyrus > Lathyrus sativus. The sequence continues at coordinate 670,076,529 of OZ012740.1, forward strand.
CCATTTGACGTTTCACAGATCAGCGCCACGCTGACAGCCTCCATAGTGACAACGAGATATAGGTACAAGGTTTCCCCGTCCTCTGGTCTCGATAGCACCGGCGGCTCCGAGAGGACTTGTTTGAGATGGCGGAGAGCCTGCTCTCATTCCTCGGTCCATTCGAATGCGACCTTTTTGCACAATAGTTTAAAGAAGGGGAGGGCATGTTGAGCGGACCTGGCGATGAATTGTGATAGGGACACACGCATCCCGTTTAGTCACTGGATGGACCTCTTTGTGTTTGGAGTGGAGAACTCATAGAAGGCTCGACACTTGTCCGAGTTAGCTTCTATTCCTCGTTTCGTTAGGTAGAAGCCGAGGAACTTGCAGCTTGCACATCGAAGGTGCATTTGTCGGGGTTGAACCGCATCCTGCACCTCCTCGCTGTTTCGAAGACTTTTCGGAGGTGAGTGGTATGGTCGACCTCGTCTCGCTACTTCACGATCATGTCGTCCATGTAGACTTCAAGCATATCGTTGATTTTGCCTTGGAAAACTTTGTTCATCATCATTTGATATGTCGCCGCGACGTTCTTCACGTTGAAAGGAATTATGTTGTAGTAGTAGTTGCCCGACTCGGTTATGAAGGACGTATGCTGCTTGTCAGACTTTATCATGGGGATTTGATTGTATCCCGAGTACGCGTCCATGAACGACAGGATTTTGAAACCTGCAAAATTGTCGACGAGCTTGTTGATGCTAGGCAACGGGTAAGCGTCCTTGGGACACGTCCGGTTGAGATCAGTGTAATCAACGCACATTCTCCATTTCCATTATATTCTTTTACAAGTACAACATTGGACAACCAGGTTGTGTATCGGGCTTCCGAAATAAAATTTGCCTCTAAGAGGTCTTTTACAGCTTTTTCAGAACCCTCCACTTTCTCGGGGGATTACTTACGCCTACGTTGAACTATGGCCCTAGCGACTGGATTTATGGAGAGGTTGTGGCATGCTACGTCGGGCTGGAGCCCCGGCATCTCGGCAGCGCTCCACGCAAAGAGGTCTGCATTCTCCCAGAGGCAGGCTTTGAGCTATTTCCTCACTAGGTCGGGCAGACCCTTGCCGATCTTCACGCCTCTTTAGGGGTTGTCTCCTAGCATGATGAGCTCGAAGTCTTTGTCTGGGATGGGGCATTTTGGATGGGTGAGCTGCCCGTTGTCCTCTAGAGGTGTGTCCTCGAGGTCTTTGCCTTGTCCCTTCTTGTCGGAGAAACGACTGTCGAGGTCGACAGAGTTGACGTTCGGGAGGGGCTTCAGTTCCTCCGTTCGAGCTGGTCGGTTGGCCGGTTTGGGGAAACGTTGATGGAGCTTATTCCTTTGAGTGTCGCCTCGAAGCATCTTCTGGCTGCTTAATATCTCCGTGGAGGGTGATGACCCGCCCTCTGATGGTGTAGTACTTCATCTTCGGGTGGACTATCGATGGCACTGCGGTCAGCTCGGCCAAAGTTGGTTGTCCCAGTATGCACTAATACAACGAAGGACACTCGATCACCAAAAAGCGGACTTTCACCAGTCTAGCCGTTTCCTCCACCCGAAGGTGATGAGCAACATCATGTAGCCCCAAGGCTTGGTGGTCATTTCATTGAAACCTTGGAGGTCGGAGCCTACATACGGGGTCAGGTTGCTTTCGTCCAGCTATAGGGTGGGGAATAGGTGGGCGTACATGATGTACATCAAACTTCCTTAGTCGACCAGGATTCGGCAACGTCGAAATTCGCCATTTGCGCTTTGATCAGGAGGGGAATGGTGGTGTTGGGTGCCCCTTAGAGGAGCTCCTCGAGATAAAAGGTGACAGGGTTCGACTACCCTTTAAATTGGTCGAGGGTAGCGTTCATCTTCAAGCTCTTGTCAATGAGCTCCTCAAATTTTCACTTGACGGACCTTACCGACTACTGACTGGGTCCCCTACCAGATATTACTAGTGCGGCAGGGAATTCCTCCCACGGGCTGAGGGCGGTCACTGGTCTGGCGGGCTCGCTGAAAGAGAAGTCCTCTGGCCGAGAGACGCATAGGGCCACTTGCAGTCCTACTTCATCGAAGGGAATTGACGCCTCTTCGACCTTCTTTGTCTTGCGGGTTTCAGGCCGATGGGATTCTTCTCTCCGGGTGTACTATTTCAGATACCCCTCTTTGATTAAAATATCGATTGTATCTTTTAGGCGAATGCAATCTTCTGTCACGTGTTTGTGGCTCCGGCGGAACCGGTAGTATTTGGACTTGTCCGCGTTGGGCTTTGGAGATGTTGGTTTTGGAAACTGGACACCTCCCTGCTGGAACTCTGAATTGATACACTCGGCCAAGATGCGCTCGCGGGGAGCTGTGAGTAGCGTGTACTCGGTAAACCGGCCTGTTGGGCCCCATTTGCTCTCAGGGACGATCTTTGTGCCCTTTTTGCTTATTTCGTCGAGAATGAGCATGCGGGGTATCCTCACGCCTCGCACTTTTAGGGGCTTTGTGGTTGTGCCTGGCCTGGGTGGTGTTCGCGGACTCTATCTCCTCATATTCGACGTGTGACTGAGCCATGTGGAGGAGGGCATTCATAGTAAATGGGTGTGTGAGGTTGACGACTTTCGCGAAGTCAGAGTGCGGCCTGATGCCCCTCTGGGTCAGGAACTTCTTCATGTCGTCCATCATGGACACTTGGACGGCCTTTCGATTGAACATCTTTATGTAGTCTCTAAGAGGCTCGTTCTTCCTCTGAAAGATGGCCTCTAGGACCTCCATTGTCTTCAAATGGCGTCGGGACACTGTGAAGTGCCTAGAGAAGTCGCGCTTCAGTTTTCCCCATGAGGCGATGGAGTCGGGCGCAAGGAGTTTGTACCACACCATGGCCCCTTGCCTCAAGGTAGTGGGGAACAACCTGCACTTGATAACTCCCCAGACGTTTTTGTAGTCTAGCATCGCGTCTATGCTTTCAATGTGGTCGTCTGTGTCGGTCGTCCCATCATAGGTTGCCAAAAATAGGGGCTTCTCCATCCTAGCGAGCAACGGTGCTTCCCTGATGGCTATGCACAGTGGAGAGTGTCAGGTGTCTTCGTTGCTCCAGACAGGTGACGACGAGGGGGAGGCTGAATCCAAGTGGTTTTGTTGCCGACATGGGCTCTTTGGCTAAGTCCTCGGCCTGGAAAAGGTCGCAGCTACTTTATTCTTCTTCGGAGTCGGGGAGCGTCGCTCTTCTAGAGGGGGGGGACCTGTCCCTCTTGTGAGAAATTGTCGGCTGAGATTGCTCAAGACGGGGACGGCACCCTGTCGGTCGAGGTGATGGGCTCCTGGAGTCCTCCATGTATCGTGTCTGTCACATAGGAGGCGAGGGACTGAGGGAAGCGTGGTGACGGTGTCTCCACGGGGGAGAGAGGCTCACAGAATATTGTTGACGGTGTCTCCTTGGGGGAGAGAGGCTGATAGAGTGTCGTCGATTGTGTCTCCATGGGGGAGGAGACAGACTGGGAGAAACCAGGTGACAGTGTTTGCGTGGGGGAGAGTGTGACGGTTGTTCTCTCTCGAGCATCCTTATCTGTTTGTTTTGCCCGAATATCATCAGGTTGGTTTGATTAATTGTCGTGAACAGGGTCGTGACGGTAGGGTCGACACCCTCCAGCGCCAGAATGAGCTGGTAGACATCTGGGTTGTCTAAGCATTGGGCGGCGTTATAGGTCACGTCTTCTGAAAACGGGGAGGCGGTGTGCCCGTCCCAGTGGTCACCTTCCTCGTTGTGGACGGCCGTGTTGGGGTCGTGGTCGTCCCTGTTGGGCAAGGGGGTAACGGTAGATTCTAAGGCATTGTTATTACGTGGGTTGGCCATGATTGGAATGGAAGTTGAAGGTTGATTTCACTTTGGCTCTTGAGCTTTTGTGCTCAGACAGGAGAAAGAACGGGGAAGCTGAGTTTCCTACAGACGGTGCCACTGATCTCACTTGATCATAAAGGATCAATGGCATGTCATGCATCATTGGATTACAGCTTTCACCGGGGTTAAGGAGAAATAAAAAGGTGTACCTGTAAGGCACTTTGATGCTTAAGTGAGCAAAGGATCAGAGTGAGAGAGCAAATACAAAGAAGTAGGTGTAGAGAATAAGATATCTGACCCTCTAGTGAAAAGGAGTATTTATAGAGAGACCCAACCCAGGGCTAACGGTTACTTGCATTGGGCCAGACTGCCAGGGGTTATGTGGCATGGTGAAGACCAGCACATGGTCTTCGCCCTAGATCAACTACCTCATGATCTTCAGAAGGTAGGATGACTAACTCTTTCGGAAGTGGGTAGTTGCCTGATGATGTGTGCCCGCATGGGGGAACACGTGGAGAACATGGGGGAAACGTGTGAGTCTTCCCGACGTAGGTGGCTTGTGCCCGACATGAGAGGATTGGGCCTTATTGGGCCTTCCCAATGTAGTGTTGGGTTGGGCTTGCCCGACTGATGGGCAGGTCCCGGCCCAGTCCAGGACAGGTACTAACCAAAAGTTATGATGAAACCAAGGATGCCAACAAAATTTTGAGAAACAACCAAGGATACCAATCAAAAGTTTGGATATAAAAAATGGTACTAACCAAAAGTTAGGATACAATCAAAAGGTTATCAACCAAAAATCGGAATACAACAAGGTGTACTAACCAAAAGTTAGAATAAAACGGAAGATACCAACCAAAAGTTGGGATACAACAAAGGATACCAACCAAAAGTTGGGAAACAACAAAATGATACCAACCGAAAGTTGGGATAAAACAGAGGGTACCAACCAAAAGTTGGGATACAATCAAAAGATATCAACCAAAAGTTGGAATACAACAAGGTGTACTAACTGAAAGTTAGAATAAAATGGAAGATACCAACCAAGAGTTGGAATACAACAAAGGATACCAACCAAGAGTTAGGATAAAACATAAGGTACCAGCCAAAAGTTGGGATACAATCAAAGGGTACCAACCAAAAGTTAGAATAGAACTAGGAAGATAGAACCAACGAGCTTACAACATGAAGAGAAGATGACTCTGTTGGGGAAAAAGAAGTCTATACAAACAACTATGTGGGGGATATGAGATAACTCATCCGAAAGGAAATAACCAATAGGATGAACAAATCCATGGCTTGGGTAACAAAGTGAAACGATATCTCTGGTATATGACACTTTCTGTTGGGGAAAGGTAGGCGAAAGGAAATCAACCCGGCTTATGCTTCTAATGCATATGTTTGAAAATAGTGTAATTATCCATATGAAATGGAAACGCTACGCATTTTAGAGGATGCAATGCAATAATGCTTATGACATGCAAGAGACACTCAACCGAAAGAAGTGCTGAAAAAACGGAAACCAAACTCCATTGGGGAAGACAAACATAACTTCCTTCAAAACTAAAACCTCTGGCGGAGAAACTTCAAAGTGAACTTCCATCACGCTGGAAAGACAAAAACAATAAACACCTACTAGGGATACGACCCAAGAACCTGATGAAGAAAAGTGCCAATGACCATTGAACTTTGACCCTGTGGGGAATACGCCAACCACTGTCAATTCAATCAAAAACGAATTCTGCTTGGGGAATGAAGTAATAATGCCAACCCTGCTAGGGGACAATACTGAGCTCAGTCCTTTATTGAGGATTTCCCTCTATCCTTACTCTGTCGGGGATAAGGGAACAACCAGATATGTGAACATGCTTAAGAAGCAAAAATAAATCACTACTATTCTGTTTAGGGAGCAAACTTCTAAAATTTACTGGTGAGCAATAAACCATACACGACGTTGGCTGGGGAGAGTAAACTTCTGAACTCTTGCTGGAGACTTCGCCAAGGAAGACAAAAGGTAAATCACAATGCTTTACTGAGGAAGACAATGCTTCTGTGGCATCTGTCGAAGAGAGAAACTCTTGAACTCTTGCTGGAGAGATTAATCATAATCTCAACTGAGGATGTCAACCCTTCAATAGTCTCCGCCCGGGAGGGTAACTTGTCGTACCTCGAAAAATACGATCCTCGCGATGGCCGCGAAAAATACCGTTCGAAACAGAGTCGCCACCGAACTTTATTTATTCCAAGGAAGGAATATGAAAATATCGATAAAACCTTTAAAGGGATAAGAACATGGTCATCGCAGCCAATATTCTAGGTTCGGGAGTCGATTACATAGAGGGAAGGTATTAGCACCCTCTACGTCTGTTGTACTCAACAAGAACCTCTTGATTCGATTCGCGAGAGAAAGTTAACTATGTTTGTGTTTCTTCTAAAGGGATTTGCTTGCCAATAGGAAAAGGGGGTGATTATTAAGATAGGGTGCTCGCCAAGGATTAGGGCCCTTGTGCCTACGTATCTTCACTTGTAAGAAGTGGAAAATCAGAGCATTCATAGTTCGTGGGACTATGGGTAACGAGGGGATTGTGCTCGCTAGGATTATCGCAATCCTATGCCTACGTACTCTCAACAGATATGAGAGATCAGAGCAGCCGTAGTTCGGCTAACTACAGTAAAAGGTTTGTGTTTGGAATGAACGAGAGTTTTAGGTCGCATTCTAACTGCTAAACATGGGCTTGTCTACTCGCTAGGGGAGGCTAAAGCATAAGTTTGTTATGTGCGGAAGAAGGGATTAAACAATGTTCTTGGTAAAAGGATTGTTTGAATGGTAAGTCGCGCGAGGGCGAGGAATAGTGTTTGTAAGTATTGGGGTATTTAACTAAATGTGATGACTACCTGAAGCTCAAGAAAGACTTCTCGGACCCAAGTAATCGGGAGAGTGAACCAAAGACTTGGAGCTCTCTCTTTTTCAACCTCAAAGGTGAAAGGATAGAATTGAGTATGGTTTAAATAAGTTGAATGGATGACGATTACTTGAAGCTTAAGAAAGACTTCTCAGACCCAAATAATCGAGAAAGTGAACCAAAGACTTGGAACACCTTCTTTTTCATCGTAAAAGGAATTGTTTGAGCGGTGTTCGAAAGATAGGATGTGATTAAGGTATTTTAACAGGTGAGGATTATTCGAAGCTTAAGAAAGACTTCTCGAGCCTCAAATAATCGGGAGAGTGAACCAAAGACTTGGAGCTCTCTTCTTTTCTCATCTAATATTACAAAAGATATTTAATATGATTAGAGTGTATTAATCGGATGACGATTACTCAAATCTCAAGAAAGACTTCTTGAATTTTAAATAATCGGGAAAGCAAGCCAAAGACTTGGAACACTCTCTTTTTCATCCTAGGTGTTTAGAAAAATAGACTCGAATAAACTTATCATTTTTAGAAGGGTTTTTTTTAGAAGACAATTGCTCGGGCTTAAGAAAGACTCCTCGGACCCAAACAATTGGGAGAGAGACCCAAAGACTTGGGACTCTCTCTTTTTCATCTAGTATTAAAATTGTGTTTAAATAGTTATTAAGTGTTTTAGTTTGACTTAAAGAAAATTGCTTGATATGAATCAAGGTTTGAATTTTACGCATGGAAAGAGCAAAGTGGGATTAAAGGATAGGAGATCCTACGGTATAGGATAAGGTCGATGGCGAGGCCAAAGCACTCGACTTATAAGGATGGAAGGATTTGATAAGATTAATTGCTAATGAAAGTTGATGATTAATTACACTTGTTTTAAGATACTTGATGTTGGATCAAGTTTGGAAAAGAATTAGATTTTAATTTTATACGTAAAGTGTGTAGCAAGCATCGTTGTACAAAGCCCAAGAGGAGGCTATAAGGTCGATGGCGATCGTAAAAACAATCGGCTTACAATAGTATATAAAAATGGGCTTGACATTAAGTCGAGATATTAGTTTGAAAATAATTGGTTTGAGCATGTGAATAACATAAATATAACTGAGGTCATATATTAAAGCATGTACAAACATCACACACAAAGTCATAAATTAAATAAAAATGGGGATATGTTAATCAAGGCATGTTAACTTAATTAAATCCTAATTATCTAAGATTAGTAAAATAAAAGGATTCAAATTAATTTGTTTTAGATTACTTTGGAATTTAAAGAAGAGATAAATTATTATAAAAAAAGAAATTTTTTTTAAAATAAAATAAAATTGGGTATCTTTGTGTTGTCTTAGGATTTAAAAGAAAAATAATTAATTTAAAATAATTAATCAAATTAAAATTAATTATTTAATAATATTAATAATTAAATAAGTTAATTATTATTAAATAAAATATTTTAATTAAATTAATTAGATTAATTAATTAATAATTTCAAATTTTTCTTTAAAAAAAAAAACAGAACCTAGGAGGAGAAAACAAAACGGTGACACTTGTCAAAGGGAGGGACAAGTGTCACCCTCCCGGCCGGCCATCCCACCCATTAAATGGATTAAGAGAAAACCAAATACGAAGGGGTCATTAACCTTCGTTCTCTCTGAACTCATCGTTCCCTCTCCTATTTCAACTCGTCTGAAACCTAACCCGCCGGAGAAGACGGTGGTTGGCGGCGCCGCCCCTCTTCTCTGGCCAAACTCCAAATCAAAACCTAAATCCCACTCAAAAATAAGCCCTGAGTCCGAATTCGAACTCAGATTCGTCTAAAAAGTCCTCGAAACCCCAGTTCCCAATCTCAACAAAAACCCTAGATCGATGAACGACGGCGAAAACAACTCAAATCACAGGGAAAATAAGTCTAAGCTACACAAAGAGCTCCAATCAAGCAACAACAGTTCAAAAAAAAGAGAAGAAAAATACCTGAATCGGAGCAAATCCGACCAGATGCTTTCTCGGTGAAGATATCTTTCTAGTCTTCCCCTTCTATTAGCTTGCCTTGCGTATACGTCCTTTAATCCTTTGCTATTTTCTTTCTTTCAGCCTTTGGAAGCTTGAAGCTTGAAGAAGAGTATTCCTTCAATTTCTGGGTAAGATGCTTCTCCAAACTTTTACGTGTATTTTTTTAGTGTGTAGAAATTTAGGTTTTTCTTTGTCTCTTCCGCCCCCTCCCCTGATGAATAATGTGTTTATATATAGAGCCTGATACTTGTCAATTTAGGGTTAGGCAAGCTGTGTAAACTTTTGGGTGAAAAAAATCAGAATACTTTCTTGTCATTCTTTGTTTGTTTAGCTATTCTGGGAATGTTTGTTTTTTTACCCTGATTTTTCACTGCAAGAGATACCATTTTACCTCTTTTTTTTCACCACAAAATCTTGTAAAAATTTTACTGTGTAGTTGTATGATTATTTACTGTCAAGAACTCTTAATGTGAAGCCTGGTTAATTTGAGATAATCTGATATTCATCTGGTTGTTGCAGGGTATACTTGTTGGTTTCAAGGTTTACGACATGTCTCATGTTCTGATGGTGAGTGATTTCCGAGCAAGGTGGTGAGAATAGTTATGTTGCTGCCTTGGATTATCATCATTGATGTTCTGAAATTGTGAGCTAGCATATGATGATGACTTAGGAATTCAGTTGTTGTTGTTGAGATTCATGAAAAGGAAAAGAAGAAGGTGAGGTTAAGGTATTGTTGTTGGTGTTCAAAGAGAGGTTTCTGTTATTGGTTTGTGATAAGAGGGTCGAAGGGAGAAAGTCTTGAAGGATAACACCACCAAAAGTGGAGGAATCACGAGTATTCATAGTCATGGGTCGTCGTGTGTTTTCTTCATTCAGTGAAGACATGTTTATGTCTTTCCACACCTCTTCCATGGTTCCTACTATGTTTCTACAAGAAAGAGTTGATGAATTTGTTGTGGTGTTATTTATGTATGTTAATTTTGTTGGAAAGAAATGGACAAGGACAAAAACAGTATCGAGAGAGTTTGAATGTTATTTTGATGATGATGACTTGTGTTTGGTGGGATAGGGCGAAGTCAAAGTATGGTTTGGGGTGGCTGAAGGAAGCAGTTGTTGGGTTGGAAGGTGCAGTGAGCAATGTTCAGGTTTGGCTGGTGCAGGAGGATTTGGAGTGAGACGAAAATTGAGGATGTTGGAAGCTTTATTGGAGTTGAGATGGTTGGAAGAGAAAAGTAGCAGATTTTTTCATTAAGATTCCAAGGTGAATGTTTTGGTTATTTGTTGGTTTTAGGGATTTTGAAGAAGGTGAAAGCCTGTGGCATAATTGACTGTAATGGAAACTTTGTCTTGGTGCTTCATTAGACCAAAACTTGGAGCCGTAGGAAAAACACCACTGGGTCCAATAGCATAGATCAACCGAGAAAGAGGATGATTAGTTTGTAACTGGAATGCCATGTACAAACGTGATGATTGCGATGTGATCAAAGTAGAATTGTTAATAATTGGCAAGTTGCCTCTATTTGGAACCACTTGGTTTGGTCCATACCCTGATAGATAGTATTGCTTCACGCCTCCACTAGCACCATTGGATGAGATCCACCCTACAATTGCACTTGAACCTACCATGCCTCCATTGGGAGAGAACCCTATTGAAATGTAAGAATTTTGGTTTGGTGATGAGAGAATGAAGCTCCATATGTTTGAAGAAGTTTGAGAATATCTTAGGAAGAATCCTTGGGCATTCCAAACAGGGAGACAATTGAGCTTGGCTGTGTCAAAGAGAAGAGGAACACTTAGGTTTAGCTTGGAGATACATGAGTCACCTTGTGAACTACTTCCATCTCCTTGTGAAGAAGAACTTCCATTCACTTGTGAACTTCCAGGGTTTGCTTTTGAGTAGTCTATTCTTGTGGAAAACGTGTCTAGGTGTTTTGTTAGAGAATAAATCTGGTGCTGCAGGGAATATACCAGTGGATCCAGTGGCGAGTATCAACCATGGTAGAGGTTCGTTGGTTTCTAACTGAAACACCATGTAAAGACGAGAGGATTGGAAACTGATGAAGGTTGAATTGCCTATAACCTGCAGATTGCCTTTATCAGGAACTACCTGATTTGAGGTAATACTGCTTTACCCCTCCACTGGCTCCTCTAGATGCGACGTACCCTACAATTGCACTTGAACCCACCATGCTGCCGCTGGCCGAAAACCCCATAGCTATGTAGGAATTTGGTTCTCTTTATTCTAAAATTTGATGCTGCGCGTAAGGCTTCATGATTTTGTGTTAACATTATTTTGCAAGTATGATGCTCATGGTTAGCTTGGTATAAAAGTAAGGCGTCATGGTTTTAAACCAAAGCTTAAATATGGCATTGAGAGAGTACTTGGAAACGACTACGAACATTTATCAGATCTTGGCACACAATCCTGAGATGTTTCTAAATCCAGGTCCAAATGGCATACTGTGTATCCTTAAGTGTTGTAACTTGTGGTACGATATAGGACAGCGTATTCCGATAGAGTTCGCTTTCTTTACTTCAGGCTTTTGTGATGTCGTTTCGGGATTGGTTTAATTTTGGTTAACCTTTGTAAACTGTATGCAAGCAAAAACTAAAGTTGTAAACTTGTTGTATTGAATTCAAAGTTTAGAATTGTCCTTTTATTGTTGTGATGCATAGATGACTTTATGGCTCGCAACAACTTGACTCATTTTTAACTCATGGTAGTAACTTGTGTGATTATTAGGCTTCTTGTAACTTTATAGGACCATCTAGATCATTTTGTGACCATCTTGAAAGGAGATATATATTGTAATGTCTGAACCGTAATACTTGCCACCTGCAATTGGCTTCCCATAAAGTAGACATATAACCCTTGTCTTATGATGTTCTAATTGTGAGGCATGTATTCTCCGTGCCATATTTGAAACCCCAACTGAGTTTGCGACTCCACACTTCACACTCTTTGGACCTTGACTAAGGAATTGTAACATGAATGGTGGTGTTGGTGTATCCAGGCTTTGGCACAAACTTTATATGTGACTTGCAATAATTTACCAAGATACCAAATCATCTAGCACTGTGCAACACCCTTTTCATGGCCCCAAACAGTCATATACCAATACTTTGAACCAAAAAAAAAATTGAGAAAGAAATTAAATTAGAGACACCCCATTTGTGACATGACTCGGATACAACACCTGACCCAATTATAAATTGTATTAAGCCAAGAGCTTTCCAAAACCCATCCCACATGTCTTAAAGATAAACCATCCTATCTTCGTAAAACCTCCAAGCTTGGATAACAGTTTGAATCTCTTGCAATTGTGACTCAATTTAGACCTCATGGTTTGAACACAAGTTGACATTATCTTGCAAATGATGCTTATTATTAGTCAGAGTTCCAAATGAGCCCCTCAAACTTGATTTTATCCACGAGCGCTCTTGCGAGTGAAGCTACCCTTGAAAGTAAACTTAGAATTTACGACCTTGCAAGTAAACTAGTCATCTCTTATTTAATTCTAATCATGGTCTTGAGTTAATTTGCATCATAATTTGGTTACGTATTGGTTATGACACAGGATTTTTTTTTGAAGCTTTACTTGCATGGGCCTTAAAATCATTTATCAATCTTTGAATCAACTCAAACTTGAATCAAACAAGCTTCTACGCGACCTTAGTCTTATATTGGAACACCAATTGGACTCATCTCAAAACACGACCCAAAACTACTAAAAGCAAAAGATCACATCCTTAAATGAAACAACCACACATCCTAGATTTTTGATCTTGTCTTGACAATTTGATCACGAGAATGAGGGCACATTCCACCTTGCACGAGCTTGTAATCGCCATAAGCATGCAAGACTCATATGCCTTAATTCTTTAGAGGATCATGGCCAAAGGCTAAATGACCATATAGAGAAAGACCATCAAGCAACGCAATTACTTGTTATAAGGCAGGTGAAAAGGTAGGACAAATTTGGGGTATGACAGATGCCCCTATCTAATTGCCTTGAATTCGAGAGAATGAACTGCTGCATGGCGTTCATTTTTGAGGTGGAAGTCAATTAGATACAAGAAGACCCCAAAATTTGTCCGAGAAGTAAGCAAAGTAAAGAGATTAAGTATACCAGAACGGGATGATAAGATGCAAAACAGATGAACGAGATAACCTGATATTCTCTGGGTGGTCAAAGCAGTCCCTTTATCTAATAAGGTCCTTCGCGATACCAAAGTGGTATAAACGAGCCTCTTTGGGTGGTCGAAGTAGTCCCTCATTCATTAAGGTCCTTCGCGATACCAAAGTGGTGTCTCTAAACACGTGAAATTCTTCGAGTGATCGAAGCAGTCCCTTATCCAATAAGGTTCTTCGATGATACCAAAACAGTATCTCTGAAACACTTGAGATTCTTCGGGTGGTCGAAGCAGTACCTTATCCACTAAGGTTCTTCGATGATACCAAAGCGGTATCTCGAACAAAACTTGAGATTCTTCGGGTGGTCGAAGTGGTACCTTATCCATTAAGGCTCTTCGATGATACCAAAGCAGTATCTCGAACTAAATTTGAGATTCTTCGGGTGGTCGAAGCAGTACCTTATCCATTAAGGCTCTTTGATGATACCAAAGCAGTATCTCGAACAAAACTTGAGATTCTTCGGGTGGTCGAAGCAGTACCTTATCCATTAAGGCTCTTCGATGATACCAAAGCAGTATCTCGAACAAAACTTGAGATTCTTCGGGTGGTCGAAGCAGCACCTTATCCATTAAGGCTCTTCGGTGATACCAAAGCAGTATCTCGAACAAAACTTGAGATTCTTCGGGTGGTCGAAGCAGCACCTTATCCATTAAGGCTCTTCGATGATACCAAAGCAGTATCTCGAACAAAACTTGAGATTCTTCGGGTGGTCAAAGCAGCACCTTATCCATTAAGGCTCTTCGATGATACCAAAGCAGTATCTCAAACAAAACTTGAGATTCTTCGGGTGGTCGAAGCAGCACCTTATCCATTAAGGCTCTTCGATGATACCAAAGCAGTATCTCGAGCGATAAATTTGCTGAGTAATGGTTGAGCTAAAATTCCCATTAGAGGAACAACATTGTCCAAACTCTGTAGGGGAAAGTCTTCAAGAAACTTTTTAAGATGACCTCTGCTTGGGGAGCCGTCAGAGCAATGGTTGCTGAGGATTATCGTCATCAACTGCACGGTTGAAGAATGACTTGCTGAGGAGTAGAATTCCCGGAACTCGCGGGGTATTAACTTTTTCAGAGTCACTACTGCCAACTTCACCGGAGGACTGGCCAAGATGTTTACAAACTGATCCTGGATCCTGCTATGTTGTTATGCCATGTTAATGGTGATGGCGATGATATGCGTTATGATACATAAACATACAACCAAGATGCAACTGCTAGGGAGTGCAAGATGCGAATGCAAATGATATGCTAATGCTCGATATGACTATGATATGATGTGATATTGTATGTCGTGCTTATGATAATGCAAATGATCAGGTATGCTGGGGATAAAATCTTGTCGGGGGTATCACCAGGGACTGGATTTGGTAGTTGTCAAATGGATTTGGACTTTGGTTTTATGAGGATGCCATCGAGGGTGGACTTTTAGTGGTTGCCAATGAATACTGGACTTTTAGGGTGAATTGAAGGTGCCAATTGGAATGGCTTTTTTTTAGTTGCCAACAAAAGATTGGGCTTTCTGTGGGGATAGTGAGAGGATTAGACTATTCGACATCCCGAATTTAGATACTCCATAACGACTGGGGGAACTGATTGCCCCAGTTTAGTTCTTGAATTCGACGCCGAGGGGAACCACCTCATATAAACCCTTTAGAAAGGCAAGGCTTTTCATGATGACAAGCCTGGGCAGCTGACGACTAATTCAAGGCTTCTACCTGTTGACATTTTTCTTGGAGACCATCTATTTTCCCCAATATCTTCGAACATCAAAGCAAACTCCCTACCTTGTCAAAAGTTATATTTTATTTTTATTATTTTTTTATCATCATATTTTTTAGCTGAAGTTTCGAACACAAATTATCAAAATAAAAATTAATTTGCAAACAATCGGATAAAGTAAAAGAGTGAGCATAATTTAATTGAGAAATCTCTCTTTATATTGATTTGTCCCTTGAATGGATGAGTATACAGAGATGTAATCCCTTAATGAGATGATTACAGTGCAAGAAAAAGATAATGGCAAAAAAAAAACAGAGTTCCTTTGAGTTTCGACACTGCTATAATCCCTATGGCTTTGGAAGTCTTCAACACCTAGCTTCGTAGAAAAATGGCCGGATCGATCATGTCTCTTGATTATGCACTAGGGTCGAGTGATCATGCATAATGAATACTTTGCCTTGGAATTTTGCCCCTAACTTTTTCCTGGATCGCCCTTTCGGGTTTTCAATCCACCGGGACGCCCTTTTTTGCCTGAGCCGCCCTTTCAGGTTTTCAACTCAGCGGGCCTATTCTTATTTTATCCCTAATTTTTGCCTGAACCGCCCTTTCGGGTTTTCGGTTCACCGGGATAGCCAATTTTGCCTAAGTCGCCCTTTCGGGTTTTCGACTTAGCGACTTTATTATTCCACTTTTTTAGGCAAAGTATCGTTTAACCAAATCTGCATTCACTGGATAAGGTAACTCCTCCCCATCCATGGTTGCGAGCTTTAGGGAACCACCAGAGAATGCTTCTGTTACCACATATGGGCCTTCATAGTTCGGCGTCCATTTGCCCCTAGATTCATTATACATAGCCATTATCCTCTTGAGTACTAAGTCTCCTTGCGCGAATGTCCTGGGATGCACTCTTTTGTCGAAGGCTCTCTTCATTCTTCTCTGGTAAAGCTGGCCGTGGCATATGGCTGTCAAGCGCTTTTCCTCAATGAGATTAAGTTCTTCAAACCTCGTCTTTACCCATTCGGCTTCATCAAGTTGAGCTTCCATTAAAACCCTCAGAGAAGGGATTTCGACCTCTATTGGGAGAACTGCCTCCATGCCATAAACCAACGAGTAGGGAGTTGCCCCTGTTGAAGTTCGTACTAAAGTACGGTAGCCGTGTAGTGCAAAGGGTAACATCTCGTGCCAATCTTTGTATGTGACCACCATCTTCTGGATGATTTTCTTGATATTTTTATTGGCTGATTCTACGGCTCCATTCATTTTGGGTCTATATGGTGTTGAGTTATGGTGTTCTATTTTAAAACTGGCGCACAACTCGTTCATCATTTTGTTGTTGAGATTCGACCCATTGTCAGTGATGATGCGATTGGGCACTCCATATTTGCATATGATGTTGTGCTTCAAGAAGCGAGCGACTACTTGCTTAGTAACGTTGGTATATGAAGCAGCTTCAACCCACTTGGTGAAATAGTCTATGGCCACAAGTATGAAGCGATGTCCGTTTGAAGCTTTTGGTTCAATCATCCCAATCATGTCTATTCCCCACATGGAGAAGGGCCATGGTGAGGTTAAGACGTTCAATGGAGTGGTGGGTACATGAATCTTATCAGAGTATATTTGGCACTTGTGACAAGTTCGGGCATGATGGTAACGATCTGCTTCCATGGTAAGCCAATAATAGCCCGCCCTCAATATTTTCTTTGCCATGGTATGTCCATTCGCATGAGTTCCAAAGCAGCCCTCATGAATGTCCTTTAGAATCTGTTCAGCTTCACGTTTCTCCACACATCTAAGCAAAACAGTGTCATGGTTGCGCTTGTACAATACATTTTCGTTGAGGAAGAAGTTGGATGCCAATCTTCGCAAAGTTCTTTTATCGATACCCAGGGCTCCTTCAGGATATTCGTGCTTTTCAAGATATCGCTTTATATCATAAAACCACGGCTTTTCATCTGCGTCCTTATCAGCAGTCAGACAATGCGCGGGCTCTTCAAAGCGTCGCAAATCAATAGATGGTCTATGATTTGGCCATATCAACTTGTACATGGATGCCAGAGTTGCCAAAGCGTCAGCCATTTGATTCTCTTCTCGAGGTATGTGAGCAAAAGTGATATCATCGAATCGGGGAAGCAATTTGGTCACATAATCCCGGTATGGAATTAAATTTTCATGTTTGGTATCCCAATCGCCTCTTATCTGGTAAATTACTAGAGCAGAATCTCCAAACACATCGAGAGTTTTGATTCTCAAGTCAATGGCTTCTTCTAGCCCTAGTATACATGCCTCGTACTCTGCTATATTGTTAGTGCACGGGAAACAGAGCTTGGCCGTAAATGGCAAGTGAAAATTTTTGGGAGATGTAATCACTGCCCCAATTCCGTGTCCATAAGAGTTAGAAGCACCATCGAACATAAGAGTCCATCGCTCCCCTGGTTTTGGCCCTTCATCTGGCCCTGGCTCTTCGTAATCTATTGCCATCATGATATCCTCATCTGGAAAGTCAAATCTCAAAGGTTGGTACTCTTCCACCGGCTGATGGGCCAAATGATCTGCTAACACACTGCCCTTTATAGCTTTCTGAGTGATGTATTGGATGTCGTATTCAGATAGAAGCATTTGCCACCGGGCTATCCTACCGGTAAGAGCAGGTTTCTCAAAGATGTATTTGATTGGATCCATCTTGGAGATTAAGTATGTGGTGTGTGTCAGCATATATTGTCTGAGTCGTCTAGCAGCCCATGCAAGTGCACAACAAGTTTTCTCAAGCAAAGAGTATCTAGTCTCACAGTCGTTAAATTTTTTGCTGAGATAGTATATAGCATGCTCTTTCTTGCACGAATCATCTTGTTGTCCTAATACACAACCCATGGACTCTTCTAGCACAGTTAAATACATAATGAGCGGCCTTCCAGGAACTGGTGGTATCAAGATCGGTGGTTCTTGCAAATATTCTTTGATTGCATCAAATGCCCCTTGGCATTCATCATTCCACACAACCGGCTGATCTTTCCTGAGTAATTTAAAAATTGGCTTGCAAGTGGCTGTGAGATGTGAAATAAATCTTGCGATATAATTCAACCTCCCTAGAAATCCACGGACCTCCTTTTCGGTCTTTGGTGCAGGCATGTCCTGAATCGCCTTTACTTTGTCAGGATCCACCTCAATCCCTTTCTGGCTTACGATAAAGCCCAACAACTTTCCAGACCACACCCCGAATGTACATTTGTTGGGATTAAGTCTCAACTTGAACTTCCTCAGTCTGGCGAACAACTTTTCTAGATTACCCAAATGCTCCTCTTCAGTCTGGGACTTAGCAATCATGTCATCAACGTACACTTCGATATCTTTGTGAATCATATCATGAAAGAGTGTTACCATTGCACGTTGGTATGTTGCCCCAACATTCTTTAACCAAATGGCGTTACCTTGTAACAGAATATGCCCCATGGTGTAATGAACATGGTCTTTTCCATGTCATCTAGATCCATCTTAATTTGATTGTAACCAGAGAATCCATCCATGAAGGAAAAAACGGAGAACTGTGCCGTATTATCTACCAACATATCAATGTGGGGCAATGGAAAATCGTCTTTAGGACTCGCTCTGTTTAAGTCGCGGTAATCCACACACATACAGACCTTTCCATATTTTTTCGGTACGGGAACGATATTTGCAACCCATTGAGGGTATTTGGCCACTGCTAAGAACCCTGCATCGAATTGTTTTTGGACCTCATCACGGATTTTCAGAGCCATATCAGGGCGAGTTCTTCTCAACTTCTGCTTGACGGCATGACACTCTTCTTTGAGTGGCAGCTTGTGTACAACAATGTTCGTATCTAGACCAGGCATGTCCTGATACGACCATGCGAATACATCAGCATATTC
Source organism: Lathyrus sativus (assembly GCA_963859935.3). Taxonomy (NCBI): domain Eukaryota; kingdom Viridiplantae; phylum Streptophyta; class Magnoliopsida; order Fabales; family Fabaceae; genus Lathyrus; species Lathyrus sativus. The sequence goes on from OZ012740.1 coordinate 670,095,070, forward strand.
TCGGAGGAGCCCTACCAACTTTACCTTGACAACATCTTGAAGAGACGCTCCAACCTTTATCTCCCTTTTATTTTCTTCTGAACCTAGGTTGATAACCTCGACATCCTCTTTATGCGGCATAATGACCTTCTCTTCTTGCTGCAGCAACCTAGCCAATTCGTTGGGGAGCTCATTCTCGTCTTCTTCATCCGCTCGGTATATTGGACAATCAAAATCATAAAGGCCTACAGCAGTGTCGATATCAAGGACCTCGGTAGTGTCTCTGCATGTTTATGATTTATGCAGCTTATTTAGGAAAGTGAGTGTGCGAAAGAAATGCCATTAATTATGAAAGAGTAGAAAAGAAAATGAGCAAAAATTGAATGCAAATCAAAGTTTATTCATGTTAAACATGTTTCGAAACATCAGGGGGCCCGATACAAAGCTCCATTACGCCTTGGGCAGAGCGTAGGGTTTTGACAATCAATTAAAATTTTACTTTTGAAGAGGGAAGAATTGGGGTATTTCGATGGTCTTCCAATTCTTCAATTCTTCACCAGGTTCGGCCTGTCGGATCCAGCTTGCGGAGGCTTCTTTGTCATCAATCCCATCTTCAATTACCATGGCGGAGGTATGGTCGAAGATATGCCCAGCGCTCTTGAAGACTTCTGCTACAGGAGGAATCTGCTTCTTGCCATATGCAATTGTCACAGTGTTGGATGAAGGATGGTACCCTAGCCCAAATTTGTCGAACTTTTCAGCCACTTCCACCATTTGCCCCAGCCTTGGGCGTTCCCTTTGTCTACAACCATCTTAGCTTCTTCATAAGAGGCCATTGCTGATCTTGAACTCTGACCCTCTGAAATTCGCTGCACTGCTAATGTATTAACCATTTCAAAAGATTAAAAAGGCGTTTCCACCATTTCCCCTTCGACTTCAATGTACCTGAAGGACGTCAAGTTGCTTACCAAGATATCCTCCTCCCCTTCAATCTGAACTACCTTGTCATTACTGACAAATTTTAGCTTTTGGTGAAGGGTGGAGGTAACAGCTCCTGCGTAGTGGATCCAAGGTCTCCCTAAAAGACAGTTGTACCCTGGATAAATGTCCATTACTTGGAAAGTAATGGTGAAGACAGTTGGTCCGATTTTTATTGGTAAGTCCACATCACCAATCACAGCACGCCTAGAACCATCGAAAGCTTTGACTACCAGAGCACTCGGCTTCATGCTAACTCCTTTTACTGGCATTCTCTCCAGGGTAATCTTGGGAAGCACATTCAAAGAAGAACCTGTATCCACTAAGACTCGGGATATCAATGTATCTTGGCACTTGATAGAAATATGGAGAGCTTTATTGTGGTTTCTCTTCTCTGCAGTCAAGTCATCATCATTAAACCCAAGAAAGTTTCCGGTTGTTACGCTAGCTATCACATCATCGAACTGGGCTATGGTGATGCCTTTAGCAATATGCGCAGCGCTCACACCTTCATTAAAGATAACCTGTGGGCCTCTGAATTAAGTAACAACGAGAGCATGGAAATTCTGGCAGGAGTCTGGTTTAATTGATCAATCACTTTATAATCACTTTTTCTGATGATCTTCAAAAACTCCTCAGCTTCCTTTGGTGTAACTGTTGCCTTTGGTGATGACACCTCAACAGGTGGCTCAACACTTGGTAGTTCAACTGTAACTTTTTCTTTATTTCTGGCTGGCACTTCCACTGGTTTGGCGGCAAATAAACGACCACTACGGGTCATCCCACTAGGCCTAACAACTGCATCGCATTTGGCAGCGTCATACTCAATCACTAGTCTCTCTGGCCCCTGTTTAAAAACTTTAGGCTCAGACTCATTGACAGAATACTCTATTACCACTGGAGTTGGTCGTGCTGCTCTTTGTCTGTTGACGTCATCTTCATCATATTGCATAACCACGGGTGCTGGTCGGGCGGCTCTCTGTTGAAAGGCTTCCGAAGGATCATACTGCAAGACTACCGGTGCTGGTCGAAGTCGCCTTGTCGGATAAGCACTTGTTTCATCATACTGAATATCAATAGCAGACACGTTTGAATCTCTTTGTTCTATTTGTATTATCCCATGCTCTAAGAACCTTTGCAGATGTTTTTTTACCACTTCGTCAGTCAAATTCTCCACTTCTTTTTGGGGAATCATCCCACTTTTCTTCAATTGTTCTCCAATAACGGCCATCGGAGTACGGACATCTTCAACATTCGTAATTAGTCTCAAACCACTATTTTCTTCCACAGCATTGACAGAAGGACCTCCATGTTTAGGTAACGGATCCTTCGTAATGTTGGCACCTCTAGGTGTAAAAGTGAGATCTTTGGACTCTATCAAATCCTGCACCCTGTTTTGAAATGCATAGCAGTTGTCTATGGAGTGTCCAGGGGCTCCCTTATGAAACTCGCAATGGGCGTTCGCATCGTACCCAGGGGGGTATGGAAAGGTTGCTGGACGTAAATCTCGCAACGTTAGGTGTCCACTCTGATTTAGCTGAGCAAAGATCTGTCCATATGACATAGGCAACGGGTCAAGTTGTCTTCTTGGCTGTCTCGGCCTTTGTTGTCTTTGAGCCGGAGCATTCTGATATTGCGATGGTGGAACTCTCTGATAATTCTGCTGCTGATTCTGCTGTTGAGCTGGTTGTTGATAAAGAGCATGGGCTACTGCAGCTACTTGTGGATATTGGATGTTCACTGGAGCTCTATCTCCTCGTCCTCTCATCATGGCATTAGTTTCATCTTCCCTTTTCTTCACAAAAGGCTTCCTCCCTCCATTCATCGGGACCGCAACCTCGTTCTTCTTTAAAGTACTCTCGATTCTCTCACCTACTGACACCACTTCAGCAAAGTTAGGGAAACTGGACCCGAGCATGCGATCCAAGTACTGAGGTTGTAGAGTTCCCATAAACATGTCAGTTAACTCCTTAGTCAGCAATGGTGGTTGAACACGGGCAGCCAACTCCCTCCACCTTTGGGCATACTCCTTAAATGACTCATTGTTACGTTGAGTCATGTCTTGCAGCTGCGTGCGATTCGGTGCCAAATCAGTGTTATACTGATAATGTTGTGAAAACGCATCTGCTAGATCTCTCCACGTACTGATTTGTCCTTTTTCTAATTGCATATACCATTCCAATGATGCCCCACTGAGGCTATCTTGGAAGTAATGTATTAAGATCAAATCGTTATCAATGTGAGCTGCCATCTTGCGACAGTACGCTCTCAGATGGGTTTTGGGGCAGCTGACCCCCTTGTACTTCTCAAAGTCTGGGACTTTGAATTTCTTCGGTATCACCAATCCCGGAACTAGGCACATGTCAACAGCATCCAACCCTGGAGTCTTTTTGATTTCTAATGACTTGATTTTTTCTTCAACAGTTCATAGTCTATCTGCAGCAAAGTCATTAGTAGCCCCCATATTGTGTTGAGGAGGAGGTGGTGGAGGTTGGTAGAAAGCATCATATTGTTCGTCCATGTCTGCCTCTGAGCCCTGACACGCGGAAATGGAACGGTCGACAAGGTCCACGTGGGGAGTTTTAACAATCCCAGAAGTTCCTATATTGTCAGCCGCTTTCTTGGCATCAGCAAAAGTCTCAGCATTGTTTTCTTTTTGGGCTAGCGTCAGCATTGTCTCCAACAGCTGGTCCATCTTCATCTTGAGAGCGTCGATGTCACCCCTCATAGTGTTCTGAGTCTCTTCCATCTGCTCCAACGTCATTTGGTAATTGCGTCGAGTTTCGTAACGGTGATGAATAGTCAGCTTAACTCAAATCTGATACGCAAAGGGTATAAATTTAGAATCGTGCGGCGTTGAAAAAGACATGTACCATGATATGCAAGATGATATGCATTTGCTTTTCAGGGAATTCTCGAATTAATTTCTTAACATACACAAGAATATTGAGAACAATTTAAACCACATTCATTCAAAGAAGGATAATATTCATGTGATACAAAAAAGGAAGATCATTCAAAATACAGCCCATAATGTTTAATTAATAAAAAATAAACGAACTTCAAACTCTTGGCCTTTGGGCCTCACGTTCTTTTAACTCTTCTTTGAACCTGCTCAACATGTCCTTGCACGTGTACAAAAAGTCGCAGATACTGTGGGGAGTAGAATCATCCATCGCTTCCATAGCATCCTTGTGCTTCCAAACCAGATCTTTGGTCAACCAGTTGCAGAACTCGATTAAACCGTTGAGTTTGTTGCGATACATGTCTCGGTCAGCTATCAGTATATGGATAGACCTCTCATATCCTCTAAAATCACTAGCCGCTTTCTCTCTTGCAGCAGACCATACGGCTTTATATGCTAAGACATCTTTTATTTGATGCTTCAAGTTAGCTGCATAGTCCTTGACGGAGTTTAACTCTATGCACACCTTGTCCCAATCAGCAGTTTTAGCCTGAGCAACTCTTAAAGCCCCCTCTTTGAGCTTGCGTTCCTCTATTTCAGCAGCTCTTGACTGGCGTAAAGCAGTGTCTAGCTTATGGATTTCTGCTCTCATCTCCTCTCAGATTGTCTTGTTTCTTTTGGTAGCCGCAAGCCAACAATTTCCATTTTGAACACATTTCTTCCTGACACTGTCTAGTTTTTCTTTCAGGCCCCTCACCCTGCTATCAGATTGATCAAGACATACCTTAACCTTTTTCTTTCGATGCTCTTCTTCGTCAGCTTTCTTCCCTACTGCCTCTAACTGGGTGTTCTTGCGCTGGAGCTCTCACTTCATATCATTTTTCTCTCTGGTGACTTCTTGAAGTCTCACCTCAAGGTTCTCATTTTCTTTCAACAATTTAGCTATAGTAGCTTTGAGGTCTTCAGCTTCTTCTATTGGAATATGAGTAGGTTTAGGTTCAGGCACAGGCTCATATACCTTTTCTTTAAAAGGCACTTTGACCTCATTGGCCCTCTCCCTAACCCATACAAAGTAAGGCTCTTTAGTTATACCATTTCTTCTTCCCAATTCACCTCTTCCCTTCTTCTTAATGGTCTTCCAAGCTCTTGTAATCTTTTTGAACAAATCAGGGTTCTCAGACCCTAAGTCGTGCATCAAGAAGGCTTCAAGGTCATTTTTCTCAAGAGGTGCTACCATAGGGTACCCAAGCTGCCTAACTGATAACATCGGATTAGAGTTAATACAGCCTCGAGTTCCTATTAGCGGGATATTAGGAAATTCACCACAACTAGTGATAACTTCCTCAAAGTCTTGTGAATACCAAGAGAGATCAGCAGACCTAAGCGACACCATCCTTTGAGCCCAACTATCATCGGCTCGATTGACAAATGGTCCCTTAGTAGGCATGTGCAAATGCAACCACTGGTACAAGAGAGAGGCGCAACAAACAATAGAGCCACCTTTCCTGTCACTCCTCCAACTCAAGTAATAGAAGACATCAGCCAGAAGGGTTGGCACATGATTTTTGGTTAAGAACACATGAATAGCTGTCACGTCTACAAAATCATCTATGTTAGGGAATAAAATGATTCCATAAATAGCTAAAGCCACCACTGCATAGCAAGCACCCCAACTTTGGGCCTTAATAAGTGCATCCGCTTTGTTTATAAGGAACTTGAGAGGAAGTCCTTTAACTCCACATTTAGCCTTCCAATTATCAGTGATGTCCCTCTTATGCATGTGAAGTGCATCAGCAATTACTTTGTCTTCTAAATCTTCTTTCACTCCTACAAATGGCAATTTATCCTTCATAGGAATACCCACTAGTTTCTCAAATCTTCCAATGTTGGCGCCAGCTGAAAATCTTGAAACGTGAAGCACCTTAAAGGAGAATCATAGAACTGGGCCAAGGTGATAAGTGCCTTAGAATCCACGTCTTGCATTAACAGGCGCATAATCCTGCCATAATCCTTCGTAAAGTTAATTCTGAATAGAGCAGGGATACGAGAAACCAAACTGCGTAAGTCTTCCAATTTTAGTCTCTTGAAGTTGTAAGGAAGTGGGCACCTGACGTTGCTTCCCATAATTCCTGTATGTTGACAATATAATTCTTAAATTCCCTGAAAATCAAAATGTAAATGTTATGGTATGAGTATGATGCGGATGCAAGGATGGAAGTAACCAAAACAAAATCTGAAGTTAAAAGTTCTCTGATTCCTGAAATCCCATGGGTAGGTTCTATACGGGTAAGTGCCTAGAGTCGTAGGTCCTTCAAAAATATTATTGCTAAGGTGAAGATTCATCCCACAATAATACCTATGAAAGAGTCTCTTCTAGGTGAGGTTTTCGTGTCGCCCCACGAGAAAGACTCCTCGTGAGCCTCTACTACACAACCAGCGAGTCCAAGGTTTCTTAAAGGGACCTCAGAGTCATAGATCGAGGTTGAAAATATCGTTGTCAAAATAACGATACGTTCAAGGGATCTCATCTGATTGGGGCGCTCGCATCAACCCATAAAGGAATGATCTTCATGAGTTAATACTACCAACCACCATGGAAAAAAGTTAAACGGTCCTTAGAGTTATAGATTCAACCTAAAAAAATACTACTGCCATGGCAAAGACTTACCACGACAATAATATCCTTAGGGAATCAACTCTAAGCGGGGCTTTCGCTTCCTCCCAACGAGAAAGACTCCTCGAGGGATTCCACTACACAACCATCATTCTAATCCTATATTTTTTCTCGGACTCGGGTGTAGAGCCATCTCACAACATTCCCAAAATCATAGAACCCCAATAGCGTCATAAGCAACAATAATATGATATATAAGAGCAAGCAGATAAACAGCAAATAAATAAGACAAGCAAACAAATAAAAGAAAATTCACAAACAAGCGGATCTAACTCTTGCGAATCGAGTCAAGTTAGGCTTGACTTTCTCTAGCATAGGGCTATGCATAATCCCCAGCAGAGTCGCCATCTGTCGTACCTCGAAAAATACAATCCTCGCGATAGCCGCGGAAAATACTGTTCGAAACACAGTCGCCACCGAACTTTATTTATTCCAAGGAAGGAATAGGAAAATATCGATAAAACCTTTAAAGGGATAAGAACATGGTCATCGCAACCAATATTCTAGGTTCGGGAGTCGATTACATAGAGGGAAGGTATTAGCACCCTCTACGTCCGTTGTACTCAACGGGAACCTCTTGATTCGATTCGCGAGAGAAAGTTAACTATGTTTGTGTTTCTTCTAAAGGGATTTGCTTGCCAATAGGAAAAGGGGGTGATTATTAAGATAGGGTGCTCGCCAAGGATTGGGGCCCTTGTGCCTACGTATCTTCACTTGTAAGAAGTGGAAAACCAGAGCATTCGTAGTTCGTGGGACTACGGGTAACGAGGGGATTGTGCTCGCTAGGATTATCGCAATCCTATGCCTACGTACTCTCAACAGATATGAGAGATCAGAGCAGCCGTAGTTCGGCTAACTACGGTAAAAGGTTTGTGTTTGGAATGAACGAGAGTTTTAGGTTGCATTCTAACTGCTAAACGTGGGCTTGTCTACTCGCTAGGGGAGGCTAAAGCACAAGTTTGTTATGCGCGGAAGAAGGGATTAAACAATGTTCTTGGTAAAAGGATTGTTTGAATGGTAAGTCGCGCGAGGGAGAGGAATAGTGTTTTTAAGTATTGGGATATTTAACTAAAGGTGACGACTACCTGAAGCTCAAGAAAGACTTCTCGGACCCAAGTAATCGGGAGAGTGAACCAAAGACTTGGAGCTCTCTCTTTTTCAACCTCAAAGGTGAAAGGATAGAATTGAGTATGGTTTAAATAAGTTGAACGGATGACGATTACTTGAAGCTTAAGAAAGACTTCTCAGACCCAAATAATCGAGAAAGTGAACCAAAGACTTGGAACACCTTCTTTTTCATCGTAAAAGGAATCGTTTGAGCAGTGTTCGAAAGATAGGATGTGATTAAGGTATTTTAACAGGTGAGTATTATTCGAAGCTTAAGAAAGACTTCTCGGGCCTCAAATAATCGGGAAAGTGAACCAAAGACTTAGAGCTCTCTTCTTTTCTCATCTAATATTATAAAAGATATTTAATATGATTAGAGTGTATTAATCGGATGACGATTACTCAAAGCTCAAGAAATACTTCTTGAATTTTAAATAATCGGGAAAGCAAGCCAAAGACTTAGAACACTCTCTTTTTCATCCTAGGTGTTTAGAAAAATAGACTCGGATAAACTTATCGTTTTTAGAAGGGTTTTTTTTTAGAAGACAATTGCTCGGGCTTAAGAAAGACTCCTCGGACCCAAACAATTGGGAGAGATACCCAAAGACTTGGGACTCTCTCTTTTTCATCTAGTATTAAAATTGTGTTTAAATAGTTATTAAGTGTTTTAGTTTGACTTAAAGAAAATTGCTTGATATGAATCAAGGTTTGAATTTTACGCATGGAAAGAGCAAAGTGGGATTAAAGGATAGGAGATCCTACGGTATAAGGTAAGGTCGATGGCGAGGCCAAAGCACTCGACTTATAAGGATGGAAGGATTTGATAAGATTAATTGCTAATGAAAGTTGATGATTAATTACACTTGTTTTAAGATACATGATGTTGGATCAAGTTTGGAAAAGAATTAGATTTTAATTTTATACGTAAAGTGTGTAGCAAGCATCGTTGTACAAAGTCCAAGAGGAGGCTATAAGGTCGATGGCGATCGTAAAAACAATCGGCTTACAATGGTATATAAAAATGGGCTTGACATTAAGTCGAGATATTAGTTTGAAAATAATTGGTTTGAGCATGTGAATAACATAAATGTAATTGAGGTCATATATTAAAGCATGTACAAACATCACACACAAAGTCATAAATTAAATAAAAATGGGGATATGTTAATCCAGGCATGTTAACTTAATTAAATCCTAATTATCTAAGATTAGTAAAATAAAAGGATTCAAATTAATTTGTTTTAGATTACTTTGGAATTTAAAGAAGAGATAAATTATTATAAAAAAAGAAAATTTTTTAAAATAAAATAAAATTGGGTATCTTTGTGTTGTCTTAGGATTTAAAAGAAAAATAATTAATTTAAAATAATTAATCAAATTAAAATTAATTATTTAATAATATTAATAATTAAATAAGTTAATTATTATTAAATAAAATATTTTAATTAAATTAATTAGATTAATTAATTAATAATTTCAAATTTTTCTTTTAAAAAAAAACAAAAAAAAAAAACAGAACCTGGGAGGAGAAAACAAAACGGTGACACTTGTCAAAGGGAGGGACAAGTGTCACCCTCCCGGCCGGCCATCCCACCCATTAAATGGATTAAGAGAAAACCAAATACGAAGGGGTCATTAACCTTCGTTCTCTCTGAACTCATCGTTCCCTCTCCTATTTCAACTCGTCTGAAACCTAACCCGCCGGAGAAGACGGTGGTTGGCGGCGCCGCCCCTCTTCTCCGGCCAAACTCCAAATCAAAACCTAAATCCCACTCAAAAATAAGCCCTGAGTCCGAATTCGAACTCAGATTCGTCTAAAAAGTCCTCGAAACCCCAGTTCCCAATCTCAACAAAAACCCTAGATCGATGAACGACGGCGAAAACAACTCAAATCACAGAGAAAATAAGTCTAAGCTACACAAAGAGCTCCAATCAAGCAACAACAATTCAAAAAAAAGAGAAGAAAAATACCTGAATCGGAGCAAATCCGACCAGATGCTTTCTCGGTGAAGATATCTTTCTAATCTTCCCCTTCTATTAGCTTGCCTTGCGTATACGTCCTTTAATCCTTTGCTATTTTCTTTCTTTCAGCCTTTGGAAGCTTGAAGCTTGAAGAAGAGTATTCCTTCAATTTTTGGGTAAGATGCTTCTCCAAACTTTTACGTTTATTTTTTTAGTGTGTAGAAATTTAGGTTTTTCTTTTTCTCTTCCGCCCCCTCCCCTGATGAATAGTGTGTTTATATATAGAGCCTGATACTTGTCAATTTAGGGTTAGGCAAGCTGTGTAAACTTTTGGGTGAAAAAAATCAGAATACTTTCTTGTCATTCTTTGTTTGTTTAGCTATTCTGGGAATGTTTGTTTTTTTACCCTGATTTTTCACTGTAAGAGACACCATTTTACCTCTTTTTTTTCACCACAAACTCTTGTAAATTTTTTATTGTGTAGTTGTATGATTATTTACTGTCAAGAACTCTTAATGTGAAGCCTGGTTAATTTGAGATAATCTGATATTCATCTGGTTGTTGCAGGGTATACTTGTTGGTTTCAAGGTTTACGACATGTCTCATGTTCTGATGGTGAGTGATTTCTGAGCAAGGTGGTCAGAATTGTTATGTTGCTGCCTTGGATTATCATCATTGATGTTCTGAAATTGTGAGCTAGCATATGATGATGACTTAGGAATTCAGTTGTTGTTGTTGAGATTCATGAAAAGGAAAAGAAGAAGGTGAGGTTAAGGTATTGTTGTTGGTGTTCAAAGAGAGGTTTCTGTTATTGGTTTGTGATAAGAGGGTCGAAGGGAGAAAGTCTTGAAGGATAACACCACCAAAAGTGGAGGAATCACGAGTATTCATAGTCATGGGTCGTCGTGTGTTTTCTTCATTCAGTGAAGACATGTTTATGTCTTTCCACACCTCTTCCATGGTTCCTACTATGTTTCTACAAGAAAGAGTTGATGAATTTGTTGTGATGTTATTTATGTATGTTAATTTTGTTGGAAAGAAATGGACAAGGACAAAAACAGTATCGAGAGAGTTTGAATGTTATTTTGATGATGATGACTTGTGTTTGGTGGGATAGGGCAAAGTCAAAGTATGGTTTGGGGTGGCTGAAGGAAGCAGTTGTTGGGTTGGAAGGTGCAGTGAGCAATGTTCAGGTTTGGCTGGTGCAGGAGGATTTGGAGTGAGACGAAAATTGAGGATGTTGGAAGCTTTATTGGAGTTGAGATGGTTGGAAGAGAAAAGTAGCAGATTTTTTCATTAAGATTCCAAGGTGAATGTTTTGGTTATTTGTTGGTTTTAGGGATTTTGAAGAAGGTGAAAGCCTGTGGCATAATTGACTGTAATGGAAACTTTGTCTTGATACTTCATTAGACCAAAACTTGAAGCTGTAGGAAAAACACCATTGGGTCCAATAGCATAGATCAACCGAGAAAGAGGATGATTAGTTTGTAACTGGAATGCCATGTACAAACGTGATGATTGCGATGTGATCAAAGTAGAATTGTTAATAATTGGCAAGTTGCCTCTATTTGGAACCACTTGGTTTGGTCCATACCCTGATAGATAGTATTACTTCATGCCTCCACTAGCACCATTGGATGAGATCCACCCTACAATTGCACTTGAACCTACCATGCCTCCATTGGGAGAAAACCCTATTGAAATGTAAGAATTTTGGTTTGGTGCTGAGAGAATGAAGCTCCATATGTTTGAAGAAGTTTGAGAATATCTTAGGATGAATCCTTGGGCATTCCAAGCAGGGAGACAATTGAGCTTGGCTGTGTCAAAGAGAAGAGGAACACTTAGGTTTAGCTTGGAGCTACATGAGTCACCTTGTGAACTACTTCCATCTCCTTGTGAAGAAGAACTTCCATTCACTTGTGAACTTCCAGGGTTTGCTTTTGAGTAGTCTATTCTTGTGGAAAACTTGTCTAGGTGTTTTGTTAGAGAATAAATCTGGTGCTGCAGGGAATATACCAGCGGATCTAGTGGCGAGTATCAACCATGGTAGAGGTTCGTTGGTTTCTAACTGAAACACCATGTAAAGACGAGAGGATTGGAAACTGATGAAGGTTGATTTGCCTATAACCTGCAGATTGCCTTTATCAGGAACTACCTGATTTGAGGTAACTCCACCAAGGTAATACTGCTTTACCCCTCCACTGGCTCCTCTAGATGCGACGCACCCTACAATTTCACTTGAACCCACCATGCTGCCGCTAGCCGAAAACCCCATAGCTATGTAGGAATTTGGTTATCTTTATTCTAAAATTTGATGTTGCGCGTAAGGCTTCATGATTTTGTGTTAACATTATTTTGCAAGTATGATGCTCATGGTTAGCTTGGTATAAAAGTAAGGCGTCATGGTTTTAAACCAAAGCTTAAATATGGCATTGGGAGAGTACTTGGAAACGACTACGAACATTTATCAGATCTTGGCACACAATCCTGAGATGTTTCTAAATCCAGGTCCAAATGGCATACTGTGTATCCTTAAGTGTTGTAACTTGTGGTACGATATAGGACAGCGTATTCCGATAGAGTTCGCTTTCTTTACTTCAGCCTTTTGTGATGTTGTTTCGGGATTGGTTTAATTTTGGTTAACTTTTGTAGACTGTATGCAAGCAAAAACTAAAGTTGTAAACTTGTTGTATTGAATTCAAAGTTTAGAATTGTCCTTTTATTGTTGTGATGCATAGATGACTTTATGGCTCGCAACAACTTGACTCATTTTTAACTCATGGTAGTAACTTGCGTGATTATTAGGCTTCTTGTAACTTTATAGGACCATCTAGATCATTTTGTGACCATCTTGAAAGGAGATATATATTGTAATGTCTGAACCGTAATACTTGCCACCTGCAATTGGCTTCCCATAAAGTAGACATATAACCCTTGTCTTATGACGTTCTAATTGTGAGGCATGTATTCTCCGTGCCATATTTGAAACCCCAACTGAGTTTGCGACTCCACACTTCGCACTCTTTGGACCTTGACTAAGGAATTGTAACATGAATGGTGGTGTTGGTGTATCCAGGCTTTGGCACAAACTTTATATGTGACTTGCAATAATTTACCAAGATACCAAATCATCTAGCACTGTGCAACACCCTTTTCATGGCCCCAAACGGTCATATACCAATACTTTGAACCAAAAAAAAATTGAGAGAGAAATTAAATTAGAGACACCCCATTTGTGACATGACTCGGATACAACACCTGACCCAATTATAAATTGGATTAAGCCAAGAGCTTTCCAAAACCAATCCCACATGTCTTAAAGATAAACCATCCTATCTTCGTAAAACCTCCAAGCTTGGATAACAGTTTGAATCTCTTGCAATTGTGACTCAATTTAGACCTCATGGTTTGAACACAAGTTGACATTATCTTGCAAATGATGCTTATTATTAGTCAGAGTTCCAAATGAGCCCCTCAAACTTGATTTTAGCCACGAGCGCTCTTGCGAGTGAAGCTACCCTTGAAAGTAAACTTAGAATTTACGACCTTGCAAGTAAACTAGTCACCTCTTATTTAATTCTAATCATGGTCTTGAGTTAATTTGCATCATAATTTGGTTACGTATTGGTTATGACACGGGATTTTTTTTTGAAGCTTTACTTGCATGGGCCTTAAAATCATTTATCAATCTTTGAATCAACTTAAACTTGAATTAAACAAGCTTCTATGCGACCTTAGTCTTATATTGGAACACCAATTGGACTCATCTCGAAACACGGCCCAAAACTACTAAAAGCAAAAGATCACATCCTTAAATGAAACAACCACACATCCTAGATTTTTGATCTTGTCTTGACAATTTGATCACGAGAATGAGGGCACATTCCACCTTGCACGAGCTTGTAATCGCCATAAGCATGCAAGACTCATATGCCTTAATTCTTCAGAGGATCATGGACAAAGGATAAATGACCATCTGGAGAAAGACCATCAAGCAACGCAATTACTTGTTATAAGGCAGGTGAAAAGGTAGGACAAATTTGGGGTATGACACAACTCTACTGGGGAAAAGTAATCATGCCATCCTGTAAACACATATCAAACAAGATAATATTTTATATAGGGCATGGCAACCTTGGTTACCACCCAAAACACTCGCGATTTAAGCAATTTCCATTGTTATTTTTAACCTACTTCGCAAAGCTTCAATGTTTTCACATACAATGTTTATCATAATATCAGATGTTTTGCAAATAAAACAGTAAAAGTAAAAACAAATATGGACAACTTTTGAGTGAAAATGAAATTTTATTGATTGAATTGACCTTTAAATAAGCAATTACATAAGGAAGTAATTCCTGAAAAGAGGTAATTGCGCAAGAGCAAAGGAAAATACACAAGTTGGCAATGTGAAAATAGATTTCCATCAAGTTCTGACTCAACTATGACCCGTATATCCTTGACGCTCTCAAATACTTCTGCCTTCAGAAGCGACTGATTCCTATCCTTCGGGATTCCCATGTATCAAGAAGAGCTCACAGATCAAATGCAGATTGCAGCCTTTCGCTTTTAAATCCCTAACTTTTTCCTGAATCTCCCTTTCGTGTTTTTCATCCACCGGGATACCCATTTTTGCCAAAGTTGCCTTTGCGAGTTATTCAATTATTTTCTTTTCTTTTATCCCTAATTTATGCCTGAATCTTTTCTTTTTGTGATTCGTCGAGATGCCCTATTTTCCTGGACTTTTCTTTTTGTTGTCCAACGGGTCTTTTTATGCGAAGTATTTTTTGACTACGTCTGTGTTCATAAGGGATGTAAAATCTTCGTCGTCCATGGTTGAAAGTAGCAAGGTTCCACCAGAGAAAATCTTTCTCACAACATATGGTCCTTCGTAATTCGGAGTCTATTTGCCCCTGTAACTTGTCTAAGGAGGGAGGATCTTTTTCAAAACCAATTCACTTGTCTAGAAACACCGAGGACACACTTTTTGATCAAAGGCCTTCTTTATCCTGCTCTGATATAAACAACCGTGTGCAATGGCTGCCAATCTCTTCTCTTTGATGAGGTTCAGCTAGTCCAACCTGGTTTGTACCCATTTGGCTTCATCAAGCTTCACATTCGCCAAAACCCTTGAAGAAGGAATCTCAACTGCTAATGGTAGGACAACTTCCATACCATACACCAGTGAGAAAGTAGTTGCCATTGTTGATGTACGCACCGAAGTATGATAATCATTCAAAGCAAAGGGGAACATATCATGCCAATCTTTGTATGTTACCACCATATTCTGCATAATCGTATTGATATTCTTAGAAGGTATCTATACAACCTAAATCTTTCTTGCCATTTCTAATAACTTCATATATTAAGGAAGCAATCTTTCTTCTATATATGCTTTTAGTTAGAAAGTGCTGAAAAACTCTGTCATTTCTAAATACATAATTGGTACCGGAAGTATCTGGAGTTATTTCTTCTAATTTTGAGATTTGACTTCTCAAAGTATAGTTTGTACATTATAAAGAAAATATGTTTTCATTTAAATAAGAAATATTCTTTTCATGCTTCTCACAAGTTTCAAAAGCAATGACTTGGACCTGTTTTTAAGGTCTTTGTATTTGCTTTGAAGACTTTGATACTTCTCTAGTATTTCAGAAAGAAATGATTCTAAATCATAACGAGAGAGATTAGAAAATACCTCTTCAGAATCATGATCAGATTCTACTTCTGAGTTTGATGATACTTTATCTTCGGGTTCTCTAGAGATTTCAGCATTAGAGGTTGTTGCCATCAATGCAACATTAGCCTATTTTTCTTCAGAATCTTCTTCTTCTGAATCAGAGTCGTCCCAGGTAGCCATAAGTCCTTTCTTGCCTTTGACATAATTATTTTTATGCTTTCTGTCTTTCTTGAGCATGGGACATTCATTCTTATAATGATCTGGTTCTTTGCATTCATAGCAAATAACTTATTTTCTAGAACTTGATTTCCTTTATCCATATGCTGAGTCAGAACAAACGACAATCCTTCTAGTTCCTTTGAACTTTCCTTTACCATTTTGTCTATTCTTCCAGAGTCTATTGACCCTTATGGAAATTAATGAAAAGTTCATCATATTTTGAGTCTTCATCAGAATCTTCTGAGATTTCCTCAACTTGATAAGCCTTTGAGTTTTCAGAGTTGGATTTCAAAGCAACTGACTTCCCTTTCCTTTGAGGTTAATCTCCCTCAAGCTCTATCTCATGACTTCTTAAAGAACTACAGAGTTCTTCAAGACTGATACTGTTCAGATTTTTATATAGTTTGAAGACAGTTACCATAGGTCTCCACTTCTTAGGAAGGCTTCTGATGATCTTTTTGACATGGTCAGCAGTTGAGTATTCTTTGTCCAGAACCTTGAGTCCTACGACTAGAATTGAAACCTTTAAAACATAGTTTCAACTGTTTCATCATCATCCATTATGAATGCCTCATATTTCTGGATTAGAGCAAGCATCTTTGTCTTCTTAACTTGAGCGTTTCCTTCACGAGTCATTCTTAGAGAATCAAAAATGGACTTCGCAGTATCTCTGTTTGTTATATTCTCATACTCAGTATAAGAGATAACATTTAGCAGTATAGTTCTTGCCTTATGATGATTCTTATAATCTTTCTTTTATTGATCAGTCATAACACTTCTTGACACTTTTTCTCCTGCATCATTAACAGGATGACTGTAGCCATCAACAACAAGATCCCAAAGATCTACATCATAGCCAAGAAAGAAACTTCCAATTTTATCTTTCTAATAGTCAATCTTTTCACCATCAAAGACTGGTGGTTTGGCAATGTAGTGATCTTTCTCTACTGGAATAGCGGCATCCGCCATTGTTTCTCATACACATACACATACATGATCGGTACTGAACACAGTTAAGTGTTTGATAAATTTTTATCACAATCAGAACTAGAGCTCTGATGTCAATTGAAGGTGAGAAAAACACAAGAAGGGGGTGAATTAGGGTTTTCAAAAACAAAAGCTTTTTACTCACTCAATAAAAATCACCGCTAATGAACAACGAAGAGAAATACACTTCGATTTTTATCTGGTTCACTTGAAAATCTCAAATTTAATCAAGTCCACTCACCAAGGTGATTTCACCTTATACTCAATCCACTATAATCAACTGATTACAACTACACTAGCAACCGCTAGTGACTAACAAGCCACAAAGACACAAAGTTTATGTCTTCTCAAGGATTCTGACCTAACTAGTTGATCAGTCACCATTTAGGCTATGTAATCATCATGGAATCATCTGGCAATCATCAATAAGTCAGGTAAACTGTATGAAGTTACATGTGTTTAATTCGTAATTAGGGTTTATCGTAGCGTGTCGTAGATTTTGAGTTTCTCGAGGATATTTTACGCTTTTGGGTATTTTTCAAGTCAAATACAGGTTTAGAAGCTCAGATGATCAAATGTGAGATGTAAGATCGAGCCGGAGCGAGAAAGCAGAAGGAAAATGAAAAATTGAAGATTATGTTGTCCATACGCGCATGATGCGTGAATCAACAGAGAAAGGGAAAAATCCATCCTCTGCTGATACGTGTAATAGGCAAGTCATTACACGTATCAGTTTGCGTAGATGGCCTGAAAAGTGGTTACGCGTATGATACTTGGGGTGTTCTTGTGGGCATTACGCGTAACACCTTGGTCATTACGCGTAATGTGTGAAATCAAGATTCTCAAGATCAACTTATGTTTTGATGAAGACAAACCACTTGACAAGAAGGCAAACATGTTCAGTTATCTTTGAGACATCAGGACAAAAGCTTGATATGAAGAATAATCTCATTGAAAGGTATAATGAAAATCTTCATCAAGTATTTAAGTCCTAGTTGCTCAAACAATAAAAATCACGTGCATTACTTTTTCACACTTTCACAAG
This sequence comes from Lathyrus sativus, assembly GCA_963859935.3. Lineage (NCBI taxonomy): Eukaryota > Viridiplantae > Streptophyta > Magnoliopsida > Fabales > Fabaceae > Lathyrus > Lathyrus sativus. The sequence continues at coordinate 670,112,603 of OZ012740.1, forward strand.
CTTTTATTTGCAAGATTTTTCTAAGTTTTTGTCAATGCAATCGATTGCACTCTTGGAGCAATTGATTGCATGATCAAATTTTTACTTCATTTTGGATACTGTTTTTGAGTGCAATCGATTGGTGCCTTGGTGCAATCGATTGCATACATGAAAAATCTTCTTATTTTTGCTACTGTTTTTGTGTGCAATCGATTGGTGTAATCAATTGCTCTGTTGAAAAATTCAAATTTCAAGTGTTTTTTTGTGAAGGTGCAATCGATTGGTCCTTATGTGCAATCAATTGCTCACTGAACGTTTTTGAAAAATTGTTCTGAAAAATTGCACCTCCTCAACCATTCTTCTATGAATTGATTCCATTGAATCATGACAATTGTTCTGATGCATCCGCAAGTGCACGGAAATATCGAAGTAATATAAAAGACTTGTCGAACCCACAGAGACCAATGTCAACCTACCGTTATCTATTGTCGCAGCGTAAAGCTAAGATTAATAAAATTAGGAAAGTTAAATGCGAATGAAATTAAATACAACAGAAATAAAGATTAATGGTTTAAGGAAGAGCGGTAAAGGGGTATCGGTATGTAATGCTTTAGTTTTTGGGGATTCGACAGGTCGCCGGTGCTTTTTAGTCTTTGCAAACACTTTTCAAGAGAAAATACTCGTTTAAAGACCTTTGCCTCACGATGGTTGTTGACTCGGGTCATAATTCTAAGGCGGAATGTACGCTCTCGTAGTCCCATTCGGGGTTAAAACTAATTTTTGAAAACAAATAGATTCTTATTTCTTTTAAAGCGCTTTTGCTATGTTTAAAATCAATGCCTAGTTCTTACTATCCGGTTTGAACCCCAGCTTTCGCGTGTCGACTCGTGCCTTAATGAATTTCCCACTTTCATGGAAAAACTACTGTAAATAATTTCTCACTTTCGCGACGAAGGTTTATTTAGAAGATTTTAATTAAAAACTATGGCCAGAAAGGTGTTTCTAAAAGGGAAGGTGCACCAGGTGTTATCGAATCCCATCCTACTAATTCGATTACATATCGGTAAAACTAATTTAGCTAGACATGATAATTAATGCAAACAGAAATAAACATAAACAACAACGTAATAAAATATGAATTATGACAGAAAATAAAGTAATAATTCAATTAATAAGAACCTGGAAAGTAGTACTGAAATTAAAGAGTAGTCTTCCACAATGTCGGCAGGATTCTACTTTGGCGAAATAAAATTGCAGAAAGAAATTACAATGTTCTGAACTAAAGGAAAAAAAGTAAGAAAATAAAAGAAACAAGAAAAATGGCTTCAATAGAACTTTGGCAGCCCTTCGAGACGTAGAATCCACCCCCCTCAATGCTGTGAATCTCTGGCCTATTTATGGGAGGTATTTTCATTTCTCAACTTTCAGAGATCATGCATGAGTTATGGAGGAAGTGGGCATAACTTCTCGTAGTGGGCAGTTGGTGGAGACAGTGTAGAAGAAGATTAAGTTGAACGTGCTCGTGGCCACTTCTGTGTTTGACGTTATTCTGTTTTTGAGAGCATGACGAACGTGAGGGAGGTGTGACGGCCGTGACGAACGTGACGACCGTGATGATGCTGTGACGAGCGTCACACGTGCAAAGTCCATTTCTCTGTTATTTTATGTTTTTCTTCACTCTTTTCCTTCCATTTCTTCTTCTTTTCTTTCTTTAATCCAAATTCTCCACAATCTGCAAAACATAGTAAATTAACCGTATAATAGAACATAAATAAAGATAAATTAACAATAGCTGCAAATAAATGCATGTAAATCAAGCCAAATAAATGATATGTTTTCGCGTTATCAAATACCCCCAGACTTAAACCATTGCTTGTCCTCAAGCAATCAACCAACACGGTAAAAAGAGATAAGCTTAATTTGAAACAAAGACACGGTGAGACTCTAATCATATGTGGCTGCTAGGCTAATGTTAGATCGACAGGTACTAAATATCTATACCAAGGATACCGTAATGACACAATTTCAAAAACTCCATGCTTATGCAAATCAACCCGAATCATGCCATTATAACTCAACCTATATCTGATGCTCTCTTTCACCCCATTTCGTTCTAGTGCAATCATATTAAGCCCGTTATCCCATACACATTAATGGCAAGTAAACCTGTTAGTGACTATGATCTTGTTGTTATTTCATTTTTTTCTGCAAATATGCCTAAGCATCAATTGAACTTAAGGAGTTTGTACCGTTGGGTTAAGTGAACGGGTGAGGAGCACCTAACTTAGAAGGAACATGTCTTTTTATTCGTAATTTTTTCTTCTTCTTAATTTGTCATTTTAAACTAGAGATCATACACTTATTTGCATCGGTTGTTTACTTAGTGTGTTTAGGATGGTGTTGACTGCTTAAATAAACTACTTAGGGATTACTAAAAGAACCTAGAGCTTTAAGGTCTCGGCATAATGGATACTCAAATTGATTTTGCATATTTAGGGGGTTAAGGGTGTCAGAATGATATCGATTTTATTAAAACATTCCCAAGTTTTTATAACATAGCATGAACAACCTATATACTCTCAGAGTACCATGTCATGAATCGAAGCAAAAATTTCTTGGAGGTTAAAATTTTGAAATTTTGAAATTATGGGGAAATTTGAATAACAAGCGAAAACCACGCATAAAGACTTGACAGCACATGCAAAGACTTTGCCATAACGTTAAAAACAGATAAAATTCCTAAAAGTATGAAATAAAATATAAAACAATAAATCAAACTAAAAAGTGATAAAATGAAAGTGGTAGAGTTCCTCCCCCACACTTAAACCAAACATTGTCCTCAATGTTTTAGTAAAAGGTGGAAAAAGGAAAGACAGAACCTGTATGAATGCTACTGCGTGCCAAATCCTCTATGATCCTGCTCTTAATGTCCATGTCTTTGTTGATCACTTCTACTTCGGCGGGCATTTTGAGATACCTTTGTTTGTGTAATTCTAGAACCAACTCATCATGCTGCTCGCTTCCAGAGGAAGTACTCATCATCAGTGTCACCACCAGCAGCGACACTCGTAGGAATGTCCGTGGGTACAACTCTTCGTCTCAGATCGTCATCTAGAGATTTTTCGCCTAGATATAGCTAAAGCGTAACAAGCGATACATTTCTTTATTTTCTGCAAATTTAAACAAACAAATTAAAATAAAGGCCTTGTGGGTTGCATCCCACACAACGCTTTGTTTAACGTTGATATCTCGACGGCTAAGGAGTGCAAGTACTTATGGTGGTTCTTTCAAGAATGGTTCCTCGATCGAACTTTGAATAGTCTTCGGTTTCCATGGCCACTTATCAAGCCATCTCTCATATCCCTAACCTTTTCTTTTCTTTCTTCTGTAGGGTGGTTCATTGTTTTGAACTTGTGGTTGTGGTTCTGGATCTATCCTAAGTATTATTTTTTCAAATTTGGGCTTAGTTATTTCATCCACCACCTCAAAAGTTAATGTTACCCTTTTAACAGTAATGATAACCCTAGTTTCATGGTCCTCAAATTTTCTTTTGTTATGAAGGATCTTAGACAAAGGTGCGTTGGTGTGGATATTTTCCAATACCTCCACATGTGTTTTGGATTGGGAGTCTACCTTAGCTTCCACAACCAATTGTGAGAAAGAATTTGGTGGGGTATAGGGAGGAGGAGCAACAATAGCTGCTTCCTTCTCTACCTCTTCGAAAACCTCGCTTTCGGGTGGTGTCGGTGGATTTTTCTCAATAATTATGCTTTTCTCACCAAAACTTTCCTCAAACTCATGATAACTCTCCCTAGGATTTTCTAATTCTTCTTCATTAATGGTTGTTACAACATCCACATGTCTCTCAGGGAAGGGTCCTAGATGTGTTAGTGTAAGCAGGGAGGTTTGAATATCCAAAGCCTCGCTGTGAGTTGCGAGGGAATCGACCATATTGCTCATCTGCTTGAGATTTTCATTAATTTGGAGATGTTGCTTTCTAAAATCTTCATTTTGGAGAGTTTGTGTCTCCACAAAGCGTTCCATCATAGACTCTATCCTAGAGTGAGTAAGCGTCGCATCAAATTCTTCTAGTAGTAGTTTGAGGTTGGATGTATCAAAATCTCGCGGCTCCTCACAATATTGAGAGTGGTAATTGTAGATGGAATTTGGGTGAGAATGCGTCGTATTGAAATCTTCTAATAATATTTCGAGGTCAGATTTAAGCGGATCTTGTGGTTCCTCAAAATATTGGGGGTGGTAGTTATAAGGGAAATATGGGTTATACATAGTGATTTAGATAAGAGTGCCTTAGTCTATATTATGCAACAACGGAATCACAATATTGACTGTTGGTCCTCGGCAACGGTGCCAAAAACTTGATGCGTCCGTAAGTGCACGGAAATATCGAAGTAATATAAAAGATTTGTCGAACCCACAGAGACTAATGTCAACCTACCGTTATCTATTGTCGCGGCATAAAGTTAAGGCTAATGGAATTAGGAAAGTTAAATGCGAATAAAATTAAATACAACGGAAATAAAGATTAATGGTTTAAGGAAGAGCGGTAAAGGGGTACCGGTATGTAATGCTTTAGTTTTCGGGGATTCGACAGGTCGCCGGTTCTTTTTAGTCTTTGCAAATACTTTTCAGGAGAAAATAATCGTTTAAAGACCTTTGCCTCACGATGGTTGTTGGCTCGGGTCATAATTCTAAGGCGGAATGTACGCTCTCGCAGTCCCATTCGGGGTTAGAACTACTTTTTGAAAACAAATAGATTATGATTTCTTTTAAAGCGCTTTCGCTGTGTTTAAAATCAATGCCTAGTTCTTACTATCCGGTTTGAACCCCAACTTTCGTGTGTCGGCTCGTGCCTTAATGAATTTCCCAATTTAGTGGCAAAACTACTGTAAATAATTTCTCGCTTTCACGACGAAGGTTTATTTAGAAGATTTTGATTAAAAACTACGGCCAGAAAGGTGTTTCTAAAAGGGAAGGTGCACCGGGTGTTATCGTATCTCATCCTATTAATTCGATTACATACCGGTAAAACTAATTTAGCTAGACATGATAATTAATGCAAACAGAAATAAACATAAACAACAACGTAATAAAATATGCATTATGACAGAAAATAAAGTAATAATTCAATTAATAAGAACCTGGAAAGTAGTACTGAAATTGAAGAGTAGTCCTCCACAATGTCGGCAGAATTCTACTTTGGTGAAATAAAATTGCAGAAAGAAAGTACAATGTTCTGAACTAAAGGAAAAAAAGGAAGAAAATAAAAGAAACAAGAAAAATGGCTTCAATAGAACTTTGGCAGCCCTTCGAGACGTAGAATCCACCCCCTCAATGCTATGAATCTATGGCCTATTTATGGGAGGTATTTTCATTTCTCAACTTTCAGAGATCATGCATGAGTTATGGGGGAAGTGGGCATAACTTCTCGTAGTGGGCAGTTGGTGGAGACAATGTAGAAGAAGATTAAGTTGAACGTGCTCGTGGCCACTTCTGTGTTTGACATTATTCTGTTTTTGAGAGCATGACGAACGTGAGGGAGGTGTGACGGCCGTGACGAACGTGACGACCGTGTTGCTCTGTGACGACCGTGACGATGCTATGACGAGCGTCACACACGCAAAGTCCATTTCTCTGTTATTTTATGTTTTTCTTCAGTCTTTTCCTTCCATTTCTTCTTCTTTTCTTTCCTTAATCCAAATTCTCCACAATCTGCAAAACATAGTAAATTAACCGTATAATAGAACATAAATAAAGATAAATTAACAATAGCCGCAAATAAATGCATGTAAATCAAGCCGAATAAACGATATGTTTTCGCGTTATTAAACACCCCCAGACTTAAACCATTGCTTGTCCTCAAGCAATCAACCAACACGGTAAAAAGAGATAAGCTTAATTTGAAACAAAGACACAGTGAGACTCTAATCATACGTGGCTGCTAGGCTAATGTTAGATCGACAGGTACTAAATATCTATACCAAGGATACCGTAATGACACAATTTCAAAAACTCCCTGCTTATGCAAATCAACCCGAATCATGCCATTATAACTCAACCTATATCTGATGCTCTCTTTCACCCCATTTCGTTCTAGTGCAATCACATTAAGCCCGTTATCCCATACACATTAATGGCAAGTAAACCTGTTAGTGATTATGATCTCGTTGTTATTTCATTTTTTCTGCAAATATGCCTAAGCATCAATTGAACTTAAAGAGTTTGTACCGTTGGGTTAAGTGAACGGGTGAGGAGCACCTAACTTAGAAGGAACATGTCTTTTTATTCGTAATTTTTTCTTCTTCTTAATTTCTCATTTTAAACTAGAGATCATACACTTATTTGCATCGGTTTTTTACTTAGTGTGTTTAGGATGGTGCTGACTGCTTAAACAAACTACTTAGGGATTACTAAAAGAACCTAGAGCTTTAAGGTCTCGGCATAATGGATACTCAAATTGATTTTGCATATTTAGGGGGTTAAGGGTGTCAGAATGATATCGATTTTATTAAAACATTCCCAAGTTTTTATAACATAGCATGAACAACCTATATACTCTCAGAGTACCATGTCATGAATCGAAGCAAAAATTTGTTGGAGGTTAAAATTTTGAAATTTTGAAATTATGGGGAAATTTGAATAACAAGCGAAAACCACGCATAAAGACTTGACAGCACATGCAAAGACTTTGCCATAATGTTAAAAACAGATAAAATTCCTAAAAGTATGAAATAAAATATAAAACAATAAATCAAACTAAAAAGTGATAAACTGAAAGTGGTAGAGTTCCTCCCCCACACTTAAACCAAACATTGTCCTCAATGTTTTAGTAAAAGGTGGAAAAAGGAAAGACAGAACCTGTATGAATGCTACTGCGTGCCAAATCCTCTACGATCCTGCTCTTAATGTCCATGTCTTTGTTGATCACTTCTACTTCGGCGGGCATTTTGAGATACCTTCGTTTGTGTAATTCTAGAACCAACTCATCATGTTGCTCGCTTCCAGAGGAAGTACTCATCATCAGTGTCACCACCAGCAGTGACACTCGTAGGAATGTCCGTGGGTACAGCTCTTCGTCTCAGATCGTCATCTAGAGAGTTTTCGCCTAGATATAGCTAAAGCGTAACAAGAGATACATTTCTTTATTTTCTGCAAATTTAAACAAACAAATTAAAATAAAGGCCTTGTGGGTTGCATCCCACACAGCGCTTTGTTTAACGTTGATAGCTCGACGGCTAAGGAGTGCAAGTACTTATGGTGGTTCTTTCAAGAATGGTTCCTCGATCGAACTTTGAATAGTCTTCGGTTTCCATGGCCACTTATCAAGCCATCTCTCATATCCCTAACCTTTTCTTTTCTTTCTTCTGTAGGGTGGTTCATTGTTTTGAACTTGTGGTTGTGGTTCTGGATCTATCCTGAGTATTAGTTTTTCAAATTTGGGCTTAGTTATTTCATCCACCACCTCAAAAGTTAATCTTACCCTTTTAACAGTAATGATAACCCTAGTTTCATGGTCCTCAAATTTTCTTTTGTTATGAAGGATCTTAGACAAAGGTGCATTGGTATGGATATTTTCCAATACCTCCACATGTGTTTTGGATTGGGAGTCTACCTTATCTTCCACAACCAATTGTGAGAAAGAATTTGCTGGGGTATAGGGAGGAGGAGCAACAATAGCTGCTTCCTTCTCTACCTTTTCGAAAACCTCCCTTTCGGGTGGTGTCGGTGGATTTTTCTCAATAATTATGCTATTCTCACCAAAACTTTCTTCAAACTCATGATCACTCTCCCTAGGATTTTCTAATTCTTCTTCATTAATGGTTGTTACAACATCCACATGTCTCTCAGGGAAGGGTCCTAGATGTGTTAGTGTAAGCAGGGAGGTTTGAATATCCAAAGCCTCGCTGTGAGTTGCGAGGGAATCGACCATATTGCTCATCTGCTTGAGATTTTCATTAATTTGGAGATGTTGCTTTCTAAAATCTTCATTTTGGAGAGTTTGTGTCTCCACAAAGCGTTCCATCATAGACTCTATCCTAGAGTGAGTAAGCGTCGCATAAAATTCTTCTAGTAGTAGTTCAAGGTTGGATGTATCGAAATCACGCGACTCCTCACAATATTGAGAGTGGTAATTGTAGAGGGAATTTGGGTGAGAATGCGTCGTATTGAAATCTTCTAATAATATTTCGAGGTCAGATTTAAGCGGATCTTGTGGTTCCTCAAAATATTAGGGGTGGTAGTTATAAGCGAAATATGGGTTATACATAGTGATTTAGATAAGAGTGCCTTAGTCTATATTATGCAACAACGGAATCACAATATTGACTGTTGGTCCCCGGCAACGGCGCCAAAAACTTGATGCGTCCGCAAGTGCACGGAAATATCGAAGTAATATAAAAGATTTGTCGAACCCACAGAGACTAATGTCAACCTACCGTTATCTATTGTCGTGGCGTAGAGTTAAGGCTAATGGAATTAGGAAAGTTAAATGCGAATGAAATTAAATACATCGGAAATAAAGATTAATGGTTTAAGGAAGAGCGGTAAAGGGGTATCGGTATGTAATGCTTTAGTTTTCGGGGATTCGACAGGTCGCCGGTTCTTTTTAGTCTTTGCAAACACTTTTCATGAGAAAATAATCGTTTAAAGACCTTTTCGTCACGATGGTTATTGACTCGGGTCATAATTCTAAGGCGGAACGTACGCTCTCGCAGTCCCATTCGGGGTTAGAACTACTTTTTGAAAACAAATAGATTATTATTTCTTTTAAAGCGCTTTCGCTGTGTTTAAAATCAATGCCTAGTTCTTACTATCTGGTTTGAACTCCAGCTTTCGCGTGCTGGCTCGTGCCTTAATGAATTTCCCAATTTAGTGGCAAAACTACTGTAAATAATTTCTCGCTTTCACGACGAAGGTTTATTTAGAAGATTTTGATTAAAAACTACGGCCAGAAAGGTGTTTCTAAAAGGGAAGGTGCATCGGGTGTTATCGAATCCCATCCTACTAATTTGATTACATACCGGTAAAACTAATTTAGCTAGACATGATAATTAATGCAAACCGAAATAAACATAAACAACAACGTAATAAAATATGCATTATGACAGAAAATAAAGTAATAATTCAATTAATAAGAACCTGGAAAGTAGTACTGAAATTGAAGAGTAGTCCTCCACAATGTCGGAAGAATTCTACTTTGGCGAAATAAAATTGCAGAAAGAAATTACAATATTCTGAACTAAAGGAAAAAAAAAGGAAGAAAAAAAAAGAAACAAGAAAAATGGCTTCAATAGAACTTTGGCAGCCCTTCGGGACGTAGAATCCACCCCCTCAATGCTGTGAATCTCTGTCCTATTTATAGGAGGTATTTTCATTTCTCAACTTCCAGAGATCATGCATGAGTTATGGGGGAAGTGGGTATAACTTCTCGTAGTGGGCAGTTGGTGGAGACAATGTAGAAGAATATTAAGTTGAACGTGCTCATGGCCACTTCTGTGTTTGACGTTATTATGTTTTTGAGAGCATGACGAACGTGAGGGAGGTGTGACGGTCGTGACGAACATGATGACCGTGTTGCTCTGTGAAGACCGTCATGTACGTGACGACCGTGATGATGTTGTGACGAGCGTCACACGCACAAAGTCCATTTCTCTGTTATTTTCTATTTTTCTTCTCTCTTTTCCTTCCATTTCTTCTTCTTTTCTTTCTTTAATCCAAATTCTCCCTAATCTGCAAAACATAGTAAATTAACCGTATAATAGAACATAAATAAAGATAAATTAACAATAGCCGCAAATAAATGCATGTAAATCAAGCCAAATAAACGATATGTTTTCGCGTTATCAAACACCCCCAGACTTAAACCATTGCTTGTCCTCAAGCAATCAACCAACACGGTAAAAAGATATAAGCTTAATTTGAAACAAAGACACGGTGAGACTCTAATCATACGTGGCTGCTAGGCTAATGTTAGATCGTCAGGTACTAAATATCTATACCAAGGATACCGTAATGACACAATTTCAAAAACTCCCTGCTTATGCAAATCAACCCGAATCATGCCATTATAACTCAACCTATATCTGATGCTCTCTTTCACCCCATTTAGTTCTAGTGCAATCACATTAAGCCCGTTATCCCATACACATTAATGGCAAGTAAACCTGTTAGTGATTATGATCTCGTTGTTATTTCATTTTTTCTGCAAATATGCCTAAGCATCAATTGAACTTAAAGAGTTTGTACCGTTGGGTTAAGTGAACGGGTGAGGAGCACCTAACTTAGAAGGAACATGTCTTTTTATTCGTAATTTTTTCTTCTTCTTAATTTCTCATTTTAAACTAGAGATCATACACTTATTTGCATCGGTTTTTTACTTAGTGTGTTTAGGATGGTGCTGACTGCTTAAACAAACTACTTAGGGATTACTAAAAGAACCTAGAGCTTTAAGGTCTCGGCATAATGGATACTCAAATTGATTTTGCATATTTAGGGGGTTAAGGGTGTCAGAATGATATCGATTTTATTAAAACATTCCCAAGTTTTTATAACATAGCATGAACAACCTATATACTCTCAGAGTACCATGTCATGAATCGAAGCAAAAATTTCTTGGAGGTTAAAATTTTGAAATTTTGAAATTATGGGGAAATTTGAATAACAAGCGAAAACCACGCATAAAGACTTGACAGCACATGCAAAGACTTTGCCATAACGTTAAAAACAGATAAAATTCCTAAAAGTATGAAATACAATATAAAACAATAAATCAAACTAAAAAGTGATAAAATGAAAGTGGTAGAGTTCCTCCCCCACACTTAAACCAAACATTGTCCTCAATGTTTTAGTAAAAGGTGGAAAAAGGAAAGACAGGACCTGTATGAATGCTACTGCGTGCCAAATCCTCTACGATCCTACTCTTAATGTCCATGTCTTTGTTGATCACTTCTACTTCGGCGGGCATTTTGAGATACCTTCGTTTGTGTAATTCTAGAACCAACTCATCATGCTGCTCGCTTCCAGAGGAAGTACTCATCATCAGTGTCACCACCAGCAGCGACACTAGTAGGAATGTCCGTGGGTACAACTCTTCGTCTCAGATCGTCATCTAGAGAGTTTTCGCCTAGATATAGCTAAAGCGTAACAAGCGATACATTTCTTTATTTTCTGCAAATTTAAACAAACAAATTAAAATAAAGGCCTTGTGGGTTGCATCTCACATAGCGCTTTGTTTAACGTTGATATCTCGACGGCTAAGGAGTGCAAGTACTTATGGTGGTTCTTTCAAGAATGGTTCCTCGGTCGAACTTTGAATAGTCTTCGGTTTCCATGGCCACTTATCAAGCCATCTCTCATATCCCTAACCTTTTCTTTTCTTTCTTCTGTAGGGTGGTTCATTATTTTGAACTTGTGGTTGTGGTTTTGGGTCTATCCTGAGTATTAGTTTTTCAAATTTGGGCTTAGTTATTTCATCCACCACCTCAAAAGTTAATCTTACCCTTTTAACAGTAATGATAACCCTAGTTTCATGGTCCTCAAATTTTCTTTTATTATGAAGGATCTTAGACAAAGGTGCATTGGTGTGGATATTTTCCAATACCTCCACATGTGTTTTGGATTGGGAGTCTACCTTAGCTTCCACAACCAATTGTGAGAAAGAATTTGGTGGGGTATAGGGAGGAGGAGCAACAATAGCTGCTTCCTTCTCTACCTCTTTGAAAACCTCCCTTTCGGGTGGTGTCGGTGGATTTTTCTCAATAATTATGCTTTTCTCACCAAAACTTTCCTCAAACTCACGATCACTCTCCCTAGGATTTTCTAATTCTTCTTCATTAATGGTTGTTACAACATCCACATGTCTCTCAGGGAAGGGTCCTAGATGTGTTAGTGTAAGCAGGGAGGTTTGAATATCCAAAGCCTCGCTGTGAGTTGCGAGGGAATCGACCATATTGCTCATCTGCTTGAGATTTTCATTAATTTGGAGATGTTGCTTTCTAAAATCTTCATTTTGGAGAGTTTGTGTCTCCACAAAGCGTTCCATCATAGACTCTATCCTAGAGTGAGTAAGCGTCGCATCAAATTCTTCTAGTAGTAGTTCAAGGTTGGATGTATCGAAATCTCGCAGCTCCTCACAATATTGAGAGTGGTAATTGTAGAGGGAATTTGGGTGAGAATGTGTCGTATTGAAATCTTCTAATAATATTTCGAGGTCAGATTTAAGCGGATCTTGTGGTTCCTCAAAATATTAGGGGTGGTAGTTATAAGGGAAATATGGGTTATACATAGTGATTTAGATTAGAGTGCCTTAGTCTATATTATGCAACAACAGAATCACAATATTGACTGTTGGTCCCCAGCAACGGCGCCAAAAACTTGATGCGTCCACAAGTGCACGGAAATATCAAAGTAATATAAAAGATTTGTCGAACCCACAGAGACTAATGTCAACCTACCGTTATCTATTGTCGCGGCGTAAAGTTAAGGCTAATGGAATTAGGAAAGTTAAATGCGAATGAAATTAAATACAACGGAAATAAAGATTAGTGGTTTAAGGAAGAGGGGTAAAGGGGTATCGGTATGTAATGCTTTTGTTTTCGGGGATTCGACAGGTCGCCGGTTCTTTTTAGTCTTTGCAAACACTTTTCATGAGAAAATAATCGTTTAAAGACCTTTTTCGTCACGATGGTTATTGACTCGGGTCATAATTCTAAGGCGGAACGTACGCTCTCACAGTCCTATTCAGGGTTAGAACTACTTTTTGAAAACAAATAGATTATGATTTCTTTTAAAGCGCTTTCGCTGTGTTTAAAATCAATGCCTAGTTCTTACTATCCGGTTTGAACCCCAGCTTTCGCGTGCTGGCTCGTGCCTTAATGAATTTCCCAATTTAGTGGCAAAACTACTGTAAATAATTTCTCGCTTTCACGACGAAGGTTTATTTAGAAGATTTTGATTAAAAACTACGGCCAGAAAGGTGTTTCTAAAAGGGAAGGTGCACCGGGTGTTATCGAATCCCATCCTACTAATTCGATTACATACCGGTAAAACTAATTTAGCTAGACATGATAATTAATGCAAACCGAAATAAACATAAACAACAACGTAATAAAATATGCATTATGACAGAAAATAAAGTAATAATTCAATTAATAAGAACCTCGAAAGTAGTACTGAAATTGAAGAGTAGTCCTCCACAATGTCGGAAGAATTCTACTTTGGCGAAATAAAATTGCAGAAAGAAATTACAATATTCTGAACTAAAGGAAAAAAAAGGAAGAAAATAAAAGAAACAAGAAAAATGGCTTCAATAGAACTTTGGCAGCCCTTCGGGACGTAGAATCCACCCCTTCAATGCTGTGAATCTCTGTCCTATTTATAGGAGGTATTTTCATTTCTCAACTTCCAGAGGTCATGCATGAGTTATGGGGGAAGTGGGCATAACTTCTCGTAGTGGGCAGTTGGTGGAGACAATGTAGAAGAAAATTAAGTTGAACGTGCTCGTGGCCACTTCTGTGTTTGACGTTATTATGTTTTTGAGAGCATGACGAACGTGAGGGAGGTGTGACGGTCGTGACGAACATGATGACCGTGTTGCTCTGTGACGACCGTCATGTACGTGACGACCGTGATGATGTTGTGACGAGCGTCACACGCGCAAAGTCCATTTCTCTGTTATTTTCTGTTTTTCTTCTCTTGTTTCCTTCCATTTCTTCTTCTTTTCTTTCTTTAATCCAAATTCTCCCTAATCTGCAAAACATAGTAAATTAACCGTATAATAGAACATAAATAAAGATAAATTAACAATAGTCGCAAATAAATGCATGTAAATCAAGCCAAATAAACGATATGTTTTCGCGTTATCATGTTCATCATATTTTCTGAAGATTTGCATGATATTTCAAAGGGATGCTTGTGTAATATAAATACCTAATCTTTCAATTTTCAAAAACAACCTCTTTCAAAATCTTTACTAATAATTTCATCTTTCCACAACTTGAGTCAAATCACTTTTCATAAAGAATTTTCTGCATATTTTCATATCTTTTGAAAGAAAATTCTTGAGCAACAAAGTCTTAAATATTTATGGAAATTATCATTGAAAGAGAAGATCAATCACAACATTGATAAACTTTGTATACACAAGTTTCAAATTCATTGTAAATCTAAGATTGTATCTATTCCTCTTGCTATTCATGATTGTTGAAAGCAAGTGTGTGCATTGAAGAGGATTGTTCTTCTTGCACTTAATGTTCAAATTTTAAAGGTGTTAAGAGCCTTTAATCTACCTATAGGTTAGAAAGTAAGTTGTACACTCAGTCTAACTATAGTGAAATCTGTTTCAGTGTGAAAGGGGACTGGAGTACCTTTGGAGTGCGAAGGGAACCAGGATACTTCTCTGTGTTATTTAGTTTCTGCACTTTACTGCTTTCATAACCCCTTCATATTTCAAAGAAAGTAATAACTTCATTTGATAAAACCAGAAACTTTCAAAGAACCTAATTCACCCCCTCTTAGGTACAACTCAGACTATCAATTGACATCAGAGCAGGTGTTAGGTAACCTGTTCCTAATCGATTCATAATGGCTTTCACAAACAACAAAGGTGTGTTTAAAGACGGTGGTAGTAGAAACAAGCCTCCACTGTTTTTTGGTGAATACTTTGACTTCTGGAAGATTCGCATGAAGGCTCACTTAGAAGCACAAGGAGATGGAATATGGGATGCTGTCCAAAATGGCCCCTTCGTTCCTTCAACGGTTGTTAATGAAGGTTCATGGGATGACGATGATAAGAAAAAGGTTCTCTATGACAAAAAGGCAATCAATCTTCTACAAAGTGCACTAAGCATGAACGAATTCTTTCGCGTCTCAACATGTACATCAGCAAAGGAAATCTGGGATACTTTAGTGGAAACTCATGAAGGAACCATTGAAGTTAAAATATCGAGATTGAATACGTTGAGTCAGGAATACGAGTTATTCATAATGCAACCAGGAGAATTAATTCTTGATTTACAAAAAATGTGTGTGCACTTGACAAATCATCTGAGAGCACTTGGTAAGACATTAACTAACGATGAATTAAATCTTAAAGTGCTTAGATCTTTGTCCAGAGAATGGCAACCCAAGCTGACAGCAATTTCTGAAAAAGAAAAGTCTATCCACGATGACATCCGCTACAATGTTTGGAAAAATTCAAGAATATGAGACGGAACTTGGGCGATTAGAAAAACATGAGAATCAAGAAAAGAAATCTAAAGGCATCGCATTAAAGGTTGATTCCAAAGAAGTAGAAAAGGAAGACGATCCGGTTGAAGATGAAAACTCCATGCTTCTTGTAAAAAGGTTAGGAAAAATATTTTGGTTCTAAGAATAATATTGGAAATTCTGACTATATTAAAAGGAAGAAGTTTTCAAAGAACAAAGAAAAGGAGGCGTCAACATCCACACGAGATGTTAAATGCTATGAATGTGGAAAACAAGGACACATCAAACCAAACTGTCCTAAACTCTCCAAGAACGATGCCTATAAAAGCAAAAAGGGTTTCAAGAAAAATAAGGCCTATGTGGCATGAGAGGGTAACGAGATAAGTTCCTCATCAGACTTAGATAGTGATCAAAGCGCGAGTTTAGCACTAATGGCCTCACATCACTCTGACGATGAAGACAATGAGGTTAATAATAATTTTTCAATTTATGATAATGATGCTCAAAGGGTAATTGGTGAACTTCTGAGTGAATGCAAAATTCTGTACAAAACTATTTCGTCATAAAAAAATCAAATCTCAACTTTAGAAGAAAAGGTTGAGACAATGGAAAATAATTTCAAAGATGAAAAAAAAAATTAATTAGTGATCAAAAACAGAATTTTGTATGCACAAAGTGTGAGTCACTTTCGTTTAAAATTGTCCAATTAAAAAGAGTCCTTGAAAGGTATGAAAAAGGACAAATTGGATTAGAGGTTGTTCTTAGTCAACAAAGGTTCTCAAATGATAAGAGTGGTATTGGTTTCTCAAAATTTTCTAAACCAAGTTCCAATAAAACCATGTTTGTTGAGGCTAGTGAACAAACTCCTAAAGAGAAAGTGATTAAGCCTAAAGTGGTTCATCAATACCCTAAGAAGAAAGTATTTAGTAAAAAGAAGTCTTATCCTCCTAGGTACAAAAGTAACTTTGAGCCCACCTGTTTTTATTGTGGTATCAAAGGCCGCACACTTAATGCCTGTTATGTAAGAAACTTCAGTGTTGCAAAAGGGCATTATGTGTGGGTCAAGAAAGGCACTAACTACGAAGGACCCAAGGAAATTTGGGTACCTAATGAAATTAAACTTGTTTTGTAGGTATACTTGAAGACCTCTTCACATCAGTGGTATCTTGATAGTGGGTGTTCAAGGCATATGACAGTTGACCTTACCAAATTTTCACATCTAACGCTTAAGGCCAAAGGACTTGTAACCCATGGTGACAACAACAAAGGAAAGATCCTTGGTGTAGGCAGCATTGGTGCACCACCTTTTACAACCATAAAAGATGTCATATATGTAGAAGGCCTAAAGCATAACCTACTTAGCATTAGCCAACTTTGTGATAAAGGTTTTAGAATCAACTTCACCAAAGATGAATGTTTGATAGAAAACGAAGTCACTCGTGAGGTAATATTAAAATGTAATAGAATTAACAGCATTTTTATGATTTCCCTTGATAACATGTCTTTGAAGGTTAAGTGTCTTATGGCGAACAACAATGACTCTTGGTTATGGCACAAAAGGTTTTCTCACATTCATATGGAGCATTTGAACAAATTGATCAAACATGACTTAGTTGTTGGTCTTCCAAAGATCAAATTCATCAAAGGTAGATTGTGTGGTGCTTGCCAAAAGGGGAAACAAACTAAATCAACTCTCATATCCAAGAATATGGTGTCCATAACAAGGCCACTACAATTGCTACAAATGGGAATAAAAGGAAAAAGGAAACAGGAAAATAATGCAAGAACGTAAATTCAGCTTCAATTGGTAATTTTGGCAGCACTTCGATACGTCGAAGGCTCCCCCAAAAACTTTGAATCTAAGGCCTATTTATAGGAGATAATTCATTCTTCAACTTCCAGAGATCATGGGTGAGTTATGGAGGGAGTGGGAGTAACTTCCAGTAGTGGGCAGTGAGTGGAGAAAGTGTAGGAAGAAATTAAGTTGAGAGTGATCGTGGCTACTTCTGATTTGAACGTACTGATATTTTGTCTGCGTGACGCTCGTCATGAAATGTGATGCCGTAATACGCATGATAGTCGTAAGGGTCATGTGACGATCGTCATATCAGCCAAATCCGTATCTGTTGTTTTTCATCTGTTTTCCTTCCATTTCTTCTTCTTTTCTTTCTTTAGTCCAAATTCTCCCCAATCTGCTAAATGAAGTAAATTAATCATATAACAGAACATAAATCAAGATAAATTAATAATAGTCACAAATAAATGCATGTAAATCAAGCCAAATAAATGATATGATTTCGCGTTATCAAACACCCTCACACTTAAACCATTGCTTGTCCTCAAGCAATCAACCAACACGGTGAAAAAGAAATAAGCATAATTTGAAACAAGGACACAGTGAGACTCTAATCATACATGGTTGTTAGGCTAATGTTATATCGACAGGTACTGAATATCAATACCAAGGATACCATGATGACACAATTTCAAAAACTCCCTACTTATGCAAACTAACCTGAGTCATGCCATTATAACTCGACCTATACCTCATGCTCTCTTTCACCCCATTTCATTCTAATGCAATCACATTAAATCCGTTATCCATACACATTCATGGTAAGTAAACTTGTTAGTGACTATGATCTCATTGATATTTCATTCTTCTTTACAAATATTCTTAAGCATCAATTGAACTTAAAAGGTTTGTACCGTTGGGCTAAGTGATCGGGTGAGGAGCACCTAACTTAGAAGGAACAAGTTTTTTTCTTCATAATTTTTCTTCTTATTTTAAACTAGAGATCATACACTTATTTGCATCGGTTTCTTACTTAGTATGGTTGGGATGGTGCCGACTGCTTAAATAAACTACTTAGGGATTACTAATAGAGCTGGAGCTTTAAGGTCTCGACGTAATGGGTACTCAAGTCAATTTTAGATATTTAGGGGGTTAAGGGTGTCAGGATGATATCAATTTTATCAAAAGTTTCCCAAGTTTTTTTTCTAACATAGCCTAAACAGCCTATATACTTTCAGAGTACCATGTCATGAATCAAAAAGTTTTTGTTGGAGGTTAGAATTTTGAAATTTTGAAATTTTGCGGAAGTTTGAATAATAGGCGAAAACCACGCATAAAGACTCGACAACACATGCACAGACTTTGACATATTAGAAACAACAGTAAATCAAGCTAAAAAGCGATAAAATGAAAGCGGTAGAGTTCCTCCCCCACACTTAAACCAAACATTATCCTCAATGTTTTAATAAAAGGTGGAAAAAGGAAAGATAGAACCTGTATGAATGCTACTGCGTGCTAAATCCTCTATGGTCTTGCTCTTGATGTCCATGTCTTTGTTGATCACTTCTACTTCGGCGATTAGCATTTTGAGATGCCTTCGTTTGTATAATTCTTGCACCAACTCATCATATTACTTACTTCCAGAGGAAGTACTCATCATCAGTGTCACCACCAGCAGCGACACTCGTAGGAATGTCCGTGGGCATAACTCATCATCATGTAGAGAGTTTTCTCCTGGATATAGCTAAAGCGTTACAAGCGATACATTTATTTATTTTCTGCAAATGTAAACAAACAAATTAAAATAAAAGCCTTGTGGGTTGCCTCCCACACAACGCTTTGTTTAACGTCGATAACTCGACGGCTAAGGAGTTCAAGTACTCATGGTGGTTCTTTCGAGAATGGTTCCTCGATCGAACTGTGAATAGTCTTTGGTTTCCATGGCCACTTATCAAGCCATCGCTCATATCCCTCACCTTTTCGTTTCTTTCTTCTGTAGGGTGGTTCCTTGTTTTGAATGCGTGGTGGTGGTTCTGGATCTATCCTGTGTATCAGCTTTTCAAATTTGGGCTTAGTTATTTCATCCACCACCTCAAAAATTAATCTTACCCTTTTAACAGTAATGATGACCCTAGTTTCACGGTCCTCGAATTTTCTTTTCCTATGAGGGACCTTAGATAGAGGTGCATTGGTGTGGGTATTTTCCAGTACCTCTACATATGTTTTGGATTGGGAGTTTACCTTAGCTTCCACGACCAGTTGTGAGAAAGAATTAGGTGGGGTATAGGGAGGAGGGGCAACAATGGGTGCTTCTTTCTCTATCTCTTTGACAACCTCCCTTTCGGGTGGTGTCGGTGGATTTTTCTCAATAATTATACTTGTCTCACCAAAACTCTCCTTTGACTCATCATCACTCTCCCTAGGATCTTCTATTTGTTCTTCATTACTAGTGGTTACAACATTCACATGGCTCTCAATGAGGGGTCCTAGAGATGTTTGTGTAAGCAAAGAGGTTTGAGTCTCCAAAGCCTTGTTGTGAGTCGCGAGGGAATAGACTATAATGCTCATCTGCTTAAGGTCTTCATCAATTTGGAGATGTTGTTTTCTAAAATCTTCATTTTGGAGAGTTTGTGTCTCCACAAAGCGCTCCATCATATATTATATCCTAGAGTGAGTAAACGTCTCTTCGAATTCTTCTAGTAATAGTTTAAGGTTGGATGTATCAAAATCTTGTGTTTCCTCAAAACATTGGGAGTCGTCATCGTAGAGGGAATTTGGGTGAGAATGTGTCGTATTGAAATCTTCTAATAATATTTCGAGGTCCGATTTAAACGGATCTTGTGGTTCCTCGAAATATTGGGGGTGGTAGTTATAAGGGAAATATGGGTTATACATAATGATTTAGATAAGAGTGCCTTAGTCTATACTATGCAACAACAGAATCACAATATTGACTGTTGGTCCCCGGCATTGGCGCCAAAAACTTGAAGCGTCCGCAAGTGCACGGAAATATTAAAGTAATATAAAAGATTGTCGAACCCACAGAGACCAATGTTAATCTACCGTTATCTATTATTACAGCGTAAAGCTAAGGCTAATGGGATTAGGAATGTTGAATGCGAATGAAATTAAATGCAAAGGAAATAAAGATAATTGGTTTAAAGAAAAAGCGGTAAAGGGATATCGGTATGCAAGGACTTAGTTATCGGGGATTCGAAAGGTCACCGGTGCTTTCTACTCTTTGCAAACACTTTTAAGAAGAAAATAACGGTTTAAAGACCTTTGTCTCACGATGGTTGTTGACGCTAGTCGCAACTCTAAGGCAGAACGTATGTTGTTGCTATCCCGTTCGGGGTTAAAATTACTTTTTGAAAACCATTAAGTTCTAATCCCTTTTAAAGCGTTGTCGCTGTTTTTAAAACGAATGCCTAGTTTTTACTATCTGGTCTTAGCCGCAGCTGTCGCTTGTTGGTTCATACCTTTATGAATTTCCCACTGTCGTGGCAAAACTACTTTTAAATAAGTTCTCGTTGTCGCGACGAACGTTTATTTAGAAATTAAGATTAAAAACTACAGCCAGAAATGTTGTTTGTAAAAAGGGAAGGTACCGGTTACTATCGAATCCTGTCTTACTAATTCGGTTACATACCAATAAAACTAATTTAGCTAGACATGATAATTAATGCAAACGGAAATAGACATAAACAACTGAATAATAAAGCGTGCATTATGACAAAAATAAAGTAGTAATTCAATTAATAAAAACCTGTAAATTGTACTGATCTCAAATCCTTGGGTAGTCCCCCACAATGTCGGCAGGATTCTACTTTGGCAAGAAGTAAAAGGTACAGGAACAAATAAAACCATACAAATGGGAATAAAAGGAAAAGGAAACAGGAAAATAATACAAGAACATAAATTCAGCTTCAATTGGTAATTTCGGCAGCACTTCGATACGTTGAAGGCTCCCCCAGAAACCCTGAATCTAAGGCCTATTTATAGGAGATAATTCATTCTTCAACTTCCAGAGATCATGGGTGAGTGATGGAGGGAGTGGGAGTAATTTCTAGTAGTGGGCAGTGAGTGGAGAAAGTGTTGGAAGAAATTAAGTTGAGAGTGATCGTGGCTACTTCTAATTTGAACGTACTGATATTTTGTCTGCGTGACGCTCGTCATGAAATGTGACGGTCGTAATACGCATGACGGTCGTAAGGGTCATGTGACGACCGTCATATCAGCAAAATCCGTATCTGCTATTTTTCATCTGTTTTTCATCTGCTTTCCTTCCACTTCTTCTTCTTTTCTTTCTTTAGTCCAAATTCTCCCCAATCTGCTAAACGAAGTAAATTAATCATATAACATAACATAAATCAAGATAAATTAATAATAGTCACAAATAAATGCATGTAAATCAAGCCAAATAAACGATATGATTTTGCGTTATCAGCAATCGATTGTACCCTAGTGTCAATCGATTGCTCACTGTAAGTTTTCTAAAAAAATATTGTATTTTTTGAGCATGCAATCGATTTCACCCTAGTGCCAATCGATTGCACCCTGTAACTTTTGATTTATTTCGCTTCTATTTTGTAGAGCAATTGATTGCACCACAGTGCCAATCGATTGCACCTACTGTGAATTCAATTCTTTCATATTTTTAAGTGGTCCATGAGTCTTTAATCCTTACAACTACCCTACCATCTATACTTTTGACCTATCTATGCTATCTTTACCCCTTAGCCCTAGTTTCAAGACTTTGACCATCAATTATCATAGTTCCAAAGTCCTTAATCATCAATAACTATCAACTAATCAACTTCCACATTAACTATCATTAACTATCCCTACATATTCTCTCTTCTCACAATCATTATAAAACCCCACTACATCTAAACCAACTTCTCATAACCAACTTCATCATCTCTCCCAAAACCTAAACTCTACAAATTTCATTGTTCCTCAAAAATCCTAAAGCCACAACTTTTCATCATCTCTCATGGCTTCTTGTCCAAAAGGGAAAATCTCTGCTCAAAGCAAAGGCAAGGCTCCAACATCATCATCATCGGAGACTCAACTCGTTCTTCAACATCTCTTCGATGACCAACAAGAAAGATTCACAGAGTACTTTCAGAAAAAGGTTGTCCAAACTCCCAAATACAATATACTCTCAGCTTTTTCTGAAGAATGCTCCTCCTTTCAAAATTCGCTAATTACATGTGGCTTGGAGTCCTTGATCTCTTCATCCAGGCCATATCATCCGGATTTAGTAAGGCTGCTTTATAACAATTTATGCATGGAAGAAGGAAAAATTGTCACGTATGTTAGAGACAAGAGAATGTTTCTCAACTCAAAAACCATTGGAAGAATCCTGAACATTCCAAGTACCAGTGGGAGACTCTATGATGAAGAATATGAAGTTTGGGAAAATTACAACAAAAGAGAATTTTACTACAGTCTCAAAAGAATGTCGGAGGCAGAATTTCATGCCAAGCGTGTCAGATCATTAGGCGGTATGGAACCCTCTCGAACCTCTTGGTCAGCAGGTATTTTCAATATTAATGATAGGCTCTTTCATTACTTTATGGTTTACATTATGTTTCCAATGGCTGGAAACCACTGCATTATGACTGACTTGGAAATGCAGATATTGTATGCACTTAAGAAAGGCATTAATGTGAGTTGGGCTTATTTAATTTTGGTTTATATGATGTCGATCAACGCAAAATCAAAACTTTTGCCGTATGCATGGTTTATTACCAATATTTTAGAGCATTTTGATATGGATCTCGAAGGCTTTGATGTGTGTCGCATGGACTCAAATGCCAACAAAATCTCCATAAAAAATGTGGATTCAAGGATGGGCATAAAGTATGACCCGAAAGCAAAAACAATTGTTTACCTTGGTGAAGGTATAGCTGAAAATGACGGAAATGAGCAAGAGAATGAAGACGACGATGATGTTTCTCCTCCACCTACTCAACATGGCCCTAGTAACCAAGAACTTATGGACTACACGGCTCAACAATTTGGAAATTTCAACACTTTCATCAATAATCAATACAATGCCATTAATGAGTCAACCACCACTAGGATCAACAACTTTCAAGAGGAAGTTAATCAATAGTTCTCATATCTCTATTTTCACCTCTATATTCCATCATACGATCCATCAAACCCGGTTGTTCCCCCACACCGTCTATCACCACTCCAGCAAACTTTTCCGAACCAACAGACCTGTGACCCCAACATGGACCTTTCATAAGTTGTTTACATGTTTTTATGTTTATCTTTCATATCTATGTACTTTTTAATTCGACACTCTTTATTATCTATATACTTTTGGATTCTGCACTTTTTTGTTATTGTACTTTGCATTTTCAATCTATGACTAGTTGTTATGATACCTGAATTATTGTCTCTTGTCTATATATATATATATATATATATATATATATATATATATATATATATATATATATATATATATATATATATATATATATATATATATATATATATATATATATATATATATATATATATATATATATATATATATATATATATATATATATATATATATATATATATATATATATATATATATATATATATATATATATATATATATATATATATATATATATATATATATATATATATATATATATATATATATATATATATATATATATATATATATATATATATATATATATATATATATATATATATATATATATATATATATATATATATATATATATATATATATATATATATATATATATATATATATATATATATATATATATATATATATATATGCTTTCTTTTAATCCATCTTTCCCTCCTTTTTGATAATGTCAAAAGGGGGAGAAGGGTGTTACTCTTTCTTTGCTTGTTTTCTTTCCTTGATCTTTAAGGTACAAAAATAAGGCTACTTCAAACCTCAATACAAAATCAGATTTTCTCAACACTTCACACATTGAGGAGGAGATCTATATCTCAGGGGGAGAAACTTGTCGGAAAGAACATCGTAACAAAAGAGAATGCTTTGTCATCATCAAAAAGGGGGAGAATGTGAAATCAAGATTCTCAAGATCAACTTGTGTTTTGATGAAGACAAACCACTTGACAAGAAGGCAAAGATGTTCAGTTATCTTTGAGACATCAGGACAAAGGCTTGATATGAAGAATAATCTCATTGGAAGGTATAATGAAAATCTTTATCAAGTATTTAAGTCCTAGTTGCTCAAACAATAAAAATCATGTGCATTACTTTTTCACACTTTCACAAGCTTTTATTTGCAAAATTTTTCTAAGTTTTTGCCAGTGCAATCCATTGTGCTCTTGGAGCAATCGATTGCATGATCAAATTTTTACTTCATTTTGCCTACTGTTTTGGAGTACAATCGATTGCATACATGAAAAATCTTCTTACTTTTGCGACTGTTTTTGTGTGCAATCGATTTGTTCTTTTGTGCAATTGATTTCTCTGTTGAAAAATTCAAATTTCAAGTGTTTTTTGTGAAGGTGCAATCGATTGGTCCTTATGTGCAATGATTGCTCACTGAACATTTTTGAAAAAATTGCACCTCTTCAACCATTCTTCTATGAATTGTTTCCATTGAATCATGGCAATTGTTCATCATATTTTCTGAAGATTTGCATGATATTTCAAAGGGATGCTTGTGTAATATAAATACCTAATCTTTCAATTTTCAAAAACAACCTCTTTCAAAATCTTTACTAATATTTTTATCTTTCCACATCTTGAGTCAATCACTTTTCATAAAGAATTTTCTGCATATTTTCATATCTTTCGAAAGAAAATTCGTGAGCAACAAAGTCTTAAATATTTGTGGAAATTATCATTGAAAGAGAAGATCAATCACAACATTGATAAACTTTGTATACACAAGTTTCAAACTCATTGTGTATCAAAGATTATATCTATTCCCCTTGCTATTCAAGATTGTTGAAAGCAAGTGTGTGCATGAAGAGGATTGTTCTTCTTGCACTTAGTGTTTGTTGGAAATTCACCTCACACCCTATGAAGAATTCCATTCAATCTTGATCTTAAGATTGATGAACAAACCCACAATATGATAATGATGGTAATAACAAGTAATTATCAAGAACAACAAAAGAGAAGAAGAATAACAAACAAGAAAGAGAAGAATGAGAGAAGAAGTATTTGGAGAGAATGTGTTACCCACAACTGTGGGATTTCTTATTGAACTTTCACTTGCTAACTGCAACTGTGAAATCTGTTCTGTTGTGATGTAGAATACAAAGCAAGGCACCCTATTTATAGTTGTAGGTTTACACTAGCCCAAAATATTCTAAATCAAATCTAATCATATGATATAAAATCTAATCATATGATATCAAATATAATCATATCAAATCACAATGAATTATATTTAACACACCACCTAATTCATTGTGTCTAAACTGTCTACATTCATCATGGCCCTTAGTCTTCTGAAGGCTTCGACCTGCACTCCCTTCGTCATGATATCTGTAATCTGATTCTCAGTTCTGCAGTGTTCCAACTTCATCTTCCCTTATGCTACCCGCTCTCGGAGATAATGGAACCTCATTTCGATGTGCTTGCTTCGACCATGAGCTATTGGATTCTTTGCCAAGTTGATAGCTGACATGCTGTCTATCTTCATGGTAATTGCTCCATGGTTCTTCCCTGAGATTTCTTCGACCAAGTTCACCATCCAAGTTGCTTGACATGCACAAAGAGAAGCAACTATATATTCTGCTTCGCATGATGACAATGCCACTACTGATTCCTTTCTCGAATTCCAAGCAACGGGTGCACCACCTAACATAAACACATACCCAGCTGTGGATTTTCGATCCTCAACATCACTACACCAACTGTAATCTGTGTATCCCACTAACTTGCATTCTTTTCCTTCATCAGCTGCTGGAAATAAAATGCCATAGTCGAGAGTTCCTTTTAGATACCTTAGTATCCTCTTCGCCGCTGCTAGGTGTGATACCTTTGACTTCTGCATGAATCTACTTACCATACCAACACTATATGCTAAGTCAGGTCTTGTGTGACAAAGGTATCTAAGTGACCCAATAAGTATTCTGTATTGGGTTGGGTCGACATCATCTTCATATGAATCTTTCAACAGTTGTAATCTGGGCTCAGCTGCATTGACTGGTTTGATGGACTCCAACTCTTCAATCATTTCTTTCATCCACTTCGAATCTTTCAATGTCTCAGCAGCATTGACTGGTTCGACATCTGCGTAGAAAGCATAATGTACCAACTCACCCTCTTCATCGACTACATCATCTGATGTAATTACACATTCTTGCAACCTTGCAGGCATATGTCTTGTTCGTCGAGGTCTGCTTGAACCTGCTTCATCTGCAACTGGTTCTTGTCGAACTTCTATTTCGACTTCAGTGGCTGGTTCTTCACAAGAGATTCTCACTGAATCCTTCTTGGAATTCTCAGTCCAATCCCATTCTTTAAGCTCATCTATGATCACGTCCCTGCTAATCACTACCTGCTTATTCACTGGGTCGAACAGCTTGTAACCTCCTGTCGAATGATATCTTATCAAGATCATCTGATTTGACTTATCATCAAGCTTCCTTCTCAACTGATCTGGCACATGTCTATGTGCTATAGATCCAAACACCTTCAAGTGAATGAGACTAGGCTTGACACCAGACCAACATTCTTCTGGTGTGATTCCTTCAAGCTTCTTCGTCGGACATCTGTTCAATATATATGTTGATGTCAAAACTGCTTCTCCCCATAATTCTTTAGGTAGATGTTTTCCATTCAACATACTTCTCACCATATTCATGATGGTTCTATTCTTGCGTTCTGCAATTCCATTTTGTTGTGGAGTGTAAGGTGGCACCACCTCATGCATAATCCCTTCTTTTACACATAGTGTATCGAACTCTTTCGACACATACTCTCCACCACCATCAGTCCTCAGAATTTTCAGCTTTCGACCACTCTGTCTTTCGACCATGGACTTGAATCTGGAAAATACCTCAATCACATCAATTTTCTTCTTGATGAGGTAAGTCCACAGCTTTCGGCTGTAATCATTTATAAACGTGACAAAGTATCTATTGCCACCAATCGAATCCACCTGGATTGGACCACATACATCAGAGTATATAACTTCAAGTATTGCCTTCGACTTCCTTCCTGCATCCTTGCTGAAGCTATTCTTGTGTTGTTTCGACTGAACACACTCTTCACAGACTTCACTTGGAATATCGATTTCTGGTAATCCTGAAACCATATTTCTTCTCTTCAGTTCTCTGATGTCATTAAAGTTGAGATGACCTAGTCGAAAATGCCATAACCACTCATCTCTGCTGGCTGCAGTTGCTAGACATCTATGCTCCATTACATTTAGTCCAATCTTGAAGGTCCTATTCTGAGACATTGGAGCCTTCAAGATTAATCTACCACCTGCGTCGAGAACTCTCATCATCTTGTCTTCGACAACTACCTTATAATTCTTTTCGACAGGCTGCCCTATGCCGAGCAAATTACTCTTCATGCCTGGTATGTACAACACATTGGAAATTGTTGACCTTTTGCCATCTTTCCTCATAATCAGAACATCACCAACACCTTCGGCTGCTAGAGTGTTGTCATTTACAAACTTCACCGTATTCTTCGACGAGGGCTTCATGTTGACAAACCAATCTTTCCTTCCAGTCATGTGTGATGAGCATCCTGAGTCCAAGTACCACTGATCTTGGAATCTTTCTTCATCATTTGTTGTGACCATTAGCAACGTTTCTTCTTCTTCATGTTTCGCCAGCTTTGCATTAGTCTCTTAATTTCTCTTCTTTTCTGGACAATCACTAACATAATGACCATACTTCTGGCAATTGAAACATTGAATGTGGCTTTTGTCTGTCTTTCGATCACCACCTCTTCCTTTACCTGCAGCACCACCTCTTTGGTTGCCTTGGTTCCAAGGTTTCTTTTGATTCGAGTGGTTTCCTCCTTTGTTGCCATTCTAGCTACCTTTGCCTTTTCTCTCCTTTTCCGTCTGTGCCTGCAAAGCCATATCTTTTGACTTTCCGCAGCTCTCTCATCCATCCTCTGTTCATGAGACTCAAGAGTCCCTTGAAGCTCTTCCTTCGTCAACACTGACAGATCTTTCGACTCTTCTATGGCAACTACCACGTGGTCGAATTTTGGAGCCAACGATCTCAAAATCTTTGAGACAACTGCTTTCGTCGTCAGCGTTTCTCCACATGCTTTGATTTGATTCACCAACCTTGTAACTCTGGTGAAGAAATCTGTAATGCTTTCATTGTCTTCCATCTGAAGCAACTCATAGGTTCTCTTGTGAGTTTGTAACCTCACCTCTTTCACCTTCTCTGCGCCTCCAAACGACTTTTCAAGAATCTCACATGCTTCTTTTGCTGAATCAACATCACTAACCTTTTCAAAGTTATCAGGATCAACACACTGATGAATTATAAAGAGTGCTTTATAATCTTTCTTCTTCAATTCTTTGTGCGTAACCTTTTCCGCCTCCATTACGTTCTCCCCAAGCAATGTTACTCCGTCCTTCACAAGACCCAAAGATCTTGATAACAGAAAATCACCTTAATCTGCTTGCACCAATTCTCATAATTGTCTTTCTTGAGAATTGGCAGGGTCGCCGGAAAGTTGTCGTTCGGATAATTCATCGCCATCACTATCTTCCTTCCTTGAATCTCTCAACCGAAGCTCTAGATACCAGATGTTGGAAATTCACCTTACACCCTATGAAGAATTCCCTTCAATCTTGATCTCAAGATTGATGAACAAACTCACAATATGATAATGACGGTAATAACAAGTAATTATCAAGAACAACAAAAGAGAAGAAGAATAACAAACAGGAAAGAGAAGAATGAGAGAAGAAGTATTTGGAGAGAATGTGTTACCCACAACTATGGGATTTCTTATTGAACTTTCACTTGCTAACTGCAACTGTGAAATCTGTTATGTTGTGATGTAAAATACAAAGCAAGGCACCCTATTTATAGTTTTAGGATTACACTAGCCCAAAATATTCTAAATCAAATCTAATCATATGATATCAAATCTAATCATATCAAATCACAATGAATTATATTTAACAGTGTTCAGATCTTAAAGGTGTTAAGAGCCTTTAATCTACCTATAGGTTAGAAAGTAAGTTGTACACTCAGTCTAACTATAGTGAAATCTCTTTCGGTGTGGAAGTGGATTGGAGTACCTTCGGAGTGTGAAGGGAACCAGGATACTTCTCTGTGTTATTTACTTTCTGCACTTTACTGCTCTCATAACCCCTTCATATTTCAAAGAAAGTAATAACTTCATTCGATAAAACTAGAAAATTTCAAAGAACCTAATTCACCCCACCCCCTCTTAGGTGTAACTCAGACTATCATAATGAGGCCCAAAAATTGCCAAAGCCCAGAAGTTGACTATTTACTCCAAGGACGCGATTGAACCAGGGTGAACGTTTGGAGAGAGAAAAAACGCGTTTTGGAGGTTAGAGAACTAAGATTTTCACCATGAAGTCATATTTTCAAGAGTTTTCACAATTGAAGATTGATTTCCTTTGAGTTTATGTAATGACAACTTCTTTTCTTTCGTTTTCCTTTATTGTTACGAGCAGCTAAAACCCCTATTATTAGGGGGTGTCCCTGATTTGAATATGTAATGACTCTGATATTATTGTTGCAATGACATTTCCTTTGTTTAATAACTGATTTGATCTCTAGTTGTTCGTAATGCTTGCCTTGTTAGACCAACAAGGTTTGATTTACGATTAACAATTAGGCTGGACCGCCGTTGTTAAGGCTTTGCTTTTGATCATTGTTGCGGTGGAAATAGGATCACAAACTATTAATGAGTTTGAATCGCAATTCAGTTCACAACCGCTCTTTGATTTATCCGAAGGAAAAGGTCAAAAAGGGAAAACCTAATTTTGCATCGTAAACACAATGCGGGGAAAGATCTAGGGTTCGGGGGTTGGTTAAATTTAGGGAAGGTATTAGCACCCTAAACTTCTGTAGTACTCTACAGGAACCTTTTGTTCAAATGTTTACTATTTGCTTTATTTATTTGCTTAAGGTATATGTACAAGGATTAAAAGTGAGAAAAGAGACCTAAGGGGTTAATTCTAAGTTTACTCGGCAAGACATCGCATCTTGTGCCTACGTATCCTTACGGGAATGGAATCAGAGTAATCGTAGTTCCCCTCAAAAGGGAGGTTAGAGACTTCTTGACTGTGGTCAAGGTCTCAAGGGGGAATAAACGCATCTTAAGGACACGCTTACGTGGAGTGTAGAAACTCCAAATCTCTACGTTGAATTGTTAAGTTGAAATTAGGGTTAAATTAGGTTAGGTTAGGGATTCCACGGCGGGAAACCCTAAAATGAGCGCGGCGGCTCTTTGACCTAATGCTAGGGGTAAAATTGTAATCTTGCCTGCGGCGAGGCATTTGTGAAAATTTAGGGTTTGTAAGGGTGTAATTTTGAGGTATAAGGGTTGAAGTTGTGAGGACTATTGACACAGCGGTCAAACGCTAGACCTAATTCCTTCGGATGTGCGTGCAATGTGACAGAAATATTGATGAAGGTGTGAGGTGATTGAGTTATGCAAACAGGGAATAAAGACAGCAGTTAAAGCCATACAAACAGAAATTTAAAGGCAGAAATTTAAAGCGCGATTATTAGATTCGCAAGGTTACATATGAGAAGCAGTTACAATATGATAATGAACTCGGAATGAAAAATAAGATGAAATAAGCAATAAGCTGCAAAGTGAACAAACGATGTTAGTGGGCAGAGTTAAGCGGCAATCAAATTAATTATGAAACAATAAAGAAAAATATGCAAATTGGAGATTTAATATTGTTTTATTTAATATTAACTTGCAAAAAGATTTAACTTTTAAAAAAATGTTTTTTTTCAAGAAGAGTTTTATTTTTGAATATTTCTAAGAAAAGCTCTTTCTTATTTTTATTTAAAAAAAGAGTTTTTATATTTTATATTTACAACAGTTTTAGTTTTATATTAAAAAAAAGATTTTAATTTTCATTTTAAAAAAGAGTTTTTTATTTTATTATAAAAAGATTTTTATTTATTTATAAAATTTACACAAAAAAGAGGTTTTTAAAACAATTTTCTAAAATTATAAAACAATTTAAAAGTAATTAAAAAACATAATTTTTAAAAAAACAAAAAAAATAATAATAAAACATAAGGGGTTGGGCCGGTCATCACCCCGGACCCAACCCGGTTGGATTAACTTGGAAGGCATTTAGGGTTCTCAGAACCCTAATGTCCTTGAGGCGCCGTTTCACTTCTTCTTCTTCCCTCATCTCTCTCGCGATCGCCATGCATCTCCTTCTCCTCTCATCTCTATAACCTGAAACAAAACACGAATGTCGTAAGGAAAACGTCTCAGGGCTCACCTTTATGGTGAACGGCCGGTGATGAGGGTTTCCTCTGAGGCTTGGAGTTGATTGCCCGCCGTTTAAATGGCGAAGGTGATCTCCTCCTTCGGGGTTTCGCGGATAATATTGATTGTTCAATGATGCTTGTTGTCGCCTATGGTTCGCTGACGATCTTCCTTCGTTAGCGTTCGCTTGCGATCTCCATTCTTCGTTTTCTCGTGGTTACCAGTTAGGGTTCTTACGCGATTCTTCTTTTTCATCAGGTTGTATCTTCCCTTTTATATATACTTTGATTTATCTTTTGGGCCTTGGATGTTGGATTTGCGTTACTTTTCTGAGATTGAATTTGATGATTCGATTTGATTTGATTTTGTTTGGTTTTTCCAGATTGAGTTCAAATAGGATGTTTTCTGATACGATTGGGATCTCGCTTCTTCTCTTAGAACCTGATTGGGATTTCCAGCTGATATGATTTTTTCTGATTCGATTCAAAGCTTTCCATTTTTGGGGTTTCTTGATTGACCCTATTTCGGACATGGATTCGCTTGGATTCTATCTGATTTGTTTCGATTAATTCAGATTGAGTTCCAATGGGGATGTTCCTGATACGATTTGGATCTGACTCGAAACTTTCCATTTCCAGATTTGATTTTGTTTGATCATTTTCTGATTAGACTTTTGCAGATGTGGATTGGATTGCCTTTGGGGAATTTGGATACCGATTTGGTTCCTGATGAAATTTTGTTTTGATCTGTTTTGGGACCAAACCTGATTGGATTTTGCGATCTGTTTTCATTCAACTTGATTTTTAACACCTACTTTTCTTCTTCTTCTTTCAGGATGGACGCTTTGCCTTGGTCTTTGCCGCCGAGAAGAGTACGCGGTAATGATGACGTTTGTCTGAACCATTTGGAACAGGATACTACAATCCTGGCTTTTGATTATATTGTCGCTTCTGATTGAATTGGTGATGATGACTTGGGCTATGATGTTTGATTAACTGAGCCATGTGTTTGTGCACTTGTTTATTTCATGAACTGAGATGCTTGTGACAACCTAACCTGTTGCAACTCTTAATCTTCAGGTCCCCAACTTTCTGTTTTAGGGCAATGATGTTGAACTGAGCCCAATGCTTGCAACGGTGATGGTTCTGACAGTCTTTTCTGATTGCGGGATCTTATTGACATGGACTGAGCCCTTTGTACTCGAGCTGGTTCTGATAACCTTTCTGAATTCACATCTTGCCTTTGTCTCTGATACTTATGATGGATTCTTGTTGTGGCGCTTTAGGCATCAGTTCTATGGTGTTTTTCTTTGTACGCTTGCAGATATTTGAACTTGGATGCGCAGTCCAATTCTTCACTTCTGATTTTTTTATGATGTGAGTTCATTTGTTTGGTTCAGAACTGTTGTGAACTGACCTGCTCTCTTGCCTTGTTTTGGTATGCTGTTGTGCAATGATGTTTGAGCCGAGGGCTTTGATGCAGCGTATGATGCTGTTTGGTTTCATTTCCCTGTTCTATTCAGGATTGCTGCAGTTTGATGCCTATGGCAACTTATGAATCGTTTTGGGTTTTGAGTTCTGAATGCTGAACCTGGTATTGATGTGTTTGTGGATTTTCAGGTGTGGAAGTTTTGGAACCAAAGTGACTCAGACCTGCCGGCATCCGGGTCTGAGTTCAATCTTGCCTATGTTGCCTTATTCTCGTATCAGTTTGGAA
This sequence comes from Lathyrus sativus, assembly GCA_963859935.3. Classification (NCBI taxonomy): domain Eukaryota; kingdom Viridiplantae; phylum Streptophyta; class Magnoliopsida; order Fabales; family Fabaceae; genus Lathyrus; species Lathyrus sativus. The sequence continues at coordinate 670,145,782 of OZ012740.1, forward strand.
ATCCAATCGCGGCAAAACGAATCAGTCCCGCTTCTTTTATTACTTCTATCTCTCGGATGTCCCGTAACGATAAGAACAGGTGTTACCTGATCTGACGCCCACGGCGCGGATCGGTAACGGGGGTAGGACGCAGCTTCGGTTGTGCCACTCCCGGCACTCGATGATGACACTGTTCTGAGAGTGTCAAAAACAATTTCTAACATCTTTTTATACTGTTTGTTATGTTTTGACGTGCAGGTGAATTTAGAGATTCTGCGGCGAAGCTTAAAGACAGCATGAAGACACTTAGGAATTTTTAGGATTTAGGATAGATACTTATTGTAAATGAAACCTCTTGTAAACCAAGTTCAAATTCACTTATCAATTTGTAAACTATAAATACTTATGAAATGAAATTCAACAAATATTCATATTTACTTTCTCAATTGTAAATTCAAAGTATCCATGAATAATAATTCAAAACCATTTAAATTCCCTCTTGAGTAGTAACTTATAAGTACTTATGAACACAAAGTTCAAACTTACTTCTCCTTTGCCTTTTATAAATGATATCCTGCCATATGATTATATCCAAACAAATTCAAATTAAAATCTCGTTGATCACATCACTTCTCAAAATAACCTTAACAGTATTCACTTCCTTTTCAACCCAACTTCATCTTATTAAGAGGAAACAAAGCTGTTTAGAAATGTTTCAAAATCAAACAAAGCACGGCCCCGAGTCCAATCATATTTCTGACAAAACATACCGGCACCTTGACCTAAGTGGTAAATAAATGCCTCAGAACGTAATAACAATCCGTTTTCAAGGAATTAGCAGAATTTGCGTAAAATGACCAAAATACCCCTGGAACCAAATCTGCAAAACAAACACCTCCCTAACTTGTTAGTGGTTAGCAAATGTACATATGAGATGATATGCGAAGTGACTGACTAAATATAAGGGTAAAATTTGGGGTATTACAGTTGCCCCTATTTAAATAGCTACACCGGACGATTTGAGTGACAGAGACTCGAGGAATCGTGGTGGAGAGATTTAAATATAGATAACCGAAAATTTTGCCCTTAAATGCGACGATATGCAATGCTATGGACAAAGCGAGGACAGCTTAATGCAGATGATGCCATGAATATGATATGATGCGTATGCTGGAATGATGAATGCGAAAACGCTGACGAATACGAGAAGAACACACTGGGGAAAACGACGCGCTGAGACACAGTACAACACTGGGGGATCCTAAAATGATGGTCAACTGGTGCGAACACGACCAATTGTCTTTTTTAGAAAAGGAACGAGATTCTCAAATGGAGATGACACCGTGAGACGGCCTCCACTGGGGAATCTAAAAATAAAACTGGATCATGTACGATTGCAAGATTGATTACAGAATGCTGGAGCATTGAGCAAAGAATAACATCCAAGCTTCTGTAAACTATCCCTCGTAGCAGGATCAAACGGACTTTTCGGAACTCCGTAACAAATATACAGGGTAAAGACCAGCTGTACGCCAAAATAAATGGACTTTGATGGGAAATGCCCTGATAAGCTTCTCGCGGGAGAACTGTCACTTATCATTGGAAGGGACTTATGCGCCAAAATGGATAAGCACTCAAATAAAGAGGCTGCTGCTTATCTGATAAATGAATCTTCTCGTATTGAAGGTCGGTGCCTGGAATACGATTCTGATTCTTCTCTTACTGAAGTATAAATAAACTTCTTCATGCTTCAAGATCGTGCTCTCTTGAACATGAAAAAGGTAAACTGAACTTCCTCATACTTCAGAATCGTGCTCTCCTGAATATGATTCGGCTCTTGCGGGTAAATGAAATTCTTCACACTTCAGAATCGTGCTCTCCTGAATATGAAAAGGGCTAATTGAACTTCCTCATAACTCAGAATCGTGCTCTCCTGAATATGATTCGGCTCTTGAAATTTCTTCATACTTCAGAATCGTGCTCTCCTGAATATGAAAAGGATGAACTGAACTTCCTCACGCTTCAGAATCGTGCTCTCCTGAATATGATTCGGCTCAAACCTCCCCGTACTTCAAGATCGTGCTCTCCTGAATACGATTTGGTTTCTTCTTTTACTAAAGGATAAATGAACTTCTTCATAATTCAGAATCGTGCTCTCCTGAATATGATTCCGCTCAAACCTCCCCGTATTTCAAGATCGTGCTCTCCTGAATACGATTTGGTTCAAAACCCCCCATACTTCCAGACGACAAGTAAATGGAAGCCCAACTGCTCCATGGAGATGGCCATTTGCTGCGAGTCATAACGAAGATAGGATCGGCTTATTAGGTGGGAAATGTTGTATATCGATGCTGTAAGATGTAGGATTGTAATAATAAATTATCCAGGCATGAACTGGCATGCATCTGTAAAGGATTAGTTGAAAGATAGTGCAAAATAAATGCACGTCTGGGTACAGTGATAAACTTCTCGGGCGAAAACAGTCGCGTATTTGACATAGTATGGTGAAAATCTTTAGATGGTGCAAAATAAATGCACGTTCGATTGGGCTCGACGACCGACAAGACTGAGATTCAATCTAGGATTGAGCTAGAAAGAAAACTGGTAATCAAGACTCCATCGAGGGAATGAACTCGAAGGGTAGATATCTTATCCTGGCGAGGAAAGATAGCTGAAATAAACGTCATCCACGAGGATCGAGCTCCGTGGGGAAGCTGGAAACAAGTAGGTATTTTATGCTTAAGGCTGGCAATCTATTTGAAGAGAACGGACGAACCCAGGTAACGACCAATGATAAAGACACAATGAACCTGTGCATGCTAACGCGTATGTTAATGAATATGTTAATATGAATGTACGTTAATGTTTATGTATGCAAGATGTTATGAAATGAGTATGTAATGAATATGTAATGAATATGTAATGAGTATATAATGAGTATGTAATGAGTATGTAATGAGTATGTAATGAATATGTAATGAAATAGGCATGTGATGCTTATGCCCTTGCGTACGTTGACGAAACAGACTAGAGACGGGACGAGAGATGAAATAAACATCTCGACGGAGATACCCTGCGTTCTCTGCAACCAATACGTCAATCATGGGTAAGAAAGATCAATGGTAGGACCAAATCTGGTTTTAAAGTTCTGAATTCCCTGGGGAGAAGGTAATCTGCTCGGGTGTGCAGTATCACGTCTTCACATGGGGAGAAGAAGACCTGAGGGACACTTTTGAGTTACCCAAGAAAAGGTTGTCAGCTTATAGTCTCGCTGGGGACTGTGCTAGAGCAATGATTTGAAAGTGTTTCTGCAATAATGATATTTTCGGGGAGTGAAGAGATCCTTCCGAAATTTCCACTAGTCAAAGTAATTTATTACATTTCAAATTTGTTGTTTTTGAAGAACAGTTTTGAAAAATCTACAATGCACCTTTCATTTTCAAATTTTAAGAATAAACGCATTTTGCATAACAATAGAAAACAAAGGGCAATGCACCAAGGAATGTAAGTAACAAAATGGTATCTTTTATTAAAGGGTGGCAACTCGCTGAAGGCATAGCTCCACAGATGATTATGTTTTAAAATTGGCAACATGGGAAAAGGTTACATTGAATCCAATGACACCTACTGACACTAATAACTAAGACTAATCCAGAATCCTGCTTTGGGCAAGGATGAAAGAATTGAAACATGGCTCTCATGCGGAAAGTATGTTCGCGAAGATCAGTGTCCTCTGATGCAATGAAATGCCTTTGTCCCTAACTTTTGCCTGGACCGCCCTCTCGGGTTTTCAATCCACCGGGACGCTCCTTTTTGCCTAAGCCGCCCTTTCGGGTTTTCAACTTAGCGAGCTTTTTATTATTATTTTTTTTCAACCCTTACTTTTGCCTAAGTCGCCTTTTGCAGGTTTTCGACTTAGCGGGTCTTTAGGCATAATATTTTCGGACTGCATCAGAATTCACGGGATGTGCAAGCTCTTCACCATCCATTGTCGTAAGTATCAGAGACCCTCCGGAGAAAACGGTCTTTACAACAAATGGGCCTTCATAATTGGGCATCCACTTTCCACGCATATCTTTGTGTACTGGCAAGATCTTTTTGAGTACGAGCTCTCCTTGACGGAACTCACGGATACGAATCTTCTTATCAAACGCTCTTTTCATCCGTTTCTGATATAATTGCCCATGGCACATGGCTGTCAAGCGCTTCTCGTCAATGAGGTTTAACTGATCCAGTCTGTCTTGAACCCACTCGGCTTCCTCAAGTTCAGCTTCCATCAACACTCTTAAAGAAGGTATCTCTACTTCGATGGGGAGCACGGCGTCCATTCCATACACCAATGAGAAGGGTGTTGCCCCTGTCGAAGTTCTCACTGAGGTTCTGTATCCATGCAAAGCAAACGGTAACATCTCATGCCAATCTTTGTAAGTCACAACCATCTTTTGCAGGATTTTCTTGATATTCTTATTCGCGGCTTCAACGGCCCCATTCATCTTAGGACGGTACGGGGAAGAATTGTGATGAGTGATCTTGAAACTGTCACACAGCTCTTTCATAGTCTTGTTATTCAGATTGGTGCCATTGTCAGTTATTATCCGGCTTGGGATTCCATAACGGCAGATGATTTCCTTCCTGATGAAGCGAGCAACCACTTGCTTGGTCACGTTGGCATAGGAGGCAGCCTCTACCCATTTGGTGAAATAATCAATAGCAACGAAGATAAAACGATGACCATTAGAAGCCTTCGGCTCGATTGCCCCAATCATGTCAATGCCCCACATAGAGAACGACCATGGTGAAGACAAAACATTCAACGGTGATGGGGGTACATGCATTTTATCCGCATAAATTTGGCACTTATGGCATTTTCTAGCGTATTGGATGCAGTCAGCTTCCATGGTTAACCAATAATACCCAGCCCTTAACATCTTCTTGGACATAGCATAACCATTGGCATGAGTTCCGAAGGTCCCCTCATGAATTTCCTGCAGTAACATGCCCGCTTCCCGTTTATCAACACATCTGAGCAGAACCATGTCGTGATTTCTCTTGTATAACACACCATTACTGATAAAGAATTTGGACGCCAGTCTTCTCAATGTTTTCTTGTCCAGACCAGTAGCGCCATCGGGATACTCTTGCTTGACGAGATAGTTCTTGATATCATGAAACCAAGGCTTTTCATCCACCTCAACTTCTTCGACCACCTGACAATAAGCGGGCTCAACTTTGCGCTCAATATGGATAAGAGGTGCTTCATTAACGAAATTAACTTTCCACATGGATGCTAACATGGCTAAAGCATCAGCAACGTGATTCTCGGATCTAGGAACATGCTCGAACTCTATCTCGTCAAAATACTTGATCAGCTCAATAATATAGTCCTTATAAGGGATTAACTTCTCATTCTTCGTTTCCCATTTGCCTTGTACCTGGTAAATAACCAAGGCTGAGTCACCACTTACTTTAAGAAGTTTGATTCGGAGGTGAATTGCTGCTTCGAGGCCAAGAATACATGCTTCATATTCTGCGACGTTATTAGTACACTCAAAGTCCAACCTTGCTGTAAATGGAGTGAATCCACCCTTTGGGTTCATCAAAACGGCGCCTATACCATGCCCATTGAAATTCGAGGACCCATCAAACATCATCCTCCACCAAAGACCTGGTTCCGGACCTTCGCTCGGATCTGGCTCTTCACAATCTCTTTTAATCAACAAAATATCCTCATCGGGAAAATCAAATTTAAGAGGTTCATAATCTTCAACTGGCTGGTCTGCAAGATAATCAGATAAAATACTACCCTTAATCGCCTTCTGGGGTACATACTGGATGTCATATTCGGATAACAACATGTGCCAACGGGCTAGCCTCCCGGTTTGAGCGGGTTTTTCAAAAATATACTTGATTGGGTCCATTTTAGAAATCAACAATGTGGTATGACAGACCATATATTGCCGAAGGCGCCTAGCGGCCCATGCCAATGCACAACAAGTTTTCTCCAATGGTGAGTATCTGTTTTCACAATTGGTGAACTTCTTGCTCAGGTAATAAATCGCATGTTCCTTTTTCCCAGTCTCATCATGTTGCCCAAGCACACAACCCATAGACTTTTCAAGAACGGTAAGGTACATAAACAACGGTCTTCCAGGTACGGGAGGAATCAGAATAGGGGGATCTTGCAAATAACCCTTAATCTTCTCAAACGCTTTCTGACAATCGGGGTTCCACTCAACCGTCTGCCCCTTGCAAAGTAACTTGAATATCGGCTCACAGGTAGCGGTCATGTTAGAGATAAACCTGGAAATATAATTCAAACGTCCCAGGAAACCTCTAACTTGCGTCTCGGTTTGCGGAGCTGGCATATCTTGAATGGCTCGAACTTTGTCAGGATCCACCTCAATCCCTCGTTGGCTAACAATGAAACCAAGCAATTTTCCAGATCTGACACCGAAGGTACATTTAGCAGGGTTCAATTTCAACTGATATTTCCTGAGTCGTTCAAACAGCTTCACCAAGTGGTCTAGATGCTCCTCTTCACTCTGAGATTTGGCTATCATATCGTCCACATACACCTCGATCTCCTTGTGCATCATGTCATGAAAAAGAGTGGTCATAGCGCGTTGGTAAGTTGCCCCCGCGTTCTTCAAACCGAAGGGCATGACTTTGTAGCAGAAGGTCCCCCAAGGAGTAATGAAAGTAGTCTTCTCTCGATCGTCGGGATCCATCTTGATCTGATTATAGCCAGAGAAACCATCCATAAATGAAAACAACGCGAAACTGGCTGTATTGTCTACAAGTGTATCAATATGTGGCAGAGGGAAGTCGTCTTTCGGACTTGCTTTGTTCAGGTCCCTGTAATCCACACACATCCTAACTTTACCGTCCTTCTTAGGCACTGGCACAATGTTGGCAACCCAATCTGGATATTTTGCGACTGCCAAGAAACCTGCATCCAACTGCTTTTTAACCTCATCTCGAATCTTCAAAGCCATGTCGGGTCTCGTTCTTCGAAGTTTTTGCTTGATAGGTGGACAATCTGGCTTAAGTGGCAACTTGTGAACAACAATATCTGTGTCTAGGCCCGGCATGTCTTGATACGACCACGCAAACACATCAATATACTCTTTTAACAACTCAATCAACCTCGGCTTAACCTCTGTCCCAAGCATCGCACCAATCTTGACCTCTTTCTTGTTCTCATCTGTACCGAGATTAATTAAGTCTACCTGTTCTTTATACAGTTGAAGCTCTGTGTACTCGTACTCAATCAATCTTGTCAGTTCCGCGGGTACTTCAAAATCTTCTTCACCCTCGTCCTCAGCTTGATTGATGGGTGCATCCCAGTCAGGAGCGTCAGTAAAGTCATCGGATCCAACAAGGTTTACGATGTCTCTGCATGATGGAAGGCTTACTTAATTAAAATGCTCGAAGATATGTAAGAATGAAATGCTATTTTTTTGGGAAAAAGGTTGCCAATTTCATTTTTAAAGGTGAAAACGAAAAACGCAAATGAACCAAAGTGGAATTGAACAAAATGCTTTTATTAATATCTTTTTAGAAATGAAAGGTGGCCCAATAAAAACGACCCTATAGCCTTGGGCAGAGCTACGGATTTTTATTTGAAAATGTAAATGAAACTTTAAAAAAGAATTACTTTGACAAGGGAAAAATAACAGGGATCTCTACGGCCTCCCAGTTGTTCAAAACTGCATCACCCTTAAACACCAGGTTGCTCAGCTCTTCATTTTTCTCACAGTCACTGATGGCATTGACTTGGAAACCTCCGCTGACAAATACCTCTTGGATAACCTTCGGACGTCCTTCGACAGTTGTGGCCACTCCGTTCTGAGTTGGTTTGTAACCCAACCCAGAGCGATCAGTCTTGGTCTTGACATCAATTACCTCTCCCCAACCTTCAGGAATGCCCCTGTCAATCGTTGATTTGGTACTCTTCAGAGATGCAAAAGATGGAATACCCTGACCCACTGTCTCTTCGACTTCTAGCAAAACAGCATTGGCGATCTCAAGTGCTTGAAAGGAGATTTCTAAAGCATCCTCATCGGCCTCGATATAACGGAAAGAAGACAGGTTACTGACCATCAGATCCTCCTCACCGTGTATAATAACCAACTTTCCATCGATTACGAACTTCATCTTTTGATGTAACGTTGAGGTTACTGCCCCAGCGGCATGAATCCACGGCCTTCCAAGTAAACAACTGTAATTGGGATTAATGTCCATGACTTGAAACATGATATTAAAAACTTGCGGACCAATCAGGATAGGAAGCTCAACCTCCCCCATTACCGACCGGCGAGAACCATCGAAAGCCTTGACGACCAAAGGAGTAGGTTTCAACACAGTCTCTTTGAAAACCAACTTATCAAGAACCCTCTTGGGTAGAACATTCAGAGAAGAGCCGGTGTCTACTAGCACTCTTGCTAAACTATCTTCCTGACATTTCACCGATATATGTAAAGCACGATTATGATTCGGACCCTCCTTCGGTAACTCTTCATTGCTGAAACTAAGGGTGTTACAGGCGGTCAAATTGGCAATCACGCTATCAAACCGACTGGTGCTGATATCTTGATCCACATGTGCTTGAGTCAAAACTTTCTGCAAGGCCATCCTATGAGCGGGTGAACTCATCAATAGAGATAAAATTGAAATCTTGGAAGGAGTCTGATGAAGTTGGTCGATAACTTTATAGTCACTTTTCTTGATGATCCTCAAAAACTCAGCATCTTCATCATTCGTAACAGCTCTCTTACCTTTGTCTTTGACGGCCACTGGGATATTAGTGGTTTCCTTAGGTGGAACCTCATTGGAACGGGGAGTATACACACGGCCACTGCGAGTCATCCTGCTTGCCTCTGCGATATTGGTCACAGTGTCCTTAACCCCTTCATTTGGAATAACCTTCCCAGACTCCTTGTCAATCATCGTCACGTCGTATTTCCAAGGCACAGCTTTAGGATCACTGAAAGGAAACGGACTTGGTTTTCGAATAACTATTGGCCTATGCTGATTCACCTCAGGGATAGACGACTTTGGTATATCGAACACGAGATTGGCAGAACCTGCCCCTGATAAATTAAACACTGGTACCTTTCCCTTTGATCCAGGCTGATGGAAGACCGGCTCAACCACAACGACCTCATCTTTCTTGGATTGGCTTGTCACTTGTAAAACACCCTCATTAATCAACCTCTGAACATCATTCTGAACCAACACACAACCCTTAATACTGGCTTCACAACTTCCGCATGCAACGTGGGAAGTATCTACCAAACCAGCTTCAAACAGTTTCGAATGGAACATCTTGAGAGGAGTCTTAATCTGTACAACGTCAAGGACATAACCTTCCTCCGAATCGGCACTAATGGCATTGACACTCTCATGGTTAGGAAAAGGGTTCTTCTTAACATTTGGTTGAGGATCTTCAAATGACAAAATCTTCTTTTCCAATAAATCCCTGACAAGATTTTTGAGAGCATAACAATTCTCCAGATCATGACCAGGCGCACCCTCATGAAATAAACAATGAGCGGCGGCGTTGTAATTGGCGGGTAGAGGATTAGGAGGCGGACCCAAAGCCCGAGTAGTGATCAGACCTTGCTTGACCAAAGAGGGGTACAACTCGGTGAAAGTTATCGGAATCGGCGGACAAGGCTTATACGTTCTTCTGTTTGGAACATTCTGGCGAGGAGCCGGACTCTTTGGCTGTTGAGGAGCGGGAGCGTTGGGCGCCTGTAGGTAGTTGATAGGAGGCGGATAAACAGGAGGTTGTTGCATAGGTTGATACATAGGAACCTGTTGATTGAAAGAAGGTGTAATAGCTGCCACATAGGGTTGTTGAGCATATTGGACTGGGTACCCTTGAGGTTGAGCATAACCTTGCGGATATCGATAAAAGTGTTCTCTTGGTCTACCAGAGGATATAGCATTAGTCTCACCCTCTTTCTTTTTCTGGGAGCTATACGGAGGTTTCTTCGGCTGATCCTTAGAAGCACCATGATTATTTGCCATTTTACCACTTTTCATACCCAATTCAATCTTGACACCCACAGCAACGATGTCAGAGAAATTTGAAGTCACACTACCCATCATTCTCTCGTAAAATTCTGGACGAACCGTGTCGACAAACCAATCAGCCAACTCTTTCTCGGTCAAAGGAGGTTCTACCTGCGAAGCAATCTCTCTCCACCTTTGAGCGTACTCTTTGAATGACTCAGAACTCTTTTGTGACATACTCAACAACTGTCTTATGTCAGGAGCCAGATCCATATTGTACTTGTAGTGTTTGATGAAAGCGTCAGATAAATCTTGGAAACTCTTAACGCGAGACTGGTCCAAAGTTAAATAACACTTGGAAGAAGCACCCTTCAAACTATCTTGGAAGCAATGAATCATTAGTTTATCATTCTCAACATGGGCAGCCATTTTGCGATAATACATGATCAGATGACTCTTAGGACAGGTGGCACCTTCATAACGATCGAAGTTTGGAGTTTTGAACTTCGGGGGAATAACCAAACCTGAGACCAAACAAACATCCCTTGCAGCAGTCCCAAAAATTTGATCACCCTCTACTTTTTTCAATCTCTGGACGATGGTGTTTACTTCCTCACGAAGCTTATCATGTTTCTCATAACCTTCAACATTCTCATCAAGATTATCAAAAACTGTCTCATTGAAATACGGTTGCGCACGGGTGTGTACAACAGGTGGTGCAAAGATAGGAGCCCCCCTAGAAACTTCAGAAAATAAAGGCACTGCTTGCTGAACAGGCTGATTAATCGGAACAGTGGCTTGAGGAGGCACAAAACCGGGAGCAAGACCATAAGGTGGGTCCCTTGCTACGGTCACACTTGGTGGAGGGTCCACAGTATCGCCGGTGATCTCGGAAACAACAGTGGGCTGGGTATCCATCTTAGCATTCATGACATGTAACAATTCCATCATACGCCCCATACCCCCTCGAAGATCTTCAAGTTCATTGCTAAGGCGATCAATCTCTTTTGCCTGATCCTCCATTCTTTTCCGAGTTTGAGCTCTGGTGTTGTACTGGTGCCGAGAACTCAGGGTGACGAAACTGGAAGGCGAGAGAACCGAACATGAGAAAACGGAAGACACATGCAATGCAAGAAAGTAAATGATGCTATGATGCAAATGAAGATTTCATGGAATTCAAACATTTACGAATGTCGTGGGGTACCAAAGAAATCTTTTTCTTGTTTTTTCATTTTATTTTCTTATTTACGGTATCCCGCGATATCCATAAATGATATTTGAACTCCATGAAATGCAATGAGATGCTTTATGGATGCAATGCATGAAAACACACAAAGTCCTAGGTTAAAGGAACGTGAGCGGAGTCAAGGTCTACCCATCCCAAAAGGAGTGTACTATAGGGTAGTTGTACCTGCCGAACAAGGTTCTACAAAGTGCCCAAAGTCATCAGCCCATCTTTCGGATATTATCAACCTTCCGACTGACTCAGGGGTTAATAATATTCTCAAGAGAACCTCTTTTGAGTGTAGTATCGCGTAGCAGCCGTTGTAAGATTACTCCCACATAGCTCCCGCACTACGTCCTAAATAAGGCCGAGGTGGTGTTAAGGTACTACGGTCCTCAATATCACGGACTCCAATCGACCATGGAAAAAGTTTTCGCGATTACTCGTTCAACCGGACCATTTTCGAAAAGGTCTCAACTGAGCGGTGATTCTCGAATCAGCTTGGTCGGGATTCACTCCCTATAAGCCTCATCGAATATATCCCCATCCTATAATAATGTCACTAGTCCGGGCGTAGGACTTATCTCACAGCACAAGGAACAGTCCCACCATGAAAGCATAAATATATACATGTAAATGAATAATAATGCAGATAGTAATAAATATGAACAAGTTAGGGATAACCCTCAAAAGTTTAGGTCTCCCCAGTGAAGTCGCCATTTTCTGTTGCGGTGGAAATAGGATCACAAACTATTAATGAGTTTGAATCGCAATTCAGTTCACAACCGCTCTTTGATTTATCCGAAGGAAAAGGTCAAAAAGGGAAAACCTAATTTTGCATCGTAAACACAATGCGGGGAAAGATCTAGGGTTCGGGGGTTGGTTAAATTTAGGGAAGGTATTAGCACCCTAAACTTCTGTAGTACTCTACAGGAACCTTTTGTTCAAATGTTTACTATTTGCTTTATTTATTTGCTTAAGGTATATGTACAAGGATTAAAAGTGAGAAAAGAGACCTAAGGGGTTAATTCTAAGTTTACTCGGCAAGACATCGCATCTTGTGCCTACGTATCCTTACGGGAATGGAATCAGAGTAATCGTAGTTCCCCTCAAAAGGGAGGTTAGAGACTTCTTGACTGTGGTCAAGGTCTCAAGGGGGAATAAACGCATCTTAAGGACACGCTTACGTGGAGTGTAGAAACTCCAAATCTCTACGTTGAATTGTTAAGTTGAAATTAGGGTTAAATTAGGTTAGGTTAGGGATTCCACGGCGGGAAACCCTAAAATGAGCGCGGCGGCTCTTTGACCTAATGCTAGGGGTAAAATTGTAATCTTGCCTGCGGCGAGGCATTTGTGAAAATTTAGGGTTTGTAAGGGTGTAATTTTGAGGTATAAGGGTTGAAGTTGTGAGGACTATTGACACAGCGGTCAAACGCTAGACCTAATTCCTTCGGATGTGCGTGCAATGTGACAGAAATATTGATGAAGGTGTGAGGTGATTGAGTTATGCAAACAGGGAATAAAGACAGCAGTTAAAGCCATACAAACAGAAATTTAAAGGCAGAAATTTAAAGCGCGATTATTAGATTCGCAAGGTTACATATGAGAAGCAGTTACAATATGATAATGAACTCGGAATGAAAAATAAGATGAAATAAGCAATAAGCTGCAAAGTGAACAAACGATGTTAGTGGGCAGAGTTAAGCGGCAATCAAATTAATTATGAAACAATAAAGAAAAATATGCAAATTGGAGATTTAATATTGTTTTATTTAATATTAACTTGCAAAAAGATTTAACTTTTAAAAAAATGTTTTTTTTCAAGAAGAGTTTTATTTTTGAATATTTCTAAGAAAAGCTCTTTCTTATTTTTATTTAAAAAAAGAGTTTTTATATTTTATATTTACAACAGTTTTAGTTTTATATTAAAAAAAAGATTTTAATTTTCATTTTAAAAAAGAGTTTTTTATTTTATTATAAAAAGATTTTTATTTATTTATAAAATTTACACAAAAAAGAGGTTTTTAAAACAATTTTCTAAAATTATAAAACAATTTAAAAGTAATTAAAAAACATAATTTTTAAAAAAAAAAAAAAAAAAAAAAACATAAGGGGTTGGGCCGGTCATCACCCCGGACCCAACCCGGTTGGATTAACTTGGAAGGCATTTAGGGTTCTCAGAACCCTAATGTCCTTGAGGCGCCGTTTCACTTCTTCTTCTTCCCTCATCTCTCTCGCGATCGCCATGCATCTCCTTCTCCTCTCATCTCTATAACCTGAAACAAAACACGAATGTCGTAAGGAAAACGTCTCAGGGCTCACCTTTATGGTGAACGGCCGGTGATGAGGGTTTCCTCTGAGGCTTGGAGTTGATTGCCCGCCGTTTAAACGGCGAAGGTGATCTCCTCCTCCGGGGTTTCGCGGATAATATTGATTGTTCAATGATGCTTGTTGTCGCCTATGGTTCGCTCACGATCTTCCTTCGTTAGCGTTCGCTTGCGATCTCCGTTCTTCGTTTTCTCGTGGTTACCAGTTAGGGTTCTTACGCGATTCTTCTTTTTCATCAGGTTGTATCTTCCCTTTTATATATACTTTGATTTATCTTTTGGGCCTTGGATGTTGGATTTGCGTTACTTTTCTGAGATTGAATTTGATGATTCGATTTGATTTGATTTTGTTTGGTTTTTCCAGATTGAGTTCAAATAGGATGTTTTCTGATACGATTGGGATCTCGCTTCTTCTCTTAGAACCTGATTGGGATTTCCAGCTGATATGATTTTTTTTGATTCGATTCAAAGCTTTTCATTTTTGGGGTTTCTTGATTGACCCTATTTCGGACATGGATTCGCTTGGATTCTATCTGATTTGTTTCGATTGATTCAGATTGAGTTCCAATGGGGATGTTCCTGATACGATTTGGATCTGACTCGAAACTTTCCATTTCCAGATTCGATTTTGTTTGATCATTTTCTGATTAGACTTTTGCAGATGTGGATTAGATTGCCTTTGGGGAATTTGGATACCGATTTGGTTCCTGATGAAATTTTGTTTTGATCTGTTTTGGGACCAAACCTGATTGGATTTTGCGATCTGTTTTCATTCAACTTGATTGTTAACACCTACTTTTATTCTTCTTCTTTCAGGATGGACGCTTTGCCTTGGTCTTTGCCGCCGAGAAGAGTACGCGGTAATGATGACGTTTGTCTGAACCATTTGGAACAGGATACTACAATCCTGGCTTTTGATTATATTGCCGCTTCTGATTGAATTGGTGATGATGACTTGGGCTATGATGTTTGATTAACTGAGCCATGTGTTTGTGCACTTGTTTATTTCATGAACTGAGATGCTTGTGACAACCTAACCTGTTGCAACTCTTAATCTTCAGGTCCCCAACTTTCTGTTTTAGGGCAATGATGTTGAACTGAGCCCAATGCTTGCAACGGTGATGGTTCTGACAGTCTTTTCTGATTGCGGGATCTTATTGACATGGACTGAGCCCTTTGTACTCGAGCTGGTTCTGATAACCTTTCTGAATTCACATCTTGCCTTTGTCTCTGATACTTACGATGGATTCTTGTTGTGGCGCTTTAGGCATCAGTTCTATGGTGTTTCTCTTTGTACGCTTGCAGATATTTGAACTTGGATGCGCAGTCCAATTCTTCACTTCTGATTTTTTTATGATGTGAGTTCATTTGTTTGGTTCAGAACTGTTGTGAACTGACCTGCTCTCTTGCCTTGTTTTGGTATGCTGTTGTGCAATGATGTTTGAGCCGAGGGCTTTGATGCAGCGTATGATGCTGTTTGGTTTCATTTCCCTGTTCTGTTCAGGATTGCTGCAGTTTGATGCCTATGGCAACTTATGAATCGTTTTGGGTTTTGAGTTCTGAATGCTGAACCTGGTATTGATGTGTTTGTGGATTTTCAGGTGTGGAAGTTTTGGAACCAAAGTGACTCAGACCTGCCGGCATCCGGGTCTGAGTTCAATCTTGCCTATGTTGCCTTATTCTCGTATCAGTTTGGAAATCCAATCGCGGCAAAACGAATCAGTCCCGCTTCTTTTATTACTTCTATCTCTCGGATGTCCCGTAACGATAAGAACAGGTGTTACCTGATCTGACGCCCACGGCGCGGATCGGTAACGGGGGTAGGACGCAGCTTCGGTTGTGCCACTCCCGGCACTCGATGATGACACTGTTCTGAGAGTGTCAAAAACAACTTCTAACATCTTTTTATACTGTTTGTTATGTTTTGACGTGCAGGTGAATTTAGAGATTCTGCGGCGAAGCTTAAAGACAGCATGAAGACACTTAGGAATTTTTAGGATTTAGGATAGATACTTATTGTAAATGAAACCTCTTGTAAACCAAGTTCAAATTCACTTATCAATTTGTAAACTATAAATACTTATGAAATGAAATTCAACAAATATTCATATTTACTTTCTCAATTGTAAATTCAAAGTATCCATGAATAATAATTCAGAACCATTTAAATTCCCTCTTGAGTAGTAACTTATAAGTACTTATGAACACAAAGTTCAAACTTACTTCTCCTTTGCCTTTTATAAATGATATCCCGCCATATGATTATATCCAAACAAATTCAAATTAAAATCTCGTTGATCACATCACTTCTCAAAATAACCTTAACAGTATCCACTTCCTTTTCAACCCAACTTCATCTTATTAAGAGGAAACAAAGTTGTTTAGAAATGTTTCAAAATCAAACAAAGCACGGCCCCGAGTCCAATCATATTTCTGACAAAACATACCGGCACCTTGACCCAAGTGGTAAATAAATGCCTCAGAACGTAATAACAATCCGTTTTCAAGGAATTAGCAGAATTTGCGTAAAATGACCAAAATACCCCTGGAACCAAATCTGCAAAACAAACACCTCCCTAACTTGTTAGTGGTTAGCAAATGTACATATGAGATGATATGCGAAGTGACTGACTAAATATAAGGGTAAAATTTGGGGTATTACAATCATCCTATAATAAATATCACCTAGGATTAGGGATACCCCTATAGGAACCGAAATAATTCTTGATACTTGATTACTTAATCTCACTTATAATTCTCTATGGACATAGGAATTAGGGTAGATGATTAAAGGTTTTCTCGCTAAGGCCTTAGGAGTAAACATTCTAAAGAATCGGTAGTTAGTAGTTAAAATAAGTTGTTACCGTGTTAATTTAGGATTGTTACGGAGTCAGATCATACACCTTCCCTAACATGTTACTCATATATTTCCAAACCACTTAGTCAATTTTCCCTTTTCACCTGAAAATATTTTTATAATTACGCAAAACCATTTGAAAACCCCTATTACTTTTGTTCAATTGAATTAGTCTATAACTTGTGTTTCCTCTGCAGTCCTCGAGATCGATATTCAGGGAATTCTCCCTTATTACTCCATGGAAAAATAGTACACTTTCTATTTTTCCGATCAAGTTTTTGTCGTCGTTGTCGGGGAATGCCAAAATATAAGTGAATTGTGATTCAATTGAAATTTTGTCGCTTAGCGACCAAAATTTTATTTTCAGTTTTTTTATAGTTTATTTTATTAATTTTTGCATTCAGTTATTACTAATCCACGTCTAACATTTTATGCGAGGAGAATCCTCAGCTAATTTTTCTTTTGATGCAGAGATAGAAAGAACTTTACACACGAGGCATAAACAAGCAAGATTGGCAGGTTCAGACTCAGATACTGAAACTATGGGTGAAGTTCCACCAACAGAGAGACTACTTGGTGATTACGGTGGGGCTAATGCACCGACTGGTAGGTTAACAATTGTAAACCAACCAATGAATGTGGAAAATTTCCAATTGCATCCGAGCACTATCAACTAACTTGAGAGGAAACCTTTCACCAAAAAGGTTAATGAAGATGCCAACAAACATCTACAAAGATTTCTGACTATGAGCATTACTCTCGAGATAGAGGGGCACATAGATGAAGCAAAAAAATTGAGAATGTTTTCATTCACTCTCTATAAAGATGCTGAATAATGGTTTTACTCATTACTCGCGGGAAGTATTGCTACCTGGGAAGAGACGGAGAAGGTATTTCTTAATAAGTATTTTCCCACCTCTGTTTATATTCGTAAAAGATATGATATCATGAATTTTAAACAAAAGGAGGGAGAACCATTGGGCGATGCATACAAAAGGTTCAAACGGTTATTGGTTGCATGTCCTACTCATAACCTGGATCAAACTGAACAAATGCAAATGTTTGTGAATAGTCTCAAGATGAAGACTAAACAACTAATTGATACAGTAGTTGGTGGCTCATCAAACTTTACAAAAACCACTGGTATTAAGAAGATCATTGAAGCCATTGCTGCAAATGAGCATTTGGAGCTATATGACCATAGTGTGAGAAAACTTGAAGGAATGATTGATTTGAATATGGCTACTCAAGTTGTGCAAATGGAAGATCAAATCAAAGTTGAAGTTGAAAGAAGGCTGAAAGCAATAAATGTAAGTACTCGGCTTGTGGCTCAAGTTCAACCTATTCAAACTATGAGCTGTGAGATTTATAGTGGACCCCATTTTACTGTGCATTACGCTGTGACTGCTCAACAAATTGAAGAGATAAAGTTTTTGAGGAAGAATAATCCTTATTCTCAGACTTATAATCCAGGGTGGAAGAATCATCCTAACTTCTCCTGGAAAGATCAGAATCAACCTCAGCAGCAATAGGCTCCTCAAAAGGCAGAATGGGAAATAGCTATTCAAAAGATGGCAGCTCACAATATTCAATTTCAAGAAGAGACACAGAACAATAAGAGGAACACCACAGCTGCTATAAAACATCTTGAAGTTCAGATGGGACAAATAGCCCAACAACTCTCCACACAGACTTAACGCGACAATACCGAATCCAAAAAATCATGAGCATGTTGATGCTGTCACCATAAGAAGTCAGAGAGACGTGGAAGAAGAAAAAGAAACAAATGATTACTAGTGTATAGAAGTTGAGCTTGAAAATCGGGAAAGAACCGAAACGAGTCTTACCACCTGTGAAGCTAACTGAAGAGAAAAAGAAATAGGAGGTTAAACCACAAATCAAGTTACCTTACCCTCAAAGAGTTAAAAAGAAGGATCAGAAAGAGAAAGACTTTGAAAATTTCTTAGAAATCAATATGTCGTTCTTTGAAGCACTCGAGAAAATGCCTTTGTACCAGAAATTCATGAAAGAGGTAATAGGAAAAAAAAACAATGGGTGAGGAGCAGAAAATCTCAATTGAGCGGTGTAGTGAAATATCACCAAGAAGGAGAATCCCCATCAAGCAGAAAGATCATAGACCCGTAGTAATCCCTTGTACTATTAAAGATATAACTCATGGGTGTGATCCTACCTTGTATGGCTATTGTGATGTTGATTGGGCTGGCAGTGCTGATGATAGAAAAAGCACATCAGGTGCTAGTGTGAGTCTCATGCCTTTATCTATTTTCAAAAAGCTGGGTATTGGAAAAGTGATCGATACAGAAACAAGCTTGAAGTTTACCGACCATACGACTAAGAGGTCATATGGGCTAGCAGAGGATGTACTGGTGACGATTGATAACTTCACCTTCCCAGTTGATTTTGAGATTATGGATATCCCAAAAGATGAAGATACTACCATCATACTTGGCCGACCATTCTTGCTTACTAGTCAGTGCATTGTTGATATTGAAACTGGTAATATAACCTTGAAATATTTTGATGAAAAAATAACTTTAAAAGTGTTGGACATCAAGAAGCGAGGTAAAGAGGAAAATCATCAACCTTCAGATGGAATGATCAAAGCAGTGAAAACAGGTAAACGCTCTAACCCACTTATAGAAAAAGTCTCTAGTGTAATTTATCAGGTAGCAATATCTCAGGCATCCAAAGCACAAAGCGAGACTCCAAAATTCATTAGAGGAGTCAAGAATAGAAAAGTTGGATGTGATTTGATACACAAAGTTGCAGTTATCTCTGAATCTGATAGGTCCTTTGTTGCAGAAAATTCAAGCAAAAAGTATGGAAGTTGAGATACCCCTCATAACAATAGGGAGTGATTCGTCAAGCCATGCGATATTAAACGAAACGCTACTTGGGAAGCAACCTGTAACACCCTTATTCTACCCCACAGATATTACGACAAAATAACACAGATTTCAGAGTAAAATATTAACTTTCATAAAAAGCCACAAAAGGGCGTACATTCTCAAAGTCAACAAAATTGGTCAATACTCCGTAACGATAGGTTTTCTTAAAAGTACAGAAAAACACAATAAATATTTCAAACACAATAAAAAACACTTCTTCCGTAAAAGAATGTGAATTCACCAAGACGTCATTTTTGTCCGCTTGGACTGAAAAACCCTTTTTCAGAAGGAATAAAAACAACCAAGACAGACTTGTGTCGTACGTGGCCCGAACTACGTTTACTATGATCTTTCATGCTGTATGAAAGTACGTAGGCATAGGATGCGATATCCTAGCGAGCAACCTTCCCCTCCTTTCCTGTAGGTAGGCGAACTACGTTGACTCTGATTTCTCGTTCCAGACGGGAATACGTAGGCATAAAGTGCGATACTTTGCCGAGTCATTTTCTTTTCTTTTAACCCCTGACCTTTAGAGTAGATAGAAATAACAATCCATACCCGAAAACAAGCGTGGATCCCGTCGAGTACGACGGACGTGAGGGGTGTTAATACCTTCCCCTTGCGTAACCGACTCCCGAATCCAGGTTTTGGTTGCGACGACCATACCTTTCCCGTGTTGTGCGAGGTTTACTCTGAGCGTTTCCTTTCCCTCCGTTGGGATAAATAACGCACGGTGGCGACTTTTCTGTTCAGCCGGCACCGATTTTCGCAGTAGCGACAGCTGGCGACTCTGCTGGGGATCCAACGTCCCCTGGCTGCTAAGGACTGCGATAGTTCTTATGCATTTGGGATCCAACGTCCCTTAAGAGAGTCAATCCTAACGCTTGTTTTCCCGTCGAGGATTTTGTATGGATTTATATTTCTGACCTTTATTTTCAGCATTATATATATTGGTTATTATTGCTGTATTGTGGGGTGTGACGGGTGTTCTTTGATTGAGAGATAAGCCAAACCTAGGCTTGAGTGCACCTAGACTTAGAGTAGAGATTAGTGGGCGCGCACGTGCTTTGCATGTCCTAGTGTCCCGCGAAATCTACACTCAGACGAGGTTCTTCTGGTTGGCCTCTTGTCCTGCCCTTTGGGTGGCTCGGGTTGCTGGTTAGTTGGATTGTCGACTCTGGGGACCGATCATTTGGAAGTTGGCTAAGTGAGGCCTCTAAAGGATTTGATGATGCCACTCCTTCTGGGAATCGTATCATCAACCCTAAAAGTCTGTGACGCTGACGACCGCATAGGATGCCGTACCTTTGTCAGTTACTAGGACATCCACCTGTGAGATGGGTTTGGGTTATGCAGGTAACTAGACCTTCAGACTACCGGTTTGTTTCTTGATCTGAGATCCTGGGTATTTATGGAGAGTTATGAGGTCTGTCAGAGACCAGTTGGAGAGTTCTGAGGTCTGTCAGAGACCAGCTGGAGATATGATTTGAGGTCTACCAGAGACTAGTTAGAGTTATGGTTTGAGGTCTGTCAGAGACCAGTGGGGGAGCTTTGTGTTAGGTCTATCTGAGACCAGGGTTTGAGGACTTCTAGAGAGCCTATCTGAGACTTTTTGATATGGTTCAGGCTATTCAGCTACAGCATTTGGTCCTTGTTGCATGTCACTTGCATTGCATCGTTTGCATACTGTAACCCGGTGAACTGACTTTAAACAATGTTGCGGATAGCAAGAGTCGCCACCGACTTTTATTTTATCCATAAGGAAAGGTTATAAAAGAACAGGAAAGACCTTAGAGAATATTTTGGGTCCGGGGGGTAGGTTATGAAAAGGGAAGGTATTAGCATCCTTTTCATCCATGGTTATCCATGGGCTCTTAGGTACTTAAGCTCACTTTTGAATTGTTTTGAAATTGTAGTGTGTGAATAGAAAATTTTCAGAATAGTTAATAAATAATCCATGTAAGGATGTGTTAAGAACTTGTTTGAAAACTTGTTGAAAATTTGTTTAAGTGCGAAACAATTTTGAAGTGAGCAAGCACCTAGGAGTAACCTACCCTAATGTTTAAAGGTCTTTCTTATTCTTCATTCTTTCCTTTAGTAAGACTATCCCTACTATAATGGAGTAGGTAGTCCTTACTTTGGATGTTAAGGGATATGTGAGGGACAATTTGACTTTGAAGGCCATTGTGGGATGTAATAAGCACATATAAGGGACCATCATCATTTTTCGAAAGGGACTCGATTCGTAGAGGCAACCATAAGGGACTTTGATGATTTTTCTATTTGAGGGACTTGCTTTATACACCCCACTTAACCATTATTCGTAGGCAACTTGAGGGATATCCTTAGGAAGTGAGACGGCGATTAAAATCGACTTACGTGTGTGACGTGTTTATTTTAATTATCTTTATTTAAAAGTGATCTAAATTTATTTTAATATTACATACATGTTGTTACACTCCCTAATTACTAACCATAATAATAATTAAATAATTAAACAACTTTACATCCAAGAAACAATTACAAAATAATAAGCAAAATAATTAAATAAAATATAAATAAGCAATAATAAATAATAAAGGGGGTTAATTCTAAGTTTACTCGGCAAGACATCGCATCTTGTGCCTACGTATCCTTACGGGAGTGGAATCAGAGTAATCGTAGTTCCCCTCAATAGGGAGGTTAGAAACTTCTTGACTGTGGTCAATGTCTCAAGGGGAATAAACGCATCTTAAGGACACGCTTACGTGGAGTGTAGAAACTCCAAATCTCTACGTTGAAATGTTAAGTTGTAATTAGGGTTAAATTAGGGATTCCACGGCGGGAAACCCTAAAATGAGCGCGGCGGCTCTTTGACCTAATGCTAAGGGTAAAATTGTAATTTTGCCTGCGGCGAGGCATTTGTGAAAATTAGGGTTTGTAGTTTGTAGTTTTGAGGATTTGAAATTGAATGTGTGAAGTTTTACGGACTATTGGTGCGGCGGTCAAACAGTTAGACCTAACCTTCGGATGTGTGCAATGTGACAGAAATAATAGTAAACGCGTGAGATAATTGAATCATGCAAACAGAGAGATAATGTCATAATTTAAACCATGCAAGCAGAAATTTAAATGCAGAATTTAAAGAGCGATTGTTAAGTTCGCGAGGTTACATGAGAGGAGCAGATACAATATGATAATGAAATTTGAATTGAACAATAATAAAATAAAATAAATAACGGTTCTAGTTATTATTTTAAAAAAAAGATTTTAGTTATTATTTTAAATTTATCTAAAAAAAAGTTTTTCTTAAAAATAATAGGTTTTCATATTAATTTGGAAAAGATGTTAATGTTATTTATTTTAAAAAACAGATTTTTATATTATAACAAATTTTAATAAATTAATGATAACAATAATAATAATAATGGTAATAATAATGATAATAATGATAATAATAATAAATAATGATAATAATAATAATAATAATAATAATAATAATAATAATAATAATAATAAAGCAATAATGAATTTTAAATGTGCCAAATAACCCAACAATGTTGCTAACGCAGAAATGCGCTCATCGCAACCAGATCTAAATCGGACGAAACAAAATTTATCGCAAAGAAAAAGAAATTAAGCAAAAAATAGTATTATTGCTCACACAAAAATGCGATCATCGCAACCAGATCGAACTAACACAAATGTCACGCGTCATGCACACAAATGTGCAAACATCGTATCGACATAATTCGATCAAAAATCTTATATATATAAACTCTAACAATTTAAAAATTATATATATATATATAAACGTAACAGTAATAGATAAAGAAAAAGAAATAACGGTAATAGATGAAGAAAAAGAAATAACGGTAAAAGATGAAGAAAAAGAAACAACAGTAATAGATGAAGGAAAAGAAATAACGGTAAACGATGAAGAAAAAGAAACAATAGTAATGGATGAAGAAGAAAACTAAATAACGGCAAACGACACTCACTCCTCTTAGGTTTTTTTCATTCTCCCCCTCTTTTCCAACAAGGCAACACATGTATATATAGGGAACAAATTAGGGTTAACACCAAATTGTCAATAATGTCCCTAAAGCCCATTTTAAAGCCCAAACTAAATAATTAGTTAAGAAAAAATAAAATTTAAATAATTTAAAATAATTAAAATAAACTTAAAATAAAAACTAATAATCCTATTGATTCCTAAAATAAAAAATATTATAAAAAGAAAAAAAAAATTTTCAATATTTTTTATTTTATGATTTTTTGGATATTTTTATGAATAATTTAGAAAAAAGTGAAAAAAATAATATTTTAAAAAATGATTTAATTAAAATACGAAAATAATAATTAAATAATAATAAAAAAACTATTTTTGTTATTTTTTTAATGAAAGATAGAAAAATTTAGAGTAAAAATAATAAAAAACAAAAAAAATGACAAAGGTGAGATTCGAACTCTCAACCTCTCACACTCATAACTCCTTACACATGTCCTCCTGCCAATTGTGCCATTTTTACTTTTTAAAAAAAAAATGCATGTCATATGATATTTACCTGCAAAAAGTCAAACGACTACACAAATTTGTTAGTAATTGATTAAATGCAATGAAATGCGACGACAAATCTTAGGGCAAAATTTGGGGTATTACAGTTATTATGATAATATTTCTCACCCAACCTCTCTTTGATGTTGGCAAAAAAAAATCATGAAGTTTGACTTTGGTTTGAACACAGTTGACCTCAGTTTGACCTTTTAACTGCATTGACTGCTTTTGACTTATCTGATCATCTGACTGAGCAAACTTTTGAGAAAAGTCTTGAAACTTGACATGGGGGTTCTTATACACATATAAGATGTTATGAAGCTCACTTGAAGTCTTGGAAGTCCATTTAGCCTGATTAAAGTCAAAACCCTAGTTTTGGATGCACTGCTTAGGAGGTGCATTGTCTGAGGTAATTGTCAACTCTTCTGACCAATTGTGAACTTTGTGAACCTTGTGAACCTTCTTGGAACACAAAGTCTTGTATTGTGAGGGCAAATTTTGGGGTGCAACAGCTGCCCCTGTTCAATTTTCTGAAACCTGAGGGGTTAGATTGGTATATTTGCCAGTCGTAACCTGGAAGGTTGAAGGGGATTGAACACAAAAGCCCAAAAATTTGCACTCACCAGTGCATGGAGTGATATTGATGGTTGGTTGAACATGATTGAGTGGGCTTAAAGATGCCACTAGGGGAAAGTTCTTCAGTAGTATAATGAGAACTGTCAGGAGTCTGGAGTAATACTGATGTAACAGCATGTCTTCATGAGGATAGAGCAATCAATAATGATAACCCTAAAGCAGTCTTGAAGTGATAAATCTGACCTCAGGAGGATAGAGCAATCAATAGCTCTAAAGCAGTCTTGAAGTAATAATGGCTTCAGGAGGATAGAGCAATCAATAGCTCTAAAGCAGTCTTGAAGTAATAGAATGGCTTCAGTAGGATAGAGCAATCAACAGCTCTAAAGCAGTCTTGAAATAATAATGT
Source organism: Lathyrus sativus (assembly GCA_963859935.3). Classification (NCBI taxonomy): domain Eukaryota; kingdom Viridiplantae; phylum Streptophyta; class Magnoliopsida; order Fabales; family Fabaceae; genus Lathyrus; species Lathyrus sativus. Next base: position 670,170,618 of record OZ012740.1, read on the forward strand.
GATATGTCTTCAGGAGGATAGAGCAATCAATAGCTCTAAAGCAGTCTTGAAGTAATGATTTCAGGAGGATAGAGCAATGGATAGCTCTAAAGCAGTCTTGAAATAATAATGTAATTTCAGGAGGATAGAGCAATGGATAACTCTAAAGCAGTCTTGAAATAATAATGTGATATGTCTTCAGGAGGATAGAGCAATCAATAGCTCTAAAGCAGTCTTGAAGTAATGCTTTCAGGAGGATAGAGCAATGGATAGCTCTAAAGCAGTCTTGAAATAATAATGTAATTTCAGGAGGATAGAGCAATGGATAACTCTAAAGCAGTCTTGAAATAATTAGATGGCTTCAGGAGGATAGAGCAATGAATAGCTCTAAAGCAGTCTTGAAGTAGTAATATGACCTCATGAGGATAGAGCAATGAATAGCTCTAAAGCAGTCTTGAAGTAATAGGATGATTTCAGGAGGATAGAGCAATCAGTAGCTCTAAAGCAGTCTTGAAGTCATGAGAGGCTATCAGGAGGATAAAATAACCCTGAGGTTACAATAAAGCAGTCCCAAAGTAATAAGAAGCTCATCAGGAGGATAAAGTAACCCTGAGGTTACAATAAAGCAGTCCCAAAGATCATAAGATTGTTTGTTGGATAATTAACCTGAAAACAAGGTAGCATTCTGTATAACAACATTAGTTTATGCTTTATGTATGCATGTATGACATGATGCACTTAGGTAATGTACTATAGACATATATGTTATGGTATGATGTAAATGATGTATGTATGCTATGACACTGCTGGAAGTGTCTGGATATCCTTGTATAACAACTGCTGGCCAAGGAAAATAAATCCCGATTCGTTGTTGAAGAATATATAACCCTCCGTCTGCTGGGGATAACAAGGTATAGATAACCTCCCGTTGTTGGGGATAGTAGGGTATAGATAACCTTCGTTTTCGTTTGATAGTAGGATAAGTATAACATCCCGTCTTCGTTCATCGTGCCCTTATTGGAAAGTAATTTCCCGTATATCCGTATGAGGATAAAAGAGATGGATATAAATTCCAGGGGAGATTAGACTTTGTGAAAATGGATTAGTCCTACTGATGGTTTGTAACTGTCTTGTAAAGATGAACCGGCGAAGCTTCGTTGAAATCCTTCCCTCGTTCGTCCTTAGTAAATACTATTACTGCATTTTCATGCATTTCTGGTAAACATCAATCATATTAAAAGCATACATGCATTTCTGGTAAACATCAATCATATTCAAAGGCATACATACATTCAAACACAACCAATGGACGTTTCGCTTATGTAAATAGGGTAAAAGTAAATCTGGATTCAAAAGATGGAATTTATTTATATCAAAAGTGACCCATACACGGGTAAGTTTGTACAAGGAGACATAAACCCTAGTAAGAGAATTTTGTCATGAAGTTTTACAAAAAGAATCAGCTATGTGGGAAATAATCCTATTGAGTTTCAATTCTACTATTGCCACTCAAGTATCTCATCTTCTTGCTGTTGAGACGGAAACGATTGGATTGAGCTTTATCTGTTTGAGCTTGAGTAAGTAGTACAACTGGTTGCAGTTTCATGAGTGATCCAAACGAGACATAGTCATACGCTTTAATCCCTAACTTTTGCCTGGATTGCCCTTTCAGGTTTTCAATCCACCGGGATACCCTTTTTTGCCCAAGCCGCCTTTTCAGGTTTTCGACTTGCCGGGTGTACATCTTTTTTATATATATATCCCTACTTTTTGCCCAAACCCTTTTGGTTTGCCGGGATGCCCTTATTTTTGCCTAGGCCTGTCAACCTAGCGGGTCTCTTTTTATGCGTAGTATTTTTTAACTATGTCTGCGTTTACAGGTTGTGGGAAGTCTTCACCATCCATTGTAGTCAGTATCATGGCACCTCCTGAGAACACTGTCTTGACTACAAATGGTCCCTCATATGTTGGAGTCCACTTGCCCCTTCAGTGTCAATCTCATTGCAGTATGCAGGCTTCTCAAATCTATCAATGGTAATCTTGGGAGCTTCATCATCCCAGCTGATCTCAAACATAGATGCCATGGTGGCCAATGCGTCTGCCAACTGATTCTCTCTTCGTGGAATATGTCCAAAAGTAATCTCTTTGAAATGTGGGATCAAAGACAACACACGTTCTCTGTAAAGAATGAGATTATCATGCTTTGTATCCCAATCTCCTTTAATCTGACTTACTACCGGAGCTGAATCTCCATACACCTCAAGGAACTGAATCTTCATATCAATAGCAACTTGCATACCCATGATACATGCCTCATACTCAGCCATGTTATTAATAGAAACAAAGTCTGACAGTAATCGGGGTATGACAATCTTCAGGGGAACTAATCACAACACCAACACCATTACCATGTGCATTGGAGGCACCATCAAAAACCATAGTCCATCGGGATCCTAGTTCAGGTCCGTCATATTGTCCAGGTTCTTTGGTAACAGACATAATGTCTTCATCAGGGAACTCAAAATTCATTGACTGATAATCATCTACTGCTTGATGAGCCAAATGATCAGCAACAACACTCCCCTTAATGGCCTTCTGAGTGGTATACTGTATATCATATTCCGTCAAGATCATTTGCCATCTTGCAATTCTTCCGGAGAGAGCAGGTTTCTCAAATATGTACTTGATTGGATCCATCTTCGAAATCAACAAGGTAGTATGGGTCAACATATACTGTCTTAGTCGGCGAGCAGCCCATGCCAAAGCGCAACAAGTTTTCTCGAGCAGTGAGTATCTTGTTTCACAGTCGGTAAACTTTTTGCTAAGGTAGTATATTGCCTGCTCTTTTCGACCAGACTCGTCATGTTGCCCCAATACACACCCCATTGAGTTGTCTAATACTGTTAAATACATAATCAAGGGTCTTCCATCAACTGGTGGCATTAAAATTGGAGGTTCTAGCAAATATCTCTTGATTTCATCAAAGGCAGTCTGGCACTCATCATTCCATTCCATCACCTGATCTTTCTTTAACAACTTGAAGATTGGCTCACAGATGGTAGTTAATTGGGAAATAAATCTTGCAATGTAGTTCAATCGTCCCAAGAAACCTCTAACCTCCTTCTCAGTACGGGGAGCTGGCATCTCTCGTATAGCTTTCACTTTTGCAGGATCCACTTCAATACCTTTTCCACTGACAATGAAACCCAAGAGTTTTCCAGATCTAACTCCAAAAGTACACTTGTTTGGGTTCAATCTCAACTTGTATTTCTTCAACCTCTCAAACAACTTGTGCAGATGATCAAGATGTTGCTCTTCATTCTGAGATCTGGCTATCATATCATCCACATATACCTCCATCTCATGATGAATCATATCATGAAACAAAGCCACCATAGCACGCTGATATGTTGCCCCTGCATTCTTCAAACCAAATGGCATTACCTTATAGCAAAAGGTGCCCCACTGTGTCACAAATGTTGTCTTCTCCATATCTTCAGGTGCCATCTTGATTTGATTGTAACCAGAGAAACCATCCATAAAAGAGAATACCTTATGCTGAGCAGTGTTGTCTACCAGAATATCGATATGAGGAAGTGGAAAGTCGTCTTTAGGGCTAGCCTTGTTCAGATCTCTGTAGTCTACAAACATACGTATCTTACCATCTTTCTTAGGAACTGGTACCACATTTGCAACCCACTGAGGATAAGAAGTTACGGCCAAGAACCCTGCATTGAACTGTTTCATTACCTCTGCTTTGATCTTTTCTGACATTTCAGGACGCATACGACGAACCTTCTGCTTCTTTGGACGACAATCTTCTTTCACTGGCAAACGGTGAACCACAATGTCCGTATCCAACCCTGGCATATCTTCATAAGACCAAGCAAAGATCTCCACATAGTCACGTAGCATCTGAACCAACCTGCTCTTGACACTGTCCTCTAAATCAGCCTCTATCTTGACCTCTTTTCTGTTTTCTTCAGTTCCCAGATTCACAACTTCGACTGGCTCTTCATGTGGCTGTATAGCTTTCTCTTCTTGTTGTAACAACCTAGCAAGCTCTACAGGTATTTCACAATCGTCCTCGTCTCCGTCTTCAGTTTGATAGATCGGATTCTCGAAATTGTAATTGGCAATAGTAGAACTGTTATCAACTGGATCCAGAGTGGATGAGGATCTGCATTTTAGTGACGTGGGTGTGTGTAAGAACACATAGCTGATAAAGCAAAAATAAAAGAAAAAGAAATACAAGAAACACAATATTTACGAAAACGAAACGTCCATTGATTTTATTGAATGAAGTATGCAAATGAAATGACAACCCGTAACAAGCACACCATTGTGCCCCGGGTAAGGCACATGGCTTGAAAGTTTTAATTGTTCCAGAAATTACAAACATAACACAGTAATAGTATTTACTCCTGACTAAAGGAGATAGGGATAACATCTTCAGCTTTCCAATTATTGAGTCCAGCACCCACAGTAGGAAAAATCCATGCCTCCAAGTTGTGGTCTTCATCTTGATCTCCCACAGCATTGATAACCCCTTGATTGGTGATACGAACAGCACGAGCACGACGAACAACCTTCTGGGACTCTGCAGTGAAACCCAAACCAAACTTGTCAGACTTGTATGGAATATCAGGAAGCTGACCCCAAATAGTACAACCACCTTCTTCCACCATAGCTTCTGCATCATTGAGGGAGGCCATTGCCATTGTTGGAGGGTTTCTGATGACCACAGGAACCTTCTTCACAGCAGGAGGAGTCACACAATCCTTAACAGCCCAGGGAACCACTTCAAATGACTGACATGGAGTTTCAATGTATTCACCTTCTACTTCCAGATACTTGAAAGTGTTTACATGGCTGACAAAGTATTCTTCCTCTCCAAAGACAGTAACAACTTTTCCATTCACCGGATATCTCAACTTTTGATGTAATGTGGAGGTCACCGCACCTGCCCCATGGATCCAGGGACGACCAAGCAGACATGAGTACGAAGGACGAATATCCATCACATAGAATGTAGCAGTAAACACCTGAGAGCCAACCTTGATTGGAAGATCAATTTCCCCATGCACTACTCTTCTAGAACCATCAAAAGCCTTTACCACAATATTACTGGGCTTCAATACCGTATCTTCAGGACTCAGCTTGTTCAGGACTTCCTTAGGCAACACATTCAGAGAGGAACCATTGTCTATCAGCACATGAGACAGGGTAGTGCCCCTGCATTCAATTGAAATATGCAAGGCCCTGTTATGATCCCTCTTGGCAGGGGTCAAGTCAGCATCAGAAAATCCTAACCCGTTGTCATAGGTCAGGTGAGCAACACAATTCTCAAACTGGTCCACAGAAATTGCACTGGGTACATGAGCCATCTTTAGAAACTTGATCAATGACTTGGCATGAGCCTCAGAACATAATAACAGGGAGAGCATAGAAATCTTTGAGGGAGTATGCCCCAGCTGATCAACAATATCATAATCACTCTTGCGAATGATTTTCAATACTTCTTCCATCTGCTTAGAGAGGTCATCAGCAGCTGGCACATCAGTAGATACAGGCTCAATAACAGGACCCTTGCCCCGAGCATCAGTGGTGGAAGTAACAGCAGGAGTAACTGCACTCTTAGAAGCAACTGGAGGAGAGAAGACTCTTCCACTACGAGTGATCTTGCTAGATCCAGCAATATTATCAATGTCAACAGGCATATCAGGTAAAGGCTCCTGCTTGACACCATGGATGTAAACATCAGACCCATAGTGCCAAGGCACAGCTTTGTCAGATGTATAAGGAATAGGACCAGGAGTGGTAATGATCAGAGGAGCTACTCTGGCTTCAGCAACAACTTTCACAGGACCTTCAGCAATAATCTTGATTGGGCCCTGATGAGTGATTTTAATGGGACCCTTTGAAGTGATTCTTAGTGGTACTTTGTCAACCATGTCAACCTCTTCAATCTTCTTACCCTGAGTCAGATGATCCACCATACTTTCTACAGATGCTGGTCTTCTTTCAAACACTATAGTATATTTATCCATGAGACGTTGAATCCCATCTCTCAAAATGAAGCAACTATCCGGCTTATAGGTACAATATAGACAATCTTCATGACAACCTGGAAAGATCCCAGCTTGTACTAACCTCTTTTTGATAACAGACAATGGTGTGCTCAACTCCATAACTGAATAGACATGCAGATCTTCATCAATATCTTCATCAATGGCGTTGACAGTCTTCTCGTGATTTGGCATTGGAGCTGTAATCACATTTGGAGTACCTGGTGGATCAAACTCAATTTCTCCAGCATCAATCATATCCTGAATTTTGTTCTTCAAGACCCAGCAGTTATTAGTATCATGTCCTGGACAGTTTGAATGATATGCACATCGTGCATTGGGATTGTACTTGGGAGAGGTAACATTGGGATTCTGAGGGGCCTCCCTCAGGGTAATAAGTTCAGCTTTCAACAAGTGTTGCAATGCCTGAGCCATTGACATGTTGATCTTCGTGAACTGTCTTCTAGCCCTCTGTTGGTTGCCTTGGGGTTGCTCTGTTGTTGCAGGAGTTGGATTTGAAATATGAACTGCACTAACAGACTGATGCCTTCTGTTACGATCAGGCTGACCATACACAGCATTAGATTCTTTCTTCCCAGTGGGAGGCTTCTTTGCAGCACCTGATGAAGAAGTGCCCACTTGGATCTTACCACTCTTGATACCATTCTCTACTCGCTCTCCTGTCATGATCAACTCAGTGAAGCCAGATGATGAGCTTCCAATGAGATGACTGTAAAACGGACCATTCAGCGTACACATGAACATATCAACCAACTCCCCATCAGTCAAAGGGGGTTGAACTCTTCCAGCTAAGTCTCTCCACTTCTGAGCATACTCCTTAAAGCTTTCTTTGGCACCCATAGACATGCTTTGAAGCTGCATGCGAGTGGGGGCTAAGTCAGCATTGTATTGATACTGCTTGTAGAAAGCTTCAGCAAGGTCGTTCCAATCTCTGATGTTGACGCTCTCCAACTGATAATACCACTCTAGCTGAGCTCCAGATAAACTCTCTTGAAAGAAATGGATCCACAACTTTTTATCAGCAGTGTGGGGTTGCATTCTTTTGACATAAGACCTCAGATGCAATTTGGGACAAGAGACCCCATCATAGACAACAAATGTAGGAACTTTGAACCCAATGGGTATGACCACCCCAGATATCAAGCTCAAATCCTCAAAATCCAGCCCAGATGATTTCTGTAATTCCATAGCATCCATTCTATCCACCAGCATCTTGAATTTGTCTTCGTTAGGCTCATGGTAGTAGTTAGCCTCAGAATCAGAGTCCCCCATAGTGTTGTGGAGACTGCCTCTCTCCTGCTCAGATTCTTCAGATTCATAGTCTTCAACATGTTCCTTGGTCTTGACAGGACCTTTGAACCTTCTTCCCATGTTGAGCAACCCAGCAGACCTTCTAGCCTTCGTAGTCTTCTTGGCCAGCAGTGTCTTCAATTCATCCTGCCCCTTGGATAGGTTCAGGATCAGCTCTTGGAACTGTGCATTCTGTGCCTGGAGATCCTTAACTGATTGTTCAAGAGCCATTGCTGAAATAAACAGCGAGAAGATGAGAAACCTGTGCACAATTATAAACCTGTGATGCAATGATATGGGAATGCATATGCAATGTTTTCAAGGACCGCAGGATTTAAATTTGCTTAAACAAACAAGAAAGTAACTTTTTATTAGTAATAACTTGTTTTGCCTTTTAGGCTTACAAAAAATGAAAACGAAATAAGTACAAAAGATGGGGTTTTAAGTCTCCCATGGACGTTTCCTCTTTGTGTTGAGGTATGAGTTGAGGTTTCGTTCCTCATGAAGTAGCTTTGTTAGCTCTAGGATCCTTGCTTGGCTTGCTTTGTAATGAGCCTCGAAAGTATCCCTTTGCTCTTTCAGTTGGATCCATGATCTCTGCAAGTCTTCCATATCAGTAGGCATGTCTGGGTGAAGGATGGTATAAGTTGTGTCTCCTTCAGCAACAGGTTCCATGGTAACTGGTAGGATGGCAGGATATGGCATCATGAGTGTCTGAGCACGAGATCGTACCCATCTGAGATAAGCCTCCATAGGAATAGTGTACTTAGGCTCCAGTGTCTTGCTGTCAATCCTGTTTACCTTTCCCCAAGCTCGGATGAATCTCTGACGGTAACCCTGAAGATCGTTGTCGTAATCAAACACAATGCCCTGAATCAACATGTCATGTGGACCATCGCTCCGGGCGTAACCAAACTGTCGTAAAGCTAGAGATGGGTTGTAGGTGATGCCTCCTCTTATGCCTAGAAGTGGCACATTAGGAAACTCCCCACAACGGTCAATGATGGTGACATTCTCCATAGATCTGGAGCACCAATGGATGTCTGAGTGAGAAAGTGACATGATCCTCTTGGACCATCTGAACTCTTGCTCATTCTTCATTACTGAGCGAGGAAGGTGAGAAATAAACCACCTAGAAAGTAAAGGTATGCAGCACATCAAAGTTCCTCTTGCCCTTGTAGTACGGGTGTGAAGAGAATGTAGGATGTCTCCAAGTAAGGTAGGCACTGGATTGTGACTCAGGAATATGTTGATGGCATGAACGTCTATGAACTGATCAGGATTGGGGAACAACACTAAGCCATAAATCAATAAGGCTAAGATCTCCTCAACAGCATCGTAGCTCATAGCCTTCAAGAACATTTGAGCTTTATCCACTAATACCTTGGCAAGAATACCTTTAACTCCACTTCTCGTCTCTAGAACAATGTCAGACTTCTTCAGATGTAGAACTGCAGCAATAACTTCTGGTTTAAGCTCTTTCTCTAAGCCTGTGAATGGCTTCTGATCAAGAACAGGTATACCCAGAAGTTTAGAGAACTCCTCCATGGTTGGAACCAGTTGATAATCAGGAAATGTAAAGCAATGGTGCTTAGGGTCAAAGAACTGAAACAGCACACTCATCATGTCTTCACTGAACCCTGAAGTAACTAGATCCAATAAGTGACCATGTCTCTTGTTGAACTGGGAATGATCAGGCACTAGGGAAACCAACTCCTTGAGCTTAGCAGGTATCCCTACAAAGTTGATCCTGATGGTGTTTCTACGAGCAGAAGCCATGACCTGCAACAAAGAACAAAGATAAATCCTTTGGTCCTTGAAATGGTTAGGGAAAATGATATGCTTATGATGCATGATGATGTCATGATGTCATGCTCAATCACAAACATGTGGCACACACAAACAAGTCACACCATAGCCCTAGGTTTAAAGGCTTGCATGAGGTTCAAAGGCAAGTACCCTCCCCTGAAGTTAGATGGTTCATCCTGTCCTACAAAAGTAACCAGGTTCTAAGGGATCTCAATATCATTGATCCTTCACAAGGGTGGTTGTTCAGAAGGCAACTTACTTGCCAACCAAAACCCTCCAAGTTTAAGATCTCAATGAGCGTAGTATCGAGTGTCAACCAACTTCAGTCTGCACCAAAGCCGGTTACCTCACTACTTTCTAAAGGCCAAGATGAGTTAACTAGGGTTCTAAAAGTCAGTTAGTGCATTGACAACATATGGCAGCCTCAATATTATCCTCAACTTGACTTAAGGAATATAAGCACCAACCAAGAAGTCGCACTAACTATGGCCACCAGATCAACCGTATCGATATACGTCGTACAGTTTCCTTGGTCTATTGCCATTTACCTAAGGTACACTAGATCCGGGTTAGGACCTTTCACACATAAGAGCACCCCAACAATATAATAATAAAGCAAACAAGGCAAACAATTTAAAGTGATCTTAATTCCTAAGGGTACCCCTCTTAAATAGATCCCCAGCAGAGTCGCCAGTTCTGTAACCCGGTGAACTGACTTTAAACAATGTTGCGGATAGCAAGAGTCGCCACCGACTTTTATTTTATCCATAAGGAAAGGTTATAAAAGAACAGGAAAGACCTTAGAGAATATTTTGGGTCTGGGGGGTAGGTTATGAAAAGGGAAGGTATTAGCATCCTTTTCATCCATGGTTATCCATGGGCTCTTAGGTACTTAAGCTCACTTTTGAATTGTTTTGAAATTGTAGTGTGTGAATAGAAAATTTTCAGAATAGTTAATAAATAATCCATGTAAGGATGTGTTAAGAACTTGTTTGAAAACTTGTTGAAAATTTGTTTAAGTGCGAAACAATTTTGAAGTGAGCAAGCACCTAGGAGTAACCTACCCTAATGTTTAAAGGTCTTTCTTATTCTTCATTCTTTCCTTTAGTAAGACTATCCCTACTATAATGGAGTAGGTAGTCCTTACTTTGGATGTTAAGGGATATGTGAGGGACAATTTGACTTTGAAGGCCATTGTGGGATGTAATAAGCACATATAAGGGACCATCATCATTTTTCGAAAGGGACTCGATTCGTAGAGGCAACCATAAGGGACTTTGATGATTTTTCTATTTGAGGGACTTGCTTTATACACCCCACTTAACCATTATTCGTAGGCAACTTGAGGGATATCCTTAGGAAGTGAGACGGCGATTAAAATCGACTTACGTGTGTGACGTGTTTATTTTAATTATCTTTATTTAAAAGTGATCTAAATTTATTTTAATATTACATACATGTTGTTACACTCCCTAATTACTAACCATAATAATAATTAAATAATTAAACAACTTTACATCCAAGAAACAATTACAAAATAATAAGCAAAATAATTAAATAAAATATAAATAAGCAATAATAAATAATAAAGGGGGTTAATTCTAAGTTTACTCGGCAAGACATCGCATCTTGTGCCTACGTATCCTTACGGGAGTGGAATCAGAGTAATCGTAGTTCCCCTCAATAGGGAGGTTAGAAACTTCTTGACTGTGGTCAATGTCTCAAGGGGAATAAACGCATCTTAAGGACACGCTTACGTGGAGTGTAGAAACTCCAAATCTCTACGTTGAAATGTTAAGTTGTAATTAGGGTTAAATTAGGGATTCCACGGCGGGAAACCCTAAAATGAGCGCGGCGGCTCTTTGACCTAATGCTAAGGGTAAAATTGTAATTTTGCCTGCGGCGAGGCATTTGTGAAAATTAGGGTTTGTAGTTTGTAGTTTTGAGGATTTGAAATTGAATGTGTGAAGTTTTACGGACTATTGGCGCGGCGGTCAAACAGTTAGACCTAACCTTCGGATGTGTGCAATGTGACAGAAATAATAGTAAACGCGTGAGATAATTGAATCATGCAAACAGAGAGATAATGTCATAATTTAAACCATGCAAGCAGAAATTTAAAGGCAGAATTTAAAGAGCGATTGTTAAGTTCGCGAGGTTACATGAGAGGAGCAGATACAATATGATAATGAAATTTGAATTGAACAATAATAAAATAAAATAAATAACGGTTCTGGTTATTATTTTAAAAAAAAGATTTTAGTTATTATTTTAAATTTATCTAAAAAAATTTTTTTCTTAAAAATAATAGGTTTTCATATTAATTTGGAAAAGATGTTAATGTTATTTATTTTAAAAAACAGATTTTTATATTATAACAAATTTTAATAAATTAATGATAACAATAATAATAATAATGGTAATAATAATGATAATAATGATAATAATAATAAATAATGATAATAATAATAATAATAATAATAATAATAATAATAATAATAATAATAATAATAATAAAGCAATAATGAATTTTAAATGTGCCAAATAACCCAACAATGTTGCTAACGCAGAAATGCGCTCATCGCAACCAGATCTAAATCGGACGAAACAAAATTTATCGCAAAGAAAAAGAAATTAAGCAAAAAATAGTATTATTGCTCACACAAAAATGCGATCATCGCAACCAGATCGAACTAACACAAATGTCACGCGTCATGCACACAAATGTGCAAACATCGTATCGACATAATTCGATCAAAAATCTTATATATATAAACTCTAACAATTTAAAAATTATATATATATATAAACGTAACAGTAATAGATAAAGAAAAAGAAATAACGGTAATAGATGAAGAAAAAGAAATAACGGTAAAAGATGAAGAAAAAGAAACAACAGTAATAGATGAAGGAAAAGAAATAACGGTAAACGATGAAGAAAAAGAAACAATAGTAATGGATGAAGAAGAAAACTAAATAACGGCAAACGGCACTCACTCCTCTTAGGTTTTTTTCATTCTCCCCCTCTTTTCCAACAAGGCAACACATGTATATATAGGGAACAAATTAGGGTTAACACCAAATTGTCAATAATGTCCCTAAAGCCCATTTTAAAGCCCAAACTAAATAATTAGTTAAGAAAAAATAAAATTTAAATAATTTAAAATAATTAAAATAAACTTAAAATAAAAACTAATAATCCTATTGATTCCTAAAAGAAAAAATATTATAAAAAGAAAAAAAAAAATTTTCAATATTTTTTATTTTATGATTTTTTGGATATTTTTATGAATAATTTAGAAAAAAGTGAAAAAAATAATATTTTAAAAAATGATTTAATTAAAATACGAAAATAATAATTAAATAATAATAAAAAACTATTTTTGTTATTTTTTTAATGAAAGATAGAAAAATTTAGAGTAAAAATAATAAAAAACAAAAAAAATGACAAAGGTGAGATTCGAACTCTCAACCTCTCACACTCATAACTCCTTACACATGTCCTCCTGCCAATTGTGCCATTTTTACTTTTTAAAAAAAAAATGCATGTCATATGATATTTACCTGCAAAAAGTCAAACGACTACACAAATTTGTTAGTAATTGATTAAATGCAATGAAATGCGACGACAAATCTTAGGGCAAAATTTGGGGTATTACAGTTATTATGATAATATTTCTCACCCAACCTCTCTTTGATGTTGGCAAAAAAAAATCATGAAGTTTGACTTTGGTTTGACCACAGTTGACCTCAGTTTGACCTTTTAACTGCATTGACTGCTTTTGACTTATCTGATCATCTGACTGAGCAAACTTTTGAGAAAAGTCTTGAAACTTGACATGGGGGTTCTTATACACATATAAGATGTTATGAAGCTCACTTGAAGTCTTGGAAGTCCATTTAGCCTGATTAAAGTCAAAACCCTAGTTTTGGATGCACTGCTTAGGAGGTGCATTGTCTGAGGTAATTGTCAACTCTTCTGACCAATTGTGAACTTTGTGAACCTTGTGAACCTTCTTGGAACACAAAGTCTTGTATTGTGAGGGCAAATTTTGGGGTGCAACACATACCCACTATCATTGCATCCCATTAACGCGTGTCTGTGCTGCAGGTACATTTGCATATTCCCCCGTTTTAGTGTCTGGATTTCTGAGTATTGATCATGGCCGGTTTGAGGATGACAGTTGCTTATAAGCTACCTATCCGTGATATTGCTCCTCTCCTGAGTCTGATTTCTCTTGCTGATGAAGATGTCCGTAGAAGCTTCAGGCAGAGCTACGGACGGTTGTTGGGTTTAGTTCGCAGATCCACTGATGATGAATTGAATGGGCTGTACACGCTGATGCAATTCTATGACCCGGCTTTGAGATGTTTCACGTTTGCGGATTTTATCTTGGGGCCTACCATGGAGGAGTATGTAGAGTTTACTGAGCTGCCTGTTCAGAATGCAGTTCCTTTTATTCACTCAGTCGCTGAGCCCAAGTTGGAAGATTTAGCCAAGGCCTTGCATATGAATGCTTCTGAGTTGTTGATGACTTTGTGGCGAGGGGTTCCGGGTTTCTCTCTCCAGTTTCTGGTTGGTAAGGCTCAAGAGTACGCCAAGAATGGGTGTTGGGTGGTCTTTAACGCTATTTTGGCCCTGTGCATTTATGGGATAGTGTTGTTTCCCAACTTCCCAAACTTCGTGGACATGGATGCATTTCATCTATTTGCTGTCGGTAACCCAGTACCAACGCTGATCGGGGACTTCTACCATTCGATGCACTATAGGAATGAGGACAGGAGGGGCAAGAATGTCTCTTGTTGCGTACCTTTGCTGTACATGTGGTTTAAGAGCCATCTTCCCCTAAAGGGACCTTTCATGGATAATGCAACCACATATGACTGGCCAGAGCGTATGATGAGGCTAACTTCTGAAGACATTGAATGGTTTGATCGAGATCTGTTGGGGTCCGAGCTTATTTGCAGTTGTTCTGGGTACCCTAATGTTCCGTTGATAGGAAGAAAGGGGTGTATCAACTACAACCCATCTCTGTTTGTCCGTCAGTTCGGATACGCGCTGAAGAACCCCCCAAAGGAGGAAGAAGTACAGGAATCTCTGTACTTCACCAGGGATTTGAAGGGAGAGTTGTTAGCCAAGCTGCAGCATGCCTGGACACGTATTAACCGAAGAGGGAAGCCGCTGTTAGGGAAGAATGACTGTCAGGCTTATGCGCCCTACAGAGTTTGGATCCAGGAGAGAGCAAGTCAGTTACTGATGCCATTTCCAGCAGCGCCAGTCCTTGTTCCTATTCCGGTAGCAGAGCCGACTACTGTTTCTAAGGAGGCCTACGAGCAAGTTGTGAGAGAAAAAGAAGCCTTGATGAAGATCAATGAAGGGTTAGAGCAAGAGCTAGCCCAGGTACGCAGTGAGAAAAACAAGGTCGTGCATGCTTTCCAACAGCAGGTTGAGCTAGTGAACAGACTAAGGGCTGAATTGACTGAGGAGAAGAAGAAGCGCAAACGTCTGGGGCAAGAGTTCAGAAGCTCCCATGACATGCTGGAATCCAAAAAGAAAGCACTTGACATCGCTCACCGAGAAATCTCTTCTTGCAATAAGACTTGGAATGCTACGTTCACCAACAATAAGAAGAGGGAGGATAAGTTGAAGCAGCAAATTTCCGACCTCGAAGAGCAGTTGAAGTCTAGCATCAAGAAGTGTGAAGAAGAAGTGATGACCCGGTATAGTCTCCAGAATGCACTGAACAAGGCCATCAAAGGCAAGGACGAAGCCGTGTTTCAGAAGCGGAAGCTAGAGGATCGCTTCGGTGAAGGGGCATGGGAGGAAACTGCTGGAGACGTGCGACGTGTGCTCAAACGAAGAAACCAACTTGTTGAGGGGCTGCTTACCCGACCAGGTCACCCAGAGACCAAGAGGTTACTAGAAGAGTACCAGGCTTATGGGAGTACTTGATCACTTCATGTATTAACTTGTATGCTTTATTTGCATAGTGCTGACCATCACCAGGATTGTTGGTTGAGGTCATGCCTTTCGTTGTACTCAGTGATATTGTATTCTTGGCTTATTGGTTTTCTCTGCAATATATGAGGCTTTCTGTGATTCAGCTCCGATCCTTATATCGCTAGCACTGTCACTGCACTGGCACCTTCACACTAGAATCGGGGAATGAATTTCCTTAATGCACAGACACACACATTGCATTGCATTCATATTTATGTTGCATTACAGGTAATCTTTGGATGGTATCTTATTTCCTGCTCTGTACCAGGTATTTTCAGGATTGCAGATCAGCGCCCGCACAGATATTCCACTCGCACCAACTGTCGAAGAATCATGGATCAAATGCAGAACGAGATGCAAGATGTGCGCGAGAAGCTAGCTCTCTTTATGCAGACCATGGAAGCTATTGCAAAAGGTCAGGAGAATTTGCAAGCCATGGTGCAGCCTTTGTTGGTCAGTAATGCCGGTCACGGCAATGAGGATCATCAGTATGTGCGAGTCGATACTGTTCATGGGGATGGCACTCCCACGCCAGTGGCTCCACCTGTAGTCAATATACATGTTGTTAATGTCAACAACGCTACCACGGCTGGGAACGGTAACGTCGGAGTTGGAAATGAGACTGCTGTCCATAACGTTGGGCTTGGTGATATCAACTTGGGTAATAATATGGGAGGCAACGGCTTCGGTAATGCTGGATTCGGGTTCAATGATCAGGGATTCGATAATGCTGGGAAATATGGTTTCAATGCTCAAGGCTTTGGGCAGGACGGTTTTGGTGTGACCAATCAGGGTTACGGAGGTTTCGGAAATGGAAACGGCGTCGGGTTAATGGCTTTTGGACCCGCTGGAGTTGCTCAGGGGTACGACAACAGAGGGCGAGGCCCGGTGATGAATCAGATCAGAGCTGGCCGTAATAATGGATATGATGGGTATGGAGCTGGGAATGGTATGTGGCAAGAGGATCAGCAGGAGGATGCCTTCTCCGGCGGAGGTTTCGAAGGACCGATGGATGACTCCCAGAAGATCAGAATGCTAGAAGAGCAGATGAGGGGGGTTCTGAACCAGAGTGCTGTGGGCTTAGACATGTCAACAATGGGCCTGGTACCTGGCTTGAGGGTGCCAATCAAATTCAAGGCTCCTACGTTTGATAAGTATAAAGGGGACACTTGTCCGAAAGTGCACGTGCGGGCTTATTACAGAAAGATGTCTGCGTATTCAACTGATGAGAGAATGCTAATGCATTTCTTTCAAGATAGTTTGTTGGGCCCTTCCCTAGAGTGGTACATGGGGTTGGAGCCAACTAATATAAAGACATGGAAGCAACTGGCAGAGGCATTTGTAGCTCACTACAAGTATAACAGCGACTTGGCGCCCAATCGGGTCCAATTGATAGGGTTGTCTCAGAAGAAGGGTGAGAGCTTTAAAGAGTACGCACAAAGATGGCGCGACATGGCTGCCAGGGTCCGTCCTCCTTTAGAAGACAAGGAAATGAATGACATGTTTATCGGAACGTTCACAGGCATGTTTTATGACAAGTTGTTTCACACATCTTTGGCCAGTTTCTCAGACTTAATTCTGATGGGAGAAAAGATTGAGAACAACATTAAGCAAGGCAGGTTCCAGGCTGAGGAATCAACTGCATCTGGCAGTAATAGGAAGGCTTTTGGTGGGCGCCGTCAGGGCGAGGCAAGCGCAGTGTTTGGAGGCCGAGGCAGAGGTCGGAACCAATATAATCAGCCGCAGCAGGTGGCGAGTGTTACTATTCCATTCCAGCAACAACCATTTCAACAAGAACAACCGTTTCAGCAGCAGCCAATGCAACAATAACAGCAGCAGCCACAGCAGGGGGCACAGCCTGCTCAGCGAAGATTCCAGGGTGGTAAACCAAGAAGAGTGTTTGAGAAGCCTCCCTCAACGTACGCAGATTTGTTGCAGACATTGTTGGGTTTGAACCTGGTAGAGAAGAGAACTCTGGCACCGATAACGGGAACTCCTCTGTATGGTTATGATGCAAGCAGGCACTGTGAGTTCCACTCTGGGGCTCCGGGCCACGATGTAGAGGGTTGCCATGCTTTGAAGCATGTTGTGCATGATCTTTTGGACAACAAGGCTATCAATTTCGGAACGGCAGGTCCGAATATAGTGCAGAAGCCCATGCCCAATCATGGGGCAAACGCCATTCTGACTGAGGAAGGTTTGAATTTGATTACAAGAGTGGATGATTTAAAGACGCCGCTGAGCGAGATAAAAAACAGATTATTACAAGGGGGTGTCTATCCGGGTTGTGACGAGTACTTCTTAGAATGCTGGACCCTAGCTAGAGGGTGTGATGATTTGAAGAAAGGCATTCAGACTTTAATGGATGGAGGCACATTGCAGTTTGACCGAGCAGCAATTGAAGAGCCTGCAGGGGCAGTAGCAGATAATCATAGTGATGTGGCCACTGTAACGATTCCTCGGAAGACAATCACTATAACAGCACCGGTTCAGCGACCGCCGATCACCATAACTAAGGCCGAACCAATCCCGTACGAGAGCACAAAGGCAGTCCCATGGTCATATGGGTTGGAAGTGTATTGTGACGGAATAAAGATTGATGTTAATAAGCAGCCAGCCGAGACTGTAGAGAATGTGGTCGGTTCAGGAGGCATGAAAAGGAGTGGTAGGATCTTCATATCGCCTGAGGTGGAGGCCGAAAGACTGGCAAAGGGGAAAGGAAAAATGGTTGAGAATGTTCCAGTGCAGGCAAGCGAAAAAGCATCGGCATCGAAAGAGGTAGAAGAGTTCATGCGCTTGATTCGAAAAAGTGATTATAAGATTGTAGAGCATCTGCAACAGACATCGTCCAAGATATCTATCCTGTCGTTGCTATTATGTTCTGAAGCTCACAGAAATGCTTTGTTGAAAGTCCTGGATACTTCCTTCGTACCCCAAGACGTCTCCGTGAATCAGCTGGAGGGAGTGTTGGCACATGTAAATGCAGGCCACAGCTTGGGCTTTACCGACTTCGATTTGACCCCAAAGGGGAGAGATCACAATATGGCGCTGCACGTATCTGTCGAGTGTAGAGGATCAGTCATGTCGCATGTATTGGTCGACACCGGGTCGTCTTTGAATGTGATGCCCAAGAAAGCGATGATGAAGCTAGATGTCAGAGGGATCCTGTGCACGCCCAGCGACCTGGTAGTCAGAGCATTTGACGGCACGCAGAGAACGGTCTTTGGATCGATAACATTGCCTCTACAGGTGGAGCCGGAGGTGTTTGCAACTGAATTCTATATCATGGACATCCAGCCCGCATATAGCTGCCTGCTCGGACGACCTTGGATTCATGGGGCTGGGGCAGTCACGTCTACCCTGCATCAGAAGTTGAAATATATGGTGGGAGACAGCGTAGTCACCATATGCGGCGAAGAAGACATCCTGGTCAGCCATCTGTCGTCATTTAAATATGTGAAGGTCGATGGAGAGATCCACGAAACACCCTGCCAGGCATTTGAAGGGTTGCGTATCAAGGACCAAGGTCCCGGGCCGAGCAAAGTGTCGGAGATAGCCATTTCGTCATATAAAGAGGCCCAAGCTCTAGTAGAGGCAGGAGAAGCAAAGGGTTGGGGCAAAGTGCTGGATATTCCTGTGAAGATGGACCGGTTCGGGCTAGGATATCAACCGTCATCGTCAACACCTGCTGTGGGGGCACCCCGTTTCAGAGGGCCAATAACCATCTCTGCCAGTGGAGTATGTCACGAAACCATCAACGCTGCTTCAGAGTCTGACGAAGGAGATAGAGACTGTGATATGGATGCTTGGATTCAGCCGAGCACGCCAGGGCAAGGACTGTGCAACTGGTCTATTCAGGAGCTTGTTCCTGTGACTCTTGAACAATAATGCTTTGTTTTATTAATTGTTGAACAATCTGATGTCTTGCCCGGGGCATCATGATTTACTTAGGGCTGTGCCGTTATGAACATTGCGTGTTTATCATTAAATAAATGGCGTTTTTCATGTGCAAATATTTCGATCTCTGTTTTTCTTGTTTTGTATTTTTCAATAAAATGGCAATGTGGTTATTCGCTTTATACGCATTTTGAAGCATTTAACCATTCTTTTTGCATGATAACATTTTAAGATGACATCCTTGAACCACCTATGACTCGTCCCGACTTTGAGCACCCGGTATTTCAGGCCGAGGAAGAGATTGTCGAAGATAGTGACGTTCCTGAAGAACTGTCCTGGTTGGTGAAGCAAGAGGAAAGAGTCATTCTGCCTCACGAAGAGGTCATCGAAATTATCAACTTGGGGTCGAAAGGGGTTGAAAAGAATATTCGTATCGGAGCCGCGCTGCAGAGCGATATCAAGCGAAGACTGGTTGAAATGCTCCGAGAGTATAACGATGTGTTCGTTTGGTCGTATGAAGATATGCCAGGGCTCGATACAGATATGGTTGTGCACCGTCTGCCATTGAAAGAAGAATGCCCACCGGTCAAACAAAAGCTTCGCAGAACTAGACCAGATATGGCAGTGAAGATCAAAGAAGAGGTTCAAAAACAGTGGGATGCTGGTTTCCTGGCTGTGACAAAATATCCCTCATGGGTTGCTAACATCGTACCAGTGCCAAAGAAAGATGGCAAGGTTCGAATGTGCGTGGATTATAGGGATTTGAACAAAGCGAGCCCAAAAGACGATTTTCCACTTCCTCATATCGATGTGCTAGTTGATAATACTGCTCAATACTCCGTATTCTCCTTCATGAATGGCTTCTTAGGCTATAACCAGATTAAAATGGCGCCAGAGGACATGGAGAAGACTACTTTCATAACGCCTTGGGGAACATTTTGCTACAAAGTGATGCCCTTTGGTTTGAAAAATGCTGGGGCAACATATCAGCGTGCGATGACGACTCTTTTTCATGATATGATGCATAAAGAGATCGAAGTTTATGTTGACGATATGATTGCCAAATCCCAGACGGAGGAAGAGCATCTGGTGAATCTGCTGAAGTTATTTAAAAGGCTTAGGAAGTTCAGGCTGAGACTGAATCCTAACAAATGCACCTTCGGGGTGAGATCGGGTAAACTGCTGGGGTTTATCGTAAGCGAAAGGGGAATAGAGGTCGATCCTGCAAAAATAAAGGCAATTCAAGAAATGCCGACGCCTAAAACAGAGAAAGAGGTGCGCGGGTTTTTAGGGAGGTTGAACTACATCGCTCGGTTCATATCTCACCTAACGGCTACGTGTGAACCATTATTCAAGCTGTTGAAGAAAGATCAAGCTGTAACGTGGAACGAAAATTGTCAAAAGGCGTTCGATAAAATAAAGCAGTATTTGCAGGAGCCTCCTATTTTGATACCCCCAGTGGCAGGGAGACCCTTGATTATGTATTTGACAGTTCTTGAGGGAAGCATGGGTTGTGTTCTCGGTCAACACGACGAGACAGGAAGAAAAGAGCATGCAATTTATTACTTGAGTAAGAAATTTACAGATTGTGAATCTCGATACTCAATGCTTGAGAAAACTTGTTGCACGCTAGCCTGGGCCGCCAAGCGTTTGAGGCAATACATGCTGAATCATACAACCATGCTCATCTCGAAGATGGATCCTATCAAATATGTATTCGAAAAGCAGGCGTTATCAGGGAGAATTGCCCGTTGGCAGATGGTCTTGACTGAATATGACATCCAATACGTCTCGCAAAAGGCTATAAAGGGGAGTGTATTGTCTGAGTACCTGGCAGAGCAGCCTATTGAAGATTACCAATCGATGAGGTTTGATTTTCCTGACGAGGATATCATGTACCTAAAGATGAAAGATTGCGAAGAGTCGTTGCCAGACGAAGGACCAGAGTTCGGTTCCAAGTGGAAGATGATTTTTGACGAAGCTGTGAACGCTTACGGTAGCGGAATAGGGGCAATCATCACTACTCCACACGGGTCGCACATCCCGTTTACTGCCCGATTGACCTTTGCAGTTACCAATAATGAAGCCGAATATGAAGCTTGTATAATGGGGCTTGAAGAAGCCATTGATCTGCGGATCAAAAATCTGGACGTATACGGAGATTCAGCTCTGGTGGTGAATCAGATAAAAGGGGAATGGGAGACACGTCAGCCCAACTTGATACATTACATGAATTATGCAAGGAGATTGTTGCCTTTCTTTGACAAGGTTGAATTGCATCATATACCGCGGGCAGAGAATCAAATGGCTGACGCCCTGGCCACTTTGTCTTCCATGTACAAAGTCAACTTCTGGAACGAGGCTCCCAGAATCATTATCTCTCGGCTCGACAGGCCTGCCTTTGTGTTTGCTATTGGAGAGGCATTCGATGATAAACCGCGGTATTTTGATATCCTTAATTTCCTGAAGAATAAAGAGTATCCGGCTGGGGCATCCAGTCAAGACCAGAAGACTCTCAGGAGATTAGCGGGTAATTTCTATTTGAATCCGGATGGTGTCTTGTACAGAAGAAACCACGACTTGGTGCTGCTGCGTTGCGTGGATGAAAGAGAGGCGAAGTTGCTCATGGAGGAAATACATGAAGGTACATTTGGCACGCATGCTGGTGGGCATGCTATGACGAGAAAGCTGCTGCAGGCAGGTTATTTTTGGCTAACTATGGAAACTGATTGTTTCAAGTTTGCAAGAAAGTGCCACAAGTGCCAAATCTATGCTGATAAGATCCATGTGCCTCTGAGTCCTCTAAATGTGATGTCATCTCCATGGCCATTCTCGATGTGGGGAATTGATATGATTGGAAAGATCGAGCCGACAACTTCAAATGGGCACCGGTTCATTCTAGTAGCAATCGATTATTTCACCAAGTGGGTGGAAGCGGCGTCGTACGCAAATGTAATGAAGCAGGTGGTGGCCAGATTCATCGAGATATCATTTGCCGATATGGGATCCCCGAGCGGATAATCACGGACAACGGTTCAAACCTGAACAACAAAATGATGAAGGAGCTCTGTCAGAATTTCAAGATCGAACATCACAACTCCTCCCCTTACCGACCCAAGATGAATGGCGTTGTCGAAGCGGCCAATAAGAATATCAAGAAGATCGTTCAAAAGATGGTGGTGACTTATAAGGATTGGCATGAGATGCTACCTTTTGCTTTGCACGGTTATCGTACGACGGTACGCACATCAACCGGGGCAACCCCGTTCTCGTTAGTATACGGAATGGAAGTTGTGCTACCATTGGAAGTTGAGATCCCTTCTCTGAGGGTATTGCGAGATGTTCAACTAGATGAGGCAGAATGGGTGAAAGACAGGTTGAACCAACTAAGTTTAATGGACGAGAAGAGGCTAGCTTCTCTAGCATATGGTCGTTTGTACCAGAGCCGAATGAAGAAAGCATATAATAAGAAGATACATCCTCGAAGCTTTCAGACGGGCGACCTTGTGCTGAAAAGGATTCTCCCGCCGCAGGCAGATCACAGGGGCAAGTGGACCCCTAACTATGAAGGGCCCTACGTTGTCAGAAAAGTCTTCTCAGGAGGAGCGTTATTGTTGTCCACCATGGACGGTGAAGACTTCACGTCGCCTGTGAATTCGGACGCAGTAAAAAAATACTTTGCTTAAAGTTGACCCGCTGGACAGAAAAAAAAAGAGTCCAGGCAAAAATGGGGCATCCTGGCGAACCAAAAACAGAATGAAAGGTTCGGGCAAAAGTTAGGGATAAAATGAAAAAATGTACATCCGCGAAGTTGAAAACCTACACTGGGCGGCTTCGGCAAAAAGGGGTATCCCGGTGAACTGAAAACCCGTAAAGGGCGGTTCACGCAAAAGTTAGGGATTTGAAAAGCAAATGACTGCGGTCCGAATTTGATGCTGCATTGAGCATTGGTGCGGAGAATATACCTGAGGGGTCGATTATCATATACAATCTCTTCGGACGTGTGGATACCGGGAAAGCATTAGAGTCGGACGAGTCATAGGAGGATCAGTTCGTGGTGTTCGTCTGCATCTCGTTGCCGACATGTGTACAAATTTAATTTGTCAATATATTTATACTTCTTGTGCATACTTGTATATTTGCTTTGCGTAGCTTCCTCTTTTCAGGAGTTACATCCCGTGTACAGAATTCCGCCCATTCAGGGGCCCAATCAATAAAATATGTTATTCAGTACTTGATGCTGGTTCTTTACTGTTTTGTGCACGATAAAGCGCCTAAGTTTACTGAAACTAGCATGTGTATAACATCACTGGCCCTTGCCAACAATTGCTAAAGCCTTGAATTAACTGAAAATAACATCACTAACCTGAATAGATTTGGTTGCATAGGCTTGTCTTGTCTTGTTTATGTTGTTGCAGGTTTCATAACCGTACGAGGAAGACGATCAAAAGATTGCAGTAACGAAAGACTCGACCCCCACGCATGTCATGCATAAGGGTCGAATTCCCCAGCTAGTCGTAGCTTATCCAAAGGATATTCTCCAGCAAAGTCGTTTATCCTCAGCAGAGTTTGGCGATCCCAAAGTGGAGGCTGTATTCAGACAGTGTGGTGTCCCCCAGAAGGATTCCTCTATCTTAAGCAGAGTGGGTTTAGCCTCAGAAGATTAATATTTGTGAGCTGTATTCAGACAAGTTCACCTTTCCTCGCAGAGTCAGTTACTCTTCCCCAGCGGAGTTCTCTCTTCAGCCAGTATTTTCATTCCTCCCAGTGGAACTCGAAGATTAAGACTTTCCCGGGCAGAGTTGGTGTGGGTCCGGACATTTATTTTGTCAGAATACCGTGTGATATCAGTTCACTCTCCAGCGGGAGTTCGATCATACCAGGATCATATGCTATTCTCCAGCAGAGATATATCCCCCAGCAGGATGTTACTTCAATGAGGTGCTTGGTTTAAGTTCCCAATTTCTCAGCTGGGTCGACTTCCCTCTTCCAGCATTTATTTTGCCGGAATAATTCTGTAGCACATGGCTATCCCCAGCGGAGTCGGCATTGTCTTCAGCATTTATTTTGCTGGAGCGGCTCCTGTATCTCAGCAGTTCGAGTCTGCATTGGCATCGGCATATAGTGTCATACTTGCATCCACCAAATAAAAGCATAGCATTTCCATGTCGAATGAAGCATTGCATCGCCGCCAAACATACACATTTTTGAAACATAAACTAGGTTGGCTAACTGTTGGTTTCAAGTATTGTTTCTCTTGCAGGTAGAGAAAGCCCTTGCTCAAGTGAATCAATAAACATTTGAGGTCTCGGCGTGAGACATTCAGCGAAGTGTCAGCTTTGGCATTATTCCCCACAGAGTTATTTGTGAATTTCTCGTGTTTCCCCCGCCAGAGTGAGTAGGCAAATTTTCTCCTCATTCCCAAGCAGAGTTGTTTGCCATCAAAGGGTTTCAGGGATCAGAATTTCAGAGGCCACTGCCGGTTATCAAAACAGGCGTCCGGTAGTCTGGTTTCCAAATATCCCCAGTAGAGTCTGCTTCAAAATCGCTGTCACGGCAGTGCCAAGAAGTTTTGTGGTTTGGGACCAATGGGAGGATGAGTCCTGACATGGACAATTTTCTTGACAGGTTTTCTTTGTGCTAGAAAAGTAGGGGTCCTAACGTGGACAGATTTATTTCCTCATGGTTGATAAAAGGTGTTAGTCCTAACGTGGGCAGGTTCGATTTCTCAGAATTGTTGGAATGTGGAGTCCTGACGTGGACATTTCTTCCAGGTGACGATATGTGTTAGTCCTGACGTGGACTGATTCGAGTTCTCGGTATTGATTGAGTGTGAAGTCCTGACGTGGACGAAGTTGGTTACTCTTCGTGTTGGTATCCTGACGTGGACCATTTATGTTCAGCAAATAGCTTTATTCGTAATGGTGAAAGGGGTGTCCTGACGTGAACAAGTTTGTATTTTTTTGTGATGACAGGACGCGAGAGTCCTGACGTGGACAAATTTATCCTTCTTCGTGTTGTGGGCAAGAAGCGAGTCCTGACGTGGACAAGTCTCACTTCCCCAGCAAGTTGAAGACGCGCAAGTCCTGACGTGGACAGGTTTTATGTGAGTCCTGACGTGGACAAGTTTTATTTCCTCAGCGAGTCAAAAGGTGGGTCCTGACGTGGACGATGTATTCCTGACGTGGAAAGATTGCATTCCTTACGTGGAAAGAGTGGAGTCCTTACGTGGACATGTTGACATAGTATTCCTTACGTGGAAAGGTCCGGGTTCCTTACGTGAAAAGAATGTGAGTCCTTGCGTGGACGAATCAGAGGTGTTTCCTTACGTGGAAAAAGATGGCATTCCTGACGTGGAAAGCTTGGAGTCCTTACATGGACAGATCAAGAATTTTATTCCTTACGTGGAAGAAAATTGGTTTCCTTACGTGGAAAGAAGATTGGTTCCTTACGTGGAAAGATGAGTTTATTCCTTACGTGGAAAGATTGAGTCCTTACGTGGGCATATCAAGTTGAGTTCTTACGTGGACAGATCGAGACGATAGATTGGTTTCCTTACGTGGAAAGAAAGATTGATTCCTTACGTGGAAGAACGATGTATTCCTTACGTGGAAAGTTTAGTCCTGACGTGGACAGATTTAGAAAAGAAGTTGTATTCCTAACGTGGAAAGATGTATTCCTAACGTGGAAAGTTTAGTCCTGACGTGGACAGATTCATAAAAGAAGGTGGTTTCCTTACGTGGAAAGATGTTATTCACCAGATAAAAAAAGATGTATTCCTTACGTGGAAGAGTTTAGTCCTGACGTGGGCAGATCCAGACGAGGGTATGCTCCTAACATGGACGGTGTTATTCCTAACGTGGGAGAGTTTATTCCTAACGTGGACGATTTATTTCTGACGAGAAGGCAGACGAGCCATCCCCAGTGAAGTTTTCGAGATTTTTCCTAACGTGGACAAGTTTGGTTGAGATTTCTTTGTGTTGACGACACAGGCGTCCTAACATGGACAAAGTTTTATTCTTGCAATGACAGAAGCTTTTCAGGCTGATGAAAATAATCCCCAGCACGAGATCAGTGGGTTGCTGTAAGCAGTCGAACTCAGTTGATGAATGTCGTTCCCCAAGCGGTGGCGTAGTTTATTTCTGCGGTTGGCAAATTTCCGAGTTCTTAGTATTCAACCGCCTCGTACCGCGAATGTCTGAAGGCTTCGGGATCTCCACCCAATCGGGTCCAAGTCGCTTGAATAGGGGCAGTTGTTGCACCCTAAAATTTGCTCAACCTTATTCACTTGGTTTATGTTTCAATATCATTAGCATTTGCATATAGAGGCATGTACATAGTCTAACCATCTGCATAGCATAGCATAGCAAATCATCCAACAGGGGACCAGGCATTATTCTCATCTCTATGAGCCTATCAAGAGGTTATTGGCCTAATTCAATCTCATTCAAGTCATCAGAAAGAATTTGAAAGCTGAGAAGTCAATAGATCAAGCAATGCATCTATCTCCTATCTGAGGGTATCTGAGGGCCATCAAAGAAATTGTGAGTTGTGGATTGAGCATGGAGAGTGTGGGGGCATCATAGAAGACTTAGAGAGTCATTTGGAGAAGGAGACAAGTCATTGGTGTAGTCACAAGAATTGCAGTTGAAGACAGTCAACTAGGGTTTCATCTGGGTCAACCCTGGGTCAACTCTAGGTCAATTGATTGACTGAAAGGCATTGAGGTCTGTGTGAGAGATGTGGGGTTCATCATTTGACATGAAGAATAAGGATATGGTGATATGTCAAGAAGAAATCAAGAGAAATCAAGGAGAAGAGGAGTTTCTAAATTAGGGTTTCTGTGTAAAATCCCCTAAGTTAGGTCAAATTTCCAAGCAAGATAAGTCAAAATGAAAGCTTCAAATGGATCCTTGGCCAACATGAAACTTGTAGAGGATCTCAAGACCTTTAATTTTAGTGGTGGAAGACATCAAGGAGATTTATAGAACTCAAGTTATGGTCCTTGCAAGTTACAGGTCATCTGAGGTATCTGAAATTTTGTCTGTGAAAGTGACTTGACTTCCAAGCAATTTTTACCCCTCAAGGAGATTTCAAATGAATTTCTGGTAAACATAAGAGTTGTTCCTCATTGTCTTAGCTTTCTAGAATGGTATGTTATGCCTTCATATGATTTGTGGAACTCTACTTATGGCCTTGGCAAGTAAAGGGTATTTTGGTCATCTGAGGATTACAGGTCATTTCAAGCCTATGCCCAAAACTCATACAAGGAAGCTTCAAATGGAAAACTTCACAACATCAAACTTGTTCCAAATGACATTTTGAGTCTAGAAAAGTGACCATGAAATATTGGAAAGATTCATAGCACAAGGTTTCAAATTTGGTGGATTTAATGAATAAAAATGACCTAAAAAATGAGATTTTTCATACTTTGGCCAAATGAGGTGAAATTATAGGTTATTTTGATTGTAAAAATCATTTTGAGAACATTGGATAAAGTGGAATTTTGAGTTTGGTTCAAGTTTTGAAAGTTATTCATGGTTACTTATAATGGAAGTTACATAATCAAATTCAAGGGAAATTGTGCATGGGAAGTTTCTCCAAGCTTCTAGGAGTTTCTTATCTCATGTATATATTGTATTGAATAGCTTCATGCATGGGTTGGTGATTCATTGTGCTCATAATACCAAGTTTCACACACTTTCTCCAACTTGCAAAAGCTTTTCAAACTCTCTCAAATTCTCATCAATTCTCACAATTCTTGATCTGATCTTCATCACCATCACTCATAGATCATAATTCACACAAGCATTTGGTAGAAGTGAGGAGGATTCATGCTGTTCAAGTTGATCATCCAAGAAGCAAGAATTTTGGAATTGTGAGATTCAAAGCATTGGAGCACGATTGGTTGCATACAGAACTTATAATCAAGTTCCCTGATCATTTTCCACTCCTTTCAAGCATTGGATCAAGAGGTTTTAACACCTGTTTTCATCACTTACACCAGGTAGGTTTCTCCTTCGAATTGCTTGTTTTAGTTAGCATTACTAGGTTTTATTAGCATAGAAAGGTTAGGATAGGTTAGATGACTGGTTTTGGTGAGTTTGAAGAGATTCCATGAAGGTTGCCATTGGTGTGCAAGAACTGTTAGGGTTTGTATCTCATAGGATATTGCAAGAAAATCTTAGGTTATTAGCTTGATGTGATCAGCACAAGGTGTAGAGCATGTTAGGGCAAGAATTAGGGAGAATTGGAAAGGTTGATGACAGGTGTTAATGGTGGATCCAAACTGTTATTCTCATCGGGTTCCATTGTTGGTTGAGTTTTAGAGGAAGTTATAGTCATGGCTGTGTAGAGGGAAGTTTATAGAACAACTTTGCTCTTTGAATCGAGGGAATCCATGGAGAGATGAGGGAGAACAGAGGAGTGGAAAATCGTGCATGGGAGAAGAGTTGCAGAGTTAGGGTTTGTCCAAGGTTGAAGACAACCTTCTGGCCGTTCGATCTGGACTCTGACTTTGACTGGGGACTGAAACCAACGGCCACGATTGAAGAATGAAAACGGAGGGAATTTCAAACACCAATACGCACCGTTTCATTAAAGATTTCAGACTGGGCTCAGATATCCATTGCTATTGGCACCCCTTAAACCAAGCCCAAACTATAATGAACTGAAATTGTTGCTATTCACACCGCTCGCAGTTTTTTAATTTTTGTTATTTTCTGATGCTTCCTGGGCCTAGCGCCATTTAATATTAACACCCCCACTGCCTGGCCCGTTTCTTTTTTTAACTGCAATTCCTTAGTTGCTGCACCCCTTCCATTTTTAATTCATTTTGTTTTCTTTCAAAAAACATTAAATCTTTAAAAAATCATAACAAGTAGGAAAATGCATGTTTTTCATTGGTTCTTTTTGCATTCTTTTCATAATTTTGTCAAGAAAATTATCATACAAAAAAATTAATATTTCATTTTGTTTTAATATTTTTGGCATATTTTTCTTTTAAATAGGTATAAATATCATTTAGTTTGATGCATGATTTTGTTAATTTTAGTTTGAATAGATGCTTCAACATTTTTAATCCCTTATTTTTAGGTTGATTAGTTTAGACATGTATATTGTATATAAAATTTAGTTCATATTTTTAGGACTTAATTTTAGGTGATTTGATCAGATGTGAGTAACATGAACAAGATTAGGGTTTAGGTGACAACATATGTGAATAAGTTCATTTCCCTTAGGAGTTAGAAATTGAATCTTTGGGGTATGGGACTATAGGGATTAGGGGTAGTTATTAGATCCCTTAGAAAATATTAGGAGTCCCCTACTGCTATTAATACTGTCTGTATTTGCTTGACTGGTGTGGTGTGCCCTCTCTGGGGATTATGATTTATCTGTGTGGGTATTGGGTTTGCTTGGGGATTGGGAGAGCTGAAGACTTGTGATGATGAAGCCATTGGAGATCCAGAGATTGAAGTCTAACTTCCAGAGTTGATGAGGAGATTCTTGCTAGCAGCTGTTGAGGAGACTAGGGTTTAGGAGCTAGGCAGAGCCCTAGAGTAGACAACTTGATTCTCAAACATGGAAGGTCTTGACTGCCTCCATTCTTCTCTGTGATGCAGAGTCTCTCTAAGACACTCACCCCCTTCCTTTGGAAGGCTTGGTGCTACTGTCTAAGGGATAGAACTCTTGAGAGAAAATATCCTAGGTGTTGTTAGCAGTCTGTTTGCCACCCTTGGTGGTCAACTAATTGCTTGACACCCAATTCACTCTTGTGATTGATCCCTCATCCTGGAGGTTTGAGACTTGAAGAAAAGCCATTGTAGACTGAAGATTGATGACAGAGGCCTTGCTTGAAGACTGTGGAGATGGAGACTGGGGCTTGCCAGAAGCTTGTAGCTGATTGGAGATGACTTGAAGATAGGTGTTGATGCAGAGCTGCTGTGGCTGTTTATTTTAGTTGTTATTCATTTCTGATGTATTGATTGGTTTTCTGGACTGTATTGTTTGTTGTTTAACCTGTTGGATTGAAAGTGAATTTTGTTCACCTTTGCCTATTGTTTTCTAGGTTCGAGGTTGAGCGGGACTCCCTTGCCTCGCTTGTATTGTTGCATCCATGCATTTTACTGCTTTACTGTAGATATCTGCTATTGTTTCTGTTTCCGTCTATTCCCTTAGGATCTCTGTTTCTCTCTGTGCAAGAGAGGAGCATGATAGACACTAGGTCTTAACCCATGCATGATAACACTAGGTTAGTTTGATTCCCTTTTCAACCGTAGGTTAGAGTTCTGTCTCTTCTTCCTCAAAACAAACAGAAAAACACAATAAATATTTCAAACACAATAAAAAACACTTCTTCCGTAAAAGAATGTGAATTCACCAAGACGTCATTTTTGTCCGCTTGGACTGGAAAACCCTTTTTCAGAAGGAATAAAAACAACCAAGACAGACTTGTGTCGTACGTGGCCCGAACTACGTTTGCTCTGATCTTTCATGCTGTATGAAAGTACGTAGGCATAGGATGCGATATCCTAGCGAGCAACCTTCCCCTCCTTTCCCGTAGGTAGGCGAACTACGTTGACTCTGATTTCTCGTTCTAGACGGGAATATGTAGGCATAAAGTGCGATACTTTGCCGAGTCATTTTCTTTTCTTTTAACCCCTGACCTTTAGAGTAGATAGAAATAACAATCCATACCCGAAAACAAGCGTGGATCCCGTCCAGTACGACGGACGTGAGGGGTGATAATACCTTCCCCTTGCGTAACCGACTCCCGAATCCAGGTTTTGGTTGAGACGACCATACCTTTCCCGTGTCGTGCGAGGTTTACTCTGAGCGTTTCCTTTCCCTCCGTTGGGATAAATAACGCACGGTGGCGACTCTTCTGTTCAGCCGGCACCGATTTTCGCAGTAGCGACACCCATCATACAACATATCATCATAATTCATCATATTAATTAATCTCACATATCATGTCATCATATAATCACGTATAAATCACATATTAGCTCATAGTCATATTATCCCATATTGATTCATAATGCTCACGGTAACCCTCACACTATCGCCTATCAATCACATAAACTCCATAGTTCTACTCATGTTAATTCGCCATATCATCACATAGTATTCACATATTAATCCCTAATATCATCTCACATTGCCTCGTATTAATTCATCATAATTACACTCGCGGTAATTCTCATACTATCACTTATTACTCACGCAACCTCACTGTCATACTCATAGTAACTCATCACAAGAATCCCAGAATCACACGTCACGACATCGCTGCAAAATAATCAATTTCGCAAACTCTGCTACATTCGTTGGCTCGCTCGCTAGGCGAGTTGGTAGCTAGACTTAGCTGGCTTGCTCGCTAGGCGAGCCTGTAGCGAACCTTCACTGGCTTGCTCGCTAGGCGAACATAGCAATGACAACAAAACCTGCTACGCACCAGAACTGATTCCTGTCCAAATACTCATACAATTTACTTACCTAATGCCCCCAAAACATCATTAAAACATCCCCAATGTCATACGGCGATAACGACACCAAATCTATGGTTTATTAGGCTAATCTAGCAACATTTGCACTGCCTAAAATACTATTTTCCTGTAATTGCTCTGAGTGCATCAGAGTTACTCACATTCGAACATTCCTATTCCTACAGGGTCAGACATATAACAATTCAAGGTTTCGGTCACGAAGGCTTAAGGTTTCCCTTTCTCGTATCAATATTCATTGTTACATATCATCAAGCATAACCTCAAAGTCTATTCATCAATTTCCCTAATTCTCCCAAATCAACCCAACATACCCTAAACCATAAACCCCACCATAAACACACCGAAAGGCATACATAGAAAATCATGAAATGCGATACTCCCCATACCTTAGTCGATTCGCAGCTTTCACGATTAACTTCGGGATCTTCCGAAGCTTTTGCCTCCACTTCTCCCTCCATTAGAGCTCTAGCCTCATTCTTTTCACGGTTAACAAATGAATTATAAATCTCTTCAGAATTCTATTTTGTCCAACTTAGTCTTGGGCCTCCCACTTTGTCTTTTCCTTCATTACCCTTACTAACTCCTCCAAATGCCCAAATTACCCTTATTTCACTTATATTTATTTTAATTCATAATAATATTAATAAATCCATATTACATACTATTATTCTAAAATAAATACTCCAAATATGCATAATTCCTCAATAATTCTCAAAACCATCGAAAACACCCAAAACACCCAAAATATGAATATTCTCAATTAAATAAATTAATTAAAATATTTCGATTAAATTCGAGAAGTTACAACTCTCCCCCACTTAAAAGAATTTTAGCCCTCGAAAATTACCTCAAGGAACAGAGTCGGATACGACTCCCTCAACTGATCTCCAAGTACCCAATTCCAACTTTCTCTAGTTGGTCCTCCCAAAACCACCTATTCCAAGGCAATCTCTTTACCTCAAAGTTGTTTCTCGTTCATCAATCCGAACAAGCAACGCCTCAACAGTCAAATTACCTCTCACTTGTACATCATTTATTAGAATCAATGTACCTCTTCAACTTAGGCACATGAAATACATCATGTACATTCACAAGCGACAACGGTAAAACAGTCTAACATGCTACTTCTCTTACGCTTCCGCTGCGCCACTCTGATATAAATCAACAAAACACAGTGTGTGCTTCCGAGACTTCAGAGCTCGACCAACATCAGTCGCCATCGTAACTCTCAAAACACGTCTTTTCTTGGATCTTCTTGATCTTTTCAGTCGTCTCTTACACAATTCTCAGGTCTGAGCACAACACTCTCGCCTGAATCACATAAACACAAAGGAGTCCTACACCTCCTACCATACAAAGCCTCCTATTGCGTCATTCTGATACCAGAATGATAACTGTTATTATAGGTAACTCAATCAACGATAATTAACTATCCCACGATCCACCTTGATCCAACACACAAGCTCTCCACAAATCCTATAAAGACTGAATAGTTTTCTCTGTCTGTCCATCCGTCCACGGATGATAGGCAGAGTTCAACTTCAACATGGTACTCAAAGCGTCTACAAACTCTCCCAAAATCTCGATGAAAACTCAGATTCCCACCTGACACAATATTCGACGACATCTCATACAACTTCACAACTTCATCGATATACATCTCAGCTAGCTTCAACATAGAATGATTAATCCTCGTTGGTAAGAAAATAGCCAATCTAGTCACTCTATCCAAAATCACCCAATTACAATCATATCCCTCAAATTCTTCGGAAAACCCAACACAAAATCCATGGAAATACTACCCGATTTCCACCCTGGAATATTCAACGGTTGCATCAGACCCAACGGTCTCTGACGTTTATTCTTCGACTGCCGACAAGTCTAACCATCATATACAAACTCAACCATTTCTCTATTCATCTATGGCCACCAAAATAATTTCCTCAAATCCGGTTACATCTCCATAGCACCGGGATGGATACTCAATCTACCTCAATGTCCTTCTTCAAGAATACTCTCATTCCACTAAATAATATCTATAACACAAACTCTATCAAGACATCTCATGATACCATTTTCATTAATCCGAAAACATCCCTTCGACTTTAATTCATCAAATTCAACCAATCTACCAACTCAAACCAGAGTTTTGACCTTATCGAATCTCATCGAGAATACCACGAGTAAGGTCCAACATACTAAGCTTAACTCCATAAGAAGTATCTTCACACACCAAACTCATATCACAAAATTGCTCAATCAATTCTAACTCTTTTCACCATCATCATCGGTATATGCAAAGATTTCCAAATTAATGCATAAGCTACCACGTTTGCTTCACCCGAATGGTAATTCAATCCAAAACCATAATCCTTCAGGAGTCCCTATTATTTTCTCTGCCTCATATTCAAATCTTACAAATCAAGCAAATACCTTAAGCTCTTGAGATCACCAAACATTTCAAATCTCAAACTAACCAATTGAAGCCTCCAACTCCGGCACAAACACAACAATAACCAACTCTAAATCACTCGTCAGATAATCCCTCTTATGTACTTTAAATTGCCTTAAAGCATAACTAAAACTCGCTGATGTTGCACTTAACATATCTCTCAATCACATCAACAAAGCATCACAAAACACAATGAATAGTTCTGTCGAATTCGGCAAAAAGCAACACCCGAGCTCTCCCAAAAACTCTTTGAACTTTCTTCACCGTGGCATATCCATACTTCCTCTCCAACACTGATAACTCAAGTTCCTGATGCTCGACATGATCCTTTATACTCTTAGAATATATCAAAATATCATTGGTTAACACAACAACTGACTCGCTCAAATAAGTATGAAAAATCCCATGCCAAACGGACACTCCATTTGTGAGTTATGGCGGAAACACGAACCGCACCTTCTGCACTTACCACAACATCCAAACATATTCCATAAATAAATAACTTAATTACATACCACTACTTCACCATCACATAGAGAATTGGACTAGCTTTCCAACGCTTTGAATCATGCGTCATTCCGAGTTACGGTCCTCCCGTTACGACAAAAATACCAAAACAACATTTTTCTGCCCAGGACATCTTCGCTAGGCGAACACAGAAGCGAGCGGCCTCCTGGAGCTGTTCGCTAGGCGAAGGACCTAGCAAACCTGACAGTCCGAAATTCTATTTTCGACTGTTACATGACTTCCGGGTGTCCGATTTCGATTCTGTAAAAAGCTACAATCTCATAATTTGACGTACAACAACAATTTCACACTTAGAAGGCCATTCAACACATCTTCAACTCTTGAAATATTTAAAGGCCTAATTATACCAATATTGCATTCCACATCTTACTTTCTTTAATAATCACCAGAAGTCACTATCCACCTTCAATATACTCGACCTCACAATCTGTTTCCTTAGCACACACACCAGACACAAGTCTCCCAACTACTCAATCAGTTTAATTCCTTGACCATCCAAACAGACATATAATATGGAGCTCTCAATCTCGGACTAGTTTTCGTACTAAGTCAATCACAACTCCACTTCACGTCCTGGCTGTATATCACTATCTTGTCAGGATAACTTCCAGACAACCACAATTAATCGACAAGCTGCCAACTTCCCCACTTTCATTAACACTCAAAAATTCCCATCAAAAATAAACATCCCAACACTGTCCTATGCCGACTCATCAAAACAATTCTTAAGCACTTAGCTTAACTCAAGACAATTCACTGCTCACGCCATCTAAGCTTGCAAGACACGTCTAACACATCCAACATGACCCCGTCTACTATCAACAAGAGATTAAGGGTGATCAATTCCTCAATTTGTCAATAGACAACCGAAAATCATGATGGGGTATAAACCATCTTTACCAAACTATAAGAGCGTTCAACCACACACTAAGTCGCCACTTCACACTTGCAGCGTCCTGGAGAAGCACAACTTCTCCCCCACTTGTTTCATTCCCACTTCTGCAGACAAAGGTTAGGCAACAAACATGTATCGACAATGTTTTCACACACATGTCGCATACCAGGGAACAAACAACATTAGACAACTTGGCTGGACGGAACGACCTGCTTTGATACCACTAATGTAACACCCTTATTCTACCCCACAGATATTATGGCAAAATAACACGGATTTCAGAGTAAAATATTAACTTTCATAAAAAGCCACAAAAGGGCGTACATTTCTCAAAGTCAACAAAATTGGTCAATACTCCGTAAAGACGGGTTTTCCTAAAAGTACATCAAAATACATAAGACAGCGAAACTCAAAGGATAAATCAAGGTTTCTCCTCAAAAGGGAACATCAGTAAAATAACCAATGATATAAAATCAACTCAAAGAACCCAACTCGATGTTACATATCAGAGCAAGACCCTCTAAATTAACCATAAAGGCTAACGACTCTAAAACTTCAAAATTCTCCTCGACGGCGTCCACGACTAAACTTGCTCATCTGCACGTTACCCACGTGGAGGTAACATTCAAACAGGCAGAGTGAGTAAAACAGTTCATAATAATCAATGTATAACAATTAATGCATAAATGGCATATTACTCATAATTATATTCAACACATTGATATCCTTCAAATATGCCTCAAAGGCCATAACATCATAATTCATACAAAAGACTCATAGATGCAATGCGACACAACTCAATGCATGTGGTACCAATCATCACAACGCGATAGACACTGAGCCATCAATCCTCCATAGACCCTCCCATCAATAGGATCGGAGCACATCAAAATACTTCACATCCGCACAGTGGGATTGAAGCCAAAGTAATCGAGGTCCTGAACCGAAGTCCGGATGCACATGAATGCATGATGCACACTTCACAAATCATCCTCATAATAACATCATAGGTGCATCATCATTCATCACTATCAAACGCCATAGTTCATCATATTAATCATCATAGCATATCATCATAATTCATCATATTACTCATCATACAACATATCATCATAATTCATCATATTAATCATCATACACCATATCATCATAATTCATCATATTACCCATCATACAACATATCATCATAATTCATCATATTAATTAATCTCACACATCATGTCATCATATAATCACGTATAAATCACATATTAGCTCATAGTCATATTATCCCATATTATCCCATATTGATTCATAATGCTCACGGTAACCCTCACACTATCGCATATCAATCACATAAACTCCACAGTTCTACTCATGTTAATTCGCCATATCATCACATAGTATTCACATATTAATCCCTAATATCATCTCACATTGCCTCGTATTAATTCATCATAATTACACTCACGCTAATTCTCATACTATCACTTATTACTCACGCAACCTCACTGTCATACTCATAGTAACTCATCACAGGAATCCCAGAATCACACATCACGACATCGCTGCAAAATAATCAATTTTGCGAACTCTGCTATGTTCGTTGGCTCCCTCGCTAGTCGAGTTGGTAGCGAGCCTTCGCTGGCTTGCTCGCTAGGCGAGCCTGTAGCGAACCTTCGCTGGCTTGCTCGCTAGGCGAACAGAGCGATGACAGCAAAACCTGCTACACACCAGAACAGATTCCTGTCTAAATACTCATACGATTTACTTACCTTATCCCCCCAAAACATCATTAAAACATCCCCAATGTCATATGGCGATAACGACACCAAATCTATGGTTTATTAGGCCAATCTAGCAACATTTGCACTGCCTAAAATACTATTTTTCTGCAATTGCTCTGAGTGCATCAGAGTTACTCACATTCGAACATTCCTATTCCTACAGGATCAGAGATATAACAATTCAAGGTTTCGGCCACAGAGGTCTAAGGTTTCCCTTTCTCGTATCAATATTCAGTGTTACATATCATCAATCATAACCTCAAATTCTATTCATCAATTTCTCTAATTCTCCCAAATCAACCCAACATACCCTAAACCATAAACCCCACCATAAACACACTGAAAGGCATACATAGAAAATCATGAAATGCGATACTCCCCATACCTTAGCCGATTCGCAGCTTTCACGATTAACTTCGGGATCTTCCGAAGCTTTTGCCTCCACTTCTCCCTCCATCAGAGCTTTGGCCTCATTCTTTTCACGGTTAACAAATGAATTATAAATCTCTTCAAAATTCTAATTTGTCCAACTTAGTCTTGGGCCTCCCAATTTGTCTTTTCCTTCATTACCCTTACTAACTCCTCCAAACTCCCAAATTAACCTTATTTCACTTATATTTATTTTAATTCATAATAATATTAATAAATCCATATTACATACTATTATTCCAAAATAAATACTCCAAATATGCATAATTCCCCAATAATTCCCAAAACCATCGAAAACACCCAAAACACCAAAAATACGAATATTCTCAATTAAATAAATAAATTAAAATATTCCGATTAAATTCGGGAAGTTACAACTCTCCCCCACTTAAAAGAATTTTCGCCCTCGAAAATTACCTAAAGGAACAGTGTCGGATACGACTCCCTTAACTGATCTCCAAGTTCCCAATTCCAACTTTCTCTAGTTGGTCCTCCCAAAACCACTCTTCCAAGGCAATCTCTTTACCTCAAAGTTGTTTCTCATTCATCAATCCGAACAAGCAACGCCTCAACAATCAAATTACCTCTCACTTGTACATCATCTATCCGAATCAATGTACCTCTTCAACTTAGGCACATGAAATACATCATGTACATTCACAAGCGACAGCCGTAAAATAGTCTAACATGCTACTTCTCTTACGCTTCCACTGCGCCACTCTGACATAAATCAACAAAACACAGTGTGTGCTTCCGAGACTTCAAAGCTCGTCCAACACCAGTCGCCATCGTAACGCTCAAAACACGTCTTTTCTTGGATCTTCTTGATCTTTTCAGTCTTCTCTTACACAATTCTCATGTCTGAGCACATCACTCTCGCCTGAATCACATAAACACAAAGGAGTCCTACACCTCCTACCATACAAAGTCTCCTACGGTGTCATTCTGATACCAGAATGATAACTGTTATTATAGGTAACTCAATCAACGATAATTAACTACCCCACGATCCACCTTGATCTAACACACAAGCTCTCCATAAATCCTCTAAAGACTAGATAGTTTTCTCTATCTGTCCATCCGTCCACGGATGATAGGCAGAGTTCAACTTCAACATGGTACTCAAAGCGTCTACAAACTCTCCCAAAATCTCGATGAAAACTCAGATTCCCATCTGACACAATATTTGACGACATCTCATACAACTTCACAACTTCATCGATATACATCTCAGCTAGCTTCAACGTAGAATGATTAATCCTCATTGGTAAGAAAAGAGCCAATCTAGTCACTCTATCCAAAATCACCCAATTACAATCATATACCTCCAATTCTTCGGAAAACCCAACACAAAATCCATGGAAATACTACCTGATTTCCACCCTGGAATATTCAACGGTTGCATCAGACCCAACGGTCTCTGACGTTTATTCTTCGAATGCCGATAAGTCTAACCAGCGTATACAAACTCAACCACTTATCTCTTCATCTATGGCCACCAAAATAATTTCCTCAAATTTGGTTACATCTCCATAGCACCGGGATGGATACTCCATCTACCTCAATGTCCTTCTTCAAGAATACTCTCATTCCACTCATGATATCTATAACACAAACTCTATCACGACATCTCATGATACCATTTTCATTAATCTGAAAATAGCCCTTCGACTTTAATTCATCAAATTCAACCAATCTACCAACTCAAACAAGAGTTCTGACCTTATCGAATCTCATCGAGAATACCACGAGTAAGGTCTAACATACTAAGCTTAACTCCATAAGAAGTCTTTTCATACACCAAACTCATATCACAAAATTGTTCAATCAATTCTAACTTTTTTCACCATCATCATCGGTATATGCAAAGATTTTCAAATCAATGCATAAGCTACCACGTTTGCTTCACCCGAATGGTAATTCAATCCAAAACCATAATCCTTCAGGAGTCCCAATTATTTTCTCTACCTCATCATTAAAACATCCCCAATGTCATACGGCGATAACGACACCGAATCTATGGTTTATTAGGCCAATCTAGCAACATTTGCACTGCCTAAAACACTATTTTCCTGCAATTGCTCTGAGTGCATCAGAGTTACTCACATTCGAACATTCCTATTCCTACAGGGTCAGACATATAACAATTCAAGGTTTCGGCCATGAAGGCCTAAGGTTTCTCTTTCTCATATCAATATTCAGTGTTACATATCATCAATCATAACCTCAAAGTCTATTCATCAATTTCTCTAATTCTCCCAAATCAACCCAACATACACTAAACCATAAACCCCACCATAAACACACCGAAAGGCATACATAGAAAATCATGAAATGTGATACTCCCCATACCTTATCCGATTCGCAGCTTTCACGATTAACTTCGGGATCTTCCGAAGCTTTTGCCTCCACTTCTCCCTCCATCAGAGCTTTGGCCTCATTCTTTTTCACGGTTAACAAATGAATTATAAATCTCTTCAAAATTCTATTTTGTCCAACTTAGTCTTGGGCCTCCCAATTTGTCTTTTCCTTCATTACCCTTACAAACTCCTCTAAATGCTCAAATTACCCTTATTTCACTTATATTTATTTTAATTTATAATAATATTAATAAATTCATATTACATACTATTATTCCAAAATAAATACTCCAAATATGCATAATTTCCCAATAATTCTCAAAACCACCGAAAACACCAAAAACACCAAAAATACGAATATTCTCAATTAAATAAATTAATTAAAATATTCCGATTAAATTCGGGGTGTTACACAACCCAAAGGTAATTGTAACATTTGTTTTCGTTCTTTCTTTCAGTTTTAATGTTTTACTTGCACGCTGGTCGAGTCAAATATGTCAGAGGAAACCCCAATATCGCATTTTTAGTTAGAAAATTTTTGGTTTTTGAAAAAAATAAGGTCTCACTACCATTACGCGTAATGCACTAGCTGTTACGCGTAACGACCAACAAAAATGGGGTCCCTCTGGTCATTTGTGTATCATACGCGTAAGAGAGTCTCATACGAGATATGAATTATGCGTATGGGACGGGTTACGCGTAGGATACACGTATCAGCCTGTGATACATGATCTATTACGTAAAAACCAGTTTTGCGCAGGAAATTGATGTGTATCATACGCGTAACACAGTATCAGTACGCGTAACGCCTCGTAGCATACGCGTACTGGTTTTTAGCACTTGTTTAATTGTTTCTTTCATATAGTAGTGCTTTGTTTAACTAGATACATGAGGTTTACATGCAACAATGGATGATACGGATCACCTTCACAATACAATGGCAAATTCTCTATGTTCGTCATCTTGGTTGATTTGTACCTCTGTGTATGATTAGACACACTGGGTAAATAAGCTTTTCAAACAAGGTATCCACGGAGCATTAAACAAAAATATATCATCATGAGAGAATAGTTAGGTATATCTTTATCATTCATGGTTTGCGTACGTTCTTTTTTATTATTAACTGTAGGAGCACCCACTGAGGCAAGTTGTTGTTTATCACCTAAAGACTTTCTATTCGTCCATTTATTATTATTATCCCTCGTCTACCCCCTTTGAGCCTGTATCATTTTGTTTTATTTACACTCATCTAATTAACCTATGGCCCCATCGTTTTCCTACCCTATTCAGAGTCTTTAGGTTCATCGTTTGCGCTATGCTAATTTTTAAGTTTGGGGTTGTTGTTGGAATAACAACCTTTAAGTTTGGGGTAACTATACATCAAAGGAAAGACAATTCATTTAAACGGGGAGTGCAAGAAAGAAAAAAGCAAAAGAGGGTGAAATAAAATGATCCGACATAATTAGAGCACCCACACAAAAAATCGTAAAAATAACATAACGCTAAGGATGATCTTGCTGACTCTGAAGAATAACCCTTGTTCCTTTTATATCCACCTATAACCCAAGCCCCGTTACAACCCTAAAGACCTCAAAAAGTGTGTGTTCTATTGATCTGCAGTATAGCGACAGTACTCGGAATATCGTTCTCAAGGATTCTTGATTATTACTAATCGAATAAAAAAGGGGGTTTGTTTGTTTATGATCAATTAAATAAATAGATTGCAATTAAGCGGTTAAAATAAATGATTATCAAAATAAGCCAATCTACTGTTTTCGGTTCCGGCTTATCACGGGTTTCTACCTTACCAATTTCCTAAGCGGCTT
Source organism: Lathyrus sativus (assembly GCA_963859935.3). Taxonomy (NCBI): domain Eukaryota; kingdom Viridiplantae; phylum Streptophyta; class Magnoliopsida; order Fabales; family Fabaceae; genus Lathyrus; species Lathyrus sativus. The sequence goes on from OZ012740.1 coordinate 670,212,448, forward strand.
CGATCTCTATTCGATTCTTATATCAATTGTCAAGCGCAAAAGATATAAACTAGATTGACAATCCTGTATTCCGAATTAAGCAAATGGATTAAGTTTTCGTGAATTAAGCAAACACGAATTATAAACACGAATTAACGGCAAAGCGACGTAACGGCGAATAAAAGTTAAGGATGCAATTATATGAATTTAATCAAAACAATTCTATAAACTAACAAATTAAGAAAATGCAATTCATAGAATAGTGTTGAAAGAGAAACAAATTAAATTGATAAAGTATAAACCTCAAAGCGTTGGAACGCGATTACAGCAGATTGACTCTAAGGAATTAGTTCTCCATTCCAATCGTACAAGCTTCAACAATATTTTCGTGAATAGTAACTGATGTGAACAGTAACATTAGTTACCCTTAAAAAGGAAAACAATGGATCCGGTTCAAAACCCAACTGGGTCGAAAATATAACCCAGACCTAAAACATGATCCAAAACTAAAACAATATCCTAATGCTGCAACTTCAACGAATATTCTGGGAAAATGTGTTCTGAATCTGACTTTGACTCCAACACGAAAGTTGTAGCTCTATCTCTTAGATTTCCGGCAATTTTTAGAACGCCTCAAATGGATTCCCGGAACTCCAATTATGATTGCTTCCGTGCAGACTGCTAAAGCTGAAAAATAAAGTGCAAAAATCAAATTAAACCAAAAATAAAATAAAATGTAAAAACATAATAAAAGATAAAAATAATCAAAATAAAGTAAAGAAATGCCTAAGTAAAAATATAGGAGAATGTGCATAAATATGCACTGATCAAATTCCCCCACACTTGAACTTTTGCACTCCGAGCAAAATTAAAATAAAACACAACAAAGAAAGCACAAACACATCAACAATTACTCATTCCAGGCTGTAAGTCTTCTTCAGTTAAGTTTGCATCAATAGGTACTAATCTTACACACTAAGGATATCGTAGGAACACTAATCCATAATTATGCAGACATAAACCTCTCAAATATACAAATCAACTCGAATCATATTATTATGCTGAAGCCTAACTTACTCTTCCTCCTTTTTGCTCTTTTTCATTCAGGCGTGTCGCTTGCGCGAAAATAAGGTGTCGGCACAACAGAAGAGTCGCCACCTTTCGTTATTTATCCCTCAGAGCGGGAAAGGAAACGATCGGAAAAAACCTAACGAAAAAGGGTAAGACAAGGTCGTCGCAACCATTGTCTGGGTTCGGGAGTCGGTTACGCAAGGGGAAGGTATTAGCACCCCTCACGTCCGTCGTACTCGACGGGATCCACGCTTGCTTGTTTACTTGGACGGGTTGGTTTTATTCTATCTACCTATCAAGGCTGGCTAAAAAAGAAAAGAAAAATGACTCGGCAAAGCGTCGCACTTTATGCCTGCGTATTCTCATTAGAGAATGAGAAATCAGAGTCAACGTAGTTCGGCCTACGAAGGGTTATGGGGGAAGGTAGCTCGCCAAGACTTCGCCATCTTGTGCCTACGTACTCTCAACAGGCATGAGAGATCAGAGCTCACGTAGTTCGGGAAACTACGGTTTATTTCCTGTTTTACGAAAGAAGTGTTTTTTATTGTGTTTGCGATTTCAACCGCACTAGAGACTATGACCTGAGAGTGAATGCGTCGCATGTCACCCAAAGGGTACCATACTAAACATCCAGATTGTGGAAAAGAAACTCTCCCACAACCCTTTCTCAGATAGCTTAAGGCTCGTAACGTACGAAAGGAATCATTCATGATTACTGTATCTTAGACTGTTTTGAGATGAGAAGAGAACAAGCCCAACTAGGAGGGAGACTATCAAGTCCTACTGTTGTCATGCCATGGATTCATCCTATGGTTGAGGTTTGAACAGGGAACTCCTAGAAGTTATCATGCATAGGTTTCAACCTAAAAGTCTATCATCAAATCCTTATCAAAGGAAATGAGAGTCCTAGGGGATCATGTCAATGATACACCAAAACAGGCAAAGCATCAGCTTAACAGTAAAATGCATGCAATGCAAGTGAGGGAGGAAATGTGTGTGGGGCTTCAGCCTCCACAAGCTCGTCTCAACCTCAAGCCAGTCATGAAATAACAGTAATCATACTGAAAAATAAACAACATGCTATCAAGCAATAAACAGTAAACTGCAATCATACAGAGAAAAAAAATGAAATGCCATCAGGCAAACAAACCACATGGGCAAGGGAGCTGGGCTCTACCGAATACCCGCAAGCAAAGCCACGCAGTAACAATACAAGCTGAGGGAGCAACTCAACCTCTAATGCAATCATGCTTCTAGATTCTACTTATTATATATGAGCTTATTCTAATGCAACACACAAATCAAGCAAAACACACAATACCGAAAAGAAAAACAGAAGAAAGCCTCAGCTCCTCCAGCAGCAACTCAGTCTTCAGACTTCAATCATCAATTGCTTTCCAGGTATCAACCCTACAACATGAGTTTCAACTCATCTTCTCCCCTTAAGCTTCAGCTTCTTGATCAACTCCACCTTCAGGCTTCACCTAATCTTCAGGGATCTTCAAGTATCAACTTGATCTTCATGCTCTTCAAGCTTCAGCTGGAATGGCAGTCTTCAAGGATTCATCCTCTTCAATAATCTCTAATGAAGTCTTCATCTTCATGCTCAGGCTCTGACAGCTCTTAAGACAAATCAAACAGAGAAAAATCATTACTGGATAAGCTGGGGGATATTGAACTACTTATCTGATCACCAAAGGTGACCTATAAGGGTTCAATATCAAATGAAGGGTTCCCTCAAAAGTTCTCCCTCCTAGGTATAGCACTAATCCCTCCAAAGGAGAGAGGTGTATACCCTGGAAGAACTTTGAATCACAGGGAGGAATGGATGTGAAGAATATTATCCATGTTTAAGAAAGAAATGATCTACATCTAAGCTCTTCCTAATCCTAACCCTAAAACAACAAAAAGAAAAGAAGAACAAGCTCCTCAAGCTCCTCCAATGCCTCTTCCAATCTTCTAGTATGCTCCACTAAGCTCCACAATGAGATGCCAAGCTCCTCAAGCCAAAGGAAAACTCCAAAGCAAAGCAAACTAAACAAAACTTGCCCTAAAGGCAACACAAGCAATCATTCAATTCAAAAATCAACCAAAATAGTATATTATCATATTAAATCCTAATATAAATGCTAGGGGACCCTACATAACTACCCTTAAGTCCCATATATTCCCCATATACTAAATTGCCCTATAAAACCCAAATCTAAAATTGTTATGAACCTATGCTAAAGTTTTAATCAAATTTTATACTACCTAGAACTACATAATTAAAACTACCCTAAAAATTATCACAAAAAAATGAAATTAAATCAGGGGGAACCTAAACCATTCATCTAATCATCCTAAAAAGATTGAATTAAAAATCCTAAGGGAACTACCCTAATTAAAATTTACAAAATCATGCATCAACTAAAAGAATTAAAAAAAGCAATTAAAAGTATAAATGTGCAAAAAATATAAAAATGAAATAAAATGGCTATTTTATGGTTTTATATTTTTCTAAACAGAAAATGGAAAATGGGAAAAAAAGTCTCATTAAAAAATATGCATTTTTCATTTTGTTATGGATTTTTAAAGATTAATAAAATTTGGAGGAAATATAATATGAGAATTGGCATGAGGGGTGCTAGAAGAAATATCATTCAGTTGATCCTTATGATGGGCCCAGGAGGGGGGTGCGTGTAGCAAGGCGCGCCTGGGCCCAGTTTCTATCAGAAAAAATCAAAAATAAAAAAGTTGAACGGTGTAAATAGCAGATTATTGTAGTGCAATGCAATTGGGCTTTGGAAACGGGGGGTGGGGAAAGCAATTCGTGAGGCCCATGCTGGATCATTAAACCAAACGCAGCGTTTTGCTGCTACAGCTTCCCTCCGCATGCGTGTTCGAATCCTGGCCGCTCGATGATCCTCCAGTCAACATTCCACGCGCAAATCCAACGGTTTATACATTATCTTCAACCTTTGGACATTAGGGTTTCATAAACCTCCATGAACATAAGCTTCATGCATGCAACTTCATCTTCTTCGTGTGACTTCGATATTCCACCAAATGCCACGATCCAAGAACCAATTCTGAATAGAATTTCATGTAGAACACAACTGTAGCATTGGATTTCATTGAAACACGATAAATCTTCCAAACCGAGCGGTATACATCCATGAATCCAAAACTTCATCAGTTTTCAACCATCACAAAACTCAACAATCTTTATATATAATTAATCCTTATGCCATGCTGATTAAAACCAACCAAAATTCGTGCATTATCATCCATTAAATCACCCATTCCAACTCCATCAAGAATTAACCACCATTAATGAAACCTCACTAATTGATCTTAAACTCATCCAAATGAATCACCTAATGGTCTCTAATGGTTTCACAACAAGAACTAACCCTAGCCATGCCTAAATCAAAGTGTGGAAGTGATTTTGCTTACCTTGACCCTTGCAATGGTAGGTGTTGAAAAGCTTCGAATCAGGCCTTGTAGATCTTCAAGAATGGTCTCTAGGTGATGAACAATACTCTGCTTGCACAAGATTTGATGGAAATGGCTTGAATCTCAAGATCCAATCCCTTTTGCTCTCTTGCAACTTTACTTGGAAAGCTCTCAATTCTTCATCAATGGGGTTGCAAATCAAGATGAATACACTCAACAATGATTGTAGAGAAGATTTGTGTGAAAAAATGGAATGGTAATGAAGAGAAAAATGAAGTTTCAAGACAATTTGCAAAATGGAGAATTTTGGTTCAATTTCTATTCTCTACCACCATTAACATCAACAATCACCAACCTTTCACCAATGGAGATTGAAATCAATATATAGACTGATTTGGAAAGGTCTAGAATCATCTAGATCACTCTAGAAAGAACTTGAATTTTCTATGATATGGTAACTTGCATTTCACTTCCCACCACATGAGATATCATGACAAAAACCCTTGCAACTTGAGTAATTAACTTGATTTTCTCCTTAAGTGGTATTTTGGACAAGATACAAAGCTTAAACACCTTGTTTATGAAGCTTTTCTTTGATTTGGCTAGGTACCCCATTATGCAAGCAAGCAAATTATAAAGCAACCCCAGAATTTAAGCCTCAAATAAAAATTGTGGCTGAACCATTGTTCTTAAAATGTCCTTTGGAGTCAAAATGACCTATCATATGACATGGTTAGGGTTTATAGCTTGGATTTTATGATTTTCCATTTCACTTGAATTAACTTATGCCTCATTTTTAGGCCATTTTTATCACTTTTTGCTATGAGCCTTTCCAACATCTCATGACCACCCTAATAGCCTTAAAACATCATTCTAAGCAACTTTTATGTTGAAGGTTTTTCCATTTGAATCTTGGAAGTAGGAGATATGACCATATGCTTGAAATGACCTATAACTTCAAAATGACCAAAATGCCCTTGGCTTGTCAAAGCCATAAGTTGAGTTCTACAAATCCTATCAAGGACTTCTAGTACTCTATAGAAATCTAAGAAGATTATATTCAACATTCATGTTGACCAAGAGATCATAGGAATCATCCTACTAGGGAAAAAGTTGTCTGCAAGTTGGGTGACTTTCAAGGACCCAGATTCACATACCTCAGATGACCTGTAATTTGTGAGAACCATAACTTGAGCTCTGCAAATCCTATCAAGGACTTCTACCACTTAAATTAAAGCTAAGAACAAGATCTACAACATTCATGTTGTGGGGAAGATGAGATGACAATCACATCTTGAGTTAAAACTGCCTGGAAGATAGGGATCAAACTAGGGGATTTTACACTGACAATCCTTAGAAACCCTAGCTTAAAACTTCTCAAACTCTTCAATCATGATGAGTTGGTCTAGGAATCATCCTTATAGTATCTCAATACATCCTTCCATGATCTCATGGCTCTTGGATTGGGTCTCAACCTTCTCCAAATCATCAGTTGACCTAGGGTTGACCCAGTCAAACCCTAATTCTACCATTCAGGGTTGAATCTTCTGAATTCTTGCCCAATGACCTCTCTGGGCTTCATGATGGCTTTAAAGACATCTCATAAACTTTCTCAAAGCTTCAAGTCCATTCTTCAAAGTCTCAGAATCATCTGAGGAGCACCCACAACTCTCAAGTTATGAGACACACAACCTTGGTTTCAACCAATTCCTCTGAGGATCTCTTGAACTTTCTGATAAAGGTATCAACCTTCAAACACTTGATGGGTAAATAAATGTTGGTCAAATTTTAGGGTGCAATAAGGCGCAATCACATTAAGCCCGTTATCTCCACACACTCATAGCAAGGCGACCGGTTAGTGACTCTGATCCTTTTTGTTTGGGGTTCTGGTACTTACGTGGCATAACCCTTTGCCGACTCAATTGTAGTTGCGGGGGATCAGACCGTAATCCGCCCTACCAAGTTCAGCACCAGAAACCGCTGAACCAACTAACGAGTAATAAATTTTTTTCCAACTTTTTCTTTTCTTTTCTTTTTCTTTTTTTCTTCTTTTTATTTTTTTTCTTTTCAATTTGATCACTCACTTATATTCATCGGCTTCCCTGCGTAGAGTGTGTATGAGATGGTGCTGAATGCTGAAATAAACTACTCAAGAGCTGTCAGAGAATGAAAATTCAAGGCTAAACCATAATAAGAATTCAAATCAATTTCCATATGCAGGAGGCTTACAGTGTTAAGACGATACCGATCTTGTGAATTTTTCCCAAGTCTCTGCAAACTAATCCCAAATTAGACTATAGCCCAGAACTTTCAAAAAGATGCAATTTTTTTAATATTTTTTTTATTATAACTGAAAACAAAATGAAACAAAACAAACAAATAAAACAAAGGTTTCCCTCCCCCAGACTTAAAACAAGTATTGTCCTCGATGAAAGGACATAATTATTAAAGTAGAGAGAAGGAAAAAACAACTCCCTGATCAAGTTGCAGTGTAGTTAGGCGCTTCCAAAGAAAGCTCCTCTATACCGACATCTTCAGGCACCGAGCTTTCATAGAATAATTTCAAACGCTGCCCGTTAACCTTGGAAACTTTGTCAGTACCTACACTTTTAATTTCTACTGCACCATGAGGGAAAATATTAGTAACAACAAAAGGGCCAATCCATTTGGATCGAAGTTTCCCAGCCATAAGCTTAAGGCGGGAGTTAAACAATAAAACCTGTTGGCCCATAGAAAACTCTTTCCTATAAATAATTTTATCATGGAAGTGCTTAGTTTTTTCTTTATAAATTCTAGAGCTTTCATAAGCCTCTAATCTAAGCTCTTCCAGCTGTTGTAATTGGAGTTTTCTTTCAATACCTGCTTGTTGCATCCCCAAATTACAACTTTTCACCACCCAATAGGCACGGTGTTCTATCTCAACAAGAAGATGACATGCCTTACCAAAAACAAGTCGATAAGGAGACATCCCAATGAGTGTCTTGAAAGCTGTTCTTTGAGCCCAAAGTGCGTCTTCTAGACGACGGCTCCAGTCCTTCCTGTTTGGTTGCACCATTTTCTCCAAAACCTGTTTGATCTCCCTGTTTGAGATCTCAGATTGCCCATTAATTTGTGGGTGATATGCAGTAGAGACTCTGTGCACAACTCCATACTTTCGGAGCAAAGCTTCCATGGTGCGGTTACAGAAATGAGTGCCTAGGTCACTGATGACAGCTCGCGGTATTCCAAACCTGCAAAAGATATTAGACCTAAAAAAATCTGCAACAACTCTAGAATCATTAGTCTGAGTGGGGATAGCTTCTACCCACTTTGAAACATAATCAACAACAAGCAAAATATAAAGGAAACCAAACGATACAGGAAAGGGACCCATGAAATCGATTCCCCATACATCAAATACCTCATAGAAAAGCATAGGCTGCTGAGGAATTTCACTCTTGCGAGTGATGTTTGTACCTACTATCTGGCACTCTTTACAAGTGCAGTAAGTCTCATAAGCATCTTTAAAAACAACTGGCCAATAGAAACCTGAGTCGAGGACTTTTCTTGCAGTTCTTTGAGGGCCAAAATGTCCTCCGACTTGAGACGCATGAGAAAAATTTAAAATGGATTCAATCTCATAGTCGGGAACACATCTTCTAATAACCTGATCACTACCAAACTTCCAAAGATATGGATCATCCCAAACATAATATTTGGCATCACTTTTGAGTTTATGAATCTGTGATCTAGATGCACCTGTAGGAAAAACACCAGCAACAAGATAATTAACAATATCAGCAAACCAAGGTGTAATGCCATGCAAGACTAAAAGTTGCTCATCAGGAAAGTCATCTTGAATAGGAAAAAGATATGTATCTCTCTCTATCCTTCTCAAATGGTCAGCCACTAAATTCTCAGCTCCACTTTTGTCTTTAATCTCTACATTAAACTCTTGGAGCAACAACATCCACCGAATTAATCTCGGTTTTGCATCCGGCTTCTTCAACAAGTACTTTAAGGCTGCATGGTCAGTAAAAACAACAACCTTGGAACCTAACAAATAAGATCTAAATTTATCAAGAGCAAAAACAATAGCTAAAAGTTCTTTTTCAGTGGTAGTGTAATTTGACTGTGTAGAATCTAAAGTCCTAGAAGCATAGTAAATAACATGGGCAGCCTTGTTAACTCTTTGTGCAAGGACAACCCCAACAGCATAATTCGAAGCGTCACACATAAACTCAAAAGGGAGGGTCCAGTCAGGGGGCTGGATTATGGGAGCGGAGGTCAATGCTTTCTTCAAGAAGGCAAACGCCTGTTTGCATTTGTCATCAAAGTGGAAGGTGACGTCATTCTTTAACAAGTTTGAAAGCGGAAGAGCTATCTTGCTGAAATCTTTGATGAAACGCCTGTAAAAACCTGCATGACCAAGAAAAGAACGAATCTCGCGAATGCAAGATGGGTAAGGTAGTGTAGAAATCACATCAATCTTGGCAGGGTCAACAGAAATTCCTTTTTCAGAAATTATGTGACCAAGAACAATTCCCTGCTCAACCATAAAATGACATTTTTCATAATTTAAAACAAGGTTGGTTTCAATGCATTTTCTAAAATCAAGCTTAAACTGCTCAAGCATGCATCAAAAGAAGAACCATAGACAATGAAGTCGTCCATAAAGACTTCCATGCAATTTTCAATAAAATCAAAAAAGATACTAAGCATGCAACGTTGGAAAGTGCCAGGAGCATTGCAAAGACCAAAAGGCATCCGCCTATAAGCAAAAGTACCGAAGGGACAAGTAAAAGTGGTCTTCTCTTGATCTTCCGATGCAATATGAATTTGAAAGTAACCTGAAATTAAGCAAACAAATTAAGTTTTCGTGAATTAAGCAAACACGAATTATAAACACGAATTAACGGCAAAGCAACGTAACGGCGAATAAAAGTTAAGGATGCAATCATACGAATTTAATCAAAACAATTCTATAAACTAACAGATTAAGCAAATGCAATTCATAGAATAGTGTTGAAAGAGAAACAAATTAAATTGGTAAAGTATAAACCTCAAAGCGTTGGAACGCGATTACAACAGATTGACTCTAAGGAATTAGTTCTCCATTCCAATCGTACAAGCTTCAACAATATTTTCGTGAATAGTAACTGATGTGAACAGTAACACGAGTTCTCCTTAAAAAGGCAAACAATGGATCCGGTTCAAAATCCAACTGGGTCGAAAATATAACCCAGACCCAAAACATGATCCAAAACTAAAACAATATCTTAATACTGCAACTTCAACGAATATTCTGGGAAAATGTGTTATGAATCTGACTTTGACTCCAACACGAAAGTTGTAGCTCTATCTCTTAGCTTTCTGGCGATTTTTAGAACGCCTCAAACGGATTTCCAGAACTCCAGTTATGATCGTTTTCGTGCAGACTGCTAAAGCCGAAAAATAAAGTGCGAAAATCAAATTAAACCAAAAATAAAATAAAATGTAAAAACATAATAAAACTTAAAAATAATCAAAATAAAGTAAAAAAATGCATAAGTAAAAATATAGGAGAATGTGCATAAATATGCACTGATCATCTATGCAGATTGATAAGAGGAGAAAATTTATTCAAATCGTTGATATGATATTGTTTACTCTGACTTGAGCGTTAAACACTCTAACCCGAGAGAATTGGTGAGAGTGAGAAATAATCTGACAGGTGAAGCAGTGTTTCCAAATAAAGTGTTTTTGGCATGCTGGGTATGAAGAGTATACAGAAAAATTCAAGGTAATATACCAAAGGGCCCAGTACGAAACATTTCAGAAGTATTGTGGTAAGTCATGTTTTTACAGTAAGTTTTTGGCGCCATTGCCGGGGACTCCCGAAATATAAGTGAGTTGTGATTTAATTGAAATTTTGTCGCTCTGCGACCAAAATTATATTTTCAGTTTTTTTTAGTTTATTTTATTAATTTTTGCATTTAGTTATTACTAATCTGCGTGTAACATTTTATGCGAGGAGAATCCTTAGCTAATTTTTCTTTTGACGCAGAGATAGAAAGAACTCTACACGCGAGGCATAAACAAGCAAGACTGGCAGGTTCAGACTCAGATACTGAAACTATGGGTAAAGTTCCACCAGCAAAGAGACTACTTTGTGCAACCGCTAGTGACTAACAAGCCATAAAGACACACATTCTATGTCTTCTCAAGGATTTTGACCTAACTAGTCACTTAAGGAAATACAAACAACAGTTTGATTACAACTACACTAGCAACCGTTGGTGACTAACAAACCACAAAGACACACAATCTATGTCTTCTCAAGGATTCTGACGTAAATGGTTCCTTAAGGAAATACAAACAATAGTTTGATTACAACTGCACTAGCAATCATTGGTGACTAACAAACCACAGAGACACACAGTCTATGTATTCTCAAGGATTCTGACCTAACTGGTCCCTTAAGGAAATACAAACAACAATTTGATTACAAAGTTATGTTTAAAAAGATTGATTCTACACAAGCAGGTATAAACAGGTTAAAAGCACAATACACTTAAAGAAAATTCTACACAAATTTAGACAATAGTCTTGTAAATTACTTGCATGCCTCTATTTTTCTTCAAGTCTTTATTTAGCCAATGAAAAAGATCTGTTGAAGGGTATATCTAGTATTCTTCATGGATGAGTTGACGACTTGAGTAACAGTTTGATACGGAGGGGACAAGAATCGTACTACCTCAATTTCTTTATTCCATGAAATTCGCTTAGTGGAAGGAATATTGGTTTGTACCATGTACTATTTTTCCCACGTATAAACTCATTCTTATCTTATATTCTTCAATAACTTATGGATAAATCATTGTTTGAAGTATGATTTAGAAGAGTTGATTTTGCTTGAGTTTATAAACTTCAATCATCAATCAAAAGCTTGATCACATCAATATCTCACTTGAGATTATTTAGAGTTTTTAGAACCTTCAGCGTTTAATCTTCCGAAGCTTAAGTTTAGAAACTTCAACCATCGATCAGAAGCTTGATCACATCAATATCTAACTTGAGATTCTTCAGAGTTTTTAGAACCTTAAGCGTTTAATCTTCGAAAGCTTGAGCAGTCTTCAGAAGTGAATTGATCAGAGTCACACGTCAGAAGCAAGAGCCAATAGAACGTTGCAGCAACAACATACAATTTTCTTAGAAGCTTCTCATCTGTGAGTTTGAGCATAAGCGATTTAGATCAAATATTTAGAAACTTGTAACATTTCACGTTTAAGAGTCAAAATCAAGGTTGTTTGCTAAAGATACATAATAACAAACCATTAGGGTACCAAAGTTATTCTCACATAAATACTGATTTGTTATCATCAAAACCTAGAGATACAGATGCATAACCAAATATTGTTCTAAAACACTTGCTAAGTGATGTATGGCGTAGACTCTGAAGCTGAAGCTCTCAACATCAGAAGAAGCAACGTAATTATTTCTACACTTAGTGAATGCAATTTGGCTTATGGTACCATTAAGTGTTAGTGATAAAGCTGAAGTTGTTTGTATTGCAGAAAGCAAGCTATATTGTCAAATCAGTTTGCCAACTAGAGTCCACAAATTGTAATGCTCAAGAAAGGTTGATATACTTTATGAATATCTACTCTCAACGACTCTAATAATACAGAATCTCTCAAGGACTCAAAGGTTAAACATGTTACACATTGAATCAAGATCTTCGGGTGTATCTATCTTCAACGGCTCCTGTACTATGAAGTAACATGAAATACTCTTGATCAAGTTACCTATTTAATGGCTAGTTTCTAAAAAGGATATAAATATGGTTGAAGATTCAAACTAAATCTTTAACAAGGATCAACCTGAAGAAGGAGTAACAAGATCAACAATTATCAACTCAATTGTATATGCAAATTTTCTGTTATAGGTTGTAATTGTAAAAACCTTAAAATTTCTTACACATTGAATTTCTTAGAAATCTTAAGTGCTTTAGGTCTTTGTTATGGTGATTTCCTATACCTCTGATACTTGTATCATGTACACCCTGTTCTCTATTTTGCTGAACTTATGTAGCAGTTTAGATAGAAGTCTCTATCATTACGATACAAGCAAGGGAGTCCCGAGCCAAGATGCTTGAGCCACGTAAGTCTCTTGCTATGTGCTTGAGCTATGAAAGTCTTAATCAAGTAGATTGATTGAGCAGGAAGTCTTATGTCATTTAGATACAAGCAAGAAAGTCTCGAGCCAATATGGTTGAGCTACATAATCTATTGCTATGTGCTTGAGTAGTGAAAGTCTTAATCAAGTGGATTGATTGAGCAGGAAGTCTTGAGCCAGTGTGCATTAAGCAGGTTGGCTTGGTACATGAAATTGGAGCAGTAAGTCTTGAATCTGAGGGGAACAAGCAAAGAGGCTCGTTTCATGGGACTAGAAGCAAAATTCTTGGGTCTGAGAGGCTTGAGCATAAGTATTGGGCTGAGGGTCTGAGCAAGAAAGTCTTGAGTTCGCGGAATCTGAGCAAGAACTCTCGAGTGAGGAGCTCGAGCAGAAGTCTTGGACTTTGGGTTTGAGTTTTTGTAAAAGTCTTATGCAAAACGCATAAGCGATTGTAATCATGTTTTGATTATAGTCAAAATCTATTGTGAAACAAGGGGACTTTACTACTCTTTGTTCGGGAGGAACCAATATAAATCTTTGTGTCTTATGCTATTATTTATTTGCTTTTATTAATATTCTGCTGCTAAGAATTAACCAGAATTTGAACACCAGTTTAGATTCTGAATTCTGATCAGATGCAAACTTAGAAAATAAAAAACATAATTCAACCCTCTTCTTGTGTATTTTCTCACCTTTAGAGATAAACTTTCTGTATGGTAATCTAGATGAAACAATCTTGATGAGGCAACTTGAAGGGTATGCAGAAAAGGGAAATGAAAATTATGTGTGCAAGATAAATATGTCTTTGTATGGCCTGAAATAATCTCCTCGATAATGGAATAGAAGATTCAACAAGTTCATGACATAAATTGGTTTCACTAAGAGCCAGTTCGACCATTGTGTTTACTTCAGATTTCGACTTAGAAATTCACTTGTTATTTTGTTGCTTTATATGGATGGCATCCTCGTAGCAAGCAACAATGTCGAAGATGTTATGAAGGTGAAAGCTGAACTCGACAAGGAGTTCAACATGAAGGATTTGGGGTGGCCTCCAGAATTTATGGGATTGACACCCGGAGAGATAAAAAGAAATCGAGATTATACTTATCTCAAGAAACACACCTCAAGAGATAACAAGTTTAGTATGTCAAATTCAAAGTCTATTATAACACTGACTAATCCTCAGTACAAGCTAAGTACGACTTAAAGTCTTAATGCTGAAGTTGAAAGAGCCTGTATGAATAACATTCCATATGTTAATATAATAAGTTCTTTGATGTATGCTATGGTCTGTACGAGACTAGACATAACATACAAAGTGAGCCTTATAAGCATGTATATGACCAATCTTGAGAAGGCGCACTGACAAACATTAAAGTGGATTCTTAGGTACATAAATGAGTCTTTGAGCCGAGTCCTAATTTATGGTGGAACTTGTGGTGATGATAACAAAGTCGAAATCAAAGGATTTGTCGACTTTCATTATGCATGTTGTATGGATTCCAGAAAATCTATTTCTGAATATGTGTTCACTATGTTTGACACATCAATCAGTTATAAAGCAACACTTCAGAAGGTTGTTGCCTTATCAACTATTAAACCAGAGTATATCGCCCTCGCTGAAGTTGTGAAAGAAACATTGTGACTTAAAGGTTTTGCTAAGGAGCTGAAACTTCAAGGTCGAGTTATCCTTGTTAAATGTGATAGTGAAAGTGCAATACACTTGTCGAAGAATTCAACCTATCATGAACGAACCAAACACATCGATACGAGGCTGCAATTCGTCAGAGAGATAATCGAGCGTGAAGAAGTCCAAGTGCTGAAGGTTTCGACTGATGACAATGTTGCTGATATGATCACCAAGATGTTGTCAAGTAGCAAGTTTATCCATTGTATGCAGTTGATAAATTTGCACGATTAAAACAAGTTTTTTCCCTTGTTAGTATATAGTTTGCCCCAAGGTGGAGATTTGTGGTATTTTGATCGAACTCTAATATTGACAATGGTAACTTCATGCTTCGGCAGGAGTTGAACATGCCGTAGTCGAAGTCTAATCAAACATGCTGTCGAAATATGTTAATTTTGTGTTTAAGTTAGTAAGTCGAATTAAGTCTTGCTTCTAAATCTAACTGTTAAATTATCTTATAGTCTAAGTTAATTTAATAGTCTATAAATGTCGTAATAATATTTTTTTTGATCATGCCTCATTTTCCATCCTTTTATTAGTAAAAAATATCGTAATAATTTGGTTTTTTTTAATAATACTTATTATTTTAATAGTATAACATAACTTTTAATTGTATATTTTAAATTTCCCAATGTAATTTTTTTGCCACTGAGTCCAGGTTTAGGTCTATGTTCAGCAATTGGTCAGTCTAAAACGAAATAAAATTGAATTGAAAACTATAAACCATTTTGGGAGGGAAAGATCAAAAGACGAAAAAACGACCCATCGCCGTCGTCACCAATTCACCATCACCACAGTGACCGAAAATGGCGAAAGCAAACCTATCTAGTTTAGTACACGAACTTCGAGAACGCATAGCAGCATCTTCTTCCTCTTCTCCCTCTCCAAACAACCCTGCCGACGACGACGTTTTGGAGCTCAGGTTCCGTACCGTACTCCCCAATCTCCTTCACGCTTACGTTCCCCCTTCTTCCTCCGGTAACCTAATCTTCTCTTCACCATTAATCAATCTCATTAATTAATAATCATCTTAGTTAACAACAATAATCTCCTTAATTTGCAGGTAACGATAGAGAAGTTATTGCCGTAGTGAAACTCATCTCTCGCACGGCAATAAACTTCCCCGGAGTGTTTTATCACGGCAAGGCCACCGCTATTTTACCTATCATTGCTCGTTTACTACCGTTTTTCGCTGATCCTATTTTTAGGTATCTTTTTTTGTTCCTTTGTTTTTTAAAAAGCTTTTCTGTCTATTCTCTTTCTCATTTCGGTTATTTCTTTCTTTCAGATCTCGTCATGATGTCTTCTTTGAAGCTATCGGTTCTCTTTTATCTTTACTTCGTTCCGGTGCGCGAGATTCTTATAGACAGTTCTTCGTTGATTCCATGTTTCTCATTCAAGGTACTAACTAGTATAATTATGCATGAACTTATTCTATATTTTTAGAGTCTCTTTGTATAGCCTTATTTGAGTTTATTGACTCACATTAACTTTTGCATTGGAGTGGTAGGAAGAACTTATGGAACATCTTATTACATATTCAAAAGTTGTTTTTAACTTATTTAAATAAGTTCTATGAGATAGCTTATGAAAACTATTGTGTTTGGTTCTGCGGCAAAGAAAATTGATTTTGATTTGATTCAGTAAAACTGATTCTGGTTAAAAGTGAGTTGAAAGGAAAGTGATTTATGTTTGGATAAATTCCTGCAAAACTGAGTTGAAAGTAAATATTTCAGTGTAAAATCACGTTTAGTATCAAAAGCTAAATACCCTAACTTCAAGTAGAATCAATTTTGAAAAACATAATGATTTCTACCCGAGAACAACAAAACATGTTAAAATCAATTTTATACATCTAGAATTAATTCTAAATGCTCCAAACGTGAAACCAAACATACACTTACAGGTAGGGTCTTGCTGACATTTATGACACTTGTTAAGGAATCAAAAAATAGAAACTTTATCTTGAAAAAAAGTAATTTTGGAAGTTTTTGAGAAATTTGCTCAAAAGAAAATTTTAAGAAATTGAATGCATTTTGACTTTAATTTATTTTTTGTTACAGAAATAACTTATGTTATATGTGAGCTGTTTATCCAAATAGGGTCTTATTTTTGGCAACTAATTTCTGCCTTATTTAAGATGACTTATTTTGGAAACTGGTGTTTCTGTTGGTAACTGTTATGGTTTTGTTCTCATGTTGTTAGATGTTTTACACTTGGCTTCACTTACTGTGAATGGACCCTCTAAGGTGACACTTAAGTGTTTTTCCGAATCCTTCTCTGGAGTTGAAGATCTTCCACTAACCAATAAGCCAGTTGATGGTTGTGGTTTATTGTTAGACCTGAGTACCAAAAGCAGGTGGCAACCTTTTGCAACTTGGATTTTGAAGCTACTTAGTAAATGTCTAACTGAAGGAACACTCTATGTTGAAGGATTGATCCATGCTTCGTTTGTCTCTTCCGCATGCTCTCTTTTATGCTTTGGGGATTCTGATCTGCATATGGTGGGTGATCGTTGATGAAAATTTTACATAGAGTATTTCCACCTTACTGTACTTATATATATTTTTATGGGAAGTGATACCAATTGTCTGACAATTTAAATATTCCTGGAAGGCATGCTTTGACTTTGTGCACGTCATTGCGACGGTGACAAACTATGATATAATTCCTTATGAGAGTATAATCCGCTCAATAATTATCATCTTGGATTTGGACAAGGAGGGGCTTCCTTTTTTCAGGTTTGGACATGTTCTATTTTTTCATGTCATATGAATGGCCTTTTCACAGTAAACTATGGCTAGGCCCCTCTAAAATGTTTTTCTTATAAAAGTCTGCTTCCCTTTTGATTAGATTTTTATTTCTATTACATTATGATTATGATGTTTTAGAAACAAAGTACGTATACAAAACAAAGTAAATATTTTTTCCAAAGTCTTTTAAAAATGTACAACATTAAGTTAAGATGGAGCTCACCTGCAGAAACTTGACTTATGATTTATCGTTGGGAGTTTGCCTCAATACTCTCCACTCTAGCTGTCCAGAAGACATTGTCAGGTTAACAGCTGCTGATTTAGTCGGTGTATTCTTTGGATCACCGGGGAGAACCAAGAGCCAGCAACTTAAGGTTAATATTGACACGCACTTTTTGTTAGAACAGCTTAGTTAACTATAGAGCTATTCATAGAAGTTTTACCCCTGTTTCTACAAGTTTATATATTTGAAGAAGGGAATTGATCAAGAGGACTAATAGTATTCTTTTTTCAGGCTGCACTATGCAGTGCTTATGCTAGAATTGCTCAAGTTTGCTCTCCTCATGTCTGGAAGCCAGAGCATCTCATATCTGCACTCTATCATCCAGAACCATGTTTGCCTATGATAGAGTGCTTTCAAGTAGCTGTATCTACCCTTGGTCCACATCTTGTAGGGGGAATCCAAGGAAACGATAAGAATGGAGCCCTTTTATCGAATGAAAACAAGCCAATTGAAAGGACGGGGCATGGCCAAAAGAGGTCCATTCAGGATATGGATAATTTTAAGATCAAACGCCAAAGATTAAGTAAAGAAATTGATGTTGTAGATGCCAGTATTGAGGTGGAATGTAAATATAATTGTATAGTTACTTGCCAAAGAGTAGAAGATTATGCTAACCACATGAATAAATCTCTTCTATCATTTATTCAATCACTAAATGCTCCTGCTGTTGGACCTGGTTCTTTGAAGCCAGATATTGCTTTATCTGCACTTAGCGTTCTATGCATTGCCTTCTCTATTTATCCAGAAAGCGATATGTCTATTAGAATCTTTGAGCAGATGCTTGCATGGCTTCCTTGGATAACTGAGCAGGTAGGTAGGTAAAAGTTGCAAATCCCTATTACATAATAAATTTATTCTCCAATAAACTAATTTGTCTATCTTTATAGGTGAAACAAGGGAGTTCAATTTCTGTAGATATCTCCACTTATCTAGAAGGAATTCACAGTGTATTGCTTTTGCAAAGTAAGCTTTGGGCTTGACCTTAACTGATTATGTGAATTAACATCTACTTTTTCCTTAGCATAAAAATCTTATACCTATTTCTAGGTGATTACATTATTTTGTGTCTGATTTTCTTTGGTGGCAAGTAAACTATAAGGACTGTTATTTCTCTGATATTTAACTGATATTTCTCGATATATCCTATAATTTACTTTTACTTCATGATTTTGGTGTCTGCTATTTCTTGCTCCTGATCTGTGTCACTTGTGACTTCTTTCAATCAGGCGCCTCTTTCAAAGAGAACAACCCATTGCAAGATGGGAATTACCATGTAGACCTTATGCTTGCCGTGCTTAAACTTCCCTGGACTCATACGCTCCTTGTTATTGATAATCAATTGCCATGGAAAATTAAATGCCTTGCTCTTCAAGTATTATCAAAGTTAGGTCCAAGCTTAAGCAGTGAAGTTGTTCTTGATGTTTTGGATTTGGGTCTTCATGATGAAGCTGAAGAAGTCAGGACTGAAGCAGCTATTTCTTTGCCAGTGATGGTTTTGTGGTCTGGTCTTGATGTATCACCTTCTGTCTTTAAAAGGATGGAGTAAGTATAACGCCTGGATGCTTTTGCATACAGATTTCTATAACATGTTGTCAGACTTGTCTTTTCGTTATTTTGAATTAGGCATATGATTATATTCTTTACAAGTCATTTTCTTTCCTTCGAACTGTTGGATTTATATCCTAGGCTAGATTTTCTGTTACAAAAATCATCACGCATGCACATGAAACTTGCTTTTTGATATTATTTAGTCCAGTTGGATTCAGCTTATGAACTACAAACTTTGAAATGATAAAATCTTTTTCCTTTAAGTGAGTTTCCCTTCCTATTAATTATTTAGTTTACAGTTTTCACTGTTTCAAATTTATGATGCCCTTTATTGTTTAGCAGTTTCTTTTTGTTTTTTCCCCAGTAATGGGTTAGTTCTCTGTAAGTTTCTGGGTTGCATCGAAGTATGTGGAGAAAGTTGTTTCTCTCGAATAAAATGGAGAGACAAGTCTTCTGGTTGTTTTACTTCTCTCTATACAATATGCAGGTACTTAAGAACAGATAAAGAGGTTAAGAAACTTCTTCCCATATCTCTTGGTCTATTGTCATGCCTTTATGGATGCAGACGCGCTGTATCTGGTCTTCCTAAGAACAAGTGCAAGTTATTTCTAAAGGGGAAAGGTGGTGGATCTAGTTGGACAATAGATCATTTACTGCAAGGTTTCAGCTGTTCCAAATGCGATAAAAATTTTATTCGCAATCACAATGAGCAGCATCCTCCCATCATTCCTCGATCTGATATGTGTGGAGTAGATGCACAAGTTAGTTTAGACTGTAATTTCATGCTGCTGCAATCTTTATTTTTTGACCTTCTTTTTGATGAGTCATCAGAGGATGTCCAGATTTCCTGTGTGACAATTATTCATCGCATCCTTGCACACGGTGCCCCTGATATTCTGCTCAATACAAGGCTTGAATGGATAAAGTGTGTAGAATATCTATTGACTAGTAGGAGCAAGGAATTGAGAGATGCATTTTGCAATCATATTAGTTCCTTTATGGATGACCATATTTTGAGTTTAATATTTGCTGGAGATAAAGGCAAAAGCAAGGAGCAAAAATTCTTGGATACAGTTAAACAAGCCATTATAGTCGCCGATGATCCACTTATACTGGAGACTTTAATGGAATCTACAGCAGAAATAATGGTTTCTGTTGATATAGGTAGCAAACTGTTCTTATCTTCTCTGATACTGTTGATTGATCAGCTTGATAGTGTACATGTGACTGTGAGAATGAATGCATCAAGATTAATACACAAATCTTGTCATTTCCATCTTAAAGGAGGTCTTGAACTAATTCTTTCTAAAGATGCTCATATTCGTAATGAACTGTATGATTATCTCTCTGAGAGACTTGCTAGCCGCCCAGATTTAGTGAGGGAATTTGCAGAAGCTGTCTTTGGTGTTGAGACTGAAGAACTTGTCAAGAAAATGATTCCTTCTGTTCTTCCGAAGCTTGTGGTGTCTCAGCAGTATAATAGTCAAGCAGTTGGTACCTTACATGAGTTGGCCAAGTGTGTGAACACTGATATGGTGCTTCTGGTTGTTAATTGGCTGCCAAATGTGCTTGCTTTTGCTCTTCATCAAACAGATGAACAGCAGCTAATTTCTGCTGTGCAGTTTTACCATGAAAATATTGGTTCTGACAAGAAGGAAATATACGAAGCTGCTTTACCGGCTCTTTTAGATGAACTTGTATGCTTTACAGATGCTGGTGATTCAAATGAGATAAGCAAAAGGTAACATGATGATTTCTGAAACTGGATTGCACTTTTTTTTTTCCTGGGTGCACTTTGTTGATCACATTGTGGTTGGCAACTATCTAACCTGGGTACTAATATTTGGAATTCACGTGTTTGTTTCGGAAACAATGTTGCAGTTGCTTCAGATTTAGCTATATTAAGGGTTATATTATATTATTACTATAATTATCATTTGCAATTGTTATTATTTGATTTGCTTGTATTTATTCACTCATCGTTGATTAGCAATTATAGTATCTCTGCATATTGATTTCTTTCTTGATACTCCTATAGCCTTCAATCATAAGCATAAAGGTTTCACATTTTTAGTAACGGAGTTCTAAAAAAAAGTAATGGTAATTAAAAGTGTCACGAGACATACATGGTTTTAATATTATATTTCTGACTAAGAGTACACGAGCCTTGCATTGCATCCCCACTTATTCTTTTGTTTGTTGACAGATTAGCCAGAGTGCCTCAGATGATTAAAGGCATTGCTAAAGTTCTCACTGGTGCAGAAGATCTTCCAGGCTTTTTGAGGAGTCATTTTGTCAGACTTCTGAATAGCATAGACAGAAAAATGCTCCATTCTGATGATTTCTTGCTTCGTAAACAAGCATTAAACCGAATTGAGATGCTAATTAGAATGATGGGTTCTCATCTTAATACTTATGTGCCAAAACTGATGCTGCTTCTCTTGCATGCTATTGATAAAGAATCACTGCAAATGGACGGGCTATCTGTCTTGCATTTTTTCATAAAGCAATTGGCTAAAGTTTCACCATCGAGTATTAAGCATATTATTTCTCAAGTTTTTGCTTCTCTTCTTCCTTTCTTGGAAAGAGACAAAGAAAATCCCTCAATATATTTGGACAAAGTGGTAAAAATTTTAGAAGAACTTGTTTTTAAGAATAGGGTTATCCTAAAGCAGAATATATCTGAGTTCCCCCCGCTTCCCAGTATACCTGCTTTGGCGCAAGTGAACCATGCAATTGAGAATGCTCGTGGGACAATGGCTTTGAAGGATCAACTACGTGACGTGGTTGATGGCTTAAATCATGAGAACTTAAATGTGAGGTACATGGTAGCATCTGAGCTTCGCAAGCTTCTGAACTTGAGATGGAAGGATATTACAGATCTAGTCATAGCTGAAGCTGGTACAGACTTGGATGTTTTGAGCTCTCTGATCACATCCTTATTAAGAGGATGTGCAGAAGAATCGAGGACCACAGTTGGGCAGCGGTTGAAGTTGGTCTGTGCTGATTGTCTTGGGGCCCTTGGTGCTGCCGACCCTGCTAAGGTAAAAGGATTTTCATGTCAACGTTTCAAAATTCAATGCTCCGATGATGATCTCATATTTGAGCTGATCCACAAACATCTAGCTCGGGCATTTAGATCTGCACCTGATACTGTTATCCAAGACTCTGCCGCATTGGCTATACAGGAGTTGCTAAAGTTTGCTGGTTGTGAGGCGTCACTGGATGAGAATGCTTCAACTAAGATCAAGACTACCAATAGTGGTAATGAGATGAATAATAGGGGCCAGAAATTATGGGATAGGTTTTCTAATTATGTGAAAGAGATAATAGCCCCGTGTTTAACGTCTAGGTTTCAGCTTCCTAAAGTAGCCGACTCAACATCTGCTGGCCCTATTTACCGCCAATCTATGTCATTTAGAAGATGGATTTTCTACTGGATAAGAAAACTGACTGTGCATGCTACTGAATCTCGTGCAAGCATCTTTAATGCTTGTCGAGGTATTGTACGCCATGATATGCAAACAGCAATATATTTGCTTCCCTACTTGGTTCTTAATGTTGTATGTCATGGAACTCAGGAGGCACGCCACAGCATAACACAGGAAATCCTATCTGTTCTTGATGCAGTTGCATCAGAGAACAGTGGAGCTCCAGTTCATGGATTCAGTGGTGGTCAAAGTGAAGTTTGTATTCAATCTGTGTTCAATCTTCTTGATAATCTTGGACAATGGGTGGATGATGTTGAACAAGAACTTGCTCTTTCCCTTTCTCAATCATCTGTTTCTAAGCAACAAAAGTCAAAGGATCAAAGTCCAGTTTCCTTGACAGGTCAGGACCAACTCATTGTACAATGTAAATATGTTTCAGAGCTTCTATCCGCGATTCCAAAGGTGACTCTTGCTAGGGCTTCCTTAATATGTCAGGCTTATGCAAGGTCGTTGATGTACTTTGAGTCCCATGTAAGGGAAAAGTCTGGCACTTTCAACCCTGCTGCTGAGAGGAGTGGCATCTTCGAGGATGAAGATGTCTCACATCTTATGGAAATATACAGCTGTTTGGACGAGCCTGATGGACTATCTGGCTTGTCATGTTTAAGTAAATCTTTGAGGTTACAAGATCAGCTTTTAATGAACAAAAAGGCTGGTAATTGGGCCGATGTATTAACTTCTTGCGAACAAGCTTTGCAGATGGAACCAACCTCAGTTCAGAGGCATTCGGATGTCCTTAACTGCTTACTAAACATGTGCCACCTTCAGGCCATGGTCACTCATGTTGATGGTTTAGTGTCTAGGATTCCTCAGTACAAGAAAGCATGGTGTATGCAAGGTGTGCAGGCTGCCTGGAGACTTGGAAGGTGGGATTTGATGGATGAGTATCTTAATGGAGCTGAAGATGACAGTTTAGTTTGCAGTAGCTCGGAAAGTAATGCTTCATTTGATTTGAATGTCGCAAAGATTCTTCAAGCAATGATGAAGAGAGACCACTTCTCAGTTGCAGAGAAAATTGCTTTAACCAAGCAGTCACTAATTGCTTCCTTAGCTGCTGCAGGAATGGATTCTTATACGCGGGCCTACCCATTTGTTGTAAAACTTCACTTTCTGCGGGAGTTGGAGGACTTTCATTCTCTTCTGGGAGATGACTCTTTCTTAGAGAAATCGTTTCATTTAGATGATCCAGCTTTCTCTAAATTAGTGGACAACTGGGAGAATCGACTTAGAATTACACAATCATCACTCTGGGCTAGGGAGCCACTCTTGGCTTTCAGGAGATTGATTTTTGGTGCAAGTGGTCTTGGTGCTCAAGTTGGCAATTGCTGGCTTCAATATTCAAAACTATGTCGCTTGGCTGGTCATTATGAAACAGCCAACAGAGCAGTTTTAGAAGCCCAGGCGTCCGGTGCACCTAATGTCCACATGGAAAAAGCAAAACTCCTCTGGAGCACTCGGCGGTCTGATGGTGCCATTGCAGTGCTACAACAGTCTCTCTTGAACATGCCTGTTGAGGTGTTAGGCGCTGCTGCAATTTCATCTATTACAAGCCTTTCCCTTGTACCACTCAATCCGCCACTTATTGTTTGTGAAAGTCAAGCTCCAAATGAGAACAGAGACATTGCAAAGACCCTTCTTCTGTACTCAAGATGGACTCATTACACTGGGCAGAAACAGAAGGAAGATTTAATAAGTCTTTATACCAGGGTGAGGGAACTGCAGCCTCAATGGGAAGAAGGATACTTCTACATGGCTAAGTATTGTGATGAAGTGCTTGGTGATGCCAGGAAACGCCAAGAGGAGAATTCTGAACTTGGCCCTAGACGAGTTCCTTTGGCAACTGCTGTTGCTGGCTCTTCAAAATTAAATAATGAGAAGCGTTGGTGGTGTTATATTCCCGACGTTCTGTTATTCTATGCAAGAGGACTTCACAAAGGAAACAAGAACCTATTTCGGGCACTTCCAAGGTTATTAACCCTCTGGTTTGACTTTGGAAGCAAGTATCTAAGAAGTGGTTCGTCACAAAAGGATTTAGAGGATGTGCATAAGAAGGTGGGTATAGAACTTTTCTTCTCTCTCTGTTTTCTGTTTTCAATACATACATATATTTTGTTATTTTATTAAACGTAGACATTCTTTTCGTTCACTGCCGCTTACATTTATAGTAATTACTGTTTTGTCTTTTGCTATGGTAGGCACTGAGTGTTATGAGAGGCTGTTTGAGGGATTTACCACCATACCATTGGTTGACCGTGCTACCTCAGTTGGTTTCAAGAATTTGCCATCAAAATGCAGACGTTGTTCGAATAGTCAAAGATATCATTACCTCTGTTCTCATAGAGTATCCACAACAGGGCCTATGGATTATGGCTGCAGTTTCAAAATCTACCGTTCCTTCAAGGCGGGAAGCAGCAGCTGTAATCATACAAGCGGCGCGTAATGGTTTCAACTCAGGAAGTAATGCCAACAGTTTATTTGTTCAATTTGCTAGCCTGATTGACCATTTGATCAAGTTATGCTTCCATGCTGGTCAGTCAAGAGCAAAGACAATTAATCTCTCAACTGAATTTAGTGCTCTAAAGAGGATGATGCCCCTGGGAATTATAATGCCAATTCAACAATCTCTCACCGTAAATCTGCCAGCATATGATGGGAATCTGGGTGATTCACTTATGTCTAATATATTTTCTGCCACAGATCTTCCTACTATATCAGGCATTGCTGACGAGGCTGAAATTCTATCATCTCTTCAGCGACCTAAGAAAGTATGTTATTACTGAATTTCTCCCTTAATATCTCTGCGTAGTTTATCTGTGATTCTTGAGTCAGTAGTTAATTTTTGTTTATGTGCATGGTGTGGTGCAACATTTTTTTGGTTCCTACATAATTTAATATGAGTAAACACTGTAATTCACAAGACCCGATTACAATATTGTTATTGTTTATAATTAGGAACATTCTTTGGTTACGTACATTAGTAATTGGATGCGTAATCTCCAAATGCACATTTTTATCTTCAAGTTCTGAAGTTTCACGGAAGGATGAATATATCATCCTAGAGGAAAATCGATTCAATTAGAAACAATTATTATGGTAGTACAACATGAGAAGTAGACTTGACTCTACTGAGAAAATGTGGCTAGGCCTAGATGTACAAGCATTAATATGTTATGTGGTCTCTGAATAGAGATGACTGTTTGCATGTAAGAGCTGTGTGGATCAGGATGATGTGCCGTTATGTAACGTAAGCACCCAACTGTTAGAAAAAATATGTTCAGCTTTTGTAAGGCTTGCATTTCACATAAAATTTATGCGGACTTATGTTTTCAATCTCATTGCAAAGATCAAAGTGCCAACTCCAACGGTCAGACCATTCTGTACTTGATGGGGTGATTAATTTTTCTTATCTAATTATTTGGTTAAGAATTTGAGATGCTGGGCAGGTCTAAGGAATTCATCTTCAGTTGAACTTAACGGAGCGGAATACCACTGTTGTCTACTGTTCTGTATCATTCTATGTACCATCTTAATGAATGCCTTTGTATTTCAGATCATTCTACTGGGAAGTGACGGTCTTGAGCGCCCGTTCCTATGCAAACCCAAGGATGACCTCCGCAAAGATGCTCGCATGATGGAGTTCACAGCCATTTTTAATCGACTGCTATCCAAATATCCTGAAAGCCGTAGAAGGAAGCTATATATTCGCACATTTGCGGTGATTCCTCTGACAGAGGACTGTGGTCTGGTAGAGTGGGTACCCCACACTCGTGGGCTTCGACAAATTCTTCAAGACATATATATTACTTGTGGAAAGTTTGATCCGCGGAAAACAAACCCTCAAATTAAGCGAATTTATGATCAATGCCAAGGTAAAGTGCCGGAGGATGAGATGCTGAAGGATAAAATACTTCCAATGTTTCCTCCTGTTTTCCACAAATGGTTCTTGACAACATTTTCTGAGCCTGCTGCGTGGTTCAGGGCACGTGTTGCTTATGCTCACACGACTGCTGTTTGGTCCATGGTTGGGCATATTGTCGGACTGGGTGACCGGCACGGTGAAAACATTCTTTTTGATTCTACCACCGGTGATTGTGTTCACGTTGATTTCAGTTGCTTATTTGACAAAGGTTTGCAATTGGAGAAACCCGAGCTTGTACCTTTCAGGCTAACACAGGTAAGAGAAGGCCCATAATTGGAAAATATCTGCAAATCTGCCATATTTTATTTTACCTTTTCCTCTAAGGAGACATATATTTGAAATTATTTAATTTTATAAAGAGAAGAAAAATATGAAGATTTTGAATTATGATTATGTTTAATATATGATTGCAGAGATGACAGAAAAGTGCAAGAACTGACTGACATATATTTTTAATGGACTCCACGCTAATATCATTTATTTTATTTCTACAAGCAATGCAAATCATGCACCAGCACTCAATTGTTAAGATAACATTTTTTTATTACTTCATGCCGGTACGATTGCTGGGCTCTTGGTTCTCATTGATTTTGCATTAAAACCTACAGAACATGATTGATGGCTTAGGCATCACAGGATATGAGGGTATCTTCTTGAGGGTTTGCGAAATCACACTTTCTGTATTGAGGACACACAGGGAGACTCTCATGAGCGTGCTTGAAACTTTTATCCACGATCCTCTCGTGGAATGGACAAAAACTCAGAGGTCCAGCGGCGTAGAAGTTCAGAATCCACATGCACAGGTTTTGATATTTTGCTTTTAATCAGCTGCATACAAAAATTGTATTTTTTTTCCATTGGGGATACTATGACAACGAAGTTTTTTTTCTCAGAATGAGATCAACTACAAAGATCATAATAGTTTCATGAATAGTTTATATTAAAACAATTTAAAAAGTTTCAGTGTGTTGTTTATCTTATATTCCTTTAAGGACAATTATTTCCGTGGGCAATTCAAAATCTGCGAAAGACTGGGCAATTAAAATAATTGTTTAAATAATTTTATATGGAATTTATTTATCAGCGAGCCATTAGTAATATTGAGGCAAGATTAGAAGGAGTGGTTGTTGGTGTTGGAGCTGCACCTTCATTGCCTCTAGCTGTAGAAGGTCAAGCCCGTAGGCTAATTGCTGAAGCAGTCTCTCACAAGAATCTTGGAAAGATGTACATATGGTGGATGCCTTGGCTCTGAAGATTTGAATGGGCCGAGAAGATCTTCACATATTGATTCAGACAGGTATGATGTTATTAATTTCATTTCTATCTTCTGTGTAATCCCTGAATGTGATTTATGTTTTTTTTACATAGGAGAGATTCAGAGACACAAGCAGAAAGCTAAGAAAGGAATGGATTAAGCTGTTATCATTTTGATAAAAAGGAATCTTGGACTGTGGGAGCATTAGGAGCTGAATGCATAAAGCATTTAAGCAGAAATGTTGTCCTTGTCACAGGGTTGAACTAAGCGCGCGTTTGGAAAAATGGAGATTTACAGTGATGATGCAGCTGCTGAATGAAGCTCGATGCCACGTAGTTGCAGCTGTACATGCTCAATGGAAGCAAGTATTAGAGCTGGCATTATAATGTAATATTGTTTAGGGTAAAACTGTGAACATCTTTTTGTATATGAATCCTAGTTTGTGTTGGTAATTTATAGACTATGATCTGTGGATAGATATACATATCACATACATCCCATTGCATATCAATTTGTCGTAATGATATTTACATGCGTCATGTCATTTTCCTCTTTGGGGAACAAATAAAGGAAAATATATGATAACTTGCATGGAAACCAAAAAAGAGCTAAAACCCATACTTTGCTGGGACTTTATCAAAATTTCATGTCTTTTTTAACATCTAATTTGTTGAGAAAAGAAGTTAAGGATTGAGAAACTATGTGTTATGATCTGACCTGATCAGAAGGGGATCACGATATGGCCACGCGTTACTGGACGGCTACCTGTTCACCGGTGGTGAGGAGGAGGAGGGGGGTGTACCTGCAAGACACTCCGATGCCAAAGTAAGAAGTGGGGCGGAGTGGAAGCAATAGTACAGAGAAGGGCAAGAAGAGAGTTACCTGACCCTCTTGAGGAAGAGGGTATTTATAGAGAGACCCCAGCGCTGGGCCAACGGTCATTTGAGCTGGACTGGATGACCAGACCCAACCCTAATGACTGCTAGGGCTTACGTGGCGTAGTGAAGACCAGGACGTGGTCTTCGCCCTAGTCCAACCGCTCCTAGATCTCCGGAAAGTGGGTTTTGACCTGCTCTTTTGGAGGTGGGCAGTTGGTTGATGACGTGTCCCCGCAGAGGGGAGCACGTGGAGAACGTGCACCGGGCACGTTGTTCTCCCCACGGAGGAGAGCTCGGGAGGTACCCCGGAGCGTGTTGTTCTCCCCGCGGAGGGGAGGAACCACGACCGCGCTTTGGTGAGCCGGGGACGGTTTTGCTCGTCTGGTACGGTGGATGATGAAAGGTTGTTGGGGCGTTGCTTGTGTTCGGCGGCACGCCCTGCTCGTCTCGAGGGATGCACGTGCCCGGCGTGCCCGATTCGCCTGTTGGGCCGTACGTGGTATTGGGCCTGCCGAGGTTGGGCCCATACCGGAACAGGAGCCTCCCAAGTCGAAGCTCTGGGGAGAGAGCGAGGACTTAAGGTCGCTGCGTCTGGAACGGGCACTCGTGCGAAGATCTCCGATCGTCGGCAGAGCGGGGAGAAGGCAGGTGAAGGGGCGCGACTGTCAGGTTGCCGCCACGTGTCGTGCGTTAAGCGGTCGTAGGGGCGGCTACCCTATGTCATTAATGAGGCTAGGGTCGCTTCGAGTCCCGTGCCGGGTTATAAATATGGGGGTCCCCGCTCATTCTGCTACTTTTCACTCTGCCGTTGTGTCTGCTAAGCTTTGTCATCTCTGCTCGTCCGCCGCTTGCCGTCGATCGCCGCCGCACCGTTTGATCTTTCCTTCCGTCCGCCGCCGTTACAAGTGAGTTCTTCTTTTCCCTCCTTTTTTATTTCCGTCGTTTAATTGGAATGTGTGGTCGGGGCATGATGAATGCCCCGAGGAGGGACGCGAGCCCCGCCGTGTCTGGCGAACTTTCTGATGAGTGTCTCGGGGAGGATAGGCTGGTTCCGATGAATGTCCCGAGGACGGGGGCTTTCTCCGATGAATGCCCCGAGGACGGGGGGCTTTCTCCGATGAATGCCCCGGGGACACGTGCCTTTTCTGATGGCTGTCCCGAGGGGGATGGCGGGTCGGCCTCTGATTCCCCGAGGAGGGTAGACGGGGAGCGAGTGTTTGTTCGTCGCTTTCCGGCCTTTGTCGCCCTTTCACTTGACTTGCGGTGGAAGGGTGGATTTGATCCTGGCTATCGAATTCACCGTTGTCCTCTGCTTTCAGGTGTAGATGTCGGCTCTGGTACCGGGGATAATGGTCGAAGACAACGAACCCGAGATTCCGGAGTATGACGATGAGCGTATTGCCCCGTCCGAGGAATGGGCGGCCGAGGAGCCGCTTTCTACTCCTTGTTTTGTGGCCGACGCGTCCGACGTGTACGCCACGGTGGAGGACACGCCTATAGGAGAGCCACAACACTGGCAGGTGTACCGACCAAAAGAACATCACCGCATCTGCTCGCGATATGGGCGGCGGATGTTCCCGATGCATGAGTTCTACTTTAAAGAAGCTCGGCTCCGGTTACCGTTCTCCGCCTTTCATCTGGGGCTTTTTGACTGGCTGCGCCTTGCCCCGTCCCAACTGCACCCCAATGCCTTGGCTTTCATCCGAGCTTTCGAGGTGGTGTGTTTCTACCTCTCGGTGGAGCCGACGGTACCATTATTTTTCCGCATCTTCCACCTGCAGCGGCAGACGGTGAATGGCCGCCACTGATGGGTTTCTTTTAAGCAATCGACCAAACTTTTCAAAGCGTATAGCGATTCTGTCAAAGATTTCAAAAACCGGTTCTACCTCGTCAAGCCGATTACGCAGCACGGCTCAGACACTCTCTTCGACGAGGGCGAGCGAACGGTAGATGGCCAGCGATTCCGCTCGTGGCTTCCTAAGATACATCTACTGTGGACTGCGGAGCATTTCAGCCGAGGGACGGATAGGTATATCGTCCGAGCGGGGACCCTCGAGGAGAAGGACATGGCCGCCTATTTGAAAATAGTTGCCTTTGTGCGGTCTCTCCCTCCGTCGAAGCTGGTGACGCCCGACGGTCGGTATATCCTTGACGCACAGGGGAATGTGCGCACCAAGAAGCGTTTGATAAATACTAAGACCTTGCTCGGCTGTGCGACCGGGGCGGCCGCTCTGGATTACCTAGGTAGGAATGTTCGTTTTTCTCCCCGTGGTCGGGGTTTTTGACCGTCGCTAACTCTTTTCTTTGTTTTTGCAGCGAACATGTCTTCCGTCGAGGAGCGGGTGAAGCAGTTGCGTGCTACTAGGAATGCCGCGGCCCCGAGGACGAGGGTGAGCCAGCTGGTCGGACAGGAGGTCGCGACGCCGGGGGGGCAAAGTTCGTCCTCTTCGCCTCAAGAGAGCCAATCTCCTGCGTCTCAAGGAGCGTCGAAGAGGCAGAGGTCCGAGGAGCCCCGAGTGGTGGATCTGACGGTCGGTACCGCCGAGGAAGGTTATGTCGTCCCGCCCTGCCACCAGCATCCGGGATATTTTCATGGTGCCCGTTCTCCCACTGTCTCCGCTGGGGAGGTGAAGGCTGTCCGTCAGGCCGATCGAGAGACTCGTCGACGTGTTCTGGCTGAGGACTTGGCCGCAATGATGCGGACGTTCACGACGGCTCTTGTGCTGAACGAGGAGGGCTGCTCCGCTGCTGAGCTGTCCAAACTGCAGGGGGATCTTACTTTCACGCAGTCGCGGTTGGCCAAGCTCACTGAGGAGTTGGAGAAGAGCCAGAAGGATGTTGCTGAGCAGCGGAAACGGGCAGAGGGTGCTGAGGGGAAGGTGACTTCGCTGGAGGAGAAAATGGGGACAGCGACGGCCGAGGTGCAGGCGCTGAAGGTTCGCACGGAAGTTTTAGACAGCGCGGTCCGTCCGGCCGAGGACGAGACAGACGGAGATCGACGGTTAATCACCCGTGCTGACCTGATCGCTCGTATCCGGGTGTTGGAAAGCGACTGTCTGGAGGCTGTTGAGGTCGGGTTCAAGAGTGCTGTCGAGCAGGTTCAGGTCGCCAATCCTGGTGTCGTGCTGGCTGTGGACGGGATCGGGCCGTACCACGAGATTGTTGACGGGAAGGTGGTCGATCCCTATCTTGTTATCCCCGAGGAGGAACCCGCGACTGCTGACCGGGCGGACGAGGAAGCATAGGTTGCCGGGCCTGCGTGCTCGTTGTTTTTATGGCCTGCGTGCCGATGTTTGTGATCTCTTTCTTTGGGCCTGCGTGCTCTGTATTTGTACCATTGACTACTGGGCTGGTGCCCGCTTTTGTTTAATATATTTTTCGTGGATTTTCTAAGTGTGCGCTCGTTATTTGCATGTTGTTTATGCTCGTTTTTCGTGTTTGTTTATTTGAATGCTTTTGAATGCCTCTGACGTGTATAACATTTCTTGTAAATTTTCTAAGTGTGCGCTCGGTGTGTTTGGGTGTTAGCTCGACAATTTGTTACCGGTAGTGCAGGGAACTGGCCGGTTTGGCCGGCGATGTAGCCGGGCCGCTTCGGGGGTAGTTCTCCCCGGGGCGTGGACGTCCCATCGCGAGCTGGGTGTCCTGCCTCTTTTGGTACGACGACGAGGAGTCTCGGTCGAGGTATTCCCTGCCGAGCAAGGCCTTCTGCCCGCGCACACGAGAGGCAGGGCTTGCTTTTCTTTGGTCGCTAGTGGACGCGGGGGTGTGCGGTGGTACCATGTCGCCCCCCCAGTGGTCGGGACGATGGGTCGTCGCGGGCAATGTTTTAACTGTAGTACCGCTTAAGTTTCGCGGCGTTCCATGGTCGAGCTAGTTGTTCACCGTGCAGGTTTTCGAGGTAATAGGCCCCGTGCTCCGTTTTGTCCCGGACTCGGTACGGGCCTTCCCAGTTCGCAGCCAGTTTGCCCTCGTGGGAGTCTTTCTGGTTTCTGCGTAGAACTAAGTCGCCTGTTTGAAAATCGCGTTTTATGACTTTGTTGTTATGGCGAAGTGTGACTTGTTGCTTCAACCGGGCTTCACGGAGGGCTGCCCCTGAGCGGATTTCTTCGACGAGGTCGAGCTCTTCTCGGAGGGAGCCGTCGTTGTCGTCGGTGTCCAGGGGAACTTCCGTTCGTCGGGACGGTTTGCGAATTTCGACCGGTATCACGGCCTCGGTTCCGTACGTGAGGCGAAATGGGGTTTCCCCCGTGGTTGAGTGGGGAGTGGTGCGGTATGCCCAGAGGACGCTGTGGAGTTCTTCGACCCATGCTCGTTTGGCGTCGCCGAGTCGTCGTCTGAGTCCTCTGAGTATAACTCTGTTCGCCGACTCCGCCTGGCCGTTTGTCTGAGGGTGTTTGACCGAGGCGAAGTGATGTTTGGTTCCGAGTTTGGTGACGAAGTCGCGGAAGTTTTTGTCTGTGAATTGTGTGCCGTTGTCGGTGACGATGGCGAGCGGGACCCCGAATCTGGCGAGGATGTTGCGTTTGTAGAATCAGAGTATGTTGTGGGCGGTGATTTTGGCCAGAGCTTCGGCCTCGATCCACTTGGTGAAGTAATCAACTCCCACGATGAGGTACTTGTTCTGGTATGAACCTAGGGGGAAGGGCCCGAGGATGTCCAACCCCCACCAGGCGAACGACCACGGAGATGAGAGGGACGTGAGGTCGGTCGGGGGGGCGAGGTGCATGTCCCCGTGTCGTTGACATTTATCACATCGTTTGACGTGTTCCTTCGCGTCGGACTGCATTGATGGCCAGTAGTAGCCTGCGCGTAGGGCCTTGCGTGCTAGGGATCTTCCGCCGAGGTGCTGCGCGTTGATGCCTTCGTGGATTTCTTCTAGAACGGCTGTACTCTGGGACTTATCTATGCATTTGAGGAGCGGGATTGCGAAGCCTCGGAGGTATAGTCGTCCCTCGAGGAAGACGTACGAGCAGGCCCGTCGTTTCGTCGCGTTGGCCTCTCCAGAGTTGGCCGGAAGGTGGCCGGTGCTGAGATAGGTGTGGAGCGGGGTCATCCAGCAGTCAGCGTCTCCGACGGCGTTGATGTCGAGGGGCGTGGTGGTCGCGCTGGTACTTGGTTGCGACAAGATTTCTTGAATGACCGATTTGTGGCCGCCTCGCTTTTTGGTGCTTGCCAGTTTGGAGAGGATGTCGGCGCGGGTGTTCTGCTCGCGAGGGACGTGCTGAATCTCTGCTGAGTCGAAACCTCTAAGTTTTTCGGTGATGAGTGCGAGGTATCCGGCGAGGGTGTCGTTTTTTGCTTGATATTCGCCTCGGACTTGCAAAGCGACCAGCTGGGAATCCGTGTAGATTCGGATGTCCCTGGCTCCCAGGTCGGATGCCAGGCGAAGGCCGACGAGAAACGCTTCGTATTCGGCCTGGTTGTTAGTCGTTGGAAAAGCCAGTGTGAGGGAGACTTTGATGACCGTACCCTCGTCGTTGTCGAGGACGATGCCGGCGCCGCTTCCCGTGGAGTTGGAGGAGCCATCCACAAAGATGGTCCAGAGGTGGTTCCCGGCGGTAAGGTCGGGTGGTGTGGTCATCTCGGCGACGAAATTGGCCAAAGCCTGAGCCTTGATGGCGTGCCGTCCCTCGTAGGTGATGTCGAACTCGGAGAGTTCTAGCGACCATTTCAACATGCGTCCGGCCATGTCGGGGCGGCCGAGTAGCTGGCGGATGGGCTGATCGGTGCGGAGCACGATGGCGTGTGCGAGAAAATAATGTCGGAGTCGGCGTGCCGCTGTCACGAGGGCCAGGGCGACTTTCTCGATCAGCTGGTATCGGACTTCCGGGCCGTGGAGAGCTTTGCTAGTAAAGTAAATGGGCTTTTGTCCCTCCCCGGTTTCGCTCACGAGGACGGCGCTAACGGCTTCGTTGGACACGGCCAGATATAAGTATAGGGTTTCGCCCATCGCGGGGCGCGTCAGCACTGGTGGTTCAGATAGGACGCGTTTGAGGTGGCAAAGGGCTTTCTCACATTCGTCCGTCCATTCGAATTTGGTCTCCTTCCTGAGCAGTTTGAAAAATGGGAGGGCGTGTTGTGCCGACCTCGCAATGAACCGTGAGAGGGAGGCAAGCACGCCGTTGAGGGACTGGATGACCCTCTTCGTGGCCGGCGTGGTGATATTGGAGAAGGCGTGGCATTTGTCCGGATTGGCTTCGATCCCCCGTTCGGTCAAGTAGTAGCCGAGGAATTTACCGGCGCAGACGCCGAAGGTGCATTTTTCCGGGTTAAAACGCATGCGGCATGACCTCGCGGTCTTGAAGACCTTCTGGAGGTGTGCCGCGTGGTCGTCCTCCGCGCCGGATTTGACGATCATGTCGTCCATATACATCGAGCATGTCCCCGATTTCGTCGCGGAAGACGCGGTTCATCATCCGCTGGTATGTGGCCCCGGCGTTTTTGAGGCCGAAGGGCATCACGTTGTAATAGTAATTGCCCGACGCCGTCATGAAGGCCGTGGCTTGTTTATCGTGCTCGGCCATCGGGATCTGGTTGTATCCCGAGTACGCGTCCATGAAGGACAAGAGCTTGAAGCCCGCAGAGTTGTCGACGAGTTTGTCGATATTGGGGAGGGGGTAGGCGTCCTTAGGACATGCCCGATTGAGGTCGGTATAGTCAACACACATGCGCCATTTACCATTATTCTTTTTAACGAGTACAACGTTGGACAACCAGGTTGAATACCGGGCTTCCGAAATAAAATTTGCCTCTAAGAGGTCTTTTACAGCTTGTTCGGCCGCTGCCGATTTTTCGGGGGACTGGCGACGTCGGCGTTGTACAACGGCCTTTGCGGTCGGGTTGATGGACAACTGGTGGCAGGCGACCTCGGGGTCGAGTCCCGGCATTTCCGCGGCGCTCCAGGCGAAGAGGTCGGCATTCTCACGGAGGCAAGCTTGGAGCTGACGTTTCGCGAGGTCTGGGAGTCCTGCGCCTATCCTCACGGTTCTGCTCATGTCTTCCCCGAGGGGAATGAGTTCGAATTCTCCATCCGGGATGGGGCGCGCTGGGTGTGAGGGCTGCCCGTTGACTTCGTTGGTCTTTGTTTTATTGTCGAGCTCGTCGGTGAAGCGACTGTCGAGCTCAACGGATCCGACCAGCTCCGTTGGTTTGTCCTTTGGCGTAGCGCTTGACGCTTTCTTTTTGGTCGATGGAGCGATGGAGTCTAGGCCTTTCAGCGCGGCTTCGAAACATCTTCGGGCGGCTTCGATGTCTCCGTTGAGGGTTACCACGAATCCCCTTCTTGTGTAGTACTTCATCTTCAGGTGGACGGTGGAGGGTACCACGGCGAGTTCTGCTATCGTAGTCCTGCCCAGGATGCAGTTATAGAGGGACGGGCATTCGATGACTAAGAAGCGGACGCTGATGTCCCTAGATGTTTCCTCTTCTCCGAAGGTGACTTTCAATTCCACGTATCCCCAAGGTCTCGTTGTCGTCCCGTTGAACCCCTGAAGGTCGGAGCCTACGTAGGGAGAGAGGTTGGATTCGTCGAGCTGGAGAGTTGTGAACAGATGTGAGTACATGATGTCAACCGAGCTCCCGCCGTCGACGAGGAGGCGCCTCACGTCGAAGTTTGCCATTCGGGCACGTATGAGCAAGGGTATGTTGGAATTGGGAGATCCCCCGGGTAGTTCCTCGAGGTAAAATGTGATCGGGTTGGAGCGGCCTCGGAATTTGTCGAGCGTGCTCATTTTGCCGGAGTTGTTTGCGATGAGTTCGTCGAATTTCCTTTTCACAGATCCTATGGATAGACTCCTCGTGGCCCCATCAGAGATGACAATGGCTCTGGGGAAGTATTCCCATCGGCTGGTTGGTCGGATTGGCTCGTCGATTAGGTTGGGTCCTTCGGGGATGCCGAATTCTCTGCTCGCAAACCAATCCTCGGGGCGGCTGACGCACAACGTGACCTGGAGCCGGCCGCTGTCCTCTGGAGAGGGGAGTTCCTCGATTTTCTTGGCTTCCGGAGCCTCTGGCCTGGGTGGTTCACGTCCTCGGGTGTATCGCTTCAGGTGCCCGTCTTTGATTAGAATTTTGATCGCATCTTTGAGATGGATGCAGTCTTCCGTCACGTGCCCGTGGGTCCTGTGGAATCGGCAGTATTTTGACTTGTCCATGTTGGGTTTGGGCGGCGTTGGTCGCGGAAAACGAACACCTCCTTG
The DNA here is from genome assembly GCA_963859935.3 of Lathyrus sativus. Lineage (NCBI taxonomy): Eukaryota > Viridiplantae > Streptophyta > Magnoliopsida > Fabales > Fabaceae > Lathyrus > Lathyrus sativus. The sequence continues at coordinate 670,249,087 of OZ012740.1, forward strand.
AATGAACTCGGTTTTAGCGCATTCGGCCAGTATGCGTTCGCGTGAAGCGACCAAGGCTGTGTACTCTGTGAATCTTCCTGCCGGGCCGCGTGGTTCGCGTTGTTCGCGGGGTTCGCGGGGGCGGTCTTCCCGACGGCGGTCTCCTCCTCGTCGATGGCTCGAAGCTCCATCGTCTCGGTGCCCGCGGGGGGCCTCTCTGTCTCGAGTGTCGCGAGCGGAGTTGGCCGCATGTGTTTCCTCGAATCGGATGTAATGCGCGGCTCTGTCGAGGAAATCTTGGAGGGATGTGGGCCGGTGTATGCCTACGGCCTCGTAGAATTTGGAGTCGTGGCGCAGGCCTTGTTCCATTAAGTAGCGTTTCATTTCGTCGGAAGTTGTCACCTGCACGGCTTCCCGAGTAAACCTTTCGATGTATTTTCGGAGAGGTTCGTCGGGGCCTTGGATGATTGCCCCGAGGACTGCTTCCGTCTTCGGGTGACGTCGGGATGCCGTAAAGTGTTTGGAGAACAGGTCCTTCAAGACCCTCCACGACGTAACTGATTCGGGCTCAAGACTTTTGTACCAGGTCATAGCGCCTTTCCTCAGAGTCGTCGGGAAGAGTCTGCACTTGATAGCTCCCCGGACGTTTCGGTAGTCGAGCATAGCCTCGATGTCTTCCAGGTGATCGTTGTAACACCCCACTTCCCAAAACAAATAAAATATGAATAACATAATAAAAATCAGAGTTTCCTTCCCAAGTGGGATATCACATAAAAATCACGTTTCCTTATAAAAAAGGTTTTTCTCCAAATACAGCGGAATATTTAAATAATACAATTAAATAAAAATTTTGATACGTTCGCAGGAAAAAAATAGGAGTTCAACATGAAACAATAAAAATGCCCAAGTCCCGTGCTACGTATCAGAGCATCCTAGACTCGACAGTCACACCAATATCCAAGCTAGCTAAGCACCTGGATTATCTATACTTCCGAAGAAGCACAGACCACAACAACAACAAGGGGTGAGAAATCATGATCAAAAATATAATGGTAATGTAATACATGTAATAAGGCAGTAAAACACACCAACACATCAATTATTCACCCCAACAACACCATATAACGAACCTACTGTTCAAATTACAATATAACATATTATAATGCAATTATGCAACTCAACACCATGCATGCGGTACCGACTCATTGGTTCATTCAATCGAACCTGGATAGATCACTTACGCTCCTCCTGAGACATGATCTATCCCCCACCATTCTCCACAAAGGAGTACGGATGAATCACTTACGCTCCTCCTGAGACATGATTCATCCCACCAAAACACCATGATATGCAAGACACCAATGCATAATTATTATATTCTGGCACGCTAAGTGCACACGATCCTCTTGATCATATCATCATACAACAATGCATATGTATAGATATATTACACCAACACCATATAAATCAATCAGATAGTAAACGAATTCATACTATCACACCGGATATAACTACGTCCCCCCCCCCCACTCGGGGATACACGATCCTACTGATCACTACACACATATACATTACTAATTGCTCACCAACAATATTAAGGGAAACGCGTACTATCCCCAAGTACACAAGTTATATCCCATACTCATCATTTTCACACTACAGCAAGGCTAGAAGGATCACACGAGACCAATTCAGACATCTCACCAAAAGTCTCTGAGGTTACTCAGAACCTCCCTAAACCAACACCTCAGCCTATACACCAAAATCAATAATTCATCAACATCAATCCACAATCACAAACATGCCAATAGATATTATACTTACCAATTATCCTATAATTTCTACTCTAGAACCGACATTACGGTACATTACCGACATTTCAGAGTCACTCTGAATCTCACCAAGGTCCTAACCATAGTCATTAACGACGCTATAGGGAAACAACACATAACTTTTCCCAAAGCTATAATCACGGTCATTGCCAACACTACGGTAACAACACATAATCTCATCAGCTTTATATTCCTAGTTACTATCAACACTACAGTAACATCAACAATCCAACAAAATGGATCAATACTACAGTAACATCATCACCATATATATATATACCCCAAAATGCATCATCAGCATTCATCAATCCCCCAACATCAACAATAATCATAGCATGCCAATATAAAACTTTATATAACGATAAATTCCTACGGGGTTAAGGAATCCCCTCTACCCTATACATGTATAAACCATTCCCAATCAAATTTCTCCCCCCTTACCTTGACAATTGGTCGATCGATAGAATTCCTCCTAGAATTGGTCTCTTGGCCTTCTCCTTCCTCTTCCGTTCTTCGTTCCCTTTTTCCTTCGTTCTTTTTCACTTTCCTCGTTCTTTCCTCTTCTCTCTTTCTATCTCTCTTTTTTCTCAATTTTCTAAAATGTATCGTAACTCTCCTAACCCCTCATATTCTATTTCCCTTTTTAATTATTCTAATTCCAATAATAATAACTAATAAAATAATATAATATTAATAATCTTAATAATAATAATAATACTAATATAATCTTACTAATATTAATAATACCACATATTAATAATAATAATAATAATAATAATAATAATAATAATAATAATAATAATAATATTAATAATTCTAATAATAATAATAATGATAATAATAATAATAATCTTAATAATAATAATACTATTAATAATAACAATAATAATAATATTATTATCTCTCCAATAATCATAATAATACTTTTAATAATAATAATAATAATAACACTAATAATAATAATAGTAATAATAATAATAATAATAATACTATTATTATTATCACACCAATATCCCACGCCTATGGTAATCCCTTTCCTCTCCATTCCAACTTTTCTAATATCTCCTTGCTACCCTTTCATATTTCCTTCCTCACGGTTTCTATCGTGACTTTTCATATTTCCATTCTAACTTCCCAATAACCCTTTCACCTCTTATTTTACTTATTCCAACCACTAATATTCCCAATAATAATTCTAATAATAATAATTATAATAATCATTATAATAATAATAATAATATAATATAATATAATACTATTATAATATTATAGTAATATTCAACATAATAATAATAATAGTGATACACCCAACAATAATTATAATTATAATAATAATAATAATATTATCACACCAATAATAATAATAATATTAATAAAAATAATATAATAATAATATAATAATACTAATATTATTATTTCACCAAAATAATAATAATATTAATAATAGTAACAAATATAATAAATATAATAATAATAATAACACCCCCACCAATGTTACTATTATTTTTATATTACTATATTTCACACCAAAATATCACCAATAGTCCTCCCACATTAGGGACACCCACCAAACATCATCAAATACACCCCCACCAAAGGGCACACCAACATATAATTTTTAAAATAATAATAAAGTGACTAAATAATTAAAATGGGTGTTACAACTCTCCCCCACTTTAATTATTTTCGTCCTCGAAAATTACCTGATGGAAATAGCTCCGGATACGCTTCTCGCATCCTGCTTTCCAACTCCCAGGTCACACTGCCTCCTGCAGCACCTCCCCAAGCTACCTTCACCAAAGGTATCTCTTTCCCTCGGAGCTGTTTCATCTTACGGTCCTCGATCCTCAACGGCATCGTCTCAATAGTAAGATTCTCCCGAACCTGAACATCATCTCTCTGAATCACATGAGATGGATCAGAAACATATTTTCGCAATTGCGACACATGAAACACATCATGTAGATTCGACAACTCCGGCGGCAACGCCACCCTATAGGCCACAGCACCAACTCTTTGCAAAATTTCATAAGGTCCAATAAACTTAGGATCCAACTTCTTGGACTTCAACGCCCGACCCACACCAGTCATCGGGTTAACTCTTAGGAATACGTGATCACCTACACAGAATTCCAACTCTTTCCTCCGATTATCATGATAACTCTTCTGCCTACTCTGAGACACTTCCATTTTCTCACGAATCATCTGAATCGTCTCAGTAGTCTGCTGAACAATTTCTGGTCCAAGCACCACACTCTCACCGGTCTCATACCAACACAGAGGAGTCCTACACCTCCTCCCATACAAAGCTTCAAAGGGTGCCATTCCAATACTCGAATGGTAACTATTATTGTACGTGAATTCAATCAATGATAAATGAGTGTCCCACGCACCACCCTTTTCCAATACACAAGCTCTTAATAAATCCTCAAGCGACTGAATAGTCCTTTCCGATTGACCATCAGTTTGTGGATGATAAGCTGAACTTAATTTCAACTTAGTACCCAAAGCTTCTTGCAAGCTCTTCCAAAATTCTGAAGTAAACCTCGGATCTCTATCCGACACAATACTGGACGGAACACCATGTAACTTCACAATTACCCGAATATAAATCTCCGCCAGCTTCGTCAACGGAAAACTAATATTAATTGGCACAAAGTGTGCAGACTTCGTTAACCGATCCACAATCACCCATATAGCATCAAAACCTCTCGCCGTATTTGGCAATCCTGTAACAAAGTCCATAGAAATGCAATCCCATTTCCAAACCGGAATTTCCAACGGTTGCATAAATCCAGAAGGTCTATGGTGTTCTACCTTCGATTTCTGACACGTCAAACAGGCATAAACAAATTGAGCAATGTCTCTTTTCATACCAGACCACCAAAATAATTTCTTTAAATCATGATACATCTTCGTAGCTCCGGGATGAATACTCAGATTACTACGGTGTCCTTCACTCAAAATCAGATTTTTCAGTTCCTCATCATCTGGTACACAAATCCTGCCTCTAAATCTCAACACACCTGTACTATCCAATTTAAAGTCACTATCGGAGTCACTTCCTACTTCAGGCATCAAATCTACCAATTTCACATCCAACTTCTGATTCTCTCTAATCATATCCAAGAAGTCATTATTTACCTGCAACATACCCAACATTACACTCTCTGCAGTAGTTTCACAAACCATGCTCAAATCTCTGAATTGTTCAATTAACTCAATTTCTTTCACCATCAGAGCTGCCATATGAATTGTCTTTCTACTCAAAGCGTCTGCCACTACATTGGCCTTTCCCGGATGATAACTCAAACTGAAGTCATAATCCTTCAAAAATTCTAACCATCTTCTCTGCCTCATATTCAGCTCTTTCTGATCAAACAGGTATCTCAGACTCTTATGATCACTAAACACTTCAAATCTTGAACCATACAGGTAATGCCTCCAAATTTTCAACACAAAAACAACCGCAGCTAACTCAAGATCATGAGTAGGATAATTTCGCTCATGCACTCTCAGTTGCCGCGAAGCATATGCTACTACCTTACCATTCTGCATAAGAACTCCTCCTAATCCCATCTTAGACGCATCACAGTACACCACAAACGGTTCACTCGGAGTCGGTAACACTAACACCGGTGCCGTAGTCAATCTCTTTTTCAACTCTTCAAAACTTTCTTCACAAGCAGCGTCCCATACGAAAACTTGGTTCTTTCTCGTCAACTGAGTTAATGGCAACGCCAAATTAGAGAACCCTTCAATAAACCTGCGGTAATAACCAGCTAAACCCAGAAAGCTCCTAATTTCTGTCGCTGTCTTCGGCGGTTCCCACTGCAATACTGCACTTACTTTTGACGGATCCACCGCTATTCCATCTTCAGATATTACATGCCCCTAAGAAACTCACTCTCTTCAACCAGAAGTCACACTTTGACAGTTTAGCAAATAATTTATTTTCCTTCAACACTTGCAAGGCAATTCTCAAATGTCCTGCATGTTCTTCATCAGATTTAGAATAAATTAATATATCATCAATAAACACTACAATGAATTGATCCAAATAAGAATGGAAAATTCTGTTCATATACTCCATAAATACTCCCGGCGCATTAGTCACTCCAAACGGCATTACAGCATATTCATAATGTCCATATTGAGTTCTAAAAGCAGTCTTCTGAATATCACCTTCTTTTACTCTTATTTGATGATAACCCGACCTTAAGTCAATCTTACTAAACACACGAGCTCCCACCAGCTGGTCCATCAAATCATCAATCCTCGGGAGAGGATACTTATTCTTAATCGTCACTTTATTCAACTGACGGTAATCGATGCACAAACGCATACTACCATCCTTCTTCTTCACCAACAACACTGGAGCTCCCCACGGCGATACACTTGGCCTAATAAACTTTCTATCCAACAATTCTCCAATCTGAGACTTCAACTCAGCCAATTCCACTGCAGACATCCTGTACGGCGCCATAGAAATAGGCCTCGTACCAGGAACAAGATCAATACCAAATTCCACTTCTCGCGTCGGAGGCAATTCCGTAATGTCGTCAGGAAACACTTCCGAAAATTCATTCACCACTGCCAATTCCTCCATTGACACTTTGCTATCCACCGATAAAGTTGCAAATAAAGCAAACACTCTAGTTTCATCTTCCAACAAGGCCCTCAATTCTTTATTAGACAAAGAACTTGCTAAAGCTTCCTCTTCAGGGGTCAAGAACAACAATTCCTTCCGAAAACAGTCGATGTAGACTCGGTTGAACTCTAACCAGTTCATACCCAGAATAACATCCAATTTACCAAGTGGTAGACAAATCAAATCCACTTCAAATTCTCTACCGAAAATAGTCAGCGGACACTTCAGGCATACCAAAGAAGTAGTCACTGAACCTATAGAGGGTGTCTCAATAGTCATTCGTCTCTCCAGAGTAGACGGCACCAATCCTATCCTCTCCACACAATCCACAGAAATAAACGAGTGTGTTGCACCCGTATCAATAATAGCAGTTAAAGGAATATTATTGATAATACAAGTACCTTTGATAACACGCTCATCACTGGCAGCTTGAGTTCCTGCCAAAGCAAACACTTTTCCACCAGCCGGAGACGTCTGAGGCTTCTTCGGCTTCTCACAATGGGTACTGATGTGACCCTTCTCACCACAGTTATAACAGGTCGGCATAGTTGCTCTGCAGTCAGCTATCACATGACCTGGTTTTCCACAGTTAAAACACTTTTTGGCTTCATTAGGACAATCATTAGCACGGTGTCCCATACCACCGCACCGAAAACATTTCCCTTCAGCAGATGCTCTCCCATCTCTAGGCTTCTTATCAACAACAGCTTTACGTTTTCCCTTATCAGCAGCAACACCATAAGGAGTACCACTAAACCTCTGCTTACCCTTACGGTCATTAACAGCTTTGTAGTGTGCAATCCTTGCCCGGTTATCGTTATCATAGATCCTGCTCCTGCTTACCAGCTCAGGATAGCTCCTGATCTTCTGACAAGCAATCCCCAGCTTAATCTCTGGACGCAGTCCATTCTCAAACTTTAAGCACTTAGAAGTCATTGCCCCTTCCACATTATAGTGAGGACAATACTGCACCAGCTCCTCAAACTTAGCAGCATACTCTGCTACAGTCATACTACCCTGCTTCAGCTCTAAGAATTCAATTTCCTTAGCACTCTGAATATCTTCCGGAAAATACTTCTCCAGAAAACCCTTCCGAACTACCTCCCAAGTAATGGCAGTTCCAGCAGCTTCCAATCTTTGGCGACTATTGTCCCACCAAGCTTCAGCCTCACCCTCCAGCATGTGAGTACCAAACCTCACCTTCTGCTCATCAGTACAATCCATAGTTCTGAAGATTTTCTCAATTGCCTTCAGCCACTTCTGAGCAGCTTCTGGGTCCAGAATTCCTCCTTCAAACGTTGGCGGCTTGTTGCTCCGAAACTGCGCCAAACTCCTGAATTGGGCATCTGCAGTTTGATTCTGATTAGCAACAGCTTGCGCCATTGCTTGCATAGCAGCAGCTAATGCAGCATCGTTCCTTCCTGCCATACTGCTCAAAACATAACAACACCAGGTTAAAAGATATTCAACTACATCATAACGGACAGACTCAACTCGACTCAACAACACTGGCCGGACGGACCGACCTGCTCTGATACCAATTGTAACACCCCACTTCCCAAAACAAATAAAATATGAATAACATAATAAAAATCAGAGTTTCCTTCCCAAGTGGGATATCACATAAAAATCACGTTTCCTTATAAAAAAGGTTTTTCTCCAAATACAGCGGAATATTTAAATAATACAATTAAATAAAAATTTTGATACGTTCGCAGGAAAAAAATAGGAGTTCAACATGAAACAATAAAAATGCCCAAGTCCCGTGCTACGTATCAGAGCATCCTAGACTCGACAGTCACACCAATATCCAAGCTAGCTAAGCACCTGGATTATCTGTACTTCCGAAGAAGCACAGACCACAACAACAACAAGGGGTGAGAAATCATGATCAAAAATATAATGGTAATGTAATACATGTAATAAGGCAGTAAAACACACCAACACATCAATTATTCACCCCAACAACACCATATAACGAACCTACTGTTCAAATTACAATATAACATATTATAATGCAATTATGCAACTCAACACCATGCATGCGGTACCGACTCATTGGTTCATTCAATCGAACCTGGATAGATCACTTACGCTCCTCCTGAGACATGATCTATCCCCCACCATTCTCCACAAAGGAGTACGGATGAATCACTTACGCTCCTCCTGAGACATGATTCATCCCACCAAAACACCATGATATGCAAGACACCAATGCATAATTATTATATTCTGGCACGCTAAGTGCACACGATCCTCCTGATCATATCATCATACAACAATGCATATGTATAGATATATTACACCAACACCATATAAATCAATCAGATAGTAAACGAATTCATACTATCACACCGGATATAACTACGTCCCCCCCCCACTCGGGGATACACGATCCTACTGATCACTACACACATATACATTACTAATTGCTCACCAACAATATTAAGGGAAACGCGTACTATCCCCAAGTACACAAGTTATATCCCATACTCATCATTTTCACACTACAGCAAGGCTAGAAGGATCACACGAGACCAATTCAGACATCTCACCAAAAGTCTCTGAGGTTACTCAGAACCTCCCTAAACCAACACCTCAGCCTATACACCAAAATCAATAATTCATCAACATCAATCCACAATCACAAACATGCCAATAGATATTATACTTACCAATTATCCTATAATTTCTACTCTAGAACCGACATTACGGTACATTACCGACATTTCAGAGTCACTCTGAATCTCACCAAGGTCCTAACCATAGTCATTAACGACGCTATAGGGAAACAACACATAACTTTTCCCAAAGCTATAATCACGGTCATTGCCAACACTACGGTAACAACACATAATCTCATCAGCTTTATATTCCTAGTTACTATCAACACTACAGTAACATCAACAATCCAACAAAATGGATCAATACTACAGTAACATCATCACCATATATATATATACCCCAAAATGCATCATCAGCATTCATCAATCCCCCAACATCAACAATAATCATAGCATGCCAATATAAAACTTTATATAACGATAAATTCCTACGGGGTTAAGGAATCCCCTCTACCCTATACATATATAAACCATTCCCAATCAAATTTCTCCCCCCTTACCTTGACAATTGGTCGATCGATAGAATTCCTCCTAGAATTGGTCTCTTGGCCTTCTCCTTCCTCTTCCGTTCTTCGTTCCCTTTTTCCTTCGTTCTTTTTCACTTTCCTCTTCTCTCTTTCTATCGCTCTTTTTTCTCAATTTTCTAAAATGTATCGTAACTCTCCTAACCCCTCATATTCTATTTCCCTTTTTAATTATTCTAATTCCAATAATAATAACTAATAAAATAATATAATATTAATAATCTTAATAATAATAATAATACTAATATAATCTTACTAATATTAATAATACCACATATTAATAATAATAATAATAATAATAATATTAATAATTCTAATAATAATAATAATGATAATAATAATAATAATCTTAATAATAATAATACTATTAATAATAACAATAATAATAATATTATTATCTCTCCAATAATCATAATAATACTTTTAATAATAATAATAATAATAACACTAATAATAATAATAGTAATAATAATAATAATAATAATAATACTATTATTATTATCACACCAATATCCCACGCCTATGGTAATCCCTTTCCTCTCCATTCCAACTTTTCTAATATCTCCTTGCTACCCCTTCATATTTCCTTCCTCACGGTTTCTATCGTGACTTTTCATATTTCCATTCTAACTTCCCAATAACCCTTTCACCTCTTATTTTACTTATTCCAACCACTAATATTCCCAATAATAATTCTAATAATAATAATTATAATAATCATTATAATAATAATAATAATAATATAATATAATATAATACTATTATAATATTATAGTAATATTCAACATAATAATAATAATAGTGATACACCCAACAATAATTATAATTATAATAATAATAATATTATCACACCAATAATAATAATAATATTAATAAAAATAATATAATAATAATATAATAATACTAATATTATTATTTCACCAAAATAATAATAATATTAATAATAGTAACAAATATAATAAATATAATAATAATAATAACACCCCCACCAATGTTACTATTATTTTTATATTACTATATTTCACACCAAAATATCACCAATAGTCCTCCCACATTAGGGACACCCACCAAACATCATCAAATACACCCCCACCAAAGGGCACACCAACATATAATTTTTAAAATAATAATAAAGTGACTAAATAATTAAAATGGGTGTTACAATCGTCCGGGTCGGAGGTGCCGTCGTATGTCGACAGCGTCGGTGGTTTCTCCATCCCTTGGGGTATGGGGGCAGCCATGATCTCCCGGGATAGTGGGGTGCGGTAATCATCCTCGTCGCTGTGCGCCGGGGATCTGTGGGGAGATGAGCCGTTCAAGGTGTGCCCCTGGTTTCGATTTCTCGATCTCCTGCCTGAGTTCTCGCCTCGGGGGTCCTCGGTTGGGATCGCCGCGACGTTCTGGTTCCTCCCGCGAACGTGTCTTGCCGGGGATCTGGTGCGTTCTCGTGTCGCCTGCGGGTAGGGCTGGCAATGAACCAAACCAACTCGAAGATAGTTCGGAATTCGACTCGACAATTAAATCGTTGAACTAGGTTCATGAACCAAATGAGTTGAGTATGAGCGAAAAATTAAGTTCGTTAACTAAATGAGCTGAACTTGAACTATACATAGTTCGACTCGTTAGGTTCATGAGTCAACTCGATTACATATGAAAATAATTATACTGTCTTTAAGATTAGGTTTAAATATTTACTTTAAATCTTAGACAAATTTAATCTTAAATTTAGTAGTTTTTGAATTAGACTCTCAAATGTATCTCTTTAAAGTTGTGTAGGTTTTGAATTAGTAGATTTCGAAGATAAAGTTAAATTTCAATATGATAACTTTTATTTTACTTTAATATTTTATTAAAAAAATATATATTTATTTAAAATGTCAAATATACTAAAAAATATATATATATTTAAAAAAATAGTTTTTAAGTTCGTGAACCACGTGAGATGAACCTAATGAGATGAACCTAACGAGTCGAACCGAACTGTTCGTGAACTTATAACGAGTCGAGTTTGAGCTTAAAAAAAAGTTCGTGTCAAACTCGAACTCGAACTCGAATTCGAACAATTCTTAACGAGTCGAGCCGAGCTGAGGTGAGTTCGACTCGACTCGACTCATTTCCAGCCCTACCTGCGGGCGGTGTCTCTCCAGCCGCGGTCGGCGGTTTCTGGGTCGAGGTGAGGGACTCCTCGAACCTCCGTTCTGGTCTTCCCGCTGGGGGTACCTCGGAGGGCCGATGCGTTCTAATGCTCCAATTCTCGCATTTTGTTGGAACAACAGCTGGTTCGTCTGGTTGATGGCCGTAAAGAGAGCGGCCACCGTCGGGTCTGCTCCCGCCGGGATGGGAACGGGGTGGAATGCTGGCGGGCTCGGGGGGCGGTGATCGGCCTGAAGGGGTCGTTCCGCGGATGATGGTGAAGCAGTTTGCCCGTCCCTTTCGTCGGCTTCTGTCGGACGTGCCGTTCCTGTCTGCTTCCCGTTGGTGGCGACGTTGAGTGCAAGGTCGTGCGGAGTGTCGTCGCGGTGTGGGCTAGCCATGATCGTGGAGGTTTGGTGAAACTTTTGGTTTTCTGCTCGGAGTAACGGGGAAGTTTCAGGTTCCCACAGACGGCGCCACTGATCTGACCTGATCAGAAGGGGATCACGATATGGCCACGCGCTACTGGACGGCTACCTGTTCACCGGTGGTGAGGAGGAGGAGGGGGGTGTACCTGCAAGACACTCCGATGCCAAAGTAAGAAGTGGGGCGGAGTGGAAGCAATAGTACACAGAAGGGCAAGAAGAGAGTTACCTGACCCTCTTGAGGAAGAGGGTATTTATAGAGAGACCCCAGCGCTGGGCCAACGGTCATTTGAGCTGGACTGGATGACCAGGCCCAACCCTAATGACTCCTAGGGCTTACGTGGCGTAGTGAAGACCAGGACGTGGTCTTCGCCCTAGTCCAACCGCTCCTAGATCTCCGGAAAGTGGGTTTTGACCTGCTCTTTCGGAGGTGGGCAGTTGGTTGATGACGTGTCCCCGCAGAGGGGAGCACGTGGAGAACGTGCACCGGGCACTTTGTTCTCCCCGCGGAGGGGAGCTCGGGAGGTACCCCGGAGCGCGTTGTTCTCCCCGCGGAGGGGAGGAACCACGACCGCGCTTTGGTGAGCCGGGGACGGTTTTGCTCGTCTGGTACTGTGGATGATGAAAGGTTGTTGGGGTGTTGCTTGTGTTCGGCGGCACGCCCTGCTCGTCTCGAGGGATGCACGTGCCCGGCGTGCCCGATTCGCCTGTTGGGCCGTACGTGGTATTGGGCCTGCTGAGGTTGGGCCCATACCGGAACATGTTAGTTCTACATTGATTAGAAAAGTGAAGACTTGAATATTTATAAGTGAGAGGATATACACACCTATTAATTAAGATTTTAGATGAGTAAGTTGTATGTTTCTCACAAAATTGTGTTGTTCATGAAAAAAAGTGCAAATGAAATTAATGACCCAACATAATTACCAAAATTCCTCATCATCTACAATGAAAGTGAGAGGATTTGTTCTGCCAACCTAGTCACACCAAGCACCCCTAGTATTTTCATAATGACCAAAATACCCTTATTTATTATTTACATTTCTCACAATTGTTATTTTGTTAAAATTTCAAATTTTGGAGGATTTGTAGAAATTAGAAAATCCAGTTATAATATCCGACACGAAAAACACATTTTTTGGAGAAGGTTTTGCATACTATAAAAAATCTGGTAGATCAGAATGTTTCAACTGTGCGGTCTAGTTCATGATGATTCATCTGCAGATTTTACGCAATTCTTCATCATTGATGCTGTATGTTTAACTTGCTTGTTTTATGTTTAACGTGCTTAAAATTGTGTAAGTATTCAGTATTTATTAGTGTCATTGATAATTTAGTATTTATATGTTGAATATGACATATATTTCCCTCCTTAGTTGACGTGTTAGCATGTGCACAGTCCACTAAAAAGTATGGTATTATTGTTGTTATTGTTCACTCTCATACCACAAATGAGATTAGATGGAGGAAATATAAATTAATTATGGATTGTGAGAGGAAGAAACTCCAAGAAGAAGAATTCGTCTAAAGGTTCCCAAGGCAGTTATAGTATAAAAGGTTAAATGTCCATTTATATTGAGATTTGTGCTAAGTGGTAGCGCTTGGAAGGTGATAGTTAGATGTGGATTTCATAATGATAAACTACATATCGATTTAGATGATCATGACATATTAGGCCATTTAAAAGATGATGAAAGACAATTTTGTGAACCGCATGACAAAATACCACATGGCTCTCAAGTACATAGTTTCTATTTTGAAAGATAACGATCCAAAAAACCTCACAAGCGTTACCTAAGTGTACAAGATAAGATATACATACAATACGAGCAAGAGAGGTCCGTTGACTGAAATTGAACATCTGCTGAGTCTTATTCATGAAGAGAAATACATGTATTGGACCAAAAACAGGGACAATCAAACATTGTTGCTGATATCTTTTGGACACATCTTAATCATGTGAAGTTGTTGAACACGTTTCATTTGATGTTGATTTTTGATTGTACATATAAAACAAACAGGTATCGGCTACCACTATTGGAGACTATAGGCGTTACATCAATGAAGTTGACGTTTTTGAATGGATTTTCCAATTTGGAACATGAAAGAGAGGGCAACTTTACATGAGCACTGGAGAATATGAAAGAGTTGACTGCTTTCGAGAAGTTACTACCGAATGCTTTACTGGCAGATATGGAATTGACATCGATGAATGTTTTGGAAGTTGTGTTCCCAAACTCCACTTATCTGTTGTGTGTGCTCCATTTTTCTAAAAATGTGTAAATGAAATGTAACAGGTATGTTGAAGCTAATAGGAAAGAGCGTGTTATGGATCTATGGAACATCATGTATTCGAATACGAAGTTTGAGTTTTCGGAACACTTGAAGCATTTTGAGGTAGTATGTGCTGAAATTCCTTTATTTGTTTAGTATGTGAATGAAACATAATTGACACCTTATAAAGAAAGGTTTGTTGCTTCATGGACTAACATAACCACTCATTTAGAGAACTCGACAAGGAACAAGTATATCGATTAATTGTATTACATTATCAATTATCAAACATCTTTTCTATTTATGTTGATCATATTTCTATTTTTATCTTTTAGAGTTGAGTATGCTAATTGGAGACTTGTTAAATTCCTAAACTAGGGCGCCCTCACCCAATAATTGGGCCACCCAGATGGAATATAAAGGATTTGTCCGAGAGGTTCCTCCAACGTGGGAGTCGAGCAAGAAAGCGTCTCCACTGACTCTTAGAAGATAGGCAGTCAATAACCTCCCATAGTAAAAAAAGAGAGCGAATAAGACCACGTCAAAAAGGTGAAAGCTCTAGGAGTTGGAATCTTCTATAAATACATTATCCCTTAAAGGGAAAAAGACAGACTGTAAGTCATACACACTCTCCACTAGTCAAGGAGCACCATGCTTGTTACCATCCTAACATACACGACTAACCTAACCACGCACATGAAACCTAGCAACGCCGACCACTAATAGGGCATTTCACCTCACATGAGCTAGTCCTTTGAATAACCTCAAAAACTACCGCACATGCCTTCTCACCGCCGCGAGCAAGCCATCACTACTCAAACGTGTTATATACCTACAAAGGCCTCTGAGTCTCCATGTCCTTGCAGGAGGAACACACACACCATGTACTTTTTGACAAGTACAGTGGCACCCACTATGGTCCCGTAGTAAAACTAACCTGGGTCGCACCTTCTCTCGCCACCATCATCCTTCCCGTTATTACCCTTCACTCATACGCCTAGCCACTTTCAACCATGGTTTCTAGGAGAGCTCTATCCCCTATGCCCGATCGTACCAGCGGTATAGGAGATGTTGATGCCATGGAAGAGATGTACCATGGATGTTGTTCCTTTTGGATTGCCTGCATTTTGCAAAACAACAACAATGGAGAATCCCTAAAAGTGTTAAATATTACTCTAGCTTGCTTAAGCTGTATGGAGGTGCAGAAGGGACACATGCTGACACAATGTCACATCATGTGGGTACGATATATCGGCCTTTCACAACAGGTTATTGCTGTTGCATTTAGGAAGGATTTTTGGTAAAAGATTGGATTAGATTTTATTGCTAATTGGCTTAACAATATGATTAGGTGATTTGTTTGACAGTTGGACGGAGATGATTCAGATTTAAATGAAGATTTAAATTTGAATTTAAATTAAAACAAATCATATCTTGTTGGAGAGATTTATGGAATAGATTATATCCAACAGACTCAACATAAAATCTGGACAAAATTAAAGCTATTATCCAAGGAGAAAAACCAATATTTATTA
The DNA here is from genome assembly GCA_963859935.3 of Lathyrus sativus. Lineage (NCBI taxonomy): Eukaryota > Viridiplantae > Streptophyta > Magnoliopsida > Fabales > Fabaceae > Lathyrus > Lathyrus sativus. The sequence continues at coordinate 670,265,064 of OZ012740.1, forward strand.
TGCTATATAAGGAGCTCAAGCCTATATTGGAAAGCAAGAATTCACATTGAAGATCTTAGAGTGCTAGGGATTACAAGAGTCCATGTTGTTTTATGCACAACTCTATGTTTTAATAACCTGGCATATAAGGTTTGTCTAGTTGAGTTGTATATTCAACATCTTTATCTACACCTATATGTTTCACTAACTTGGCATATAAGGTTTGTCTAGTTGATTTGTAATATTCGACATTGATAATTGGGTGAATCACCAATCACTAGGGGTTAGTGATTGAGAGAAAGTGAGAGGGTTTCTCATATTTAGGGGGAGTCCTAAGTAGAAAGTCATTGGGTAGTGTTAGGAAGAGACATTGAACAACATAGGGTTTGTTGTTGCTTGTAATACTAATTGTACTAAGATACTAATAGTGAATTTTCTTTCTTGGGTTGGAATCCAACCCTTTAGATGCAAGTGTTGTTGCATTGATTTGGGTTACCAATTATTGTGTACTTTATTGATTTTCTTCTCCATCATCATATACAATTGAATTTGTGTTGTTTGTGGTGATTCTAGTTTAACTTGTTGAACCAGTTGTTTGAGACATCGTGTTCGACAATTTTCCCCCGAAGAATAGAATTACAATTGGTATTAGAGCAGACACCATATCCTGTTGGTTGAGCTCTAGGGAAGATAAATTCTTCTCAAATAAAGACTATTAAAGATGTAAGATCAGTCAATAAACCATCTTTCTTGGATGAAACCAATTATGATTATTGGAAGGCTATGATGGCGGTCTTTCTCAAATCTACGGGCAATAAAGCATGGAAATCTATGATAAAAGGATGGAAACATCCAATGGTCACTTCTGAAGATGGAACTACTAGTTTAAAACCTGAAACTCAATGGACTGATGTTGAAGATGAGGAAGCTCTTGGAAACTCCAAGGCTTTAAATGATCTCTTCAATGGTGTGGAAAAGAACATTTTCAGGTTGATCAACAAATGTTCAGTAGCTAAATAATCATGGGAGATTCTAAAAACTGCACATGAAGGCACCTTTAAAGTTCACATGTCAAGGTTGTAACTCCTTACAACTAATTTTTATAATTTGAGGATGAATGGAGATGAATATATCTGTGAATTCCATATGACATTGTGTGATCTTACCAACATTTCCTTTGCCTTAGGTGAAAAGATGCCTGAAGAAAAGATGGCCAAAAAAATTCTCTGATCATTGCTAAAAAAGTTTGATATGAAAGTTACTGCAATTGAAGAAGCTCAGGACTTGAGTAGTATAAAGGTTGATGAACTCATTGGTTCCCTACAAACCTTTGATATGTCTATAAATGAAAGGTTTGGAAAGAAGAACAAATGGATAACCTTTGTTTCCAATTCTGAAGGAGATCAAGGTGATAAAGAAAGGAGTCTTTTAGATGTTATATATCGTCTTGGGAAAAATTTCAACCAATCCTTGAAGAACCTGGACATAAAGTGGAGTTCTAATGTCCAGAATAAGAGGTCTGCCATTAGCTCTTAAGACAAAAGCATGAATGAAGAGAATCTAAATAGTATCAAGAATGCTCAATGCTTTAAGTGTGAAGGCTCTGGACACATTAAAACTGAATGTTCTAACTTACTAAAGAAGCAGAACAAAGGTCTTTCCATAATTTGGTCTGATTATGAAGATGAAAGTGAAAGGGAAAATAGAAAAAATGTGATAACTTACTCTGGAAAATACGAGGCAGAAAGTGAGTTTAGTGATAAGACATGACTAATGAGGAATTACCCGCTAATTAGAGAGTTTTGCTCACCAAAGTTGACAATTAGAAGAAAACTATAAATGGTCTTCTACAAAAGAAGGTGAAACAAACTACTACCATCTCTACTCTAGAAGAAGTAGCCATGTTAAACTCCAATCTAGAAAATATGACAAAATCTATACGTATGCTAAATAATGGGCCTGATATGTTGGATGAAATATTGGAAGTTGAGAAAATGTCTTGAAATTTGAAGGGAATAGGGTTTGATCCCACGTCCATGAGCAATAAGGACACAAATCATATTAAGAAATTTATTCCTCCTAAGAACAAAACTGAGTTTCAAATGTTGGACCACATGCCATAACATGTTGCATAACATGTGTATTCCTATGATGAGAAAAACAAGAACTCAAACAGAAAATGTCATAATTGTGCAAGATATGGGCACATAAGGCCCTACTACTTTAGATTGTTGATAACGCGAAAATATATCTATAAAATGACGTGTGTTTTAACTAATGTTTGACCGGTTTCACTCTGAATTCGGGGTATTCCATGCTATTTGTCTAAGTATTATGCAGGTATTCGAAAAACATGTCCAAGCAAAGCAATATTAAGAAAAGGAGCAAAAACAAGTGGAAAATGCATGAAAAACCAAGTAAAAACCAGCAGAAACGAGCCTGACTGATGTGACGACCGTCACAAAGCTGTTACGACCGTCATGCGTGTGACGACCGTCACGAAGCCATGACGACCGTCATGCAGCCAGAACGTGGCAGAATGAAGTCACGTGCAATTTCTCCCCTCAAAGACCAAAAGTGTGACCACTAACTCCTATTTTTTCTGCCTCAAACCCACTTCCTGAGGGAATAACTGTTAGATACTCTCCCTCTATAAAAGGAAGAGGTTGAGACCTGAAAAATGGAGCCGAATTCAAGACAACGAAGTGCTGCCAATTCGTCTTCAGAACAACCTTTCCATTATTCTATTCTTATTTGTTTCTCTTTCCTTTCTCTGCATTCTTTGATATTTTGTAATTTCTATTTCCCTTGTACGATCAATTGGCATCAAGATCAGAATCCTGCCAACATTTGTGGAGGATCTGCCCAAAGGCCAATTGGAATATTTTACAGGTTTTAAATTTTAATCGTAATTTCAGTTTTCATTATGATGCATGTTATTAATTATTGTTTTTATTTATGTATTGCCATTTCTATTTCCATGTCTAGCTAAACTACTGTAATCGATATGTAATAATAATTCAGACGGAATTTGATAATAATTGGCGTAGTTTTTCTCTTTTCAAAAACTCAGTTATGGTTTTAGTTTTTAATCAAAATTCTAAATAAATCTTTGTCACGACAGTGAGAAGCTATTTACGGTGGTTTTGCCACGACAATGGGAAACCATATTAAGGTACAAACCAACAAGCGACAGCTGAGGTAAGGCCAGATAGTAAAAACTAGGCATTCGATTTAAAAACAGCGAAAACGCTTTAAAAAGGATTAGAACTTAGAGATTTTCAAAAGGTAACTTTAACCCCGAACGGGATAGCGAAAGCATACGTTCCGCCTTAGAGTTGCGACTAGCGTCAACAACCATCGTGAGACAAAAGTCTTTAAATCACTATTTTCTTCTTAAACTAAGTTTGAAAACATTTAATACGCCAATAAGTTGTCAAATCCCCGAAGAACAAAATTATTGCATATTGATTCATAAATTCATATCTTAAGTAAAACCTTAGTTCCCTTTAGTTTACGCATTTATTCTGCCATTATTCAACTTGAAACCAAACCGACCTAGCTAAACACCGTAACACCCGATAACACTAGATTGATTACGAGTCTCTGTGGTATCGATATCTATTATTACTACGCGATAGACTGTGCACTTGCAGTTAGATTTGTTAGACATAGAAAGTCGCGATCAAGTTTTTGGCGCCGTTGCCGGGGACCCGTTTAGTCAATAGTGTAACCTTTTGTTACGCCGTATAGACTAGGTTAACAATTTCATTTTTCCTTTACTAGTTCTGTCGATTGTATGCCAAGTAATCGCCCACAAGGCGATATCTTAAAACCCTCAGTCGCAGAACTAGAGCGCTTTTTACATTTAAGAAGTCGCATAATTGAATACCAACTAAAACATAACATTCCCGATCCTCTCACTCACATTCCCAAATCTGTAGAAGAACCAAAGATGGCTGAAGGACCTCAAAACAAACCGCTGAAGGCATACGCTACACCCTCTCAGATGGAGCCTAGAAGTAGCATTGCTGCCCCAGCTATTACTCGAAACGATTTTGAGCTGAAACCGTCATTGCTGTCGGCTGTGCAACAAAACCAATTCTCAGGAAATGCAACTGAGGATCCAAACGAACATTTAACGAAGTTTGTACAATACGCAGACACAGTGAAAGCAAATGGAGTAACTCCAGACGCAATAAGACTTCGTCTTTTCCCTTTCTCTCTTAGAGACAGAGCGTGGACATGGTTACAATCCTTACCATCCAACTCCGTTATGACGTGGGAACAGTTGAAGAACGTCTTCTTAGCGGGATATTTTCCGCCAAGCAAAACCGCTATGCTTAAAGCTCAAATCAACGGATTTCGACAAAAAGAGACTGAATCTCTCTACGAAGCGTGGGAAAGGTTCAAAGATATGATGAGAACATGTCCTCACCACGGTCTAGAAGACTGGGTGATGATCCATACTTTTTATAATGGGCTTCTATATAACACCAGATTAACGGTAGACGCCGCCGCAGGCGGTGCACTTACGGATAAGCCATACGACGAAGCCTATCAACTAATCGAAAACATGTCTCAGAACCACTGCCAATGGGGAGGTGAACGCATTCTAGCAGAGAAACACGTAGCGAAAGGCGGGATGTACGAGATCAGCAGCCTTGAAAAGTTCAATGCTAAAGTAGATGCTCTAGCACAGAAAATCGACAGTCTGACCGTAAACCCCGCTGCAACCATCGCTGCCGTAACTCCAAACTGCGAGTTATGCGGAATCGCCACTCATAATGCGCCCGAATGCCCATTGCTGGCTGGAATCCCACCAGACCAAGTGAATTACGCTTAAGGAAATCCCTACGTGAATACTTACAACCCAGGATGGAGGAACCACCCAAACTTTTCCTACAAGAACGATAATGCCTTGCAAGCACCAGGTGCTCCGCCAGGATATCAGAAACCAGCTGCTGCCCATACTGCCCCTAGGAAATCAAACCTCGAGTTGATGATGGAAAAATTCATAGCTACTCAAGCTCAAACAAACAAAGAATTCCTAAATCAAAACATACACACTAGCGAGCAAATTAAACAGCTGACCGGAAAAGTAGACGCTTTAGCCACCCACAACAAAATGCTCAAAACGCAGATATCCCAAGTGGCCCAACAACAAGCCTCTGTCGCTGCCCCAGCTGGAACATTTCCAGGACAGCCTGAACCTAATCCAAAAGGTCACGCAAACGCTGTTATATTAAGAAGTGGGAAAGAATTGGAGGGCCCAACAGATCCTAGGAACGAAGATTTAGTAATGCAACAGAAATCCGATAAACCAACTGAAAAGGAGTCTGAAACAGAAAAGAGGGAATGTGACGAGTAGAAAACCGCCAAAGATGAAAACATATATGTGCCTCCAGCGCCATATAAACCACCTATCCCTTATCCTCAAAGATTAATAAACTCCAAAACTTCAGGACAATTTAAGAAATTTGTCGAACTTCTGAAACAACTAAACATCACTATTCCTTTCACAGAAGCGATAACTCAAATGCCGTCATACGCTAAATTTCTTAAAGAAATTTTGTCCAATAAAAGGAAAATAGAGGATAACGAGACAGTAACACTTATCGCCGAATGTAGCGCAATCATTCAAAACCACATGCCTCCTAAACTAAAAGACCCAGGTAGTTTCTCCATACCCTGCGTCATAGGAAAGTTCGTAATAGATAAAGCTCTATGCGATCTAGGAGCCAGTATAAGCGTTATGCCCCTATCTATATGCAAAAAGCTAAATATGGGAGAACTAAGACCAACTAAAATGTCCGTACAATTGGCTGACCGATCAGTCAAATATCCCGTCGGAATACTGGAAAACGTTCCAGTACGCATAGGATAATTCTATATCCCAACCGACTTCATAATCATGGACATCAAAGAGGACTTTGTTACTCCAATTATCCTAGGAAGACCGTTCCTAGCTACAGCCGGAGCTATAATAGACGTAAAGAAAGGAAGGCTAACATTCGAAGTAGGAGAAGAAAAGATAGAGTTCATCCTTACTAAATTCTTGAAGGCAGCAGCCATCGATGATACATGCTACATAGTAGATGTAATTGGCGAATGCATACGAGAATTAGAAAAGGAGGAAACTACATATTCTGAAATCATGAAAATCCCGACCCCTGATATTCATGAAGACGACAACTGGCATGCACCATACAAAGATGATAGTCTGAGCGAGATCTTAGCACTCACTCCAAATTACATGCCAGGTCCGAAAAACCCTGCTTTAGAACTTAAAGAGCTACCCAAAACTCTCAGGTATGAATTCCTTGATATAGAATTCAAAAGACCAGTAATAGTAAACGCCAACTTAGGACAATCAGAAACTGAGTGATTATTAGAAGTCCTGAGGAAATACCCAACTGCGTTAGGCTATAATATAAGCGATCTAAAAGGCATAAGTCCCTCCATCTGTATGCACCGTATCATGCTGGAGGAAGACTGCAAAACTTTGAGAGAACATCAGAGAAGGATAAACCCGATCCTAAGCACTGTAGTCAAAGACGAGGTGAAAAAGCTACTAGACGCAGGAATCATATACCCAATCTCCGACAGCCAATGGGTCAGTCCAGTACACGTAGTACCCAAGAAAGGAGACGTTACTGTAGTAAAGAATGCGAAAGGCGAATTGATAACCCAAAGAGTAGTGACCGGAAATAGGATGTGTATCGATTACAGAAAACTAAACAAGGCAACTCGGAAAGATCACTTCCCTTTACCATTCATAGACCAAATGTTGGAGAGACTGGAAAAACATTCATACTTCTGCTACCTAGATGGTTATTCGGGATTCTTTCAAATCCCTATTCACCCCGATGACCAGGAAAAGACAACATTCACCTGTCCCTATGGTACTTTTGCCTACCGCCGAATGTCGTTCAGACTATGCAACACTCCAGCAACCTTTCAAAGATGCATGATGGCAATCTTCGCAGATTTCATAGATGACATCATGGAAGTGTTCATGGATGACTTTTCTGTATGCAGACAAAGCTTCGAAGGCTGCCTGTCGAATTTAGAAATGGTACTCCAAAGATGCGCCCAAGTGAACCTTGTCCTTAATTGGGAAAAATGTCATTTCATGGTCCGACAAGGCATTGTTTTAGGACACGTCATCTCTGAGAAAGGGATTGAAGTTAACAAAGCCAAAATAGAGATCATAAAGGATCTCCAACCTCCGAAAACCGTACGAGAAATACGAAGCTTCTTAGGACACGCTGGATTCTACCGAAGATTCATAAAAGATTTCTCGAAAATCACAAAGCCTCTTACAGGTTTGTTAATGAAAGATGCTGAGTTCATCTTCGACAAAGAATGCTTAGAGGCATTCGAAACTCTAAAATCTGCACTTATCACCGCACCAATCATGCAACCCCCAGATTGGCGACTACCATTCAAAATCATGTGCGATGCGAGTGATTATGCCGTAGGCGCAGTTCTAGGACAAAGGAAGGATAAGAAGCTTCACGCTATCTACTACGCCAGTAGAACATTAGACCCTGCCCAAATGAACTACGCCACAACAGAAAAGGAACTCTTAGCAGTCGTGTTCGCTCTTGACAAATTCCGTTCCTACTTGGTAGGAGTCAAAATAATTATATACACAGACCACGCTGCCATAAGGTACCTAATAAACAAAAAGGACGCTAAACCCAGATTATTGAGATGGATCCTATTATTACAAGAGTTCGATTTAGAAATTAAAGATAAGAAGGGGACCGAGAACGTAGTTGCGGACCACTTATCCCGTATAGAGGGCATAAAACAAGAACCAGTGCCTATCAATGACGACTTTCCTTACGAACGTCTGATAGCCAAATTGGAAAGCGATATGTCTAACTCTACTTCGGAAGAACCGGAACTGGAAAAAGCTGTGGAAGCTGTCTATGCCCAAGCCACTTTGCCGTGGTTTGCCGACATCGTTAATTACCTAGCCACAGGCGTGCTTCCACCGGACCTGACTTATCAACAAAAGAAGAAATTCTTCCATGACTTAAAGCACTACTACTGGGACGAACCTCTACTCTTCAGACGAGGCGCCGACAACTTATACCGTCGTTGCGTCCCAGAGGAAGAAATAGAAGACATCATCACCCAATGCCACTTAGCACCATATGGTGGTCATGCCAGCACCTCAAAGACGTGCGCTAAAATCCTACAGTCCGACCTATTCTGGCCCAGTCTCTGGAAGGACGTCCATACCGTGGTACTAAAATGCGACCGGTGCCAACACACCGGCAACATCTCACGACGCGATGAAATGCCTCAGAGAGGAATCTTGGAAGTAGAAATCTTTGACGTCTGGGGAATCGACTTCATGGGACCATTCCCATCTTCTTTTGGAAATAAATACATACTCGTCGCTGTCGATTATGTATCGAAATGGATAGAGGCCGTTGCCGCTCCAACTAATGACACGCGAGTAGTCGTTAAACTCTTTAAAAACGTAATCTTTCCAAGATTCAGTGTGCCTAGGCTCATCATTAGTGACGGTGGTTCGCATTTCATATCGCGAATCTTCGATAAACTCCTTTCCAAATACGGAGTAAAACACCGTGTAGCCACACCGTATCATCCACAAACTAGTGGACAAGTGGAGGTTTCGAACAGGGAGATAAAACAAATTTTAGAAAAGACTGTCGCAACCTCCAGGGAAGACTGGTCATCAAAGTTGAACGAAGCTTTATGGGCATATAGGACCGCCTTTAAGACACCGATATGCACCACACCATTCAAACTAGTTTACGGAAAATCATGCCACCTGCCGGTAGAATTAGAGCATAAAGCCTTCTGGGATATTAAAACACTAAACTTCAACTATACTGTGGCAGGCGAAAAGCGTATCTTGAACCTTCATGAGTTGGAAGAGCTAAGATTAGACGCGTACGAGAATGCACGCATCTACAAAGAAAGGACCAAGAAATGGCATGACAAACGTTCAATTCGGAAACAGTTCAGAGTGGGAGACATCGTGCTCCTGTTTAACTCCAGATTGAAACTATTCCCTGGAAAACTAAAATCCAGGTGGTCTGGACCTTTTGAGGTCACCAAAGTCCTAAAGAGTGGAGCTGTTGAAGTCACAAATCGAATCAACGCACCGTTTATAGTAAACGGACAACGTTTGAAACACTATAATCAAAGTGAAAACAGCGACCGCGTGAGCAATATAAAATTGCTCGAGATCCCCGACTAGCTTATCTCCAAGCTATCGTCAGGCTTCTGACGTTAAAGACAGCGCTGATTGGGAGGCAACCCAAAGTTTTCCTGATTTCCCCTCTAAATTTATTAAAACTATTCTCTTTATTAAACTTATAATTTCTATAAATTTCTACTATCTTATTTTCATTATCTATATTTATTTTATATTTTTCTCTTTTATCACTTTTGTTATTTTTCTTAAAATTACGATCTGAGTGAATGTGACTTTTTCCAGGATTTTAAAAGTCATTCTACTTTTCTTCCATTCTATCCGACTAACGAGTATGGCCGACATTGACGTTACGACTGTTGTGTTTAGAGGACGAGCTCAGCAGGCCAGATTCGGGGCACTGACTCAAAGAAACTTTGCTTCGACTCTGTACTACGATACACCAACCATGGACAAGCTAGGAATTCAAGATAACATTCAGTACCTTTTTAACCAATTAGGCTGGGAGCAAACCGCTCTCAAGACCCGATTCGCTACCTTCCGCGAACTGACACTAGAATTCCTTAGCTCCCTAAGTTACCTACCTGAATATGGCTTTGGATCCACTAAAGAGTTAATAACCTTTAGAATGTTTGGAATAGACCAAACACACAACCGTACCACGTTAGCTACCATCCTAGGCTTCCCTAGCAATCCATTTGTGTTTACTACCATTGAAGAGGATTTTGATCTCTAATTAGACCAATTCTGGGGTTCCATCACCGGAAACTATCACCCAGAACCGAACGACATGCATAACCATGAGATACACAATCCAGCCTTCCGCTATTTCCATAGGATATTAGCCCATACCCTTTTTGGTAAGGAAGAAAACATCACAACAGTCTCAAAGGACGAGCTGTTCATCCTTTTCTGTGCTTCCCAAGGTCGCCCTGTAAATGCTGTCCCTTTTATGATGAGGGCATTTACACGCATCAATCAGGATCCACACTCACCCATTTTAATAGGAGGCCTAGTCACCATGATCGCCCACGAGATTGGTCTGAGGTATTACCTGAACAAAGCCGTCCGTTTCGGCAACCTCAGAGCGATGGACATCCAGTTCTGCTTCAACAGACGCATTCTAGGTACCTTAGGACCAGGAGCCTACGAATACCTAATAGCTGATCAACCTGTCCACCTTTTCACATTGCCCAACCATGAGCTAACCAGTATCCATAACAAAGACAATTGGCTCTATGAATTGGATGAGCCTATGGGACCTCCATCACCTCACTCCACACCCCAGGCTTATATGTATGACAGTGATCAAGTCTCTGAAGCGCAAGACTATTTATACTACCAAGACTATGAGTCCGAAGTAGAGATCGATCCTGAGACCCCTCCTAACTACCACAATTTTCCTGACCCCACGCCTGAACAAAACACAGATAAGCTAGACGTTGTTCTAAAAACTGTAGACAACCTCAAGTTGGAAGTAACCACTGTCAAAGATGAATTAACGCAGCTTCATATGGATTTTGTTACCTTCATGGACTTGGTTAGCAACCAATTTAATACCGTTGTTCAGCAGGTCAACAATTTGAAGAAACCAACGGAGTGATCTTCTAGTTTTTGCTTTAATTTACATTTACTGCATTTTACATTATTCACAATTAGTTCATTTTACAACTATTTACTCTTCTTGGATATTGTACTACCGTACGCTCATTTTTCGATTTAATGTTATTTTCATTTCAGTACTACCATTACTTATGTTTTCCTGTTCATTTTTAGATTGTCATTATTCCATTATAACTCATATTTCCATAATTTCCACTATTAAATCGCCCAACAAGCAAAATTCTGCAATTCTGCAGACTTTGCTGATGTGACGGTCGTCACACTTCCACCACGGTCGTCACGCGTGTTACGACCGTCACAGACCCCTGACGGTCGTCATGCAGAAAAACCCCCAATTCTGTTTTAAACAGAGCTGCGCCCTTCTCCTTTCCCTCTCCCCTAATTTCCCACTCTCCAATTCTCAAAACCCTATCAAGAGCTCTGAATCCCCCATAAACCACCCACCATTTTATCCCTCCCATTCACCGATCTACAGTACCCACTGCACTCCCCCGCATCACTATTCTCTGAAATCCCATAACCTCCATCCTCTGCACTCCTCTCACAACAATGGCCGGTGCTAACCCCGAATTCAGCGACATCACCTTCCGGGAAGGAGAGGCCGGTGAACGGCAGCAGACAAACTTTCTCGCATTCCATCAACGGTCGCTACAACCGACCCGATATGCTCATCTAAACTCTCTGACGGGACTCAGAATCCTCGAAGGCGTCATTTGGATGTTGCAGAGAGCCGGCATCTGGCATCTCTGCACCACTCCCCAGCCCACCTACGAGCAACTCACGCTGGAGTTTCTCAGTTCTTTCGCCTACACAACATCCTCCGGCGATGCCAACCAACTCCACGGTGCCGCCTGCTTCCGGATGTTCGGCACTGAATATCAGGTCCCCCAGGACCGCATCACCGTCATCCTGCAGTTCACCCACAGCGACGATGCTCACTGCCGCATCTCAGACCAGTTCTACCAAGAGGCCTTCCCTCTCTGGAACAGCCTGACAGGTACCACTCCAGATAGCTGGGACACGCTGAACGCCACTCACATTCATAACCCAGCTATCCGCTACTTCCACCGCGTGTTGAGCAACACCGTATTCGCTCGTGACAGTAACCATAAGGTCAACTCGAAGGAGCTGTTTTTCCTCCGCTGTGTGTTCCCTTCAGAGCCGGTTAACGCCGCCCCGTTTCTCTTGGCTCACATTCAGGCCAACTGCAACCGCGGCGCCAAACCTTTTTACTTCGGTGGCATCGTTACATCCATCGCCATAGGCCTCGGTCTTGGCGACCGCCTCCAGACACTCCGCCAGATGCCTCCCATATTCCTAGACACCGACCACTGCCGCGCCTCCCACCTCATCAAGGCCCGCCGTGATGGCCGCTATCATCCTGTAGTGCGCGGCCGCACTATCCAGAGCATCATCCTGCCTTCCCGCACTACCCAGATGCATCCTGAAGACAGAGCCAACTGGATCTTCGACACCGCTGCCCCTGCTGCCCCAACACAGGACAACATCCCAGAGCACAGGGACGAAGTTCAGGAAGAGCTCGATAGAGCCGACCAGCCTGAGCCTTCTCACGCAGCTGCTGCCGCTGGCCCTTCCACACGCCGCCGCCCCCGTCCTGCCACTGATAACACATCCGCGACCCTTGTAACACCCATTTTAATTATTTAGTCATTTTATAATTATTTTAAATATTATACGTTGGTGTGTCCTTTGGTGGGGGTGTATTTGGTGATGTTTGGTGGGTGTCCCTAATGTGGAAGGACTATTGGTGGTATTTTGGTGTGAAATATAATAATATAAAAATAATAGTAACATTGGTGGGGGTGTTATTATTATTATTATTATTATTATTATTATTATTATTATTATTATTATTATTATTATTATTATTATTATTATTATTATTATTATTATTATTATATTTATTATATTTGTTAATATTATTAATATTATTATTATTTTAGTGAAATAATGATATTATTATTATTATTATTATTATTATTATATTTGTTAATATTATTAATATTATTATTATTTTGGTGAAATGATGATATTATTATTATTATTATTATTATTATTATTATTATATTTATTATATTTGTTAATATTATTAATATTATTATTATTTTGGTGAAATAATGATATTATTATTATTATTATTATTATTATTATTATTATTATTATGTTTATTATATTTGTTAATATTATTAATATTATTATTATTATTTTGGTGAAATAACGATGATATTATTATTATTATTATTATTATTATTATTATTAGTATTATTAATAATGAGTATTATTATTATTATGATTATTATTATTATTAGTATTATAATATTATTAGTATTAATAATAATATTGTATTATTTTATTAAGTTATTTTATTAATTGGGATTAGATTTAATAAAGAAAATAGAATGTGAAGGGGTGGGGAGAGTGGTACGATACATTTGAGAAATTGAGAAAAAGGGAACGAAGAACGGAAGAGAAAAGGGGAAGGCCAAGAGACCAATTCTAGGAGGATTTCTATCGATCAACCAATTGATAAGGTAAGGGGGGAGAAATTTGATTGGGAATGGTTTATACATGTATAGGGTAGAGGGGATTCCTTAACCCCGTAGGAATTTATCGTTATATAAAGTTTTATATTGGCATGCTATGATTATTGTTGATGTTGGGGGATTGATGAATGCTGATGATGCATTTTGGGGTATATATATATATATGGTGATGATAGTAACTGTAATGTTGAGCCATTTTGTTGGATTGTTGATGTTACTGTAGTATTGATCCATTTTGTTGGATTGTTGATGTTACTGTAGTGTTGATAGTAACTAGGAATATAAAGCTGATGAGATTATGTGTTGTTACCGTAGTGTTGGCAATGACCATGATTATAACTTTGGGAAAGTTATATGTTGTTTCCCTATAGTGTCGTTAATGACTATGGTTAGGACCTTGGTGAGATTCAGAGTGACTCTGAAGTGTCGGTAATGTACCGTAATGTCGGTTCTAGAGTAGAAATTATATGATAATTGGTAAGTATAATATCTATTGGCATGTTTGTGATTGTGGATTGATGTTGATGAATTATTGATTTTGGTGTATAGGCTGAGGTGTTGGTTTAGGGAGGTTCTGAGTAACCTCAGAGACTTTTGGTGAGATGTCTGAATTGGTCTCGTGTGATCCTTCTAGCCTTGCTGTAGTGTGAAAATGATGAGTATGGGATATAACTTGTGTACTTGGTGATAGTACGCGTTTCCCTTAATATTGTTGGTGAGCAATTAGTTAATGTATATGTGTGTAGTGATCAGTAGGATCGTGTATCCCCGAGTGGGGGGGGGGGGGACGTAATTATATCCGGTGTGATAGTATGAATTCGTTTACTATCTGATTGATTTATATGGTGTTGGTGTAATATATCTATACATATGCATTGTTGTATGATGATATGATCAGGAGGATCGTGTGCACTTAGCGTGCCAGAATATAATAATTATGCATTGGTGTCTTGCATATCATGGTGTTTTGGTGGGATGAATCATGTCTCAGGAGGAGCGTAAGTGATTCATCCGTACTCCTTTGTGGAGAATGGTGGGGGATAGATCATGTCTCAGGAGGAGCGTAAGTGATCTATCCAGGTTCGATTGAATGAACCAATGAGTCGGTACCGCATGCATGGTGTTGAGTTGCATAATTGCATTATAATATGTTATATTGTAATTTGAACAGTAGGTTCGTTATATGGTGTTGTTGGGGTGAATAATTGATGTGTTGGTGTGTTTTACTGCCTTATTACATGTATTACATTACCATTATATTTTTGATCATGATTTCTCACCCCTTTGCTGTTGTTGTGTCTGTGCTTCTCCGGAAGTACAGATAATCCAGGTACTTAGCTAGCTTGGATTATGGTGTGACAGTCGAGTCTAGGATGCTCTGATACGTAGCACGGGACTTGGGCGCTTTTATTTGTTTTATGAAGAACTTATATTTTATTTTCCTGTGAACGTATCAAACTTTTATTGGGTTTTATATTTAATATTCCGCTGTATTTGGAGAAAAACCTTTTTATAAGGAAACGTTGTTTTCATGTGATATCCCACTTGGGAAATTGGAACTCTGATTTTGTTTATTTATAATGTTTATTAATTTAATTGATTTTGGGAAGTGGGGTGTTACAATTGGTATCAGAGCAGGTCGGTCCGTCCGGCCAGTGTTGTTGAGTCGAGTTGAGTCTGTCCTTTATGATGTAGTTGAATATCTTTTAACTTGGTGTTGCTATGTTTGAGCAGTATGGCAGGAAGGAACGATGCTGCATTGGCTGCTGCTATGCAAGCAATGGCGCAGGCAGTTGCTAATCAGAATCAAACTGCAGATGCCCAATTCAGGAGTTTGGCGCAGTTTCGGAGCAACAAGCCACCAACGTTTGAAGGAGGAATTCTGGACCCAGAAGCTGCTCAGAAGTGGCTGAAGGCAATTGAGAAGATCTTCAGAACGATGGAATGTACTGATGAGCAGAAGGTGAGATTTGGTACTCACATGCTGGAAGGTGAGGCTGAAGCCTGGTGGGACAATAGTCGCCAAAGATTGGAAGCTGCTGGAACCGCCATTACTTGGGAGGTGGTTCGGAAGGGTTTTTTGGAAAAGTATTTTCCAGAAGATATTCGCAGTGCTAAGGAAATTGAATTCTTAGAGTTGAAGCAGGGTAGTATGACGGTAGCGGAGTATGCTGCTAAATTTGAGGAGCTAGTGCAGTATTGTCCTCACTATAATGTGGAGGGGGCGATGACTTCTAAGTGCTTAAAGTTTGAGAATGGACTGCGTCCAGAGATTAAGTTGGGAATTGCTTGTCAGAAGATCAGGAGCTATCCTGAGCTAGTAAGTAGGAGCAGGATATATGATAACGATAACCGAGCAAGGATTGCGCACTACAAAGCTGTTAATGACCGTAAGGGTAAGCAGAGGTTTAGTGGTACTCCTTATAGTGTTGCTGCTGATAAGGGAAAACGTAAAGCTGTTGTTGATAAGAAGCCTAGAGATGGGAGAGCATCTGCTGAAGGGAAATGTTTTCGGTGAGGTGGTATGGGACACCGTGCTAATGATTGTCCTAATGAAGCCAAGAAGTGTTTTAAGTGTGGGAAACCAGGTCATGTGATAGTTGACTGCAGAGCAACCATGCCGACCTGTTATAACTGTGGTGAGAAGGGTCATATCAGTACACATTGTGAGAAGCCGAAGAAGCCTCAGACGTCTCCGGCTAGTGGGAAAGTGTTTACCTTAGCAGGGACTCAAGCTGCCAGTGATGAGCGTGTTATCAAAGGTACTTGTATTATCAATAATATTCCTTTGATTGCTATTATTGATACGGGTGCAACACACTCGTTTATTTCTGTGGATTGTGTGGAGAGAATAGGATTGGTGCCGTCTACTCTGGAGAGACGAATGACTATTGAGACACCTTCTATAGGTTCAGTGACTACTTCTTTGGTATGCCTGAAGTGTCCGCTGACTATTTTCGGTAGAGAATTTGAAGTGGATTTGATTTGTCTACCACTTGGTAAATTGGATGTCATTCTGGGTATGAACTGGTTAGAGTTCAACCGAGTCTACATCGACTGTTTTCGGAAGGAATTGTTGTTCTTGACCCCTGAAGAGGAAGCTTTAGCAAGTTCTTTGTCTAATAAAGAATTGAGGGCTTTGTTGGAAGATGAAACTAGAGTGTTTGCTTTATTTGCAACATTATCGGGGGATAGCAAAGTGTCAATAGAGGAAGTAGCCGTGGCGAATGAATTTCCGGAAGTGTTTCCTGACGACATTACGGAATTGCCTCCGACGCGAGAAGTGGAATATGGTATTGATCTTGTTCCTGGTACGAGGCCTATTTCTATGGCACCGTACAGGATGTCTGCAGTGGAATTGGCTGAGTTGAAGTCTCAGATTGGAGAATTGTTGGATAGGAAGTTTATTAGGCCAAGTGTATCGCCGTGGGGAGCTCCAGTGTTATTGGTGAAGAAGAAGGATGGTAGTATGCGTTTGTGCATCGATTACCGTCAATTGAATAAAGTGACTATTAAGAATAAGTATCCTCTACCTAGGATTGATGACTTGATGGACCAGCTGGTGGGAGCTCGTGTATTTAGTAAGATCGACTTAAGATCGGGTTATCATCAGATAAGAGTAAAAGAAGGTGATGTTCAGAAGACTGCCTTTAGGACTCGATATGGACATTACGAATATGCTGTAATGCCGTTTGGAGTTGTTGCACCCCAAAATTTGCCCTCACAATACAAGACTTTGTGTTCTAAGAAGGTTCACAAGGTTCACAAGTTCTCCAACAACTTGCATAACCTTTCATGAAGTTCATAAAGTCCACAAGCTACTTTATGAAGGTTCACAAGGTTCACAAGTCCCACAGTGCTTTCAATACCTTTCATGAGGTTCATGAAGTCCATAGGTTGCTTCTTGAAGGTTCACAAGGTTCACAAATTTCTCAACATCTACAAGACCTTTCATGAGGATCATGAAGTCCATAGGTTGCTTCTTGAAGGTTCACAAGGTTCACAAGATTCACAATGTTTACAAAGCTTTCCTAAGGGTCATGAGGTCTACAAAGCCACTTCATGATGTTCACAAGGTTCACAAGCTTCACAATACCTCCCATGAGTATCGCAAGATATCTTATGAAGATTCACAAGGTTCACAAAGTTCACAATTGGTCAGAAGAGTTGACAATTCCCTCAGACAATGCACCTCCTAAGCAGTGCATCCAAAACTAGGGTTTTGATTTTAATCAGGCTAAATGGACTTCCAAGACTTCAAGTGAGCTTCATAACATCTTATATGTGTATAAGAACCCCCATGTCAAGTTTCAAGACTTTTCTCAAAAGTTTGCTCAGTCAGATGATCAGATAAGTCAAAAGCAGTCAACGCAGTAAAAAAGTCAAACTGAGGTCAACTGTGGTCAAACCAAAGTCAAACTTCATGATTTTTTGCCAACATCAAAGAGAGATTTGGTCCCAGGGGTATTTTGGTCATTTTACACAAATTCTACCAAATTCCTTGAAGACGGGCTGTTATTAAAATTCTGAGGCATTTGATGCGTTATGGTTTTGAGGCATTTATCAATCACCAGTTCTGATCATATTGAGATTTGGCATTTGGTCAGTAGAGTTTAATTACGAGTAGTGTTACTGTTGATGCTGAAACTGTTGTGATTACGGTGCCCATATGTGTTGGTTATGAAGTGGTTTGGTTAACATTTTAATCGGATGAGATTAGAATTACAAATATCACTTGGGAGTGTTTATGTTTTATGACTATGTTAATGAATTTAAATGCTTGTGGATTTATTCACAATTGTTTATATTTTTTTTTAACTAGGAATAAAATATAAATAAATTCAAAGTGTTGGGAATTTTATTTCATAAAGATTGCATTATACAAAAGGGAGATTGTTTCACATTTTTGCTGTTACAAGGAATTACATTAAACCTAAAAATCCTAAGTCCTAAAAATGATAAGTGTCTTCATGTTGACCCTTGAGCTTCGCCGCAAATCTCGACTAACCTGCACATCAAAGCAAAACAAACAATATAGAAAAAAGGTTAGGAGTTTTTTCGACACTCTCAGAACAATGTCATCATCGAGTGCCGGGAGTGGCACAACCGAAGCTGCGTCCTACCCCCGTTACCGATCCGCACCGTGGGCGTCAGATAAGGTAATACATGTTCTTATCCATATGGGACATCCGAGAAATAGAAGAAATAAATGAAGTGGGACTGATTCGTTTTGCCACGATTGGATTTCCAAACTGATACGAAAATAAGGTAACATAGGCAAAGTTCTGGCCCAGACCCGGATGCCGGCAGGTCTGAGCCTCCTTGGTTTTAAAACTTCCAACACCTGAAAAGCCACAAGCATCATCAGCATAAACAAAACCAGGAAGGGGCTCGCGCCAATACAGGTATAAGTCTGTTACCAACAGAAGTCATAAGCTCCACAAAACATGAGCAGATAAGTCAAGTCACCATATGTACAACAACACATGTTCATAAGCAAAGAAACAAATTCATGCTTAGAAGAAGGGTAGAGCCAGTTCTGTTCAGGAAAAATCTGTGAAATCAGTTTAGGCTCAACTCAGGAGAAGAAACAGCAGTTCAGTTCAGAAAACAGCATGGCTGTTCACGTGACCGGACAACATATCAGCTCAATCAACAAACCATAAACTGCACCGAAAGTATTGGGATATCAACATAGTACCATCCAAAGGCTTTACCCTGTAATCAAGCCAAAATATCAGCAAATCGCCTCAGAAAAAAACTGGAAAATCCGAGCCAAGTCAGAATCTCAAGCCCATATCGGAACTGAATCACAACAGAATAATGTCATAAACCTGCATAATTCCAAGTTACCCAAACGCGAGAAGCAGGGCTCAGTATGAGACATCATTGCCCAATAAACAAATCACCGAAAGTCACGGTTCTGGCTGAACACCATTGCTTTGCTCACAACATCAAACAATATTATAGTCAGCTTTTGGGCTCAAACGGAACGTCATCATCGCCGTATACCCCTTCTCGGCAGTTTGGATCCAACCAAAGCATCCATACTAAATCTGAAAGAAGAAAAAAAAGAGTCAGTGAACTTGTATCAAAAAAAACCAGTTCGATATCCACTTCTGAAAAAGGGGCAAAGCCAATCACGATAAAACCATATCAGAGTAAATCCAGAATCCAACATCAAGATTGGATGACCAAAGTGAAGAATCTGCACCAGAAAATCAAGGGGATTAAAAGCCTAAGCAGATATCCAACGAAATCCAAAGGTCAAACGGTATCAGAAAAATCCAGGAAGTTGCGAAATCCAATTTGAATCACAAAGTGGAGATAAATCATAATGCAAATCAAAACGAGCTGAAATCCTGAGTTTGAAAGAGGAAAGTTCCAAGTAAATCCAATCAGTACAAAACGAAATCAAATCAAATCCGAAAAGGAAAGTTTTTTTCAATCAGAAATCAATCAAATCCAAAAGTATAGTTTCTGAAAGATGAGCGACCAAAGTGAAACGTAAATCCAAATAAAGCCCACGAATATCATGAAGGTCAAGAGGATATAAAGAGGAATGGGATCACCTCGTTGACGGGGGGGTTTGGTAGTCGCATGCGAGAGACGGAGAACACCAAAAGCGGCCGTTCATCACGAAACCCTAAATAAGAACCCCAACTTTCGACGGAACCCCGGAGCTCCTCGTCTGAGGATCCTCAACGGAGTCGAGCCATCGCGACCTCAGATTGAACGTCATCAATATTCAACATCATCGGCCGATCGAAACTCTTCAAAGCCCCACGCCATCGCCGTCACAGATCATAATCTCCACGAGACATTCCTCATTGAAATCGCAAAGAACGTAAGTAGAGAGCTCGCCCTTTTTATGTTCGACGTTTCGTTTGTTTTGTGACAGGTTAAGAACGTGAAAGAAAGCCATGCGAATGGAGAGGAAGAAGAGTGAATCGGAACAGATTGAGGGAGACAAGAGGGAAGGACGAAGAGCGCCGTCGTTTTTTTTAGGGTTTCTAACCCTGTTCTTTTTTTTCTTATCTTTTATACTTAGTTCAAATGGGTCGGAGCTGGTGGGTCATGACCCAGCCCGACCCGGTTTCCTTTACCAAATCAGTTTAATTTTAATTTATTTATTTTAACTGTCTTTTTTAGGTTTAAACTTTTAAAAAAAAAAAACTAACTAAATTTCTTTTATATAACATTATAAATAATAACTTTTTCTATACTAATATTAAGATTTTTTTTAAATCAAGCTAAAATAATTTTCAAAAAGAAATTAAATAGATTATATTTTAGTTAAGGTGCACATATCATAAAAAATAAAAATCACAAAAACATGCATAAATTCATAACCCCGTCTCATGACTTGTCGGGAAAGTTATATATTCCTATCTACTAACACATTTGTTCATTGTGCAGCTTTATCCGTTGCCTTTTTATTTTTGCGTATTTTCGAATTAAATTTCATATCATTGTAACTGCTTCTCATCTGTAACCTCGCGAACTTAACAATCGCGCTTTGAGTTCCGTCTTTTAAATTCCTGCTTGTATGGCTTTAATTTCTGTCGTTAATTCTCTGTTTGTATGATCTTAAACTTCACCATTATTTCTATCACATTACACACATCCGAAGGTTAGGCCTAACCGTTTGGCCGCCGCGCCAATAGTCCATAAACTTTCAAAACCCTAAAAGACTCTTTTGATCACAATTGCTTCCACCGGGTTGGGTTCGGAGGCAATGACCGGCCCAACCCTTTTATTTTTTTTTTTACTTTCTTCATCAAATTTTTAAAAATATTTAAGTTGGTTCATTTTCTATAATATAAAAATTAAAAACATTTTCTTATAATATTAAAATAAAAAAAAAACATTTTTTTAAAATATTAAAATTAAAAAACATTTTAAAATATTAAAATTAAAACAATTGTTTATTCATATTTGTTTTTTTAGTTGATTATATTAAAAAATTGTTAATTTCTTATTATTATAATATTTGGATTAATTTTGTTTATTCTTATTTACTAACCCATTTATATTCTAATCATGCTTATTATTTTGTTAAATATCGCTTACTAACCCCCTTTATTATTTATTATTACTTATTCATATTTTATTTATCTTTGCTATTTAATTATTTTGCTTATTATTTTGTAATTGTTTCTTGGATGTAAAGTTGTTTAATTATTTAATTATTATTATGGTTAGTAATTAGGGAGTGTAACAACATGTATGTAATATTAAAATAAATTTAGATCACTTTTAAATAAAGATAATTAAAATAAACACGTCACACACGTAAGTCGGTTTTAATCGCCGTCTCACTTCCTAAGGATATCCCTCAAGTTGCCTACGAATAATGGTTAAGTGGGGTGTATAAAGCAAGTCCCTCAAATGGAAAAATCATCAAAGTCCCTTATGGTTGCCTTTACGAATCGAGTCCCTTTCGAAAAATGATGATAGTCCCTCCAGTTTGCTTATTACACCCCACCATGGCCTTCAAAAATCCAATTGTCCCTCACATGTCCCTTAACATCCAAAGTAAGGACTACCTACTCCATTATAGTAGGGATAGTCTTAATAAGGAAAGGATAAAGAATAAGAAAGACCTTAAAACATTAGGGCAGGCTACTCCTAGATACTTGCTCACTTCAAAACTTTTTCACACTTAAACAAATTTCCAACAAAATTTTCAAGCAAGTTTTTTTTCACATCCATACACGGATTATTATTAAACTATTATGAAATTTTTTGCTATTCACACACTACACTTTCAAAACAATTCAAAAGTGAGCTTAAGTACCTAAGAGCCCATGGATAACCATGGATGAAAAGGGTGCTAACACCTTCCCTTTTCATAAACTACCCCCCGGACCCAAAATATTCTCTAAGGTCTTTCCTGTTCTTTTATAACCTTTCCTTATGGATAAAATAAAAGTCGGTGGCGACTCTTGCTATCCGCAACATTGTTTAAAGTCAGTTCTCCCACCGTGTTACAGAACTGGCGACTCTGCTGGGGATCTATTTAAGAGGGGTACCCTTAGGAATTAAGATCACTTTAAATTGTTTGCCTTGTTTGCTTTATTATTATATTGTTGGGGTGCTCTTATGTGTGAAAGGTCCTAACCCGGATCTAGTGTACCTTAGGTAAATGGCAATAGACCAAGGAAACTGTACGACGTATATCGATACGGTTGATCTGGTGGCCATAGTTGGTGCGACTTCTTGGTTGGTGCTTGTATTCCTTAAGTCAAGTTGAGGATAATATTGAGGCTGCCATATGTTGTCAATGCACTAACTGACTTTTAGAACCCTAGTTAACTCATCTTGGCCTTTAGAAAGTAGTGAGGTAACCGGCTTTGGTGCAGACTGAAGTTGGTTGACACTCGATACTACACTCATTGAGATCTTAAACTTGGAGGGTTTTGGTTGGCAAGTAAGTTGCCTTCTGAACAACCACCCTTGTGAAGGATCAATGATATTGAGATCCCTTAGAACCTGGTTACTTTTGAAGGACAGGATGAACCATCTAACTTCAGGGGAGGGTACTTGCCTTTGAACCTCATGCAAGCCTTTAAACCTAGGGCTATGGTGTGACTTGTTTGTGTGTGCCACATGTTTGTGATTGAGCATGACATCATGACATCATCATGCATCATAAGCATATCATTTTCCCTAACCATTTCAAGGACCAAAGGATTTATCTTTGTTCTTTGTTGCAGGTCATGGCTTCTGCTCGTAGAAACACCATCAGGATCAACTTTGTAGGGATACCTGCTAAGCTCAAGGAGTTGGTTTCCCTAGTGCCTGATCATTCCCAGTTCAACAAGAGACATGGTCACTTATTGGATCTAGTTACTTCAGGGTTCAGTGAAGACATGATGAGTGTGCTGTTTCAGTTCTTTGACCCTAAGCACCATTGCTTTACATTTCCTGATTATCAGCTGGTTCCAACCATGGAGGAGTTCTCTAAACTTCTGGGTATACCTGTTCTTGATCAGAAGCCATTCACAGGCTTAGAGAAGGAGCTTAAACCAGAAGTTATTGCTGCAGCTCTACATCTGAAGAAGTCTGACATTGTTCTAGAGACGAGAAGTGGAGTTAAAGGTATTCTTGCCAAGGTATTAGTGGATAAAGCTCAAATGTTCTTGAAGGCTATGAGCTACGATGCTTTTGAGGAGATCTTAGCCTTATTGATTTATGGCTTAGTGTTGTTCCCCAATCCTGATCAGTTCATAGACGTTCATGCCATCAACATATTCCTGAGTCACAATCCAGTGCCTACCTTACTTGGAGACATCCTACATTCTCTTCACACCCGTACTACAAGGGCAAGAGGAACTTTGATGTGCTGCATACCTTTACTTTCTAGGTGGTTTATTTCTCACCTTCCTCGCTCAGTAATGAAGAATGAGCAAGGGTTCAGATGGTCCAAGAGGATCATGTCACTTTCTCACTCAGACATCCATTGGTGCTCCAGATCTATGGAGAATGTCACCATCATTGACCGTTGTGGGGAGTTTCCTAATGTGCCACTTCTAGGCATAAGAGGAGGCATCACCTACAACCCATCTCTAGCTTTACGACAGTTTGGTTACGCCCGGAGCGATGGTCCACATGACATGTTGATTCAGGGCATTGTGTTTGACTACGACAACGATCTTCAGGGTTACCGTCAGAGATTCATACGAGCTTGGGGAAAGGTAAACAGGATTGACAGCAAGACACTGGAGCCTAAGTACACCATTCCTATGGAGGCTTATCTCAGATGGGTACGATCTCGTGCTCAGACACTCATGATGCCATATCCTGCCATCCTACCAGTTACCATGGAACCTGTTGCTGAAGGAGACACAGCTTATACCATCCTTCACCCAGACATGCCTACTGATATGGAAGACTTGCAGAGATCATGGATCCAACTGAAAGAGCAAAGGGATACTTTCGAGGCTCATTACAAAGCAAGCCAAGCAAGGATCCTAGAGCTAACAAAGCTACTTCATGAGGAACGAAACCTCAACTCATACCTCAACACGAAGAGGAAACGTCCATGGGAGACTTAAAACCCCATCTTTTGTACTTATTTCGTTTTCATTTTTTGTAAGCCTAAAAGGCAAAACAAGTTATTACTAATAAAAAGTTACTTTCTTGTTTGTTTAAGCAAATTTAAATCCTGCGGTCCTTGAAAACATTGCATATGCATTCCCATATCATTGCATCACAGGTTTATAATTGTGCACAGGTTTCTCATCTTCTCGCTGTTTATTTCAGCAATGGCTCTTGAACAATCAGTTAAGGATCTCCAGGCACAGAATGCACAGTTCCAAGAGCTGATCCTGAACCTATCCAAGGGGCAGGATGAATTGAAGACACTGCTGGCCAAGAAGACTAAGAAGGCTAGAAGGTCTGCTGGGTTGCTCAACATGGGAAGAAGGTTCAAAGGTCCTGTCAAGACCAAGGAACATGTTGAAGACTATGAATCTGAAGAATCTGAGCAGGAGAGAGGCAGTCTCCACAACACTATGGGGGACTCTGATTCTGAGGCTAACTACTACCATGAGCCTAACGAAGACAAATTCAAGATGCTGGTGGATAGAATGGATGCTATGGAATTACAGAAATCATCTGGGCTGGATTTTGAGGATTTGAGCTTGATATCTGGGGTGGTCATACCCATTGGGTTCAAAGTTCCTACATTTGTTGTCTATGATGGGGTCTCTTGTCCCAAATTGCATCTGAGGTCTTATGTCAGAAGAATTCAACCCCACACTGCTGATAAAAAGTTATGGATCCATTTCTTTCAAGAGAGTTTATCTGGAGCTCAGCTAGAGTGGTATTATCAGTTGGAGAGTGTCAACATCAGAGATTGGAATGACCTTGCTGAAGCTTTCTACAAGCAGTATCAATACAATGCTGACTTAGACCCCACTCACATGCAGCTTCAAAGCATGTCTATGGGTGCCAAAGAAAGCTTTAAGGAGTATGCTCAGAAGTGGAGAGACTTAGCTGGAAGAGTTCAACCTCCTTTGACTGATAGGGAGTTGGTTGATATGTTCATGTGTACGCTGAATGGTCCGTTTTACAGTCATCTCATTGGAAGCTCATCATCTGGCTTCACTGAGTTGATCATGACAGGAGAGCGAGTAGAGAATGGTATCAAGAGTGGTAAGATCCAAGTGGGCACTTCTTCATCAGGTGCTGCAAAGAAGCCTCCCACTGGGAAGAGAGAATCTAATGCTGTGTATGGTCAGCCTGATCGTAACAGAAGGCATCAGTCTGTTAGTGCAGTTCATATTTCAAATCCAACTCCTGCAACAACAGAGCAGCCTCAAGGCAACCAACAGAGGGCTAGAAGACAGTTCACGAAGATTAACATGTCAATGGCTCAGGCATTGCAACAC
The DNA here is from genome assembly GCA_963859935.3 of Lathyrus sativus. Classification (NCBI taxonomy): domain Eukaryota; kingdom Viridiplantae; phylum Streptophyta; class Magnoliopsida; order Fabales; family Fabaceae; genus Lathyrus; species Lathyrus sativus. The sequence goes on from OZ012740.1 coordinate 670,290,830, forward strand.
TTGTTGAAAGCTGAACTTATTACCCTGAGGGAGGCCCCTCAGAATCCCAATGTTACCTCTCCCAAGTACAATCCCAATGCACGATGTGCATATCATTCAAACTGTCCAGGACATGATACTAATAACTGCTGGGTCTTGAAGAACAAAATTCAGGATATGATTGATGCTGGAGAAATTGAGTTTGATCCACCAGGTACTCCAAATGTGATTACAGCTCCAATGCCAAATCACGAGAAGACTGTCAACGCCATTGATGAAGATATTGATGAAGATCTGCATGTCTATTCAGTTATGGAGTTGAGCACACCATTGTCTGTTATCAAAAAGAGGTTAGTACAAGCTGGGATCTTTCCAGGTTGTCATGAAGATTGTCTATATTGTACCTATAAGCCGGATAGTTGCTTCATTTTGAGAGATGGGATTCAACGTCTCATGGATAAATATACCATAGTGTTTGAAAGAAGACCAGCATCTGTAGAAAGTATGGTGGATCATCTGACTCAGGGTAAGAAGATTGAAGAGGTTGACATGGTTGACAAAGTACCACTAAGAATCACTTCAAAGGGTCCCATTAAAATCACTCATCAGGGCCCAATCAAGATTACTGCTGAAGGTCCTGTGAAAGTTGTTGCTGAAGCCAGAGTAGCTCCTCTGATCATTACCACTCCTGGCCCTATTCCTTATACATCTGACAAAGCTGTGCCTTGGCACTATGGGTCTGATGTTTACATCCATGGTGTCAAGCAGGAGCCTTTACCTGATATGCCTGTTGACATTGATAATATTGCTGGATCTAGCAAGATCACTCGTAGTGGAAGAGTCTTCTCTCCTCCAGTTGCTTCTAAGAGTGCAGTTACTCCTGCTGTTACTTCCACCACTGATGCTCGGGGCAAGGGTCCTGTTATTGAGCCTGTATCTACTGATGTGCCAGCTGCTGATGACCTCTCTAAGCAGATGGAAGAAGTATTGAAAATCATTCGCAAGAGTGATTATGATATTGTTGATCAGCTGGGGCATACTCCCTCAAAGATTTCTATGCTCTCCCTGTTATTATGTTCTGAGGCTCATGCCAAGTCATTGATCAAGTTTCTAAAGATGGCTCATGTACCCAGTGCAATTTCTGTGGACCAGTTTGAGAATTGTGTTGCTCACCTGACCTATGACAACGGGTTAGGATTTTCTGATGCTGACTTGACCCCTGCCAAGAGGGATCATAACAGGGCCTTGCATATTTCAATTGAATGCAGGGGCACTACCCTGTCTCATGTGCTGATAGACAATGGTTCCTCTCTGAATGTGTTGCCTAAGGAAGTCCTGAACAAGCTGAGTCCTGAAGATACGGTATTGAAGCCCAGTAATATTGTGGTAAAGGCTTTTGATGGTTCTAGAAGAGTAGTGCATGGGGAAATTGATCTTCCAATCAAGGTTGGCTCTCAGGTGTTCACTGTTACATTCTATGTGATGGATATTCGTCCTTCGTACTCATGTCTGCTTGGTCGTCCCTAGATCCATGGGGCAGGTGCTGTGACCTCCACATTACATCAAAAGTTGAGATATCCGGTGAATGGAAAAGTTGTTACTGTCTTTGGAGAGGAAGAATACTTTGTCAGCCATGTAAACACTTTCAAGTATCTGGAAGTAGAAGGTGAATACATTGAAACTCCATGTCAGTCATTTGAAGTGGTTCCCTGGGCTGTTAAGGATTGTGTGACTCCTCCTGCTGTGAAGAAGGTTCCTGTGGTCATCAGAAACCCTCCAACAATGGCAATGGCCTCCCTCAATGATGCAAAAGCTGTGGTGGAAGAAGGTGGTTGTACTATTTGGGGTCAGCTTCCTGATATTCCATACAAGTCTGACAAGTTTGGTTTGGGTTTCACTGCAGAGTCCCAGAAGGCTGTCCGTCGTGCCCGTGCTGTTCGTATCACCAATCAAGGGGTTATCAATGCTGTGGGAGATCAAGATGAAGACTACAACTTGGAGGCATGGATTTTTCCTACTGTGGGTGCTGGACTCAATAATTGGACAGCTGAAGATGTTATCCCTATCTCCTTTAGTCAGGAGTAAATACTATTACTGTGTTATGTTTTTAAATTTATAATTTCTGGAACAATTAAAACTTTCAAGCCATGTGCCTTACCCGGGGCACAATGGTGTGCTTGTTACGGGTTGTCATTTCATTTGCATACTTCATTCAATAAAATCAGTGGACGTTTCGTTTTCGTAAATATTGTGTTCCTTGTCTTTCTTTTTCTTTTATTTTTGCTTTATCAGCTATGTGTTCTTACACACACCCACGTCACTAAAATGCAGATCCTCATCCACTCTGGATCCAGTTGATAACAGTTCCACTATTGCCAATTACAATTTCGAGAATCCGATCTATCAAACTGAAGACGGAAACGAGGACGATTGTGAAATACCTGTAGAGCTTGCTAGGTTGTTACAATAAGAAGAGAAAGCTATACAGCCACATGAAGAGCCAGTCGAAGTTGTGAATCTGGGAACTGAAGAAAACAGAAAAGAGGTCAAGATAGGGGCTGATTTAGAGGACAGTGTCAAGAGCAGGGTGATTCAGATGCTACATGACTATGTGGAGATCTTTGCTTGGTCTTATGAAGATATGCCAGGGTTGGATACAGACATTGTGGTTCACCGTTTGCCAGTGAAAGAAGATTGTCGTCCAAAGAAGCAGAAGGTTCGTCGTATGCGTCCTGAAATGTCAGAAAAGATCAAAGCAGAGGTAATGAAACAGTTCAATGCAGGGTTCTTGGCCGTAACTTCTTATCCTCAGTGGGTTGCAAATGTGGTACCAGTTCCTAAGAAAGATGGTAAGGTACGTATGTGTGTAGACTACAGAGATCTGAACAAGGCTAGCCCTAAAGATGACTTTCCACTTCCTCATATTGATATTCTGGTAGACAACACTGCTCAGCATAAGGTATTCTCTTTTATGGATGGTTTCTCTGGTTACAATCAAATCAAGATGGCACCTGAAGATATGGAGAAGACTACATTTGTGACACAGTGGGGCACCTTTTGCTATAAGGTAATGCCATTTGGTTTGAAGAATGCAGGGGCAACATATCAGCGTGCTATGGTGGCTTTGTTTCATGATATGATTCATCATGAGATAGAGGTATATGTGGATGATATGATAGCCAGGTCTCAGAATGAAGAACGACATCTTGATCATCTGCACAAGTTGTTTGAGAGGTTGAAGAAATACAGGTTGAGATTAAATCCAAACAAGTGTACTTTTGGAGTTAGATCTGGAAAGCTCCTGGGTTTCATTGTCAGTGGAAAAGGTATTGAAGTGGATCCTGCAAAAGTGAAAGCTATACGAGAGATGCCAGCTCCCCGTACTGAGAAGGAGGTTAGAGGTTTCTTGGGACGATTGAACTACATTGCAAGATTTATTTCCCAATTAACTACCATCTGTGAGCCAATCTTCAAGTTGTTGAAGAAAGATCAGGTGATGGAATGGAATGATGAGTGCCAGACTGCCTTTGATGAAATCAAGAGATATTTGCTAGAACCTCCAATTTTAATGCCACCAGTTGATGGAAGACCCTTGATTATGTATTTAACAGTATTAGACAACTCAATGGGGTGTGTATTGGGGCAACATGACGAGTCTGGTCGAAAAGAGCAGGCAATATACTACCTTAGCAAAAAGTTTACCGACTGTGAAACAAGATACTCACTGCTCGAGAAAACTTGCTGCGCTTTGGCATGGGCTGCTCGCCGACTAAGACAGTATATGTTGACCCATACTACCTTGTTGATTTCGAAGATGGATCCAATCAAGTACATATTTGAGAAACCTGCTCTCTCCGGAAGAATTGCAAGATGGCAAATGATCTTGACGGAATATGATATACAGTATACTACTCAGAAGGCCATTAAGGGGAGTGTTGTTGCTGATCATTTGGCTCATCAAGCAGTAGATGATTACCAGTCAATGAATTTTGAGTTCCCTGATGAAGACATTATGTATGTTACCAAAGAACCTGGACAATATGACGGACCTGAACAAGGATCCCGATGGACTATGGTTTTTGATGGTGCCTCCAATGCACATGGTAATGGTGTTGGTGTTGTGATTAGTTCCCCTGAAGGTTGTCATACCCCGATTACTGCCAGACTTTGTTTCTATTGTACCAATAACACGGCTGAGTATGAGGCATGTATCATGGGTATGCAAGTTGCTATTGATATGAAGATTCAGTTCCTTGAGGTGTATGGAGATTCAGCTCTGGTAGTAAGTCAGATTAAAGGAGATTGGGATACAAAGCATGATAATCTCATTCCTTACATAGAACATGTGTTGTCTTTGATCCCACATTTCAAAGAGATTACTTTTGGACATATTCCACGAAGAGAGAATCAGTTGGCAGACGCATTGGCCACCATGGCATCTATGTTTGAGATCAGCTGGGATGATGAAGCTCCCAAGATTACCATTGATAGATTTGAGAAGCCTGCATACTGCAATGAAATTGACACTGAAGGGGCAGAGGAGAAGCCTTGGTTCTATGAAGTGAAAAACTATCTTGAAGCTCAGGAGTTCCCTGAAGGGGCATCTGTCAAAGATAGGAAGTTCCTGAGAAGGTTTTCTGCTAAATTCTTTCTGAGTAATGGCATTCTGTATAAGCGTAATCATGATTCAACTATGCTTCGTTGTGTGGATAAGAAGGAAGCTACAGAAATTATGGAAGAGATGCATGATGGGACCTTTGGCACTCATTCTAGTGGTCATACCATGGCAAAGAAGATTTTGAGAGCAGGTTACTATTGGTCTACCATGGAAGCTGATTGCTATCAACACTCCAGAACATGTCACAAATGTCAAATCTATGCTGATAAAGTACATGTACCTCCATCTCCATTGAATGTGTTGACTGCTCCTTGGCCCTTTGCCATGTGGGGCATTGATATGATTGGTGAGATCAAGCCTACTGCTTCTAATGGGCATCGTTTCATCCTGGTTGCTATTGATTACTTCACGAAGTGGGTAGAGGCAGCTTCATTTGCATCTGTGACTAAGAATGTTGTGGCTCGGTTCATTAAGAATAATCTCATATGTAGGTATGGTATCCCTGAAAGGATTATCACTGACAATGGCTCTAATATGAACAACACTATGATTACTGATCTCTGTACGCAGTTCAAGATTAAGCATCACAACTCTTCTCCGTATCGTCCAAAGATGAATGGGGCAGTTGAAGCTGCTAATAAGAACATTAAGAAGATTGTACAGAAGATGACTGTTACTTACAAGGATTGGCACGAGATGCTACCATTTGCTCTGCATGGATATCGTACTACAATACGTACTTCAACAGGGGCAACCCCATTCTCCTTAGTCTATGGTATGGAAGCAGTTCTGCCTATTGAAGTTCAGATCCCCTCCTTGAGAATTATGAAGGATGCAGGCTTGGATGAAGAGGAGTGGATTCAGACTCGACTTGACCAGATAAATTTGATTGATGAGAAAAGGTTAGCAGCAGTTTGTCATGGCCAGATGTACCAGAAACGGATGATCAAAGCTTTTAACAAGAAGGTTAAGCCAAAGGTATATCAGGCTGGTGACTTGGTAATCAAGCGTATCATATTACCACAGGGTGATCCTAGGGGCAAGTGGACTCCAACATATGAGGGACCATTTGTAGTCAAGACAGTGTTCTCAGGAGGTGCCATGATACTGACTACAATGGATGGTGAAGACTTCCCACAACCTGTAAACGCAGACATAGTTAAAAAATACTACGCATAAAAAGAGACCCGCTAGGTTGACAGGCCTAGGCAAAAATAAGGGCATCCCGGCAAACCAAAAGGGTTTGGGCAAAAATTAGGGATATATATATAAAAAGATGTACACCCGGCAAGTCGAAAACCTGAAAAGGCGGCTTGGGCAAAAAAGGGTATCCCGGTGGATTGAAAACCTGAAAGGGCAATCCAGGCAAAAGTTAGGGATTAAAGCGTATGACTATGTCTCGTTTGGATCACTCATGAAACTGCAACCAGTTGTACTACTTACTCAAGCTCAAACAGATAAAGCTCAATCCAATCGTTTCCGTCTCAACAGCAAGAAGATGAGATACTTGAGTGGCAATAGTAGAATTGAAACTCAATAGGATTATTTCCCACATAGCTGATTCTTTTTGTAAAACTTCATGACAAAATTCTCTTACTAGGGTTTATGTCTCCTTGTACAAACTTACCTGCGTATGGGTCACTTTTGATATAAATAAATTCCATCTTTTGAATCCAGATTTACTTTTACCCTATTTACATAAGCGAAACGTCCATTGGTTGTGTTTGAATGTATGTATGCCTTTGAATATGATTGATGTTTACCAGAAATGCATGTATGCTTTTAATATGATTGATGTTTACCAGAAATGCATGAAAATGCAGTAATAGTATTTACTAAGGACGAACGAGGGAAGGATTTCAACGAAGCTTCGCCGGTTCATCTTTACAAGACAGTTACAAACCATCAGTAGGACTAATCCATTTTCACAAAGTCTAATCTCCCCTGGAATTTATATCCATCTCTTTTATCCTCATACGGATATACGGGAAATTACTTTCCAATAAGGGCACGATGAACGAAGACGGGATGTTATACTTATCCTACTATCAAACGAAAACGAAGGTTATCTATACCCTACTATCCCCAACAACGGGAGGTTATCTATACCTTGTTATCCCCAACAACGGGAGGTTATCTATACCTTGTTATTCCCAGCAGCCGGAGGGTTATATATTCTTCAACAACGAATCGGGATTTATTTTCCTTGGCCAGCAGTTGTTATACAAGGATATCCAGACACTTCCAGCAGTGTCATATCATACATACATCATTTACATCATACCATAACATATATGTCTATAGTACATTACCTAAGTGTCATATCATACATACATCATTTACATCATACCATAACATATATGTCTATAGTACATTACCTAAGTGCATCATGCCATACATGCATACATAAAGCATAAACTAATGTTGTTATACAGAATGCTACCTTGTTTTCAGGTTAATTATCCAACAAACAAGCTTATGATCTTTGGGACTGCTTTATTGTAACCTCAGGGTTACTTTATCCTCCTGATGAGCTTCTTATTACTTTGGGACTGCTTTATTGTAACCTCAGGGTTATTTTATCCTCCTGATAGCCTCTCATGACTTCAAGACTGCTTTAGAGCTACTGATTGCTCTATCCTCCTGAAATCATCCTATTACTTCAAGACTGCTTTAGAGCTATTCATTGCTCTATCCTCATGAGGTCATGTTACTACTTCAAGACTGCTTTAGAGCTATTCATTGCTCTATCCTCCTGAAGCCATCTAATTATTTCAAGACTGCTTTAGAGCTATCCATTGCTCTATCCTCCTGAAATCATTACTTCAAGACTGCTTTAGAGCTATTGATTGCTCTATCCTCCTGAAGACATATCACATTATTATTTCAAGACTGCTTTAGAGCCATTCATCGTTCTATCCTCCTGAAATCATATCATTGCTTCAAGACTGCTTTAGGGTTATCACTATTGATTGCTCTATCCTCATGAAGACATGCTGCTACATCATTATTATTCCAGACTCCTGACAGCTTTCATCATACACCCATATTTTGAACTGCTCCCCCCCTAGTGGCATCTTTAAGCCCACTCAATCATATTCAACTAGCCATCTGTACCACTCTAGTGCACTGGTGAGTGCAAATTTTTGGGCTTTTGTGTTCAATCCCCTTCAACCTTCCAGGTTACGACTGGCAAATATACCAATCTAACCCCTCAGGTTTCAGAAAATTGAACAGGGGCAGCTGTTGCACCCCAAAATTTGCCCTCACAATACAAGACTTTGTGTTCTAAGAAGGTTCACAAGGTTCACAAGTTCTCCAACAACTTGCATAACCTTTCATGAAGTTCATAAAGTCCACAAGCTACTTTATGAAGGTTCACAAGGTTCACAAGTCCCACAGTGCTTTCAATACCTTTCATGAGGTTCATGAAGTCCATAGGTTGCTTCTTGAAGGTTCACAAGGTTCACAAATTTCTCAACATCTACAAGACCTTTCATGAGGATCATGAAGTCCATAGGTTGCTTCTTGAAGGTTCACAAGGTTCACAAGATTCACAATGTTTACAAAGCTTTCCTAAGGGTCATGAGGTCTACAAAGCCACTTCATGATGTTCACAAGGTTCACAAGCTTCACAATACCTCCCATGAGTATCGCAAGATATCTTATGAAGATTCACAAGGTTCACAAAGTTCACAATTGGTCAGAAGAGTTGACAATTCCCTCAGACAATGCACCTCCTAAGCAGTGCATCCAAAACTAGGGTTTTGATTTTAATCAGGCTAAATGGACTTCCAAGACTTCAAGTGAGCTTCATAACATCTTATATGTGTATAAGAACCCCCATGTCAAGTTTCAAGACTTTTCTCAAAAGTTTGCTCAGTCAGATGATCAGATAAGTCAAAAGCAGTCAACGCAGTAAAAAAGTCAAACTGAGGTCAACTGTGGTCAAACCAAAGTCAAACTTCATGATTTTTTGCCAACATCAAAGAGAGATTTGGTCCCAGGGGTATTTTGGTCATTTTACACAAATTCTACCAAATTCCTTGAAGACGGGCTGTTATTAAAATTCTGAGGCATTTGATGCGTTATGGTTTTGAGGCATTTATCAATCACCAGTTCTGATCATATTGAGATTTGGCATTTGGTCAGTAGAGTTTAATTACGAGTAGTGTTACTGTTGATGCTGAAACTGTTGTGATTACGGTGCCCATATGTGTTGGTTATGAAGTGGTTTGGTTAACATTTTAATCGGATGAGATTAGAATTACAAATATCACTTGGGAGTGTTTATGTTTTATGACTATGTTAATGAATTTAAATGCTTGTGGATTTATTCACAATTGTTTATATTTTTTTTTAACTAGGAATAAAATATAAATAAATTCAAAGTGTTGGGAATTTTATTTCATAAAGATTGCATTATACAAAAGGGAGATTGTTTCACATTTTTGCTGTTACAAGGAATTACATTAAACCTAAAAATCCTAAGTCCTAAAAATGATAAGTGTCTTCATGTTGACCCTTGAGCTTCGCCGCAAATCTCGACTAACCTGCACATCAAAGCAAAACAAACAATATAGAAAAAAGGTTAGGAGTTTTTTCGACACTCTCAGAACAATGTCATCATCGAGTGCCGGGAGTGGCACAACCGAAGCTGCGTCCTACCCCCGTTACCGATCCGCACCGTGGGCGTCAGATAAGGTAATACATGTTCTTATCCATATGGGACATCCGAGAAATAGAAGAAATAAATGAAGTGGGACTGATTCGTTTTGCCACGATTGGATTTCCAAACTGATACGAAAATAAGGTAACATAGGCAAAGTTCTGGCCCAGACCCGGATGCCGGCAGGTCTGAGCCTCCTTGGTTTTAAAACTTCCAACACCTGAAAAGCCACAAGCATCATTAGCATAAACAAAACCAGGAAGGGGCTCGCGCCAATACAGGTATAAGTCTGTTACCAACAGAAGTCATAAGCTCCACAAAACATGAGCAGATAAGTCAAGTCACCATATGTACAACAACACATGTTCATAAGCAAAGAAACAAATTCATGCTTAGAAGAAGGGTAGAGCCAGTTCTGTTCAGGAAAAATCTGTGAAATCAGTTTAGGCTCAACTCAGGAGAAGAAACAGCAGTTCAGTTCAGAAAACAGCATGGCTGTTCACGTGACCGGACAACATATCAGCTCAATCAACAAACCATAAACTGCACCGAAAGTATTGGGATATCAGCATAGTACCATCCAAAGGCTTTACCCTGTAATCAAGCCAAAATATCAGCAAATCGCCTCAGAAAAAAACTGGAAAATCCGAGCCAAGTCAGAATCTCAAGCCCATATCGGAACTGAATCACAACAGAATAATGTCATAAACCTGCATAATTCCAAGTTACCCAAACGCGAGAAGCAGGGCTCAGTATGAGACATCATTGCCCAATAAACAAATCACCGAAAGTCACAGTTCTGGCTGAACACCATTGCTTTGCTCACAACATCAAACAATATTATAGTCAGCTTTTGGGCTCAAACGGAACGTCATCATTGCCGTATACCCCTTCTCGGCAGTTTGGATCCAACCAAAGCATCCATACTAAATCTGAAAGAAGAAAAAAAAGAGTCAGTGAACTTGTATCAAAAAAAACCAGTTCGATATCCACTTCTGAAAAAGGGGCAAAGCCAATCACGATAAAACCATATCAGAGTAAATCCAGAATCCAACATCAAGATTGGATGACCAAAGTGAAGAATCTGCACCAGAAAATCAAGGGGATTAAAAGCCTAAGCAGATATCCAACGAAATCCAAAGGTCAAACGGTATCAGAAAAATCCAGGAAGTTGCGAAATCCAATTTGAATCACAAAGTGGAGATAAATCATAATGCAAATCAAAACGAGCTGAAATCCTGAGTTTGAAAGAGGAAAGTTCCAAGTAAATCCAATCAGTACAAAACGAAATCAAATCAAATCCGAAAAGGAAAGTTTTTTTCAATCAGAAATCAATCAAATCCAAAAGTATAGTTTCTGAAAGATGAGCGACCAAAGTGAAACGTAAATCCAAATAAAGCCCACGAATATCATGAAGGTCAAGAGGATATAAAGAGGAATGGGATCACCTCGTTGACGGGGGGGTTTGGTAGTCGCATGCGAGAGACGGAGAACACCAAAAGCGGCCGTTCATCACGAAACCCTAAATAAGAACCCCAACTTTCGACGGAACCCCGGAGCTCCTCGTCTGAGGATCCTCAACGGAGTCGAGCCATCGCGACCTCAGATTGAACGTCATCAATATTCAACATCATCGGCCGATCGAAACTCTTCAAAGCCCCACGCCATCGCCGTCACAGATCATAATCTCCACGAGACATTCCTCATTGAAATCGCAAAGAACGTAAGTAGAGAGCTCGCCCTTTTTATGTTCGACGTTTCGTTTGTTTTGTGACAGGTTAAGAACGTGAAAGAAAGCCATGCGAATGGAGAGGAAGAAGAGTGAATCGGAACAGATTGAGGGAGACAAGAGGGAAGGACGAAGAGCGCCGTCGTTTTTTTTAGGGTTTCTAACCCTGTTCTTTTTTTTCTTATCTTTTATACTTAGTTCAAATGGGTCGGAGCTGGTGGGTCATGACCCAGCCCGACCCGGTTTCCTTTACCAAATCAGTTTAATTTTAATTTATTTATTTTAACTGTCTTTTTTAGGTTTAAACTTTTAAAAAAAAAAACTAACTAAATTTCTTTTATATAACATTATAAATAATAACTTTTTCTATACTAATATTAAGATTTTTTTTAAATCAAGCTAAAATAATTTTCAAAAAGAAATTAAATAGATTATATTTTAGTTAAGGTGCACATATCATAAAAAATAAAAATCACAAAAACATGCATAAATTCATAACCCCGTCTCATGACTTGTCGGGAAAGTTATATATTCCTATCTACTAACACATTTGTTCATTGTGCAGCTTTATCCGTTGCCTTTTTATTTTTGCGTATTTTCGAATTAAATTTCATATCATTGTAACTGCTTCTCATCTGTAACCTCGCGAACTTAACAATCGCGCTTTGAGTTCCGTCTTTTAAATTCCTGCTTGTATGGCTTTAATTTCTGTCGTTAATTCTCTGTTTGTATGATCTTAAACTTCACCATTATTTCTATCACATTACACACATCCGAAGGTTAGGCCTAACCGTTTGGCCGCCGCGCCAATAGTCCATAAACTTTCAAAACCCTAAAAGACTCTTTTGATCACAATTGCTTCCACCGGGTTGGGTTCGGAGGCAATGACCGGCCCAACCCTTTTATTTTATTTTTTTACTTTCTTCATCAAATTTTTAAAAATATTTAAGTTGGTTCATTTTCTATAATATAAAAATTAAAAACATTTTCTTATAATATTAAAATAAAAAAAAAACATTTTTTTAAAATATTAAAATTAAAAAACATTTTAAAATATTAAAATTAAAACAATTGTTTATTCATATTTGTTTTTTTAGTTGATTATATTAAAAAATTGTTAATTTCTTATTATTATAATATTTGGATTAATTTTGTTTATTCTTATTTACTAACCCATTTATATTCTAATCATGCTTATTATTTTGTTAAATATCGCTTACTAACCCCCTTTATTATTTATTATTACTTATTCATATTTTATTTATCTTTGCTATTTAATTATTTTGCTTATTATTTTGTAATTGTTTCTTGGATGTAAAGTTGTTTAATTATTTAATTATTATTATGGTTAGTAATTAGGGAGTGTAACAACATGTATGTAATATTAAAATAAATTTAGATCACTTTTAAATAAAGATAATTAAAATAAACACGTCACACACGTAAGTCGGTTTTAATCGCCGTCTCACTTCCTAAGGATATCCCTCAAGTTGCCTACGAATAATGGTTAAGTGGGGTGTATAAAGCAAGTCCCTCAAATGGAAAAATCATCAAAGTCCCTTATGGTTGCCTTTACGAATCGAGTCCCTTTCGAAAAATGATGATAGTCCCTCCAGTTTGCTTATTACACCCCACCATGGCCTTCAAAAATCCAATTGTCCCTCACATGTCCCTTAACATCCAAAGTAAGGACTACCTACTCCATTATAGTAGGGATAGTCTTAATAAGGAAAGGATAAAGAATAAGAAAGACCTTAAAACATTAGGGCAGGCTACTCCTAGATACTTGCTCACTTCAAAACTTTTTCACACTTAAACAAATTTCCAACAAAATTTTCAAGCAAATTTTTTTTCACATCCATACACGGATTATTATTAAACTATTCTGAAATTTTTTGCTATTCACACACTACACTTTCAAAACAATTCAAAAGTGAGCTTAAGTACCTAAGAGCCCATGGATAACCATGGATGAAAAGGGTGCTAACACCTTCCCTTTTCATAAACTACCCCCCGGACCCAAAATATTCTCTAAGGTCTTTCCTGTTCTTTTATAACCTTTCCTTATGGATAAAATAAAAGTCGGTGGCGACTCTTGCTATCCGCAACATTGTTTAAAGTCAGTTCTCCCACCGTGTTACAGGAGTGACTAACGCGTCGGGAGTATTTATGGAGTATATGAACAGAATTTTCCATTCTTATTTGGATCAGTTCATTGTAGTGTTTATTGATGATATATTAATTTATTCTAAATCTGATGAAGAGCATGCAAGACATTTGAGGATTGCCTTGCAAGTGTTGAAAGAAAATAAACTATTTGCTAAATTGTCAAAGTGTGACTTCTGGTTGAGGAAAGTGAGTTTCTTGGGGCATGTAATATCTGAAGATGGAATAGCGGTGGATCCGTCAAAAGTAAGTGCAGTATTGCAGTGGGAACCGCCGAAGACAGCGACAGAAATTAGGAGCTTTCTGGGTTTAGCTGGTTATTACCGCAGGTTTATTGAAGGTTTCTCTAATTTGGCGTTGCCATTAACTCAGTTAACGAGAAAGAACCAAGTCTTTGTATGGGACGCTGCTTGTGAAGAAAGTTTTGAAGAGTTGAAAAAGAGATTGACTACGGCACCGGTGTTAGTGTTACCGACTCCGAGTGAACCGTTTGTGGTGTTCTGTGATGCGTCTAAGATGGGATTAGGTGGAGTTCTTATGCAGAATGGTAAAGTAGTAGCATATGCATCGCGGCAATTGAGAGTGCATGAGCGAAATTATCCGACTCATGATCTTGAATTAGCTGCGGTTGTTTTTGTGTTGAAAATCTGGAGACATTATTTATATGGTTCAAGATTTGAAGTGTTTAGTGATCATAAGAGTCTGAGATACCTGTTTGATCAGAAAGAGCTGAATATGAGGCAGAGAAGATGGTTGGAATTTTTGAAGGATTATGACTTCAGTTTGAGTTATCATCCAGGAAAGGCCAATGTAGTGGCAGATGCTTTGAGTAGGAAAGCAATTCATATGGCAGCTCTAATGGTGAAAGAAATTGAGTTAATTGAACAATTTAGAGATTTGAGCATGGTTTGTGAGACTACTGCAAATAGTGTAATGTTGGGTATGTTGCAGGTAAATAATGACTTCTTGGATATGATTAGAGAAAATCAGAAGTTGGATGTGAAATTGGTAGATTTGATGCCTGGAGTAGGAAGTGACTCCGATAGTGACTTTAAATTGGATAGTACAGGTGTGTTGAGATTTAGAGGCAGGATTTGTGTACCAGATAATGAGGAATTAAAAAAGTCAATTTTGAGTGAAGGACACCGTAGTAATCTGAGTATTCATCCTGGAGCTACGAAGATGTATCATGATTTGAAGAAATTATTTTGGTGGTCTGGTATGAAAAGAGACATTGCTCAATTTGTGTATGCCTGTTTGACGTGTCAGAAGTCGAAGGTAGAACACCAAAGACCTTCTGGATTTATGCAACCATTAGAGATTCCGGTTTGGAAATGGGATTGCATTACTATGGATTTTGTTACAGGTTTGCCGAATACAGCGAGAGATTTTGATGCTATCTGGGTGATTGTGGATCGATTGACGAAGTCTGCACATTTTGTACCAATCAACATTAGTTTTCCATTAACGAAGCTGGCGGATATTTATATTCGGGTAATTGTGAAGTTGCATGGCGTTCCGTCCAGTATTGTATCGGATAGAGATCCGCGGTTTACTTCGGAATTTTGGAAAAGCTTGCAGGAAGCTTTGGGGACTAAGTTGAAGTTGAGTTCAGCTTATCATCCGCAAACTGATGGTCAGTCGGAGAGGACTATTCAGTCACTTGAGGATTTGTTGAGAGCTTGTGTGTTGGAAAAGGGTGGTGCGTGGGATACTCATTTACCATTGATTGAGTTCACGTACAATAACAGTTACCATTCTAGTATCGGAATGGCACCGTTTGAAGCTTTGTATGGGAGGAGGTGTAGGACTCCTCTGTGTTGGTATGAAACTGGTGAGAATATGGTGCTTGGACCAGAAATTGTACAGCAGACTACTGAGACAATTCAAATGATTCGTGAGAAAATGAAAGTGTCTCAGAGTAGGCAGAAAAGTTATCATGATAATCGGAGGAAAGAGTTGGAATTCTGTGTAGGTGATCACGTATTCCTAAGAGTTAATCCGATGACTGGTGTGGGTCGTGCATTGAAGTCCAAGAAGCTGGATCCTAAGTTTATTGGACCTTATGAAATTCTGCAAAGAATTGGTGCTGTAGCTTATAGGGTGGCGTTGCCACCTGAGTTATCGAACTTACATGATGTGTTTCATGTGTCGCAATTACGAAAGTATGTTTCTGATCCATCTCATGTTATTCAGAGAGATGATGTTCAGGTTCGGGAGAATCTTACTGTTGAGACGATGCCGTTGAGGATCGAGGACCGTAAGATGAAACAGCTCCGAGGGAAAGAGATACCTTTGGTGAAGGTAGCTTGGGGAGGTGCTGCAGGAGGCAGTGTGACCTGGGAGTTGGAAAGCAGGATGCGAGAAGCGTATCCGGAGCTATTTCCATCAGGTAATTTTCGAGGACGAAAATAATTAAAGTGGGGGAGAGTTGTAACACCCATTTTAATTATTTAGTCATTTTATAATTATTTTAAATATTATACGTTGGTGTGTCCTTTGGTGGGGGTGTATTTGGTGATGTTTGGTGGGTGTCCCTAATGTGGAAGGACTATTGGTGGTATTTTGGTGTGAAATATAATAATATAAAAATAATAGTAACATTGGTGGGGGTGTTATTATTATTATTATTATTATTATTATTATTATTATTATTATTATTATTATTATTATTATTATTATTATTATATTTATTATATTTGTTAATATTATTAATATTATTATTATTTTAGTGAAATAATGATATTATTATTATTATTATTATTATTATTATTATATTTGTTAATATTATTAATATTATTATTATTTTGGTGAAATGATGATATTATTATTATTATTATTATTATTATTATTATATTTATTATATTTGTTAATATTATTAATATTATTATTATTTTGGTGAAATAATGATATTATTATTATTATTATTATTATTATTATTATTATTATTATTATTATTATGTTTATTATATTTGTTAATATTATTAATATTATTATTATTATTTTGGTGAAATAACGATGATATTATTATTATTATTATTATTATTATTATTATTATTATTATTATTATTATTAGTATTATTAATAATGAGTATTATTATTATTATGATTATTATTATTATTAGTATTATAATATTATTAGTATTAATAATAATATTGTATTATTTTATTAAGTTATTTTATTAATTGGGATTAGATTTAATAAAGAAAATAGAATGTGAAGGGGTGGGGAGAGTGGTACGATACATTTGAGAAATTGAGAAAAAGGGAACGAAGAACGGAAGAGAAAAGGGGAAGGCCAAGAGACCAATTCTAGGAGGATTTCTATCGATCAACCAATTGATAAGGTAAGGGGGGAGAAATTTGATTGGGAATGGTTTATACATGTATAGGGTAGAGGGGATTCCTTAACCCCGTAGAAATTTATCGTTATATAAAGTTTTATATTGGCATGCTATGATTATTGTTGATGTTGGGGGATTGATGAATGCTGATGATGCATTTTGGGGTATATATATATATGGTGATGATAGTAACTGTAATGTTGAGCCATTTTGTTGGATTGTTGATGTTACTGTAGTATTGATCCATTTTGTTGGATTGTTGATGTTACTGTAGTGTTGATAGTAACTAGGAATATAAAGCTGATGAGATTATGTGTTGTTACCGTAGTGTTGGCAATGACCATGATTATAACTTTGGGAAAGTTATATGTTGTTTCCCTATAGTGTCGTTAATGACTATGGTTAGGACCTTGGTGAGATTCAGAGTGACTCTGAAGTGTCGGTAATGTACCGTAATGTCGGTTCTAGAGTAGAAATTATATGATAATTGGTAAGTATAATATCTATTGGCATGTTTGTGATTGTGGATTGATGTTGATGAATTATTGATTTTGGTGTATAGGCTGAGGTGTTGGTTTAGGGAGGTTCTGAGTAACCTCAGAGACTTTTGGTGAGATGTCTGAATTGGTCTCGTGTGATCCTTCTAGCCTTGCTGTAGTGTGAAAATGATGAGTATGTGATATAACTTGTGTACTTGGTGATAGTACGCGTTTCCCTTAATATTGTTGGTGAGCAATTAGTTAATGTATATGTGTGTAGTGATCAGTAGGATCGTGTATCCCCGAGTGGGGGGGGGGGACGTAATTATATCCGGTGTGATAGTATGAATTCATTTACTATCTGATTGATTTATATGGTGTTGGTGTAATATATCTATACATATGCATTGTTGTATGATGATATGATCAGGAGGATCGTGTGCACTTAGCGTGCCAGAATATAATAATTATGCATTGGTGTCTTGCATATCATGGTGTTTTGGTGGGATGAATCATGTCTCAGGAGGAGCGTAAGTGATTCATCCGTACTCCTTTGTGGAGAATGGTGGGGGATAGATCATGTCTCAGGAGGAGCGTAAGTGATCTATCCAGGTTCGATTGAATGAACCAATGAGTCGGTACCGCATGCATGGTGTTGAGTTGCATAATTGCATTATAATATGTTATATTGTAATTTGAACAGTAGGTTCGTTATATGGTGTTGTTGGGGTGAATAATTGATGTGTTGGTGTGTTTTACTGCCTTATTACATGTATTACATTACCATTATATTTTTGATCATGATTTCTCACCCCTTTGCTGTTGTTGTGTCTGTGCTTCTCCGGAAGTACAGATAATCCAGGTACTTAGCTAGCTTGGATTATGGTGTGACAGTCGAGTCTAGGATGCTCTGATACGTAGCACGGGACTTGGGCGCTTTTATTTGTTTTATGAAGAACTTATATTTTATTTTCCTGTGAACGTATCAAACTTTTATTGGGTTTTATATTTAATATTCCGCTGTATTTGGAGAAAAACCTTTTTATAAGGAAACGTTGTTTTCATGTGATATCCCACTTGGGAAATTGGAACTCTGATTTTGTTTATTTATAATGTTTATTAATTTAATTGATTTTGGGAAGTGGGGTGTTACAACCCTCCTCCTCTGCATCGAGCAACAGAACCAGATGATGCTCATGATGGAGCAGCAGAACCGCAGGGCTGCGGAATTTGAAGCTTGGCAGAGAGAGCAGACCAGCCAAATCCAACAGTCTCTGCAGATGATGCACGACATCCATTCCGGCATGGCTGACGAGATGGCGCACCTTACTGTGCGAGTCGATGGTCTCTGGGATTACATCTTCCACACCGGGGCTCTGAACCTCGCCGCTCGTGATCCCCCAGCCAGAGGTCGAGGCAGAGATAGAGGACGAGGACGGGATTAGTAGCATTTTTCATTTTTGCCATTTTTATTGTTTTTTCTGTATTTCCTTTGTATCTCCCTTCAGCATTACTTCAAATCAGTGGGGACACTGATTGAGATAGTGTGAGAGCGGATCGTTATTTCCCATTTCATTTCCCTTTCTCACGTCCATATGACTATACAAAGAAATCTTTAAGCATCACGAGGACACACCAAAGCTCAATCAAGTATGGAAATCCCGAGAAGAAAATTTTTACAACTCCATTACCATCCTGACACCATAGACCTCCAGTTTATGCAAGTCCGTTTCACTACCTACACGTACCGAAGTTTCAAGCTCCTACTCAAACATAGCCCCCAGTAGTTTATACGAGCAGTCAACACCATCCTAAATGCTTCTAAGCAATGAAACCGATGCAAATAAGTGTGTGCGATCTCTAACTCAAAATGAAAAAAAATCATGAAGAAGAAAAGCCATATAGCATGAGTATAGAGACTTGTTCCCTCTAAGTTAGGTGCTTCTCACCCGAGCATTTAGCCCACGGGTACAGAAGGTCTTTGGAAATCATTGGAAATCAATAGCATAAGCTTATGTGCAAAGAAGAATCAAATAGAAAAGAGATCATAGCCACTAACAGGTTGACTTGCCATGAAAGTATACGGATAACAGGCTTAATGTGACTGCGCTAGAACAAACCGGGTAAAACTTGTTGCTAGGGACTTGACGCCAAGCTGCAGTAGCATGATTGGAACTGGCTTGCATAAAAAAGGAGGCCTTCGAAGACTTACAACTCAGTGCCACCACCATATGTGTGTTGTTTCGATTTTTGTCTTGGACTTCCTAACTTGTAATTCGAGAAAAACCTCTCGGAAGGGAGGAGCGCGCCGCGTGTTTGCCACATTTTTCTAACTTTTACTTGAGGACAAGTAAAGATTCAAGTTTAGGGGAGTTTGATAACGCGAAAATATATCTATAAAATGACGTGTCTTTTAACTAATGTTTGACCGGTTTCACTCCGAATTCGGGGTATTCCATGCTATTTGTCTAAGTATTATGCAGGTATTCGAAAAACATGTCCAAGCAAAGAAATATTAAGAAAAGGAGCAAAAACAAGTGGAAAATGCATGAAAAACCAAGTAAAAACCAGCAGAAACGAGCCTGACTGATGTGACGACCGTCACACAACTGTTACGACCGTCATGCGTGTGACGACTGTCACGAAGCCATGACGACCGTCATGCATCCAGAACGTGACATAATGAAGTCACGTGCAATTTCTCCCTTCAAAGACCAAAAGTGTGGCCACTAACTCCTATTTTTTCTGCCTCAAACCCACTTCCTGAGGGAATAACCGTTAGATACTCTCCCTCTATAAAAGGAAGAGGTTGGGACCTGAAAAATGGAGCCGAATTCAAGACAACGAAGTGCTGCCAATTCGTCTTCAGAGCAACCTTTCCATTATTCTATTCTTATTTGTTTCTCTTTCCTTTCTCTGCATTCTTTGATATTTTGTAATTTCTATTTCCCTTGTACGATCAATTGGCACCAAGACCAGAATCCTGCCAACATTTGTGGAGGATCTGCCCAAATGCCAATTGGAATATTTTACAGGTTTTAAATTTTAATCGTAATTTCAGTTTTCATTATGATGCATGTTATTAATTACTGTTTTTATTTATGTATTGCCATTTCTATTTCCATGTCTAGCTAAACTACTGTAATCGATATGTAATAATAATTCAGACGGAATTTGATAATAATTGGCGTAGTTTTTCTCTTTTCAAAAACTCAGTTATGGTTTTAGTTTTTAATCAAAGTTCTAAATAAATCTTTGTCACGACAGTGAGAAGCTATTTACGGTGATTTTGCCACGACAGTGGGAAACCATATTAAGGTACAAACCAACAAGCGACAGCTGAGGTAAGGCCAGATAGTAAAAACTAGGCATTCGATTTAAAAACAGCGAAAGCGCTTTAAAAAAAATTAGAACTTAGAGATTTTCAAAAGGTAACTTTAACCCCGAACAGGATAGCGAAAGCATACGTTCCGCCTTAGAGTTGCGACTAGCGTCAACAACCATCGTGAGACAAAAGTCTTTAAATCACTATTTTCTTCTTAAACTAAGTTTGAAAACATTTAATACGTCAATAAGTTGTCAAATCCCCGAAGAACAAAATTATTGCATATCGATTCATAAATTCATATCTTAAGTAAAACCTTAGTTCCCTTTAGTTTACGCATTTATTCTGCCATTATTCAACTTGAAACCAAACCGACCTAGCTAAACACCATAACACCCGATAACACTAGATTGATTACGAGTCCCTGTGGGATCAATATCTATTATTACTACGCGATAGACTGTGCACTTGCAGTTAGATTTGTTAGACATAGAAAGTCGCGATCAATTGTATGGTTACCCTCAACTCTACAATAAACCTAGACTCTAAAGAAAAGGGAAGCAAGCTTAAGCTAATAAAGTGTGGAAATACAAAGCTGAAGTTAAAGCCCTCATAGCTCAAACATCTATCAGAGTGTCTTAAAAAATGACTGGGTTCTTGATAGTGAGTGCTCCAATCATATGAATGGTGAAGTGTCATTCCTTTAGGAATTAAAATCATTCTCTCAAGGATATGTAACATTTGTAGGTGGAATAAAAGGAAGGATCAAAGGCATTGGAAAGGTGGCCAAGCCAAGACTTACTTGTCTTAATGGTGTGTTAGTAGTAGAAGACCCAACTACAAATTTGATCAACATAAGTCAGCTGTGTGATCAAGGATTCAAAGTAAGCTTTAACAATCACTACTACAAAAAATGCTTATTATCTTGGACGTGAAATGCATAATGTAAGTGCTCTTGATTGGCTGCATTTTGTGGCAAAATATAAGTACATATATGAATGTCATGCTTGATGTTATTACATTCATAATATGGACTGTGCAGGGTAAGTTAACTAAGTTAACTATAAGTTAAGCTGAATGTCATACTCAATGTTATGACATAGGTCGTATGACATCAAGCAAAAGTTTGTTGTTCTGGTAGCTATAACTCAGGAAATAACTCAGAAGCTCATGCTGGAATGCATGAGACATTTTAGACGCCCTAGGGGAACTAAAATGTACCTGATTAAAGAGACAAGCGTGCATAATACATAAGTGAGGGTTCATGATGGATAAAACCTAATGTATGCGCCCAGGCCTAAGAACTGATCTGCTGCTACAAATACCAGGAGAGGCAATCCTAGAAGGCAGCTGTTGAAGATAGAGAAGCAGAGAAATCACCATAGTGGTTTAGAAGTGAAGAGGTTGTCTTCACATTTGTGTCTAAGGAATACGTGTAACCCAAGCAATTGTTGAGTGCATTGGTTAGGTAGTTTCTAGACTGTGTTACACTCGAAGCTGTTAAGCAAGAGTGTGTTCCTTGATCAAAGCTTTGAAGCAAGGATCAAGGTGTGTGTGTGTGTAGGTGAAGTGTCTCTTTAATCTACAGTTTAAATTGTAACTTTATGTTATCACTATTGTGTGATTGTAGGGAGTGAGTGGGTATACTCAGGTCTAGAGTGTCTCTAGGTTAAATTGTCATTGGGTAGTGATTAAGTGAAGAGTGCAAACTAGAGGTTTGACTCTGAATTGATACTGCTGATAATGAAATTTCTCCCTGGCTTGGTAGCCCCCAGATGTAAGTGTGTTGCACTGAACTGGGTCAACAACTAACAGTGTTATTTACTGCCTTGTTATTACTACATAATAGCAGATCTGTAGTGAATGTCACAGTGGATGTTATAACCTCTGTTAGAACATCCATCGTACGCAGGCTAGAATTTTCAATTGGCATCAGAGCAGACACCCTGCCTATTTATTACTGGGTGAGATCTAGGGAAACAAAATTCTGGTACTATGGATAAAGATATTGGATTCACCAATAGACCTCCAATCCTGGATGGCTTAAATTATGACTATTGGAAGCCTAGGATGATAGCCTTCCTAAGGTCCTTAGACACCAAGGCTTGGAGAGTGGCAAACTCGGGCTGGGAACATCCTGTGAAGACTGACAAGGATGGAGTGTTTGTGCAAATCCCTGAAGAGGAATGGACCAAAGAGCAAGAGGCATTGGCTCTTGGAAACTCTAAAGCATTGAATGCACTCTTCAATGGTATATACAAAAACATCTTCAGACTGGTCCACCACTGTGAACTAGCAAAGGATGTCTGGGACACTCTCAGAACCACTCATGAAGGAACTTCCAAGGTTAAAATGTCAAGACTTCAAATGCTGACCACAAAATTTGAAAGTCTAAGAATGAAGGAAGATGGGACCATTCATGACTTCTACATGAATGTTCTTGAACTAGCCAACACCTTATGAGCTTTGGGAGAAAAGATGGCTGAAGAAAAGCTTGTAAGGAAGATACTAAGGTCACTACCTAAAAGATTTGCAATGAAGGTAACAACCATTAAAGAAGCTCAAGACATATGCCTAATGAAAGTGGATGAACTCATTGGATCTCTTCAAACTTTTGAGATGGGGATGTGTGATCAGGCTGTGGAGAAAAAGAGCAAGAGTATAGCTCTTGTCTCAAACACTGCTGATACTTCTGAGCATGAAAGAGAGGAAGATCTATCAGAGGCAATAGCCATGCTTGAAAAACAGTTCAACAAACTGGCCAAAAGGATAGATACTAAGTCTAAGCCCTATTTCAAAATTGTGTCTGCTGACAAAGAAAAAACTGAAGATAAAGCCAACCAAAGCAGAGGAGCACAGTGCCATGAGTGTGAGGGATATGGACATGTTAGGAAGGAATGTCCCACATACCTCAAAAAGAAGGGAAAAGTTCTAACAGTCACTTGGTCTGATGAAGATTCTGACAGTGGATCAGAAAGGGAATCATCCAAACATGTAATTGTTCTCAACATTGTGTGTTTATCTGATGGAGACTCAAGTGAAGAGGAGCTAAATTATGATGAACTAGCTGAATCATATAAGAAGTTATCCATCCAAAGCACAACACTGTACCAGCAAGGAGAGCATCCGAAGAAGCTCATCAAAGAGCTAGAAGCTGAAAAGAGAGAGCATCTAGACACCATAAACTCACTCCAAGGAGAGGTAAAGGAGTTGAAAGGAGAAAAAGAGCAAATGACAAAATCCATAAGGATGCTCAACTCTGGTTCTGACACGCTAGAGGAGATTCTTCAGAGTGGTCAGACTGCAGGAAGTAGGTCAGGTCTAGGATTTGTTGAAAAACAAAATCCTGTCTTGAAACTCAAGAGGTTGCAGCCTGACATCCAAAAGTTACAAAGGATGTCACAACCAAAGTTACAACATCTTCCCCACAGAAATTAGAATCAAGTCAAGAGACAATTCTAAAGACATAGATGCTACCACTGTAGAAAGCTTGGACACATTCGTGTTGTGTGCTTCTGGTTGCATGGATTTCCATGGCAAAGAAGTGATAATCAGGGTAAGCAGGGAAAAAGACAACATCATGGACAAAGGTACCATCATGCCCACCAGAGCTGGAGACAACATCAAGCAAAATCCAGAAAGATGGAAGTGCCTAAGATGCAAGAACTATGGACTGTCAAGACTGTAGCTCTAACATCTAACATCTCCCTAAGAATGCCAAACAATAAGGACTGGTATTTTGACAGTGGCTGCTCCAGGCATATGACTGGAATTGAGGATCTGTTGATCAAACTCAAGCCTCACTCATCTAGTCATGTAACCTTTGGGGATGGAGCTAGAGGAGAAATCACAGGTGCTGGACAACTTGACAGTCCTAAAGCTCCAGAACTGAGAGATGTCTTGTTAGTTAAAGGACTAACTGTCAATCTAATAAGCATTAGTCAGTTATGTGATCAAGGTTTAAAAGTACACTTCTCCAAAGACAAGTGTGTGGTGATTAATGAAGAGGGTAAGGAAGAAATGAGGGGATCTAGATCAAAGAACAACTGTTACATATGGGAGCCCAGAAGTAACATAAATGGACGGGAAAATGAAGAAAAGGATCACTTCAGCCTAGAGCAAAGAACCAGGTTCGAATTATCAACAAAAGGAGTCTCAAAATATGCTTCAGAAAGAAGGGCAGGGTGTAAGAAAAGTCAGGTAGGAAGGCTAGACAAGAAGGGTTACCCTAAGATTAGCCTTCAGGTAAAGCTAGACATGTTGTATTGGAACCTAATGGAGTCCATGGAAGATACTCTACAGAAGAGAAGCAATGTCAATCCTGATGTTATGACCTTGTTTTGTGACATCAAAGGATTTATCCAAGAGAGGTCTGCTGATCTCGAGAGGAGTATGCTTATTGGTAGAGGGTGTAGATGGACAATGACGTGTGGAAACTATGGGGACTATGTACTGAATAGTGGTGACAGGGGTTCAAAAATTATAAAAGAAGTTCAAGGCAAGATTGAGCAATGGAAATTAAGTTTCTATAATAAGGAGTTATAGCAATTAACAAGAAGTGGGAAGTATGCCTTGAAATTAATACTATTAGAAACAACTCAAAAAGGAAAGTTCCCTCATAGTGGGCAAACGTACCACATCATCACGTATAATATACACCCCTCCACTCTTGGTGCCAGCATAATCCTTTCAGTGTCCTTAACAGCTTAGCCAAGCAAAGAAAAGTCATCATCTCTCGAGCAAAGTCATCAACCCTGTCACAACATACGAACCCTAGAATCACCACTAGCAATGCTGAGAATAACCCTAATGAAATTCTAGAGATTGCGCCCCTACGCATGATGACACCAGACAGATTGTTGGTAAAGAAACCCAGAAAGTTGCATGCAAGAAAACCCAGAAACCTAGGCCCTGGTCAAGCTCCCTCTACTACTGAATCGACTGCCCTAGATACAGAAGAATCTAGGCAAACCCACCTAAAAATCGCAGAAATGGTGGCCAGTGCTCTCAATATACCCACGACATCTAGCACAAAGGGGTTTGAGCCTAAACCACATGATCAAGCCAACGTCTTGCCGGATGTCACAACACCAAAAGAGCCTGTACCAAAAGAAAAGAACAAAGGTGGAAAGGCCAAACTCACAGATGCATGCTCTCATGGAATCAAAAGAACTGCAGTAGTTGACCTAGAAGACTACTCATACAATGACCTCATTGTTAAGCTCAATCCAAGAATAGCCAAAAGGCTAATGACACGAAAAGGAAAAAGGGAAGCTGATCAAAGTTCCCCCACGCAAAAGAAGGATAAGAAGAGTGCTGAACAAGAAACCGCTGCAAAGAAAACTAGTACAAAGAGACCTAAGGTTGGTCCTCCTAAGGGCTGGAGAAAAGTTGTCACCAAGAAGCAGAAAGCTAAGTCCAATTCAGAACTAGAAACAGACTCAGAAGCAGATCCTGATGTCTCAGACATGCAAACCAAACAAAAGCCTTCTACGAGCAAATTGGCTGCAAGCATTCCTGAGGTACCTACTGATAACATCATCTTTCACTATCCATCTAGTGTAAACAGATGCAAATACATGTATCATAAGAGACTAGCCATAGAAAGGGAGCTTGGTCAAAATGCTCTTGAGAACAAAGAAATCTTAGCCCTGATAAGCAAGGCTGACCTGATGAAAATAGTGACTCAGCTGTCACAATGCTATGAACTATTGGTGAAAGAGTTCATAGTCAATCTGGCTGGAGAAAGTGATGATAAGAAATCAAGTGAGTATGGGAAGGTATATGTGAGAGGAAAGTGTGTCAAGTTTACAGCAGCACTCATTAACAAGTACCTGGGACGACCTCATGAAGGGCTGATGGAAATACAAGCCACAGATCACCAAGTGTGTAAAGAAATCACTGCCAAACAAGTCGGACAATGGCCATCCAAAGGGAAGCTTGCAGCAAGCAAGCTAAGTGTCAAATATGCTATGCTTCACAAAATTGGAGCTGCCAACTGGGTTCCCACAAACCATAAGACCTCAGTGGCCACCATCCTTGGAAGGTTCATATATACAGTGGGAACTCAGGCTCACCTCAATTATGGGGCATACATACATGAGGAAATCATGAAACACAAGTGTCAAGGGACCCATTGCCTTCCCTTCACTCATATGTGGTATAATATGTGATCAACATCCCAACATTGTCAAGGAAACTGACATAGCCTGCAAGAGATAAACTCCTCTGTCCTTCAACTATAAGCTATTT
Source organism: Lathyrus sativus (assembly GCA_963859935.3). NCBI lineage: Eukaryota > Viridiplantae > Streptophyta > Magnoliopsida > Fabales > Fabaceae > Lathyrus > Lathyrus sativus. The sequence continues at coordinate 670,317,391 of OZ012740.1, forward strand.
AAAGGAACTCATGTTCCTGATATTGTTGTATCTTCAGCTGAGCCTTCAAAAAGGACCTCAACAGCTAGCAAAATTGAGGTAGTAGAAATGCTCAAAGACACATGCAAGGAGTTGGAGACAAGGAAGATAAAAATTGAAAAAATTGACCGGCACTCTGGAGCTTGAAGAGGGGACAAAATATGCTGATGAAACCAACAATAGTGATGACTCAGATGATGAAGTTCAGGAAGCAGAAGAAGCTGCAGGGAACCCTGAAGAAACCAGCGGTGCAAGTGAAGCAACTAGCAAAGATGAGTCAGAGGAAGCAGATACAACAGAAGGCAGGGCAAGCTCTACTGAAGAAGAGGAAGAAGGCTCTGGAGAGACTGAGGAAGACAAGTCCAGCTCAGTTGCAGAAGAAGACTAGTGTCTTATTGTTCAAGCCATTGCTGGCTGAGGTGGTGCAGGAAGTTGGATTGCTGATGTGTTAGTGTGATTTGTTTTGTTAGTCTGGTATGAGAATTGTTAAGACAATTTGTTTTGTTATGATCTATCTGAGCTGTTTTTTTTTGTAACCCCAAACACATGTATTGGAACAATTTATGATATATGCTAGAGGTTAGTTGGATCTAAATTTGTGGCTAAATAGGGGGGAGAAAGTGTTAGATAAATATGAGTACCACAGGTTATGTGGTAATAACAAATGCAGGTGGAAGAACAAGACTGCCATGAGAAGTAAGATAACCAATATGAGTACCATAGGTTATGTGGTAATAAGAGATGTAGGTGGAAGAACAAGACTTCCATGAGAAGTAATTGTGATTGAGCATAAGGCACCATAGTGCTTATGATATTAGTGTGCAGGTGATGCTGATGAGATTTGTGTGTGATAACAGTTGGTTGGGCTGTTACTGATATGATATGTATACCATGTATGTTAGAACTAGGATTGACATGCTGTAGGTACTAACATGGGTGATCCTAACAAGATGCTTAGGAATTTTGTGCAAAGAACAGAATGCATCCCTGCAGGGGGAGTAGCACAAATGTGTGACATCAGAAGGTCATACTGAAGGTTATAGCATCCAATTTAGACTGGATATTGCCCAGCTGATAAGTGCATCAGTTGAGGGGGAGTAACTCTGTTACTCAAACAAGCCAAGAGTGACATCTGTAGTAGAAGTCTACAGAGTGTTAACACAGTGAGTGCTAACAGGGATGAAAGCCAACCGTGATGATTCTGAAGTGACTTACCTGCATGACAGGACCATTGCTAAGTCTTCTGCTGTGTAGGAAATCTCTGGTGTAAGTACAGACTGTTTTAGCCAAAAATTTGCCAAATGGGGAGTTGTAAGTGCTCTTGATTGGCTGCATTTTGTGGCAAAATATAAGTACATATATGAATGTCATGCTTGATGTTATTACATTCATAATATGGACTGTGCAGGGTAAGTTAACTAAGCTAACTATAAGTTAACCTGAATGTCATACTCAATGTTATGACATAGGTCGTATGACATCAAGCGAAAGTTTGTTGTTCTGGTAGCTATAACTCAGGAAACAACTCAGAAGCTCATGCTGGAATACAGGAGACATTTTAGACGCCCTAGGCGAACTAAAATGTACCTGATTGAAGAGGCAAGCGTGCATAATACATAAGTGAGGGTTTATGATGGATAAAACCTAATGTATGCACCCAGGCCCAAGAACTGATCTGCTGCTACAAATACCAGGAGAGGCAATTCTAGAAGGCAGTTGTTGAAGATAGAGAAGTAGAGAAATCACCATAGTGGTTTAGAAGTGAAGAGGTTGTCTTCACGTTTATGTCTAAGGAATACGTGTAACCCAAGCAACTGTTGAGTGCATTGGTTAGGTAGTTTCTAGACTGTGTTACACTCGAAGCTGTTAAGCAAGAGTGTGTTCCTTGATCAAAGCTTTGAAGCAAGGATCAAGGTGTGTGTGTGTAGGTGAAGTGTCTTTTTAATCTACAGTTTAAATTATAACTTGTTTTTATCACTATTGTGTGATTGTAGGGAGTGAGTGGGTATACTCAGGTCTAAAGTGTCTCTAGGTTAAATTGTCATTGAGTAGTGATTAAGTGAAGAGTGCAAACTGGAGGTTGACTCTGAATTGATACTGCTGATAGTGAAATTTCTCCCTGGCTTGGTAGCCCCCAGATGTAAGTGTGTTGCACTAAATTGGGTCAACAACTAACTGTGTTATTTACTGCCTTGTTATTACTGCATAATAGTAGATCTGTATTGAATGTCACAGTGGATGTTATAACCTCTGTTAGAACATCCATCATGCGCAGGCCAGAATTTTCACATAATACCTCAGCTATAGAAGCGAGGTAATGGAGAGCGACATAATAACTCACAACTTATCACCTCAGTGTTATTAAAACTAAGAGGTAAAGTTAAATGCACATGAGTTCAAATCCCAGTAACAACAATATTATTATTTTCAAAACTAGCGTATATTTCATCACGGTTCATCTTGAAAACCGAGGGGTTAGATATTTTTTTAAATTGTTACATTTTTTACACATAATATTACATTATTTAAAATAAAAGTCAAATTCTCTAGAGAACAAGGTAAAAATAAAATTCCCTGAAGATCTACATCTTAGATCTTTGAATAATCGAGTCTTGGAAAATATCAAATGTTGGGTGCAAGGTTTGTCTCTTCGGATCTTACATGCATTTGATTTTGAAGCAAAATAAAATAAGGGTTAGATAAATAAAATCAATATTCAAATATATGATATTGTGCTCAAATAAATATTTAAGAAAACAAAGCTTAATCCCAAGTATTTTTCTGCTATTGCAATCCATCTTAGAGAACTTTTCCAAATGTCTTTATGTTTCAAGCGCTTCATGTTTCATTTAGGTTATATTTTTAATATTTAGCATGCTTTTATAACGGATGTCCCTTAGGTTTCACGCGAATCACTAATGCCATATTCTTGAGTATTGATAAAGATTAAATGGGCGACAAAAATTTGTTTAAGGACGAATAGTAAAAAAATGCTTAACTATCCCCTCGGCCAAGAAGAAAACAGAGGTGGATAAGCTGCTTTTTAAATTACATTGTTTATACAAAATATTAAACAACTCATGATAGAAATGGACGGTGGTGAACATTTTCTCTCTTTGGGGAAACTTCACATAATTTAGTATTAGGATAAAATCTGTTTAACGAGTATTTTAAAAGTAAAATATGATTACTAACCACCTCAGTTTTACTATAAAACTGAGGTTTTATATTAACTGTACCTCAATAATAAAGAAAACCAAGGTGACTATTTTTTTTTGAAAATACATTGTTTACATAGAATATTAAAAAATATTGTTTACAACAAACCTTGAGTGATACCCAAGTTTTATTTCATACCCACCAAAACAAACTTTTTTGAAACAAGAATGATTTTCTGCACTTGCAATCTATCAACTTATTCTCTTCAAAGGTTGAGCTAGTTCCCTTCTTTGTTGGTTAAGTTCCATTATTTATTTAACATGAAGCAAGAATGATTTTCTAAACTTACAATCTACCAACTGAGCTATTTTCAAAGGTTGAACTCACTTCATTATTGGTTAAGCTCCTTTCTTTGAGTAACTTGAAGCAACAAATCTTTTCTGCACTTACAATCTATCAACTGAGTACTCTTTTGTGGACTGATTTCTTTGACCCCACCAATCCTGAGATCGTGAGATTCTCGTGAACTGTGCTTGTGCCACTTTCGAATTTCTAATATTTATCCTATGATTCTTAAAAGGAAAGGGAAGAAATCTAAATTAACCATGTGTGCAAGTGTTATCCCTACAAATGCAAAGAGATCTGGAATCGGGGGTTGATTATACTAAGAGAAGCTATTAACACCCTGAGTATCTATAGTACTATATAGGAACCTTTTGTACACTTTTTACTATCAGTTATTTCATTTAATTAAGTTGTTTACCGTCGATTGGAAAAGTTTTGACCTATGAGTGAGAATGAGAATATGAGATGCTTTGAGAGTTTTTATTTTATGAAAGGTATGTGGACCTAAGGGGTTTTATTTAAAGGTGTGCTCGTTAAGATCTCGCAATCTTATGCCTACGTATTCTCAAAAGGAAATTGAGAAAACTGAGCGTTTGTAGTTCCACCTAACTATGGGTGGAATTTGTATCTTGTTCAAAGCCCAAGACGATGAAGCTAAAAGGGTATTTGTGTATCTTGTTTAAAGCCCAAGATGACGAAGCTAAAAGGGTATTTGTGTATCTTGTTTAAATCCCAAGATGACGAAGCTAAAAGTTTTGTTGGTTTAAAAGAAAAGACAAATTATCATTCTTAAAGGAGATATCCCACATATTCATCACAAACATTTGAGAATGATATCATAAGGGAAGAAGCTCTGAACTTGGATGTTAAAGAACCCTAAGAAATGCTACATCTTCCTTTATGAGTCTTTGCATGCTAAGAGAAGAACTTTAACTTGGATATGATATCAACAAGTTTGCCACTTACATCACTTAGATGAAATAAAAGTTTTGGACCATGATAAGAGAAAGAATCCAGCTTGAATTTTGAGTCAATAAGTGTTGGTTGGATGTTTTGACTAAAGAGAGGCGACACAAAGACTAGATGGCGGGTCAACAGGTTTGGAAAGATGGTGAAGAAAATGAGGAGAGTCGATGTCGGCAGAAGGGCTGTTGGGTCAACTCAGGCGGTGTCGGTCGACAGGGTCGATTGACGGACAAAGAAGCCAACACAAGGAAGAAAAATATTTTAGTGGGAAAAAAATTTGAAATTTGATAATGTGGGAGGTTACAAAAGTGGTGGACGAACACGTGTGTAATACCCCAAATTTTTCCCTAAGATTTGTCGTCGCATTTCATTGCATTTAATCAATTACTAACAAATTTGTGTAGTCGTTTGACTTTTTGCAGGTAAATATCATATGGCATGTATTTTTTTTCTAAAAAAGTAAAAATGGCACAATTGGCAAGAGGACATGTGTAAGGAGTTGTGAGTGTGAGAGGTTGAGAGTTCGAATCTCACCTTAGTCACTTTTTGTTTTTTATTATTTTTACTCTAAATGTTTCTATCTTTCATTAAAAAATAACAAAAATAGTTTTTTATTATTATTTAATTATTATTTTCGTATGGGCTTTAGGGACATTATTGACAATTTGGTGTTAACCCTAATTTGTTCCCTATATATACATGTGTTGCCTTGTTGAAAAAGGGGAGAATGAAAAAAACCTAAGAGGAGTGAGTGTCGTTTACCGTTATTTCTTTTTCTTCATCTATTACTGTTGTTTCTTTTTCTTCATCGTTTACCGTTATTTCTTTTCCTTCATCTATTACTGTTGTTTCTTTTTCTTCATCTTTTACCGTTATTTCTTTTTCTTCATCTATTACCGTTATTTCTTTTTCTTTATCTATTACTGTTACGTTTATATATATATATATATAATTTTTAAAATTGTTAGAGTTTATATATATATAAGATTAATTTTTGATCGAATTATGTCGATGCGATGTTTGCACATTTGTGTGCATGACGCGTGACATTTGTGTCAGTTCGATCTGGTTGCGATGATCGCATTTTTGTGTGAGCAATAATACTATTTTTTTGCTTAATTTCTTTTTCTTTGCGATAAATTTTGTTTCGTCCGATTTAGATCTGGTTGCGATGAACGCATTTCTGCGTTAGCAACATTGTTGGGTTATTTGGCACATTTAAAATTCATTATTATTTATTATTATTATTATCATTATTATTATTATTATTACAATTATTATTATTGTTATCATTAATTTATTAAAACTTGTTATAATATAAAAATCTCTTTTTTAAAATAAATAACATTAACATCTTTTCCAAATTAATATGAAAATCTATTATTTTTAAGAAAAACTTTTTTTTAGATAAATTTAAAATAATAACTAAAATCTTTTTTAATAATAACATTAAACCTTTTTTTTTAAATAAAACCTTTTTGTTAGATAATTAAATTAAGACTATTTTTGAAATTTTTTTTTATAATATTAAAACCTCTTTTTTAACTTAAATCAAAAACTTTTTTATATATCACAAATAAACAACAAAGAATATCTGTAACTTTCGCACTTCCGTTTCATAACTCGTCTGATTACTGTCTGACTCTGTCTACTAACGTTGTGTATTCAATGTGCAGCTTGTTACGTTGCTATTAGCTATTTTAATGTGTTTTTCAATTCAAGTTGTATTATAATTGTATCTATTTCTCATTTGTAACTTCGCGAACAAATTATCGCGTTTACCTTTCCGCACTTTAATTTCTGCTGTTTGTATGGTTTAAATTCGCGCATTTGCATCGTTAATTTGTCCCATTGCATTCCTCCGAAGGATTAAGTCTATCCGTTTGGTCGCCGCGCCAATAGTCCTCAAAACTTCAAACCCTTACAAACCCTAACTTTTCACGAATGTCTCGCCGTGGACAAAAATTACAAAACTACCCCTAGCTTTAGGTCAAAGAGTCGCCGCACTCATTTTAGGGTTTCCCGCCGCGGAATCCCTAACCTAACCCTAATTCACTTAACAATTTACAACGTAGATATTGGAGTTTCTACACTCCGCGTAAGCGTGTCCCTAAGATACGTTTATTCCCCATTGAAACCTTGGCCACAGTCAAGACGTTTCTAACCTTTCTTTTGAGGGGAACTACAGTTACTCTGATTCCATTCCCGTAAGGATATGTAGGCACAAGATGCGATGTCTTGCCGAGTAAACTTAGAATAAACCCCTAGGTCTTTTTTAATTTTCAATCCTTTGTATATACCCTAAAGCAAAATAATTAATGAAATAAATAAAAAAAATAAACAAAAGGTTCCCGTAGAGTACTACGGAAGTTTAGGGTGCTAATACCTTCCCTAAATTTAACCAACCCCCGAACCTTAGATCTCTCCCTTTTAGGTTTTTCCTTTCTTTAACCTTTCCTTCGGATAAATCAAAGACCGGTTGTAAATGAATTAAGATTCAAGTTAATCAATAGCTTGACATCCAAATTTCACCGCAACAGAAACTGGCGACTTCACTGAGGAGTCCTAACTGTTGAGGGTTATCCCTATTTTGTTTATTTTTCTTTATATATTTGTTTTATTATATATTTTGCTCACTTGTATGTATATATTGGGGTACCTTACTTGGAGTTACTGTGTTGTGAGATAAGTCCTACACCCGGACTTGAGCGACCTTATGATAGGATGGCTGATATATTCGACGAGGCTTATAGGGAGTGAGTCCCGACTAAGCTAAATCGAGAATCACCGCTCAGTTGAGACACTTTCAAAAATGGTTCGGTTGATCGAGTGTAGTCGTGAAAACTTTTACCGTTATCGATTGGAGTCTGTGATACTGGGAACCGTAGTACCTTTACACCATCTTGGCCTTATCTAGGACGTAGTGCGGGAACTATGTGGGAGTAGTCCTACAATGGTTGCTACGCGATACTACACTCGAACGAGGTTCTCTTGAGAATATTATCGACCCTTGAGTCAGTCGAGAAGTTGATAATATCCAAAAGATGGGCTGATGACTTTGGGCACTTTTTAGAACCCTTGTTCTGCAGGTACAATTAATCTATAGTACACACCACTTTGGGAAGGGTAGACCTTGACTCCATTCATTGTTCCTCTAAAATTAGGACCTTTGTTTGCTTATGTGCATTTGTGCTTTGCATCCATAAAGCATCATATCATTTCTAGTTTCAAGGAATTCAAAAGTCCTTTGCAAATTCAAGAAGTCCTACATTTTAAAGTCTAACAACTTTTCTCGCTTTCCTAAAAGGGAATGTTTGCAATCGACCGTTGAAATTCTTGAGACCATTGCATGGCATCAGCATCACATTTTTGCATTGCATTTTCCCCCCGGATTCTCATTCTTGGTCCTATCGTCTTCCAGTGTACCTTTGAGTCGTCAAGCTGATTCCTCAACACAGATGTCAGACCAGAAACGAAACAGGAGTCACTTTGATCCTATTCTCATGACTTACACAGAGCTATATCCTGACTTAGTCCGGCAAGGACTGATTACTACAAAGGCTTTACCACCTCCTCTTAATCCTCCAGTTGGATTTAAGGCTGATCTAAAGTGTGATTTTCATGAGGGTGCCTAAGGCCACGACTTGGAGCATTGTTTTGCATTGAAAGCTAGGGTCCGTGAACTGATTAGAGCCGAAATACTTGATTTTACGGATAGTCGTCCGAGCGTCCAGACAGATCCCTTGCCAACACATCAGAATTGAAGCTTTGTCATTGGGCCTTTTTTTTCTCGTTGTTTGCATTTTCCTTATTTTGTTTAAGTTGTTTGCTTTCAATTATGTTTGTACTTTCATTAATGAAATAAGCATTGCGACTTTTGATTCAATTCATTTCCGTCCATTTATTTGCATCTTTATGCTTTATTTTTCAAATGTTTACTTCTTGTCCAAAATTTTGATATGCTAAGATCGGAGGGAGGATGACGAAAATGTTATACCCATAACCGCTGTCAGTATGCTTTCAATTAAACCTTGTTGACGATGTAAGGCATTGTTTCAATTCCCAAACACTGGAGAAATAAGGAAGTTAATCCCTCGTTACCCCCTTCGAGCCTAGAAGTTGGAGTTTCTTTCGTTACAAAAAACCCACAATTTTAACCTTGGGATGGGTAGTTCTCAGTTAACTTGGTTGTGTGTTCATACGATACACCTTTCATTAACAAATTTTCCTTCGCACACATCAAACAAGTGTCGAAGATGTTTTCTAATCAAAAGGTCGATGATGGTTCATCGTAATCATTAAAATCAAACAGTCACTTTCCTTCACACACAAAAAAATAATATAAAAAAAATCAAAAGAAGCCCGCTAAGTCAAAACCTATGAAGGAGACTTAGGCAAAACTGGGGCATCCCGCTGACTGTAAACTCTAAAATAAACAATTCAGGCAAAATTTAGGGATAATACAAAGAGATTTTTAAATCCTTATCTTGAAAATCCTCAATGTCAAAACAATCAAATGTTATAGGGGAGTAGTGGCTGCCTTTTCATAGGTCCCTTTGACTTCTGAATCATCACTGCGACGATCAATGAAATCCCTAACTTATGGGAACCTGAATGCATAGTATGAGTTAACTGAGCATAGGATTGAAGATCATCACGTAGATTGGGTGGGTACAAATAACTTTTGAGCCTTTATCTTTTGTTTCATAAACCGTGAACCAGACCACGTTACAACCCTCAAAAAACCTAACTGAAACAGGGTTATTTAGAAAGTATACTACAACAAGGTTACGTAACCTGACTCCAAAAGATCCTTGCGAATCATTTATTTTGGCAATACACTTTTATTTTAAACTTTGAGTGTCTTGAACCGCCTTGTTCTGACTAACAACTCATGTATTTTCCATCTTTCAAAAATAATTTTGATTTCAAAATTCGCATGAACTTTGCATTACCATGTTTGTATGATTTTTTTGTTTGCAAACTGGCTTTCCTCTAAGGAATTTTCAAACAATGAGAAACTTGGTCAAGTGATCTTATCAGGGGCAAGTTCCTTTTACATCCTGTCAAAGAATCAGTTCAAGATTTGTTCAAGGCAATATCTTCTCAGATTTGGTTTATCCAGAGAATTGTTCAAGACTCAGACTGGGGCAAGCCCTCCGAGGATACAGCAAAACAGTCAATTCCACGAATCAGACAGCTGAAGCAACTATCAGTTCATTTGACCTGGGGCAGTTTACTCACATAATCCCTAAGCAGTTATTCATCATTCCTACAGTGACTATCAACTTGATACAGTTTAACAGAATGACAGTGATCTCCGTGTTGAGGAATCAGTCCTCCAGTTTTGTCATCTCACAGAAAGAGTCGAGTCTTGTCGTCGACGTCTGCATTTGCATTTGATCATATGTCATAGCATAATTCCTATACATGTGCACATCTTGGGTGCTTTACTCCCCATTTACATTTCTATCTTGGGTGCTTTATTCCCCATTTACCTCTCTATCTTGGGTGCTTTACTCCCCATTTACATTTCTAGCTTGGGGTGCTTTACTCTCCATTTACATTTCTATCTTGGGTGCTTTACTCCCCATTTACATTTTTATCTTGGGTGCTTTACTCCCCATTTACATTTCTATCCTGGGTGCTTTACTCCCCATTTACATTTTTATCTTGGGTGCTTTACTCCCCATTTACATTTTTATCTTGGGTGCTTTACTCCCCATTTACATTTCAATCCTGGGTGCTTTACTCCCCATTTACATGTCTATCTTGGGTGCTTTACTCCCCATTTACCTTCTATCCTTGGGTGTTTTATCCCCTATGTACCTTTTATCCCGGGTGTTTTATTCCCCGTTTACCAGATATTCCTGGGTTTACCTAACATCATGGTGTTTTACCCCCATTTACTTTTTCTCCCTGAGGTCGTGTTTTACTCGCGTCTTACCTTGTGGGAAAAATTTATTTACTTGGCATCATGGGTGTTTTATCCCCATTTGCGTTTTTCTCCCGAGGTCGTGTTTTACCCGCGTCTTACCTTGCGGACAATTTCTAATTTACTTGGCACCTATCAACAATTCTGTGTCGTGTCTACCCGACGTTCTTCCAGATATGACATGTCTTCTTCCCTAGTGCAATTCCTCGGTGGGTCGTCCCCTGTGACGTTGTTTCGTCTGTATCCGTGCATTTGTCATTTTCATCATACGCATCATATCAGATTCATATTATATTTAGCATTATAGTTCGTTTTGTCCATATCATTGCATAGCACTGCGTCTAAAGGCAAAATTTTCGGTTATCTGTATTTAAATCCCTCCACCACGATTTCTCGAGTCTCCGTTGCTCGAATCACCCGGTGAAGTTATTTAAATAGGGGCAACTGTAATACCCCAAATTTTGCCCTAAGATTTGTCGTCGCATTTCATTGCATTTAATCAATTACTAACAAATTTGTGTAGTCGTTTGACTTTTTGCAGGTAAATATCATATGGCATGTATTTTTTTTCTAAAAAAGTAAAAATGGCACAATTGGCAAGAGGACATGTGTAAGGAGTTGTGAGTGTGAGAGGTTGAGAGTTCGAATCTCACCTTAGTCACTTTTTGTTTTTTATTATTTTTACTCTAAATGTTTCTATCTTTCATTAAAAAATAACAAAAATAGTTTTTTATTATTATTTAATTATTATTTTCGTATGGGCTTTAGGGACATTATTGACAATTTGGTGTTAACCCTAATTTGTTCCCTATATATACATGTGTTGCCTTGTTGAAAAAGGGGAGAATGAAAAAAACCTAAGAGGAGTGAGTGTCGTTTACCGTTATTTCTTTTTCTTCATCTATTACTGTTGTTTCTTTTTCTTCATCGTTTACCGTTATTTCTTTTCCTTCATCTATTACTGTTGTTTCTTTTTCTTCATCTTTTACCGTTATTTCTTTTTCTTCATCTATTACCGTTATTTCTTTTTCTTTATCTATTACTATTACGTTTATATATATATAATTTTTAAAATTGTTAGAGTTTATATATATATATATAAGATTAATTTTTGATCGAATTATGTCGATGCGATGTTTGCACATTTGTGTGCATGACGCGTGACATTTGTGTCAGTTCGATCTGGTTGCGATGATCGCATTTTTGTGTGAGCAATAATACTGTTTTTTTGCTTAATTTCTTTTTCTTTGCGATAAATTTTGTTTCGTCCGATTTAGATCTGGTTGCGATGAACGCATTTCTGCGTTAGCAACATTGTTGGATTATTTGGCACATTTAAAATTCATTATTATTTATTATTATTATTATCATTATTATTATTATTATTACAATTATTATTATTGTTATCATTAATTTATTAAAACTTGTTATAATATAAAAATCTCTTTTTTAAAATAAATAACATTAACATCTTTTCCAAATTAATATGAAAATCTATTATTTTTAAGAAAAACTTTTTTTTAGATAAATTTAAAATAATAACTAAAATCTTTTTTAATAATAACATTAAACCTTTTTTTTTAAATAAAACCTTTTTGTTAGATAATTAAATTAAGACTATTTTTGAAAATTTTTTTTATAATATTAAAACCTCTTTTTTAACTTAAATCAAAAACTTTTTTATATATCACAAATAAACAACAAAGAATATCTGTAACTTTCGCACTTCCGTTTCATAACTCGTCTGATTACTGTCTGACTCTGTCTACTAACGTTGTGTATTCAATGTGCAGCTTGTTACGTTGCTATTAGCTATTTTAATGTGTTTTTCAATTCAAGTTGTATTATAATTGTATCTATTTCTCATTTGTAACTTCGCGAACAAATTATCGCGTTTACCTTTCCGCACTTTAATTTCTGCTGTTTGTATGGTTTAAATTCGCGCATTTGCATCGTTAATTTGTCCCATTGCATTCCTCCGAAGGATTAAGTCTAGCCGTTTGGTCGCCGCGCCAATAGTCCTCAAAACTTCAAACCCTTACAAACCCTAACTTTTCACGAATGTCTCGCCGTGGACAAAAATTACAAAACTACCCCTAGCTTTAGGTCAAAGAGTCGCCGCACTCATTTTAGGGTTTCCCGCCGCGGAATCCCTAACCTAACCCTAATTCACTTAACAATTTACAACGTAGATATTGGAGTTTCTACACTCCGCGTAAGCGTGTCCCTAAGATACGTTTATTCCCCATTGAAACCTTGGCCACAGTCAAGACGTTTCTAACCTCCCTTTTGAGGGGAACTACAGTTACTCTGATTCCATTCCCGTAAGGATATGTAGGCACAAGATGCGATGTCTTGCCGAGTAAACTTAGAATTAACCCCTAGGTCTTTTTTAATTTTCAATCATTTGTATATACCCTAAAGCAAAATAATTAATGAAATAAATAAAAAAAATAAACAAAAGGTTCCCGTAGAGTACTACGGAAGTTTAGGGTGTTAATACCTTCCCTAAATTTAACCAACCCCCGAACCTTAGATCTCTCCCTTTTAGGTTTTTCCTTTCTTTAACCTTTCCTTCGGATAAATCAAAGACCGGTTGTAAATGAATTAAGATTCAAGTTAATCAATAGCTTGACATCCAAATTTCACCGCAACAACGTGGCACCACCAACTTCAACATGGCAGTTATTTTATTTCCCTATTTAAGGCAATGCGCAGTTTTATTTTGGGGGCACATTTTTGTAACATTGTAAGGGAAAAAACACTCTGAGTACCAAGTGTTAAGAGAAAAAAGTTTTTCATTCCTGCAAAATGTATGATTGCACCCATCTTTCTTCTTAATAAGCAATTTATATCATTAACTTTAAAGTGTCTTATTTGGTTATTTTTTACTCTTTTGTTTATACATTAATCTTTATTTAAATTTTACAGTCTTTGCTAGAAGTAATCTTCAGCCTATTTCGAACAACACCATTCCACCATTTTCCCATACATTACAAACCGGTATTCTGGGACCGTTTGGTCGGTCCCACAAGTAAACCTGCGTTAGGAGGTCAGAGGCTGTTTGCGCAAAAACTACGTGCGAAAAAATTGGCACACCTGGTGGGACGCGTCGGTTTAGGTGTATGCATATGCGTAGTCGTAAGATGGTGATACCACGTCCAAACGAAGAACCGTCTTCGAAGGGAAATACGGTTGTGACTCAAACAACCAACATTGGCGCTGACGCTGTGTCTGCGGTTTAGACAGCTCATGGTGGGCCTGTCATGACACCACGTCGGCCTGAACCTAGGCCTATGGTGATAGGAACTGGGGGGGGGAATATATGCCTAGTTTCACAATGCCAGCACCCCGAGCTTTTGGGATGCCGACAGAGTTTATGTTGAGCCTGCATCATAGTGGCCCACTCTTTGGGGAAAGCTCTTCGTCGGTGTTTTCCCTTTATCAGGGATTAGGGCCTTTGGAAAACCAAGTCACCAGGCGCCTAGGGTTTAGTGTTCTGTCACTTTCGTTTCCAACTTTTATGTTAAGTTCTTTGGCTGTCATGTGGCAGCAGATGGATGAAAGTAATCACGAAGGCCCTAATCCCTGATAAATGGTACACATGTTGACCCAACAAACGAGAACCATATTAAAGCTACTAATACATGATTTGACTCAGAGTTACCAATAATTGGCAACTCAGATGACGCAAATAGATGATTTTTTAGGCGCTCCTAGGGCAATGGGTCGACAAACGCTTCCACCTCGACCAGATACACCAACTTGATAAGACGAAATCTTTGACAAGACAATTAACCAACAACCACATGAGGGTGAACACACACCCATGGTGGCCCAAAGGGCTCTCGTTGTTTTAGTTCATAGAAACTAAGACCCAAACTATGTGGTCAGACAAGTTCGACACGAAGCCATGGCTGGTGAACCCAACTTAGAAGCCATGGTGGAACGAATTATTGTTTGCAACAAGGCAAACCCAGGCCTCCGACGACAAACATATATGTCCCCACTACCATACTTTATTCTGCAAACAGAGTTGCCCAGAGGGTGGAAAGTGCCAAAGTTTACCAAATTCGTCGGAGAGACCGAGGAGTCCATTGTCGAACATGTTTCCAGATACCAAATCGAAGCTGGCGACATAGAAAATAACGAGGATTTACAATTAAAGTACTTCCCAAGTTCCATCACCAAAAATGAATTTACTTGGTTCACCACCTTACCCCCACAGTCCGTCCATACCTGGGCACAATTGGAAAGATTGTTTCATGAACAGTTTTACACGGGACAATTGAAAATTAGTCTGAAAGAGTTAGCTAACATCAAGAGAAAAACTACAGAATCGATGGACCAATATTTTAACAGGTTTAAACTATTGAATACGCGATGCTTCACGCAAGTCCCTGAACATGAACTAGTCGGGATAGTGGCTGGCGGTCTAGATTACTCAATCAAGAAAAAGCTAGACACTCAATGTCTCAGAGATATGGCACAGCTAACCGATAGAGTCCGTCAGGTCGAACGTCTATCTTCTAATGATGAGGAGCTTGTCGATAATAACACGATCAATGTGGCTAAATTGAAGCCAGGGCCTCCATATACATGCAAATCATTAAAACTGTCAAATGGAAAAAATCCGGTTGAAACCGAAAAAAACAGATAAATATGTCGCAAAAATGTGTACTTTTGATGTATCTAAGTGCGATGAAATATTTGATTTATTAGTTAAAGATGGTCAGATTATTGCCCCTCCTGGGGAAAAAGACCCCCTTTAGAACAAAAGAAGAAGAAAAGATTTTGTAAATTTCATAATTTCCTTGGTCATAAGACATCTCAATGTGTTCTTTTCAGGGACATGGTGAAGAAAGCTTTGAAACAAGGTCGACTTCAATTTGGCGAAAGGCCCAAAATGCAGGTGGACACGAATCCTCTGAAAGTCAAAGAAGTCTTATATTCTGAGCTATACGACTGCATGATCGTGAAGGCTACTGAAGGTCTCAACGAACACCTGACAACTAAAACAATTGAATGCATGGTGGTCGAGACTACTAATGGTCCCGACAAGAAGTCTGAAGAGAAGTTCGAGGCGGTCTACCTTCAAGCTGGCGAACGTCTGACTAATTTCCAGGAGAAATGCAGGGTGAGCGGGTTGAAGGTTGTATTATGCCCAAAATACAACACCGTATTTGACGAAAAGGCTGTTGAGAAGTATGAAGCGGGTAAGAAAATGGCGCTGCAAGACAGTAAGCCACCAGTCCTTAGGTTTGTGTTTGACAAGAACGGTGCTCCTCGACAGAACGAAGAGCACAGGAAGCTGTTCCAGCCAGCGCAGCCCAAGACTTTTTTTCCACCATTAAATACCCCACAAGATAAGTGGATGGCGCATGTGAGCTAACAAGGGAGCAAGCGACCGAAGTGGAAGGTATTAGATCTGGAGAAGGGGGAAAAGGTCTCAGACAAGGGTACTAGCCCAGAGGTTATGTAGTTTCCCCCAACTACAAAAGTAAGAATCCTATTATAAGGACCCAGTGGAGGCGATATCAACAAAACAAAAAGGCTGCAAGAAAGGCTTCGACTTCGCTCCTGAAGCCTGTGGTACCCTCTAGTCTGAAAAGGCAATGCCCAAAGGCAAGGTAGGTCGAGAAGGAGAAAATTGTGACAAACCAGACAACGACAGTGATGGTCGAGACTTTAGGAGAGAAGGGGGTGGTGTCAACCCAGAGTTCGAAGTACACATCTGGAGGTGAAAACAAGAAAGAGCCGAAATATACTCCCTAGTCAGATGAACAAGAGCCGAAGTATACTCCCCAGTCGGATGAGGAATACACCCCATTACCGAAAGACGATTTTGATGAAGACATGTATGATGATACCAATGATGATACATATGGTGAAGACTTCATTGTGAACTGCGGCATCGTGTCGGTATTGCCAGCAGAATATGATAGGGTGTCAAAAGTCTCTGAAGTAGAAGAAGATTTCCTAACAGATGAGACTACAGAGGACAAACCACTATGCTACTACGTGAAGAACAGTGGTGTGGTGGAAGAACGAACAACTATGTTTGAAAGACCTAGTCCTGGAATGATGTATCACTTAAAGCCATTGTTCATAAAAGCGAAGGTCGATGGAGTGGCTGTCAACAAGGTGTTTGTGGATGGAGGGGCAACTGTCAATTTAATGCCCCATTCGTTATTCAAAAAGATAGGAAAAACTGAAGCTGATCTCAGATAACACAACATGGTTCTATCCAGTTATGAAGGGAAGACCAACAACATTTTGGGAGTGGTCCAAGTTGAGCTAATTGTAGGTACCACTACAAGATCATCCTCTTCATGGTCATAAACTCGAAGGCAAATTTCAACCTCTTATTGGGTCGAGAATGGATCCATGGGATATGGGTAATTCCTTCAATGCTACATCAAAGGTTAAGTATTTGGAGGAAAGACAACATCGTTGAAAATATCGAAGCTGACCAGAGTTATTACAGGATGGATGAAGCAAATGGTACCAAGAAATCTTTTGACCAACACCTAGCAAATGTGGCACCTTATGACGATGGATCAGGATCTTATACTTTTGTCAACACGGGTCGCATCCTGAACATGGATCCTGACTACGGATTCGTTTGGGATGCTGCTGATGCTACAATGGAGCCCACAGAAGAAATTCCACCCACAGGGTGGCCTATAATTGATAAAAATGACTACTGAGTCAGAGAGTTTGACTCGAACTTCGGCCTATTTGACTGAAAATAAGCAAAAGTTGGCACTAGAAGCGGGAAAGCGACAAAACATGGCTGGAGACGCCGACAACAGTAGCAAGTAATTGGCCGACAAAGCCAGACAATAGCTTTGGAAAGCCGGAGGCTTGATTGCATTTATGACAATGAGCCTTTGGGGTTTGAAAAAAGCCCATCAATTGTGCTGCAGAGAACGCAGGTGCAAGACCCACTCGAAGAGGTCAACCTGGGTGATGGGACAACAAAGAGACCTACATATGTAAGCTCTAAGATTGGGTCGAAGATGAAGGTCAAGCTAATCGAGGTATTGAAGGAGTGCAAAGATTGTTTTGCTTAGGATTACAGAAAAATGCTTGGTTTAAGTCGGAATGTAGTAGAACACCGACTCACGATTCATCCAGGAAAAAGGCCAGTAAAACAGCAGCCACGATGTTTCACCCTAGAAATCACTTTAAAGATCAAGCAGGAGATTGAGAGACTGCTCAAAAGCCGGTTCATCAGAACTGCAAGGTATGTCGAATGGTTAGAAAACATATTCCCAGTTATTAAGAAAAATGGGACTTTAAGAGTCTGTATAGATTTTAGGAATCTGAACAACGTGAACCTAAATATGAGTACTCGATGCTGGTGGCAGAAATACTGGTCAATTCAGCCGCGAGTTTTGAGTATTTGAGTATGCTCGATGGTTACTCAGGTTATAACCAAATCCTCATAGCTGAAGATAATGTTCCAAAAACAGCGTTCCGATGCCTAGAGGCCTTAGGAAATTACGAATGGATTGTGATGCCATTTGGTTTGAAAAACGACGGGGCAACTTATCAAAGAGCCATGAATGCTATATTTCATGATTTTATTGAGAAATTTATGCAGGTGTACATTGACAACATTCTCATAAAATCTTCATCAGAGGATGGTCACTTAGACCACCTTTGACATTCATTTGAGAGAATGAGGAAATATGGATTAAAAATGAATCCAATAAAGTGTGCTTTTTGTGTACATGCAAGAGATTTCTTGGGATTTGTAGTCCACAAGAAGGGCATCAAGATCAACAAAAAAAAACCAAGGCAATTTTAGATCTCAAGCCTCCTTCGACGAAGAAAAAACTCTGGTCTTTATTGGGGAAGATAAACTTTTTAAGAAGTGTCATACCCCAAATTTGTCCTACCCTCCCATACTAAACATTTGTGTGAATTCATGATCTCTCTCTAGATGATCATCTAGCCTCTGGCCATGACCCACTAGCATTTTAGGTTATGGAGATCTTGTTTGTGCTCCTTGTGATTACAGGCTCTTGCAAGTGAAGAGGTGTGTTCTATCAAAATCAATTCCTTCAACTTGAGTATAAACCTGTGCCACTAGTCTACCCTTGTTTCTGGTTACAACTCCTCTTTCATCAGATTTGTTCTTGTAAATCCACTTAGTCCCAATGATGTTTGTTCCTTCAGGTCTTGGAACCAATTCCCACACTTCATTCCTTTTAAACTGTTCCAATTCATCTTGCATGGCCTTGATCCAATATTCATCAGTTAACGCCTCCTTCACATTTTTGGATTCAATCTTGGATACAAAGCATGAATTTGAGATGATTTCTCTAGCTCGGGTCCTTACACCATTGTTGGGGTCTCCAATGATAAGATCTTTGGGATGATCTTTTAGGATCCTAATTTAAGGTTCTTTGTTGGGTGTTTCTGATTCAGAATCTGGAGTTACAACTTGAGTATCTTCAGTATTGACCATAACATTAGCAGGTGTCTCAAGGAATGTTACAACATCCTCTATGACATTGGTTTCTTCATGCTGATCATCAATAATAACATTAATGGATTCCATCAAGACTTTAGTTCTGGAGTTGTATACTCTATAAGCTCTGCTGTTGGTAGAGTAGCCCAGGAATATGCCTTCATCACTTTTGGGATCCATTTTCCTCCTTTGTTCATGATCTGTCAGGATGTAACACTTGCTCCAAAAAACATGAAAATACTTCACAATTGGCTTACTTCCTTTCCATATTTCATATAGAGTGGAGGAAGTTCCTTTTCTCAAGGTAACTCTGTTGTGAACATAGCAGGCTGTGTTCATTGCCTCAGCCCAAAAATGCATAGGTAATTTCTTTGCATGAATCATGGCTCTAGCAGATTCTTGGATATTCCTGTTTTTCCTTTCCACTACTCCATTTTGCTGAGGAGTAATAGGGGAGGAGAATTCATGACTGATTCCTTCAGATGAGCAGAATTCAACAAACTTAGAGTTTTCAAACTCCTTACCATGATCACTTATGATCCTGACCACACCACTTTCTTTTTCTCTTTGAATTCTGATACACAGCTCTTTGAAGACTTCAAATACATCTGATTTTTCTCTGATGAAACTTATCCAGGTGTATCTGGAGTAATCATCAACAACTACATAGGCATACCTTTTTCCACTAAGACTTTCTACCTGCATTGGTCCCATCAAGTCCATGTGCAATAGTTCAAGAACTTTGGATGTTGTAAGGTGGCCAATTCTTAGATGTGACATCTTGGTTTGCATGCCAACCTGACATTCACCACAAAACTTTCCTTCATCAATAGTCAGCTTTGGGATTCCTCTCACAGCTTCCTTAGATATGATCTTTTTCATCCCTCTTAGATGAAGATGTCCAAGTTTTTGATGCCACAGTTTGACTTCCTTTTCTTCTTTTGCCATAGAGCAGACAGTGGAGTTACTTGAGATTTGAGGCTCCCATAAGTAGAAGTTATCTTTAGACCTAGATCCTCTCATGACTTCCTCTTTATCTCCATTTGTGACAACACGTTCTCCCTTTGTGAAGTTGACATTGAGTCCTTGGTCACAGAGCTGACTGTAACTAATAAGATTGGCAGTCAGTCCTTTTACCAACAACAAATTGTCTGGGTTGGGAACTCCAGGACAATCTAGTTTTCCAACACCTTTGATTTCCCCTTTTGCTTCATCACCAAAGGTCACATAACTGGTGGAATGAGGTTTAGTGTCCACCAAAATATTCTTTATTCCAGTCATGTGTTTAGAACAACCACTATCAAAATATCATTCTTCTTTGGCTGATACCCTTAGAGAGGTATGAGCTATTAGAGCCACATCCTTAGCAACCCATTTTGGTTTCTTGATAGGAACGACCTGCTTGGGTTTGACTTGATGAGTGTGGCTGGGAAATCCATGTAGCCTGAAGCAAAAAGGCTTTATGTGTCCAAATCTTCCACAGTAATGACACCTCCACCTTTGGAACCTTCTCTTGGTCTTGTCCATGCTTCTGTTCCCCTGATGTTGAGACATCGGTCGTGACATCCTATTTGACCTCTGATTTTCAGGCTTTGGCTTCTTGAATCCCAAGATGGGTTTCTGTTCACCGACAAATCCTAGTCCAGACTTGTTTACTGCTTTCCTACTACTTTGTAGAATTTCTTCTAAAGTGTCACTCCCATTGTTTAACATTCTGATCGATTTTGACATTTGATCAAGTTTATAATTCACCAAGGTGACCTCACTGTTGAGTGAGTCTATTGTTGCAAGATGTTCCTTCTTTTCAACCTCCAACTTCTTTATGATTTTCTTTTGGTTCTCCCTTTGTTGGCACACTTCTGCACTTTTGACACATAGTTGTTTGTATGAGACTGCTAGTTCATCAAAAGTCAGCTCATCTCCACTAGAATCATCCTCAGATACACATATACTAGTTAGTGCAGTGACATGTTTTGCAGATTCTACTTTTGATCCACTATCAAAATCTCCATCAGACCAGGTGGCAGTTAGACCTTTCTTTTGCCTCTTGAGGTAAGTAGGACATTCAGCTTTAATGTGACCATGGCTTTCACATTCATGACACTGAATTCCTTTGTCTTGGTTAGCCTTTTCTTCAAATTTAACTCTTTTGTTGATGTCAGATGAAATGTTTTTGACATTAGGTCTGCCCTTCTTATCTATTCTTTTCATGAGTCTGTTGAATTGTCTTCCAAGCATAGCTATAGCTTCTGACATATTCTCCTCACTTCCACCATTGTCTTCATCTGATTCTTCTACAGTATTTGATACAAAGGCTACACTTTTGTTCTTCTTCTCAGCAAGATCACACATACCCTTCTGAAAGGTTTGGAGAGAACCAATGAGTTCATCAACCTTCATGTTGCTTATATCCTGAGCCTCTTCAATAGCAGTAACCTTCATGGCAAATCTTTTAGGCAATGATCTGAGTATCTTCCTCACAAGCTTTTCTTCAGACATCTTCTCTCCTAAAGCTCCTGAGGTATTGGCAATTTCAAAAATATTCATGTAGAATTCATGAATAGTCTCATCCTCCTTCATTCTCAGATTTTCAGACTTAGTGGCCAGCATTTGTAATCTTGACATCTTGACCTTAGAGGTACCTTCATGAGTTGTTTTGAGGGTATCCCAAACCTCTTTGGCCAGTTCATAGTGATGCACAAGTCTGAAAATGTTCTTGTCTATTCCATTGAATAAAGCATTCAAGGCCTTAGAATTCCCAAGAGTCGAGGCTTCTTGCTCTTTGCTCCACTCTTCTTCAGGGATTAGCACATTTGCTTCATCTTTATCTGTTTTCACTGGATGTTCCCATCCTGAATTAGCTGCTCTCAAAGCCTTGCTATCCAGAGACCTCAAGAAAGCTATCATACGAGGTTTCCATTAGTCATAGTTAGAGCCATCCAGAATTGTTGGTCTATTTGTGAATCATATATCCTTGTCCATAGTACCAGAGTTTATCTTCCCTAGATCTCACCTAGAAAATAACAGGCAGGGTGTCTTCTCTGATGCCAATTGAAATTTTAGGTACCACACAGTCAATGTTACAGTGGATGTTATGACATCCGCTACTGAGCAGACTACAGAACTTAACAATAAACAGGAATAGAAAGCAGTAAATAACACAGAAAATTTTTGACCCAGTTCAGTGCAAATCACACCTACATCTGGGGGCTACCAAGCCAGGGAGGAAATTCACTATCAGTAAAATTAATTCAGAGTCAAACAACTAGTTTGCACTCTTCACTTAAGACCTACCCAATGACACTTCAGCCTAACACTATACCTGAGTACCTACTCACTCCCCCTCAATCACAGCAGTGATATCAACTAATTCAGTTATAAATAAAATTGAAGTCACACTTCAAACACACCTTGATCTGCTTCACAACTTTGATCAAGAGACACTGCACTCATGCTTAAAAGCTTAGAGTGACACAAACAGAGTACAACTCAAACACACTAGTCCAATGCAATCATACAGCAGATAATTGCTTGGCTCACAAGTATCCTAAGACACAATCACACACGTGAAGATCATAGTAAAATCTCTGTCTAAAAGCCTCTCTCAATTAGGATTGCTACTTCTGTATTTATAGGCAGCATACAGTCCTCGATCCTTAGTGCAAAAAATTAGGTTAAACCTCTTTTCAAAAAGTTGCGTTCTTCCAATTAGGTCAGGGACATTTCCTGTTATCCTCAGCACTGCCTAGCATTTCGCCTGAGATAACTAGGATCCCTAAAATGTTTCCTGAAGTATAGCCTGAGCTTCCTCATGCAATATACCAAAAACCTAAAACACGCGCCCTGATGTCAACTGCTTGATGTCATAACATCCAGCATGACATCCAACATACTTTGCTCTTAGCTATCCAAACTTACCCTACAGTACACTCATTATGTATGTCATAACATCAGTCATGACATTCACACATACATCAATGTTTTGCCACAAAATGCAGCCAATCAAAACATCTACAACAGGTGGACAATCTTCCTTGAGTGGTAATTTATGTACTACGATGTCAGAATCCAATCCAGGCATGTCTTGGTATTACCAAGCAAACACATCTGCATACGTGCGTAGGAGCTCGATCAGTCTTTTCTTCACACTCCCTTCTAGGGCAGCTCCTACCCTGGCTTCTTTCTTATCTTCTTCGGTTCCAAGATTGACAACTTCTACTGATTCTTGATGCGGTTGAATGATCTTCGATTCTTGCTTTAATAATCTGGCTAACTCCTCGAGGAGCTTACAATCTTCCTCACAATCCTCATTAGCGTGGTAGATTGAGTTATCAAAGTCATATAGAACCATAGCAGTATCGTTATCAATGGAATCCGGGGTAGATCTACATAATTGGTGATTTTATGCTTTATTTTGAGAAGATAAAAAAAGGAAAATGAAAGAAAACATTGCCATTTATTTATGCAAAAATAAAAAAAGAAAGACAGGGAACACAGTTGAATGCAAAAGGTTCATTTCATTCATGATAAATATTAATTGAAAACATGGGGGGCCCTACAAAATAATCCTTATGCCTTGGGCAGAGCATAGGATATGAAAGCAGAACAAGGAAAATTACTCTTCGACAAAGGTGACTTCCGGTATCTCCATGATAGTCCAATTGTTGAGTTGTTAATTTGGTGCTCTTGGGTACACCATCCAGAATTCATTCAGTGCATCATCTTCAGCCTCCACAAAAGTTACCTGACCATCTACCATATGTCCACCACTAATGAAGGCAAGTGGAGAAATGAGCCCTTTGTCTTTGGCAGCAGTTGTCTTCTGCCGAACTGTGTGATTGCTAGAGTAACCCAAACTAGCTTTATTCTTGTTGATAGGTAATTCCAACACTCTTCCCCAACCTTCAGGGTGACCGACTTCAATCACAGTCTTTGCGTCCTTCCAAGTAACCATAGGGGATCCAGACCTTTCTGACTTCTTCTCCTCCTTTTTAGCAGGGATCATTTCCACATTTATCACGTCAAATGCTTGAAAAGGGGTCTCATGAACTTCACCTCCCACTTCGACATAGCGAAATGAGGACAGATGACTTACTAGTATATCCTCTTCTCCCTCAATGACAACAAGCTGATTATTAACCATGAACTTTAGTCTTTGATCAAGAGTGGATGTTACAACACCGACTGCATGAATCCAAGGACGACCTAGAAAACAACTGTACGCTGGGTAGATATCCATCACATAGAATGTGATAATGAAAGTGTGAGGTCCTATTTTGATGGGGAGATCAACTTCCCCTATCACCGTCCTTCTTGCTCCATCAAAAGCTTTCACTATCAATAAACTGGGCTTCATCATCAATCCTTTGATGGTCAGCTTGGCCAAAGAATTCTTTGGTAAGACATTTAAAGATGATCCAGTATCTACCAACACCCTTGACAAAACAACATCCACACATTCGATGGAAATGTGCAAAGCTTTATTATGATTCTTCCCCTCAGGGGGCAACTCTCCATCATTGAAGCTTAGAATATGCGCGGAGGCAATATTTGACATAACTCCTTCGAATCACACAACAGATATTTCTCGGGGAACATGAGCAGTCTTTAAAAACTTTATCAATGACTCTTGATGGGAAAGGGAACACATTAGTAGCGACAACATGGAAATCTTGAAAGGTGTTTGGTTGAGCTGGTCAACCACCTTATAATCACTTTTTCGGATGATTCGTAGAAATTCTTCAACGTCTTCACCGGAATTTCCTTTTTGAGTAAAAGTATGCCCCTGCTCAATTATTGTCTGCTTCTCATTTATACTGTTTGGTGGTGGTATGGGTGCAAAAATCCTCCCGTCTCTAATCATTCCAACAATGTTCTCTACGGAGCTGTTAGCTTTCACAACATCCTCCTCCACCTTCTGCCTATTAATGTAAACAGTTGGCTCATACTTCCAAGGGAAAACCTTGGTGCTCTCAAAAGGGAAAGAAGCAGGCGTAGATATCACTAACGGAGCGAGTGAAGGCGGAGACAACGGGATCTCTACTTGATCGTACGGTATATGCAGTGGTTCACGAGCTTGATTATATGGGGTATGAACTGGATGCCAATCATAATCATAGGGGATTTCCAAAGGCACATGAGGCTGATCACATGGAATTGTTAGTAGTACAACATCATACGGGATTTGTAATGGAATTTGGACAAGATACCAATCTTCATCACATGGAATTGTCAGAGGCACACGAAGTTGATCATATGGAACCGTCAGTGGTACACGGTTCTGACCATATGAATTGTTCAACAGTTCTTCATCATAAGGAAATTCCAATGGATCATAGGGAATATCAATCGAGTCATATGGAATGTCCAGAGTTACCACTTCTTCAGCATTTGATATCTGTTCTACCAATATGACGCCTTGATTTAACAACTTCTGGATGCCTATCTTCAATTCATGACAGCTTTGGGGATCTCCCAAATAATGTTGACAATTCTCGATACATCCTAGGATAATATTCTTCATTAGCAATTTTTCTTTAACAACTGCAAAGGGGATCTTCATCTCGTCAACTTCTGACACCAACTTCTTCCCTCTTGACTCTTCAATCATGTTTGTAGCATGGTTTGGCATTGGATTATTAGTCACATTGGGAGTGTTTTTAGTGAAATTGATACCTTTCGAGTCGATAAGATCCTGTACCACGTACTTCAAAGCTTTGCAATTTTCAATATCATGTCTGGGAGCTCCAGAATGGAATTCACAATGGGCATTTGCATCATAGCCAGGAGGTAGGACAACTGGGGGAGCCTTCATTTCTCTCAACTGTACTAAAGATCCTTTAAGAAAAAATGGAAGCAACCTAACATAAGTTGTTGGAATAGGATCAAACGTTTTCTTAGGTCTCCTTTGCCTTGGCTGACCCTGATAATAACTTTGACGTTGAAGTGCTTGTTATTGGTAAGGGACTTGAACATCTGGTTGGCTTGCCGGTATGGAAAGAGGTTGATTTGGAGTAACAGCGGCCACATGATGATAAGAACCTTGGTACGCCCTGGATTTCCCCTTATCCATCAAGGCAGCGCTCGTTTCCCCTTCTCTTTTCCTCGCAAAACCTTGGTAGGGCTTCTTAGATCCACCAGAAACTCCATCAGCATTCTAAATCTTCCCAATCTTTATCATGTTCTCGATCCTTTCACCGTCCATAACTAAATTTGAGAATACAGAGGATATGCATCCAACCAAGCGTTCTAGGAAAGGACCGTGAAGAGTCCCCATGAACATATCTATCAGTTCTCTTTCGAGAAGAGGAGGCTAGACTCTAGCAGCTAAGTCCTTCCATCTTTGTGCATAGTCTTTGAATGCTTCACCAGATTTTTGGGTCAGGCCTTGGAGTTGTGTGCGATTAGGCGCCATGGCAGAATTGTTTTGGTAGTGCTTTAGAAATGCCTCAACTAGCTCTTTCCATGTCTTGATATATGTACCTTCCAACTGCATGTACCATTCAATGGATGTCCCACTGAGGCTGTCTTGAAAGAAAAACATTAGTAGTTTTTTGTCGTCGGAATATGCAGCCATCTTCCTACAATATCATCGAATGTGGGTTCGAGGACAGTTGGTCCCTTTGTATTTTTCAAAGTCGGGGACTTTGAACTTGAGTGGAATCTTAACACCGCGCACTAAACACATATCCACGACATCTAATCCAAAAGTGCTTGGGCCTTGTAGTCCTTTGAATGTCTCTTGTAAGGCAAGTACTTTCTTTTCCAAATCAGTAGTTGGTGCTTCAGAAGCTTCTACGGCCAAGTCGTCTTGAGGGTTATAGAAACCTTTGTGATAATCAAAGTGGATTGGAGGGGGAACCACACCACCACCAGGAGTAGGGATTGCGCCTGCGCCGACAGGAGTAGGGATTGTGCCACCATGAGAGAGGATTGCGCTTGTAGGAGCAGGAATGGCACCACCAGGAGTGGGGTTTGAGCCCCTAATAGTAGGAATTGGAGTGTTCGTAGCGTTTCTCTCCACAACTTGTCTCATTTCTTCTTGTCCTCTAGCCATAGTCTGGATGACTTCCATTAGTTGGCCCATCTGAGTCTTCATATGGGTCATCTCTTCCCTAAAAGCGGCTTTATTCTGCTCAATTTGATCCATTAGTAACCTTCTATTGCCACGAGTGTAGTAGGGATGTCGAGAAGTCAGCTTGTTTACTACGAATGGAGGTCAAGTCTTTGTAAGTTTTGGTTTTGTTTTATGAAATGCGGAATGATGTATGAATGCGTATGGAATATTATGTTATGCGCAAAGCTCTTAGTAACCTTGTTAGTTATCGTTGAGAATGATAAACATTTTCCATTGCAATTAATCAGAAGGGACATAATAAAACAAAAACTTTCATTTCATTAAGGCTCGAAGCCAAGTTCAAATACAAAATGTGGGATACACTTCTTTAAAAAATTACAAATCAACTCTAAAGGTGACTCCTTGGGCTCTTGAAACCGCATCTAAATCTGTAACGAGCTCTCCCATTGTTTCCTTGCAAAACTTCACAAAGTCGAACACATGGACAAGAGTGTTTTCAGGAGTCATCACTTGATCAGCCACCTTCAATTTTTCAGGGATTTGTTGAAGCATAAAGTTGGAGAATCCCGCCAGGTTCACAAATTTTTCTTCCATTCAGCATAGAGAATTTGGAGATTGTTGATGATGTCATCACTTTGAAGTACCGCAGCTTCCGCTTTACGACAACTTTCTTCGCAATAGTGGCAACTGTCCTGCAGCTCTAGGTAAAGCTCATCATAGATTCCATCTTTCAATCTCTTGATTTCCTCAATAGCCCTACCCAATTGGTACTCTGCTTGTATGAAATCTCGCTTCGCATTCTCCTTTTACAATATCTCACGAGCTAACTGATCCTTGCAGTATTTGATAATGTTTTCAGCTTGTGAATCTGGGCTTCAAAGTTTTCCCTTTCATCTTTCTTCATCTGGGTGACAATTCTTACATCACTTTGTAAGTCTCTGACCTTTCGCCATACTTGGTCCAATTTTTCATTTTGGTGATCCAAGTCTGCATTGGCACTTTTAAGTGCTCCACCCACCCATTCTTTCTTTCCTTTCTCTTCCCTAGCCCTTTTCTTGCTATCCTCAAACTTTTCTTTCAACTCTTTTCTTTTGTCTTCCCAAGCTTCACTTTTCTGCTTAATCTCATTGAGTTGAATTCGGAGTTGAGTGTTCTCATCCTCAAGTTCTTGGACTTTAGACTTAAGTTTCTTCATATCTTCAGGTATGATCGGTTCAAGATCAGGATTCGGTGGGAAAGCAGATGCATCAAAGACAAAAGGTAATCTGACTTCTTTCGCTCTCTCTTTCACCCATTTAACATAAGGTTCACGAGCAATGATATTCTTCCTCCCATTGTCTGGATTACTTCTTATGATTTTTGTCCATGCCCTTCTTGCCTTTCTTACAGCCGGATCATTTGGATCGACCGTATTGACAAGGAACGACACCAAATCTTCTTCTCTAGGAGGACCGTCCATGGAGTGTCCAAACTGTCTTTTGAGTAACACTGGGTTGTAATTGATGCAACCTCGTGTTCCCAAGAGAGGCACATTGGGAAATTCTCCACAAGAAAAGATGATATCTCTGGTTTCCCACTCCCTCTTGTACCATGTGATGGAACTAGCGGTGAGTGAAGCGAATCTCTGAGGCCATGAGAGTTTCTCGGAAGTGAAAAGACCTTTTTCAGGCATTTGGGTCCTTAGCCACTTATGCAAGAGCGGAGCGCAACAGAGGAATATTCCACCTCCTTTTGTATGTATTGTATGAAGTGTATGGTATAAGTCACCTAGGAGGAAAGGCACGGGGTTCCCGGTCAAGAAAATTTCCACAGCCACTTGGTCCACAAAATTTTCCCCATTTGGAAACATCACAATTTCATAGACCAAGAGTGTCAAAATTGAACCGCATATTTCCCATTTATCTTCTTTGGCATAATTCCATGCTTGTTCTTCTAAGAACTTCCTCGAGAATCTCCTAGCTCCTTTGGGTGCCCAATTGGCTATTACGTCTCCTGTGGGAATTCCTAAGGCAGAAGCCACTTTCTTCAAAGTGAATTCTTCTTCAAGCTTTGGAAAAGGATTACGGTCTTCGATGGAGAGGTTCAAAATCTTCTCGAATTCTTCCAAAATGGGAGCTATTTGAAAATCAGCAAAGGTGAAACAACGGAGAGAAGTGTCATAGTACTGAGCCAAGGTTGTGAGGGCTTCATATTCTATCTTCTCTGTCAACAAATATAAGATTCTCCCATAAGAAGAGTGAAATTTGTTGTGCTTGATGGGGGTGATCTTGGCACTTAGAACTTTTAGACTGTCAATTGAAGGATCTTTGTATTTGAAAGTGAAAGTACTTTTTCTGTCGGTCTTCTTGTTTAGTTTCATCGTCCCTAGATTCACATTCATCATGATTGTTTCTGAAAAATGCTTATATCTGCAACAAGAACAAGACACTAAGAGCTTTGTTTTTATGAAGTATGTATGTATGAGCAGATGCATTAATGGAATTCAAGCACATGGGTTCATAAGTCTGAGGTATGTATATGGCCGATACTGACTGCTTTATAAATAGGTTCTCACAAGGCGTGATCTATGGTTTAATAGGGATCCCAAAGTCATGGATTCATATGACTGTTCATCATATACGACATGAATATGTCGGATGATGACTCCATCACATGAATCTCTTTTGGGTGAGGTCCTCGTATCGAACCACGCGAGAAGAACTTCTCGGGGACCCATACTACGAGACCATCGACACTGGGTTCTAAACAAGGATTTCAGAGTCATGGACTTCCTTGACTGTTTGTTACGTATGTCAGTCATTGTCAGGCAACAACTCCATCGAGAAAGTCTCTTCTGAACGAGGTCTTCCTATCGATCCATACGAGAAGAGCTTCTCGGGGACCCATACTACGTGACCATCAATCTTAGTTGGACAATGGTTTAGGGTTCTAGAAGGTCCTTAGAGTAATGGATTCCCAAGAAAACATTGATCAAACACGCCAAGAGCTTGACGGTTATCATCATTCTCAAAAGAATCTACTATAAGCGAGGTTCTCGTATCGACTATCACGAGATGAGCATCTCGGAAGCCCATACTACTCAACCTCTCTTATCTTAATTTTAACACTCTAGACTCGGGTATAGAGTTTTTCCCTCAAGTTTGCCACCAAAGTATCCAATCTATACCACAACAATGAGATCCATATAAGATGAGATATAACTTAAATAAATAAGGGAAAGCAATAAGCAAGCAAATAACAAAGAGAAAACACTCAAACATGCGAAAGAACATAGATTAGGCTTGACTCGCTTAGGTTTCCCCAGCAGAGTCGCCAGCTGTCGCTATGCGAAAAATGACACATAGTCGCCACCGGATTTTATTTATCCCAAGGAGGGAAAGGGAAATAACGATAAAACCTTTAGGAAAAGAGCATAGTCATCGTAGCTAAGTCTTAGGGTTTGGGAGTCGGTTATGTGAGGGGAAGGTATTAGCACCCCCTTACATCCATCGTACTCGATGGGAACCTCCTAAGTTGCTTAGCTTGAATGGGTGTTTTAATCTAAGAGTTTTCTTTCTAAAAAGAAAAGAGGGATTGGTTTTTATTAGAGTGCTCGCCAAGGATTGTGCCCCTTGTGCCTACGTATCCTCACTTAAAAGAAGTGAAAAATCAGAGCTCTGCAGTTCAGAGGCTTGTGAAATGGTTGTTTGTTGGTTGATTTTATACCTTGAAAAAGGGTTTTCGGATTGATGCCCTAAGGCGAAAGGAAGTTTGATGAGTTGATGTTATTTTTAAGTTTTTTGAGAAGAAACTGTTCTTGATTAGGATCACACTAAAGACTTTGGATAGATATGAATGTTTCGAATAACCAAGTCGAGCGCCTTGTATTCAAAACATTCGGAACAAGTGTAGGAGGGTTCCATTCTCATTCCTTCTCCACCACTTTAAAGCTTATGATGTATAACCTCAATCGTATCTTTATTGTATTTTAGATTTTTTATGAGAAAAATACCACTTGATGTTGGATCAAGGGTTTTATTGCTTGTAAAAATATTCGAAGTGATGCGAACAAGGTTGATGGTGATGCACAAGGCAATCGACTTACAAGGTTGAAAATAGCTCGATAAAATCGAGAGTTTATTTTTTAAAATAGTTTTTAGAACCAAAAGTCAAAAAATGACCAAAATAACGTCCACATGCAATGGTCGTACAACCACATCGGGTTAGTCGGCTTAAAAAAAACAAGATATGAAAACTATGGGAAGCTTGTTGTGCGAACCTTGCAGCGAAGCTGCCCAGAAAACAACAAGAAGTTCACTGTGCAAACTTCCTAGTGAATGCAAACAAAGGCAAAAGGCACTAAAGTTCGCTGTGCGAAGCTGCCTAGCAAAAACAGCAAGAAGATCGCTGTGCGAACTTCCTAGCGAACGCAAACAGAGGCAAAAGGTGCCAAAGTTCGTAGTGCGAAGGTGCCAGCGAACAACTTGCTGGCTAAAAACAAGGGAAAACTGGTTGTCCAGTGGCACTTTGAGTACCACAAAAGCTTGTTCGCTAGGTGAAGGAGATGTTCGCAGTGCGAACATGACAGTAAAGATGAGTATTTTTCAACTCATCTCACTATGAAAACTACACTATGTTCTTTCTTTCTTACTTACTTTTTTACAACAGATCTTGGTCATTTTGAGACCTTACTACAATGTGTACAACACCAATAACTTAAGAGAAAATAAAACATGCAAAATAAGTAAAGAGATAAGGGTTTGAAATGAAAGATACCCAAGAGCTACTCTTCTCCTTCTAATCACCACTAGCTTTTGTTGGTTGTGCTCTATGGTTCACCTCCTTCTTCTGGTCTTCTATCACTCTCTTATTCTCTCAATGGTTTTTCTTTCTCAATCTCTTTTTTCCTGTTTTTTCTCAATGCCTTTTTTCTGATTTTTCTCAATGCCTCTTGCTCTCAATATCTCTCTATGTGTCCATGTGTGTCTCTTATCTCTGTTGCTCCCTTTCTTATAGTCAAACAATAGGGTTTGTTGCAGCATATTTTCATTGGGATATGCTTCTCATCACTTTCTCGATGCCAAGCCCAATTCTTTCCATTTCCATGAATTATCTTTGATGTATTTTCTACTGCCTTTTGTCTTGTTTCCAAATCTGAACCCATTTGTTTTCTTGTGTTTGGATTGCCCTTGTGGTCCAAATTTCTACCTTTGACAGCATTTTAAAATTATGATATTTAGATGCATCATTATGGGTTTATTCCTTTGGTTTTGTGACATGAATTGGTGAGACAATTTGTCACTTTTTTGCATGGTACTGTTTTGGATCACATTAAAATTTTCCATGGCTAAGCATGCATAGTCTTGAAATGTTCCAATGTTAAGTTGTATCTTAATTATTTTCCTTGGATGTTTGTAAGCATAACGAGGAACATGTGGACTTGATGGGGCATGAAGGGTACCATAACATGAAGTTGATTAGAAACTTGAATTAAGATTAGAAATAACTTAATTGCCTAAGCATTACTTAGAGTTAGAAACTTTGTATCAAATGTGACATTTTCGCAATGTAATGAAATTTCCCTTTGTAATATTCTTGAATCTAATCTTGAAGTCATGAATCTTGAATTTGGATTGATGGAACTCCCTTATGCCATTGAATTTGAAATGAATGAAGTCTTGAATTATGAACTTGTGATCTTGACTTATGTCTTGCAAATTTGAATTCCACTTGAACATAGAATTTGAACCAAAGTTGGATGAAGAAATCTTGAATTAGGCTTTGCACTTCATGTTCATTAGGAACATTGTCCTTGAATACCTCAATATTTTCCAACTAACTTCTCCTTGAAGAAATCTACATGAGTAGAATTTCCAACTTGAATCAAACCTTAGATGATGAACATTTTCTTCCATGTAGCCCATGATTAACAATTTCTCTTATTTGAAATGGAAAACAATGGACCGCCCCAATCCTTACCTTGTGAATCCACATGCTCGATATGCAATAGAACGATGTAAGATATGACGAATTAATGCAGGGTATGAAAGGCTAAAGGTGAAAATGAGGGTGTGACAAGAGGGTGGACGCAGTGATGTGTTCATAGGTGAAACCTGTCTCCCACGGGAAAAAGAAGATGGAGAAGCATGAGCCCTAGATGTAGATGTCTTTGCATAGCTAGAGTGAACAAAAGCCTCTAAAACCTGGCTCTTCTCCCTCCGCATTGATGCATGTTGTGCAATCCTCTCGTGCCTCAGTATATCGTCTCTATCAGCCATAATGTTTGTAAGTAAACCATGCAATTGATACAAGCAATCATACAATCAATAAAAGTAACAAAAAAATTAAAACAAACTGATAATTTACGGAGATGCATCTATAGGTAATGAGAATGCAACTTTTCAGACTCTTCAATGGCGGCAATGCAAACCACCAAACCCCAAAAATAATGCTTTGGTGGTTATTTTCAACCAAAGAACATGTTTTATAGGATATATAAACTATATGCAACTTCTACTTATTTCATACCTCAATCATCAATTTCTACTCATTTACACGAAAACTCAAAAAACTTTTCAAAATATCAAAAACATAAATTTAGAGTTTACTTCAGTATTGGATGATGTTTTTGATGTACTTGATGTTGATTGAAGAACCCTTGAGCTTGGTTCTTTGATTTTGGACTTGGTTGATGGAAAAACTGAGAGTTTGAAAATTTTATATTTTTTTTAAAAATGAGGAAGGAGAAGAGTTTTAGCGCAATTTAACATATAATATCGTCTGTAGATGCAACTCTGAAATAATTATGAAGATATATCTAAAAAAAATTTTAACTTTAAATCATAATTTTATTTACTTACGATGATGCGTCCAAAAATAAATATTCAAAAATTAGGAGCAGTTTTATATTTTTAAATAGTATTTTAATAACATACAAGGAGCACAAAAGTTTTTCATATTTTTAAGTAATTGTGTTTATCTATGATTTAATCGGGACAAATTTTGACCCTATACGCTAACTTGTCTTGTCTTGCACATGCATAAAATACAGCCTTGAATAAAGGTCAAGTTAACCTTGATCATATGTTTTTAGAACATGTCTATCCCATGAGACTCGGAGATTGGACCATGATCTTGACAATGACAAAAAAAAAAAAAAAGGAGTTGGAATAAAGTTGACGTTCACACTTGAAAAGTGGGCAACACACGTATGTATTTAAAATTAGTATTATTCCTTTTGTTTCGGATTATAAATCATTTTGTAAAATTATCTAAATTATAAGTTACTTTACTATCTCACCTTAACATTAATAATCTTTTTTTTAAACATATCCTATATTATTTTTTATTATTTCTCTTTAACATTCTCTTACATCTATTATAAATAAATGACTATATTATAAAATCGTAAAATCATGTATAATTTTTCTTTTTAATATAACAATAATTATATTTTTTAATTTGTGTAAAAGATCCAAAACTTCTTATAATTTAATTTATTAAGTAAAAATCTACAAAACAAAAAATTCTTAGATAAAAACAATCATAACATTTTACACTCAACCAATCACAATATTTTGATTAATTATAAAATAAAAATAAAATTTTCGTATCACAATCACTCTATAATTTCAATTAAAAATAAATAAATTCCACATAAATTTAAATTTTTTTCTCAAGAATGTTTCTAAAAATATAAATATGCAAAACTCAGGTCCAACAAAACCTAATATACATATGACTTTCATGATAATCGTAAAAATAACACAACTTTTACGGCACATACAGTAAATATTACTTTTACAATACTTAAAATACATGAATATTTCATACCTTTTCAATTTTTTGATATAGCGCCCGCCCAACATTCAACTAATTTAATGTTACATTTTAATATTTTATCACATATCCAACAAAACTGTTCTCTCTAGAATAAAGACTACCATGCTGTAAAGATGACTACTAAATGTAGGGGGCATTCTTTTCACCTTAATGTTAGGTAAAAAAAGTGTTAGGCCTATCATGAGCTTCCATGGGGCATATTAAATGAGAGGATTGAGTAGTAAAATTCATAACAATGTCTGTCCAGTAACTGACCATCCCATATCAGTAGATTTTCCCCCATAACCATGTAATACTCAATATCTAAACAAAACTGCTTGAGAAAAGTAACTAACTAATCTAGTAAATATCAAACTAATCTACAACAATAGCCAAAAGAAACTCTACATAAAGTCTACCCTGCTAAAAGGTTAACACTCTCGGAGCAGATAGTACCCATAACACGCATAACATGAGAATACTAAGTATGTGATGAATTTCGTCTTTCCACTCAATTTGTGACCATTGACCAACTAGCTGGAACACGTTCAGAAGTGGTAGGCATAGCTCTTACGTTGATGTCGAGAGGCATGAGACGGTATTGAATGTCGAGATCTCTAAAAATCTTCATTAACTCTTCAATTAGCATAGATCTTCTGATAAATCTTTCTCCCATGTCTTGGAAGTTCATTCTATGAGTTGGCCAGATCGCCACTCTCACCATGTTCATTTGCTCGTGATCCTTCAAGACTATGAAAGGCGAAGGGTACCAGTGCTCTTTCTTATTATCGACGTAACTGCATTGTGGTCATTAACGGTTTTAGCTCAGATATATGTAACAATAAATATGCATACATAATAAAGAAGAGAGACGAGGAAGTACATACCTATGTATTCTATGTTTCATAAGTGAAACCTTTTCAAGCGGAGTAGCTATATGGATACAGAATTCAATCGCATCTCCCATGTCAGGACTACGGTAGAAATTTTGTATAGCCTTAGTAGCAAGGACACTATTAGGGATCGTTATCTTTAGATTATCGTATCTTAGAAATACCGTAGTCAATATGTTCATTTCTTCTACAACCATCTGAAATAAGAGAGCAAAAATAAGAAGGGATACAATTAGATATGTCTGTGATGCAAGAAGACAATCTATAAGCTCCTAGAGATATAAACATTACCTGAACGGTATCAATTTCACATCTATCTCCCACATCAAATGGATGCATAACAAATAAAAATATGATTGCTTCAAAGACGGTCTTGCAGGTGTTACCGAATATAAATGCAACCAAGACCAGTTGTGAGCTCACGAAAAGAAGAAATTTGGTGGTGGCGATTTCCAATATCAAGAGCCAAATAACCAGTATGACAATGGCAACTAAAAAATTGAGCATTCGGTGAAGTTTGTTCACCGCTGTTTTGGTGTCATTCAATGTCAAAGCAAGGGCTCTCCTCTCCCTGAACGCATTCACCTGCACAATAAAATGCACAACATTGGTGTAAATACTATAGAAGCAAACACATTACAATTGCTCGTAACAACATGCACCAATGAAATGCTGAGTTTATCTCGATGCAATTAATAGACGTGTACTATATGGCAGACAAATAATAGAAAAATATATACGAAAGTGTATCCTAATACATGGTTTAGGTATAGGCTGAACCGTTAATTCTTACCACCCAGTTCTTCAAAGCGGATTTGCTGATTTTTCCAGAATCAGATGCCCCTTCAAAGAGATTTAAGGTTTTTACTGTTTCATCTTCTCGCATAAAACGAATCAAGTCCTCGGGGTATATAAACCTTCAATGCAACAAAAATGAAAGAAATAAAATTACAGATATAAAAATGGAAACAAGCAAGCTACTATACTATGAAGCACAAACTCTGATACAGACACAAAGGGACACGGCCCATACACTGTGATATCGATAATGTCATAAAGATAGAGTAATAATTTGCAAGTAACACTAGATTAATGGATAATAACCTGCAGCCGCGCCTAGCAACATTTTGAAAGATTTTCTTGGCAGCTGCTTTAGCCTCATTTTCACTTCTGATTTGTGTGGCATGCTCATCGTCCGGAGTGGCATCAATGATATGTTCATCCAATGTAGTAAGTACTCCGTGACGAACCATATTCATTAATCTCTTCATATTCCAAGCAGACACATTGTTTGGATTCAACTTATGCAAGTGATCAATAGTAATTCCACCACCATTCCCAATCCCACCATCATCAGACTTCTTAGAAAGTGGCATCGAAAACTTTCCACTTTTGACGGGACTTTTCTGAAGCATTCCACTCCTCAACCTTCCACTTCTGTTTGAAGGAAAGGCAGTAGCTCTAAGATCTGGTGGCATGTTTGCACCAGCATTTTGCAACTTTTGAACCTCATCAGCAAGTCTTTCCTCTTCCTCTTCGGCCCTTCGAATTTCCACCAAAGGTGGCCCCGAGAGTGTTTCTATCACGAATTGATTAAACAGCGACTCTTGAATCCTATCAAAGTACGTGCTCACATGAAAAGAAGAAGCTAAAACCTTAACTATTAGAGTTTTTAACAACCACACCAAAGTACCAACCAAGAAACACACCAAAACTTTGGTAACATATTGAAGAAAAACACCTTTTGTCTCTCTTTGAACTCTCTTATCAAAGAGAAAATGCCATGCAATCAAAACAAGTCCTAACCAGACACAATTTTGCACTGCTTTCTTCACACCATACACAAAATAAAGAACCCTTTTTCTCAATAAAAAATTTCTTTCAATGCAAAAAACAGCGACTCTAATAAACCAATCTGAAACCAATCTACCACAAATTAGAATAAGAATCATAACCTCCCATTTCCACAACTTAAGCTGCCACAGATTCTTATCCCTCAATAATGGAACACTCAAAGTTGTTACTAATGCCCCTATGATCAAAATTAAACTCAACCATTCAAGAAGAATCCATAAACTAAATTGTGTTTTCTTATACTCATCCGGAAAATCTTCTTCCATAAAAGGATCATCCTCTTCATCGTCACCTTTCTTCCCAAGAAATCCCGACAAAATTTGACCTGATTTAGCAACCCGACCCGATCTTCTATCAGGCTGTTCATCCGGCGACGGGTCCAGTAACCTAGACTTAGTTTTCGTTTTCAACAAAGCAGATTTTCTCTGCATTGAAAGGTTTCTCTCAAAAGAAGCATTAGAGGTACACCTCAAAACCTCGCAATCACTACCTGCCGGTGATCGAGAACGACGCCGGTCATGATTCGGGGGAAACGGAGGTCTCGAACAATCACCCACAGACGGCGAATTGCTGTATCTCCTCCGAACAGGATCAATCATCCCTTCGATAACATTATTAAAAGTCTGTGCTGACACCGGTGTTTCCATCCCACTAAAAGCAGGTTCCTCAAACGATACCTTAAGCTCCCGTTGTATCATCGTCGGAGACTCATCCACCGGCGTCAACTTTCCATCTCTATCCTCGTTCT
Organism: Lathyrus sativus; assembly: GCA_963859935.3. Lineage (NCBI taxonomy): Eukaryota > Viridiplantae > Streptophyta > Magnoliopsida > Fabales > Fabaceae > Lathyrus > Lathyrus sativus. Next base: position 670,355,668 of record OZ012740.1, read on the forward strand.
GTAACTCCATCATTTCCAAATCCATATCAAGCGACATCTCACCGGAAGCTTTCTGTTTATGAAGAAACTTACCGATCAGCTGCGACGGAGGATCCTCCGGTTTTTGGTGCTGCTGGTGCTGGTGACTTTTATTCCGAAAATCAAAACTTTCCTCACCATTGTCACCGGTATCATTCCAGAAATCATAGCTGGACTCTCTCCAAATCTTGTTGTCTTGAACAGGCTCACCACCGTCGTCGTCGATCTTAACGACGACGTCTCCGGCCATAGAAAAATACTCGCTGCTACTGCTGCGGCGGAGGTGTTCTTGATGAGAAAGAATAGGGATATGTTCACCCTCGTCGGAGTCGGAGTCAGAGTCGGAGTCGGAATCTGGGAACTTTCTAGAATATATTTTATTATATGAAGCCAAAGATTTGAAGGATTTTCTGATTGATTGCATCAGGGTTAGGGTCTCTAATGAAAAAGATAATAAAAATATTAATAATAATAAAAAATTAATATTAATAAATATAAAAAATAAGACATGCTAAAGTTTTTTTTAGTGGGAAGTGGAAAAGAAAGTACTAGTAGGTATTATGGTGACCAAGGAAATTTTGATACTATAAAAAATATATAATGCTTTTTGATTTTATAAGAATTTTTGGATTGAAAGGTCTTTCTCAGAGGACGCGTGTTTTTTGTTTTGTTTTATGTTTATGTCAGTAACAGTAACAGAACAGAGCAAATACAAAAGTGCTGTTGGTAATAGTAATAACGATGATGATAACGATGGAGAATAGTATAATGTTGTGGTTGTGGTGGTGGTTCGTTATTGTTACTGTTTTGAGTTAGTGCTGTTCTAGTAATGCGGTGCCGTTTTGTTACTCTGTTAACCTTAACTAATTGCAATTATTAGATTATACATATTTTTAACTTTATTTAGAACTAATTCTAAAATTACACTGGAAAATACTAGAAATTAGTAATATGTAACAACTTTTTTTGAATAAATTAAAAAACAAAAATTAAAAGTTGGATTTATTTGATTTTAGATAAATAATGTTATTATTTGAAAAAATGTAACTTATTAAATACACATATTAAGATTGATCTAACTATTTTGAAATACTTGATTTAAAAAATTAAAAACAATAGAGAGATATTATATTAGAAGTGAGATTCTAAAAATTTTGTTTTTTGTTTTTACAATTTTTTTATTCTTTAATAATTGTGACAAGATAGTGCGTGTTAGCGTGATTCTGATTTTCAAATATTTGCATTTTTTTTCTAGCTTAATTATATGGTGGTATGAGTCATAGTATGAACGAGTTGACTTCGTATTCAATGTATATCGCAAACATTGAATCAACTTTGAACGAAATAAATTCAAACTCTACTAGTACTACAACATAAAACATGTGAGTCTGACTCTAGTTAAGAAAGCAAGGATGAAACTCTTTTAATGCACTCTTTATAATTACAAAATTTCAAATAGATTTTATTTAATCATTTAAACTCTAGTAATATTTAATTTGTCTCATGCTATTTTGACCGAATCTATAAAAAAAATGTAAAATTCGTATCGAATAACATAATAAAATTATTAATTATAAATTTATATTAAATTTAACATATAATTTTTGAAATTTTTTATTATATTTATCTTTTAACTTGTGTTTCACTAGCATGAGTTAATATTATCTAAAAATATATTCTTTTATAAAAAAAAATATTTTTTGTTTTACATTCAATTTTGAAAATGTATGGTATCTTAATTGGGTTAATTGTTAGACGATAGACTTCGATTTAGATTAGAGGCACATGAATAGATAGATCACAAATTTAAAATAAAAAATTCTTGACAAAAATTTGTTTTCAAAAAATATGGCACAACGGAAAAACAATCTGAATTGAATCGTTTAACCGAACATACTATTGAAAAGTTATATGTGCAACGTATATCATATGGAATGATAATGAAAGCAAATTATTCAACAATGATCAAGTCACGGATCAATCAAATGCAAAGCTATTCGTAATGCTTATTTCTAATGAAAACAAAGCGATAAAAATACTCACAAACAATTTATCGAACACTTTGTGTGCGCTTGATCACGTTCGAAAATTTGATTTATTTTGTTGGTGTAAAAAGCCAATCACAACCAAAGTGATTGTGATAATATCAACAACAACAACAACTTAAAAGAAAGTTAAAAACAATTTTCAATCGAATTAATCGAAACAACAACGAAATTGATAATTTGCAAGAATAATAATTAAAGAAAATTAAAGTGATAAAGAGACACAAAAATTTGTTTAGGCAGTTCTCAAATCGGCTCGTTATGGGTACGTCCCCCTCAATCCGAAATCGAATTAAGATACTTGCAATTAACCTTATCTTTGCAAAAATATCTATACAAGAGGTGAAAAATTCTAACCCTACAAACCCTATTATTTGTTTTTGAATCAACCACCTTTAAACCCTTGATCAAAGCTTGATCAAGTCACCAACAATGTGGCTACAACCCTCAGATTATCCCGAGCACGCACTTGTTGAACCCAAGATTCTCGAACACGATTCACCGTCTCGCGCTACTCCTTTGCAAGGAAACCACATTGTCCCAAGGCCTTCACTTGGTTGAATCTGTGTTTACTTGATCTTGTCCAAAACCTTCAAATCACACTGATCTTGAAGAAAACCCCCACCTTGGTTTTCTTATTTGAAACATACAAAGATCCCAACCAATATTCTCGGTTACATCAACCTAATTGGACGTTATCAACCTTAATCTAGATGGTCACCCAATCGAAAAATGATTATGTGTAGTTCAATTGTGTGTATGCATAGAAGAGAGGTTAAAGATTGTAATCTGGTTTCGTATAGGTAATTCACTAGTACCTTGCTACATAAATGGTGCATGTATGAGTATATATAGGTATGTGTTGAAAAATAAACAAACGGAATGCAATAAGTTGGAGCAAGAATGAGAAGTTTAAGTTGCAAAATCATATAGGTCAGTTTGTCAAAGCAACAGGTCGGCCTGCCAATACAACCAAGTCGGCATGTTAAGGTCATAGTCGGTCTATGGAAGTTTTGTGATGCGTACAGGTCAACCTGTGTGAGGTGACCTGTGGACAGAAGCTACAGGTTTCAATATTGCTCCATGGGAGCCGCCCTGAAATTACTATAGGTCGGTCTATACTGGACCTATAAGTCGTATAGGTCGACCTGTTTTTGCATGTGTCGGCTTGAAAAGGCTCGACCACCCAAAAACAAGTTTTTCAATGCAATTTTGATGTAAGCTTCTTTTCCAACTTACTCAAATGACTTCTAACACTAAGATGCACGTCTAGAATAGGATGATATCGTCAAATAAACATAACGCTATACTATCTTAGTTTTGACATCACTCAAAATTCAAAAGCATGCACATTAATCACAATATCAATAAATTTGATTTTGTTTTCAATTGTTTTTTATTAATTTTGATGACATGACACAATATATTAAAAAATTTATTTATTTTTTTAAATTCAAGTAAATGTTATTTAGTTTAACTTAATTTTTTAAAATTAAAATTAAAAACTAAAATTCTTCTTCATTATTAAAATCAAAATTTAAATAGTCTAGGGATGTCAATGGGGGCGAGAAGGAGGATGCTTCTCTGCTCCCCGCCCCGTCCCCGATTTCCATTTCAAGAAAATATTTTTCCCTATCCTCATCCCCATAAATCTCATAGAGAATCAGAGATCCACGGAGATCGAATCATTAAAAAAATTATATATATTTTTTATTAAAACTATGACACTAGTATTTAGTTTTTTTTCTTCTTTTTTTTAAAACATATATTTTGCATATTTCTTTATGTTTTTATAAATAAAAACACATCTTGCATCAATAACAAACAAATGCAAAAGCACTTGAAGTTACGAAAATATAACAACTAATTTACTAATTGAATAAAAATCAGGTTGTTAATTGAAGTATATTAAAGTTAAAGAGTAATTAACATAAGTACAATGAACAAAGAATGATGGTTGTTTTGATGATGATGATGAGAATAGAGGAATATAGGGGAATTGAGAAAAGAAGGAGAGGAAAGGGTGTGCACACTGAATGTATTGAGTGAACTTTTCTAGGATTAGGTACTTCGATCATAAAAAAAATACATTATTCAATAAAACAAAAACAAAACAAAAAGAGTTCACTTCTGACTCTTCATTTCTTAATATATTAATTAATTCTTATAAAATAAACATGCAAAATTAAATAATTAATATATTTTACAATAAAAACTTTATAAAAGTTAAATAGTACGGTCGGGGTCTGGGGAATTCACGAGATGGAGAGTACTTCTCCGATTCTCGCCCCAAAGTGTCATCAGGGTTTTTCCTCTGTCCCCGTCTCAGCGGGAGAAAAAAATCTCGACTTCGAAGCTCCAAACAGATAATCCTCACAGGAACCTCTGTTAACGGACGTAAATTGACATCCTTAAGTCTGACTAGTATAATCGAGGTATAATTAGATTTAAAACCCGTTTATTTTAATTTCTAAAATAATTTTTATAGTATTAAATAATTTGTCTAAAAAATATATAAAATTTAATTAAATATTTATTCTTAAAATTTAATTATTTTATATATTAAAATTTAAAAAATAATTACTTAAATTGAAACTGTTTCAAATAGTTTTTCATAAAAATTATTTTTGAGATATATTTTTTTAAATAAAATTTATTTTCATTGTGTTTTAATTTTACATAATTATATAGAATATAAAAATTAATCTTTTAATTTATAAAAAAAGAATTTTAATATTTTAAAAAATATCTTTTTAAAAATTATATATATACACACACACTTCGGGAGTAAGTTGTTAAAATTTACTCCACATCTTGACCATTAAATCATTTGAAATCAATGACTAAAAATAATCAATAATAAAATATGGAGAGAGGAAAACAAAATGAACACATAACAAATAATTACCGACTGTTTTTTAGCCATGGATTAAAAATGAATTAATGGTTGTGAAGTAAGATTTGATAATTTACTCTTAGAGTAAGAATACTCTCTCTCTCTCTCTCTCTCTCTCTCTATATATATATATATATATATATATATATATATATATATATATATATATATATATATATATATATATATATATATATATATATATATATATATATATATATATATATATATATATATATATATATATATATATATATATATATATATATATATATATAACAAACTAACCTAATTAAAAGTAATTTGATATTATATAGTTAAATAATACTCATGATGTCTTTATTTTTTATTAGACTTCTTTATTTTTAAATAAAAATTATTGATCGACCTAGTCAAGACATTGGGTCACTGGTGTGGTCGCGTGATTGTTCGCTTGATTTTTATAAAATTAAATTAAAAAGTACTTGTGAAACAAATTCATAACTATAAATTTAATAGAAAATGAGATATGCACTAACAGTATAAAATATTTTTGTACCATCAATCATTGAGAGACGTATATCTCGCCAAATCACACTTTTATTTTTAATACTGATATGACATGACAAACATAAAAAAAAAAAAGTTATTGATTTTATGTGTAATATTGTTTTATATTGTCTGTACACTAACTTTAAATTTTAAATCTAATTAAATAGTTAATAAAAAATAAACATAAAACGCACAAATAAAAATTATGTTCATGCAATTAGTAATCTTTAAAGTTAACAAAAAATCAAACATAAAAAACACAAATTAAGTAAAGACCTCTAACTCACTTCCCAAACATCGATCTAATACATTATGTTTGCATATTTTCTTCTCATGCTTGATAATACAAAAATATTCAATACATTCTTTGATTCCTTACGCTTTATTTGGACAATAAAAGAAAATAAAAGGAAAAAAACGTGAAAGGAAAGAATGTTAAAGGAATGAAAGTGAATAGAAAAATAATTAGAAAGTAGAGTTGTTTTTTTATTGTTTGTTAGGAGTGAAAGTAAAAAGAAAATGAGATGAAAGAAAGATATATTTAAACTCAATGACATAAATACCCTTATATATTAATGCTTTTATTTTAATATTTATATGTATATAAAATTTATAAGTAATTAATACTATTTAATAAAAATGAACAAGTCATGTAATTTATTGGATTCGTGAACATCATTTTTTTAATATTTTGTGTGAATGACTATTTATTTGCTTAACGATAAAATAAAATAAAAATAAACATATGCAAATATTTGTTTTATGGGCAAGAGCAAAAATAGAATAATGAAAAAGTGAGTTTATGGGTGGGCTTTCTCTCCATTTATGAGATGAAAGCATTTGTGAGATAAAAGTGTTTATTGGAACTTGTGTTTTCAATTCTATAACTTTCTTTCCTTCTAATATCTCTTAAACAAACAAAACCTAAGGTGTTAACTACAATAACACAAATCTTTCTCATGGATCATATGTTTCTCATCTCAAAGGCACATTCCCTAATTATTCAACAATGCAACAAATCCTCATAACTACCAACTACCATTTCCACCTTGTTGTCAATTCAAGTGGCGACAACCCCATTCCAAGCCAAATCGGAGATAACATCATGTTAAAGGATAAAAGAATCCAATGCAATACATCCATTGCGACAAGACTAATCACGCTATTGAGCACTATTATTTCAATGATGACTTTCCTTGGTTATCGCTCTAAGGCTCAATTAGATGTTATAGAAAATATGTTTGGTTCCTAACCCAATAGATCAAGAACTCGTTCACGAGTCAAGATTCAAAGACTTTGAACAATAGTGATCTAATTAAAACTTTATACTTTTAAAATGTTTTTAAATCAAACATTTTCTCTAACTAAATGATAAAAGGGTATTAGACTTTGGTGCATTTAATTATCCTTGTCCTTTTATTCATGCATTTTCCATTATCAAGATAATTCCACGTATATCAATTTGTTTTTCAAATGGTTAATATCTATTTTATAGTTTACTTTAACAAGATACTGAGGTCTCCAGATCTCAACTCACCTAAATTTTTTGTAAAAAAAAGAAACTATGTTTGTAATTACTGTCACTATGCAAAATAAACGAGAAATCTATAATGTATTTTATTTTTATAGTATTAACGTCTCTTTAAAGTGTTTTGACATGTTACATATAAATATCAACAAAGCTACAACTTTACAAGATTTTAAATACTTTTTTACTACAACAAATGACGATTTCATATATATATATATATATATATATATATATATATATATATATATATATATATATATATATATATATATATATATATATATATATATATATATATATATATATATGGACTTTACTTATGAAAAATAGGTCTTTTATTCAATCCTTTTTATCAAATTTATCGATACTTAGTTTTCCACTGAAGGTAAAATGATTGAAACTAGTAATAGTTTAGAATTCAACAAGGATCAATATTACACTTCACTCGACATTACACATCAAACATCATTTGTAGAAACTCTAGAACAAAACTCTATTATTGAAAGAAACCACAAACATATTTTAAATGCCACTAGAGTGTTATTTTTCACGCACGCTTATCTAAATGGAGCAATATTTTTGATATGATAGAGCTTGTGGACCTGCATGATTAGCACTCCAACGTCCAAGTCTGTGAGAGTGAGAATAAATTTGAATACCTGAAATTATGTACTTTATCCTTATATATAAATAGTGATTGAAACCTTCGTGAGTGATGTGGCATGTTCTATAAACAACTAACAATGATTGATGAACTACAGGTCAAAATCGCGGATTTTGGTCATAATGAAGGTCTATCTATTTGGTGTGACTTTCTACTTAGAATTTGCTCTTGGGCATTTTGAAATGGGCCATGTGTATAGATTATAATAAATGGACATATTAATAATACTCTATGGTTTTTTGAAGATATTTTTCTCATCCTTGTGATAATCATTTGCATTCTCATGTTTCATCTGCTTCTATCATTGATACGCATTTAGAATTTAATTAAAAAACCATGGAACTAGAACTGAGTGACGATGATTATTACATTATTATTCATGATGTCAAGAAATTCAAAATAACTTTCAACCCACCAAATATTTTAAAGGTTAACATTGTTTTCCTATTTCTAGATCAATATCTGACTTTATCATGTACCTGTTTTCAAAAGTGTTCTCATACTAAAACAAATATCTCTACCATTTAGCTTTTATTTTTTCTCCTACTTCATATTAGGAACCAACCACATTTAAGAAATTAAGCATGTAAGTTCCCTAATTGGAGGAAAGGTATGCCCTATTTTGGGTTTGCCCTACTTAATCCTTTCTAAAAGTGAGACAAGACGAGGCAAGTTAGGCAGTTAAGTCCAAAATCACACCCGCATCGCAAAACAAAAATGATTTTTAAGACATTTTAAACTATAAGTTAGAAATGAATATTTAATATTTTAATAAAATTTGAGCATGTATTAATAAAGGTGATTAATAAGCTTTTTTTGTTGGAAATAACTTCAATCTTGGAGATAATCTGAATCAATCTTAATTGAACAAGAATCAATCTTTATGATTGATTGTTCCTCTCGTTCCTCACTCTTTACTCGAGTGATTCAACTATTCATTGATTGCAAGATGATTCCGCGGCACAATGATTTGAAAGATAATAAATTCATGAATATGAATTGGAAAGAAAATAGAAATTAAGGTTTGGGGAGAAAGGGGAAAAATATGGATCGAAATTTGCAGAGTTTCTCTCTACATTTATTCTCACTAGCTTTCTCTTATTTAACCTTTTCACAATAGTATGATACCTTTCTATTTATAGATGAGATTACTTACACACCAAGTAATCTCTAACTAACAAACAAAATAAATGTTAAGTTTAACTCTATCGACGTTAATTCCTTCCACATATATTTATTTCGACTACTATTGAATACATTCGACTTCGACTTTGTCGAATCTTATAGTATGCTTAACACAAAGAATTATATATTTAACATACCGCCTAATTCATTGTGTCTAAGCTATCTACATTCATCATTATTCATAATCTCTTGAACAATTTAACCTGCACAACCTTCATCATGATGTCTGCAATGGGGTTCTCATCTTTGCAGTGTTCCAAGTTCAACTTCCCATTTTCTACTTGCTCTCAAAGATAATGGAACCTCATTTTGATGTGTTTGCTTCTTCCATATGTTATCAGGTTCTTCGCCGGATTGATAGCAGACATGTTGTTGATCTTCATGGTCATTGCTCCATAGTTTTCTCTTGAAATATCCTCGATCAAGTTCATCATCCATGTTGCTTAACGTGCACAAATAGAAACAACTATATACTCATCTTCACATGATGACAACGCTATTATCGGTTCCTTTCTTGAACTCCTAGCATAAACACATAACCAGGTGTGGATTTTCTATCCTCAACATCACCATTCCAACTCGAGTCAGTGTAACCCACTAGTTCGCATTCTTTTTATTCATCTGTTGTAGGTAAAAAAATTCCATAGTTGATAGTTCCTTTGAGATACCTTAGTATCCTTTTTGTGTCTACTAGGTGTGATATCTTTGGCTTTTGCATGAATCTACTCACCATACTTACATTGTATGCTAGATCAGGACTTGTGTGTGACAAAGGTATCTTAACGATCCAATGAGTCTTCTATATTGAGTTGGATCAACATCATCTTCATTTGATTCTTCCGACAGTTTCAGTCTTGGTTCAACAGGTGTAGAAGTTGCACTGCAGTCCTTCATCTCAAATCTTTTTATTATTTCACTTACATATCTTCTTTGATGAATCATTGGGCCTCTAATACTCTTGTAGAATTCTATACCAAGGAAATATGAAATGTTTCCTATGCCATACATTTTGAACTCCCTGCTCAAATCACCTTTTAAGTCTTCGATCTCTTTCTTGCAACTACTTGTCTGTTTCTTCGGACATATAATCCATGCTCATTTGTTCACTTCAAAAATTCATTCTCTCTTCGAAAATCCATTTGTCTTCTTATTCAAAGCTCTTGGAGCTTACTTGAGTTCATACAAGGCTTTATGCAATCTGTATACCTTATTTTTTTTGCCTTTCTTCACAAAATCGACCAGTTGTGCTACATAAACCTCTTTATCTAGAGGGCCATTCAAAAATGAACATTCCATACCCATCTGACACATATACTAGTTATTCATGTTTTCTCGACCAATAACCAACGTGATTGTTTCAATCCTAGAAACTGGTGTAAAATTTTTGTCAAAGTTGATTCCTTCTCTCTGAAGAAATCCCTTGGCTACAAGTCTTGTTTTATGTCTGGTTACTTCTCTTTTTGAATTCAGCTTCACTTTGTAAACCCATTTAACATCAATTGCCTTCTTGCCTTATGGAAATTCGATTAGTAATCGGGTATTGTTAACTTCTATGGACTTTATTTGTTTATTCATCACCTGCATCCATTTGAGTCTTTCAATGCCTTAGTTGCATTGACTGGCTCATAGAAATCATAATGAACAAGTTCACCTCCATCATCAACCACATCATCTGATGTAATCACATATTCCTACAACCTTGCAAGCACGATTCTTGTTCTTTGAGGTATGCTTGTATCTGTTTGACCTCTAACTTCTTTTTGTTGAACTTCTCTGTCAGCCTCACTAGCTGGTTTATCGCATAGGGTTCTCACCAAATCTTTTTTGACATTCTCTTTCCAATCCCACTTCTTTAGCTCATCTATGATTACGTCTATACTGATCACAACTTGCTTGTTTAAAGGATCAGACAATTTGTATTCACCATTCGAATGATATCTTATCAAGATCATTTGGCTAGAGTTGTCATCAAGCTTCTTTCTCAACTGATCAGGCACATGTCTACGTGCTATAGATCCAAACACATTCAGATATAGGCTTGACACCAGACCAACATTCTTCTAGTGTGATTCATTTTAGCTTATTAGTCTGACATCTGTTTAGGATGTATGTTGTCGTCGACACAGCCTCACCTCATAACTCATTTGGTAGATGTTTGCATCTTAGCATACTCATCACCATGTTTACAATGGTTCTATTTTTCTTCTATGCAGTTCCATTTTTTTGTGAAGTGTAGGGCGATATCACCTCATGCATAATTCATTCTTTCTCACACAATGCATCAAAAAAATTTGACACTTATTTTCCATCACCATCAGTTCTCAGGGTTTTAAGCTTTTGACCACTTTGTCTGTCCACCATATATTTAAACTTTGTGAACACCTAAAACACATCACTTTTCTTCTTGATTAGGTATGACCACCGTTCTTGATTGAAATCATCTATGAATGTGACAAAGTATTTGTTCCCTCCAATTGAATCCACTTGGATAGGACCACGGACATATGAGTATATGACTTCAAGAATTGCCTTCGAATTGCTTCCTACATCTTTACTAAAGTTATTCTTGTGTTGCTTTTCTTGAACACATTCTTTAAACACTTCATATGGAATGTCGATTTATGGTAATCTTGAAACCATGTTTCTTCTCTTCAATTTTTATGTCTTTGAAGTTGAGATGGCTAAGTCTATAGTGCCATAGCCATTCATCTATGCTAGTTGTAGTTTCCAGAAACTTGTGTTACATCACATTGAGTTCAATCTTGAAGATTTTGTTTTAAGACATATGTTCCTTCAAAATTAACCCACCTCTTGAGTCGAGAACTCTCATCATCTTATCTTTGGTCAACACTTTCTAATTCTTCTCGATCATTTGCCTTATGCTGAGAAAATTGCTTTTCATGCCTGATATATATAATACAATGGAAATTACTGACCTTTTGTCATCTTTTCTCATAATCAGAGCATCGCCAATACCTTCATCGGTCAGGGTATTGTCATTTGCGTATTTCACCTTGTTCTTCATTGTGGGACTCATGTTGACAAACTAGTATTTCCTTCCATTTGTGTATGATGAGCATCCTGAGTCCAAATACCATTGGTTCTTGAACCTTTCTTCATCTTTCATTGTGAGCATCAACAACATCTCTTCTTCTTCTTCTTCTTCTTCTTCTTCTTCTTCTTCGTGTTTTGCAAGTCTTGCATCACTTTCTTTATTTTCTTTCTTGCTTCCTCGATATTGACTTGCATAATGTCCATACTTTTGACAGTTATAACATTGAATATGGATTTTGTCAAGTTTTCTTACACTGCCTCTTCCTCTACCTGCAACATCACCTTGTGATTGCTTTGGTTTGAAAATTGTCTCTAGTTTGATGAACTACCTTCTTGTTGGTTTTCTCTAACAATCGAATTGTTGTAACTTCCTTTACCTTTGTTACCATTCCATATTCCTTTGTCTTTCTTTTCTTTTGTTGAATGCACTTGCAGAGCTACATCACTTTTTATCTTGGTTGCATATCTTTCAGTCATTCTTTGTTCATGAGATTTAAGCATCCATTGAAGCTATTCTTTTGTCATGTTTGACGAATCCTTCGATTCTCCTATGGCTACTACCACATGATCGAATTTTAGAGTCAATGACCTCAAGATCTTTATAACTACTAATCTTTATGCCAACACTGCTCCACACATCTTAATTTGATTCACCAATTATGTTACTCTGGTGAAGAAATCAACGATGCTTTCACTTTCTTCCACTTGAAGCAATTCATATATTATTTTCTGAGTTTGTAACATCGCATCTTTCACTTTCTTAGCGTTCCCAAACGGTTTTTCCAGGATGTCCCATGCTTCCTTTGTTGAGTGTACATCACTAACTTTCTCAAAGTTGTCTGAATCAACCCATTGGTGAATTATAAAGATAGTTTTATAATCTTTTTTCTTTAAATCTTTGTGTGCAACCTTTTGTTCACCCGTAAGAAAAGTGGAAAAAAGAACTCTTAAAAAAACTAACATTTATTTATTGTTGGACTGATTTATTAATAGATCACCCCATATTTTGTTGGTTGAGTTTATTGAATACGATTCAATGAAAAAATATATAAAAGAAAAGTATTACATTTTTTTAAAATTTAACTTGGATGTCGGTTTTGTCGCTATAGCTTACCTCATTTTTTCAACGAGTTAAGTGAGATGAATCAACTAATAGAATCGAGTTAAAAATTTTAAATCACTCAATCTAATCAAATTTGTCATTTTGATATAGATTGTCCGTTTTGTCTTTTTCCTAATTAAAAATTATGACATTGAAAAATTATAAAAAAGAAAAAACTCAATTAAAGAATTTAAAATATTCTTATTTCCAAAACGTTGGAAAACATTTTAAAATAATTCTATAACTTTTTTTTTCTTCTTGAAACTATTTTATAAGTTTGTTGAGCTTATAGTCATTACCTTACAAAATATAATTTTAATAATAAAGAAAATATGGACCATTTTGATTGTGATTGGGTGGAAAATAATAATGTAGGCATTAATTTAGTAGGCAATGAAGTCCAAAAGACATGGAAGTTTTGTTTATTTTATTTTGACGAAAACATGGAATGTTTAGTTGGCAAATGTAACATGAAGACAAGGATTGCGTAATCAAAAACGAAGACGTGTCTCGTCTTCCCGTCATTATCGGCGTTTAAGCTGCCTGAATGAAAGTTACACTTTCCTTCTTTCTTCAAATTTTAACATACTTAATTAATGTTGATCTCAATTCTCAGGCTAATAATTATGTTTATATTGTTTATTTTATTCAATGCAGTGGCTACAGTAAACAAGAATAGAGTTCTAATGCGTGACGAAACCACAATACTAAAACAATTGTTAAGATAATACTAATGCTTTCGTACTATACCTCAAAAACAATCAAATCAACATGTGTTATTGCTATCTGTGGGCTCCTCACCATGTTCTATTTTTATAAGTTTAAATGAGAATATTTTGGACACACCATTATAATGAAAATAATCACTTTCCATTTCAATTAAATAACTTTTAAAATCTAAGTTTGTTAATATTTTTGAATGAGAATTATCAATATTTTGGCAAAATCTCTCAATTCCTATTATTACTCATTTAAACTAAGTTTGTCAATATTTTCTAAACATTTATTCCATCAGATTGTGCCATTTGAGAAATATTTAGTAAGTTTAACCACTACACATTCTCATGTTACTTCTTGTTGTCATTATGATGCATTCATTTTCTTCCTAGATTTGAATTAAAGTACATTATAATGCTCAAGTTCTATCTATTCATGATGTTTATTTGAGTTTGGATATTGTTATATTTGGGGTTATGGTTTTATCTGAGTTTGAACTTGTTTGAATAATATTTTTCAAAGACTCATTTGATTAGTGTTATCCAAACACTGAATATTTTTATATATTTTCGACTCGATTAGATTATACAATATATTTTGTGTTTGATTTCAATAATTTTGATATGTTTATTTATGTTGACCATATTATTTGCAGTAAAAATTCGCAGAACAAATACAAATTTATATTAATACTTAAGAGAATAAACTCAAAAAAATTTCAAAAATATTTGTGTGTTGTTTTTGATTGAAAATGGAGATAGTTGTCAAAGTCAACGCAAACTTCTGGAACAACGTAGTGATAAAAAACGTGACTGAAATGCTGGCGTCGATCTTCTTTTGGGAAGGTTCGACAAACAATCTCCAGCTGTCTTGTGGCATGTTGATGCTACCTTGTCCGACATTGTTTCCATCAATCTCAAAATGCTTGCACTTCTTGATGACTTGTTTCCACCAATCTCAAAATGCTTTCACCTCTTGATGGCCTATGGAACAACATGTTTGCTTGTGGAAGACGGGTTTGGTCTGATCACCGTAAATGAACCGTTTTCTGACGCTTTCCTTAAACGACAGTAACTTTGTGGGGTGTGTGCTTTTGCACTTCTTGTTTTTTTTTTTTCTGCAATAGTTTTTTTTGTTGCTATTTTCCTCCTTCACTTAGGACAATCAGGCCACAACCAATGATTAAGATATAAACTTTAATCAAAGAGCTACTTCGAATCAGAGGTAACCCCTACAAGTATCCTCCGATCTGCATCTCTCAAAGGGGTCGAACGTACTGATCTTGTACCCAACTTCAGACTTGAGCTGACTCTTTTGGAAAGTGTTAATGATCGTCTTCGTACCAGGCTCGAACTCTCCAAGGCCAAACTAGAAGAATTTGAGTCGTAGTTTTTTTCCTGACCAACACCTTTGTTAATCTTTTATTTTGTAGTGGCTATGAAAACCTCTTGTAATAACTCAACCGTCTTTGGCGAGTTTTAATGTTTGTAATGACTTTGCCATTTTGGATTTTTTAATACCATGGTGGCAGCTTTCGCTTTGTTTAGTACATTACTCTTGTTTAATTCGAATTTCTTGTAGCATAGGTTTATACCGTTTTAGGTACTTACCATTTACTCTAAGAATTTGTTTATCTGTAAATAGTTCTTCAATTTCATAAGCGTTGTTTGAAAACACTTGAAGAATTCGAAATGGTCCTTCCAAATTTGGGGACCACTTTCCTAGGGTTTGATCCTTTTGATCCATAGGAAAAATCACTTTCCAAACGTGATCCCCGCTTGAGAATTGTTTGGACTTAACCTTTTTATTGTAGGCTTTATCAATTCGCTCTTTTTGTCGTATCAATGTATCTAATGTTGTAAGCCTTTGAAATTCTGGTATGCAGATTTCAGATGTCCCAAGAACATTGATCTCTGCTGAAACAGAACAAGGACATACCATGACCAATTTAAATTTCTTTAAATTGTACCAATGTCATGACCAACGTCATGACGTCTGTTGTAACATCTACAGACTGACAGACTATTTATCTAACCATTTAAATTGTGCAGAATTGTAAATGCAGAAAGATAAATAACACAATGAATTGTTCACCCAATTCAGTGTCAACAACACTTACATCTGGGGGCTACCAAGCCAGGAAGGAAATCCACTATTAGCAGAATCAATTCAGAGCTAAACTCCCCCGTTTACAACTCCTCACTTAATCTCTACCCAATGCAATTTCTGCCTAGAGACGACTAGACAAGAGTATACCCACTCGCTTCCCCTCAATCACAATAGTGATAAACAATTCAATAAAAAAGACAGACTTTAGAAGACACTCTTCAAAGTCACAACACTTGATTTTGCTTAACAGCTTCAATCAAGGACAATGAACACAACAATTCATATACACTAAACCAATGCAATTGTACAACAAATAATTACTTGGCACACAAGTCCTAAGACACACGTGAAGAACCAAACTTCTTCACTCACATATCACACATGAAGAGCAACACTCTTCACTCACAAATATGTCTACCACAATGTATCAAACGATACAAAGGGTGACTTACAAAGACACACACAAGGGACTCTTAAACCCTAGACCTTTATTTTACACTCAAGTTGTTCTTGCTGTGAGTGCTTGATTTCCTTTGCTTCTGCTCCTCCTTAAAATAGTAGTGCAAACTGGGCTTGGGCTGTTTAAAAGTAACAAACATTAGGTTTAACCAAGTTAAACCACTTTGCATAAAGCAAGGTGCTATCAAGTAGGTCATAGACATTTAATAATAAGCTCAACACTGCCTATAATCTTGCCTGAGATAACTAGGGAACCCTAATAAGTCTCCTGAAATCTAGCCTGAGATAACTCATGCAATATAACAGAAAACCAACATGCCTGCTTGTTATCAGCTACCTGATGTCATACGCTCAATGTCATAACATTTAGTATGACATCCAATTCTCTTTGTGCTAGCTAACTAAACTTACTCTGTAGAGCACTTCTGCAGAATCTTCTTCATAACAGTAGAAACAAATGTTCTATGATTTCATAAAAAGTCTCAAAGATCCTTTTTATGAGCACCAATTAAATCTGCACTTTATTCCTACTAAATCTCTTTGACCTGCACTTACTAATGAGGTATATCCAACAGGATCTCATCAAACCAAAACACCTTTGTCAAGAGATATAACATAGCAGCACTTGTTGTACCAGACAACGATGTCATGACGTTCAGTATGACATCCATGACCGCAGTTCTGTCTCCAGCTCCTGCTGCACCAGACAGCGATGTCATGACTTTGGTGATGACATCCTGTTCTAAACACATGACAACAATACTGTCATTAGCTCCTGCTAGCTCCTGCTGCACCATACCTCGATGTCATGACTTTGGTAATGACATCATGTTCAAAACACATGACAGAAGTACTATAATCTGCTCGTGTTAGCTCCTGCTGGATCAGACCTCGATGTCATGACTTTGGAAATGACATCCTGTTTAACATTAGTGCAGAATCATGTTTTACCAAAATTTAGCCAATCATAGAACCATGGACAATCATAGAGTCATGGAACTAACAATCTCTCCCTTTGGCAAATTTTGGCTAAAACAACCAAACAAACATCAGGGCAGCAACAATAGTTTTCTCACAAACTATCATACTCCCCCTTAATAGTTGCATTCAGCAAGCAACTACAAAATCTGCACTTTGCTTAGCAGTAGCATTAATCAACACTTTACTCCCCCTTGGTTTAGTCAAAACTTGACAAAAATTAGAGTAAATGTACATACATTCATCTAAGCTGCTTGACCTCTAATAAAGACTGCACCACTTCAGCACCAATCTATTGGCAAGGATTTAAACGCCTCTGCTGAACTCAACATAAATCAGAGCACTAAGTTTTAATTATCCAACTTATGCATATGAACAACACACTGACTACTTTACACCATGATCCATCATGATGAGAAACAGTCTCCTCTGCAAATAACTCCACATAGATATACCTTATGAGCATAGTCATTGATTCTTGAGTTCTTGTCTTGTCTGAACCTTCAAGAATGACACTTTTGACATCACCAATTAAAGGATAATCAATTAAATACTTGCCACAAGTAATAATTGATTTAAAACCCCCAATTTGAGACACACAAAAATTCTGCAGAGAAAAATAAATTCTCCCAGACAATAACCAATGTTGATAGCAGCCAGACCTATAAACACATTGCCAAGGCAAAAAGGTACACCAGCCAGCACAATGCCAATACATCTTGTCTGGCATTACAACCTCATCAGTGGTTCAAGAACACAAGCTTGCCTGAGAATCAACAAACTTTGTACAGGGCTCCACATCAGCAGCTACACCTCAGACAGATACACATCTTCCCCTGTCATGCATAACCATTGCTCCCCCTGAAGGAGAGAATCCAGCCATATGAAAACTTACACCATCATCTTCATATTCACACACTGGAAGCACATGCAACTTTACACCCCTTGATTCCCAACCCATACTAGAACAAATAGCATAAGTAGTTGCAGGATTACTATCTGGAAGATTTCTTAGATTCAACTTTGAAAGACTAGAAACATCTCCCAAATGTCAGGGTTAAAGTCCTTCCATATGCATAAGATCAAGGCTAATGATGTCTTGATCTTCATCTTCACCAGTCATACAAAATACTTGGATAGAGGCCCAAATACCTGACTTGATCCATTGATACCCAATGACAAAAAAAAAACACTGTCAGGTTCACCATGAGCTGGAGCAGTAACATAAAGTCACAACATCTGGTATGACATTCCTTCCTCCTAGAGACATACAATCACAAACTGCTTGAAACCACAAACAATCTTGAGGAATAACTGTACTATTGCAGCAACAGATCCTAGAAGTATAACTCCCCATATCAAGGATAACTAGTGCTCTTTTTCCAGAAGCACGTGAATGGAAAACATAAGACTCATCTTCATGTCTTCAAGAGCTCACTCTTTGTTCAACACACCTGTTGAACGCATTCACTTACTGCTTGAACCACACGCAACTAGTACACCCATCAGACAGAAGATCTCCCCCTATCTTCTATAAAAGCCGCTCCTTACAGCAAGAAACACCTATTATCTCTCATGACCAATCTCTATGCTCATATAATGAGAAGGCACCAAACTTCTCCACTTCTTTCCTGGAGTTAATTGTAGCAGAAGAAGCCACTTCTCCACAAGTATTCTGACCTTAGGCTGAGTACAAGATAAACATCTCATAATCTAAGACATTCTTTCCTCATCATTCTCCCACATGATAAGTAAGAACACTTCAGGTTTAATTGGTGAATATTCACTTCCATATAACTCATCATAGTCCAAATTTTCATGCAATGAGTCACTCCAGTCTTGTACAATACTTTCACATCAAGACAATTCCTTTACCTCATCATTCTCCCGTATGACAAGATATAGTACTTCTTAGTCAGAATGTGAATCACACGATCCACAACAGATCTTCAAGTCCTTCTCAAAGGAAAAACAAACCAGATGATACCTACAACATCCAATGGTTCTTTATATGCCCATAACTAGACTTACTACTGCCTAGTAAACTACCTGAAGATTTTCACATCTTTGATCAGCTTGATCAACTACATCTCCAAAAGAGGGTAATCTTCTATACACAACTTAGGGCTTCTACCACAAGCTCCAATATATGAATAGAATAAGATCCTCCTTTGGTCTTCAACCAACTACCCTTCTGCACAAGAGTAATTAGTTCCAAGCAGGAACAGACCCAGAACCTTCTTTGGTCTTCAAATAACTACCCTTCTGCACAAGAGTAGTTTTCTAAAGGCACACAACTTAATATAACCAAATGCCACTGTTTGGTTACTCAGCATCTTTCAGAGCTCTAGAAAATCTACTGATCCACCAAACAAACATTATCTTCATATCCTTCATGCTCCATAGCAAGGCATCTACTCCTTCATACAACTCCCGCAAACTGCATGATATGAAGCATTAATTCCATTCATACCTGATAAGATCAACTTAACTTAAAATGATGTGTCACAACATCAATTAAGGTCCTGAAGTTTCTGCTTGATGTCACAACATCGGATCAGACATCCTGCTGGAGAGTTCAGGCTTTCATTCTGCCACTTAGAAGATTCTCTTCACTCAATCAGAACAAGAGTACATAGGCTTGATATCAAGTTGGAGTAGAAAACCTCTATTCTGCTTTGTTGTACCACAACAATTACCTTGAAGTGCATTTGCTTTAAGAACTTCTCTTTAAAGAAAACCAAACATGCCAAAGCTTGATTCTTTAGAGAAGGAAGATCACAAAAATCTTTACAAAAGGATTCCCGCTTTCCTTAGGTAGAGACTTCTTTAGAAAGTCAAAGATAACTGCCACTTATCCTTGTCCTCCAAGATGAGCAAGGTCACATGCTCCTATGTACTTAGATCAGAAATAACCTGACCCAAGCAGTGCTATTACCATCACCATATTCTAGACACGTTTCTTGCCAGAAAACTTTCTAGATAAAGATCATATACTTCTAGTAAAAACTAGAACACACTTATTGCACTCCAATACTCCTAAAGCATATCTAAGAAAGGTGTCTTCACTTCCATCAGCACTACATTCTAGCCTTAGGTTCTTGCCAAGACCCTTACTATAATAAAGACAGATCCAGCTTTATCTCCTTTGATCTAATGATTCACTCCTTGAATCAACAGAATTCTGCACAATCTCTGCTGATGGAATGTCTCAACATCTGGTTGAACATCAGATCCTTGAAGTAAACCAAGCATATCAAGGGCCTGGAACTTGTGCAACACTGATAGGACAACTTGATCATCAACTAAGGATAATCCATTAAATATTTGAGAATATCTCACATATTAATGAATCTTAAATCCTTATTGTGAGTCCTTCTTCCAGAAGCCAAACTTGGATCACCCACTTGTTGAGAAGACCATCTGATAGATACTTCACTAATACCAAAATTATTCTTTAGTAAAAGTCTTTTTAATGTTGAACCATCAAGGCTGACAGCCTTGACTCAACCTGCCTATGACTTCCTCTGCTGATAGATCCTTTGCAAGTCATGAGTGGTGAAAATAAATCACCTCCCACTATCTTCTCTAAAACAGTCTTCAGCAATCTGCCACAGCCATAAGACAATCTTCTCCCAGGGATACCAGAGTTCTTTCACCAGAAAAATATGCAGCGGAAACATCAAAAGAACATATTCAACATGCCCTAAACAAGATGTCATAACCTTCAACAGGTCATAGGAACTCCTATATCAGAGGGCACAACAGCAGATACAAGCTTCTCCTTAGCTCCATAAGCAGTAGCTCAAACATTCAGCAAGATCAGCAAGTCAGCTACAACTTCTCCTTGTTCAAAACACCAGATAGTATCTCCCAAGATCTCATCCAGAACAGACAGGATGCCTGCTCTGATTCGAAATTTGGGGACCACTTTCCTAGGGTTTGATCCATAGGAAAAATCACTTTCCAAACGTGATTCCCACTTGAGAATTGTTTGGACTTAACCTTTTTATTGTAGGCTTTATCAATTCGCTCTTTTTGTCGTATCAATGTATCTAATGTTGTAAGCCTTTGAAATTCTGGTATGCAGATTTCAGATGTCCCAAGAACATTGATCTCTGCTGAAACAGAACAAGGACAGACCATGGCCAATTTAAATTTCTTTAAATTGTACCAATGTCATGACCAACGTCATGACGTCTGTTGTAACATCTGCAGACTGACATACTATTTATCTAACCATTTAAATTGTGCAGAATTGTAAATGCAGAAAGATAAATAACACAATGAATTGTTCACCCAGTTCAGTGTCAACAACACTTACATCTAGGGGCTACCAAGCCAGGAAGGAAATCCACTATTAGCGGAATCAATTCAGAGCTAAACTCCCCCGTTTACAACTCCTCACTTAATCTCTACCCAATGAAATTTCTTCCTAGAGACCACTAGACATGAGTATACTCACTCACTTCCCCTCAATCACAGCAGTGATAAACAATTCAATAAAAAAGACAGACTTTAGAAGACACTCTTCAAAGTCACAACACTTGATTTTGCTTAACAGCTTCAATCAAGGACAATGAACACAACAGTTCATATACACTAAACCAATGCAATTGTACAACAAACAATTGCTTGGCACACAAGTCCTAAGACACACGTGAAGAACCAAACTTCTTCACTCATATATCACACATGAAGAGCAACACTCTTCACTCACAAATATGTCTACCACAATGTATCTAACGATACAAAGGGTGACTTACAAAGACACACACAAGGGACTCTCAAACCCTAGACCTTTATTTTACATTCAAGCTGTTCTTGCTGTGAGTGCTTGATTTCCTTTGCTTCTGCTCCTCCTTAAAATAGTAGTGCAAAATGGGCTTGGGCTGTTTAAAAGTAACAAACATTAGGTTTAACCAAGTTAAACCACTTTGCATAAATCAAGGTGCTATCAAATAGGTCATAGACATTTAATGATAAGCTCAACATTGCCAAGAATCTCGCCTGAGATAACTAGGGAACCCTAATAAGTCTCTTGAAATCTAGCCTAAGATAACTCATGCAATATAACAGAAAACCAACATGCCTGCTTGCTATCAGCTACCTGATGTCATACGCTCAATGTCATAACATTCAGTATGACATCCAATTCTCTTTGTGCTAGGTAACTAAACTTACTCTGTAGAGCACTTCTGCAGAATATTCTTCATAACAGTAGAAACAAATGTTTTATAGTTTCATAAAAAGTCTCAAAGATCCTTTTTATGAGCACCAATTAAATCTGCACTTTGTTCCTACTAAATCTCTTTGACCTGCACTTACTAATGAGGTATATCCAACAAGATCTCATCAAACCAAAACACTTTTGTCAAGAGATATAACATAGCAACACCTGATGTACCAGACATCGATGTCATGACGTTCAGTATGACATCCATGACAACAGTTATGTCTTCAGCTCCTGCTAGTTCCTGTTGCACCAGACAGCGATGTCATGACTTTGGTGATGACATCCTATTCAAAACACATGACAGTAGTACTGCCATCACCTCCTGCTGCACCAGACCTCGATGTCATGACTTTGGTAATGACATCCTGTTCAAAACACATGACAACAGTACTGTCATCTGCTCCTGCTAGCTCCTGCTGGACCAGACCTCGATGTCATGACTTTGGAAATGACATCCTGTTTAACATTAGTGCAGAATCATGTTTTACCAAAATTTAGCAAATTATAGAACCATGGACAATCATAGAGTCATGGAACTAACAACCTTTCTTCGTCCAAATCAATCATTTTGTCTAACATCATACTCCAAAATTGGTCTGATAGAATTTCATGTTGACGTTGGGTTCAGACTTACTGTAAATAAATTTCTACAAGCAATACATCTTTATGGTCGTAGGCTAATTGAAATGGTGTTGTTGTAGTTGCCTCCTTTGGAGACATTCGACAAGCCCATAGGAATTGGTATAATGTTTGATGCCAATTCTTCTGCTTCTTCCCTACGTATTTCTTGATCAAACTAATAATGGTCTTGTTAGAAGCTTCGACCTGCCCATTTGCCTGAGCATATTAGGGTGTTGAAGTTAATAACCTAATTCCCATTTCTGACGCAAATTCCTGCATCTTTCGACCCATAAACACAGACTCTTGATCGATCGTGATAGTTTTGGGAACTCCAAATCTGTAGATGATATTCTTCTCAATAAATTCAATTATGGCCCCTTGATCAACTTTCACCAAAGGGACTGAAAATATAGGCAGAAAATATAAAGACGAAAAATATAAAGTAAAGACTGAAAATATAAATAGAGCCTTGTTGGGATTGAATCTCATCAATTGATAACATATGCATTCTTCTAATCAGTTAAACACAACTCAATCATTCGTCTGATATCCTCATGTATCACCCATAACAGGGGTTATGTCTAACACAACATCGAGAGAAAAACCGTATTGTCTCATTGGTGATGTCTCACGCAACTCAACAACACAGGGCATTAAGAACTGATACTCAAGCAAATGCTAAGCCTAAATCTATGTCTAGAGTTTAGAACCTAATAGGTATCCAAAGATGAAACCCATATCAGATTCATGATTGATTCACATAAAACACCATGATCAAAATAGGTACATATGTTTAATCCTTTTTACATGCATTCACCTAATTTGCCAAATGTATGTGAACATAGTTCTTCATCACTATTATCATGCATCCTCATAATATTGTTCGCGCCAAAAACGTTATCATGGTCTTTACCGTATTGTTCCTACTCATGCTACTAATCAACACAATAAAATAAAAGTAATACTAGTGAATATCAACTTACAAGACTATGTCAAAAGTTTGCTTATTGATAGATGAGTATCTTAGATCAAAGATTTGGAAAAGGTTTTGTCAAGACCCACAAATAAGAAATCAAAGATAATATCAATAATGAATCAAACTAGTTCACAAACATATATTAGATAAAATACATAAGGTATCAAAAGATTACATCCAAACCCCAACAAGAAATCGAAGATCTTACCTTCTACTTATTAGGATTTGTGTTTCTCTCTCAAGAATGTGCTTGGAATGAAAAGAGATAAAATTTTATGCTGAAAAATATAGAATCCTTTTTAAAAAGTGAGAAAAGTACTTATATAGTATTCATAAGTTATGCCATGTTCACATAGTGAAAAACCTATTCGCTCAGCGAAGTCTACTTTGAGGCACTTGAAGTGTTTTAGAAACATTTAAATCGCCCTTGGAAAATATCTGAGTTCGCTGTGCAAACACTTCATCACACAATAATTTATAAATATGTTGATTCCAACATGTTGTTGGCTGCTCGCTGGTGTTCACACAACAAACATGTTAATTCCTCTTCATTTCTTTGGCTTACTTGTCCAATCCTTTGTGTCTTAATCATTGATCTTTTATGTCTATATTCTGCACAATAACACACACATCAAATAATCCAAAGGTATTTGCAATAATTGAGAAATCATACAAGAACAAGAAATAAATCTATAAAAACATGAGAAATGAGTTCAAAAATGCAAAGAAAGATGGTTCAATTTAAATCCAAAATTGCACTTAACAAACTCTCCCCAACTAGATTTTTACTTGTCCTAAAGCCAAGCATGTCACTCATGAAAATAAGGGAAATTTGCTCAAACAAGAGGATTTTCTCAAGCATAAGATTCAACCAAGAAAGGATTAACGGTTCAAATTAAAATAAGAGAGATTTGCTCAAATAAGAGGATTTGCTCAAGCATAGAGAATGCACACAAATATATGTTCACCACTCAATAGAATCAAACAATGAAAAAGAATCTAAGTCTTAAACAAATATCATGAAATGTTTCAAATAGAAACTAAATTCTCATACTTGAATCACTCTAACTCTCCTCTTCAAAATAAGAATGAAGAAATTAACGTGTTTGCAACCGCGAGGCAACTTCACTCACATGACAAACAATGCAAATAAAAATCCAATTCGTACATTCATCTAATCAATCAAAAATAAAATCATGAAAGCAAAAAGATCACTAAGGGATTTTAAGGTTGTAGCTTGGTCGATTTTACAACAAAGGGTCATTTCTAAAGGCCATTCAATTGAAATCGCCAATTGTCGTACCTCGAAAAATACGATCCTCGCGATGGCCGCGGAAAATACTGTTCGAAACAGAGTCGCCACCGAACTTTATTCATTCCAAGGATGGAATAGGAAAATATCGATAAAACCTTTGAAGAGATAAGAACATGGTCATCACAACCAATATTCTAGGTTCGGGAGTCAGTTACGCAGAGGGAAGGTATTAACACCCTCTACGTCCATTATACTCAACGGGAACCTCTTGATTGATTTGAAAGCAAAGTTAACTACGCTTATTTGTTTTCTTCTAAGGTTTCTCCTATGGGGAATGGGTGGTTTTAAGATAGGGTGCTCTCCAAGGATTGGGGCCTTTGTGCCTACGTATCTTCACTTGTAAGAAGTGGAAAATCAGAGCATTCGTAGTTCGTGGGACTACGGGTAAAAGGAGGGGATTGTGCTCTCCAAGATCATCGTAATCTTGTGCCTACGTATCTTACATTCAAGAGGGAATGAAGAATCAGAGCAGCCGTAGTTCGGCTGCTACGGTAAAAGTTTTGTGTTTGGAATGAACGAGAGTTTAAGTCGTATTCTAACTGCTAAACATTGGCTTGTCTGCTCACTAGGGGAGGCTGAAGCACGAGTTCACATGCGTGGAAGAATGGACTAAACAATGTTCTTGACAAAAGGTGTTTTGTTTGGAAATCGCGCGAGGGCGAGAAAAGAGAGTTAGTTTGAATAGGTTTAAGGTTTCGATCGCACGGGGGCGAGAAAGAGGAGTTTGGTTAGGTAATTTGATGGAGAATGATGACTATTCAATAAATGAGACGTCAGCCTCGCAATCAATTAACGGGGCATTATTGGAATGCTATATTCCAACGACACCTTTTTCATTCGACTAACTTCGAAATTTGTGTTTGAGAAAGTTTCAATCGCACGAGAGCAAGAGAAGAGAGTTGGATTGAATATTTTAAGGGAGAATGACGACTACTCGATAAACGAGATGTCAGTCTCGCAACCAATTAGTCGGGATATCGTTGGGATGTTAGATCCCAACGACACCTTTTTCATTCAATTGATTATGAAATTGTATTTGAATGGACAATAGCGATATTGGTCCAAATAATTAGGGCATATATTTTATAGACGAAAGGTTGAGTAATCCACAACCTAAAGCGTACGCCCCAAGAGTGTTTACTCAAGAATTCAAGGAGTGCGAGACTCCAAGAACTCAATTCTTTCGTAATTTAATCAAGAAAATAGTTTGGATTTGACGTATGATTTAGAGACATACTAGGGTTTAGACTCGATCGCACGAAGGTGAGGAACGAGGTTAGACGGGTTGAAAATTTGGGAGGAATGACGACTATTCGATAAACGAGACGTCGGTCTCGTAACCAATTAGTCGGGATATCATTGGAATGCTAGATCCCAACGACATCTTTTTCATTCCATTAATTATGAAATATGTTTGCTGGACAGTGAATACTTATCCAAATAACTAGAGGAGGTATTTTAAGAACGAAAGTTTGAATGACACACCATACAAGGCATACGCCTCAATAGTGATTATTCTCGAATTCAAGGAATGCGCAACTCCAGGAACTCGATTCTTTCGTAAGTTAATTAGGAAAATAATTTAGGAATATTAGCGTAGGTAGGTTAAATTAAGGTGAGCATATTGCTCGAATAGGGTTTGCGGATTTTGGAGGTTTAAACAAAGTTGGGTATTTTAAGGATGAAAGACGAAGTGACCACAACTCAAGGCGTGCACCTCGAGAGCGGTCGCTTAAGGATCCAAGGAGTGCTAGACTCTAAGGATCCACCACTTTCATATAGATTCAAGAGGGATTTTTATTTATTCTAATCTAAAAATAAGATATTTTGAATTTTAAGAAAATAAGAAATAAATTTGATAAAAAAAAATCCTAAATAAAATTTAAATAAATTCACATGGCAAAGCAAATATTAATTATCATAATTTAAAAAATAAAATCTAAAATACATTACTAATAATATTACTAATAGTATTACTAATATTATTAGTTTCTAAAAATGTCCCCACTAAATTCATTAAGTCTTAATTAAATTAAATGATACTTAATCAGAATAAACCTAGTGGTTTTAATTGAAAACTGATGCGTAGCTCTTGGAAGAAAAAAACGTTTCATTTCTCACACATGGAGAGGGAGAAACAGCAATAATAAACACTGTCTGTTGGGATTTCCAAGATTCCCCTTTTAAAAAAGACTCATGGAAAATAGGAATAAAGTAAAGACATTAAAACCTCTCCCTCTCCCCAGACGTTACGCTCCCTCTCTCTCTCAATAGACAAACAATCTCCCCTTTCAAAACAAGCCTCTCCCTCTCTCTGAACCTCTCTCATCCTTCTCAAAGCAAACAACAAGGCCGGAGAAATGTGGCGGCCAGTGTCGGTGCTACCATCTTCTCCGGCGGTCCAACACCCAAAACGGAAACTCTAAACCCCTTTTTCTTGAGCGTGAACCCCAAATCCAAACTCAATTTAACAAATAAAATCCCTAAATTATAACTCAAAACTCAAAGCAAATAAAAACCCTAAATCATAAATCAAAGTTCAAGCAATACACAAAGTGACATATTCAAGCAGATAAGTCATGGTGTTCATACGATGGCGAGCAAAAATCAAGTAAAAGGGAACTTACGAGCTCTGACCTAAATCGGATGGTGAATCCGCGAGGTAACTTGTTTGTTCTTTATTCTTTCCCGCTTTTCTTCTTTGCTCATGCACTTCAATTTAAAACTCGTTTCTGCTTGCTCATGTTTCCGTCGATTATTGTAATGCGGCTTGGTTCAAGTTGGCTAGAGCTTCAGTGTGAAGCTCTATCAACCTTTAGTAAGAACCTTTGAGTGATTTTGGTATTTTGAAGATTTAATTTCGCAGAGCTTTGCTAGGCCTTTTTTTCCTCCTTCTGCAGAATGATTGGGGTTTAATTTATAGGGGATTTTTAGGGTTTTTGATACGTGCAAAAATCAAAATCCGCTGGTGTAAAATTGTTTGTTATCGTGTGAGGTTTTGGGTAGGACAATGAGGTGGCTTTGGGGTAGTACAATTCCGTTAAGGGTTCATACCACTTATTTTTGATTTCCTGGGATTTGGGTGATAGTGACCTTTGTGTTTGTCTGTAGTGTTTTCAAAATATCTGTTTCTTTTTTACCCTGATTTTTTTACTGTGAAAAAGGTGTCATTTACTGTCATGAACTTGCTTATGTGTTATTTGTTGACTATTCAAATTTGCTGAGCTCCTCTGTGAAACTTTCCTTTCTTTTACGTTGAAATGAGCCATAACACAAATATTGTGTTTTTTGTCTTTTCTTACTTGTATTGCTTCCTAACCACCTGTGTTTATTTTGGTGTATCATGCCTGAACAAATTATGGACTATACTGGAGTGGCGAATGGATTTGATAGTCCTGGATAAGAAAGTTGCGGTTTATGAAACAGAATGACAAACAAGTTGCTGGAGAATTGCTTATCATCACATGTGAAGGTGCGAGCATTTATTTAAACCAGAATTACTTGGATGGTCATAGGCCCCCCTCTTTTTATAATGGTGTTAACTTTGTAACATGGTGATGGTATTGTGGCAGGGCCTTTTGAAGTAGCACCATACTCGTCGTTTTTTTTCCTGAGGGATTAAGACAAAGGCCAACCTCTCCTTGTCAATTTTCTTGCCAAAGCATCAGGGTAAGAGCCACAAGATTTCTTATGATTATTATTATGCGTTTATTGAAATTCTCGTGCTATACTGTATCTTTGATCCTTGTTTTCATTGGTCTAGTTACAAGGATTTGGCTGCAGGCGAGCCAGGCCCCAAGTAAACCAATCATTGCGACAAATCGGCGTTGAATCTTCCCTTGTACTGTATCTGTGATTTGTTAAAGAAGGAGACCTGTTGAACATACTAGAATCAAGCTTAATTATGTTTTTCACATCCAACTTTTCTTGCATCGCATCTCGAGGATCCATTGGATGAATCTTCTCGTAAGTATTGAAAGTGGTCAATCTTTGTTCATGATAAACTGAAGTAGAAGATACAAAGCTGGTATTTGATACATCCATATAATTTGCAGAGTTGTTGCTACAATAACTGCTCCACCATGGAATCTCTCCATAAAGCATAACCTGATAATACACCAAATACTTTTTATATCTCCTTGCCTTGTGATTCGCTCGCAGCTCCCCGACGGTAATGAATCTTATTAGGTCATGTGCATTTCTTTCTATTTTGAGTATACTCGTTCATTATTCTTGGTTCAATCTTGTAGATCACGCGATAACAGTAAGGACACCATGGAGATAAAGGCAATTGGATTATTTTCTCTTCAAGGAATTGGTCCGTGGACAGCTTGCCGTGACGCTTCTAGCTTTGAGACTTGAGACTGGCACTCCATGAAGTCCTTTATGCGTTTCGGTAAGACATGGCATGGACTTGGTATTTCGGTGTTTTGCAAGTCTTTTACGCATTCGAGTTTGCAAGGAATAGCGGTGGTGTGCTAACTGTTGCTTCTTTTTGTTGTAAACGACCTTCCCAAGCTCGCGGATGCGAGTTGAAGATAGGGATTTGTGAAATGTAACAGTAAGTGGAAAGGAAGAATAAGTGTTAGACAACTTTTATTCACAGCTTGATGAGCAGAAAAATGAGATTTCGACGCAAGGGATTTGATTAACTCATGCGATCATGGTGAGTAGCACTTTCACAATAGCTAGGTCAGACTTAATTGTATTCATCCTGGCCTGTTTTGTTATGCTTGATATTGGATTTTTATATAGATGAATTCAATGTCTTTGTAGCTTATTCTGTTGAGCTTCCTGGTTTGTTTTGGTTTGCGCCTCATATGAAACCCAAGCTTATTGTGTTAGTTTGTATGCATGATTTCCTGTAATCTGTCATGACTCTTGCTTACATTGATCATACTAACATCTTTTCATCTCATGTATGTGTGATGGGAGTGCAGGCCATCGTAGTCTTAATCGAACCGTAAAGCTTACATTGAGGGAGTATTCGACCGTGACAAATGGATTTCCTGTAGAACTTGGCAAGCAATCTCAAGAGTTTTAAACCGAGTCCAAGTAGTGTACAGTAGAAATCAAAAGGTCATAAGGCTGCTGTATTGAAGCAATCTTCGAAATGGCGACTGCATCCTTTTGGACTCATTTCTGTTACAGTTGATGATGGAGCTGGTGATACTTTGTAGTTTATACTTTTCTCTTTGAATTCTATGCATCTTTTGTTTTGTTTTGGGTTAATTGAAGAGATAATGGTGATGTTTGCTGCGTTTGGGATATCGTACAAATTATGCAGGTATCTTTTGCAATTGTGAGGTGCGGATTTTTTATAGATTTGCTGCTGTTTTGGTTTTCTTGGCTTGAATAACAGTTTCACCTATTTTTTTCATATGCACTCCTCTTCTATTCATGGAAAGTCCGTAACGAACCGAATATATATGCAGCTCTGAAGTTATGATTTATTCGTCTTCGTTCCTTGGCAGATTTGAATCTTAATGCGTTGGCTGTTGCCGGTGCAAGCTTGTTTTGTTCTGATTTTATTTGAGCTTGCAAATCTCTTGTTTATGCAGTTTGTGATCTATTACCTATGAGGCCCAGGCGGGTGTTTTGTATTTAAGTGGTATATTTTGAATCATGAAGGTTCTTCCTTGTAAATTTTTGTAACTAACACTCACTCATTATTAGCTAAATATAGTTTATAGCATTATGGTCTGTGTGTGTTGTTTTGACACCTTGATGACCTGATGACCCTTCTCACAACGGGCCTTTTGTTTAAAAGCCATGCCATAGACTTTCTTTCAATTGGTTTGATATAGGTCACTTGAACAGGGAAGAAGAAACGAGAATGACGGTCTTGCTGCTGTATATTATGGCTTTGGGCACAAACTTCTTATATATTTCTCACCAACAACTTGACTCAATATGTACCAAACAACTAGCACAATTCTAATATTAGACATACTATTTATGGCTTAATGAATGGTATATTCTTTTGAAAACAACAACTCTCATCTTTGTGGGAGATCTTGAAAATAAATTGAATAACCTTATGGCTTGAAGCAACTTCCACATGACTTAAGAACTTGAAAACGACCCTATCCCGAGACTTTTAAATACGTCCGGCCATGGATCTAGGATAAATCAACCATGCTCTTAAAACATGAATGGTTATAACCAGGGCCCATTTTTAAATATAATCGGGAATAAACTTGGAGCAAATCCAACTGAGGCCTAGCTTATATAACCATATGACTCTATGCCAACTTGAAAACATGACTCAAAAATGGATCAAATAAAACATGGAATGAACTTGAAACAGGGTTTAAAAACACTTGAAACTAAATAATCAAGTCTCAACTAATCGCGTCTAAATTCCATTATGACTTGAAATTTGCAAGTTAAATCTAAGTTTGTCACAAACAGATTTTTCCAATTCCATTTGAAATTTGCAAGCTAAATCTAAGTTTGTCACAAACTGATTTAGAAATCAAACACAGCTAGACGCTTGAGTTCAATTCGAAGAAAACTTGAGGTTAAATCGACCGTGTCTAGAAGCAAGTACCTCTGAACAACTTGGATCAGGTGCATATCGTAACAAGCAACTTATACAAGCAACTGGTAGTGAGACTTAGGCAACATTTAAAGAGAAGTTTGAAATCAAGTTGAGATAGGGTTTAAATCTCTTGAAACTGTGTGGCAAGATAGATCCAATCATATACTTTATGTCATTAATCATATCATGTTTGCCTGATCGTGAGAACGAGGACACACATGAGTTTGGGTACAAGGGGCTGGAGGCGCACTCCTCCCATAATAGTTCAGCAGAAATTGCCATGGATTATCACCACAATAAGTATAACGAAAAGTCTTTATAACGAACCATTAGAGAGCCGTGGCCGAAGTCATGTGGCAGTAGAACATTTATTAAATACCAAAGTAGGACAAATTTGGGGTATGACACCAATGCAAAAGAAACATTCACTATACAAGTTATTTACACATCACAACTTCACTCACCACTTTCTTTCCTCTATTGCAAACCTTCTCAAACTTCCTTTTGCACAATTATTTCATTCTCTATTTTTCTTTTTCAAACAAGCATTCTTTTTCTTTTGTTTGTCAGATTCATATTCATACTTTTTCTTTTCAATACTTGTTTGAAAATTTTTAAAAATTTGAGTAACCTACCACTTTTCTTTTCATTCTCCTCAACTTGAACTCAACCAAATCTCAAGTGAATGGTCCTTGCTTTTTATGGCAAGGAAATCAATTTAAGACAATTATTAAAGGTTCAAGAATTTTTTTTTAGAATATCACAAAATTCAATGATAAACTAAACTTTCAAATTATGTACATAAACCAAGTTCATCACTAAAATGAGATCTAAACTGTTTAGGCACAAAATGATTAACAAATACTCACTACTCACGGGTAAGTTACTTTTCGGATACGATTATGCTCAATATAAACAACTGCCTTGATCATTTCTAATGCTTCCATAAAATCGCAATAATTAAAAGATTAAGCATGAATCAAATGAATTAAACAAAGTTTATCAGTCATCCTAGCATATAGTAAACAATAGAGGTTTCTCACAATTTGTGACTTTTGGACCTAAGTGAAACAAGCATTCAAATAAGTTGCAAAATGAAACAAAAATACACATTTGCACAAAGCACAAAATTCTTAAATCATTCTAGCATTCTATAAAGCGGTACAATTTACCTTATTTGCATTCACACACTCAACATCCTACCATCACCATCCAAACTTGGGATAATCTTCATCGCATACTTTTAAATAGCAACCAATCTAGAAGAAGTTCTCATCATTCATCCCTAATCAACACTTAAGAAAACTTAAAAGGAAACAAGTACAAATACAATATAAACAACTATACAAAGCTCAAAAATATATAAATTATTGTAATGCACTTCAATATCTAAATACCAATCCCCGACAACGGTGCCATTTTGTTCAAACTGTAGTAAAGTGGCATGAAGCAAAAATTTAGTTTTGGAAGGATTCCCTCTGGGATTTATATCGTCACCACAAGGATCAGTGCGAGAGAAAGAACACTGTTCAACGGTCTC
This sequence comes from Lathyrus sativus, assembly GCA_963859935.3. Lineage (NCBI taxonomy): Eukaryota > Viridiplantae > Streptophyta > Magnoliopsida > Fabales > Fabaceae > Lathyrus > Lathyrus sativus. The sequence continues at coordinate 670,389,189 of OZ012740.1, forward strand.
TACATTTCTAAGTTTGTTGTGAAATTTTGGTTGAAAGATCCACGGTACCATAAATAAAGAAAGAAAGTATAAAGACGGAAAATATGAAGTAACGACTGAAAATATAAACGGAGCCTTGTTGGGATTGGATCTCATCAATTGATAACACATGCATTCTTCTAATCAATTAAACACAAATCAACCATTCGTCTGATATCCTCATGTATCACCCGCAACAGAGGTTATGTCTAATGCAACATCGAGAGAAAAATTGTATTATCTCATTGGTGATGTCTCACGCAACTCAGCAACACAGGGCATTAAGAACTGATACTCAAGCAAATGCTAAGCTTAAATCTATGTCTAGAGTTTAGAACCTAATAGGTATCCAAAGATGAAACCCATATCAGATTCATGATTGATTCACATAAAACACCATGATCAAAATAAGTACATATGCTTAACCCTTTTTACATGCATTCACCTAATTTGCCAAATGTATGTGAACATAGTTCTTCATCACTATTATCACACATCGTCACAATACCGTTCGCGTAAAAAATGTTATTGTGGTCTTTACCGTATTGATCCTACTCATGCTACTAATCAACATAATAAAATAAAAGTGATACTAGTGAATATCAACTTACACGACTATGTCAAAAGTTTGCTCATTGATAAATGAGTATTTTAGATCAAAGATTTGGAAAAGGTTTTGTCAAGACCCACAAATAAGAAATCAAAGACAACATCAATAATGAATCAAAACTAGTTCACAAACATATATTAGATGAAATACACAAGGTATCAAAAGATTACATCCAAACCCCAACAAAAAATTGAAGATCTTACCTTCTCCCTCTTAAGGTTTGTATTTCTCTCTCAAGAATTTGTTTGGAATGAAGAAAGATAAAATTCTATGCAAAAAAATGTAAAATCCTTTCTAAAAAGTGAGAAAAATACTTATATATTATTTACAAATTCTATCATGTTTGCATAGTAAATAACCTATTCGCCCATCGAAGTATACTTTGAGGCATTTGAAGTGCCTCAGGAATAATTAAACCGCCCTTAGAAAATATCTGATTTCGCTGTGCAAACACTTCTTCACACAGCGAACCTCTTTGCTTCAACTTCGTCCAGCGAAATTTGGGTCTTTTTCCTACTACCTCTAATCTGGGATAGTTTGCTGGAGCTCCGCTAGGACTTCGTCCAACGAATATTTGTTAGATGCTCGCTGGTGTTTGCACAACGAACATGCTGATTCTTCTTTATTTCTTTAGCTTCCTTGTCAAATCCTTTCTTTCTTAATCATTGATATTTTATGCCTATATTCTGCACAATAACACACACATTAAAGAATCCAAAGGTACTTGTAATATAATTGAGAAATCACATAAGAACAAGAAATAAATCTATAAAAACATGAGAAATGAGTTGAAAAATGCAAAGAAAGATGGTTCAATTTAAGTCAAAATTTGAACTTAACAACCTACTATCAAAAATCAATACGCGCAACATAAACCAAACAAAGTGATAATGAACATAAATGTTCAACAATGATCAAGCTACGAATCAATTAAATGCAATGCTAAACATAATTTCTATATCCAATGAATCAAAACACAAACAAAATACACACAAACAATTTATCGAGCACTTGATGTGCGATCCATAATAATTGGAAATTTAGTTTGTTTTGTTGATGTTAAAACCTATCACAATAAAAGTGATTTTGATTATATCAATAACAACACATTTAAAAGATAGTAGAAAAAATTTCCAATTGAATTGATCAAATAACGACGAAGTTGATAAATTGCATAATAAACAATAAAAGAAATAAAAAGATGAAGAGAGAGAGAGAGACCAAGATTTGTTTAGAGAGTTCCCCAATTATTTTGTCCTCAATTTAAAATCAAGAATGCAAACCCTAAAACCCTATTGTTTTGTGTTGATTATTCCAGCTCCAACCCTTGATCAAAGCTTGATCAAGTGACCAACAATGTAACTACAATCCTCCAATTATCCCGAGCATGCAACTTGTTGAAACCTAAGATTCTCGAACACAATTCACTGCCTCTCGCTACTCCCTTGCAAGGAAACCACCTTGTACCAAGGCTTTCACTCGGTCGAATCTATGTTAACATGATCTCATTCAAAACCTTCAAATTAACCCGACCTTAAAGGAAAATCCCACCTTGGTTTTCTTATTTGAAACAAACAAAGCCCCAACCCAATATTCACGGTTACACCAAACCCAATTGGACGTTATCAACCCTAATCTAGATGGTCACCCAATCGAAAAATGATTATGTATATTTCAATTGTGTGTATGGATAGAAGAAGGTATGAAGATGATATGCAACTTTGTAATCTGGTTTCGTTTAGGTTTTATTCTCTAGGAAACCTTACCTAGAAGAAGATGTATGTATGAGTATATATAGGTATATGAGGAAAATGGGCAAAAGGATGCAAGAAAAATAAGATGTAAAAAGATTATAGGTAGGCCTATTAAGGTCATAGGTTGACCTATGAAGGTGTTTAGGTCGGCTTGTGAGGTGACCTGAAATGCAGTCTATGGGCAGAATCTATAGGATTCATTCTTGGAGCGTATGTGCCGACTTGAGACATGGATGTGCCGACCTATACTGAAGCTGAAGCTTCCATAGGTCGGCCTAATCATATATAGGTTGGCCTATGCAGTTGTTTTGACACACAAACTTGATTTTTGATGTGTATAACATGCCTAAGACCTATCAAGCTTGTTCAAAGACTCTTTTATGCATCCTATGGCTAAAGGAACAAATGAACATCTAAATTTAGGTTGACACCGTCCAATATACAAGAGCACTACAATAAACTACCTCATATATTCCTTGTTTGACATCATTCAAAAAACCAATTGAATTTGTAGTTGCAATTACTTAGCACTCACACTCCTATCCCACATGCTTCTGCCATAGCTGATCCTGGCACACTTGAGGGATTTCCTAAAGGCCTAAATGACTTGTCACTAATTCGACTATCTGTAGGTCATGTTGCTGTTATGTATGGGATAAAGAGGTAAAAGAAATTTTACGTATAATTTTAAATATGTGATTTTTGATAATTATATTGGAATTAATAATTTAATATTGAGGTACTAATCTTTGAAGTATTGTGAGACACTAAACTAACCATGGTTAGAAGATGACACAATTGCATCAACCAGATGAACCATGATTTTAAGATGTATTTGAAGCATTCATATTGAAGGATGTTTGTAGGAATGGATTTGGTTTCACTGACCACTATCTTCTATCTACCTTGGTTAAGAGATGGAAATCTAACACATCGTGATTTCAACTTCCTATTAGTGAGATGAGTATTTATATGGATGATGAATCATGCATCTTGTTGTGGTTCTATGTGTTATGCAAGTTAAATTCTTTTAAAGGTTTTGATGATGACAACTAAACAAAAAAAATGTTAAGTCACAAGTATCATCACTAAATAAACAGGCTAAAGAAAAGTATCCAAGTTCGTCTATGAAGATATAAAATAATTCAAACTAATAAACAAAAAAAGGAACTGGAGATGTGAATGTTTTCCTAAACCTGCGCTTAGTGTTTTAATCTTGTATTTGACTAATTGTATGTTATTTAAGCATGAGTAAATCTTAAAGTACTAAGGCAATACACACACACACACACACACACAGAAATTATTTTAAACTCTTCATATTTTTCTCATTTCTTATAATAACCAATTTTGGAAAATGCTTAATCGATTAATAAGCAATTTTGATCAATTAGGAAAGCTAAACTCATTGTATAATCTTTGAGAGCTTTCATTTAATCAAATAATAAGTGAGTTTGGATCTTAATTGATTAAAAAGCCCTTTAATTGATTAACATACGTATCAAATTAATGTCTTGTTTTATGGCTTAGCCTAATCGATTAACTTGTTGTTTCTAATCAATTATACAATGTTCAAGCCCATGAATTGTTGCCATTTTGTGCTAAAATTTTCTATACATAAATAAGTGCATCCAATACTTGCAAAATTTTTTTTTATGAATTATATACTCTCATATGTCACTCACTCTCCTTCTATTAACAAATTTATTCACTAGAAATTGCCTTAGTGCTGAGAGAGTGAAAATTTTATCTGAGAGTTTTATTTTTTTTATTAGTGTGCTAAATTTGTTTTTTTCAAAAGCTTAGTCCATTGGTATTGTTGTAATAGACTTAAATGTTTCTAGTTAAACCTTTATAAAAGTTCAAATTATTGATAGTGAAAATCTCAAGAGAAAACACTTGGAGACTATAGTCGGGCACATGGTTTAAGGTTGAACTAGGATAATTTGCTGGTGTGATCTCTCTAAACTATATTTCTTTAGGATAATCATGATCCAATTCAAATATTTTATGCAATATACATAATTTTTATGCATTTAGGAGTTGATCCTAGTAAGACCCAAGAGAGGATTGCAGGTACCCAAAGAGCACGTGCAAGATTTTCACTTCCAAAGACTAATCACAAAAGCCACGTAAATTCTATTTGGTTGACACAAAAGTGTTTGTGGACAAAGGTATATGTCGATACTGTATACATCAATTACTTATTAGATTTTGATAAAATTCACGAGTATAATTGGAGGGGGTATCTTATTTGGTTTATTTATACGCAAAACTAGACAAAGCAAGTAAGTGAAAAACCAAACAAATGGTAGGAAACAACTGCCTCTTTTAGTTAATATGCATATATGTAGATTATTAATTTCATAGTACTTGTATGTACATAATATTAATTTTCATCTGAACCGATTTAAGGCAAGGTGCGTGCATTATTAACTTACACAGGGAGAATTTCCTAATTGAGCCACACAAACATGTTATTTAACATATTTTGGTAGATGATATGTGTTTTACACCATATGGTAAACACTCTCTGACACGACTTTTAGAGGAGGTTTATTGGTATTGTGGGTGACTGCCTTACATGTTTTGACTTGTGTACTCATATCTACCTAAGTAAGTATTGAGGTAGCTTGAGTATATGTGCGATATCCCTAGGGACCACGCAGGTTTCCATAGTATGGTAACTCCTAGTCTATGGTAGAAGATATATCATTACATCCAATGGTATTATAAAGTTTCCCATTTGTATCTAACACCATTTCCACAAGGAAGTCCTCCAATGCCAGCTCGTCAAGAGATATTAAAGGAGGAACAAGCTAGGGTGAACCATGATGTGGATATCTTGCCTATATATCATTGTATTGTCACTATACTTGAGGGTGCCATCGTCAATGAAGAGGTACATAAAACACCCTTATATAGGACTCGGTAGATGCCACATTAATAGAAACACAACATGCTCTTCATCATAGGATGCAAAGGAAAAACATAGGGTACGACATATGTAATAGTTAGACTCTTTATATACACCACTTACATTTTGAGTTGTAAACATTTTGAGTTGGATTTGAGTTGTATTTTGTGACCATTAACTTATATATAATAACTCAATTTTCTATGATATCTCATTTTATGTGTTTCACACCAGCATCTTATGTATGTTAATACTATCAGTGTAAATATAATATGGTTTTTTAATGCACCGTTATGTTTGTTAAAAGAAAGAAATGTTATTTAAGATAGGGGTTTGTCCGAAGAGTTTTATCAAGACAAACCATGTGTGTAAAAGCAAGGGTTTTTCGAGAGTTTTATCCGAGAAACCCTAAATATTGATATTGATGCAGAATTTGAAAATCAAACACAATTTAAAACTAAAATAAACATAATATATGATTCAAACTAAAATTCCTGACACCATCTAAATTTGTCAATGCTTTTGCATTAGACTTTTTCCTTTTCAAAATCTTTTCAATAAAGTTCAACTTGTGAAACTCATCCATCCAAATCAAAAAAGTCTTCTCATAATAAAATTTTGTGTCTTTGCAATGATTTGTCCATTTTACAAACGTTCGTGGTAGAGTACATATTGGTTTCAAATAAACTTGGATAAAATGCAACAATTTTGAATTCCATCCAATATACACAATTGGTCCAAAGAGATTTTTTGGTGGAACACTTCGTAGTAAGAATTTTTTTTCCAGAGAAGCCATGCCTTGTCATCTCAATAAAAAATCTATCATATGCTCTCTGATTCCTTAAGGAAATATATCACATAGTTTAATGAGGTGAATATAAAGGTAATACATCCAAACAATGAGATTTTTTTGGGAGTATTCCATAATGGCGACTCCTCTAGTATTAACACGCCTGGTAGAAGGCACGTCATTATTCCTCTATTTATCAGGGAAGCACATAGCAATGAGATTTGTGCTTGTCCAATATAAGGAAAAAATAAAAGACATATTATATTTTGTCATCAAATTGTTCAAGGGAGGAGAGGTGAAGTACCATAAGATAGAAAGACTAGAGGTGGCAATCTTGATAACACCAATAAAATTGAGATCCTACTTCTAGGAGCATAAGGTGATGGTGAAGAAAAGTTATCCCATTCTTCAAATATTAAAGAAGCCAAATTTGATTAGAAGGATGGTTTCTTGGCTTGTAGAAATATCAAAATACAATATTCACTTCCTACCCATAGGCAACATCAAGTCTCACGTGTTGGTGGACTTTGTATCATAATTCAACTCTATAATTGACGTTGAAGTCCATCAAATGTGTATTTTATCAGTGGATGGTGCCTCAAACTTACAGGAAAATGGTGTTTGGGTAGTATTGGAAGGCCCTAGTAACATCATTATAGAGAAACCCCTAAGGTTTGAGTTCAGAGCCAATAATAATCCGGAAGAGTATGAAGTGCTCTTTTTCAAAGTGAATCAAGCCAAAGAAATAAGTGTTTATAACCTCAAAGACCAGAGTGAATCTCAGTGGATCACTAGTCAAGTCACTAGAGAATACAAAAAAAGACTTAGCTTGTAAAATCCCTTCAGAAGGTACAAGGTTTGGCTAAGCACTTCAAGTTCTTTGAAGTGGTTTGCATGCCTAGAGAACAAAATGCCCAAGCTGGTCTCTTATTCAAGCTTGCCAACACCAAGAATCTCGGATATAACATGACTTTAATACATGAGACATTAGTCGTAATACATGACCTAATTAGGCTACTATACTGGATTTTAAAAAGGAATCCTGGCCAACTCATCAGGTAATTTTTGTGGATCCTGATAAGAATCCTAGCCACCTCATTAGGCGATTTTGTTAGATCCTAATAAAGAATCCTTGCCATCACATTAGGCTACTACGTTGGATCCATATAAGGAATATTTGTTGCCTAGACAATTTTGCTGGATCCTAAAAAGGAGTCTTTGCCGCCTTATTAGGCTATTATGCTTGATCTTGATAAAAATTCATTTCCTCCTCAATAGGCTACTCATTTAATGTGAATAAAGAAATCATCTCCACCTTTTCAGGCGACTCGATCTAAGTCCAAACAAGGAATAATCCTCAAGAATCATCCTTGTCATGCATCTTAGAGCTACGAATAATATAAAATCAATGAAACTAAAAATTTCATAAGCAAATCACTAAAAGGCGTAAATATTTTCATTAAAAAATCCTAAAGGAATTGTTACAAGCATGTCTGTATGAGATGATAGAGCGAATGAGAGATAAACATTACTACAAAAACACAAATAATCACGGTTGCGAAATACCTATAATAATGGTTGAGCAATTGTTGTTAAGTAGAGTGTGATTATAAGTGGGGTATTTACAATCACGGTCAGGTGCCCATGGTAGAAAACGGAAAAGCGCGCTACCTATAATCACGGTTATTTTAAATACCCGTTGTGAAATGTCTGTCAACATTTTTTTAATTTTTGCCACATGATTTGCATGACTATATTTATTTTTTCATCACAATATACAATATTAAATATATTAACACAACAACATCAAAAACAACAAGATTAATAAGAATAATAAGAAAAAGAAGAATAACAACAATAACAATAACAATAACAATAACAATAACAATAACAAGAACACCAAGAACAACAAAAACAACAACAAGAATGATAAGAACAACAAGAACAATAACAAGAATAACAAGAGCAATAAAAACAAGAATAAGAATAGTAAGAACAAAAATAATAATAACAACAAGAGCAACAACAAGAATGTTCTGAACTGGACTGGAACATGCCCCACAGTTGGGCAAGGCCCAATTTAGCTTGGCTTAAGGCCAGGCCTAATATGACCATGGGGCACCATATAGCTGTTGGGCACAATATATTCGTTGGGAACAATATAGCCGTTGGGTACAATATAGCCGTTGGAGCTTATAGCCATTGGGAACATGCCCCTCACGCGCTTGACAGTTCATGCGACCAACTACTTCTACGAAAGTCACAGAGACAGTTGAACCAGGTCAAAGATCACGTGCTAGATCTTCCACCTGGCAGTCCTCCATTGGCCGACCAGATATTTTGGTCACATGGGAGACTTTCGCCCTGCGCTGGGTGAAATCTTATAAATACCTTCTCTCTTGAGAGGGTCAGGTATTCTAATCATTCTTGCTCATACATAAACACTCGTACTTGCTCTCTCTCTCTCTTTAGCCCAACCACTTACTTTGGCATTGGAGTGCCTTACAGGTACAACCCCCTTCTATCCTACAACCAATGTTGCTGCCTACATTAAAGGCCAAGACGATCCATTCTGATCACTCCAGATCAGTGGCGTCGTTTGTGGGAACACCAGCTCCCCCATCTTTTTGAACCAAGATTTCCCAATCTTCCCGAACAAAAGACCAAAGCAATCTCTCTGAACCTTCATCGTCATGGCCTCTCACCATATTAACATCCTTCAAGATTTCGTCATTACCACTCTAGGTTGCGGTGAAACCCTCGTTCCCGAAGCTGCCACTAGAGAAACTGATCACAGGGATGGAAAACCGGCATCTCCTGACAACGTGAAGCCTCGTGTCCAAAGTTCCAACAATATATACGATCCTATCATCGCCCCATAAGATGCTGACCCTTGCACTGCGGCCTTCATCATTGCCCTCAACAAATCTAACTACCTGCTCTTCCAACAAGGGGAAAAAATTCACATGCTGGAGAACACCATCAGAGAACGACCTCTGCCGCGGGGATCCCTCAGCCCATCTCGTCGGTCACACTCCCCTCTTCAGAAGCGTCACTGAGACGATTCTAGAAGCATCTCTCCAGTCAAAGAACGATCTAAATTGGAGAAGCATGGACACGAGACCATCCTAAGGCGAGATCCTACCCCTCATCAGAGACCCAGGAACTTCCCAGTATCCAGAAGGACTAGGCCTTCCAAAAATACTCGCGAAGAGCACCGAAGCTGATATGAACACTCTCTTTGACGCAGTAGGAGTCGGGGACATAGTTATTCGTTCAGCAGGTCGCCCAGCACGAGCGACGAAGACAACGCTCGTGGTCCCCTGTCACAGGAAATCATGGACACCCGCATTCCTTACGGGTTGGAGAAACCTCCCCCTCTGGCTCTCTATGATCGTACTACCAATCCTGGGGACCACATAAAAAACATTGAAGCCACGCTGCACTACCACAATGTCACCGAGGCAATCAAATGCAGGTTGTTCCCCATCACCCTCAAGAAATGGGCTATGGCTTGGTATAAGAGCCTTCCTCAGGGCTCAATCACGTCCTAGAGGAGTCTAAAGGATCAGTTTTCCCGACACTTTACTGCCTCTAGGTGTCATTTGAAATCCGAAGCCACGCTTGAGGGTATCATCTAGGGCAAGGACGAGCCTCTTCGAGATTACGTCGACAGGTTCACTAAGGAAGCGGTCAAAATTCGCACAACCGACCACATGAAAAAATATCTGCTAGAAAAGGGACTGAGGGATCGACCCTCATTGTTCACTAGCCGAGCTTCTCCACAGGGCACAATCATATATTCAATACGAAGAAAAGGAGGCCGCATATAAAGCCAGAGATTCTAGGGATAAAGAGAGTTCTAGAGCATCGAAGAAAGACAAAGCAAAAACTTCCAGGCGGGACAAAGATAAGCGACGAGACGACCGTCCCGACGGTAACAAAGGGCATGTAGGTCGATTCACTGAATACATCCTGTTAACCACTCCCCGCAAGCGTGTTTTGTTTGAATGTATCAACACCGAATTCAAGCAAGGAGGTGTCCAATTCCCCAAGCCAATAGCTTTGAAGAGCAACACTGACCGAAGCAAATATTGTCATTTCCATCGCAGCCACGACCACGTGACAGAAGACTGCGTCCACTTGAAAGATGCCATTGAAATCCTCATCAAAGAGGTCCACCTAAAGCAGTATACGAAGAAAGGAGAAGCTCCCCGAGGAGAAATGTTAGAATCTAAGAAAGATACAAAAGTCTCGTCTTCCAGCCCTCCCCCTCTGGTCGCCATGTCTATCTCGCGACCAGAGAAATTTATCATCCCCAACGGTCTTGAGGAGCCTGCATATTTTTCTAAGCACAACCCCTGAGAGGACTTCCCTGACACAATGGTTATTTCCTGCGGCAGATACAACGAACTCATAGTAGGACCTATAAAGAAAAAATTTGACCAACTGATCGACTATAGTCTAGATCGTCTGTCAACAGTCGAAAAATTCTAAGGACAATCCCAGCCAATCACTTTCTACCGTGAAGAGCTCCCCGGAGGCTCCCCCAACTCTCACATCCCTCTTCTTATTAGATCCAAGTTAACCCATACTGACTTCCGCCGAATCCTTGTCGATCAGGGTAGTTCGATGGACATCATGTACACCAGCCTATTTCGCGCCCTCAAACTCGACCAGAAGAACCTGTCCCCATATGTAGGTTCATATTTGCAAGGATTCAACGGGGTCACGACTAGATCCTGAGGATACATAGAGCTCTAAGTTACGTTCGGGGAAGAGGATGCTTCCAAAATAATTAAGACTCTGTTCTTAGTCATAGAATGCCCCTTATTATACCAATGCATCATGGGAAGACCGACACTTGTCGAACTAATCATTGTCCCTTCCACAGTTCATCTTAAGATGAAGTATTATACCGAAAAGGTGCATGTCGCCACTCTGCACGGGGACATCGAGGCTGCAAGATGATGCTTCGAGGTGGCTACTAAAGGGCAGAGTTCAATCAGTGCAGCACCTCAAGTCGTCAAACGAGCAAGAGACGAAGATTTTCCCAGCGAAGAAAGCCAGTCCAGAAAGAAGCCAGTGATCCAGGTCCATACCATCGACCTCGACAGCCGGATCCCAGAGGAAGGCGAGGAAGATACTTCAGTGCAACAAACATCTCTTCCTCCTCGACTGTTATACGCCTAACACCAGATGAGGAATTCGAGGTGGTCACATTCAGAGACGACCCAAATTGAGGAGTCAGGATTGGCGCGGGACTTCTAGATGAAGTGAAAGAACAGATGAAGACTTGCTCGAAGAACAATGCTGATTTGTTTTCTTGGAGTTCCGCAGACATGCCCGACCTCAGCCTAGAAATTGCTTGCCATCAGCTCAACATCGACTCATCTGTTCAGGTGGTAGCATAGCGCAGGCGCGAGAAATCCAACGAGAAGACTGAAGCGGCGAATAAACTTGTAAAAGACCTCTTAGAGGCCAAATTTATCTCGGAAGCTAGGTATACAACCTGGCTCTCCAATATTGTATTAGTCAAAAAACATAATGGAAAGTGGAGAATGTGTATTTATTATACCGATCTCAACCGGGCTTGCCTGAAAGACACTTATCCTTTGCCTAGCATTGATAAGTTAGTCAATAACTCCGCCGGTTACAAACTTTTATCCTTCGTGGACGTCTATTCGAGATATAACCAGATTCCCATGGCGGAGAAGGACAAGAGATACACCGCTTTCATGACCGCATCAGACAACCATTACTATAATGTAATGCCCTTCGGCCTGAAAAACGTTGGGGCCACGTACCCGCGAATGCTGAACGAAGTCTTCCGATCACAAATTGGAGACATGTTCGAAGTATACATGGACGACATGATCATGAAGTCCTAAGAAGAATACGATCACACGCTTCACCTGCAAAAGGTCTTCCACCAAGCTAAGAAGTGTAAAATGCGATTCAACCCAGAAAAATGCACCTTTGGTGTGCAGGCAAGAATGCTCCTCGAATTCTACCTCACAGAGAGGGGGATCGAGGCTAACCCTGACAAATGTCAATCGTTTTCTGAATTCCCCACACCTAAGTCAAAGAAATCCATACAATCCCTCAACGGGATGCTTACCTCACTATCTCACTTCGTGACCAAATCCGCCCAACACGTCCTGCCCTTCTTCATACTCCTCCAGAAAGAGGCAACATTCAATGGACAGAGGAATGCGAGCAGGCTCTGTGCCACCTCAAGGAAGCATTATCCGAACCACCTGTTTTGTCACGACCAAGTGGTGGGGAAATACTTTACCTTTATCTCTCTGTCACTAATGATGCCATCAACGCTGCCCTTATTTAAGAAACCTTCAACGGACAGAAGCCAATATACTTCACAAGAAAAGCCCTACAAGGGCCAGAACTCAGATACCAACAAATCGAGAAGGTCGCCCCGGCCCTTATCAATGATGTGAGAATATTAAGGAATTACTTCTTGGTCCACTCGATAGTAGTTCGGACATACCAACCCATTAGACAACTACTCGGCCAACCAGATATGGTCGGTAGGATTCTTAAATGGTCTCTGGAACTGTCAAAACTCTATATCCACTATGGGTGATTTTCATACTATTTGAAGGAGCCCTAAAGTTGGTAACCCTTATGGGTGATTGTCGTACCTCGAAAAATGAGAATGACCTCGCGAAGCGCAATTACATGCTCGAGGGATAGACTTAATAGAGTCGCCACCGATCTTTATTTATTCCCATAAAGGCAAAGGTAAAATATCGAATAAAACCCCTAAAAGAAAGATACGGATATGGTCATCGCAACCAATATTTGAGTTTCGGAGTCGGTTACGCAAGGGGAAGGTATTAGCACCTCTCATGTCCATTATACTCAACAGAAACCATTTAGTTAGTTATCAAATGTATGCTAGCTTATGTTAATTTCTAATCTTCTAGTTATTGAGTGGGAAAAGAGAGAGAAGATAAATGTTTTTTAGATTTCTATTGAAAAAAAGGGACCTAAGGGTTTTTATTACTAAGGGGCTCGACAAGACTTCACAATATCATGCCTACGTATCCTCATAGTGCAATGAGGAAATCAGAGGATTCATAGTTCAGGGCAACGATGAAAAGAGAAAAAGGTCGCTCGCCAAGGATTGGAGCGAAAAAAGAAAAAGGTTGCCCCCCAAGGACTGGGTCCCTTGTGCTTACATATCCTCATTGTGAAATGAGAAATAAGAGCTTTAATTGTTCTAGGTAAAAAGAGTTTGTTTGTTAGTCGATTTTAGCGAAAGATATTTAGTTGTATTCAACAGAAAACATTGCTTTACCCAAAATAAGTGTGGATGAAGAAATGTTTTGCATCGTCTTAAGACATTTGCATATAAACTAAGAAAATTTCTCTTAACATTTGATGAGAATCAATTGTTCAAAGAGTTACGCCAGAATGCTAGATCCTAAAGGTCCTTTTTCATTCAAGTTTTTATGAAAATTGTTTGATGGACAACGGACTCTTGATGATAATGAATAGCTTAAAGAGTTGCGCCAAGATGCTAGATCCCAACGACCCTTATTTGTCCAGGTTAATTATTAAGTGTTTTAAGAAATGAAAGAATGAATGAACGATTATCCAAATGTGCAAGGCTCGGGATCGATCATTTGAGGGTTCTTCCAGAATGCTAGATTCAAACAGTCATTTTCTTTGGTGATTATATTTAGAAAAAGAGTAAGCCACGAGATTGAGAGCCAACTAAAATAAAAGGCAACTGAATTCAGCTCTATGTTAATTTAGAGTGGATTCTAAAGCTAGTAGAATTATACTTGAGTGAATCACACACTCAAATATACAACAGATTCTCCACTAAACTTTATTTAGTCCCAAAAGACAGGGAAAATATCGATAAAACCTAAAGGAAGAGAAACAGGAAAAAAGGTGGTTATTCGAAAGGAAGGTACTAGCACCTTAAGCATCCTTCGTACCCGACGAGAACCATTTCTCCTGCTTCTAGGCTTGGATGGGTTATCTATCTAAAGACTTCTAGCTAAAAAAAGAAAAGGAGAGAAAAAAGAGAGAAAGAAAGAGAGGAAAACGCTCACGGAGGATTGGGGCCCTCGTGCCTACGTACCCTCATAGTGCAATGAGGAAGCCAGAGCTCCGTAGTTCAAGGAACCAAGGAAGAAAGAAGAGGATCTGGGCGGACTAGAAAGACAGAAGAATAAGACGGAGGAAGGTGGCTATCGCGGTGAAATTTGGATACCAAACTATTGATTAGTTTGAATCTTTAATTCATTTTGCAACCGAACTTTGATTTGTCCAAAGGAAGGGATAAAGATCGAAATTCCCACAATGCAATGCAAATGCAAGGTTTTAGAGAGTTTTAGGTTCGGGGGTTGGTTAAACTTAGGGAAGGTACTAGCATCCTAAGTTTCTGTAGTACTCTACAGGAACCTCTTATTCTATGTTTGTTTATTGCTATGTGTTATTTGCTTAATGGTTGAAAGACCCTAGGGGTTTATTTCTAAGTATACTCGATAAGATATCGCATCTTATGCCTACATATCCTTACGGGAGTGGAATTAGAGTATTTGTAGTTCCCCTAAAGGGTTTGAGGAATTCTTTGACTGTGGTCAAAGTTCCTACGGGTTTAGGGTAGTTGATTGATTGATTTTAGGAGAAAAGGTGAGTTGTCATTTTAAGAGAGATTTAACCGCCACAAGTTGTAGGAATGTAGTCTTTGCATCATCTTAAGAGAAGGGCTCAAGTACTCGGATAGGGATCGACGAGGTACGCCTCTCTTAAGGCAAAGTCTCTACGTGTTGATTGTATTGATGTGGGATGGAAATTCTATCTCGCTTAAGATGATTAACATCTATTCTCTATTGTTTGAATATTTTGATTTGAGTTGTTTGTATTTTGTTTATTTCTATGTTGTGAGAGAAAGGTCCTTCCTATGGGGTAGGATCTAACTTAATCGATCAACTTGAATGGGATCAAGGATCGAGGGAAAATGATGCAAATGATGCACTATACACAATTGTTGAATCATATGTAGGGTTTTCCTTTGGACGAAATGCGATGTGAGAAAGATAAATTGCGATAATATTAAATTGCGGAAGATAAATTGCGGAAAGTAAAGCCATACACACGCATGAAAGCGCTAAGGTGTAGGTGAGTGAATTGTGCATGTGAGGTGTGCAAGCGTACGCGATTGAACGTTGATTCAATTTTATTTTAGTTGAGTTAATTTTAAGAAGGAAATTGGAATTGATTTTAAGAAGTTATATTAGTTCATTTGAATTAATTTGTAAGAAAAATAAATTGTATTATTTTGGTGAGATTAATTAATTTTGAGAAAGGTTGATTTTAAGAAAAAAAGTTATATTATTTGATTTAAGAAAAGTATTGAATTATTTGATTTGAATAAAAGTTTGGCTTTAATAATAATTTTAGAAAAAGAAGTTTGGTTGTGATTTGATTTTAAGGAAATTAATAATTAATTTATTAATAAGATTAATTTAGATAAGATCATTGCTCACACGCTTTTCAAAAAGGAAGAGAATTTTACTGTTGTTTCTAGAGACGAGCTTTACATCATGTTTTGTGCTTCTCAAGGGAAGTTGGTCAATGTTGCCCCGTTCATGCTAGCCAACTTTATTAGGCTTGCCCGATATTCCTTTGATCCTATTATCATAAGAGGTTTGGTCATAATGATCACATATGCTATTGGAATACAGTATCATTTGAACCGTACTCGTGTTTTTGGTGGCATTCTCCCCATGGACATCAACTTCTATTTTAACCATGGAATTATTGTAAATCTTAGCCCAGTTGAGTTTGAATTGTTAATTGATTAATGGTTTTGTTCATGTTTTTACCTTGCCAAACCATGAAAGGACTAGTGTTCATAATAAGGAAAATTGGTTGTATGACTTGGAAGTCTTGAATGAGACCTTGACTCCACCTGACTCTCCTCAGGCATACGAGAATGTGGATACTAACGTGTCTAATGGTGCTATTTATGGTTTCGTAGTCCATCCAATTAATCTGCCTATCTTTGTAGCCACTGCTATCCATACCCTTCAGTCCGAGCTAGACTTTGTGAGAGATGAGATAAGTTCTTTGAGAGTGGATTTCATAGGACTCATGGATGTTGTGCATGAGGAGTTGGACCATCTGTTCCAAATTGTATACTCAGTTAGGAGCCGCAACGAATAATTCTGAAGTTGCACTTAATTTCCTTTGCTTTCTTAAGATAGTTTTCTTCATTTTTATTAGTGTTTCCCTTTCTCGTATTGTCTGTACTGTTATTTTTCATTCAAATGTTATACCATCGGAATGCCGACGATGAATTGTTTCATGTACTGTACTTTGATTCAATGCAAATTTCCCTTTATTACGCGTTTCTGTATCTCTTAATGTTTTAGAAATTTCCCTTAGCTTTCTTTTAAGAAAAAGAAAAAAAAATCCATAAAAATTGATCTTGTTGAGCTTCTGGTTAAAAAATCTAGTTTTTTGCCTCATGGCATTCGCCATAAGGTTAAAACTTGAGATTTCGCTCATTGAAGAACATGACACTCGCCATGTGCCTTATGGCGTTCGCCATGACGCTCTGAAGACAGAACCCGCGTGAATTCAAATTTCCTGCGTGTTTTTCCCATAAAAAAACCTCATTTAATCATCATTTTTCAACTTCCTAGAATCCCAACCACCCTAATAACTTCTCATTAATTTACCTTAACCTCCAACCATCCATATTCTCCCTATTTCATTTATTTAAACCCTTAAACAATCCATTTTCTAACATCATCACCATAACATCATCTTTCTATCTATATCCATCAACTTCCATAACCAAAATCTTTGACCAATTGCAGCAATGCCTCAAAGAGTCGCTCCGGTGATTGACTACATGGGCATTGTCTTCCCTGAAGGAAGTATCAGAGAAACCCAACAAACCAACTTTCACAGACTCTGCAAGAGGCCCGTTCTAGCGACGAGGTACCCCGATCCTGAGGCTGGGCATGCTCTAAGCCTTTCTGATAGCATCGCCTGGATGCTCAATAACTTAGGTATGTCTCAATTCTACTCTATGACTAATGCTACATCTGTTAGATTGACATATGAGTTCTTGAGTTTGCTCTGTTATCTTACTGACCATTCCCATATTTTTGGCACCATTATTTTAGGATGTTTAACGTAGATTATTCCCTCACCCAAGAGCAAGTAGGTGATATCTTTGGATTTCCTAGTGGTGAGGCGTTCCTCACTTAAGCACCCCTAGAGAGTGAGTGAGAGGTCGGTGCTTTCAACTTCTGGTATCAAATAACAAACACCCACACCACCACTTGGGAAGGCCTGGAGGCTACCACCATCCATAACCCAACCATTAGATACCTTCACCGTTTTCTATCTTCCACCATCTTTGGTCGAGAGAACACCGGAAACGTGAATTCCAAAGATTTATTCTTTATCCATTATGCCCTCTCCCAAGCTAAAGTTAATCCAACACCGTTTCTCTTAGCACACATGCTTTATGCCGGAAATAGAAACAGTTGCCCCATTTGTGTTGGCAGAACTATAATTGTCATTGCTTGCTCACTAAACTTACATATTGTGTTAGAGACTGTTGAGAGTATGCCTTGCCTTTTTGCTGATTTAGACTATTGTCGTTCTATGCGGATTGTAAAGTTCTTGCCCAATGGCAAGTTTCATCTGATGGTTCGCACCAGAGAGGTTAGAGGTGTCACATTGCCCTACTCTAATCGCATTAATGTGTGCGATAGTACTAACTGGATATTTGATCTTGACGCACCCGATTTAGAGGAGGAGAGAGCTAATAGGCATTATCACACTGTCATGGGATGCACTGCCCCACAGACTGGGACTCGTCCATGTGCTTTTGATGCACCTGGGCCTAGTACCAGCGCACACACTCCACCTTTTGTTGCTGACCATTTTGCAGGTACATATCAGTCACCCCAAGAGTATGATTACGTTGCTATGAGGAGTGCCCTCGGTGATATTTTGTCTGAGATGAGGTACATGAATGACACAGAGGCTGATCGTGACTTGATGCTTCAGACTTTGCAGAGATAGTATGAGAAGCTAAGAGTCATTGTTGACCATATCAGCCAGTAGCAACATGACTATCTTGAGAGGACTCAACACGATCTTGGTGACCTGTGAGAGGAGATGGGTGGTTTGCGATTAGAAGTTCAAGACTTGAGTGCTTATGTGTATCGTGTTTCAAACCCCTTCAACAAAGGTGGTGGACAACACCGCGACCAAGGCCACCATCATTGATCTCACACCAAGTTTATCCACTCCTTCTTTCACCTTGTTCCAAATTATTGAGGATAATGTTTAGTTCAATTATGGGGGAGGAGCTTTATCGCTTTATGTCTTTATGTTTTTATGCTTTCCAGTTAGTTTGTTTCTTTATTTATTTTATTTTTTATTTATCGAGTCATATGTGTCGTGAGTCCATTTATACTTTACATGTTCGATATGTTTGGGAATTCCCTCATTTTGACCCTAATTTTAATTTTTTTTACTTAATGGCATGACACTGCGAGTATTGGCTGTTTACCTTGGTTTTAGGCTATGTTAGTCGGTCTTGGGAAATTTTTGTTAATATCAGTACCGTTCCTACACCCTAGATTCCCTAAATATGTAATATTGATTTAAATAGACATTATGTCGAGACCTTATTCCTAGTTCTTTAGAAGTAGCCTCATGATTAGATTATAATAGCAGTCAACACCATCTTTATGTATGAACTAAGTAATAAAATGATGCAAATATGTGTTGATCTCAAAAAAAAATTGAATTATGTGATTTTTATAGAAAAAGCGAATGAAAGACAAGTTCCCTCTAAGTTAGGTGGCCTTCACCCGACCATTTAGCCTAAAGGTTCAGACTCTTGAAATTCATAAACAAAAGAAAACATAATGTGCTAAAAAGAAAGAATTTTTGAATAAGAGACCATATAACACTAATAGGCTCACTTACCATGTAAGTACAAAGGATAACGGGCTTAATATGATTGCACTAGAATGAAAGAGAGGTGAATAAGAACAAATCCTGTAGGTCAAGTTATAATGTCATGATTTGAATTGGTATTGCATAGGAAGGAAATCTTTGTCCGCTTTGGTGGATTTGTGTTGGTATGGTATCCTTGTTTTCACTATTTAGTACCTATTTGTTTAGCATTAGCCTAGAAACCTTGTGCTTTGATTGTTTTTGTCGTGCCTACGAGTCAAGCGTTGCATTTATTATTTTATTTCTGTTGGAAGTTTGCTTGAGGACAAGCAAAATTCTTAGTGTTGGGGAGTTTGATAACATAATTTTGTATCGTATTTTTAGGCTCACTTTGCGTATTTTAGGTCTGAATTTTTATCGAGTCTTTTGCATTTTTATGTGTTCTTACTCTGTTTTTATATTGGCAGGTGTTCCCGTCGAGATTCTAGAAGAAATTGAGAAAAGAAGTGAAAGAGAAGAAAAATCCAGCAAAAACCAGCAAATTCTGCCAGCCTTTCTGATATGGCGCTCGCCACCATCAAATGGCGTTCGCCATCTGCCCTTAGAGACCATGACACTCGCCATGGGCACCACGACGATTGATGTGCAGTTTGCACGAGCAGTTTCAACTGCAGAATTCAGTTTTTGAGCAGTTGCTAGCGGTTATCTTTTCCTTCCAAGTTCAAATTTCGAATGGGCAGTTATTCAACTGCCTTTTTATCTATAAAAATACCCCTTTTAGGATGTTTCGAAAAAAAGAAGAAGAGAGCCAACTCGTGCGGAAGCACTGCTGAACTCTTTTTTAGACCTTTAACCCGTATGATACCTTTCCAAAGCAACAATTACTCACACCGAGGAATTGTTGCAGTATTGTATTTACTATTTCATTGCACTACTGTATACTTGGATCGAAGTTAATAAAAGTTTGTTTTCATTTATTCCATTGCAATCTACAGGTTATTGTTTTTTGTTTTACTGCATTTTATTTCTACGTGTCTGCACTTAACTTATTTTCATAAAAACCAAAAACTAATATTTTCTTAAGATAAATTCAATATGTATGTTGTAATTTTCAGCATTGTTAACATGTTAGAATTAGAACTAACTATGTGCAGCTAAATTAATTAGAGACCGTCTTATAAGGACCATCGTAACCGGCGGGACTCCGTAGTTATGATAGGTACGACATTGTAATGCATGCCATTTTGGTTGTAATCTCTAAGTCTAATTTAAGTAGCTTTGTCACGAAAGTGAGAGGTTATTTAACATTGTTTTGTCACAAGAGTGAGAAGAAAATAAAGGTTTAAATCGAGATCTGCGAGAGCGTGAGAAGTGAACCGAATAGTAGAAATTAGGCATCGATAAATAAATACATCGAGAGCGCTTTAGATGTTGATTAAGATATTGTCGACTTTCAAAGAGTAATTCTTAGTTATCGGGCGAGCGAGAGCAAAATCTTGGGATTAAGAAGTACGACTTAGTTAAGACCGCGAGAGAGTCAGGCGGAGCCTTTTAGTCGATATATCCTACAGAATAGGTGTGTAGACACAATTAGTACCCTTTATCTACAAGGTCCCTTAGGTGCATGGAAATCATATTTCGGGCTCGTTTTAGTATTATTATTAGATTTTTTATTTCAGCCCCGTAATTAGTGTTAACTTCTGTTTAACTCAAGCCTTAGCTTTGCACAACAACCATATATAACATTAGTTTGATTATCTTTCCATGTAGGTTCGACAACCTTTTTCAGACTACACGATCAACTGTATGCTTGCAGATTTATCCGTCAGTAACAACCGATCAAAATACCAGAGTGTAAGTGGGAGCATTGTGCTTGGACCAGAGATTGTGCAAAAGACTACTGAGATAATTCAGATGATTAGAGAAGATGAAGACATTGCTTTAGTGCGAGTGGCTTGGGGAGGAGCTGCTAGGGGAAGTGTGACCTGGGAATTGGAGAGCAAGATGGGAGATTTGTATCCAGAATTGTTCTCATCTAGTGCATTTTCGAGGACAAAAATATTTTAAGTGGGGGAGAGTTGTAACACCGCATTTAATTATTTAGTAGTTTTGTGATTATTTTGTGTGATTGTTGGGCATTGTATTGGTTAAAGGGCATGTGTGTTAAGGTACGGTGTGAGAGTTATTAGAATGCATTAAATTAAATTACGTCTTATGACAACGTTATAACAATGATAGGGGAAATGTGACCTGGGAATTAGAGAGTAAGATGGGAGATTCGTATCCAGAATTATTCTCATCAGGTACATTTTCGAGGACGAAAATATTTTAAGTGGGGGAGAGTTGTAACACCTCACTTAATTATTTAGTCGTTTTGTGATTATTTTGAGTGATTGTTGGGCATTGTCTTGGTTAAAGGGCATGTGTGTTAGGGTACGGGTGTGAGAGTTAGTAGAATGCATTAAATTATATTACTTCTTAGGACAACATTATAATAATGATAATGTGAATAAGGAGGAATTTTATTAAAACTAATATTATTTGTATTATTATTAATATTATTATTATTATTGTTATTATTAAAATTATTATTATTATAATCATTAACATTATTATTGTTTGAAATATTAAGTTATTATGACCATTATTATTATTATTATTACTAGAATTAAGGAATGAATAACATAATTAGGAGGGATTAGTGGAGAGATTAGAGGATCAGTTTTTCTTCTACGTGAAAAGAGAAAGAGAGCTAGGGCAAGAGGAACAAGGAATTTCAATCATTGTTGAAGCAAGGAAGAGCTCAGAATTCAGGTAAGGGGGAGAATGGATTCTCTAATGGTGATAATAACATGAGAGGGTAGTGAGGATTCCTTTCCCTCTTAGAATTTTCTATACATTCTTCCTTTTCCTTGTCTGATTGTTGTGTTGTACGGTTGTTGTTGTTAATTCGTAGTTATGTACTGAGTGTGTGTATAAATTTGTGTTGTATGTTGATTTCGAATGGAAAATTCGTGGAATTTGGTACTGTTGTTGATGGGTTCTAATATGGAACCAGATCTAAAAATTTGGGGTTTTTGAGTGTTAACGAAAATGGACTATAATAGTAGAAAATGTTGAAAAGAATGAGGAAAGAATGATGTAGAACAAACCCACTAATGATAGACTAGTGTAGTTGTTGTTTTGGATCAAAATCAGGAGCTTATAGGTGCTCCAATGGGGGAAAATCACACTGATGGGTATTTTTTGTGTGCAGACAAGTCAATACGCGTATAAGGGAAATTCCCAAGGGGAAATACGTGTATGATACACATCCCGTCCCCAAGCCAGCACGACCTTATGGTCATACGCGTAAGGGATGGGTCCATATGCGTATGGGGGTAGCCTTACACGTATGGTGAGGGGAAATATGAAAGAAATGACCTCTGGCCATAGCGTACAGCAGGAGGCAATACGCGTATGGAAACAATACACAATATTTTCGTATTTTCGATTTTTATACGAATGGGTAGAGTAGGGTGTTACAACTTCCCCATGAGTGGAAGGTTCTACAACTTAGTCATTCCCTTCTAACTCCCTAAAAATCACCATCCCCCAAAAAAGAGAAAATATAAGTAAAATGAAGAAGTTCAATATGTGACAACTAGGGCCTGATTAGTGGAAGAACCAAACTTGGAGAATAAAGAGTCGAAGAAGAAAGAATGCTAAATAAATAATGATGAATGCATATACAAGAGTAAAGAAATCAATTTGTGTTCCATTACTTATAAGTCCATATGCATAGGCCGAGTAGGAATCTTTAGTAAGCTATAGGGCTGCACCTGCTAATAGCTGGTAAGACATCTACTGGCCAAATTAGAAACATGTTGGTAACTCACTAATTTTGAGATACTCAAGACCTTAATAATTTATTTTAGTATCTATGTTAAGGTTAATTAGAGGTAATTAGTTAATTTTTATTGCTTTCAACTTAGTTTGTAGTTGAGGACGCTAGGTGCTCCTTTTTGTGAGTTTTATATGTTTTGTGGTTGTGTAGGAGTACTCTGATAACAATTTCTGACACATCAGAAGTTTCGTTACCTCCACTCAACAAGCCTTTGAGCCAGGAGATGCTGAAAGGAGTGGTTGATCTCAAAGTTAAAGCAAAAGTTGTAGATTTGTGAAAATGGAAGAAAAATATGAGCTGGAAAGCTAAAGGGATAAGGATAAGTACTACATGAAAAAACCCTTTAAATTTTGTATGGAACTGCAATAATGTGATTCTTTTCCTTTATGCAAAATAGGCCTTCCAAGAGACGAGTTATATCTTGCATGCATTATGTAGTATACATAGTACAAGAACGAAAGGATAGAAAAAGGGAATCTTCTAATTCCATGAACCAAATCAAGAGATAATCAAGAGGCTAATGATCCAAAGTCTATAGGAAACCCCTAAAAGTAAGAAGACTATAAGAGGATCATCTTGGAGAAAAGTAAAAAGAAGGTTAAGAAGTTAAAAATCTTAAGAAACACTTAGAAAAATACAAGTAGAAGAAGGTTGGACCAGAAGTTTGAGGCATTTCTACTAGGCATGGCAACATAACCCATGTCTACGGGTACCCACCCAAACCCGCCCCAAATTTGATGGGGAAAACTCGCTTTGATTGGGTTTGGATTTGAGCGTGGGTTTTCCCTGATTATAAAATATAGGGACGAGTCAGGTAATGGCTATTGTGTTGATATTTTGATTTGTATTTATTATTTAAAATATTTGAAATGTATATATAAAATTTTTGTATTTTATTATTTGTAATGTAATTTTATTTAGAAAAATAAATATTTTTATTTAAAAAACTGATTTCACTAAATAGATGGTGGCGGGGCGGGGATACCCAAACCCAACCCGAACCCGTTTGAGACGGGGAACGAGGATTATTTTGAGATTCGAGTTTGGGTTTGGGAGAGGTAAAAACCGTCTTATTGCCATGCCTAATCTCTACCATTACATCTCTTGAAGAATGTAGTGTATTCAGGCATGACAAAGCTCGCCTCTTGCTGATTGAAGATTGCAAGAAGTAGAATTGTTACTGTTAGAGTTATATTTTCTTTTCATTAGTTTTTGGAAATGTTAAGCTTGAGAACTTGTTTTGTTGTATTTGTCATGGTCACGATGATCTAAACTCTTTATGTTGAGTAATGTGAAGTTTAATGAGAAGTAGTTGTGTGAAATAATGTGAATTTAGTGATGCATTTTTCATGTGGTTTATTGTTATATATTTATTTTTTTGGATGATAATCTAAGAAATAGGTAAAAGCTTATTAATATAGAAGAACTCATGATAAATATGCTTGAAAATAGCATAATATAGATATTTGATAATTAGTTGCTTTAGGAATAAGGAATTACAACCATAGGGGAAAGCAGAACTTATGAAATAGTTGCATTAATTTTAATACGAGACTTAGGAATTTTTCATTAACTTAGTTGAATTTATTTTGATATTGTGGGCATAACCATTAGATCACTTTTTGGCCTCATTTGTCATGACAAATCTCACTACACACACATATTAGATAAAAAAATCATTAAATGGATCATTGCCCAAGGTGCCTCTTACACTTGTTTAAACTTATTTAATCTTACTATATATTGCTCAATCGAGGTTTGTGACAACAATTATTGTTATTATCCTTTACTCATGGCCATTCACAAAGTTTGACCTTTAGGAATCAATTTAAGTTAATCCAATCCTTGTGGAAGCGACACTCTTACTTTTTATCACTTGCTACTATTGAAGTGTGTATACTAGCACATGTATAAAAATATATAACGAGTTTTTGGCGCAGTTGGAGGGTATTGAGCAATTAACACTTTAATTTTCATGAACAAAACTTTTGTGAATAGTGCATTTGAGATTTTAACATTTTTCTATCTTTAGGTGAAACGATAGGTTCCTGATTACTCCATGCGCAGGTAATAACGCGAAATCGTATATATATAATGACATACATTTTTACTAATCTATGACTGGTTTCACTCCGATTTTCGGGTTTTTCCACGTTATTCGTCCAGTATTTTGCAGGTATTCAAGGTTCATGTTGTTGCACCCCAAAATTTGACCAACCAATTATCGCATTTGGCTCATGTTTCGAATCATTTTGCATTCTGCATTCGCATACCGCATACATTGCATTTTTGCAGTCGGATTGATTTTATCGGGATTACAGCCTCCCCTGGCGTTTCAGGCATTTCAGGCCAGTTCGAATACAAGGATTTATTTTGAGAATTGGTGCTCGTCCCGGTGTTTTCAGCTCTCGCTGTTATTTTTTAGGAAATTTAGGTGTCCGATTTTTACCGCTTATTTCGCTATAGCCGCGCATCTGTTTTCTAATCGATTTAATTGTCTTCCTTGCATTTTTTTAGATTTTCTCCTTATTTTCTAGATTTTTTAAGTATATTCTTATAGATTTAATTATTTTTTCTAGAATTTTAAATAGATATTAAATACTTTTAAAATAGTTTTTAGGTTAATTGTTTTCTAGAATGATTTTTAGATATAATAGATAATTCTTTTTAAATAGTTTTAATAGATAATTCTTGTTCTAGATATTTAAATAGATTTTTAATGAAGTTTAAATAGTTTTAATAGGTTTAATAGATTTTTCTTTTTTATTGGTGTTAGAAATTAATGGTGGTATTAGTTTTATTAGATGTTAAGAAGGTAATTTCTTAGGATTAATAGATATTAATTAGATGGTCATTAGATGTTAATCATTTTCTCTTAATTAGCTTGATAGTTTTAATTAGTCTTTATGATAATCATTCTTAATTAGAGTAGCTTTAATTAGCAGTTCTTGATTAATAGGTCCTAATTTTCGTTTAAGTTTTAATTAGGGTTTAATCATCTTTTTTTTATCCACTAACTGAGTTTATGGATTTTAATTGGTTTTTAATCAGAGTGGTCCTTTGTGTGGGCCAGATGGCAGTTTTGGAGGCCCACAAGTCTACGTGCCACATGTCACACTATAAAGGGAGCCACGCGTGCTTTTCTCACGCTTCCACCTAACCCTCTCTCTCTCAGAAGCCCGCCACCTCATTCTGCATGGCCACCACAACTTGATACATCACACACTTCACATGCCACCTTCCCTTCTCAGAGCCTGCCACGCGTCCTCCCCAAACCCTGCATGGCTGCCACCAGCTTCACTGTCTCCCCTCACCGCCGGCCATGCAGCCGCCGCAGGGGCCACCGCAACCGTCGCCGGAGGCTCGCCGGAAACTGCAACTACCAGAAGATTCATCATCTTCATCCTGTTTTCATCGTTTCTCCAGATAATTCCCCAAATCTCCATCCAAGATTCATCCAGATCGTTCAACCTTCAAGATTCCAGAAAATCTTCATCCTCACTCCGTTTTCAATTATCTCCATGAACAATCCCCAGAAACTACACGATCTTCATCGTGTTCATCCGAGTTTGAGATCTCCAACTCGTATTCCCAGAATATTCATCCGTTCGTGAAGCCTTCACCAGATCTTCCATCCATCTTCAAGATCGCATCATGTTCATCTCATCATCAGATCCTCAAGATTGATCTTCGGCCTGTTCATCAAGTCCATCGTAAGCCTGTTCACGTTTTTCCAGATCCGTCCAATCTTTATACGTTCCTGTCGCTACTGCGAAAATCGGCGCTGGCAATACAGAAGAGTCGCCACCGTGCGTTATTTATCCCAAAGGAGGGAAAGGAAACACTCGAAGTAAACCTAACGCAAAGACGGGAAAAGGTATGGTCATCGCAACCAAAACCTGGATTCGGGAGTCGGTTACGCAAGGGGAAGGTATTAGCACCCCTCACGTCCATCGTACTCGATGGGATCCGCGCTTGCTTGTTTGTACGGATTACACTTCTATCTAAACTAAAGGATGAGGTCTGAAAAGAAAAGAAAAGATGACTCGGCAAAGCATCGCACTTTATGCCTACGTATTCCTGTCTGGAACGAGAAATCAGAGTCAACGTAGTTCGCCTAACTACGGGTGAAGGTGGGGAAGGTTGCTCGCTAGGATATCGCATCCTATGCCTACGTACTTCCACACAGCATGGAAGATCAGAGCAAACGTAGTTCGGGCTACGCACGACACAAGCTGTTCAAGTGTCTTTTATGAAAAATCTCACCTTAAACAAGGGTTTTCTTATTGCAAAAAGGTTTGTGTTTGTTCAAATCTTTTGACGGAAGAAATGAATTGATCTCTGTTATAACCTTTATTAATGTTTTTCTATTGTTTTGAAGTAAGAAGAGATGACACTCTAAAATCCTAGGGTTAAAAAGGGAATAAAATCTACCCTAATGTTATCATACATGGGTTAGCTCCTAATGTCTGTCATGTTACTCTCTTGCACGGAGAGAAACAGAGCTCCTAAGGGAATAAACGGAAAGCAAAAACAGATACAGTAAACAGTAAAATATGAAGAATACAGCAAACAAGCTAGGCAAGGGAGCCAAACTCTACCTCGACCTGAACACAATAGGTAAAAGTGAAGCACATTTCACTTTAAACCTAGGGGAATTATCACACACAATACAGCAAAAGCCCCAAGCTCTGACAGCTAACTCCAAAGTTGATGCACAACACATCCTCTAAATGAACCTCCAAGCTCTTTCTTCATTAAGCCCCCAAGCTCTAGCTAGCTTCCTGCTTTGACAATCTTCATCTTCAATGATCTCCATCTTCAAGGGTAAGCACTCCAGGATAACGGAATTAAAATCAAGAGATACAGTTTGGCATGTTAAGCAGCTCATGAACAACCAAAGGAAGCTCACAAGGGATTAGCATAGTGGGACAGGTTCCCTCAAAGTTCTACCTCTAAAACCAATCACTTATCCCTCCAAAGGAGGGAGGTGAGTTCTTAGAGGGACTTTCAGTCATTGGGAAAGAATGGAAGCACAGGAAGCATTCCATGTTTCATGAATCAAATCTCTAATCTAGAGCTCTACCTAGCTCCTAAACCCTAAAGTCTTCAACAGCTACAGGAAAGCTTCAAACATCTTCAGCTTCTGGATCCCTAGTCTTCAACTTTCAATCTTCATCATGCACCTTGAACAAGGTCTTCAACAAGAAAAGCCCCCAAAACAAATCTCCCAAATGAAACCCCAAATGAAACCCCCAAAGACAGACAATCATCATAAAGCATCCAATACAATTAATCAAATCAGAAAATATCCTAAAAATACTAAAGACAAGGGAAAAATCTAATATTTATTCACAAGGGTCTATTATACTTACCCATAATATCCCTATAGTCCCATACCCAAAATCAAACTAAAACTCCTAAAAAAAATGATTTACTTCACCTATGTCACACCTAAACCCTAATTTTAATTATCCTAATCTCACCTAATCAAACTACCTCACAATTAAACCTAAAAATTAAGAGTTAAATCCTATAAGGAAGCTAAAGTCCTAAGTTAAGCAACCTAAAAAGAATGGGTCCAAAATATAAAAGGATCTAGCTAAATTAAAATCAACAAGATCATGTATTAAACTAAAGTCACTTAAAAAGCTATTTAAAAGAAAAATGCACAAAAAATACCAAAATGAAATAAAATTGGAATTTTATTACTTGTTAATTTTCTAGACAGAAGTATAAACCTATAGCAAAAACAACCACTAAAAAATATGCATTTTTCAATTTGATGTGGATTTTCTAACATTGAAGAAATTAAAAGAATTAAAAAATAAAATGAAATGGGAGAGAGGTGCATTAAGTATATGAATTCAGTTCAAAATGGGAGATGGGCTCAGACTGGGGGGTGTTACTAGCACATGCGCGCAGGCCCAAGCATATTCAGAAAATCATAATGAAAAATTAAAACAAAAATGAAAAACAAACGGTGTGAATAGCAGAGGATTTTAGTTCAATTTGAAATGGGCTTGAGATAGGGGGTGGGGATAGTGCTTTTGGATCCAGGCCCAACGTTTGTACTAATGAAACGCGGCGTTTTAAACATGGCCAGGTTTCCCTCCAGATTTCAAATTGAATACAGCCCGTTGGATTAGTTTCTAAGTCAAAGTCATATATGCAATCCCACGGTCCTCCTTCATCTTCTTCCTCTAGAAACCCTAGGTTCAGAAAACCTCTCCCATGCACGAATCTTCTAGCTCTCTGTTCTCCCTCAATTCTTGATGAAACTTAATCATGTAAAGACCAAAATTGACCTACATCCTTCCCTCTACAAAACCCTATTCTTGGTTTCTCCTAAAACTAACCCTATATCAAAACCCGATATGTAGAAACCCTATGTTCATTAAACTACCACTGACATGCACTTTGATAATTCTTGATAATCTTGGTACTAATGTGATCATCACCTCTCCCTGGTTATTCTAAGCTAATGCTCGTGGATTGTAATTCATTATACCTCATGTTCTTGTTCATCAAAGTTTCACTGCCCTAGGTTCAACCTTCATCAATGGAGCCCTAACTTTCTGGAGATCATCTTCTACCTATCCCTAACAACTCTAACCTAACAAACTAAGCTAACAGTGCATAATTAATGGTGTAGAGATCAAAATGCAAACCTGTTATCCTTGATGAAACAGATGAGATAATGCACACTTCAAGCCCTGCAATCCTTCACAAATGCTCCTCAGATGATGATCTTGTTTCTGTTTGCAACAAATTGAATGGAGGATGCTCGTAATATGGGATTCGAAGGTGACTTTGATTCTTGCAACTTCAACCTTAGATCTTCAAACTTCCATGGATGAGCCTCTGAATCAGCATGTATGCACTCAAGAGATTCAATGGATTGTGAATGAAGGAGAAGAATGAACAAAATTGATGTTGATTGTGTGAATTCACTCTTGCTTGCAATTGAAGTAACAATGGAGTCCTCACTTTCCTCTCTCTCTTCTCACCAACCCTTTCTCTTAATGATCTCAATCCAATATATAAGAGAGCATGGAAAGATCTAGAGTCTTCTAGATCAGTCTAGGATGCTTCTAGAAACTTCAATAATTTCTCATGATATGGTATTTTGAAGTAATCTCACATCTCATGACATCTCCCCTTAAACACTTTGCAGCCCCTTCAAAATCTCATTACATGACAATATGGAAGAGTATGAGTGAAAAACAAGGGATTCCTTTGCCTTATGTTGAGTTTCCCATAGTTGCCTTATTATGCAAGCAATAGAATTACAAAGCAAGTCCATTTTTAAACCCTCAAATCAAAATTGTGGCTGATCCAATGTCTTTAAAATGTTGTTTAGACTCAATTTGATATATTACATGACCCATTTTGGATTTATAGATTGCCCAAACCAATTTCCAACTTGAACTTTTTCAACTTATGTCCATTTTTTAAGTCATTTTTTACCAACTTTTATCAATCTGAGTTCTATGCATTTCCAAACTTCCATGACCTCTTTTATAGACTCAAAATGCCATTTTGAGCAACTTTGATGTTGTGAAGTTTTTCATTTGAAGCTTCCTTGTATGAGTTTTAGGCATAGGCTAAGAATGACCTATAATTCCACTTTCCCAAAATACCCCTGACTTGCACAAACTATAACTTGAGCTTCACAAATCAGATGAAGGTATACCATACCTTTTTGGAAAGTGGAGATCATTAGGAACAACTCTTATGTTTTCCAAGAATTCATTTGAAAACTCCTTGAAGGTAAAAAGTTGCTTGGAAGACAGGCAACTTTCACAGACAAATTTTAGTGTCCTCAGATGACCTGTAACTTGCAAGAGCTATAACTTGAGCTCTGTAAATCATCTTGGTGATTTCCACCACTCAAATTAAAGCTATGAAGATACTCTACAAGTTTCATGTGGACCATAAATTCATATGAAGCTTGCATCTTGAGTTACACTGCTTGGAAGTTTGACCTAAATCAGGGGATTTTACACTGAAACCCTAATTTGGTAACTCCTCTTCTCTTTGACTCCTGTTGATTTTTCTTTGGCACAACACCACATCCATATCCATATATCAAATAATGAATCCCACATCCTTCAAATGAGCCTTAATGCCTTTCAAATCAAGCCCTTGACCTAGGATTGACCTAGATAAAACCCTAGTTGACTGACTTCAACTGAGGCTCTTGCAATCATTCCAATGACCTGGCTCTCCTTCAAAGTGATCATCTAGACTTTCCATAACATCCATACACACTCCATGCTCTTGGCTCATAGCTCATGCTTCCTCTGATGATCCCCAAATAACCTCAAGATAGGAGAGAACCCCATGATTGATCTGAGTAATCTTGAATATGAATGAAACCCTCTGAATATGCCTCTTGAGACAAGAATGGCACTTGGTCCCCTGATTAAGATAGCTTGCTTATGCTATGCAATGCAGATGAATACACTATGTACATGATGACAATGCAAATGACTATGCAATTGAAACATAAACCTAGGTTAGGAAGGTTGGGCAAATTTTGGGGTGCAACAGCTGCCCCTATTCAAGCGGCTTGGGCCCGACTGGATGAAGAGCGCGCAACCTTCAAACATTTGAGGTACGAGACGGTTGAATACGAAAGAACCCGGAAATTTGCCAACCGCAAAAATAAATTGCGTACGACTACTGCTTGGGAAGAGTCCCAGGGAACTGGCTTCTGTTGTCACAGCAACAACTAACCATCCATCTGTCAGTCTGTTTTTGTAAAATAGTCTGATATTGTCCGCAGATCGCTCTATTCCGAAGAAATGGGCATACACCAAACGACGAGAAATTGTTGATATCACTTATCAACCTCTGTTGATCTCACTTATCAACCGAGCACACGCTAACCAGCGGGAAAATATTGACTTCACTTATCATGTTGATTTCACTTATCATGTTGATTTCACTTATCATGTTGATTTCACTGATCCGCCTTTCGTATCCTGACAAAACGAGCAAACACTTAACCAAACGAGACAATGCTGATTTCACTTATCAACCTTTCGTTCGTACCTGAACGAGCATTCACAAAACAGCGAGAAATTGTTGATATCACTTATCAACCTCTGTTGATCTCACTTATCAACCAAGCACACGCTAACCAGCGGGAGAATATTGACTTCACTTGTCATGTTGACTTCACTGATCAACCTTTCGTATCCTGAAGAAACGAGCAAACGCTTAACCAAACGAGACAATGCTGATTTCACTTATCAACCTTTCGTTCGTACCTGAACGAGCATTCACTAAACAGCGAGAAAATGTTGATTTCACTTACCAACCTTCCGTTCGTACCTGAACGAGCATTCACTAAACTGCGGGAAAATGTTGATTTCACTTATCAACCTTCCGTTCGTACTTGAACGAGCATCCTGCGGGGACACGAGAAACTTAACCAAGCAACTCTGAGAGGACAATTCTGACGACTGCCGTCAAACACCTGCTGGGGAAATTGGGAACTTAACCAAGCAACCTGTTGAAGAATACCCTGCCAGGGCCTACGAGGAACTTAACCAAGTATCTCGTTGAAGAATACCCTGTTGGGGATTACGTCTCTACTGGGGTAACTGTGGGTAACCACCCAAAATCTGCATCATGCTATTTCCACCGCACTCTGAGAAAGACTCGGCTGGGGAGAAAGAGAAGTGCTTGACCAAGCAACTCTGCTAGGGGAACATGTGGCATAACGAACACGATCACTGCATGCCTTACACCACAAATCCATAAAAATGAGACGAACACGACCACTGCGGGTATCACCAACAACATCAACTAAAGGGACAAACACGACGAACACGATCACTGCGTGTTTCGATGTCACAAACGAAACCACATAATGAGACAAACACGACGAACACGATCACTGCGTGTTTCGATGTCACAAACGAAACCATATAATGAGACAAACACGATCACCGCGTGTTGCGTTACAACCAAAATCACATCGACCATAAATCCAACCGGATGAGGTAAACACGATCACTGCGTGCCAGACGGAATAAATCCACATAGAAGAGGCGAACACGTTCACTGCGTACTTCAACCACCAATATGATGAACACGATCACTGTGTGTGCTGTAATAGGACAAACACGATCACTGCGTGTATTGACCGACAAACCCCCAAAATGATGTCAACACGAGCACTGCGTGCTTCACACCACAAGTTCAAATGGTTCTATCAACACGATCACTGCGTGCTATACGAATACGATCATTGCGTATCTTGAACACGATCACTGCGTGTTTGAACACGATCACTGCGTGTTCTGAGCCACGATCCTCTTGACTGGAGAAAACACGATCACTGCGTGCTGTGTGTCTCAACTGACCCACATAACTGGACGAATACGATCACTGCATATCCTGACCACACATAGGGTGAACACGATCACTGCGTGTTTCGTGTCACGACCCTCTTGACTGGAGGAAAACACGATCACTGCGTGCCTTGTGACACAAATTCAACCATGGGACGAATACGATCACTGCGTACTTCGGCCACAAACAACCAGACGAAACACGATCACTGTGTGCTTCATGTCATAACCACCGTATAACGGACAAATACGATCATTGCGTATCTCGACCAACAAATCTACAGACCATGATCAACACGATCACTGCGTGTCTCGCACAATGAACCCCCGAGATAATGCCAACACGATCACTGCGTGCCGTACAATACAATCTTCTTAGATCGAGATGAACGCGATCACTGCGCAATTCGACCATAAATACACATACCAAGATCAACACGATCACTGCGTGCCTTACAACACGAACCCCATATATGGTACAAATACGATCCCTGCGTACTTGGACCCCAAATCAACATCTCAAGATCAACACGATCACTGCGTGCCTCACAACATGAACCCCGTAAATGAGACAAAATACGATCACCGCGTACTTTGACCATAAAACAGCATCCTCCTGAATCACGATTTCTCTTATCGGCAGGGAACAACACATCTGAAACCGAAGAGGTAACCACCTGGCTTATGTTTCAAAAATGCATGTTTGATGATGACATAATGCTTCCACACAGCATGGAAATGCTACGTATTTAGGCAAAATGCAAAGTATGATGATGCATGCTTATGCAAAGAGTTACTTCAGCAAAATAAATGCTGAAGACAAACTGGATCCGCTGGGGATAACCGGAACACTACCGATACCCTTCCAACAAAATAAATGTTGATAAGGTGAACTAACTCCGCTGGGGATAACCATCCTGCTGAGGAAAGTAGCTCACAAACTCAAAACTTCAAACTCTGCTGAAAAATGATCATCCTGACGAGGAAGGATCAACCTGTTGGTGAAAGAGAAAAGCGGTCCTGGAAACTGCTTTCAAAAGGTATCAACACTCTGTTTACGCCCTGTGAGGATAATTCATCCGGCTATCACTGAGCTAGGGACTGACCGGCGTGCTCTAATTCACACTACGCAAGAAACTCTTTGGGGAAGCTAATCATATCCATCTCGACCTTCGCTGGGGAGGACTCTGCTTCGCTTGATAAGCTAATTCTGAACCACTGAAGATACATTGATCTTCCTTTGACGAAATCTCCACTCTCCTGGGGAGACAACATTCAATTTTGCCTGGGGCGACTTCACTAGGGAAGGACACAACGTTCATCCTCTGGAGAGGGTACTAGCCCGCCATGGACTCTGGCGGGGAACTTTGCGAGCTTTTGAATACCTGCAAAAGTCAACAAGCAAACACAAGACAATCTATGCAAAAAGAAAACATCTTGGTAATCACCCATGACAACCATTCAGGTAATTTCCGGTTTTAACAATCATCGGTCGAGGCCCGCCTGTTTACACGCATGTAAGTTTATCAAAAACATCGGCGTTTTTTACAAACAAAACTGTAAAAATTAAAACCAAAGTCACACACTACACTGAATAACACACTTTATTGATAACGGCTTGAGAATAGGCAAGATTTGTACATCAGATGCAACTCCTGAAAAGAGGTAGTCACACATAAACAAAATGCAGAAATGTACAAATATACAAAATAAAATTTGTACACATGTCGGCAACGTGTTACAGACGAACACCATGAACCGATCCTCCTATGACTCGCCGGACTCTGACGCTTTCCCGATCTCTGTCTTCGGAAGAAATTGCTTTGGATAGTTGACCCCCAGATGCTCCCAAACCACTAACAATCAAACTTGGACCGCAGTCATTTGCTTCTCAAATCCCTAACTTTTGCGTGAATCGCCCTTTGCGGGTTTTCGATTCACCGGGATACCCTTTTTTGCCGAAGCCGCCCAGTGTAGGCTTTCGGCTTCGCGGGTGTACATTCTTTTCAATTATATCCCTAACTTTTGCCCGAACCTTTTTATTCTGTTTTTGGTTCGCCAGGATGCCCCATTTTTGCCTGGACTCTCTTTTTACTGTCCAGCAGGTCAATTTTAAGCAAAGTATTTTTTAACTGCGTCCGAGTTCACAGGGGATGAAAAGTCTTCACCATTCATGGTGGATAACAATAAGGCTCCTCCGGAGAAGACCTTTCTCACGACGTATGGACCTTCGTAATTGGGAGTCCATTTGCCCCTGTGATCCGATTGTGGTGGGAGAATCTTCTTCAGCACAAGATCGCCCGTCTGAAAGCTTCGAGGTCGAATCTTCTTGTCGAACGCTTTCTTCATCCGGCTCTGATACAGCCTACCATGTGCTATAGAGGTTAACCTCTTCTCGTCCATCAAACTCAGTTGATTCAATCTGTTTCTCACCCATTCTGCTTCGTCAAGCTGAACCTCAAGCAAAACCCTCAAAGATGGTATCTCAACCTCCAATGGCAGAACTGCCTCCATGCCATACACCAGTGAGAACGGGGTTGCCCCGGTTGATGTACGCACCGTCGTGCGATAACCGTGCAACGCAAACGGCAACATCTCATGCCAATCCTTATACGTTACCACCATCTTCTGAACAATTTTCTTTATGTTCTTGTTGGCCTCCTCTACAACGCCATTCATCTTAGGTCTGTACGGAGATGAATTATGATGCTCGATCTTAAACTCCCGACAAAGATCCCTCATCATCTTATTATTCAAGTTCGAACCATTATCAGTAATAATCCGCTCAGGAATACCGTATCTGCAAATTATATCCCTCTTGATAAATTTGGCCACCACCGATTTCGTCACATTGGCGTAAGATGCTGCTTCCACCCACTTAGTGAAGTAATCGATCGCGACCAGAATGAAGCGATGCCCGTTAGATGCCGTAGGCTCGATTTTGCCAATCATATCAATTCCCCACATGGAGAAAGGCCATGGGGATGCCATAACGTTCAGAGGACTCGGTGGCACATGGATCTTATCTGCATAGATCTGGCACTTGTGACACCGCTTGGCAAATTTGAAACAATCCGTCTCCATTGTTAACCAGTAATACCCTGCTCGCAACAATTTCCTGGTCATAGCATGTCCACCGGCATGCGTACCGAAAGTTCCTTCATGGACCTCTTCCATGAGCAAGTTGGCTTCCTTCTCATCTACACATCTGAGGAGTACCAAATTATGGTTCCTTCTATACAAAACACCGTCGGGATTCAGATAAAAGTTTCCTGCTAATCTCCTTAGAGTCTTCTGATCACGACTGGATGCCCCAGCCAGATATTCCTTATTCTTCAGGAAATTATGTATGTCGAAATACCAAGGCTTACCGTCAGACGCTTCATCAATTGCAAACACAAAGGCCGGCCTATCAAGGTGAGATATGACAATCCTGGGAGCCTCATTCCAGTAGTTGACCTTATACATCGAGGATAATGTTGCAAGGGCGTCTGCCATTTGATTCTCCGCTCGAGGTACATGATAAAATTCCACCCTATCGAAGAAAGGTAACAACCTTCTCGCATAATTCATGTACGGCACCAAATTAGGTTGGCGGGTCTCTCATTCTCCTTTAATCTGGTTCACCACTAGCGCTGAATCCCCATATACATCCAGATTCTTGATCCTCAGATCAATCGCCTCTTCTAACCCCATAATGCAAGCTTCGTACTCTGCTTCGTTATTCGTCACTGGAAAAGTCAATCTGGCTGTGAACGGAATGTGCGACCGTGGGGAGTTGTAATGATCGCCCCGATCCCGCTACCGTACGAATTGACAGCCCCATCAAAAATTAATTGCCACTGGGAACTCCGCTCAGGACCTTCACCAGGCAACGGCTCATCACAATCTTTAGCTTTCAAGTACATTATGTCCTCATCAGGAAACTCAAACTTCATAGGCTGATAATCCTCAATTGGCTGTTCGACGAGATATTCGGACAGAACACTTCCCTTAATGGCCTTCTGGGAAACATACTGGATATCGTATTCTGTCAATACCATCTGCCATCTAGCAATCCTTCCAGAGAGCGCTTGCTTTTCAAACACATATTTGATCGGATCCATCTTCGATATCAGCATGGTTGTATGATTCAGCATGTACTGTCTTAGACGTTTGGCAGCCCACGCCAATGCACAACACGTCTTTTCGAGCATAGAGTATCGAGATTCACAATCCGTGAACTTTTTACTCAAGTAGTAAATTGCATGCTCTTTCCTTCCTGTCTCGTCATGTTGACCGAGAACACAACCCATACTGTTCTCAAGAACCGTCAGGTACATAATCAGTGGTCGTCCCGCTACTGGGGGTATCAACACTGGAGGTTCCTGCAAGTATTCTTTTATCTTTTCAAATGCCCTTTGGCAATTGTCATTCCAGACCACCGCTTGATCTTTCTTTAACAGTTTGAATAATGGTTCACATGTGGTCGTTAGGTGAGAGATGAACCTAGCAATGTAGTTCAATCTCCCTAAGAATCCACAAACTTCTTTTTCGGTTCTCGGTGCTGGCATCTCTTGTATTGCTTTTATTTTTGCAGGATCAACCTCGATTCCTTTCTTGCTCACAATGAACCCCAGTAGCTTCCCGGATCTCACTCCGAAGGTACATTTGTTAGGATTCAGCCTCAGCCTGAACTTCCTCAGCCTCTTGAACAACTTCAGCAGATTAACCAGATGTTCTTCCTCTGTTTGAGACTTGGCAATCATGTCATCGACATACACCTCAATCTCTCTGTGCATCATGTCGTGAAAAAGCGTTGTCATAGCCCGCTGGTACGTTGCCCCAGCATTTTTCAAACCAAAGGGCATCACCTTATAACAGAAGGTTCCCCATGGGGTGATAAAGGTCGTTTTTTCCATATCCTCCGGAGCCATTTTGATCTGGTTGTACCCCGAAAATCCATCCATGAAAGAGAATACTGAAAACTGAGCTATGTTGTCAACTAACACATCAATATGTGGGAGCGGAAAATCGTCTTTCGGGCTCGCTTTGTTTAGATCCCTATAATCAACACACATCCGAACCTTGCCATCTTTCTTTGGCACAGGCACAATATTAGCGACCCAAGTAGGATAGGTGGTAACAGCCAGGAATCCAACATCCCATTGCTTCTGCACTTCTTCCTTTATCTTTACGGCCATGTCAGGACGAGTCCTTCTGAGTTTCTGCTTCACAGGTGGGCAATCTTCCCTCAACGGCAGACGATGAACAACCATATCGGTATCCAAACCTGGCATGT
Source organism: Lathyrus sativus (assembly GCA_963859935.3). Lineage (NCBI taxonomy): Eukaryota > Viridiplantae > Streptophyta > Magnoliopsida > Fabales > Fabaceae > Lathyrus > Lathyrus sativus. The sequence continues at coordinate 670,427,784 of OZ012740.1, forward strand.
CCTCGTAGGACCAAGCAAATATATCACTGTATTCACACAGCATCTCAATAAGCTCTTGCTTGATGTCAACCTGCAACGCGGCTCCTATGCGGATATTCCTGACGCGTTCTTCAGACCCTAAGTTGATAATATCAATCTCTTCCTGGTGAGGCAGAATGACTCTCTCCTCTTGCTTCAACAACCGACTCAGCTCTTCTGGTAAGTCATTATCCTCCACAATCTCCTCTTCAGCTTGGAAGATCGGATGCTCGAAGTCTAAACGAGTCATAGGAAGTCTTTGGTCGATGCCATCTGAAAATTCATGAATCCTGCGAGGGAAACAGTTAAGTGCTTCAAAAATGATGTACAAGCAAAATGCATAACCACGCTGCCATTTTATTGAAAAATAAAAACAGAAAGAAAGGGATCTCAACATTTGAATGTAAAAAACGCCGTCATTTATTGATCATGCAAACATACAGGTAAACAGTTAGGCCCTAAGACAAGATCAACGATGCCCCGGGCAAGGCATGTGATCATACAATGATTGAAAAAACAACGCATTACTGTTTGGTGACTTGGATGACGTCCTGGATGGACCAGTTGCATAGGCTTTGCCCCGGCGTGCTGGGTCGAATCCATGCGTCCATGTCGCAGTCGCTATCCACTTTCTCCGTATCAGACACGACATTAATCCTTTCGAAGCTAACCCCTCCGGGCGTGAACACGACAGGTCCCTTATACTTAGGCGCACTCTGCGAGGGAGATGGGCGGTACCCCAAGCCATACCTATCTTTCTTCACTGGGATGTCCAGAACCTGCCCCCACTTCTGAGTCTCTCCTACTTGTACCAACGCCTTGGCTTCTTTATATGAGGATACGACCACCTCTTGCCCTTCACTCTTTAACGGAGCCTCTTCTTTAACCTTCACCCCTTCGAACGCCTGACACAGCGTTTCATGGATCTCTCCATCTACCTCCACGTACTTGAAGGAAGACAAATGACTGACTAAGATATCCTCTTCGCCACACACCGTCACAATACTCCCCTCAACCATATACTTCAGCTTCTGATGGAGTGTAGAAGTCACTGCCCCAGTGTCGCTACTGCGAAAATCGGCGCCGGCTGACAGAAGAGTCGCCACCGTGCGTTATTTATCCCAACGGAGGGAAAGTAAACGCTCGAAGTAAACCTCGCAAAAAACGGGGAAAGGTATGGTCATCGCAACCAAAACCTGGGTTCGGGAGTCGGTTACGCAAGGGGAAGGTATTAGCACCCCTCACGTCCGTCGTACTCGACGGGATCCACGCTTGCTTGGGTTGTCTAAAGGATGCAAAACAATCTATCTACGGCTGCTAAATCTAAACGGAAGGGAATTGACTCGATAGAGCGTCGCACTCTATGCCTACGTATTCTCGAGAGAGAAAGTCAGAGTCAACGTAGTTCGGGACTACAGGGAAATTGGCTCGCCAAGACCTCGCGTCTTGTGCCTACGTACTTTCACACTGCATGGAAGATCAGAGCTTTACGTAGTTCAGGCTAACTACGGCTAAACAAGGATATTCTCACACAGCAGTGAGAAAATCAACTGGCTGCAAAGGTATGGGACCCTATGGGCAAAAACTATGGTTCGGTCTCAAATGCACTCGGGCAAGAGAGAAAAAAGGGTACTCAATTAGTAGTCAGCGGGAAAGTCTCGATCGCACAGCAGCGAGAGAACAAGAGTCAGTTGTTAGTGTGCTCGCTAGGACATCGCATCCCATGCCTACATATCCTCGTCTGGTACAAGGAATCAGAGCAACTGTAGTTCGGCTACTATCGGGACCACAGCTCAAATCTCGTTTTATTGACATTCTGGAAAATGATTACAACGATTGAATACTGAAAATAAATCTCTTAGGAAATACTATCCTATCCTATTCAACATAAGAAATCAAATGGAAAATAGTCCCCTAACAAGTGGACATTCTAAACTACCTAAAAAGGTGAAATAATGCTCTGTGGAAAAATGTACTCTAAAAAGATGTAAAATAAACTCTATGGAAATATATCCTAAAAGAAAATGCACTCTAAAAAATATTAAGTCTATACTAATATTTTTTATTCTTTTTCAATCATTTTCTCCTTTTTTTTCTTTCAAAATATTTTCCCATATTTTTCTATGTATTTTTTTCATATTTCTTTCACTATATTTTTCACATTCTTTTCTAATATTTCTTTTTTTTCACTTTCTTTTTCTTGCTATTTCTTTTTTCTTCTCAATATTTTTTCAAATATTTTTCTCCATATTTTTCACTATTTTTTCTATATTCTTTTCCTTCTTCTTTTTTTTCAATATGTTTTTTCTATTTATTTTTTCATATGAAACAATATATGCAAAAAATATAAAAGAAAAGAAAAAATAAGGGGAGGGGGTATGTTTCAGTTATGGGGGTATATCCAGCAGAAATAAAAAAACATGAACAAACTGGGCCCAGCCCAATAACTGGCTTCAGCCAGAAAAACGTGGGAGGGGGTGTGTGGTGAAATGGGAAATAGCAACTAGTGAAGATTCACGGGCCCAGCCCAATTCCAGAATCACCCACGCACAAAGGGGGTTCACCGGGCAAAAACGGAGGTGTATCAGAAAAACGAAAACGGGCTTAGCCGGGCCCATCACGCGTGATCCAACTCTCTTCACAACAAAACACACAAACCCTAGTTCTGCTGTCACTGTTCACGCACGAACCAACGCCTTTCTCTTTCGTTCTTTCTGAACTATCTCCCTTCGTTCAAACTATCTCCAACGCAACCAACCACCTTACGTCCCGTTATCCTAACAATCGAAAACACCACCAACATGACCACGCACGCGGCACCAATCCAGATGCAGTTCACTTTCAGAAAGATTGAAGCTCCCTGAAGAAGAAGGTTCTTGAAGAAGAAGGTTCTTGAAGAAGAAGGTTCTTGAAGAACTATTGCTGGTGATATTTGCAAAACGAAGAAGATGAAGGATCCACGTTCGTGGAGATGGATATGCTCGTATGTTGAAGTCAAAGACGGCGATGCATATAACTTGTTCGTGGATAAAAGCGTCAGCAAAAAAAAACTGGAGATCTGAGAGTGTTCTTGATTCACGATGAAGGCGTTCTTGAAGATCTCATTGCTATGATGAAGGAGACCTTGCTGACGGAGTGTTCGGTCGAAGATCTTTGAAGTTTTTCTGGAAAAAGAAATGGAGGATGAAGTACCTCTAACACTTTTGTGAGTACTTTCTGTCAACGGGTGAGAAAGACTGGTAGTGGTTCTTGAAATCTGGAGTTGCATGTTGAACGTTTCTGGGGAACTAGGATTGATGATGAAGATCGAGTTCTGGGATTTTTCTGGGGTTTTCCGGTGGGATTGATGGTGGCCGCCGGCCATGCATGCCGGTCGGTGGGTATTCCCGGCGAGGACCGGTGGAGTGGTATGGTGGAGACACGTGGGTGGAGGTAGTGGTGGAGTTGCACGCATGTGCACCACGTGGCCTGGAAGGTGGCAGATAGAGGGGGATTGCTGAGAGTGAGGTGGCGTGGTAGTGAGGCGTAACGTGGGGTCCTCTTTCGGTGCAACACGTGGCTTCAAGACTTTATACATGGCTGAGAATTCTCTGGGAGCTTCTAGATCTTTCTGGACGTGGCTGGACAAATCTGGAAATTGCTGGAAAAAAATCTGGACTTGGACTGAACTTGGGCCTGCGGATTTGAACAAAATTGGGCCTAACGAAAAAACACATAAACTAAGAAAAAAACAGAATGGATTAATGAATTAAAAATTGGATTAATGACAATGATTAATGGAACTAACTAATGATTAAACCTAATTAACCAATGATTAACTAATAAAACTAATTAAAACTAAACCTAAAAAAACCACAATTAAGTCTGAATGAAAATTACACTAATCCTAATTAGTTCTAACAAATTCAAATTAAACTCTAAACAAAAGATTAACTCCTAATTAACCTAATTAAATCTAACACTAATAAAATTCTAATAACTCTCTAACAAACCTATACTATTTAAAAATGATTTAAAATCTATTATTAATAACAAAAATTTATATTATTCTATTAAGAAAATGATAAAATCTATTTAAAAAGAATTAAAACTATTAAAAATCCTATTAAATCCTAAAAATGATTTAAACCTATTTAAAAAACCCATTAATATTCTAAAAATGAAAAATGCTATTTAAAATCTAAAAAAAGGTCAATAAAATCCAGAAAAATCACGCTAATTCCCAGAGGAACAAAATAAGCACCGAACGACACATAAAACCGCGAGAGCGCACCAAAATAGCCGGTAAAAATAAACGGGCACCGAAATATCCCAAAAATACGATTCTACCTATTCAAACTGATAAAAACAACCTGAGACGCGAGACGAGAGCTGTGATCCCAATAAAATCAATACAAATGAAAAATGCACTATATGCGATATGCAGATGCGAATGCGATTATGCGTCGAAACATCGAGCCAGATACGAGACCCTGTTGGTCAAATTTTGGGGTGCAACAGCTGCCCCTATTCAAGGGGCTTGGACCTGACTGGGTGAGGAGCGAACGGCTCTCAGCCAATCAAGGTGCGAGACGGTTGAATACCGGTAAACCCGAAAATTTGCCAACTACTCAACTCATGATACTGGAATAATAGCTGCACGGCAACTATCTGGAGAAATATTGATCTGACATCGCCGTCGGAAACAAACAATACATCCAACATTGCCGCTGGAAGACTAGAGAACCTGAATCACCAAAATACCCAACATCGCCGCTGGAGAACTGAATTAACTGACACACCCAACATCGCTGCTGGAAAACTGAGTCTGACATCGCCGTCGATCAACCAAAATACCCCGCATCGCCGCTGGAGAAAATACAATACTGAACAAAATACCCCGCATCGCCGCTGGAGAACTAAAGGATCTGCATCACCTAACATCGCCGTCAGAAGACTGGATCAACTTGACATGCCCAACATCGCCGCTGGAAAACTGAATCTGACATCGCCGTCGGAAACAACCATCGCTCTGAGAGACACTCGACATCGCCGTCGTACCGTCATCATCTCTGCTGGGGATTTAAAGAGTTTGACATCGCCGTCGAACATAAACCTAATCTGACCTCGCCGTCAAAACAAACATAATCTGACCTCGCCGTCAAACAAACATTCAACCTCGCCGTCGAACAAAATACAACACTGAACAAATCTAACCTGGGGTTCACCCCTGGTAAAGTACACTTGCGTATTTGAAACTACTCCGCTGGGAATGAGAGACTTAACCGAGCACGCTCTGATATGGGGTTCACCCTCAGAACCATAACGAACATCGGAATACTACTGCATACTGAGCCCACCGTAGAACTTCAACATTAAAGATATATGAAACCCTGGCCCCTGGCCACTTCCAACTTCAGCTAGAAAAGATCTTCAAGTACTTCTGAAGATAGACATCCTTGACCTTCAAGGATGTAAACTTTGCCTGTCGGCAACTCTGCAGGAGGTATCTTCGACTTCAGTCTGAAGAAATGGTCCTTGGCCTTCAAGGATACATGGATCTGCCTTCAGGCAACTCCGCCTCTGCTATAGAGTATCCGTGACTTCAGTCAGGGATATACTTCGGCCTTCAGTCCGAAAAATGAATCCTAGGTCATTCATGACCTTGGGGATAACCTTACCCTTAGGCACCTTTGCTTCAGCTTGGGAAATCTATGACTTCAGTCAGAGAAATGGTATCCTGAGCCATTCATGACTCTACGGGGATTCAAACACTTTGCCTTCAGGTAAAACTCCGCTTCAGCTAGAGAAACATCTTCGACTTCAGTCAGAAGAAAAACTATTCACTTGATCGCAATCATCACCTCAGGACAACTGACTTGGTCTTCAGACCAACACGGATCATCTTGTTATATCTACAAACTTTGGAACCTTGTCTTCAGCCACACGTTGATTCATCAACGAGGAAATCTGAACTCACAGGAACCTTCTGGTATCGCCTTCAGGCGTTTACGGAGTCAATCTTCAGATTAGACATCACTGTTGGAGCAAACATATCACGCTGCTAAGGACTTCAAGAATCATCTTGAACAAACAAATCCGTCGGGAACCTTCAAGAATCATCCTGAACTGCTGACCTTTCTGGAGACTTTATTCTGCTGGATATTCCAGGAATCTTCCTGGGCAACTCTTGTTGGGGACGCTACCGGGGAGCTCAAGAATCATCCTAAGCAAACAACTCGGGACACAGCGCTGAGGCCTTAAGAATCATCTTAAGCAAACGGCTCTGCTGGGGAGTTCAAGAATCGTCTTGAACTGAAGACCTCACTGGGGATCTCAAAAATCATCTTGAGCCAAGCGACTGTGGGGATTACACCGGGGTCTTAAGAATCTTCTCAAGAAAACGACCTCGCTGGAGAGAATGTCAGGAACCATCCTGAGTAACTGGTCTCTTGGTGGAACTCCTGTAAAACAAGAATGATAGTAACCTGGATCATGCTTATGATGCGTATGCTTCTGCGCCTCACTCCACATGGTGGGAATGCTATGCGTTTATGCTAAATGCTAGGCAATGTTAAATGCTATGCAGTGTTAAATGCTATGCAGCGTTAAATGCTGTGCAGCGTTAAATGCTGTGCAGTCATGCACAATGATACGATCCCGTCAGCAAAATAAATGTCGAGGGGAGATTCTCTTGTCAAGGTGAAAGAACTACTCAGATGAAGGAATCATCCTGCTGAGGAGAACGTGGACACGCCAATATCAATCGGGCTCTGTCTGGGGAACTGATCTTCCGTTGACTGCTGCAGGGGGAACAACTTCAGCTGATTACTGCAGGGAACGAAGCTCTACGAGAACCTGGACCAGCTGAGGGAAAGCCATGTCAATCGCGAGCACAAACTGCGTGGCCGCCATGGCTACTCCTCTGGGGATAACCACTCTGTGGGGAAACAACTTCAGCTGCTCAACACGCCACTGGGGAAAACATGGTCTGATCAACTTCCAAAGACTCGGCTCTCTTGGACATCTGCAAACTCGGCTGAGGAAGGAGAAGTCATTCTGCTTCGCTGGAGAGAGTGCGACTCCGGGGAAATACAGCATCGGCTGTTCCTACACTCTACTGGGGGAGAGGGAATCATCCCACTTCGGGAGAGAATACGACTCTGGTGGGGAATCTCAATTCCGCAGGAGACTTCAGTCTGGCCCCATCAGCTACTGCATATTTCGGCGTATGAATCATTTCCTACGAATCCTGCACTTGTGACCCGGTGCTGGGGGGAGAATCCTGCTTCGGTGACTTTACTGGGGAAAGAAAACAACTCTGCTTGGGGATGCTCCCTTCAAACCATTGACAACTGATTGTACTCTGCGGGGACTGACCTAAACTGAGGTTGATTGCGCGCGGCACACTGCTGGAAATGCCCCTACTATCAAGGATGTCGATCTTAATCTGCTGAGGATCCTTCTGATCCTACTCTGATACGGGGTAAAATACGACCTCGACTCTTCCGGGGATAATAAGCAACTTTCATCTGCTGAAGAGTGGCAATTCTGATTTAACAACATCCACAAGGAATTCAAACATTACTTGGAGCGCTGGCATCCGTCGAGCTTCGTATCGGGGAACATGACAACATGCGGGTCATTGGGAAATACTGTGTCAGATACCTTTAGGTTTTTTTGTTTTTCTGGTTTAGGGTAAACACGGATTATGTACACAGTGGGAGATATAAGAAATACTAGACGATAACTAGCATTCAAAGGTAGACTACCAGACGAGAACTGATAGGGAAACATGTTAGGTTGTCAAACGAGAACTGACTTACGGGTTCTGGATATCAGACGGGAATTGATTTGGTTTGGACATCAGACGGGCTGACTGGATAACAGACTGAGGTATAGACAACCAGGCGAGAACTGGCTGAAAGCTGACGTACACCAGATGAGAACTGGTATAACACATAGGTTAAAACACACGATGATCAGACGAGAACTGGTTACGCGACGACATGTACCAGACGAGAACTGATACAACACTTGAAGAAACGGTGACCAGACGAGAACTGGTTACAATAAACTGCACCAGACGGGAACTGATGCTTACAATAAACTGCACCAGACGGGAACTGATGCTTACGGAAGGGTGGGCCAGACGAGAACTGGACTTTGGAAACGACTTGCTACTGACACGTAACAGGTTTAGACTGTAGGATAATGATCCAACGACAACAAGATCTTCTTAGGAGGTTAAGGTTTTTGATAAGGGTATTGACACGATTCCCCGATACTCAACTCTAGCTGGGGATAAACAGGCTGGTTTGAACAACTTGCCCCAGTACACTCAGCTGGGGATGAAAAGACTGGCTTGCACAACTTGCCCCAGTACAATTCAACTTTCCCCAATCTAACTCTTGGGAGTACTTGCTCTGAACAACTTGCCTCGAGAATACTTGCCCCGGTATCTGTACGACAACAGAATTCAATCTCCATTAGACACCTATTACCCTGACTGGTTTCATCATTTCTGAACTGACTTGCCCCTGAATGAGCGTTCTAGCGACTTAACCTGATCTAATTATCCACTGGAAGGTTCTGCTTTCAAATCTCAGCGCTCTGTATAATTGCCCCTGATTGGCTCTTGAGAAGACTCATTTCTGATTAACTGCTTTTCAAACAAAATGCCCCTGATCAACTGAAGCTTCGGGACTTGTCCTCGGACTGACTGATTCCGAACTTACTGAAGATAATGCCCCTGATTCATTGGGCTTCACAACATACACCATTCTGGTTCAGACTGCTGAATTACTCAATCCTGTTCGATTACTCCCTGGTGGAATTTCTTTCATGTCAACTACTAACCTGCAATTAGAATCGTCTGTTCACGAATGGTAATCTTAATGCAGCGTTTATGCAGATTTTGAAAAAATTTGGAGCTGTCACTCGTTTACATGCCATGATTGTGAGTGACGAGTGAAACAAAGTTCAAACGTAGTGCTTACGTGGTCAGTGAAAAATACAACAAGGATGTGACTAGCAAGTCAAGAAGGAGTCAGGTTACTCAACCTTATCGTAATGCGCTTCAGAATAACCCTACCTCAATTAGGTCTTTTAAGGGTTTTATCGTGGTCGGGTTCACGGTTCATGAAACAAAGGATATTTGGCTCAAATTTTGATTTGTACCCACCCCTTCTACGTGATGATCTCCGATCCTAAGGTTCAGTTAACCTGGCACGAGCGCTCGCCTCTTCGAGAGGTATGTTGAATGGTAAGAACCATAACTAAGGAACTCACAAGGTTTTGGAGTGATAGTTACCCCTTCTTCGCTTTCGGTGTCTGTGTACACGACTTTGTGACTTGCTGGGGAAAAATTTCTTTTATCCCTTCTTTTTCATTCTTTTGATTTTGCCTGGACTGACTCATTTTGAGTTCTTTTCAATTTTTTTCGATTTCTTTTGAAGTCCAGCGGGATGCCCTAATTTTTGCCTAAGTATTAGCTTTCTAGCTTTTCTTTCTTTTTACTTAGCGGGCTTTCTTTCTTCTTTCTTTTGGAACAAAGTCGTGTGACACTGGTTGTCTTGATTGCTCCGAAAGGATTGTAACTGTCTCACTCCTGATTGGTGAGGTTTAACCATTGTGGTTGATGAGGTACGACCTCTGGCGAGGAATATGATGTGATTGGTCCTCGAAGGACAACACTCCTCTATAAGACTTGAACGCTCGATCAAGCTAACTGACAACTACCCTGCCCCGGGTTAAGATGTGAGGGTTTAAAAGTCCGAAAAAACTTCTACTTCCTGGCTCGAAGTGGTTAACAAGGGACTAACTCCTTATATCTCCAGTGTTTAGGGATTTGAAACAATGCCTTGTACGTCATCGGTAAGGTCTTATCTGAAAGCATACAATCATCGGTTATGAGTTTATTTCGTCATCCTCCCTCCAATCCTTACTAGTCACAGGGAAACAGTGGAGTGAATAAAATGCAAGTGTCAGTGCAATGCAGTAAATGAGCGACAGCGACATGATTAATTCAGAAAAATGCATAGTCACTTTATTATTATCACCATTCGAAACATACAAATGTTTAAAAGCAGGTAGTAACTAACAGAAAAGAAACTACAAATGCAAATGATATAAAGGTCTGAGGACTGCCAATGCTGAGGCGCCCGCCTGTCTGAACCACTGGCTTTTGCTGGGGAATACTTTCCGAGTCTACGAGCTTAGACAGCTGAGCGGTTGGGATGAACAAACAGAAACCCTTCTCGAAAGGAAATGCGATCTTGGTCAATCAACTGCTGTACCTTCGCCTGAAATGATTTACAATCTTCGGTTGAATGCCCCGGTGAGCCACCATGATAACCACACTGAACGTGGGGATTGTACCCAGGAGGGTAAGGTTCTGGCACGGGTTTGAGAGCTTTCGGCTCCACCAAAGACTTCTGGATCAAACGCGGAAGAATCTGGCTATACGACACAGGTACTGGATGGAAAGGAGCGTTCCTTCGTTCCAAGTTGTTACGAGGTCGGTTCTGGTTCTGACGCTGATTCTGATAACCTCGGCCACGGGCTCGTGGACTTGCAAGAGGAGCGACATAAGGTTCCCGATGGGGTTCCCCAGGCACGGTTGTCTGTCCAGAATAACGAGACACAGAAGATACTGACCGCTGAGAAGACGGAGAACCAACCGACTTCACCGATTCGACTTGAGGATATCCAACATCTGTCAGGACCGCATTGATCATAGTTTCATCTTCAGATTGAGAGCTATAGAGAGATTCAGTTTCACTGGCCTGACCTCTCGAAACATTCAGGATTCTTCCAGTCTTTACACCATACTCGATGCGCTCTCCCGTCCTTACCAACTCAGAGAAATTTGGTGCGGTTTCAAACATTCTTTCGAAGTACGGGCTCTGCAAGGAGTTTACGAACATGCCTTTCAGTTCTTGGTCTAAGAGCGGTGGTTGCACTCTACCAGCAAATTCTCTCCATCTCTGAACATACTTTCTGAAAGATTCATTGTTCCCTTGAGACAATTCTTGCAGTTGCACGCGAGTAGGAGCTTCGTCAAGATTATAATCGTACTGCTTCAGAAAGGCATTGGCTAAGTCCATCCATGATCGGATCTGATCACGCTCTAACTGCATATACCAACTCAGAGGTGCCCTAGTCAGACTATCTTGAAAGCAATGAATCATCAGCTTGTCGTTGTGCACAAATGAAGTCATTCTTCGGCAGAACATCACCAAATGTTGCTTCGGGCAGCTATCTCCTTTGTACCTTTCAAACCTCGGCATTCTGAACTTCGGAGGTAACACTAGGCCAGGAACCAGACACATATCTGCAGCACTAGGAGTAACAGCGTCTTTACCTTTCAAGACTTTGAATCTCTCATCTAATGCACGAAACCTTTCAGCATACACGGGAGCTAATGGGTCTTCATTCTTTGCTGTCGGGACCTCTCTTCGGGGCTTTGGCACAGGGAAGGCAAAACCCTGGTAGTCTGAGACATCAACAGAAGGAGAACGTTCACCTTGGACAACAAACTGCTCACGCAGACCTTGGTCTTCAATAGATGGCTGCACAAGCTGAGCTGCAGTAAGGTTGTTCACTTGCGGAAAGTCTTCGTCGTGCGGAGATCCATACAGAGGATTGGACGTCACGGTGAAACCTGACAAGGTATCAACAAACTGGAAGCTGCTCTCTGACATAGCTACCAACAACCGTCAGCTGACTTCACTGCTTGACTCTGATCAAATCTGCTTTAAATCTGCTTCAACCTCTTGGTCGTCTTCAATATTCACCTTCAGAAACAAAATAATGGCTGGATAAGAGCTCTGACTAGCTGGCGAATGGTATGCAATATGATGCGAAGATGCCTATGCAAATGCAATGCAATGCAACAAACACGAGATCACAGCCCCACACAATCTAAATACTGCTGTACTGCTGACGGAGTACGGTTGCTCTGAAGAGAAGACCAGAATAACGGGTAGGTTGGAAGTCAAGTTTCCTGCAAAAAAAAAAACCCCACTCACAGGTGTGGACCTATATCTGATAAGGTACGGCATCCTATGCAGTCGTCAGCGTCACAGACTTTCAGAACTGACGATACGATTCCCAGAAGGAGTGGCATCATCGAGTCCTGAAGAGGCCTCACTTATCTAACTTCCAAATGATCGGTTCCCAGAGTCGACGATCCTCACGTCTGGACTCCCCTCAGATCCTCAGGACCGGAAAGGAGCACCTCTGCGAGAACCTCGTCTGAGCGCAGATTTTCGTAGGGAACTGTGCCTGCTCAGCAGACAGGTTCGTCTACTACTTCTCCGCAACTATATCTAGGTGCATACTCAAGCCCAGGTCCGGCTTATCTCTCAATCATAGAACACCCGTAACACCCCAACAGCAACAAATAATATCAATAAATAAGCACCAAATAGACAAGCAAACAAGCGCTAGGATTGACTCTCTCTTAGGGGACGTTGGATCCCACATGCATAAGAACTATCGCAATCCTTAGCGGCCAGGGGACGTTGGATCCCCAACAGATACTCGCATAGGGAACTATCGCAGTCCCCAGCAGAGTCGCCAGCTGTCGCTACTGCGAAAATCGGCGCCGGCTGACAGAAGAGTCGCCACCGTGCGTTATTTATCCCAACGGAGGGAAAGGAAACGCTCGAAGTAAACCTCGCAAAAAACGGGGAAAGGTATGGTCATCGCAACCAAAACCTGGGTTCGGGAGTCGGTTACGCAAGGGGAAGGTATTAGCACCCCTCACGTCCGTCGTACTCGACGGGATCCACGCTTGCTTGGGTTGTCTAAAGGATGCAAAACAATCTATCTACGACTGCTAAATCTAAACGGAAGGGAATTGACTCGATAGAGCGTCGCACTCTATGCCTACGTATTCTCGAGAGAGAAAGTCAGAGTCAACGTAGTTCGGGACTACAGGGAAATTGGCTCGCCAAGACCTCGCGTCTTGTGCCTACGTACTTCCACACTGCATGGAAGATCAGAGCTTTACGTAGTTCAGGCTAACTACGGCTAAACAAGGATATTCTCACACAGCAGTGAGAAAATCAACTGGCTGCAAAGGTATGGGACCCTATGGGCAAAACTATGGTTCGGTCTCAAATGCACTCGGGCAAGAGAGAAAAAAGGGTACTCAATTAGTAGTCAACGGGAAAGTCTCGATCGCACAGCAGCGAGAGAACAAGAGTCAGTTGTTAGTGTGCTCGCTAGGACATCGCATCCCATGCCTACATATCCTCGTCTGGTACAAGGAATCAGAGCAGCTGTAGTTCGGCTACTATCGGGACCACAGCTCAAATCTCGTTTTATTGACATTCTGGAAAATGATTACAACGATTGAATACTGAAAATAAATCTCTTAGGAAATACTATCCTATCCTATTCAACATAAGAAATCAAATGGAAAATAGTCCCCTAACAAGTGGACATTCTAAACTACCTAAAAAGGTGAAATAATGCTCTGTGGAAAAATGTACTCTAAAAAGATGTAAAATAAACTCTATGGAAATATATCCTAAAAGAAAATGCACTCTAAAAAATATTAAGTCTATACTAATATTTTTTATTATTTTTCAATCATTTTCTCCTTTTTTTTCTTTCAAAATATTTTCCCATATTTTTCTATGTATTTTTTCATATTTCTTTCACTATATTTTTCACATTCTTTTCTAATATTTCTTTTTTTCACTTTCTTTTTCTTGCTATTTCTTTTTTCTTCTCAATATTTTTTCAAATATTTTTCTCCATATTTTTCACTATTTTTTCTATATTCTTTTCCTTCTTCTTTTTTTTCAATATGTTTTTTCTATTTATTTTTTCATATGAAACAATATATGCAAAAAATATAAAAGAAAAGAAAAAATAAGGGGAGGGGGTATGTTTCAGTTATGGGGGTATATCCAGCAGAAATAAAAAAACATGAACAAACTGGGCCCAGCCCAATAACTGGCTTCAGCCAGAAAAACGTGGGAGGGGGGTGTGTGGTGAAATGGGAAATAGCAACTAGTGAAGATTCACGGGCCCAGCCCAATTCCAGAATCACCCACGCACAAAGGGGGTTCACCGGGCAAAAACGGAGGTGTATCAGAAAAACGAAAACGGGCTTAGCCGGGCCCATCACGCGTGATCCAACTCTCTTCATAACTAAACACACAAACCCTAGTTCTGCTGTCACTGTTCACGCACGAACCAACGCCTTTCTCTTTCGTTCTTTCTGAACTATCTCCCTTCGTTCAAACTATCTCCAACGCAACCAACCACCTTACGTCCCGTTATCCTAACAATCGAAAACACCACCAACATGACCACGCACGCGACACCAATCCAGATGCAGTTCACTTTCAGAAAGATTGAAGCTCCCTGAAGAAGAAGGTTCTTGAAGAAGAAGGTTCTTGAAGAAGAAGGTTCTTGAAGAACTATTGCTGGTGATATTTGCAAAACGAAGAAGATGAAGGATCCACGTTCGTGGAGATGGATATGCTCGTATGTTGAAGTCAAAGATGGCGATGCATATAACTTGTTCGTGGATAAAAGCGTCAGCAAAAAAAAACTGGAGATCTGAGAGTGTTCTTGATTCACGATGAAGGCGTTCTTGAAGATCTCATTGCTATGATGAAGGAGACCTTGCTGACGGAGTGTTCGGTCGAAGATCTTTGAAGTTTTTCTGGAAAAAGAAATGGAGGATGAAGTACCTCTAACACTTTTGTGAGTACTTTCTGTCAACGGGTGAGAAAGACTGGTGGTGGTTCTTGAAATCTGGAGCTGCATGTTGAACGTTTCTGGGGAACTAGGATTGATGATGAAGATCGAGTTCTGGGATTTTTCTGGGATTTTCCGGTGGGATTGATGGTGGCCGCCGGCCATGCATGCCGGTCGGTGGGTATTCCCGGCGAGGACCGGTGGAGTGGTATGGTGGAGACACGTGGGTGGAGGTAGTGGTGGAGTTGCACGCATGTGCACCACGTGGCCTGGAAGGTGGCAGATAGAGGGGGATTGCTGAGAGTGAGGTGGCGTGGTAGTGAGGCGTAACGTGGGGTCCTCTCTCGGTGCAACACGTGGCTTCAAGACTTTATACATGGCTGAGAATTCTCTGGGAGCTTCTAGATCTTTCTGGACGTGGCTGGACAAATCTGGAAATTGCTGGAAAAAAATCTGGACTTGGACTGAACTTGGGCCTGCGGATTTGAACAAAATTGGGCCTAACGAAAAAACACATAAACTAAGAAAAAAACAGAATGGATTAATGAATTAAAAATTGGATTAATGACAATGATTAATGGAACTAACTAATGATTAAACCTAATTAACCAATGATTAACTAATAAAACTAATTAAAACTAAACCTAAAAAAACCACAATTAAGTCTGAATGAAAATTACACTAATCCTAATTAGTTCTAACAAATTCAAATTAAACTCTAAACAAAAGATTAACTCCTAATTAACCTAATTAAATCTAACACTAATAAAATTCTAATAACTCTCTAACAAACCTATACTATTTAAAAATGATTTAAAATCTATTATTAATAACAAAAATCTATATTATTCTATTAAGAAAATGATAAAATCTATTTAAAAAGAATTAAAACTATTAAAAATCCTATTAAATCCTAAAAATGATTTAAACCTATTTAAAAAACCCATTAATATTCTAAAAATGAAAAATGCTATTTAAAATCTAAAAAAAGGTCAATAAAATCCAGAAAAATCACGCTAATTCCCAGAGGAAAAAAATAAGCACCGAACGACACATAAAACCGCGAGAGCGCACCAAAATAGCCGGTAAAAATAAACGGGCACCGAAATATCCCAAAAATACGATTCTACCTATTCAAACTGATAAAAACCACCTGAGACGCGAGACGAGAGTTGTGATCCCAATAAAATCAATACAAATGAAAAATGCACTGTATGCGATATGCAGATGCGAATGCGATTATGCGTCGAAACATCGAGCCAGATACGAGACCCTGTTGGTCAAATTTTGGGGTGCAACACCCAGCGGCATGAATCCAAGGTCTCCCGATCAAACAGCTATATGCAGGCTGGATGTCCATGATGTAAAACACTGTATCAAACACCTCCAGACCTACCTGGATGGGTAACGTTACTGACCCGAATACCGACCTCCTTGTTCCGTCAAAGGCCCTCACCACCAAATCACTAGGGGTGCACAACAACCCACGGGTATCTAATTTCAACAGGGCTTTCTTTGGTAACACATTCAACGAAGACCCAGTGTCTACCAGCACATGGGATAAAATAGTGCCCCGGTATTCGATAGAGATGTGCAAGGCATTATTGTGATCACGCCCTCTAGGCGTTAGGTCAAAATCCGTGAATCCCAGACCATGCCCAGCGTTAACATGTGCCATAACTCCCTCCAGCTGATTAACTGAAATCTCTTGCGGCACGAAGGATGTCTCAAGTACCTTCAACAGAGCATTTCTATGCGCCTCAGAACGCAACAACAGCGATAATATGGAGATCTTTGACAGGGTTTGCTGCAGGTGATCTACGATCTTGTAGTCACTTTTGCGAATCAATCTCATGAATTCTTCCACATCTTTGGTTATCGGCTCTTTCTCCTTACTCCCCGGAGATTCCCCTTCAACAACTTTGCTCTTACCCCTGGCAAGCCTCTCTGCTTCAACCTCAGGTGAAGTGAAAATTCTCCCGCTCCGGGTTATACCACCCGCTCCCACTATGTTGCCTACGGATCCCGCTGGCGGATCATTCAAGTCAATCTTTTCCCCATTGCAATACACTTCAGCACCATAGCACCATGGGACTGCCTTTGTACTCTCATAAGGGACTGGTTTAGCCTTGGTAATAGTAATGGTCGGCCTTTTCGATGATGCCGAAATCGTCACTGATTTGAACGGAATGGTGATCGTAGCAATCTCACTGTGCTCTTTTTCAGATCCTGTCTCAACAGACTTCTCTCGCCCCACAGACCTGTCAAACTGCAAGGTTCCTTCATCAATCAAACTTTGAACTCCCCTCTTCAACTTCTCACAGCCCCCAGGTTGAAACAAACAGTCAGCACACTCTTCGCTGCATCCGGGATAGACTCCTCCTTTCAACAAGCGCTGCTTTACGTAACTCAAAGGGGTTTTCAGCTTGCTCACTTCCGTCACTAAGTTCAACTCATCGCCTTCCAGGATTGCATTGGCCCCAGCCCCACCATGCTTGGGCATTGGTTGCTGCGTGATATTGGGACCGTCTTTCCCGAAGTTAATAGCCGTACTATCAAGCAAATCCTGTACTTTATGCTTGAAAGCTATACAATTTTCAATATTGTGCCCTGGTGCACCCGAATGGAAGTCACAATGCTCATTAACATCATACCCGACTGGTGGCTGGCCAGTTGGTGGTGCTAAGGTCCTCTTCTCGACTAGCTGCAATTTCAACAAAGTTTGAAGGAGTTCTGCATATGATACCGGCGGTACCTCGAATACTCTCCTCGGTCGTGGGTTCTGAAGTCTGCGCTGATTATTATTAGGCTGCTGCTGAGCCTGCTGCTGTGGTTGTTGTCTCTGCTGCTGAGAAGGCCCTGGAATGGTTATGCTTGCAACTTGCGACTACTGATGCCAGTTCTGACCTCTATTCCTCCGTCGAGCATTGTATACGACGTTGGTATCACCCTGCCTTTTACCACCAAACGTCTTCTTATTACCTCCTGCGGAACTGGACTCACCCGCTTGAATTTTACCAATCTTTACCCCGTTTTCAATGCGCTCCCCCATCAAGATCAACTCAGAGAAAGTACTCATCGAAAAATTGAGCAACCGGTCATAGTACATTCTAGAAAAAGTTCCTATGAACATATCCATCATTTTGCGCTCCACCATCGGAGGGTGTACCCTAGCAGCCAGATCTCGCCATCTCTGGGCGTATTCCTTAAAGCTCTCGCTAGACTTTTGAGACATGCTCTGCAACTGGACTCGGTTAGGGGCGAAATCACTATTATACTGATAATGTTGAACAAAAGCCTCTGCCATCTCTTTCCAACTCCTGATCTGAGTAGGCTCCAAGCTCATGTACCACTCCAGCGATGGCCTTGACAGGCTATCCTGGAAGAAGTGCATTAGCATCTTTTCATCCTCAGAATACGCAGACATACTTGTCAAATGACGGCGCTTTGAATTTCAGCGGGACCCTCAACCCTGGGACTAACCCCATATTTGACATATCCAGCCCAAGAGCATTCTGGCTGGCCAATCCGTTCACCTTCTCTTCTAGCAATCTCATCCGATGGTTGTCATCCCTAGCCCTTTCATAACCCTCGTTCTGACCAGAGAACACATCCTCCTGGCGATCCTCCCAGCGAGGTACTGCATCGTATCCAACATAATCTGCATCCCGGCCCGGACCCGTTTGGAAGTACCTGGGGTCATACCTCAGATTGCCCATCTCTTGAGCGTTGTATGCACCAGTTCCATATCCAAGATTACCGTAACCATAGCCACCAAACCCAGCCTTGGCGCCAGCAGTGCTGCCATACCCCATGTTCACACCATTGAAGCCCTGGTTACCATTATTACCATTCAATCCGACATTCTCAACGCCCCCGTTGAAACCCTGGTTGACATTACCCACAAATACCCCAGCAGTATCTGTATTGGCATTCATATTACCGGCGTTCCCACCTCCACCTACAGGACCAGTTTCTCCAGCATTCAAACCGTTTACGGGAATAACATCAGCACTTTGACGATTCTCAACTCGGGGAGAAGCAGCAATATTTTCACCATGCGGTGTCCCGTTGTTTTCAGCCCGTGCGACTATCGGTTGAACCAAATTCTGCAGCTGCTCTTGTCCCTTGGCGATGGTCTTCATGGTTTGCATGAGCAGGGCCATCCTGTCACGCATCTCTTGCATTTCACTCTGCACGTTGTCCATGATCTTCTTCTGATTAGTCCTTGTGGAATAACGATGGATTCGTTGATCTGCAATCCTGAAAGTACCTGTAATGGATGCAGGAGATAAGATACACGAATCACAAACCTGTAATGCAAATATGAGTATGTATGCAAAATGCAATATGTGCCTGTGCATTGGGGAATATTACTCCCCCCCCCCATTCTAGTGCTAATACATTTGATACAGGGTAGCGCCGTGACAGTGCGGTGACGAAAGTTGCAAGAAGTTGAAATTCAATCACAAAAGAGAAAACAACTCATATATTGAACAGGCCTTCAAAGGCAAAAGTATAACACCAATGTATCACAAGACGAACAAAAGCATGACCTCAACCCACAAGCCGGGTGATGGTCAGCATACAATAAAGCATGAACAAATCAGGTATGCCCATAATCCCTATACTCCCCTAACAGCTTCTTTGCCTTGGGATGATCAGGCTGAACAAGAAATCCCTCTATGAGTAGACTCCTCTGCTTAAGAACTCGCCGCAAGTCGTCAATGGACTCTTCCCATGTGCCTTCACCAAAGCACTCATCTAGCTTCCTCTTCTGGGATCGAGCTTCCTTTCTGCGGGCATCAACTTGCTTCAGTGCATCTTGAAGAGCATATCTAGTCATGACTTCTTCTTCATGCTGCCTCCTGGTGGCCTTCAATTGGTCCTGAAGATCGGAGATCTGTTGCTTCAACTTATCCTCCCGTTCCTTGTTGTTAGTAAGAGTGGCATTCCACGTCTTATTGAATGAAGCGATCTCTCGGTAAGCGATGTCCAACGACTTCTTCTTAGCTTCCATCATGTCATGAGAGCTCTTAAAGTCTTGTCCCAGGCGTTCCCGCTTCTGCTTTTCTTTAACCAACTTAGTCTTCAACAAGGTTACCATCTCAGTTTGTTGTTGAAGGGAGTACGCAGCTTCGTTCTTCTCACTTCGAATCTGGGCCAATTCTCTTTCTAGATCTTCATTAACCACCAACAAAGCTTCCTTTTCCTTCACCACTTGCTCATAAACCTCAATGGGAACAGTCGTGGGTTCCTCTACCGGAGTAGGAACAGGAGATGACACAAAAGGATAGGGCATCTGAATCTGCTTGACCCTTTCTCGCATCCAAGCTTTGTACGGAGGATAAGCCTGACAGTCGTTCTTTCCCAACAATGGTTTTCCCCTTCTAGAGATGTGATTCCAAGCGTACTGCAGCTTGGCCAATAAGTCTCCACTCGGGTCACCTGTGAAGTACAGGGATTCCTGTACCTCTTCTGCCTTCGACGGGCTCTTCAATGCATATCCAAACTGACGAACAAGCAAAGAAGGATTGTAATTGATACATCCTTTCCTCCCAATTAAGGGCACGTTTGGATATCCTGCACAGCTAAAAATAATCTCGGAACCCAGCAAATTCCTATCAAACCAAACCATCTCCTCAGAAGTCAATCTCATAAGGCGCTCGGACCAATCAGACTCATTTGCAAGCTCTACGAAAGGACCCTTTTTCGGTAAGTGTTTATCAAACCACATCTTCAGTAAAGGCACGCAACAATGAACACTCTTCCCTCGCCGGTTCTCATTCTTGTAATGGAGGGAATGGTAGAAATCCCCAATTAATGTCGGTACTGGATTGCCGGCAGCAAATAGATGAAGTGCGTCAAAGTCAACAAAGTCTGGAAGGTTTGGGAATAGCACTATCCCATATATACACAAAGCCAACAAAGCGTTGAATACCACCCAACAACCACTCTTGGCATACTCTCGCGCCTTGCTAACCAGAAAATTAAGAGCGAATCCAGGAATCCCGTACCAAGAAGTCACTAACAGCTCAGAAGCATCCATATGCAAAGCTACCGCTAAATCCTCCAACTTAGGCTTAGCGCCAAAATGGATGAATGGGACCTTGTTCTGTACTGGCAAACTAAGGAATTCTGCATATTCCTCCATAGTAGGACCCATAAGGAAATCTGTAAACGTGAAGCATCTCAAAGCAGGATCGTAAAACTGCAGCAATGTATACAATCCATTCAAATCATATGCACTGGGTCTACAAACCAAGCTCAAAAGCCTCCCATAACTCTTCTTGAAGCTAGCCCTAACCTCATCATCCGCAAGGGCAATCAAACTCAATATAGAATTCACATCCGGAGTGGGCAGCTTATACGCAATTGTCTTCCGCACACTACCCATATCAACAATCCGAAGTCCGGAGCACTAGAACAGGGAAGTATGTAATGCACCTGCAGCACAGACACACGTTAATGAAATGCAATGATAAATGGGTATGCAAACAATGCAATGCAAACAGCTGCAACAGGGGATCAAGTGCCCTGAATAAGAAGCCCAAGTCACACCAAGAACAGGTCTCAGACAGACCCTCCAATACTCATCAAACCCTGGTCTCAGACAGACCTCACAAAGAACTCCAACCTGGTCTCGGATAGACCCAATAATATAACCCACACCTGGTCTCTGACAGACCTAGTAACAGTCCATAAAATATCCACAATCCTGTATCTCATGAGAAATAAACCGGTAGTCTGAAGGTCAAGTTACCTGCATGCCCCAAGTCCCTCTCACATGTAGATGTCCCTATAACTGGCACAAGGTACGACATCCTATGCGGTCGTCGGCGTCACAGACTTTCAGGGTTGAGGATACGATACCCAGAAGGTGTGGCATCATCAAATCCTGAAGAGGCCTCACTTAGCCAACTTCCAAATGATCGGTCCCCGGAGTCGACAATCCAACTAACCAACAGCCCACTGCACCCAAAGGGTGAAACAGGAAGTCAACCAGAAGGACCTCGTTCGAGCGTAGATTTCGCGGGAAGCTAGTACATGCAAAGCATGCACACCCCCACTAATCTCTACTCTAATTCTAGGTGCACTCAAGCCCAGGTCCGACTTATCTCTCAATCATAGAACCCCCATCAAACCCACAATACAGCAATAATAATGATAATAAAATGCTGAAATGTAAATACATAAATGTAAATCCATACAAAGCCCACGACGGGAAAACAAGCGCTAGGATTGACTCGCGTAGGGAACCGTTGGAGTCCCCAGCAGAGTCGCCAGCTGTCGCTACTGCGAAAATCGGCGCCGGCAATACAGAAGAGTCGCCACCGTGCGTTATTTATCCCAAAGGAGGGAAAGGAAACGCTCGAAGTAAACCTAACGTAAAGACGGGAAAAGGTATGGTCATCGCAACCAAAACCTGGATTCGGGAGTCGGTTACGCAAGGGGAAGGTATTAGCACCCCTCACGTCCATCGTACTCGATGGGATCCATGCTTGCTTGTTTGTACGGATTACACTTCTATCTAAACTAAAGGATGAGGTCTGAAAAGAAAAGAAAAGATGACTCGGCAAAGCATCGCACTTTATGCCTACGTATTCCCGTCTGGAACGAGAAATCAGAGTCAACGTAGTTCGCCTAACTACGGGTGAAGGTGGGGAAGGTTGCTCGCTAGGATATCGCATCCTATGCCTACGTACTTCCACACAGCATGGAAGATCAGAGCAAACGTAGTTCGGGCTACGCACGACACAAGCTGTTCAAGTGTCTTTTATGAAAAATCTCACCTTAAACAAGGGTTTTCTTATTGCAAAAAGGTTTGTGTTTGTTCAAATCTTTTGACGGAAGAAATGAATTGATCTCTGTTATAACCTTTATTAATGTTTTTCTGTTGTTTTGAAGTAAGAAGAGATGACACTCTAAAATCCTAGGGTTAAAAAGGGAATAAAATCTACCCTAATGTTATCATACATGGGTTAGCTCCTAATGTCTGTCATGTTACTCTCTTGCACGAAGAGAAACAGAGCTCCTAAGGGAATAAATGGAAAGCAAAAACAGATACAGTAAATAGTAAAATATGAGGAATACAGCAAACAAGCTAGGCAAGGGAGCCAAACTCTACCTCGACCTGAACACAATAGGTAAAAGTGAAGCACATTTCACTTTAAACCTAGAGGAATTATCACACACAATACAGCAAAAGCCCCAAGCTCTGACAGCTAACTCCAAAGTTGATGCACAGCACATCCTCTAAATGAACCTCCAAGCTCTTTCTTCATTAGGCCCCCAAGCTCTAGCTAGCTTCCTGCTTTGACAATCTCCATCTTCAATGATCTCCATCTTCAAGGGTAAGCACTCCAGGATAACAGAATTAAAATCAAGAGATACAGTTTGGCATGCTAAGCAGCTCATGAACAACCAAAGGAAGCTCACAAGGGATTAGCATAGTGGGACAGGTTCCCTCAAAGTTCTACCTCTAAAACCAATCACTTATCCCTCCAAAGGAGGGAGGTGAGTTCTTAGAGGGACTTTCAGTCACTGGGAAAGAATGGAAGCACAGGAAGCATTCCATGTTTCATGAATCAAATCTCTAATCTAGAGCTCTACCTAGCTCCTAAACCCTAAAGTCTTCAACAGCTACAGGCAAGGTTCAAACATCTTCAACTTCTGGATCCCTAGTCTTCAACTTTCAATCTTCATCATGCACCTTGAACAAGGTCTTCAACAAGCAAAGCCCCCAAAACAAATCTCCCAAATGAAACCCCCAAAGACAGACAATCATCATAAAGCATCCAATACAATTAATCAAATCAGAAAATATCCTAAAAATACTAAAGACAAGGGAAAAATCTAATATTTATTCACAAGGGTCTATTATACTTACCCATAATATCCCTATAGTCCCATACCCAAAATCAAACTAAAACTCCTAAAAAAAATGATTTACTTCACCTATATCACACCTAAACCCTAATTTTAATTATCCTAATCTCACCTAATCAAACTACCTCACAATTAAACCTAAAAATTAAGAGTTAAATCCTATAAGGAAGCTAAAGTCCTAAGTTAAGCAACCTAAAAAGAATGGGTCCAAAATATAAAAGGATCTAGCTAAATTAAAATCAACAAGATCATGTATTAAACTAAAGTCACTTAAAAAGCTATTTAAAAGAAAAATGCACAAAAAAATACCAAAATGAAATAAAACTGGAATTTTATTACTTGTTAATTTTCTAGACAGAAGTATAAACCTATAGCAAAAACAACCACTAAAAAATATGCATTTTTCAATTTGATGTGGATTTTCTAACATTGAAGAAATTAAAAGAATTAAAAAATAAAATGAAATGGGAGAGAGGTGCATTAAGTATATGAATTCAGTTCAAAATGGGAGATGGGCTCAGACTGGGGGGTGTTACTAGCACATGCACGCAGGCCCAAGCGTATTCAAAAAATCATAATGAAAAATTAAAACAAAAATGAAAAACAAACAGTGTGAATAGCAGAGGATTTTAGTTCAATTTGAAATGGGCTTGAGATAGGGGGTGGGGATAGTGCTTTTGGATCCAGGCCCAACGTTTCTACTAATGAAACGCGGCGTTTTAAACATGGCCAGGTTTCCCTCCAGATTTCAAATTGAATACAGCCCGTTGGATTAGTTTCTAAGTCAAAGTCATATATGTAATCCCACAGTCCTCCTTCATCTTCTTCCTCTAGAAACCCTAGGTTCAGAAAACCTCTCCCATGCACGAATCTTCTAGCTCTCTGTTCTCCCTCAATTCTTGATGAAACTTAATCATGTAAAGACCAAAATTGACCTACATCCTTCCCTCTACAAAACCCTATTCTTGGTTTCTCCTAAAACTAACCCTATATCAAAACCCGATATGTAGAAACCCTATGTTCATTAAACTACCACTGACATGCACTTTGATAATTCTTGATAATCTTGGTACTAATGTGATCATCACCTCTCCCTGGTTATTCTAAGCTAATGCTCGTAGATTGTAATTCATTATACCTCATGTTCTTGTTCATCAAAGTTTCACTGCCCTAGGTTCAACCTTCATCAATGGAGCCCTAACTTTCTGGAGATCATCTTCTACCTATCCCTAACAACTCTAACCTAACAAACTAAGCTAACAGTGCATAATTAATGGTGTAGAGATCAAAATGCAAACCTGTTATCCTTGATGAAACAGATGAGATAATGCACACTTCAAGCCCTGCAATCCTTCACAAATGCTCCTCAGATGATGATCTTGTTTCTGTTTGCAACAAATTGAATGGAAGATGCTCGTAATATGGGATTCGAAGGTGACTTTGATTCTTGCAGCTTCAACCTTATATCTTCAAACTTCCATGGATGAGCCTCTGAATCAGCATGTATGCACTCAAGAGATTCAATGGATTGTGAATGAAGGAGAAGAATGAACAGAATTGATGTTGATTGTGTGAATTCACTCTTGCTTGCAATTGAAGTAACAATGGAGTCCTCACTTTCCTCTCTCTATTCTCACCAACCCTTTCTCTTAATGATCTCAATCCAATATATAGGAGAGCATGGAAAGATCTAGAGTCTTCTAGATCAGTCTAGGATGCTTCTAGAAACTTCAAGAATTTCTCATGATGGTATTTTGAAGTAATCTCACATCTCATGACATCTCCCCTTAAACACTTTGCAGCCCCTTCAAAATCTCATTACATGACAATATGGAAGAGTATGAGTGAAAAACAAGGGATTCCTTTGCCTTATGTTGAGTTTCCCATAGTTGCCTTATTATGCAAGCAATAGAATTACAAAGCAAGTCCATTTTTAAACCCTCAAATCAAAATTGTGGCTGAACCAATGTCTTTAAAATGTTGTTTAGACTCAATTTGATATATTACATGACCCATTTTGGATTTATAGATTGCCCAAACCAATTTCCAACTTGAACTTTTTCAACTTATGTCCATTTTTTAAGTCATTTTTTACCAACTTTTATCAATCTGAGTTCTATGCATTTCCAAAATTCCATGACCTCTATTATAGACTCAAAATGCCATTTTGAGCAACTTTTATGTTGTGAAGTTTTTCATTTGAAGCTTCCTTGTATGAGTTTTAGGCATAGGCTAAGAATGACCTATAATTCCACTTTCCCAAAATACCCCTGACTTGCACAAACTATAACTTGAGCTTCACAAATCAGATGAAGGCATACCATACCTTTTTGGAAAGGGGAGATCATGAGGAACAACTATTATGGTTGCCAAGAATTCATTTGAAAACTACTTGAAGGTGAAAAGTTGCTTGGAAGACAGGAAACTTTCACAGACAAATTTTAGTGTCCTCAGATGACCTGTAACTTGCAAGAGCTATAACTTGAGCTCTGTAAATCATCTTGGTGACTTCCACCACTCAAATTAAAGCTATTAAGATACTCTACAAGTTTCACGTGGACCATAAATTCATATGAATCTTGCATCTTGAGTTACACTGCTTGGAAGTTTGACCTAAATCAGGGGATTTTACACTGAAACCCTAATTTGGTAACTCCTCTTCTCCTTGACTCCTATTGATTTTTCTTTGGCACAACACCACATCCATATCCACATATCAAATAATGAATCCCACATCCTTCAAATGAGCCTTAATGCCTTTCAAATCAAGCCCTTGACCTAGGATTGACCTAGATAAAACCCTAGTTGACTGACTTCAACTGAGGTTCTTGCAATCATTCCAATGACCTGGCTCTCCTTCAAAGTGATCATCTAGACTTTCCATAACATCCATACACACTCCATGCTCTTGGCTCATAGCTCATGCTTCCTCTGATGATCCCCAAATAACCTCAAGATAGGAGAGAACCCCATGATTGATCTGAGTAATCTTGAATATGAATGAAACCCTCTGAATATGCCTCTTGAGACAAGAATGGCACTTGGTCCCCTGATTAAGATAGCTTGCTTATGCTATGCAATGCAGATGAATACACTATGTACATGATGACAATGCAAATGACTATGCAATTGAAACATAAACCTAGGTTAGGAAGGTTGGGCAAATTTTGGGGTGCAACAGTTCCTCCGTTTTCTCTCTCCAGAAACTCTTCAAAAACTCGACGAAGATCATAATTTTGGATCTTCATCCATTCATCACCATTCAAGAACGTCATCTGTTCTTCACCTAAGTCCCTAGAAATTTTCAGAAATCATCCGTGCGAGAACTCGTCTGTGTTCATCATTTCTTGAAGAACATCTTCAACATTCTTCAATAGCAATCCAATCGAGCTTCAACCTCCTTCGATTTGTGGATGTGTAATAGTTTTTTTGATTAGCACGAAAGAAGAAGGTTAGCGAAGCAGGGGGAAGAAGAGGAGGTCGAGACGGTGTGGGTTGAGGGAGCTGAACTGAGAAGGAAGTGGTTGGTGGCGGCGGAGGTGAACAGTAAAGTTGAAGAAGAGGAATCTAGGGTTTTTGCCAAACTGATGAAGAAGCTGGAAGGTTTTGGACTCAGTGTGGGATTTTGGGCCTCGAGGCCCAATCGTTTAGGAAATTTCCCGTGGTACACCCTGCATGCCCCAAACGCACCCCCTGTTTTTTTTGCTGGTTTTTTTTGTTATGGTATTGGGCTGGGCCCAACAAGGAATTTCTGGACCATGCACCTCATCTTCCCAGCGCACCCCCAATTTTTTTTATTTTGTTATTTTTCTGAATTTTGTATTGTGGGTTGGGCCCAGAGTGGTTTTTTACTGCATTCACACCCCTTTTGCAGGTTGTACCCCCTCCCCTTTATCTTTCCAATTTCTCTTGTATTGGACATGTGTTTGTAATAGAATAGTTTTATTTTCCTATTTTCTTTTAGGATTATAGTTTTCATAGTTTCGAATATTATGCATATTTTTTATAGAATTTATATTCTATTATTTTTAGCATATTATTTTTACTATAGATTTAATATAGAATTTTCATTCTATTTTCTTATAGGATATTATAGAAATTTTAACATAGAATTGTTTTTAGAATATATAGATTTGCATAGAATTTTCATTCTATTTTCCTTGTTGAATATTATGGAGTTAGATATAATTTTTTTATGTTATTTTCATATGCAATTTCCTTTTAATATTTATTTAGAATATTCTCTAGTAGAAATTAATTGTCGTATTTAGGAGTAGCGTGTTATTTCCATTTAGTGTTGGATTTCTCTCCTATTTTCGTTTCCTATCCGATTTTATCTCTGATTTTATTTTTGGCTGGCCGTGTGACATGATTCAACTGGAGAATGATTTTTGATATCATTTCTCTATCTTGTCTTTGACACGGATATCAATACGCTACCTCTTAGAGTTCGATTTCTCGTATAAGTCGAACCATGACGGTCTAAGCGTTACATTGTTCCTGATTCGAGCGTCCTCATCAAGGATCCAGAGAGGAGAAGATTGGAATGGAGCTTGCACGCATGTCAGGAGCCAGCGGAGCCGCTTCGTTCAGCATCATCTTTCTTATTCAAGTCTTCGTGCAACCGTTGAATGTTGGGAGCTGTATCGTTAGATACGTAGGAAATGACAGTTGGGGGGTTTCCTCTCAACCGTCTAGGATGTCTAGTATGGTACCCTTTGGGTGACATACGACGCATTCGCTCCTACGTCTTAGGTTCTTGCGTGTGTGTCCCGGGTTCCTTCCCGTTTAGGCGTAAGCCTGCTTCCTCTTTGTTCTCGCCCCCATGCGATCGAAACCCTTTTCTCTCGCGTTCAGGCAATTGAGACCCCTTCTCTTGCCCCTGTGCAATCGAGACTCGTTTTCTCGCCGAACTACGTTTGCTCTGATCTCTCGTACCAGATGAGAGTACGTAGGCATAGGATGCAATATCCTAGCGAGCTCCTTTTTCCCTCTTCCCCTTTTGCTGTAGTTGGCTGAACTACAGCTGCTCTGATTTCTCGTACCAGATGAGAATATGTAGGCATAGGATGCGATATCCTAGCAAGCACACTAACAACTAATTTCTCTGTTCTCTCGCTGCCGTGCGATCGAGACTTTCCCGCTGACGACTGATGTTCCCTTTCTCTTGCCCTAGCGCAATTGAGACCAGACCGTAGTTCTAGAACCCGTAGGTTCCCATACCTTAAAACTCGACATACTACGTCCGTTCTATTGCAAACAGGTAACGCCTAAGCCTCCGCCGAGCGAGCAGCATACACCTAAACTGCTAGAATGCGTACGCTAGTATCGTCAATCCTTTCTCTCACCCCTGTGTGATCGAGAACACCATGTCTAGCCGTAGTTAGCCCAAACTACGCAAGCTCTGATCTTTCATACTGTATGAAAGTACGTAGGCACGAGATGCGACATCTCGGCGAGCAACTTCCCCCTGTAGT
The DNA here is from genome assembly GCA_963859935.3 of Lathyrus sativus. Taxonomy (NCBI): domain Eukaryota; kingdom Viridiplantae; phylum Streptophyta; class Magnoliopsida; order Fabales; family Fabaceae; genus Lathyrus; species Lathyrus sativus. Next base: position 670,456,871 of record OZ012740.1, read on the forward strand.
TTCCCGAACTACGTTGACTCTGACTTTCCCATTGCACGAGGAAATACGTAGGCATAGAGCGTGATGCTCTATCGAGTCAATTTCTTTCTGTTTAGATCTAGAAGCTGTAGATAGATTGTTTTTTCACCCGTAGACAAACCAACAAGCGTGGATCCCATCGAGTACGATTGACGTGAGGGGTGCTAATACCTTCCCCTTGCGTAACCGACTCCCGAACCCAAACAATGGTTGCGACGACCTTGTCTTATACCCTTTCGTCAGGTTTTTCCCGATCGTTTCCTTTCCCGTTCTGAGGGATAAATAACGAAAGGTGGCGACTCTTCTGTTTTTGCCGGCCTCGATTTTCGCAGTAGCGACACATGTTCAAATGGAGCAAGATGAAGAAAACAAGCAATTACAGATGAAAACCAGATGAAAAACAGACCAAAAACAACAAATACGAATTTTGCTGATGTGACGATAGTCACAAGCCCATTACGACCGTCATACGTGTTTCGACCGTCATGCAGACAAAAAATGCAGAAAACGTGCACGTGCTGTAAGTGCTTTCAAAGGCCAAAAGGAGTGGACCACTAGCTCCTACTTTCTCTGACATCAGCCTCACTTCCTGAAGCAACTAACCGTTGGAAATTTCATCTATAAAAGGAGGGAGCTGGTACCAGAAACGGGGAGCCGCATTCAAGACACGAAGTGCTGCCAATTTATTTTCAGAGCAAATTTGAGTTTTCAGAATTTCTTATTGTTTCCTTTTTCTTTCCTTTCCTTGTAATTGTGTTTTACTTTTCAATTCTATTCTGTACGAGTAATTGGTACCAAGACTAAATCCTGCCGACATTTTGGAGGATTTCCCAAAGGCCAATTGAATTATTTACAGGTTCTTATTATAATCGTTAATTGAATTTTATTTTCCATTATGATGCATGTTTATATATTCTACCATTGTTTATGTGTTCCTAGTTTATATTCCATGTCTGGCTAAATTAAAGTAATCGGTATGTAATAGGTAGTCAGATGGGATTCGATAATAACCGGTGTATACTTTCCTTTTCAAACTTATTTATGGCTTTAGTTTTTAAATCGATCTTTCTAAAATAAATGTTCGTCGCGACAGCGAGAACCTATTTAAAAGCAGTTTTGCCACGACAGTGGGAAATTCATAAAGGTATGAACCAACAAGCGACAGCTGAGGTTAGGACTAGATAGTAAAAGCTAAGCATTTGTTTTAAAAACAGCGACATCACTTTAAAAAGGATTAGAGCTTAATGGTTTTCAAAAAGTAATTTTAACAGCGAACGGAATAGCGACAACATACGTTCCGCCTTAGAGTTGCGACTAGCGTCAACAACCATCGTGAGGCAAAGGTCTTTAAACCGTCATTTTCTTCTTAAACTATTTTTGAAAACACCCAAAACACCAGTGACTTGTCGAATCCTTGAAAAACCAACATATTACATACCGATTCACGCCTTTATACCTTAAGTAACATTTTTAGTTTCTCTTTAGTTTACACACTTATTTTGCTTTTATTTCCCTAAAACCATACCAACCTAGCTAAACACAGTAACACCCGAAAATACTAGTTTGATTACGAGTCCCTGTGGGATCGATATCTTATATTACTACGCAATAGACGGTGCACTTGCAGTTAGTTCAGTTAGACATAGAAAGTCGCGATCAAGTTTTTGGCGCCGTTGTCGGGGACCCGTTTAGTCAATAGTGTAATCCTTTGTTACACAGTATAGACTAGGTTAACTATTCTCTCTCCCTCTACTCGTTCTTCAGTTGTATGCCAAGTACTCGCTCACAGGACGATATCTTACAACCTACAATCGCTGAACTAGAGCGCTTCTTACACTTAAGAAGGCGCATCCTCGAATATCAACGAAAACACAATATTCCTGATCTTCTACCTCATACTCCTGTTGAAGAATCGAAGATAGCTGAAGGACCTCAAAACAAACCGCTGAAGGACTACGCTACCCCATCTCAGCTGGAGCCCCGAAGTAGCATTGTTGCCCCCGCTATTAACCGGAACGATTTCGAGCTAAAACCGTTATTGTTGTCAGCTGTATAACAACATCAATTCTCAGGAAATGCAACTGAGGATCCGAATGAACACTTAACGAAGTTTGTACAATACGCGGACACAGTGAAGGCCAATGGAGTAACTCCAGATGCAATAAGACTTCGTCTCTTTCCTTTCTCTCTTAGAGATAGAGCTTGGACTTGGTTACAATCCTTACCATCCAGCACCGTTACAACGTGGGAACAGTTGAAGAACGTTTTCTTAGCAAGATACTTTCCGCCAAGCAAAACTGCTATGCTTAGAGCTCAAATCAACGGATTTCGACAAAAAGATGTTGAATCTCTCTATGAAGCATGGGAAAGGTTTAAGGATATGATGAGAGCCTGTCCTTACCACGGTTTAGAAGACTGGGTGACGATCCATACTTTCTACAATGGGCTTCTATATAACACCAGATTAACGGTAGACGTCGCCGCAGGCGGTGCACTTATTGATAAGCCATACGACGAAGCCTATCAACTTATCGAAAACATGTCTCAGAACCACTGCCAATGGGGAGGTGAAAGAACTCCATCAGAGAAACCCGCAGCGAAAGGTGGGATGTACGAGATCAGCAGTCTTGAAAAGTTCAATGCTAAGGTGGATGCTCTAGCGCAGAAAATAGACAGTCTGACTGTAACACCACCTGCAACCGTAGCTGATGTAACTCCAAATTGCGAGTTATATGGAATCGCCACTCATAATGCGCCCGAGTGCCCATTATTGGCAGGAATTCCACCAGACCAAGTAAACTACGCTCAAGGTAATCCTTACCCAAATACTTACAACCCAGGATGGAGGAACCACCCAAACTTTTCCTACAAGAGCGATAATGCCCTGCAAGCACCAGCTGCTCCGCCAGGATATCAGAAACCAGCCGCTGCTGCCCAGACTGCCCCTAGGAAGTCAAATCTCGAAGTGATGATGTAAAAATTCATAGCTACTCAAGTTCAAACAAATAAAGAATTCCTGAATCAAAACATACACACTAGCGAGAAGATTAAACAGCTGACCGGAAAAGTAGACGCTTTAGCCACCCATCATAAAATGCTTGAAACGCAGATATCACAAGTGGCTCAACAACAAGCCGCTGCAGCCGCACCAGCTGGGACTTTTCCAGGTCAGCCAGAACCTAATCCGAAAGGTCATGCAAACACTGTCATATTGAGAAGTGGAAAAGAATTGGAAGGCCCCACAGATCCTGGGAATGAAGATTCAGCCATGCATCAAAAATCTGATAAACCAACAGAAAAGGAGTCTGTAACCAAAAAGAAGGAAGGTGACGAGCAAGAGGCCGCCAAAGATCAAAACTCATATGTACCTCCACCTCCATATAAACCACCGATTCCTTATCCTCAAAGATCCATAAATTCCAAAACTTCAGGACAATTTAAGAAATTCGTTGAACTTCTGAAATAACTAAATATCATTATTCCTTTCATAGAAGCGATAACGCAAATGTCGTCATACGCTAAGTTTCTTAAGGAGATCTTGTCTAACAAAAGGTAAATCGAGGATAACGAAATAGTTACACTTACTGCTGAATGTAGCGCAATCATCCAAAATAACATGCCTCCTAAACTAAAAGACCCAAGTAGTTTCTCTATACCTTGCGTCATAGGAAAGTTCGTCATAGACAAAGCTTTATGCGATCTAGGAGCCAGTATAAGTGTTATGCCCTTATCTATATGCAAAAAGCTGAATATGGGAGAACTAAGACCAACTAAAATGTCCGTGCAATTGGCTGACCGATCAGTCAAATATCCTGTCAGTGTGCTGGAAAACGTTCCAGTACGCATAGGCCAATTCTATATTCCAACCGACTTCATAATCATGGACATCAAAGAGGACTTTGTTACCCCAATTATCCTAGGAAGACCGTTCCTAGCGACAGCCGGAGCTATCATAGACGTAAAGAAAGAAAGGCTAACATTCAAAGTAGGAGAAGAAAAGATATAGTTCATCCTTACTAAGTTCTTGAAGGTACCAGCCATAGATGACACATGCTATATAGTAGATGTCATTGACGAATGCATACGAGAACTAGAGAAGGAAGAAAATACATATTCTGAAATCATGAAGATCCAAATCCCTGCTATTCATGAAGACGACAACTGGCCTGCACCATACAAAGATGATAGTCTGAGCGAGATCTTAGCACTAACTCCAAATCACATTCCAGGTCCGAAAAACCCAGTCTTAGAACTTAAAGAACTACCTAAAACCCTCAGGTACGAATTCTTAGACAAAGAATTCAAAAGACCGATAATAGTCAATGCAAATTTAGGACAGTCAGAAACTGAGCAATTACTAGAAGTCCTATGGAAATACCCAACTGCGTTAGGCTATAATATAAGTGATCTTAAAGGCATAAGTCCTTCCATCTATATGCATCGTATCATGCTAGAGGAAGACTGCAAAACTTCAAGAGAACATCAGAGAAGGATAAATCCGATCTTAAGCATTGTAGTCAAAGACGAGGTGAAAAAGTTACTAGACGCAGGAATCATATACCCAATCTCCGACAGCCAATGGGTCAGCTCAGTGCACGTAGTGCCGAAGAAAGGAGGCGTTACTGTAGTGAAGGACGCGAAAGGTGAATCGATAACCCAAAGAGTTGTGACCGGAAGCAGGATGTGTATCGATTACAGAAAATTGAATAAGGCGACTCGGAAAGATCACTTCCCTTTACCTTTCATAGACCAAATGTTGGAAAGACTAGCGAAACATTAGTACTTTTGCTATCTAGATGGTTATTCAGGATTCTTCCAAATTCCTATTCACCCCGATGACCAGGAAAAGACAACATTCACCTGTCCTTATGGAACTTTTGCTTATCGCCGAATGTCGTTCAGACTATGCAATGCTCCAACAACCTTCCAAAGATGCATGATGGCAATCTTTGCGGATTTCATAGACGACATCATGGAAGTGTTCATGGATGATTTCTCTGTATGCGGACAAAGCTTTGAAAGCTGCCTGTCAAATTTAGAAATGGTACTCAAAAGATGCGCTAAAGTGAACCTTGTCCTTAATTGGGAAAAATGTCATTTTATGGTCCGACAAGACATCTTTTTAGGACACGTCATATCTGAAAAAGGGATTGAGGTTGACAAAGCTAAAATAGAGATCATAAAGGATCTTCAACCTCTGAAAACCGTACGAGAAATATGAAGCTTTTTAGGACACGCTGGATTCTACCGAAGATTCATAAAGGATTTCTCGAAAATCACAAAACCTCTGACAGGTTTATTGATGAAAGATGTCGAGTTCGTTTTCGACAAAGAATGCTTGGAAGCATTCGAGACTCTAAAGACAGCACTCATTACCGCACCAATCATGCAACCCCCAGATTGGCGACTACCATTCGAAATCATGTGCGATGCGAGTGATTATGCTGTAGGCGCAGTTCTAGGACAAAGTAAAGACAAGAAGCTTCACGCAATCTACTACGCCAGTAGAACTTTAGACCCTGCCCAAATGAACTACGCCACAACGGAGAAGGAACTTCTAGCAGTTGTGTTTGCACTTGACAAATTTCGTTCCTACTTGGTAGGAGCCAAGATAATTATATACACAGATCACGCTGCCATTAGGTACCTAATAAGCAAAAAGGACGCCAAATCAAGATTATTGAGATGGATCATATTATTACAAGAGTTCAACTTAGAAATTAAAGATAAGAAAGGGACCGAGAACGTAGTTGCAGATCACTTATCCCGAATAAAGGGCATTAAACAAGATTCAGTGCCTATCAATGACGATTTTCCTTACGAACGTCAGATAGCCAAATTGGAAAGCGATATGTCCAGCTTAACCTCAGAAAAAACAGAACGTGAAAAAGCCATAGAAGCTGTCTATGCCCAAGCCACTTTGCCTTGGTTTGCCGACATCGTTAATTACTTAGCTGCAGGCGTGCTTCCACCGGACCTAACTTATCAACAAAAGAAGAAATTCTTCCATGACTTAAAGCATTACTATTGGGACGAACCTCTACTCTTCAAACGAGGCTCCGACAACATATACCGTCGCTGTGTTCCAGGAGAAGAGATAGAAGACATCATTTACCAATGCCATTCAGCACCTTATGGTGGTCATGCTAGTACTTCGAAGACGTGCGCTAAAATTCTACAATCTGGCCTATTTTGGCCCAGCCTCTGGAAGGATGTCCATATCGCTGTACTCAAATGCGACCGGTGCCAACGCACTGGCAACATCTCACGACGCGATGAGATGCCTCAGAAAGGAATTTTAGAAGTAGAAATCTTTGACGTCTGGGGAATAGACTTCATGAGACCTTTCCCGTCTTCTGTTGGAAACAAGTATATACTCGTCGCTGTCGACTATGTATCTAAATGGATAGAGGCCGTTGCCGCCCCAAAAAATGACGCGCGAGTAGTCGTCAGACTCTTTAGAAATACAATCTTTCCTAGATTCGGTGTGCCCAAACTCGTCATTAGTGACGGTGGTTCGCACTTCATATCGCGAATCTTTGACAAACTCCTCTCTAAATATGAGTCAAACACCGCGTATCTACACCGTACCATCCACAAACTAGTGGACAAGTGGAGGTTTTGAACAGAGAAATAAAACAAATTTTGGAAAAGACTATCGCAACCTCCAGGAAAGATTGATCATCAAAACTGAACGAAGCTTTATGGGCCTATAGGACCGCTTTTAAGACGCCAATAGGTACCACACCATTTAAATTGGTTTACGAAAAATCATGTCACATGCCGGTGGAATTAGAGCATAAAGCCTTTTGGGCTATTAAGACGCTGAACTTCAACTACACCGCGGCAGGAAAGAAACGAATCTTGAATCTTCACGAATTGGAAGAACTCAGATTGGACGCATACGAAAATGCCCGCATCTACAAAGAAAGAACCAAGAAATGGCATGATAAACGTTCGACCTGGAAACAATTCAGTGTGGGAGACGTCGTGCTCCTATTCAACTCAAGATTAAAACTTTTCCCTGGAAAATTAAAATCTAGATGGTCTGGACCTTTTGAGGTAACCAAAATCCTTAAAAGTGGAGCTGTTGAAATCAACGATAAAACCAATGCACCGTTTATAGTAAACGGACAGCGTTTAAAGCATTATAATCAAGACAAAAACAGCCACCATGTGAGCAGTGTGCAATTGCTTGAGCTTCCCGCTCAAACCCCCGAATAGCTTGTCACCAAGCTATCGTCAGGCTTTTGACGTTAAAAACAATGTTGATTAGGAGGCAACCTAATTTTCCCCGTTTTTATTGAAACTATGTTTTCATTTTAATTTATAACTTCCATAAAATTCTATTTTCTACTATTTCCTTTACTTTATTTTTCTTTCTTTTATCACCTTTTGCTTCTTAAAAATCTAATCTGAGTAAATGTGATTTCCACTTTTCCAGGATTTTAAAGCAGTCATACTTTTCTCCCATTTTTATCTGACTAACTTCCGAGTATGGCTGACATCGACGTTACGACCATTGTATTTAGAGGACTAGCTCACAAGGCCAGATTTGAGGCACTGACTTAGAGAGGCATCGCTTCGACTCAGTACTACGATAGATCCACCATGGATAAGCTAGGAATCCAGGATAGCATTCAGTATCTATTTAACCAATTAGGCTGGGAGCAAACTGCTCTAAAGACCCGATTTGCTACCTATCGCGAACTCACGTTCGAATTACTTAGCTCCTTAAGCTACTTACGCGAACATGGCTATGGATCCACCAAAGAGTTGATAACCTTTAGAATGTTTGGAATGGACCACACCCACAACCGTACGTCATTAGCTAACGTCTTAGGATTCCCTAGCGGACCTTATGTGTTTACCAACACTGAAGAGGATTTTGATATCGAGTTAGAACAATTCTGGGGTACCATCACAGGTAACTATCACCCTGAACCTAATGACATGCACAACAACGAGATACATAATCCAGCACTCCGTTACTTTCATAGGATTTTAGCCCATACCCTCTTTGGGAAGGAGGAAAACATTACAACAGTTTCTAAGGAAGAGTTGTTCATCCTTTTCTGTGCTTCACAAGGTCGCCCTGTCAATGTTGTACCTTTTATGATGAGGTCATTTACACGCCTTAATCAGGAACCACATTCACACATCTTAATAGGAGGCTTAGTCACCATGATTTCCCATAAAATTGGCCTAAGGTACCACCTGAACGGAGCCATCCGTTTTGGCACCATCAGACCAATGGACATTCAATTCTGCTTCAACAGACGTATCCTAGGTACCTTAGGACCAGGAGCCTACGAATACCTCATCGCTGATCGACCTGTCCACCTTTTCACATTGCCTAACCACGAGCTAACGAGTATCCACAACATAAACAATTGGCTTTATGAGTTGGACGAGCCTATGGGACCTCCATCACCTCAATCCACACCCGGGCCCACATGTACGACAGTGATTACATATCAGAAGCACATGACTATATGTACTACCAAGATTATGTGTCCGAAGTGGAAACAGATCCTGAGACCCCTCCGAATTACCATAACTTTCCTGATCCTACTCCTGAACAAGGCACATACATGTTGGACACTGTTCTGAAAACTATGGACGATTTCAAGCTGGAATTAACCACTATAAAAGATGAACTAACGCAACTTCACATGGATGTCATTACTTTTATGGACGAAGTTAGTGACCAGTTTGATGATGTTATTCAGCAGATCAACAAATTGAAGCAACCAAAGGATTGATGTTTTAGTTTCTTTCTAAGTTTAGTTTACTGCATCTCACGTTATTTCCCATTGTTAAATTTCGCAATTGTTTCTTTTTGAGTATTGTACTGCATTAAACAAGTATATAGATTCAATGTTATTTTAATTTTATTCCGGTATTACCTTAATTTTGTTTTTTCCGTTATCTTCTATTTTGTAACTAGTCTCTTATACTGCAATAGCATTAAAATCACATTTTCAACTGTGGAAAACGCCCCATAAGCAAAATTCTGCAATTCTGCAGAATTTGCTGATGTGACGGTCGTCACGCATCCCTGACGGTCGTCACGCGTATTACGACCGTAACAATCCCTGACGGTCGTCATGCGAACAAAACCCCAATTCTGTCAAAACAGGGGTTACGAACCCTTCCACCTCCACTCTCTTAACTTCCCACTTTCACACATTCAACCCCTACTACAACCTTCTGAATCCCCCATTAATCCACCACAATTTCAACTTCCATTTCACTCATATATATTGACATCTGCATTTCCCTACTTCTCCATTCACAGAAACTGTCTATTTTCCATCTCTGAACCTCTCTCACAAAAAATGGCAAGGCAAAATCGTGAAACCCCCAATTTGAGCAATATCCTCTTCCGAGAAGGCGAGTCCGGAGAATGGCAGAGGACCAACTACATGGCTTTCCATCAACGATCGCTTCAACCGACCCGCTATGCTCACATTGAGTCTTTGACAAAACTGGGAATTCTGGATGGTGTCACTTGGATGCTGCAGAGGGCCGGCATTTGGCATCTCTGCACCAACCCTCAACCCACCTACGAGCAACCCATACTGGAGTTTCTCAGTTCCTTCGCGTATGTGACTTCACCCGGCGATACAAATCAGCTCATCGGCGCCGCTTGCTTCCGCATATTCGGCACCGAATATCAAATCAACCAGAACCGCGTCGCCGACATGCTGCAGTTTCCTCACGGTGACGAAGCTTATCGCTGCCCCTCCGATCAGTTCTACCATGAAGCTTCCACTCTATGGAACCAACTGACCGGCACCACTGCTGACAGTTGGGAGACTCTGAATGCCACTCACATCCACAATCCAACAATCTGATACTTTCATCGAGTGTTGAGCAACACTATCTTCGCTCGTAACAGTAACTACAATATCAACTCGAAGGAGCTGTTCTTTCTCCGTTGCGTGTTTGCTTCGGAACCCGTTGACGCCGCACCGTTCCTCTTGGCTCACATTCAAGCCAACTGCAACCGCGGCTCAAAACCATTCTATTTTGGTGGCATCATCACTTCTATCGCCTTAGGCCTCGGTCTTGGCAACCACCTCCAGAACCTTCGCCAGATGCCTCCTGTTTTCCTCGACACCGACCATTGTCGCGCCTCTCACCTAATCAGATCCCGAACAGATGGGAAATATCATCCGGTAGTGCGAGGTCACACTATCCAAAGCATTATCTTGCCCTCTCGCACCCGAATGCATCCGCAGGACAGAGCCAACTAGCTCTTTGATCTGAATGCCCCTGCTGCCCCAACTCAGGAAAATGCCCAAGGGCCCATGGATGAAGTTCAAGAAGAGTTGGACAGAGCTGACCAGGCTGAGCCATCACAACCACCTCCTGCCGAAGGTCCCTCCTCACGATGCCGCCGCCGTCCTGAAGCCGATTTTACAAATGCGGATCTCCTCTGCTCCATCGAACAACAAAATCAGATGATGCTTATGATGGAACAACAAAATTGACGGGCTGAACAGTTTGAAGCCTGGCAGAGAGAACAACTCGGTCAAATGAGGACCTCCATGCAGCAGCTCCAGGATGGCTAAGCCAGCCTGATCGACGACATGGTCAATCTCACTGTGTGAGTCGACGGCCTCCGCGATTACATTTACCACACAGGCGCTTTAAACCTCGAGGCACGTGACAGTAGAGCCAGAGGTAGAGGTAGAGACAGAGGCAGAGGAAGGGACTAGTAGTATTTTTCATTTCTTGTATTTTGTTTTTCTTTCCTTTGTATTTTCCCTTCCGCATTCTTTCAAATCAGTGGGGACACTGATTGAGATAGTGTGGGAGCGGACCGTTTATTTCCCTTTTTTTCCCCTGTTATTTCCTATTCCGCTTGTACTTTCATTCAAATTTTCAATTTAAAGTATTTTAATTTTGGCAAATAAAGCTTATTTATATATATATCTCCGTTACGTGAACTCCCCGCGCTTTATCTGACATATACAAAGAAACTTTTATCCTCCTCAAAGCATCACGTGATACGCCAAAGCTTAACCAAGTTTGGAATTCTCGAGAAGAAAATTTTAACAAAGCCTCTACCGCCCTGACACCTTAGACCTCTGGTTTATGCGATTCAGTCTCACTACTTACTTGTACCAAAGCCTCAAGTTTCAACTCAAACGGAGCCCCCAGTAGTTTATACGAGCAGTCAGCACCATCCTAAACACTTCTAAGTAAGAAACCGATGCAAATAAGTGCGTGATCTCTAGTATGAAATGAATAATCATGAAAAAGAAAAGCCATATAGCCTGAATACAGAGACATGTTCCTTCTAAGTTAGGTGCTCCTCACCCTAACATTTAGCCCAACAGTATGAAACTCTTCAAGATTTATAATAGAATAAGCATATGTGCGAAGAAAAATCAAATTAGCAAAGAGATCATAGTCACTAACAGGTTTACCTACCATGAACGTGTATGGACAACGGGCTTAATGTGATTGCGCCAGAACGAAACCGGGTAAAACTTGTTGCAGGAGACTTGATGCCGAGCTGCAGTAACATGATTGGGACTGGCTTGCATAAAAGAGAGGCCTTCGAATACTTATAGTTCAGTGTCATCGCCGTATACGTTTTGTTTCCATTGGACCCCCGACTTCCTAACTTGACGTCTGAGAAGTCTTTTTGAAAGAAGAGCGTGTCGCGTGCTTGCTAAATTTTTAAATTTTTTCCTACCTTTACTTGAGGACAAGCAAAGATTCAAGTTTAGGGGAGTTTGATAACGCGAAATCGTATATATATATATAATGACATACATTTTTACTAATCTATGACTGGTTTCACTCCGATTTCGGGTTTTTCCATGTTATTTGTTCAATATTTTGTAGGTATTCAAAGTTCATGTTCAAATGGAGCAAGATGAAGAAAACAAACAATTACAGATGAAAACCAGATGAAAAACAGACCAAAAACAGCAATACAAATTTTGCTGATGTGACGGTCGTCATAAGCCCATTACGACCGTCATACGTGTTACGACCGTCACAAACCATGACAACCGTCATGCAGACAAAAAGTGCAGAAAACGTGCACATGCTGTAAGTGCTTTCAAAGGCCAAAAGGAGTGGACCACTAGCTCCTACTTTCTTTGACATCAATCTCACTTCCTGAAGCAACTAACCGTTGGAAATTTCATCTATAAAAGGAGGGAGCTGGTACCAGAAAAGGGGAGCCGCATTCAAGACACGAAGTGCTGCCAATTTATTTTCAGAGCAAATTTGAGTTTTCAGAATTTCGTATTGTTTCCTTTTTCTTTACTTTCCTTGTAATTGTGTTTTACTTTTCAATTCTATTCTGTACGAGTAATTGGTACCAAGACTAAATCCTGCCGACATTTTGGAGGATTTCCCAAAGGCCAATTGAATTACTTACAGGTTCTTATTATAATCGTTAATTGAATTTTATTTTCCATTATGATGCATGTTTATATATTCTACCATTGTTTACGTGTTCCTAGTTTATATTCCATGTCTGGCTAAATTAAAGTAATCGGTATGTAATAGGTAGTCAGATGAGATTCGATAATAACCGGTGTATACTTTCCTTTTCAAACTTATTTATGGCTTTAGTTTTTAAATCGATCTTTCTAAAATAAATGTTCGTCGCGACAACGAGAACCTATTTAAAAGCAGTTTTGCCACGACAGTGGGAAATTCATAAAGGTATGAACCAACAAGCGACAACTGAGGTTAGGACCAGATAGTAAAAGCTAAGCATTCATTTTAAAAACAGCGACAACACTTTAAAAAGGATTAGAGCTTAATGGTTTTCAAAAAGTAATTTTAACAGCGAATGGAATAACGACAACATATGTTCCGCCTTAGAGTTGCGACTAGCGTCAACAACCATCGTGAGGCAAAGGTCTTTAAACCGTCATTTTCTTCTTAAACTATTTTTGAAAACACCCAAAACACCGGTGACTTGTCGAATCCTTGAAAAACCAACATATTACATACAGATTCACGCCTTTATACCTTAAGTAACGTTTTTAGTTTCTCTTTAGTTTACGCACTTATTTTGCTTTTATTTCCCTAAAACCATACCAACCTAGCTAAACACAGTAACACCCAAAAATACTAGCTTGATTACGAGTCCCTGTGGGATCAATATCTTATATTACTACGCGATAGACTGTGCACTTGCAGTTAGTTCAGTTAGACATAGAAAGTCGCGATCAGCAGGTTGTTGACCCGAATTTACAGAGGAGACCCTCAACCAGAAAGAACACATAGATTTTTAAGGAAATACCATATTTCACTTCAACAACTAGGAACACATACCCCTCCAATTTTACTTAAATACCTAGAAGAGGACCTTGGAAGAGATCATCAATAAGAAGTCATGTTGAGATTGTCATCATTGACATAACCAATGATAGGGCAAGGAACACCAGAGATTACATTTTTTAAACCCAAATGCTATGAATACTGGAATAATTAGGCTTGAGATCAATATAACTCAATTTGAGTTTAAGTTAATGATGTTCCAAATGTTAAAACCCATTGGTTAGTACTCAGTGGATGCTACTAAGGATCCATATCTTCTTTTGAGGCAGGTTCTGGAGGTTTCAAGCAACCTTAAGGTCCCTAGAATTTCTGATGATGCTTTTAGGTTAAGGTAGTTTCCATACTCTCTATGGGATATAAAAAAAAGTTGGCTCAATTACTTAGAACCTAATTCAACTTCTACATAGAATGTTTTGGCTGAGAATTTTCTAGCCAAATTGTTCCCACCTAGGGCTGGAAATGAGTCGAGTCGAACTCACCTCAGCTCGGCTCGACTCGTTAAGAATTGGTTCGAGCTCAAGTTCGAGTTCGAGTTCGACACGAACTTTTTTTTTAAGCTCAAACTCGACTCGTTATAAGTTTATGAACAGTTCGATTCAACTCGTTAGGTTCATCTTATTAGGTGCAGCTCACATGATTCACGGACTTAAATACTATTTTTTTAAATATATATATATATATATATATATATATATATATATATATATATATATATATATATATATATATATATATATATATATATATATATATATATATATATATATATATATATATATATATATATATATATATATATATATATATATATATATATATATATATATATATATATATATATATATATATATATATATATATATATATATATATATATATATTAGTATATTTGAAATTTTAAATAAATATTTTTTTTAAAAATAAAATATTAAAATAAAATAAAAGTTATCATATTGAAATTTAACTTTATCTTCGAAATCTTCTAATTCAAAACCTACACAACTTTCAAAAAATACATTTGAGATTCTAATTCAAAAACTACTAAATTGAAGATTAAATTTGTCTAAGATTTGGAGTAAATATTTAAACCTAATCTTAAAGACAGAATAATTCTTCTCATATGTAATCGAGTTGATTCATGAACCTAACGAGTCGAACTATGTATAGTTCAAGTTCAGCTCATTTAGTTAACAAACTAAATTTTTCGCTCATACTCAACTCATTTGGTTCATAACCTAGTTCAACAATTTAATTGTCGAATCGAATTCCGAACTATTTTCGAGTTGGTTTGGTTCATTGTCATCCCTATTCCCACCTATCAAGAATGCCAAAATGAGGAAAGGAATCACATCTTTTAGGATAGGGGAAAAAAGTCTTTATTTGATGCTTAGGAAAGATTTCAAGAATTACTAAGGAAATTCCCACATTATGGAATTACCATTTGTATTTAGCTAGAGGTATTATACAATGGTTTGGTTCCATGATCAAGGAATATGTTAGATTCATCATCTAGTGGTGAATTTTTGTCCAGATCTTATGAAGAAGGGTATAACTTGATTGAGAGCATTACTACTAACACCTACCAATGGCCATTCACAAGAGCATCTATTGTTGCTACTCCAATGAAAAATAGTGTGTGCATAAAGTCACTGAGACTACACCTCTTGCTACTCAAGTGGTCCGAATTCACCAAATGATGAAAAACTCGATGAAAACTTCTAACGCGCAGGTTTCTGTGCTAGTCAAAGTTGTGACTTATGCCACTAAAGTTGCATCTGTTTATTTTGAAGGAACTCACCTATTTGATAAATGTTTAATAAACCTTGTTGATGTAAATTATATGGACAATTAAACTTCTAGACGGCATAATCATTCAAACTTCTCATGGAGCAACAACTAATATTAATTGAATCCTCCAGCCACCACAAATTCCACATGGTTTTTCTGCACCAAATCATGTAGTGGTTCCACAAGGAAATAACTAGTTGGAAGCTATTATCAAATCATTTATTCAAGAAATAAAGAATTAAAAAACCTAGAAATTAGGCTGGGCATATTTCTTTTGCATTCAGTTTAAGAACCATGGGATCACTCCCGAGTTCCACAGAAACACCTGCATCTACTTCTGGTATCAAGAGTATTGAGACTTGCAAAGTCATTTATTTAAGGAATGGAAAGGAGTATGAAGGAATGAATCAACAGAGTCAAGAGATACAAGGGAAGAATCTAAAGTCTTCTCAAGAATCATAAGAAGATGAACACACTCTTAATATAACAACACCTTTGGATAGCTTAAAGAAAGAAGGATTGCAACTTGTGCAACCCTCTCAGAAGACTTATAACATGGCACCTAATGAAGCAGAGATGTCACATGAACTCCCAAAATATAACACAACACAAAGATTTATACATGAAAGGATACTTCCACCTTTTCCACAAAGATTTAAGAAGGCTAAAGAAGATTAACAGTTTTTCAGATTCATGGAGTTTGTGAAGGAAGGTATTTTAAGTGAACCCTTATTCCAATTGGAAGGAAGGCTGAAACATTTTGATACTTTGGAAATTACAGCTGAATTTATGAAGAAAAAAAATGTTCCATCCATGTTAAACTACCTGAATTGGAATTGAAACATTTGCCTTCTCATTTGAAATATGTTTCCCTGGAGGCAGATGAAAAGTTTCCAGTAATCATTGCAACTAAATTGTCTAAAGAGTAGAGGTGTCAATTTCTGGCACTTTTGAGAAAGCACAAGAAAGCTATAGCTTTGAAAATATTTGATATTAAGTGAATTAGCCCTAATGTTTGTATGTATAGGATATGGTTGGAGGAGAAATCCAAGAATAGTATAAAGAGCCAAAGAAAATTGAATCCAATCATGAAAGATATGGTGAAGAAGGAGATCATCAAATGGTTAGATTCGATAATCATCTACCCCATTTGTGATAGTGTATAAGTAAGCCCCACTTAATGTGTCCCTAAGAAGGGTGGCATGAGAGTGATTGAAAATGAGAAGAATGAGTTGAGAGTTATCACTAGTTGGGAGATATGCATGGATTATAGGAAGCTAAACAAGGCTACAAGGAAGGATCATTTCCCTCTACCATTCATTGATTAAATGTTGGATGGATTGGCAGATAAAGAATTTTATCATTTCATAGGCGGGTGTTCAAGATACAATCAAATTGTAATAGCTCCTGAAGATCAAGAGAAAACAACTTTTACATTTCACTATTAAACATTTGCCTTTAGAAGGATGCCATTTGGACTATGTAATGCTCAAACTACTTTTTAGAGATGCATGATGGCTATTTTCTCTTATCTTATTGAATGTTCCATGAAAGTGATTATGGATGACTTCTTTGTGTTAGGAGAATCATTTAAGAAATTCTTAGGTAACTCGGAGCTGGTACTCACAAGATGTAAGGAAAGCAACTTGGTGCTAAATTGGGAAAATTTTAATTTCATGGTAAAGGAAAGAATTGTCTTGGGACATATAATTTCAAAAGAAGGATTGGAAGTGGATCAAGCAAAGCTTGAGGTAATTAAAAAAATTCCACCACCATCAAACATTAAAGGCATACCAAGATTTCTTGGTCATGCTACCTTTTATAAAAGGTTCATCAAACACTTTTCCAAAATCACGAAACCTTTGTGACAACTCCTATATTATGATGTGCCTTATGTATTTAGTAAATAACATGAGCATTCTTTCAAAACATTAAAGAATACATTAATTTTTCCCTGATTGTGAAGGCACACGACTAGACGAAACCCTTTGAGCTAATGTGTAATGCAAATGACTTTACTATTGGAGATATTCTAGGCCAAAGGCATGATAAAGTGTTTCAAAAAATTTATTATTCAAGTAAGACATTAATAGAGGCTCAGATCAACTACACCACCACAAAAAAGAAATTATTGATTGTTGTGTTTGCTTTTGACAATTTTAGACTCAATTAAGTGGGTCATAAGGTGGTAATGTGCATGAATCATGCAACAATCAAATACCTTATTTCTAAGAAGGATGCAAACACATGGTTGATAAGATAGGTGCTGCTACTGCAAGAATTTGACTTGAAAATTAGAGACAATATGTGAGTAGAAAACTTGGTAGCAATTCATTTTTCAAGACTTCTTGATGATGTCCAGAGGCAAGAAAAAGAGACCATCACAAAATTATTCCCTGATAAACAAATGTTCTTGATAACTTTTGTCGTGACACTACGGTATGCAGACATTATGAATTATTTGGTTAGAAGATATGTTCACCCAAAATTCAACTCTCAGCAAAGAAAGAGATTCTTCAATGATTCAAAGAACTATTTATGGGATGAGCCAATGATGTATAAGAAGTTGGTTGGTCAACTTTTAAGAAGATGTTTGGACTATAGAAGTGTTTTAGGAGGAACTAGAATTGGTGTTAAAGTTCTTCAATCAGGTTATTTATGGCCATCTCTATTCAAAGATGCTAATAAATTTATGAAAAAATGTGATAGATGTCAAAGGGCAGGAAATATCTCAATGACACAAGTAATGCCACTCACTAATATTTTAGAAATTGAATTTCTTGATGTATGGAGCATTGATTTCATGGGACCTTTTCCCCAATCCTTTGGTAATATTTACATACTTTTTGTTGTAGACTATGACTCTAAATGGATATAGAAAATAACAACATCTCACTAATGATGCTAAGGCGGTGACCAAATTTCTAATCAAAAACATTTTTCTAGACATGGCACACCTAGAGGTATCATTAGTGATTAAGCAACCCATTTTTGAAAGAAACTTTTTGGGAACTTGATGGATAAATATGGGGTTAAGCATATGGTTTCTACAACCTATCATCCTCAAAGTAGTGGTTAAGTCGAACTGTCCAATAAAGAGATAAAGATAACTATTGAAAAGGTAGTGAACATTTATAGGAATTCCTGGTCCAAACATCTTAGTGATGCTCTTTGCGCATATAGAACTGCTTTAAAAACACCTTTAGAAAAGTCTCCTTATAGATTGGTCTATAGGAAGGCTTTCCATCTACCCTTTGAGCTACAACGTAAAACATATTGGACTATTAAAAAGTTGAAATTTAACATGCGTGTTGCTGGACAAACAAGAATGTTGCAACTCAATGAAACAGAGGAGCATAAAGTGTTCTCTTATGAGAATGATCAGATCTTCAAAGAAAAGATCAAAAAATGGCATGGCGGGAAATGTCAGAAAAAGAGAATTGGTGGAGGGACCGAAAGTTCTTCTTTTTAATTCTAGACTAAAACTCTTCCCTGACAAATTAAAATCCAGATGGTCATACCCATTTAAAATTTTGAAAATGTATCCTCATGGGGCTATGGATCTTCCTAATGAACAAACAAGGAATGAGTTTAAATATATTGGGCAAAGAGTCAAAACTTATTTGTTTGAAGTTTAATTATAAATAGTTTTTTGTGTGAAATGATGCGACTTTAGTGATGCGTTTTATCATGTGATTTATTGTTATATATTTATCTATTTTCCTTATCATCTTAGTAATAGGTAAAAGCTTATTCATGTTGATGAATTCTTTAATAAGTGGAACTCGTGATAAATATGGTTGAAAATAAATAGAATATGAATATTTTTTAATTAGTTACTTTAGAAAGAAAAAACTAAAACCATAGGGGAAAACATAACTGTTGTGAATCGGATACCTTTAAACAAAGTATAAACGGTTTCTTAATGATCAAGAAACTCACAAGGGTTAGGGTTAACAAAGAAAACAAGGTAAAACAACAAGGAACAACAAGGATTGGTTATTAAAATGCTATTCTTTTCTTTCTCTTTGAACAAGATTACAAGTATACAAGAATAACAAAATAACCTCTCTCCCTTGAAATTAGGATTTTATCTTCCTATTTTTCCTTACTCCAAGATTGAGAAACTAGCATCCTATTTATAATAAAATAGCACACTAACCTAATGAGCTTTTTAACAATTACCCATTACAAGTTAACTTAGGGTACAAGCTAACTTAAACAATTGGGCGTACAAGCAAGGCCCAATTCAACATGCTAACAACCCTAGCAATATTGACTCATGCATGTTAGAACAAACTTCGACTACAACACGCATTACTCGCGAACAGACTTCGACCATACTAGAGTTCGATCCAACATCTCACAAATCTCCACCTTGGATCTAACTCTATAACATCAAGAAACTAACTTTCTTCATGCAGCTTTATTAACTGCATACAGTGGAAAAACATGCAACTGGGCAACGTCTTGGTGATCATATCAGCAGCATTATGATCTGTCGAAACCTTCAGCAATTGGACTTCTCCACGCTCGATTACCCCTCTGATGAAATGCAGCCTCACATCAATGTGCTTGGTTCGCTCATGATAGGCTGAATTCTTCGATAGGTGTATTGCACTTTGACTATCACATATAACAGTGATAACTCGACCTTGAAGTTTTAGCTCCTTTGCAAAACCTTCAAGCCACAATGTTTCCTTCATAGCTTCAATTAGAGCAATATACTCCGCTTCAGTGGTTGATAAGGCAACGACCTTCTGAAGTGTTGCTTTCCAACTGATTATTGTCCCAAACATAGTGAACACATATCCAGAGATAGATTTTCTAGAATCTATACAACCTGCATAATCAGAGTCGACATATCCTTCGATTGCTGCTTTACTATCTTCACCCAAGACTCCACCATAAATTAGGACTCTATTCATAGACCCATTTATATACCTTAAAATCCATTTACAACTGACTAACCTGGCTCCAGCAGATTTCTTGATCAGTTCTCAGGCGTTGTTATCATGAAGAGATTTCACCTCATCATCCATGGCCTTCAGCCATTCAGTTTTCTTTCGACTCCTCATAACTTCCTTATAGTCTCTTGGTTCTTCATCTAGAACCTCACTAGCAGAGATTAAGGCATAAGCTATAAGATCTGCATACCCAAGTCTCTGAGGTGGCTTGATGACTCTCATCGACCTGTCTCTTGCTAGCAGGTAGTCATTATCAGTCTCCTCGTCTTCGACAACATCTTTTGCGTCTTCTTCGACTTCATCTGGGGTACGCAATTCAGCATCAACATGTTCCACCTCAACAGGAATTTCTCCCTGTTCCAGCTCTTCGTAAGCATCATTAGTTTTCTTGAAAGCCATCTCTGATTCATTGAAAACTACATCTCGACTGGTGATACACCTCTTATGACCTGGCTCTAGGCACCATAGCCTATAAGCTTTGACTCCTTCAGGGTATCCCATGAACATGCATTTCATAACTCTAGGTTCGACTTTGTCTTGCTTAATATGAGCATAGGCCACACAGCCAAATACTCTCAGTTTGTCGAGACTAGGTGGATGTCTCGACCAAACTTCTTCAGGTGTCTTCATTCCCAAGGCAGTCGAGGGACGCTGTTGCACCCTAAAATTTGCTCAACCTATTTCACTTGGTTTATGTTTTAATTGCATTAGCATTTGCATAGTAGATCATATACATAATTCATCTGCGTAGCATAGCATAGTGTAACACGGTGGGAGAACTGACTTTAAACAATGTTGCGGATAGCAAGAGTCGCCACCGACTTTTATTTTATCCATAAGGAAAGGTTATAAAAGAACAGGAAAGACCTTAGAGAATATTTTGGGTCCGGGGGGTAGGTTATGAAAAGGGAAGGTGTTAGCACCCTTTTCATCCATGGTTATCCATGGGCTCTTAGGTACTTAAGCTCACTTTTGAATTGTTTTGAAAGTGTAGTGTGTGACTAGCAAAAAATTTCAGAATAGTTTAATAATAATCCGTGTATGGATGTGAAAAAAACTTGTTTGAAAAGTTTGTTGGAAATTTGTTTAAGTGTGAAAAAGTTTTGAAGTGAGCAAGTATCTAGGAGTAGCCTACCCTAATGTTTTAAGGTCTTCCTTATTCTTTATCCTTTCCTTAGTAAGACTATCCCTACTAAAATGGAGTAGGTAGTCCTTACTTTGGATGTTAAGGGACATGTGAGGGACAATTTGACTTTGAAGGCCATTGTGGGATGTAATAAGCACATATAAGGGACCATCATCATTTTTCGAAAGGGACTCGATTCGTAAAGGCAACCATAAGGGACTTTGATGATTTTTCCATTTGAGGGACTTGCTTTATACACCCCACTTAACCATTATTCGTAGGCAACTTGAGGGATATCCTTAGGAAGTGAGACGGCGATTAAAATCGACTTACGTGTGTGACGTGTTTATTTTAATTATCTTTATTTAAAAGTGATCTAAATTTATTTTAATATTACATACATGTTGTTACACTCCCTAATTACTAACCATAATAATAATTAAAGAATTAAACAACTTTACATCCAAGAAACAATTACAAAATAATAAGCAAAATAATTAAATAGCAAAGATAAATAAAATATAAATAAGCAATAATAAATAATAAAGGGGGGTTAATTCTAAGTTTACTCGGCAAGACATCGCATCTTGTGCCTACGTATCCTTACGGGAGTGGAATCAGAGTAATCGTAGTTCCCCTCAATAGGGAGGTTAGAGATCTCTTGACAGTGGTCAAGGTCTCAAGGGGAATAAACGCGCCTTAAGGACACGCTTACGCGGAGTGCAGGAACTCCAAATTTCTACGTTGAAATGTTAAGTTGTAATTAGGGTTAAATTAGGGATTCCACGGCAGGAAACCCTAAAATGAGCACGGCGGCTCTTTGACCTAATGCTAGGGGTAAAATGGTAATTTTGCCTGTGGCGAGGCATTTATGGAAAATTAGGGTTTGTAAGAATTAGGGTTTGAGGTTGAGGACTATTGGCGCGGTGGCCAAACAGTTAGACCTAACCTTCGGATGTGCGTAATGTGACAGAAATATTGATGGAAGTGTGATAGAATCATGCATCAGCGGAAATAAAATGCGGAAAGTAAATACGATTATTGGTTCGCGAGGTTACATATGGGAAACAGATACAACAGTAATGAAAATTTGAATAAAATATGAATAACTAAATAAAGGGTCACATGACAAACTGCAAAACGAACATACAAGGTTAGTGGTTAGGATCAAACGAGAATCTTGAGAGATTTTTTTGGGACTTATATTGTTTACCTATGATATTTATATACAAGCTCTTAATATAAAAGATAGACTAAATTAAATTTGCAAAAGGAATAATGGTTTTAATTTTGAAAAGAGTTTTAATTTATTTAATAAAAGAAAGTTTTACTTAATTACCAAAAAGTTTAATTTAATTAAAAAAGAGTTTTATTTTATTTTTTTAAAAAAAAAGTTTTAATAAGATTTAAAAATAATAAAAAGTATTAAAAGATAATAAAATTGTAAAAAAGAAAAAAAAAGAAAATAAGAGGGAATTGGGCCGGTGATTTTTCGGCCCGTTGCCATTTCAATTGAATGTCACAGGGGAAACTTAGGGTTCTAAAACCCCCGTTTTGTCTCGCGGCGCATGCCCTTCGTCTCGTTCGTGTTTCATCTGTTCCATCGGCCATTCGATGTAGGTTTCTTCATCTCACCAATTTCTGAAAAAAAACACAAACCATATGAACATATGAGATTAAAAAAAATATCACTTACCCTCTCGTTAGGGTTTTGGGTGACTTCGATGGTGATTCTTTCACGGTGGTGCCGATGGTTTTGTTCGTCCGATTTCCTTTGTTGATGGGAGAGTCTGAGGCGATGATGGTTATGATGATAGTACTCTGAGCCTCGAAGTTATTTTGCTCGCCGCTTTTAAATGGACGGCGCCGGCGAACTTACTTCCACAGGGTTTAGTTCGTATGATGCATGTCGATGGTTTTGTTCGTCCGATTTCCTTACAAGGACGATGACGAGGACTTCGTCTCCTCTGAGTCTCGGCCGCTTCTTCTTGTTCGCGCCGCCTAGGGTTTCTTCGCTTGCTCGTTGTTCTCTGCTTGTGACCCTTCTTCGTTTTCGCCGTTAGCCCGTTAGGGTTTCAACAGGGTGAGTTCGTTCCTTTTATATACTTTCTGATTCTCTTTGATCTGTGGGCTTGGATAAATTTCTGATTTGATTTACCTCTGATTTGATTAACCAACATAATTTCGATTTGATTGGAAATTTGATATGATTTCCTTCCTTTTCTGGGCTTGCTCGAAACTGAGATTGGATTTGATTTGGGATTTATCTCTGATATGTTCTGATTTCCTTTTTCAGATTTGATTTGGACTCATTGCTGATATGGCTTATTTGGTTCGAACTTTCCTATTTGGAGTGTATATTTCTGGTTTGCTTCAATTGGATACGCTTCGAATTGCTTTCAGAAACGGGCTTATTTTGATCTGTTTTGGAACCAAACTTATTTGTGATCTATTTGATTTTCTGGACTTATGAACTGGACATTGAACTGATGCTAACTTGTTTCCTTTGACCCATCTGTTTCTGATATTTCTGATGTAATCTTGTTGTTGGGTTGCTATTTCCTTGGTGACATGTGATTCAGCTCAGTCTACCGTTGTTTACCTGATAGGGCTGGACTGCTAGACTCGTATCTCTGTCGCTTTTCTGATAGTCTTTTCTGACAGACTGATGCAACTGATATGTAGCTTTTCAGTTCAGCTTTTCATCTTTGGTCTTCTGATACAAGTTTACTGACTTTTCTTTTTCTTCTTTCAGAGGGAACTGGTGGTGCGGGTACTGCCGGGTCGACGCCGCCGAGAGAGGTCACGCGGTGATGATGACATCTTGTCTGAACTGTTGAAAGAGATGCTACCACTCTTTACCTTCGATTATGTTGCCTTCAATTACGTTGCCTTTGATTTCGGTGATGATGACCTATGAGTCTGAACCTGATGAGGGAATCGATGATGCCGCGGTTGCCTTTAACTATGTTTCGACGGTTGCTTTTGATAGTCTCTGCTGTGTTCTTTGCTTGTTCATTCACGGCTGTTTGAATTTGGTTCAGAACATGATTTCTGGGTTTGTGAACTGATGTAGTTCTGATATTGGTTTGATCTCTGGTTATTCCTGTCTTGCTGCTGCATTGTCTGATTTTTCTTTTATGATACTTATGAGCTCATGTTGGTGCAGTTTGTGATTTCACCTGACTCAGTTATGTCGCTTTTCATGATGTGAATTGTGTTGTGGAACTAAGTCTGTTTTGGTGTAATTGTGGCTTCAGAGCTGATGCAGTTTTGGGAATTCAGGTTTGGAAAAAAATGAGCACAAAGTGATTAGACCTGCCGGCATCCGGGTCTGAATCCAGCTTGACTATACTGCCTTACTCTCATATCAATTTGGAAATCCAATCGCGGAGAAACGAATCAGTCCCACTTCATTTATATTTTTCTATCTCTCGGATGTCCCATTTTGATAAGAACATGTATTACCTGATCTGACGCCTACGGCGCGGATCGGTAACGGGGGTAGGATGCGGCTTCGGTCGTGCCACTCCCGGCACTCAATGATGATGATGTTCTGAGAGTGTCGAACATAAATTATAATCTTTCCTATTCTTTTTGTTTTGTCTTTGTTGTGCAGGTTGATCGGAGATTCGCGGAGAAAATCAAAGGAGCATCATGAAGAACACTTAGGATTCTTTAGGACTTTTTTAGAATAGATGCTCAGTGTAAATGAAACTTCTTGTAAACAAATATTCATGAATGAAATTCAAAGGTCCTTTATCCCTTTCAATTGTACCTTAAATATTTATGAACTAAATTCCAAAAATATTTATATTTACTTATCAATTGTAAATTTGAAATGTTTATGAATAATAGTTCAAAAATCATTTAAATTCACCCTTGAGTTGTAACTTATGAATACTTATGAATAAAAGTTCAAAAATATTTAAAACTTACTTCTCCTTGGCCTTGACCAATTTTATAAACGAGATACCGCCACATGATTACACCCGAACAAATTCAAACTAAACTCCCGCCGATCATAACCTTAACAATATCCCCCTTCTTTTCAGTCCAAACCTTTATCAATGAAACGGCCCCAAGTCCAATCATTTTTCTGACAAGAGTTTCTCGGTACCAATCAAAACATGTCGACACCTTGATATAATCAATCCACGTGATAAATCAATGCCTAAGGAATAATGTCTCATTTGTCTCAAAAATTGCGGACTCCACGAAGAATGACCAAAATGCCCCTGGGGTAATTCCTCTCTTTGATGTTGGCAAAAAAAATCATGAAGTTTGACTTTGGTTTGACCACAGTTGACCTCAGTTTGACTTTTTAACTGCATTGACTGCTTTTGACTTATCTGATCATCTGACTGAGCAAACTTTTGAGAAAAGTCTTGAAACTTGACACGGGGATTCTTATACACATATAAGATGTTATGAAGCTCACTTGAAGTCTTGGAAGTCCATTTAGCCTGATTAAAGTCAAAACCCTAGTTTTGGATGCACTGCTTAGGAGGTGCATTGTCTGAGGGAATTGTCAACTCTTCTGACCAATTGTGAATTTTGTGAACCTTGTGAACCTTCTTGGAACACAAAGTCTTGTATTGTGAGGGCAAATTTTGGGGTGCAACACATAGCAAGGGACCAAGTACTATTCTCATCTTTATGAGCCTATCAAGAGGTTATTATTCAAATTCAATCTTAGTCAAGTCATCAGAAAGAAGTTGAAGTCTAAAGAAGTGATTGGACCAAGCAATGGGTCTCTCTCCTATCTTGAGTGTATTTGAAGATCATCAAAGAAATTGTGAGCTGGGGATTGAGCATGGATGGTATACAGACATCACGGAGGACCTAGAGGGTCATGGTGAAAGTAAGACAAGTCATTGATGTGGTCACAAGAGTTGCAGTTGAAGGCAGTCAACTAGGGTTTCATCTTGGTCAACCTTGGGTCAACCCTAGGTCAAATGATTGATTGAAAGGCATCCAGGTCTATTTGAGAGATGTGGGGTTCATCATTTGACATATAGATAAGGATGTGGTGTTGTGCCAAGAAGAAATCAAGAGAAATCAAGAAGAAGAGGAGTTTCTAAATTAGGGTTTCTGTGTAAAATCCCCTAGTTTAGGTCAAACTTCCAAGCAAGATAATTCAAAATTCAAGCTTCAAATGGATCCTTGGCCAACATGAAACTTGTAGAGGATATCAAGACCTTTAATTTGAGTGGTGGAAGACATCAAGGAGATTTATAGAACTCAAGTTATGGTCCTTGCAAGTTACAGGTCATCTGAGGTATCTGAAATTTTGTCTGTAAAAGTTACTTGTTTTCCAAGCAACTTTTATCCCTCAAGGATATTTCAAATGAATTTCTGGTCAACATGAGAGTTGTTCCTCATTGTCTTAGCTTTCTAGAAAGGTATGATATGCCTTCATATGATTTGTGGAACTCTACTTATGGCCTTGGCAAGCAAAGGGTATTTTGGTCAGTTGAGAATTACAGGTCATTTCAAGCCTATGCCCAAAACTTATACAAGGAAGCTTCAAATGAAAAACTTCACAACATCAAAGTTGTTCCAAATGACATTTTGAGTCTAGAAAAGTGATCATGAAAGTGGGGAAATGTTCATAGCTCAAGGTTCCAAATTTGGTCATTTAAAAGTGAATTTAATGAATAAAAGTGACCTAAAATTGAGATTTTTCATACCATGGCCAAATGAGATGAAATTATAGGTCATTTTGATTGGAAAAAATGTTTTAAGAACATTGGAAAAAGTAGATTTTTTAGTTTGGTTCAAAACTTGGAAGTTATGCTAGTTGGCTTACAAAGGAAGTAACATATCCAAAATCCAAGGGAATTGTGCACAAGAAGTTTCTACCAAGTTCTAGAGTGTTCTATGAGTGTCTATATATTGAGTAGAGTGGCTTAATTCAAGGGTTGGTGATTCATTTTGATCAAAATACCAAGTTTCATCTCATTCTTCCATTTTGCAAATCACATAAGAACTCTATCAAATCTTCATCATTTTCCACAATTCTTGATCCTATCATCATCTACATCCATCATAGATCAAGTGCTCATCAAAATCTGTTTGAATTGAAGAGGAATTCGTGCTATTCAAGTGCATCATCCAAATTGCAAAAGGAAGTGGCTATGGCAATCCAAGGAGTTTGAGCAAGATCTACTGCATACAAAATCAAGAACCAAGTTCATTGAGCAAGTCCCAAGCATTGCAAGCATTGGATCCAAGGAATTCTGCATCTGTTTTCATCTTTAAACCAGGTTGGTGTTTCCTTCGATTTGGCTAGAATTAGTTAGAATAGTGAAGAATCTTTAGGTTAGAATGGTTAGGCATAAGTAGAGGATCATTTCTGATGAATTTGAGAACCTTTCATGGAGGTTACCATTGGAGTACCAAATCTGTTTTGGCTTAGAACACCTAGGTTAAGGCATGATAATCTTGGTTGGATATGTAAAAATGATCAGTATAGCATGTAGATTGTATTAGTGTAAGAATCAGCAAGAATTGGCAAGATTGATAGCAGTGTAAAATGGTGGAGTCAATGCTTTCTACCTATTGGGTTTGACGCTGGGGTGAGTTTTGGAAGGAACTAATACCATGGTTGTGTAGAGGGGAGGATGTAGATCATTTTTTATCTTTACATCGTGAGATTTCATTGAGAGTTGGGGGAGAACAGAGGGATGGAAGATTCATGCATGGAGAGGGTTTTTCTGAAATCTAGGGTTTCCAAGGAGGAAGATGAAGGAGGGTCGTTGGATCATGCCCTGGACTTTGACTCTCAATCCAATCTGATGGCCACGATTTAAAGCTGGAATTTGGAGGGAAGTATTAGGCGCAAAACGCCGCGTTTCATTTATTCTGAAACGTGGGCTTAAGACCAATGTGATATCCACACCCCCACCAGCAAGGCCCAATGCCAATTGAACTGTTATTTTTACTATCTGCACCGTTTTCAGTTTTTTTCCTTTTTTGTTTTTGTTCTGATCAACTGGGCCCAGACGCGCTTTGCTATGCGCGCCCCCCAGTCTGGGCCCATCATCCTTTTTAACCAAAATACTTGCTAACTGCACCCTTTAGCCAATTTAACTCATTTTAATTTCTTTTATTTTTATTAATTCTTTAAAAAATCATAACAAATAGGAAATTGCATATTTTTAAATGGTTGTTTTTGCATCTTTTTCATATTTTTGTTAAGAAAATTATCACATAATAAAATTAGCATTTTATTTCATTTTTGCATTTTTAGTATATTTTTCTTTTAAATAGGTTTAAATGATGTTTAGTTTAATGCATGATTTTGTTGATTTTAATTCTAATAGTTCCCTTGGGATTTTGAACCCATTCTTTTTAGGGTGATTAACTTAGGACTTTAGCCTCCTCATAGAATTTAATTCATAATTTTAGGATTAATTCTTAGTTGGTTTGTTTAGGTGTGATTAGGAGAATCAAAACTAGGGTTTAGATATAGCATAGGTGCAATAAATCATTTCTTTTAGGAGTTGTAGATTGAATTTTTGGGGTATGGGACTATAGGGGTATTATGGGTAGATAATAGATCCCTTAGAAATTACTAGGTTTCCCCTATTCTACTATTACTATTAGTATATTGCTTGTGCCTGATTGATTGTGTGGTGTGCCCTCTCTAGGGTTATTATCTGACTGTGTGGGGTATTGGGCTTGTTTGGGGCTTGGGGTTTGAGCTGAAGACTGTGCTGATGAAGCCCATTTGAAGACTAAAAGAATGAAGACCAATTTCCAGAGTTGAGGAGGAGTATCTCTTGCTGGCAGCTGTTGAAGGTTATAGGATCTAGGAGTTAGGCAGAGCTCTAGAGTAGAAAATTTGATTCACAACATGGAAGGTCTTGGTTGCCTCCATCCCTCTCTATGATGCAGAGTCTCTCTAAGACATTCACCCCATTCCTTTGTAAGGCTTGGTGATAGTGTCTAAGAGATAGAACTCTTGAGAGAAATATTCTATGTGTTGTTAGCAGTCTGTTTGCCACCTTTGGTGGTCAACTAATTGCTTAACACCCAGTTCATTCTTGTGATTGGTTCCTCAGCTGGGAGATTAGGACTTGAAGAAAAGCCATTGGGAGATTGAAGATAGAGACTTTGCTTGAAGGCTGTGAAGATAAAGACTGAGGCTTACTTGGAGCCGGTAGATGGTTGAAGATGACTTGAAAGCTTGCTAATGAAGACTGCTTTGCTGTTTATAATCTTTTTGTATTGATTGAATTTACCTGACTGTATTGCTTGCTGTTTAACCTGTTAGGTTGAGAGTGAATCCTGTTCACTTTTGCCTATTGTTTTCTAGGTTCGAGGTTGAGTGGAACTCCCTTGCCTCGCTTGTATTGTTGCATCCATGCATTTTACTGCTTTATTGTATATTTGCTATTGTTTCTGTTTCCGTTTATCCCTTAGGATCTCTGTTTCTCTCTGCGCAAGAGAGTAACATGACAGACATTAGGAGCTAACCCATGTATGATAACATTAGGGTAGATTTTATCCCCTTTTCAACCCTAGGATTTGTAGAGTGTCATCTCTTCTTTCTTCAAACAACGGAAAAACATTAATAAAGGTTATAACAGAGATCAATTCATTTCTTCCGTCAAAAGATTTGAACAAACATCAACCTTTTTGCAATAAGAAAACCCTTGTTTAAGGTGAGATTTTTCATTAAAGACACTTGAACAGCTTGTGTCATGCGTAGCCCGAACTACGTTTGCTCTGATCGTCCATGCAGTGTGGAAGCACGTAGGCATAGAATGCGATATCCTAGCGAGCAACCTTCCCCTCCTTCCCCCGTAGTTAGGCAAACTACGTTGACTCTGATTTCTCGTTCCAGACGGGAATACGTAGGCATAAAGTGCGATACTTTTCCGAGTCATTTTCTTTTCTTTTAACCCCTGACCTGTAGAGTAGATAGAATGACAATCCTTTCGACCGAAAACAAGCGTGGACCCCGTCGAGTACGACGGACGTGAGGGGTGCTAATACCTTCCCCTTGCGTAACCGACTCCCGAATCCAGGTTTTGGTTGCGATGACCATCCCTTTCCCCGTTTTGCGGTAGGTTTACCTCGAGCGTTTCCTTTCCCTCCGTTGGAATAAATAACGCACGGTGGCGACTCTTCTGTATTGCCGGCGCCGATTTTCGCAGTAGCGACAGCTGGCGACTCTGCTGGGGACCCAACGTCCCCTGGCTGCTAAGGACTGCGATAGTTCCTTATGCATTTGGGATCCAACGTCCCTTAAGAGAGTCAATCCTAGCGCTTGTTTTCCCGTCGAGGATTTTGTATGGCTTTATATTTTTGTCATTTACTTTCAGCATTATATTATTGGTATTATTGCTGTATTGGGGTGTGACGGGTGTTCTATGATTGAGAGATAAGTCGGACCTGGGCTTGAGTGCACCTAGAATTAGAGTGGAAAGTAGTGGGCGCGCACATGCTTTGCATGTCCTAGTGTCCTGCGAAATCCACACTCAGACGAGGTTCTTCTGGTTGGCCTCCTGTCCTGCCCTTTGGGTGGCTCGGGTTGCTGGTTAGTTGGATTGTCGACTCTGGGAACCGATCATTTGGAAGTTGGCTAAGTGAGGCCTCTTCAGGATGTGATGATGCCACTCCTTCTGGGAATCGTATCATCAACCCTGAAAGTCTGTGACGCCGACGACCGTATAGGATGTCATACCTTTGTCAGTTACTAGGACATCTACCTGTGAGAGGGTTTGGGGTTATGCAGGTAACTAGACCTTCAGATACCGGTTATTTCTTGATTTGAGATCCTGAGTATTTATGGACAGTTGTGAGGTCTATCAGAGACCAGTCAGAGTTATGGTGTGAGGTCTATCAGAGACCAGTCAGAGTTATGGTATGAGGTCTATCAGAGACCGGTTGGAGTTATGTTATGGGGTCTATCAGAGACCAGTGTCGGAGCTTCGTATTGGGTCTATCTGAGACCAGGGTTTGAGGAATTTTGGAAGGTCTATCTGAGACTTTTGATATGGTTCAGGCTTCTCAGCTATGGCATTTGGTCCCTGTTGCATGTTACTTGCATTGCATTATTTGCATAACCATTATCATTGCATCCCATTAACGTGTGTCTGTGCTGCAGGTGCATTTGCATATTCCCTAGTTCTAGTGTCCGGACTTCTGAGTATTGATCATGGTTGGTTTGAGGATGACAGTTGCCTACAAGTTACCTATCCCTGATATTACTCCCCTCCTGGGTCTGATTTCTCTTGCTGATGAGGATGTCCGTAGGAACTTCAGGCAGAGTTACGGACGGCTGTTGAGATTGGTTCGCAAACCAACTGATGATGAATTGAATGGGTTGTACACCTTGATGCAATTCTACGACCCTGCTTTGAGATGTTTCACGTTTGCTGATTTTATCTTGGGGCCCACCATGGAGGAGTATGTAGAGTTTACTGAGCTGCCGGTACAGAATACAGTTCCTTTTATTCACTCTACCGCTGAGCCCAAGTTGGAGGATTTAGCTAAGGCCTTGCACATGAATGCTTCTGAGCTGTTGATGACTTCTTGGCGCGGGGTTCCAGGTTTCTCTCTCCAGTTTCTGGTTGGTAAGGCTCAAGAATACGCCAAGAATGGATGTTGGGTAGTCTTCAATGCTGTTTTGGCTCTATGCATTTATGGGATAGTGTTGTTTCCCAATTTCCCAAATTTCGTGGACATGGATGCATTTCATTTGTTTGCTGCTGGCAACCCGGTACCCACATTGATCGGGGACTTTTACCATTCGATGCACTACAGAAATGAGAACAGGAGAGGCAAGAACGTCTCTTGTTGCGTGCCTTTGCTGTACATGTGGTTTAAGAGTCATCTTCCCCTGAAGGGACCTTTTGTGGATAGCGCAACTACAGCTGACTGACCGGAGCATCTGATGAGACTATCTTCTGAAGACATTGAGTGGTTTGACCGAGACTTGCTGGGGTGTGAGCTTATTTTCAGTTGTTCTGGGTATCCTAATGTTCCGTTGATAGGGAGAAAAGGGTGCATCAATTACAACCCATCTCTGTTTGTACGCCAGTTTGGATATGCGTTGAAGAACCCACCTCAGGACGAAGAAGTAAAGGAATCTATGTACTTCACCGGTGATTTGAATGGAGAGTTACTAGCCAAGCTTCAGCATGCCTGGATGCGTATTAACAGAAAAGGGAAACCACTGTTGGGGAAGAATGATTGTCAGGCTTATGCACCCTACAAAGTTTGGATCCAGGAGAGAGCAAGACAGTTACTGATGCCATTTCCAGCTGCGCCGGTCCCTGTTCATATTCCGGTAGAAGAACCAACCACTGTCCCTAGGGAGGTCTACGAGTGAGTTGTAAAAGAAAAGGAAGCCTTGATGAAGATTAATGAAGAGTTAGAAAAGGAGTTGGCTCATATGCGTAGTGAGAAGAACAAGGCTGTGCATTCTTTCCAACAGCAGATCGGACTAGTAAACAGGCTAGGTGCTGAGTTGACTGAAGAGAAAAAGAAGCGCGAACATCTGGGTCAAGAGTTCAGAAGCTCTCATGACATGTTGGAGTCCAAAAAGAAAGCACTCGATGCCGCTCACCGAGAAATCTCTTCTTGTAACAAGACGTGGAATGCTACGCTAACCAACAACAAAAAAAGGGAAGACAAATTGAAGCAGCAAATTTTTGAACTCAAAGAGCAGTTGAAGGCTAGCATTAAGAAGCATGAAGAGGAGGTAATGGCCAGATATAGTCTCCAGAATGCATTGAACAAGGCCATCGAAGGCAGGAACGAAGTTGTGCCTCAGAAGCGGAAGCTAGAGGATCGCTTCGGAGAAGGGGCATGGGAGGAAACCGCTGGTGACGTGCGACGTGTTCTCAAACGAAGAAATCAACTTGTTGAGGGGTTGCTTACCCGACCAAGTCATCCAGAGACTAAGAAGTTACTAGAAGAGTACCAGGCTCATGAGTGTACTTGACCATTTCATATATTAATGTGTATGCTTTATTTGCATTTGTGCTGACCATCACCAGGATTGTTGGTTGAGGTCATGCCTTCTTATTGTATACTCAGTGATTTTGTATTCTTGGCCTAATGGATTTCTCTGCAATATACGAGGTTTTCTATGATTCGGCTCCAATCACCGTGTTGCTAGCACTGTTACTGCACCGGCACATTCACACTAGAATCGGGGAATGATATTCCCTAATGCACAGACACATATTGCACTTTGCATACATACTCATTTTTGCATTACAGGTTTGTGATCCGTGTATCTTATCTCCTGCATCCATTCCAGGTATTTTCAGGATTGCAGAAAAGCGGGTCCACCGTTACTCTACAAGGACTAACCAGAAGAAGATCATGGACAACGTGCAGAGTGAAATGCAAGAGATGCGTGACAGGATGGCCCTGCTCATGCAAACCATGGAGACCATCGCCAAAGGACAAGAGCAACTGCAGAATCTGGTTCAACCAATGGTCGCACGGGCTGAAAACAATGGGACACTGCATGGTGAAAATATTGCTGCTTCTCCCCGAATTGAGAATCGTCAAAGTGCTGATGCTATTCCCGTAACCGGTTTGAATGCTGGAGAAACTGGTCCTGTAGGTGGAGGTGGGAACGCCGGTAATATGAATGCCAATGCAGATACTGCTGGGGTATTTGTGGGTAATGTCAACCAGGGTTTCAATGGGGGCGTTGAGAATGTCGGAATGAGTGGTATTAATGGTAACCAGGGCTTCAATGGTGTGAACATGGGGTATGGCGGCATGGATGGCGCCAAGGCTGGGTTTGGTGGCTATGGTAATCTTGGATATGGAACGGGTGCATACAACGCTCAAGAGATGGGCAATCTGAGGTATGACCCCAGGTACTTCCCAACGGGTCCGGGCCGTGATGCAGATTATGTTGGATACGATGCAGTACCTCGCTGGGAGGATCGTCAGGAGGATGTGTTCTCTGGTCAGAACGAGGGTTATGAAAGAGCTAGGGATGACAACCATCGGATGAGATTGCTAGAAGAGAAAGTGAACGGATTGGCCAGCCAGAATGCTCTTGGGCTGGATATGTCAAATATGGGGTTAGTCCCAGGGTTGAGGGTCCCGCTGAAATTCAAAGCGCCGTCATTTGATAAGTACAAAGGGGATACGTGCCCTAGGCTGCATGTACGCGCGTTTTACAGGCGTATGTCTGTGTATCCTGAGGATGAAAAGATGCTAATGCACTTCTTCCAGGATAGCCTGTCAGGGCCATCGCTGGAGTGGTACATGAGCTTGGAGCCTACTCAGATTAGGAGTTGGAAAGAGCTGGCAGAGGCTTTTGTTCGACATTATCAAAATAATAGTGATCTCGCCCCTAACCGAGTCCAGCTGCAAAGCATGTCTCAAAAGTCTAGCGAGAGCTTTAAAGAATACGCCCAGAGATGGCGAGATCTGGCTGCTAGGGTACACCCTCCGATTGTGGAGCGCGAAATGATGGATATGTTCATAGGAACTTTTTCTGGAATGTACTATGACCGGTTGCTCAATTTTTCGATGAGTACTTTCTCTGAGTTGATCTTGATGGGGGAGCGTATTGAAAACAGGGTAAAGATTGGTAAAATTCAAGCGGGCGAGTCCAGTTCCGCCGGAGGTAATAGGAAGACATTTGGTGGTAAAAGGCAGGGTGATACCAACGCCGTATACAATGCTCGACGAAGGAATAAAAGTCAGAACTAGCATCAGCAGTCGCAAGTTGCAAGCGTAACCATTCCAGGGCCTTCTCAGCAGCAGAGACAACAACCACAGCAGCAGGCTCAGCAGCAGCCTAATAACAATCAGCGCAGACTTCATAACCCACGACCGAGGAGAGTATTCGAGGTACCGCCGGTATCATATGCAGAACTCCTCCAAACTTTGTTGAAATTGCAGTTAGTCGAGAAGAGGACCTTAGCACCACCAACTGGCCAGCCACCCGTCGGATATGATGTTAACGAGCACTGTGACTTCCATTCGGGTGCACCAGGGCATAATATTGAAAATTGCTTAGCTTTCAAGCATAAAGTACAGGATTTGCTTGATAGTACGGCTATTAACTTCGGGAAGGGCGGTCCCAATATCACGCAGCAGCCAATGCCCAAGCATGGTGGGGCTGGGGCCAATGCAATCCTGGCAGATGATGAGTTGAACTTGGTTTCAGAAGTGAGCGAGCTGAAAACCCCTTTGAGTTATGTAAAGCAGTGTTTATTGAAAGGAGGTGTTTATCCCGGATGCAGTGAAGAGTGTGTTGACTGTTTGGTTCAACCTGAGGGCTGTGAGAAGTTGAAAAGGGGAGTTCAAAGTTTGATTGATGAAGGAATTTTGCAATTTGACAGGTCTGTGGGGCGAGAGAAGTCTATTGAGACAGGATTTGAAGAAGAGCGCAGGGAGGTTGCTACGATCACCATTCCGTTCAAATCAGTGACAATTTCGGCATCATCGAAAAGGCCGACCATTACTATTACCAAGGCTAAACCAGTCCCTTATGAAAGCACAAAGGAAGTCCCGTGGTGCTATGGTGCTGAGGTGTATTGCAATGGGGAAAAGATTGACTTGAATGATCCGCCAGCGGGATCCGTAGGCAACATAGTGGGAGCGGGTGGTATAACCCGGAGCGGGAGAATTTTCACTTCACCTGAGGTCGAGGCCGAGAGGCTGGCCAAGGGTAAGAACAAAGTTGTTGAGGGGGAATCTTCGGGGAGTAAAGAGAAAGAGTCGATAACCAAAGATGTGGAGGAATTCATGAGGTTGATCCGCAAAAGTGATTACAAGATTGTGGAGCACCTGCAGCAGACCCCGTCAAAGATCTCTATATTATCGCTGTTGTTGTGTTCTGAGGCGCATAGAAATGCCCTATTGAAGGTACTTGAGACATCCTTCGTGCCGCAAGAGATTTCAGTTAATCAGCTGGAGGGAGTTATGGCACATGTTAACGCTGGGCATGGGCTGGGATTCACAGATTTCGACCTAACGCCTAGAGGGCGCGATCACAATAATGCCTTGCACATCTCTATCGAGTGTCGGGGCACTATTTTATCCCATGTGCTGGTAGACACTGGGTCTTCGTTGAATGTGTTACCAAAGAAAGCCCTGTTGAAGTTAGATACCCGTGGGTTGTTGTGCACCCCTAGTGATTTGGTAGTGAGGGCCTTTGACGGAACAAGGAGGCCAGTATTCGGGTCAGTGACGCTACCCATCCAGGTAGGTCCAGAGGTGTTTGATACAGTGTTTTACGTCATGGACATCCAGCCTGCATATAGCTGTTTGATTGGGAGACCTTGGATTCATGCCGCTGGGGCAGTAACTTCTACGCTCCATCAGAAGCTGAAGTATATGGTTGAGGGGAGTATTGTGACGGTGTGTGGCGAAGAGGATATCTTAGTCAGTCATTTGTCTTCCTTCAAGTACGTGGAGGTAGATGGAGAGATCCATGAAACGTTGTGTCAGGCGTTCGAAGGGGTGAAGGTTAAAGAAGAAGCTCCGGTGAAGAGTGAAGGGCAAGAGGTGGTCATCTCCTCATATAAAGAAGCCAAGGCGTTGGTACAAGCAGGAGAGACTCAGAAGTGGGGGCAGGTTCTGGACATCCCAGTGAAGCAAGATAGGTATGGCTTGGGGTACCGCCCATCTCCCTCGCAGAGCGCGCCTAAGTACAAGGGGCCTGTCGTGTTCACGCACGGAGGAGTTAGCTTCGAAAGGATTAATGTCGTGTCTGATACGGAGGAAGTGGATAGCGACTGCGACCTGGACGCATGGATTCGACCCAGCACGCCGGGGCAAAGCCTATGCAACTGGTCCATCCAGGACGTCATCCAAGTCACCAAACAGTAATGCGTTGCTTTTTCAATCATTGTATGATCACATGCCTTGCCCAGGGCATCGATGATCTTGTCTTAGGGCCTAACTGTTTACCTGTATGTTTGCATGATCAATAAATGATGGCGTTTTTACATTCAAATGTTGAGATCCTTTTCTTTCTGTTTTTTATTTTTCAATAAAATGGCAGCATGGTTATGCATTTTGCTTGTACATCATTTTGAAGCACTTAACCGTTTCCCTCGCAGGATTCATAAATTTCCAGATGACATCGACCAAAAGCTTCATATGACTCGTTTAGACTTCGAGCATCCGATCTTCCAAGCTGAGGAGGAGAATGTGGAGGATAGTGACTTACCAGAAGAGCTGAGCCGGTTGTTGAAGCAAGAGAAGAGAGTCATTCTGCCTCACCAGGAAGAGATTGATATTGTCAACTTAGGGTCTGAAGAATGCGTCAGGAATATCCGTATAGGGGTCGCGTTGCAAGTTGACATCAAGCAAGAGCTTATTGAGATGCTGCGTGAATACAGTGATATATTTGCTTGGTCCTACGAGGACATGCCGGGTTTGGATACTGATATGGTTGTTCATCGTCTGCCATTGAAGGAAGATTGCCCGCCTGTGAAGCAGAAACTCAGAAGGACTCGTCCTGACATGGCCGTAAAGATAAAGGAAGAAGTGCAGAAGCAATGGGATGCTGGGTTCCTGGCTGTTACCACTTATCCCACTTGGGTCGCTAATATCGTGCCTGTGCCAAAGAAAGATGGCAAGGTTCGAATGTGTGTTGATTATAGGGATCTAAACAAAGCGATCCCGAAAGATGATTTCCCGCTGCCGCATATTGACGTGTTAGTTGACAACACGGCCCAGTTTTCAGTGTTTTCCTTCATGGATGGCTTTTCAGGGTACAATCAGATCAAAATGGCTCCGGAGGATATGGAAAAAACGACCTTTATCACCCCGTGGGGGACCTTCTGTTATAAGGTGATGCCCTTTGGTTTGAAAAATGCTGGGGCAACGTATCAGCGGGCTATGACAACGCTCTTTCACGACATGATGCACAGAGAGATTGAGGTGTATGTCGATGACATGATTGCCAAGTCTCAAACAGAGGAAGAACATCTGGTTAATCTATTGAAGTTGTTCAAGAGGCTGAGGAAGTTCAGGCTGAGGCTGAATCCCAACAAGTGTACCTTCAGAGTGAGATCCGGGAAACTACTGGGGTTCATTGTGAGCAAGAAAGGAATCGAGGTCGATCCTGCAAAAGTAAAAGCAATACAAGAGATGCCAGCACCGAGAACAGAAAAAGAAGTTCGTGGATTCTTAGGGAGGTTGAACTACATTGCTAGGTTCATCTCTCACCTAACGACCACGTGTGAACCATTATTCAAACTGTTAAAGAAAGATCAAGCGGTGGTCTGGAACGACAATTGCCAAAGGGCATTTGAAAAGATAAAAGAATACTTGCAGGAACCTCCGGTGTTAATACCCCCAGTAGCGGGACGACCACTGATTATGTACCTGACGGTTCTGGAGAACAGTATGGGTTGTGTTCTCGGTCAACATGACGAGACAGGAAGGAAAGAGCATGCAATTTACTACCTGAGTAAAAAGTTCACGGATTGTGAATCTCGATACTCTATGCTCGAAAAGACGTGTTGTGCATTGGCGTGGGCTGCCAGACGTCTAAGACAGTACATGCTGAATCATACAACCATGCTGATATCAAAGATGGATCCGATTAAATATGTGTTTGAAAAGCAAGCGCTCTCTGGAAGGATTGCTAGATGGCAGATGGTATTGACAGAATACGATATCCAGTATGTTTCCCAGAAGGCCATTAAGGGAAGTGTTTTGTCCGAATATCTTGCCGAACAGCCAATTGAGGATTATCAGCCTATGAAGTTTGAGTTTCTTGATGAGGACATAATGTACTTGAAAGTTAAAGATTGTGAGGAGTCGTTGCCTGGTGAAGGTCCTGAGCGGAGTTCCCAGTGGCAATTAATTTTTGATGGGGCTGTCAATTCGTACGGTAGCGGGATCGGGGCAATCATTACAACTCCCCACGGGTCGCACATTCCGTTCACAGCCAGATTGACCTTTCCAGTGACGAATAACGAAGCAGAGTACGAAGCGTGCATTATGGGGTTGGAGGAGGCTATCGATCTGAGGATCAAGAATCTAGACGTATATGGGGATTCAGCGTTGGTTGTGAATCAGATTAAGGGAGAGTGGGAGACCCGTCAACCTAATTTGGTGACGTACATGAATTATGCGAGAAGGTTGTTACCTTTCTTCGATAGGGTGGAATTTCATCATGTACCTCGAGCGGAGAATCAAATGGCAGATGCTCTTGCAATGTTGTCATCGATGTACAAGGTCAACTACTGGAATGAGGCTCCCAGGATTGTCATTTCTAGCCTTGATAGGCCGGCCTTTGTGTTTGCAATTGATGAAGCATCTGACGGCAAACCTTGGTATTTCGACATACAGAATTTCCTGAAGAATAAGGAATATCCGGCTGGGACATCCAGTCGTGATCAGAAGACTCTAAGGAGATTAGCAGGTAAGTTCTATCTGAATCCCGACGGCGTTTTGTATAGAAGGAACCATGATTTGGTACTCCTCAGATGTGTGGATGGGAAGGAAGCCAACTTGCTCATGGAAGAGGTCCATGAAGGAACTTTTGGTACGCATGCTGGTGGACATGCTATGACCAGGAAATTGTTGCGAGCAGGGTATTACTGGTTAACAATGGAGACGGATTGTTTCAAGTTTGCCAAGCGGTGTCACAAGTGTCAGATCTATGCCGATAAGATCCATGTGCCACCCAGTCCACTGAATGTTATGGCTTCTCCGTGGCCTTTCTCCATGTGGGGAATCGATATGATTGGCAAGATTGAGCCTACTGCTTCTAATGGGCATCGCTTCATCCTGGTCGCTATCGATTACTTCACCAAGTGGGTGAAAGCAGCATCTTACGCCAATGTGACGAAGCAGGTGGTGGCCAGATTTATCAAGAGGGATATAATTTGCAGATACGGCACTCCTGAACGGATCATTATTGATAATGGTTCGAATCCGAACAATAAGATGATGAGGGATCTTTGTCGGGAGTTTAAGATCGAGCATCATAATTCATCTCCGTACAGACCCAAGATGAATGGCGCTGTAGAGGCGGCCAATAAGAACATAAAGAAGATTGTTCATAAGATGGTGATAACATATAAGGATTGGCATGAGATGCTGCCATTCGCTTTGCACGGTTATCGTACTACGGTGCGGACATCAACCAGGGCAACCCCGTACTCACTGGTGTATGGCATGGAGGCAGTCCTGCCATTGGAGGTTGAGATACCATCTTTGAGGG
This sequence comes from Lathyrus sativus, assembly GCA_963859935.3. Taxonomy (NCBI): domain Eukaryota; kingdom Viridiplantae; phylum Streptophyta; class Magnoliopsida; order Fabales; family Fabaceae; genus Lathyrus; species Lathyrus sativus. The sequence goes on from OZ012740.1 coordinate 670,497,279, forward strand.
TTTTGCTTGATGTTTAGCTTGATGAGGCAGAATGGGTGAAAAGTAGATTGAATCAGCTGAGCTTGATAGATGAGAAGAGACTGGCATCCATTGCACATGGTAGGCTGTATCAGAGCCGGATGAAGAAAGCATTCGACAAGAAGATTCGACATCGAAGCTTTCAGACGGGTGATCTTGTGCTGAAGAAGATTCTCCCACCGCAATCGGATCACAGGGGCAAATGGACACCCAATTACGAAGGTCCATACGTCGTGAGAAAGGTCTTCTCCAGAGGAGCCTTATTGTTATCCACCATGGATGGTGAAGACTTTTCGTCCCCTGTGAACTCGGACGCAGTTAAAAAATACTTTGCTTAAAAATTGACCCGCTGGACAGTAAAAAGAGAGTCCAGGCAGAAATGGGGCATCCTGGCGAACCAAAAAACAGAATAAAAAGGTTCAGGAAAAAGTTAGGGATAAAACGGAAAAAATGTACACCCGCGAAGTCGAAAACCTACACTGGGCGGCTTCGGCAAAAAGGGGTATCCCGGTGAATCGAAAACCCGCAAAGGGCGATTCACGCAAAAGTTAGGGATTTGAGAAGCAAATGACTGCGGTCCAAGTTTGATGGTTAGTGGTTTGGGAGCATCTGGGGGTCAATTATCCAAAGCAATCTCTTCCGAAGATAGAGATCAGGAAAGCGTCAGAGTCTGGCGAGTCATAGGAGGATCGGTTCATGGTGTTCATCTGTAACACGTTGCCGACATGTGTACAAATTTTATTCTGTATATTTGTATACTTCTGCATTTTGTTTATGTGTGACTACCTCTTTTCAAGAGTTGCATCTGATGTACAAATCTTGCCTATTCTCAGGCCGTTATCAATAAATTGTGTTATTCAGTGTAGTGCGTGACGTTGGTTTTAATTTTTACTGTTTTGTTTGTAAAAAAACGCCGATGTTTTTGATAAACTTACATGCGTGTAAACAGGCGGGCCTCGGCCGATGATTGTTAAAACCGGAAATTACCTGAATGGTTGTCATGGGTGATTGCCAAGATGTTTCTTTTTTGCATAGATTGTCTTGTGTATGCTTGTTGACTTTTGCAGGTATTCAAAAGCTCGCAAAGTTCCCTGCCAGAGCCCATGGCAGGCTAGTACCCTCTCCAAAGGATGAACGTTGTGTCTTTCCTGGTGAAGTCGCCCCAGGAAAAATTGAATGTTGCCCCCCAGGAGAGTGGAGTTTGAGTCAAAGGAAAAGATAAATGTATCTTCAGTAGGTCAGAATTAGCTTATCAAGCAGAGCAGAGTCCTCCCCAGCGAAGGTCGAGACGGATATGATTAACTTCCCCAAAGAGTTTTTGTGTAGTGCGAACCAGAGCACACCGGTTAATCCCCAACTCAATGATAGCAGGATGAAGTATCCCCCACAGGGCGTAATCAGGGTGTTGATACCTTTGAAAGCAGTTCCCAGGATTGCTATTCTCTTTCCCCAACAGGTTGATCCTTCCTCGTCAGGACGATCACCTTCAGCAGAGTTCGAAGTTTTGAGTTGGTGAGCTACTTTCCCAGCAGGATGGTCATCCCCAGCGGAGTTAGTTCATCTTTCCAACATTTATTTTGTTGGAAGCGTATCGGTAGTATTCTGGTCATCCCCAGCGGATCCAGTTTGTCTTCAGCATTTATTTTGCTGAAGTCACTCTTTGCATAAGCATGCATCATGAGCATTTGCACGAGTACGTAGCATTTCCATGCTGTGTGGAAGCATTACGTCATTATCAAATGTGCATTTTTGAAACATAAGCCAGGTTGGTTACCTCTTCCGTTTCAGACATGTTGTTCCTTGCCGATAAGAGAAGTCGTGGTTCAGGAAGATGTTGATTTGTGGTCAAAGTACACGGTGATCGTATTTGTACCATATACGGGGTTCATGTTGTAAGGCACGCAGTGATCGTGTTCATCTGGTTGTTTGTGGCCGAAGTACGCAGTGATCGTGTTCGTCCCATGGTTAAATTTGTGTCACGAGGCACGTAGTGATCGTGTTTCCTCCAGTCAAGAGGGCCGTGACATGGAATGCGCAGTGATCGTGTTCACCCTATGTGTGGTCGGGATATGCAGTGATCGTATTCGTCCATTTATGTGGGTTAGTTGAGACACACAGCACGCCGTGATCGTGTTTCCTCCAGTCAAGAGGATCGTGGCTCAAAACACGCAGTGGTCGTGTTCAAGATACGCAGTGATCGTATTCGTATGGCACGCAGTGATCGTGTTGGTAGTACCATGTGAACTTGTGGTGCATGCAGTGATCGTGTCTATTGTATCAGGTGGTTTTGTTGGTCGGCATACGCAGTGATCGTATTCGTCCTATTACATGGGTTGGTTTTGTGACACACGCAGTGATCGTGTTCATCATATTTGTGGTCGAAGCACGCAGTGAACGTGTTCGCCTCATCTATGTGAGTTTATTTCGTCTGGCATGCAGTAATCGTGTTCCTCCTGTCAAGAGGGTTGCGACGCAAGGCACGCAGTGATCGTGTTTATCTTATCCAGTTGGATTTATGGTCGAAACGCGCAGTGGTCGTGTTCGTCCTACCATGTGATTCTGGTTGTAACGCAACACGCAGTGATCGTGTTCGTCGTGTTTGTCCCTTCAGTGGATGTTGTTTGTGATGCACGCGAGGATCGTGTTCGTCTTATGTTTGTGGAGTTATGGAGTACGACATGCAGTGATCGTGTTCGTCATGTCAGATGTTCCCCTAGAAGAGTTGCTTGGTCAAGCATTTCTCTTTCTCCCCAGTCGAGTCCTTTCTCAGAGTGTTGTGGAAATAGCATAACGCAATTTTTGGGTAGTTACCCGCAGTCTCCCCAGTAGAGATATAATCCCCAACAGGGTGTTCTTCAACGAGATGCTTGGTTAAGTTCCTCGTAATCCCCGGCAGGGTCTTCTTCAACAGGTTGCTTGGTTAAGTTACTTGTATTCTCCAGCAAGGTGGTCGTCATCGGGTTGCTTGGTTAGGTTTCTCGTGATCTCCAACAGAGTTTTCCCCACCGAGTTGCTTGGTTAAGCTACTCAGTCCATCTAGTTTGTGTTATATCAGTACGTGAGGATCTAGAATTTGTTATTTACGGCCAGAGTAGGTATGTGATGATTATCGTCAGATTCCCCTCAGAGTTACTTAGTTAAGTTTCTCGTTTCCCCGCAGAGTCGGTTGTTCATGTCTTCGAACATTGCCCCGCTTGGTTAAGCATTCGCTTGTTTCGTCAGGAAACGAAAGGTTGATAAGTGAGATCAACACCGCCCCGCTTGCTTAAGCGTTTGCTCGTTTCTTTAGATACGAAAGGTTGATTAGTGAAGTCAACATGACAAGTGAAGTCAATATTCTCCCGCTGGTTAGCGTGTGCTTGGTTGATAAGTGAGATCAACAGAGGTTGATAAGTGATATCAACAATTTCTCGTTGTTTGGTGTGTGCCCATTTCTTCGGAATAGAGCGGTCTGCGGACAATATCAGATTATTTTACAAAAAACAGATTGACAGATGGATGGTTAGTTGTTGCTGTGACAACAGAAGCCAGTTCCCTGGGGGCTCTTCCCAAGCAGTAGTCGTATGCAATTTATTTTTGCAGTTGGCAAATTTTCGGGTTCTTTCGTATTCAACCGCCTCGTACCTCGAATGTTTGAAGGCCGTTTTCTCTTCACCCAATCGGGCCCAAGTCGCTTGAATAGGGGCAGCTGTTGCACCCTAAAATTTGCTCAACCTATTTCACTTGGTTTATGTTTTAATTGCATTAGCATTTGCATAGTAGATCATATACATAATTCATCTGCATAGCATAGCATAGCAAGGGACCAAGTACTATTCTCATCTTTATGAGCCTATCAAGAGGTTATTATTCAAATTCAATCTTAGTCAAGTCATCAGAAAGAAGTTGAAGTCTAAAGAAGTCATTGGACCAAGCAATGGGTCTCTCTCCTATCTTGAGTGTATTTGAAGATCATCAAAGAAATTGTGACCTGGGGATTGAGCATGGATGGTATACAGACATCATGTAGGACCTAGAGGGTCATGGTGAAAGTAAGACAAGTCATTGATGTGGTCACAAGAGTTGCAGTTGAAGGCAGTCAACTAGGGTTTCATCTGGGTCAACCCTGGGTCAACCCTAGGTCAAATGATTGATTGAAAGGCATCCAGGTCTATTTGAGAGATGTGGGGTTCATCATTTGACATATAGATAAGGATGTGGTGTTGTGCCAAGAATAAATCAAGAGAAATCAAGAAGAAGAGGAGTTTCTAAATTAGGGTTTCTGTGTAAAATCCCCTGGTTTAGGTCAAACTTCCAAGCAAGATAATTCAAAATGCAAGCTTCAAATGGATCCTTGGCCAACATGAAACTTGTAGAGGATCTCAAGACCTTTAATTTGAGTGGTGGAAGACATCAAGGAGATTTATAGAACTCAAGTTATGGTCCTTGTAAGTTACAGGTCATCTGAGGTATCTGAAATTTTGTCTGTAAAAGTTACTTGTCTTCCAAGCAACTTTTACCCCTCAAGGAGATTTTAAATGAATTTCTGGTCAACATGAGAGTTGTTCCTCATTGTCTTAGATTTCTAGAAAGGTATGATATGCCTTCATCTGATTTGTGGAACTCTACTTATGGCCTTGGCAAGCAAAGGGTATTTTGGTCATTTGAGAATTACAGGTCATTTCAAGCCTATGCCCAAAACTTATACAAGGAAGCTTCAAATGAAAAACTTCACAACATCAAAGTTGTTCCAAATGACATTTTGAGTCTAGAAAAGTGATCATGAAAGTGGGGAAATGTTCATAGCTCAAGGTTCCAAATTTGGTCATTTAAAAGTGAATTTAATGAATAAAAGTGACCTAAAATTGAGATTTTTCATACCATGGCCAAATGAGATGAAATTATAGGTCATTTTGATTGGAAAAAATGTTTTAAGAACATTGGCAAAAGTAGATTTTTGATTTTGGTTCAAAATTTGGAAGTTATGCTAGTTGGCTTACAAAGGAAGTAACATATCCAAAATCCAAGGGAATTGTGCACAAGAAGTTTCTACCAAGTTCTAGAGTGTTCTATGAGTGTCTATATATTGAGTAGAGTGGCTTCATTCAAGGGTTGGTGATTCATTTTGATCAAAATACCAAGTTTCATCTCATTCTTCCATTTTGCAAATCACATAAGAACTCTATCAAATCTTCATCATTTTCCACAATTCTTGATCCTATCATCATCTACATCCATCATAGATCAAGTGCTCATCAAAATCTGTTTGAATTGAAGAGGAATTCGTGCTATTCAAGTGCATCATCCAAATTGCAAAAGGAAGTGGCTATGGCAATCCAAGGAGTTTGAGCAAGATCTACTGCATACAGAATCAAGAACCAAGTTCATTGAGCAAGTCCCAAGCATTGCAAGCTTTGGATCCAAGGAATTCTGCATCTGTTTTCATCTTTAAACCAGGTTGGTGTTTCCTTCGATTTGGCTAGAATTAGTTAGAATAGTGAAGAATCTTTAGGTTAGAATGGTTAGGCATAAGTAGAGGATCATTTCTGATGAATTTGAGAACCTTTCATGGAGGTTACCATTGGAGTACCAAATCTGTTTTGGCTTAGAACACCTAGGTTAAGGCATGATAATCTTGGTTGGATATGTAAAAATGATCAGTATAGCATGTAGATTGTATTAGTGTAAGAATCAGCAAGAATTGGCAAGATTGATAGCAGTGTAAAATGGTGGAGTCAATGCTTTCTACCTATTGGGTTTGACGCTGGGGTGAGTTTTGGAAGGAACTAATACCATGGTTGTGTAGAGGGGAGGATGTAGATCATTTTTTATCTTTACATCGTGAGATTTCATTGAGAGTTGGGGGAGAACAGAGGGATGGAAGATTCATGCATGGAGAGGGTTTTTCTGAAATCTAGGGTTTCCAAGGAGGAAGATGAAGGAGGGTCGTTGAATCATGCCCTGGACTTTGACTCTCAATCCAATCTGATGGCCACGATTTAAAGCTGGAATTTGGAGGGAAGTATTAGGCGCAAAACGCCGCATTTCATTTATTCTGAAACGTGGGCTTAAGACCAATGTGATATCCACACCCCCACCAGCAAGGCCCAATGCCAATTGAACTGTTATTTTTACTATCTGCACCGTTTTCAGTTTTTTTTCCTTTTTTGTTTTTGTTCTGATCAACTGGGCCCAGACGCGCTTTGCTATACGTGCCCCTCAGTCTGGGCCCATCATCCTTTTTAACCAAAATACTTGCTAACTGCACCCTTTAGCCAATTTAACTCATTTTAATTTCTTTTATTTTTATTAATTCTTTAAAAAAATCATAACAAATAGGAAATTGCATATTTTTAAATGGTTGTTTTTGCATCTTTTTCATATTTTTGTTAAGAAAATTATCACATAATAAAATTAGCATTTTATTTCATTTTTGCATTTTTAGTATATTTTTCTTTTAAATAGGTTTAAATGATGTTTAGTTTAATGCATGATTTTGTTGATTTTAATTCTAATAGTTCCCTTGGGATTTTGAACCCATTCTTTTTAGGGTGATTAACTTAGGACTTTAGCCTCCTCATAGAATTTAATTCATAATTTTAGGATTAATTCTTAGTTGGTTTGTTTAGGTGTGATTAGGAGAATCAAAACTAGGGTTTAGATATATCATAGGTGCAATAAATCATTTCTTTTAGGAGTTGTAGATTGAATTTTTGGGGTATGGGACTATAGGGGTATTATGGGTAGATAATAGATCCCTTAGAAATTACTAGGTTTCCCCTATTCTACTATTACTATTAGTATATTGCTTGTGCCTGATTGATTGTGTGGTGTGCCCTCTCTAGGGTTATTATCTGACTGTGTGGGGTATTGGGCTTGTTTGGGGCTTGGGGTTTGAGCTAAAGACTGTGCTGATGAAGCCCATTTGAAGACTAAAATAATGAAGACCAATTTCCAGAGTTGAGGAGGAGTATATCTTGCTGGCAGCTGTTGAAGGTTATAGGATCTAGGAGTTAGGCAGAGCTCTAGAGTAGAAAATTTGATTCACAACATGGAAGGTCTTGGTTGCCTCCATCCCTCTCTATGATGCAGAGTCTCTCTAAGACATTCACCCCATTCCTTTGGAAGGCTTGGTGATAGTGTCTAAGAGATAGAACTCTTGAGAGAAATATTCTATGTGTTGTTAGCAGTCTGTTTGCCACCTTTGGTGGTCAACTAATTGCTTAACACCCAGTTCATTCTTGTGATTGGTTCCTCAGCTGGGAGATTAGGACTTGAAGAAAAGCCATTGGGAGATTGAAGATAGAGACTTTGCTTGAAGGCTGTGAAGATAAAGACTGAGGCTTACTTGGAGCCGGTAGATGGTTGAAGATGACTTGAAAGCTTGCTAATGAAGACTGCTTTGCTGTTTATAATCTTTTTGTATTGATTGAATTTCCCTGACTGTATTGCTTGCTGTTTAACCTGTTAGGTTGAGAGTGAATCCTGTTCACTTTTTCCTATTGTTTTCTAGGTTCGAGGTTGAGTGGAACTCCCTTGCCTCGCTTGTATTGTTGCATCCATGCATTTTACTGCTTTATTGTATATTTGCTATTGTTTCTGTTTCCGTTTATCCCTTAGGATCTCTGTTTCTCTCTGCGCAAGAGAGTAACATGACAGACATTAGGAGCTAACCCATGTATGATAATATTAGGGTAGATTTTATCCCCTTTTCAACCCTAGGATTTGTAGAGTGTCATCTCTTCTTTCTTCAAACAACGGAAAAACATTAATAAAGGTTATAACAGAGATCAATTCATTTCTTCCGTCAAAAGATTTGAACAAACATCAACCTTTTTGCAATAAGAAAACTCTTGTTTAAGGTGAGATTTTTCATAAAAGACACTTGAACAGCTTGTGTCATGCGTAGCCCGAACTACGTTTGCTCTGATCGTCCATGTAGTGTGGAAGTACGTAGGCATAGGATGCGATATCCTAGCGAGCAACCTTCCTCTCCTTCCCCCGTAGTTAGGCGAACTACGTTGACTCTGATTTCTCGTTCCAAACGGGAATACGTAGGCATAAAGTGCGATACTTTGCCGAGTCATTTTCTTTTCTTTTAACCCCTGACCTGTAGAGTAGATAGAATGACAATCCTTTCGACCGAAAACAAGCGTGGACCCCGTCGAGTACGACGGACGTGAGGGGTGCTAATACCTTCCCCTTGCGTAACCGACTCCCGAATCCAGGTTTTGGTTGCGATGACCATCCCTTTCCCCGTTTTGCGGTAGGTTTACCTCGAGCGTTTCCTTTCCCTCCGTTGGAATAAATAACGCACGGTGGCGACTCTTCTGTATTGCCGGCGCCGATTTTCGCAGTAGCGACAGCTGGCGACTCTGCTGGAGACCCAACGTCCCCTGGCTGCTAAGGACTGCGATAGTTCCTTATGCATTTGGGATCCAACGTCCCTTAAGAGAGTCAATCCTAGCGCTTGTTTTCCCGTCGAGGATTTTGTATGGCTTTATATTTTTGTCATTTACTTTCAGCATTATATTATTGGTATTATTGCTGTATTGGGGTGTGACGGGTGTTCTATGATTGAGAGATAAGCCGGACCTGGGCTTGAGTGCACCTAGAATTAGAGTGGAAAGTAGTGGGCGCGCACATGCTTTGCATGTCCTAGTGTCCTGCGAAATCCACACTCAGACGAGGTTCTTCTGGTTGGCCTCCTGTCCTGCCCTTTGGGTGGCTCGGGTTGCTGGTTAGTTGGATTGTCGACTCTGGGAACCGATCATTTGGAAGTTGGCTAAGTGAGGCCTCTTCAGGATGTGATGATGCCACTCCTTCTGGGAATCGTATCATCAACCCTGAAAGTCTGTGACGCCGACGACCGCATAGGATGCCATACCTTTGTCAGTTACTAGGACATCTACCTGTGAGAGGGTTTGGGGTTATGCAGGTAACTAGACCTTCAGATACCGGTTATTTCTTGATCTGAGATCCTGAGTATTTATGGACAGTTGTGAGGTCTATCAGAGACCAGTCAGAGTTATGGTGTGAGGTCTATCAGAGACCAGTCAGAGTTATGGTATGAGGTCTATCAGAGACCGGTTGGAGTTATGTTATGGGGTCTATCAGAGACCAGTGTCGGAGCTTCTTATTGGGTCTATCTGAGACCAGGGTTTGAGGAATTCTGGAAGGTCTATCTGAGAATTTTGATATGGTTCAGGCTTCTCAGCTATGGCATTTGGTCCCTGTTGCATGTTACTTGCATTGCATTGTTTGCATAACCATTATCATTGCATCCCATTAACGTGTGTCTGTGCTGCAGGTGCATTTGCATATTCCCTGGTTCTAGTGTCCGGACTTCTGAGTATTGATCATGGCTGGTTTAAGGATGACAGTTGCCTACAAGTTACCTATCCCTGATATTACTCCCCTCCTGGGTCTGATTTCTCTTGTTGATGAGGATGTCCATAGGAACTTCAGGCAGAGTTACGGACGGCTGTTGAGATTGGTTCGCAAACCAACTGATGATGAATTGAATGGGTTGTACACCTTGATGCAATTCTACGACCCTGCTTTGAGATGTTTCATGTTTGCTGATTTTATCTTGGGGCCCACCATGGAGGAGTATGTAGAGTTTACTGAGCTGCCGGTACAGAATACAGTTCCTTTTATTCACTCAACCGCTGAGCCCAAGTTGGAGGATTTAGCTAAGGCCTTGCACATGAATGCTTCTGAGCTGTTGATGACTTCTTGGCGCGGGGTTCCAGGTTTCTCTCTCCAGTTTCTGGTTGGTAAGGCCATTGTCGGTTCTCAACCTCTTAACCTTTCTGCTAGTTTGAGTTTCGACCAGAATCTTCCAACTTTTGAAATTCTCAAAAGTTTCATCCTTCGTCTTCTGAATGAATACCCATAGCTTTCTAGAATAGTCATCAATGATGGATAGAAAATATCTTGCACCTGAGTGTGAAGGATTCCTTGCAGGCCCCCAAAGATCAGCATGAATGTAATCCAGGGATCCATGTGTTCTTTGCTTTCCTTTGTTAAACTTCGCCCTACAGGATTTACCAAATACACAAAATTCACAAAATTCCAACTTTTCGACTTTGTCACCTCCTAGTAGGTTCTGCTTCCCCAATTCGACCAGGCCTCTTTCGCTGACATGGTCCAATCTCATGTACCATAATCCTGTCTTCGACATAAGTTTCGTGGATGCAACATTTGTCGAACCACTTACAACCTCAGCCTCAAGGGTATACAAGCCTTGTTTCTTCACGCCTCTCAAGACTTCCTTCGACCCCTTCATGACTCTTAGGATACTTTTCTCTCCTTGAAAAACGTATCCTTTTCTGTCGAATTCACCAAGAGAAATCAAATTTCTCTTCAAGTCAGGTACGTACCTGACTTCAGTCAATAACCTTATTGACTCATCATGGAGCTTGAATCTCACAGATCCAATACCTGCAATTTTGCAAGATTTGTTGTTTCCCAGCAGCACAGATCCACCATCTTGATCACATAGCTCCTTGAACAAATATTTGTTTGGAGTCATGTGCCAAGTGCAACATGAATCCATAATCCACTCTTTCCTCGAGTCGCCACTTGAAACCACAAGAACATCAGAGGAGTCGAAGTCATCTTGAACAATGGCTGCATTGCCATTACCTCCATGATCTTTCAGGCATTCAGGGCACACCTTTCTTATGTGACCCTCCTTCTTACAGTGATAACATCGAATACTAGATGTTTCGCCACTTTAAGACTTCTGTTGACTTTTACCTTTCTTCTTGTCGAACTTACCATCCTTTCGCAAGAATTTTCCCTTAACGGCCAAACCTTCGCCCACCGTCGAAGGTTTATGCTCCTTTCGTTTGTTCAAGTCCTTAAAATACAAGGTTGGTTGAACTTCTTCAAAGGTCAGGGACTCCCTTCCATACAAGAGAGTTTCTTTGAAGTGAGCATGTGTTCTGGGCAAAGCACACAGCAACAACAGTGCTTGATCTTCATCATCGATCTTCACATCAATATTTTCAAGATCAAGAATCAGCTTGTTGAACATATCCAACTGCTCAGCCAATACTTTGTCTTCACTCATCTTGAATGAATATAAAGCTTGCTTCAGGTAGAGTCGATTCACCAGAGATTTGGTCATGTACAAACTTTCAAGTTTCACCCATAATCCCGATGTTGTAGTCTCCTTTGATACCTGTCGAAGAACCTTATTACCAAGGCTAAACAATATTGCGCTATGGGCTTTCTCGATCATGCCCGTCTTTTCTTTTTCCGTTAACGCAGCCTCCATGGCTGCCTCACCCTTCAACGCTTCCAAACAACCCTGTTGAACCAATAGGGCTTTCATCTTCAAGCGCCACAGACAGAAGTCGTTCACTCCGATGAACTTTTCAATCTCATACTTTGTTGAAGGCATCTTCTTCACGCTCACCGCACCAATTTGTTGTGAATCGGATACCTTTAAACAAAGTATAAACGGTTTCTTAATGATCAAGAAACTCACAAGGGTTAGGGTTAACAAAGAAAACAAGGTAAAACAACAAGGATTGGTTATTAAACTACTATTATTTTCTTTCTCTTTGAACAAGATTACAAGTATACAAGAATAACAAAATAACCTCTCTCCCTTGAAATTAAGATTTTATCTTCCTATTTTTCCTTATTCCAAGATTGAGAAACTAGCATCCTATTTATAATAAAATAGCACACTAACCTAATGGGTTTTTTAACAATTACCCATTACAAGCTAACTTAGGGTACAAGCTAACTTAAACAATTGGGCTTACAAGCAAGGCCCAATTCAACATGCTAACAACCTAGCAATATTGACTAATGCATGTTAGAACAAACTTCGACTACAACACGCATTACTCGCGAACAGACTTCGACCATACTAGAGTTCGATCCAACATCTCACAATAACTTTTGAAATACGTGCACTAATGTTAATGTGAAACTTAGGAATTTGTTCCTTTTCTTAACTGCATTTATTTTGATGTTGTAGGCATACACCATTAGATCATTTACTTGTATGATTTGTCTCAACTGATCTCATTACACACATATATTAGATGAAAAACATAAAATGGATCATTGTCCAACATGACTCTTACATTTTGTTTAGACTTGTTTAATCTTACTAAATATTGTTCAATCTAAATCTGTGATGACCACTATTATTATTATCCTTTGCTCATGATTATTCACAAAGTTTAACCTTGAGGAATCAATTTAAGTTAATCTAATCCCTGTGGGAACGATACTCTTACTTTTTGTCACTTGTTACTATTGGACTATGTATACTTGCATACGTATAAAATAGACAACACATGCAGATAAATTAACGACTCGTAATAGATGCATCTTCCCAAAATAAAACTCGTCATATTGAAGCATTAAATGCTCCTACGTGCTTCCGCAAATAACTTTTGAGTGACTCGCATTATGTAACGCTTGAGGGGCTCGCCTCAAGTTACAATTAAGGGACTCACTACCACTTCTCCCTTCCAATGTCTTGTATTTTAGGGAGTGTGAACTAAGATAATTTTGATTGAGCCCTAGAAAATGGCAACCCATTACTCAGTCGATACAAAAATTATTATAAAGAAACACTTGACAATCAGGCAGGTCATGTGCCGCCCAATCCGACCCATCACGTTCATGAAGGGCTGTCAGACCGATTTTCATATCCATTAGATGATTAAATGTTTATTTATATGTCATACCACGTGCCCCTAAAAGGAACGGTGTTTGTCATTCTTCCAAAGAAGAAACTGCTTCTCCATATTAACGTGAAGAGTTGGTCTTCCTATCCCATGCTCTAGTCAAACTATTGAGAGAAAATCAGGTCCTCACCCAACAATTTGACCGACGAAATAGATCTATAAATAATCAGCAAATACAAATCCTCTTTCGTCCATACACATAAGCAAATTCTCCTCATTGTTTTGTATCACTTTTTTCATTTCACATTTCACAATGTGAACAAGCTTGAAAATGAAGTTCAAAAACATGAAATGTCGTTTGCGTTTAATTAGCTAACGTACAACTAATATGGCCAAATATACCCTTCATGTTTTGCTTTCAATCGACATTGTTTTAACGTATATAATATATGTATTATACAGATGTTATTATCACATGATTTGAGGTAACATATAGCTTGAGCTTTCATTTCACAGTGTGGACAACATGGGCAATGAAATCTACTTTGACAGTGTAGACAGACAAAAACACAGACTAGGGCGTGTCTCTTTCTCGCCATTATTTTATCCTGTGCATAGATGCAGACATTGGATTCTAATACATTATATGAATGAATGTGAACATTGAACCCAAATATGGTTTTGATAATAAACTGTGTCAGAAAATTTTGTTTTAGACTATTTGTATCTCAGGTTTTTCTACTGGATTTTTTTTATAATAGAATATTTGACTGGATTTTAATATCTCATATATGATCAAAGGGATCACTTACACCATCTTCAGATTAGAGCTTACACTAGAGGGAAACCAATGGACAATGTTTTGATTGACCGCGGAGCTACGGTGAATCTAATTCCAAGGGTTACAATGCTATATTAGGAAGAGATTATATTCACATGGTCCATATTTTCCATTAATGACACATCAAAAATTGATCTAAAATGACTAATGTCAAGGGGAGATTGTCAATGTTGATGATAGTCCATGATGCATGCATAAGTTCCATTAATTACATAAAAGTGACATAATCCTCTAAGAATTTTTTTCTAGGGTTTTCAGTATTTTGAGAGCTTTTATTAACATCTGCCCGCGAGCTTTCATTTATAAGAATTTGAATTTTAATGGCTTACTTTCAACCAAACTTAAAATTTTTACTGGATATTTTCCGAATCAAATAGAGATTTCGCCACAGGTTGACCTTTAATTAGAGATGGAGTTTATAGTGGTTGTCCATTGAATCGAACCAGAGTTTTACACGGGTTGACATCCGAACCAAACTAAGATTTTATAAGGGCGAATCTCAAACCAAGATCAAATTTCACACAAACTGATCTTGAACCAAAATAAGATTTTACACAGGTTAATCTCGAACCAAGATGAGACTTTACATGGGTTGATCTTCACAAGTCAAACGAGAGTTTTTAAGCAGGCGAAACTCACGAACCAAACTGAGACTTCCTAAGACAATCCTCAAACCAAATAAGAGATTTTAATGATTTAGCTCGTAACAAAAAAACTTCTTACAGGAGATAATTTACTCAAGATATAATACACTCTTGGTAAATTATAAATATGCCCTTAACTCAGAATAAAGGTCCTTACTTAAGCACAATAACACTCACAAAACACTAAGGCAAAATTCAAGTGAGAAAATGAGAGGTTTATAGAAAAAAATGAGAGAGCGAGAAAGTAGGATCAAAGATCATTTTATGAATTGTTTTAAATGATAAAGGAACATTCTATTTATAGGGGGGAAATGAGGTTTAAATTTGCATACATCATGTGGGCAAAATAAGTGTTATGATCGATTAGTCTGCCCGATTATTACACAAAAAAAATAGAATGTTTTGAATTTTAGTCATTGTCAATCTTTAAGATACTTGTTCAAATTGATTGTGAGTGTTACAAATTGAAATAATTGATTATAGCACTAGGTTTAATCAATATCCTTTGTAAATAGTACTTCTAATTGATCAGAGAGTTCCTTAATCAATTGGCTAGGCTTTGAAAATATTTGTAGGTGGTTTTAGAAAATTAATAGAGGCTTCTCAAATATTTTAACATTGTGTGATTTAGACTTTTTATTTCCAAAAATACATTTGTGCCTTTACGAGACTCTAATCATTCAGACAAACATGACCAAGTAAACTTTCACACTTCCTCACTTTTCAAAATTTTAAAGCTTAAAGTCTTTGAATCATTATCTTTGACTTTAGCATCACAAAAAAACTTTGAATCTTTAGTTTTATGTGACTTGAAATGTATTCCAGTTGATTACCATATCAGAGGATTGGGAGAACAAACCGTTCGAGAATAACGAAATAGAAGTCTTCACTTAAAAATCATTGAATGGCAGAGATGACTTCAAAGAGTTGACTTAATGATAGAGGCATATGAACAAAAGCATCTAAAAAAGGATAGCTTGATATAATATCTTGTTACTGAGAGCATCTTTGACCGTTTGACCTATTTTTAAGAAATAAAAACTTCATTAGATATTATTAGATATCAGGTGTCATCATCAAAATCAAATAGTTGATTGCATCTTTGATATCAACAAAATCCATCACTTTGAATCACCTTGAAATAACCTACAAGCACATAAATCCATAATTGGGTATCAATATGATACACATAGTAGACATAATAATCGATAAATAGGCGATTAATGCTTGCATTTGAGGTCAAATCGTAGTATTTTTGAAAGGTGACGCCGAAGAAAAACAACCCATCTTAAATGGATTATAAATGTACATGTAAGAGATTTTTGTTCCAAAGGTGGTGTCAACTGAAAGGATCACGTCATTAACCATAATACGTGTATTTTTCACAAGTTTGTTTTTGCTAAGGAATTTCAAGGAGAGGCCGATAAAAGTAATAAAATAGATATCAGATTCTGATATAGTATATGATTGAATGTGGATGTTAGTGCTAAATGTGAATATGAGAAGCATACATAAATTACTTGAGATTCAAGTAAACTTATGTTATCAGAACCATTTAGTTGGTTATAACTAATTTTTATAGATAATTAGGATTAGTTAGAAGTGGTTAGTGTAATAACAAACTCATCCTCGATATTAGATGAGTTATAGCTTTGTAATGCTTAGATTTGTAAAATGCAACTTTACACTCAATGAGTTTCTCTGTTTTTCTTTTTCAATAGTGTTCATAATTTCACTTTTAAAATGGTATCATACTTTGGTTTTAAGATCCATTGGGCCACATACTATCAAGTTTATTCTATAGATCCATTGGGTAATAGAAGACACGAGCTGATAAAATATTCGATCTGGAGAAACAATTATCAGAGGAGAAGACCAAGAGGGAGAAATCAGAGGCTACAAATCAAAAATTGAAATCAATTATTGACAAGCAGCCCAAGGAGATGAAACTTATTCAATATTTAAATGACCAATTAGAAAACTCTTTACAGAAAGCTCAAATTGACATTCTCGATGCAAGTGATGTTGCCTTTGATAGGGAAAAGGCTCAAGTTCTACGCCTTTATCCCAACCTTGACTTGTCCGAGATGGACTACTTTAAAGTCGTGGTCAATGGACACCTCGTGTCCAAGAAAACCATGTTATTGACACTAATCCTGAAGTTGTTGATGAGGATAAGAATGAGGAATAGTTTTTAGTCGTTTGTTTGTAATGTTTTTAAGAATGCTTGTGTTTTTCCTTTTGTTTTTGTATTTGGGTTCTGCTGTAACTCGTATTATGACCATTTATATATTTTGTTCCATGTGTGCTTTAAAAGTTTTCTCCATAAAAAAGGGGTGTGAATATATTCAAATAATAAATGGTGTATATACAATCAGGTTAGATTCACATAAGCAAAAAATGCACATCAACATCATGTATTCACATTTCATCCACATCACAATCACACACACACACAATCATGTAAGAGTATTCATTTTTACAAAAGCACCTCATCATCATGTAACATAATGCAATAATGTCTCAACTCATGCTCGCCATGGTCCCACTATGAACCAGACTCACAAATCAACTATATATGCATATGATACCAACTCAACATTTAGTTCATCATACGAACTGATTCCTAATCAATTGCAAACTCCAAGCTCCAATCAACTACAAGCTCCAAGCCCCCACGTTGAGCTTGGGACAACATCTAGTCCTCACTCTGGACCAGTGGACATGCCACTTTCATAACAAAAACAACAACAGATGATGCATGGAAATTAATCATGAAATGGCACAATATCACAATGAATACAACCCCACTCATACTATAAATATCCACACAACAAAAACAACATGGTAAGTACTACAACCCCACTCTGACTGTAATTCATCATGCAATCAACATAACACGAGTAGTTCTCATCCCGAGTCACTCGCCTCATCAATCACTAAAAGCATGTACGATTACACTTAATTATGCACATGATTCACAACATACATTTACACAATAATCATACAGTCACACAACAAAATTGTTTCACCAAACCACTACCACTATGTAGTTATATGCGCCAGCTCTCTAACTTTTCAAATGACACATCATTTGGACTTACGGAACAAAAATCATGGCCATAGTGTGACAATCGATTGTCACCAAACATGGTTAGCTACTGAGTTTCAAAAAATCATGTTTTCAGACCAGACAATCGATTTTTTTTCACAGCAATCGATTGGCATTATTTTGTTTTCAAAATTACACATAAGCAATCGATTTATCCAACATAATAATCGATTGTCATAAGTAAAATTTCCAAAAACACACTGATGCAATCGATTGTCATGGTCATTTTTTCAAAAATAAGGGTATGCATTCGATTGTCACCTAATGTCAATCAATTGTCATTATGCAATTTTCCATAAACCTAAATTTTCGCTGCATCGCTCGTTTTCTCCATCCCATACCTCTTACCACACATACCAGTACCAATTTTATCAGTCAAATCACCATCAATTCAAATCTTATTATTACTAATACATCAAATGTCCCTATAATAACAATGGTCCATTGTTTTTATCATCAATCAATCCATTATAGAGATACCTTTTTTTATCATAAATCAACAAGCAAGCTTCAATGGTTTCTCTTCCAATGTTCTCCTCTCAAGTCCCTTGTTTTCACACACTGATAGAAAAGTCCTCTAACCTAAATTTTCTCTAACTTTTAGAATATATACTATTTTAATTACTTCCTCTTAATTACACTTTTTTCCCAACTAAAATTTTACTTTCCCCCACTTACCACTAAATTCTCTCAATTCATAAAATTGGCCCAACTCTACATATTTTCTCCAATTCCTAATTAAATAATTCAATTTCCACCAAACTAATTAAATTAGCACAAACACCACAAATGTCGTCACCGACCAAACATGTCACACATTGCAAAATAGTCATTTAAGTAAGTTACTCAATTAAATTAAATAAATAATTAAATAAGGGAATAATTAAATCGAGATGTTACAAATGTTATTTCTCATCCTTAGCCATTGCAAATCATTGTATCTAATGTGAATGACGACCCTGCTACGAAAGAGAATCCCGTGTCCATGTTGGGCATGCTTAATCTCATTACGCTCTTGAGTACCCTCGATTTTCATACTTTATTCCAAATCCTCAAGGGGCGCACCCAATGACAAACAGTGAGGACCCTCATAATGCAAAATTCTCTAAAAAGTATCGTGTGTTGAAGGAAAGGCTGAGAGGTGTAGAAGGACACGACGCATACGATCTGAATGCTTTAAACATGTCCCTAGTACCATATGTGATTATTCTACCTAAATTCGAAGTGTATGATTTTGAAAAGTACAAGGGTCTTAGCTGTCCAAAGAACCATCTGTAGATGTTTTGTAAGAAAATGGATGATTATTCTCGTAATGACAAATTGTTGACCCACTGCTTCTAGAACAACCTAAGTTGGTCATCATTAGACTGGTACATGCAGTTGAAGAGAAGCCATGTTCATACTTGGAAGGATTTAGCTAATACGTTTCTAAAATAATACAAATATAAGACTGATATGGCACCAAACCGTATGCACTTTTAAAGTCTTGTTCGGAAGAAAAAAATGAGTCATTCAAGGAATAGCAGCTCGAGTGGAACCTCCACTCTTGGACAAAGAATTTGTAGACATATTCGTGGGTATTCTGCAAGGCCTATATTATGAGAAGATGATAGGGAGTGTGTCATCAAGGTTCTTCGACCTGGTGCTAGTTGGTGAACAGATAGAGAGTGGCCTTAAAAGTGGAAAAATCCAAGGTGTTGTAGGAAGCCAGGCTAATGGCAAGAAAACTTTTAATAATTTATTGAAAAAGAAAGAATGGGAGACTAATATGATCATGTCGAGCAAGGAAAAGAAAGGCTTATCACCCCTAACATGTACCATATTACTAGTACTTTGAGGTGGCGATAATAGCTCCAAGTTAATATCCACAGCTAGCATACCATATGCCTCCACACCGGCAACCTTTAATGGTACCTCTACAAAGTCAACAACATCAACATAACTGGTATCCAGAGTGGAATCAACTTAGGCCTATAAAGAATGAAGAGAGAAGGTATGTTCTCTTTGATCCCGTACGTCTACCATACGACAAGTTATTACCCTACTTGATTCAGAATGCGATGGTTGAACCCAAAACACTCAGACCTTTGACACCGCCATTCCCACATGGGTATGATACAAATTCCATATGTGAATTTCATGTTGGGTCACCCGGACTTTCCGTTGAAAACTATAAGGCCTTAAAATTTAGGGATCTAAAGCTAATTGACAATAAACTATTGACCTTCAAGGAGGAAGGCCCAAGTGTGATGAACAGTCCCTTGTCGGTATGGCTGCGAGAACTTTAGGAAGCACCTTTTAAAAGCTGGTGAATTAGATATGAAAGCTCATCCTTGAAGATGATGGTCATTAGTACATTTTATCCTAGTTGTCTAAGTAATGTTTACTTTTAAACTTGTTGCATTTTGAATGGTAATATTAATGAAATGAGTATGCATCTTTTAAATCAATCAATTCAAATTCACTTGTTTTTCCTTGTATTAAAAACCAAAAAAAAAGATATCAATATCACTTTCCTTTATCAACTTTTTCAAAGATTGGATGGAAGGTGATGTAAAAAAAATACCCAAATTTGCTAAAGTATGCTTTTGAATAAAACCTTGCTGACGATGTAAGGCATTGTTTAAAATCTCAAACACCAATGAGTTAAGGAGTTAATACCTAATCAACCCCTTTGATCCAAGAATTTGATGTTTCTTTTTATATAAAAACCCTCACGCTTAACTAGGGGCAAGGTAGTTTTTCAATTAGTTCGACTATGCATTCAAATTTCAAGGGAATCATCCCAAGCACTTTCTAATAAAAGGATCCACCATATCTTCTTCCTCGCACACATAAAGAAGTTTCAAAGAAGTTATGAAAAACCAAAAATTTTATAGTGGTTATTTCTCACCAACCATTAACATGGCACACCGAAAGAATAAATTTTGTGGAAATGTTCCAAAAAATGAAAAGAGCACGCTAAGTCGAGAACCTGAAGAAAAAAAAGACTTAGGCAAAAATTAGGGCATCCCAGTGGACTGAAAAACTGAAAAGAGTGGTCCAAGAAAAAATTAGGGTTCCAAAAGAAATCGAAAAAATGTCACCAAAATCCTTAACAAAAAGAACAAAATTAGGTGACTACCATATTAAAAAAAGAGAGAGAAAAAGAAGACAAAAATAAGTGACTGCCACCTCAAGAAAACCTCATTAGTTCTTGAGCCATCATATATTCACCTTTAAAGCCTCAAAATTCTCTTGGAAATCGAATTTGTGTGTTGAATTAACTCAGCATATGAATGGAGATCATTAGAAGGAGAATGGGTTGGTTAAAACTAAAATTTTGAGCCTTATATCCCTTTGTTTCAAAAACTATGAACCAAGCCATGTTACAACCCTTAAAAGACCTAATTGAAGTAAGATTTATTTCGAAAGCATACTTCAACAAGATATTTGCTAATAATCTGTATTGATACTATCACATCATCCTTTCACGAATTGAATGTCTAAATTAATATTGGATTCTGATTAGTGATATTTTCATTGTACATCACGACATTATCTCAATAATAACTATGGTTTCAAAACCTGAATGGACATTGCATTAGAATTACCATTTTGAAGGAACAATTTTACCTGCAAGTCAACACTTAGTATGAAGGAAGTTCCAACAGTATGCAATCAGTTACGAAACTTGATCGTTCGTAAGTGGTCCCATCAGGGCCAAATCGCTTCAACAATGGGTCACATCATGGGCAGACCATCTCAAGACCCTTTTAGTCAGGGAAAATCTCGTAAAGACTCCATTGATCAGGGGAAAGTTGCCTAAAGATTATACTGATCAGGGGAAAACCACTTAAAGATTTTGTTGATCAAAGGTAAATTATTCCAAGAGTTGGTTATTCAGGGTTAAACCACTTCTAGAGTTGGTTAATCAGGGGCAGACGACTTCAAGATTAAATATATTGGGGCAAGTTATCTCAAGGTTGTCTTGTGGCAAGTTGCTCCAAAACTCATTTTGGGGTAAAACTTCATCAAAGACCCAACAGACTGGGGCATTATGAGCTATATAATTAATGAGGGGCAAGTTCTCTCCATATTTCAAGATGCTTATGCAACTCCTACAATACATCAACAATGATCGAGTTTAAAATGAGTATCGGGAAATCACGCTAGTGCAATATCCTATAAGATAACCTTTTTCATCAACCAGAAACCTTGATGCAAAAGAATCCTTTCATCCATTATCCGACACAAGGGCACTTTTGAAACCCCCAAGTCATTTTATAAATCATACTTGTGCATTAAACATGTTTGTGTTGCTCTAGCATCAAACCATGCATATCATCTCATTCATTTGGCATATTCCCCCAACATGAATCTAACATCATAAATAAAAATAGCATTGTAACACAAGTAAAACAAATCAAACATCTACAATCAAAAGCCCAAAAGTTCTTGATACCCAATCATCTAAAGTTCAAGGTCCTACTTTGCTTAACATACATCTCGTAAAAGGCCTAACCTTACCTGGTATCTTACCAAGAGCTCGACCTCATTCGACACTCTTAAAGAGAAAACCAATTTTCATTGGTAATCCAGAATCTAGCCTCGCTTGGCCCTTTTCAACAAAAAAAAAATCCAAGCACTGCTTTACATACTTACCTTGAAGTCCAATTGCCATTGGCGCACATCCATTGAACCATTTCATGCATTGATCAATCATTACATTTCATTGATCATTTCAATCATCACTTCATGCATATCATATCCATAGATGTGGTGTACTACGCCAGGTAATCAAAGGCATATCATGCATTAGAAAATGCATCAACACAAAGCATACATGTATAGCATAAGCCATGATTTTGTGACCATTCATGGAAGTCCATATTTATCCTCACTGAAGCCAGTTACAACCCCCTTAAATGAGTTTTATCTCATCAAGATTTCTTGTTAGATGACCCAGTAAGTAATCTCCCCAATAAGTATCACTTGAGTGGTCTCCCTAGTAAGTCTCCCTTGAAGGTTCTCCTTAGTGAGTCCTTTCTAGAATCTTTCATAGTGGACAATCACCTTAACCGTTCCCAATCGATCCCTGGTGAATTTTCTCCAGTGAACCTCGGTAGTAGGTTTCCTTGGTGGAACTTCCTTTTAGACTTTTCCTATTTAACCCTCAGTGAATCTTTCATCAATGTCACTGTCGACCAACCTGCCAATGTAAGCAATTGGATTACTTGACCATCCAATTCATTGATGATCAGCTTGCCAATGTAAGCAATTTGGGTAGTTGATAATCCAATGTTAGTGTTAATCAGTCTTCCAATATAAGCGGTTGGAGTAATTGATCATCCAATGTCATTGTCGATCAATCTGCTAATGTAAGCAGTTGGAGTAATTGATCAACCAATTTCATTGTCGATCAACCTACCAATGAAAGCGGATGGAGTAGTTGATCATCTAATTTCATTATCAATCAGCCTACCAGCAAAAGTGATTGGAGTAGTTGATCATCTATTTCATTGTCGATCAGTCTACCAGCAAAACAATTGGAGTAGTTGATCAGCTAATCTTGTTGTTGAAAGTAAAATACTAACCCTTTGGTGGTTGTTGACCTTTCATCTCTCCAGTGAAGGCGATTCTTCATAACATATAACATTCTCTATAACTTATTACATTCTTCTTGGATACCTCTAGTAAGAGATTTAGATAAATGCAATAGATATAGTTAGGTTTCTGCTTCTTTAGCTACATTATATAGGCATATGTGTAAAGCATGCAAGGTAGGAGTAAAAAGTATTGGAAGATGCGTTCTCTTACTCAGCGTTTGGACATATTGATATATATCATTAATTGCTCCTAAGAGTTTCGTCGTGCCATCTTATCCATATGGAAAAAGGTAAATATAATTTAGACTTTCTTTATTTATACGCATATATATTTATTTCGATGACTTTATTACATTTATTTATTTTGTAATTGCAAGATTTGCTCAACGAGGAATGACTTACCAAAAAAAAAATTATTTTCACCTATGTGGATATAGATGCGCACTAGATAGATTGAGGTCGAACGATGTAAGTTTGTTACCACTACAATCTCTAAATAGATGCTAAGATCTGTATATATACTCTAACTATTAAATTTTGTGTAACAGTTTATTTCAAGGCCATACCCGAACTACCCACCTTGTATTCTTAATGATAGCCAGATTTGAAGTGCGATAACATCAATCATCAGTTTTCATATTGTTGAAATGCATTAAGCTGATAGGGTCAAATTTCAGTTTGGATATGAACAAGAAATCCCTACTCAGTCAAGATGTCTATGTGAACACCATGAAACTGAAATGCCCAATACATGGGGAGATCTTTGGCGCAATATGAATAAAGATGAGAACAACGAGTGGAAAAACAGAAGAAATTTGACTTTGAAGGGAAACATGGTAAATGGTGACTTTGTACATAGCGATGCATATATGCAACGGTTTTTATCAATTCCATTTTTGCATGTTTCTCAAGCACAGTTCATAGACGACCCCCGTCAATATGCCTCTCTTCATCATAACAGACAGCCTCACCATCCATGCATCAGGAAATCCCCCAAATAACCCATCATAATTTGAATTACAAACATCTTCATTCCCCCAACGCACATACCATCACACCCAAGCCACATTACCCCAACCAACATATCAACACACCCAACCTACAATACCCCAACGAACATATCATCACACATAACCTACAATACCCCAACAAACATATCATCACACCTAAACCACACAACAACACACATTTTATGCCACCTCATTTCAACAACCAACACCACATACCCCAACCCCTCAAACTAACTTCTTCTACCACAAACAATATCAGCAACAAACCACACTTCGGCCATCCATACAATTCACTTCAATTCCTCAACCTAACTTTGATTACTCTTACCCCCAATCACAACAACAAACATTTAACCATTCACTCTCTCAACCCACTTCTATCTACCACACTGAAGATGTTTATTATGCTCACATTCAACATAGCTCTCCAACCACCTTCAACCCAGCATCCCAATCAGTCTCCAACTTTAACCTAACTGATGATCAGCTCATGGATTGACTAAGTTTTTCTGTTGCTGGTGTGGATATGGACATAACTGTCAATACATTACATCAAGATGAAGATGAAGAGTTGTCTTCCGACTCTAACTCATCTCCTCTAAGACAGCAAATTCAGACTTAGGTAGGGGGAAGCGCACAAAAAAGAATACAATGTGTAGAACTAGCGGTCATTTACGTAGACCCGCTTAATATATCTTATCTTTTCAATAATATTAATAAAATTGTTTTTTGTTACATTTTATTTAATACAGAAATATATTAATTAATTAATTAATTAATTAATTAATTAAATGTTAAATATTATATAAAAAACTTAATTACATACAATTAAAAAAAATATTTCTTTAGTATATTCAAATAATAAGAGAAATAAAATATTACTTAAAATATTTTATTATATTATAACATTAATTAAAACATTTATTTATTAATACTTAAAATATAAAAATTATTCTTAATTTTTAAAAACCATTTAAATATTAAAAATTAAAATAAAATTTATTAAAATAAATCAGAAAATATTATTAAAAAAAAGTCTTCAATGGCTCGGTCATCATCTTCAATGGATGTCTAATGGTTGGCTGAACCTATGCATCAAAAGTGACATTTCTATATATATTTTTTCAGCTTGTGACATTTTAATATATTTATTTGAGAATAGTGGAGGCTGATAAATAATCTACTACCATAATAACGAGATTCTTCAAGATCACACATGATATTTTGCTTGCAATTGTGTATGGAAAAAGCTGACAAGGTTTGTCCCTATTGGTATTATTGAAAGAAAGTGTTGACAATAATGATAAATTGATTATGTAAAACATATTTATAGATGGAAACAACTAGTAACCAAACAGATATTTATAGATATTTTTTCTTTATCCATAAGTTACAACAAAAAACATAGTGACATGGACAATTTGAAAAGAGTGATTGTTTATCCAATTTGAAAAGCAAAAATACCTAAAACCGTTGACATAGACAAAGTTAAATTCACGGTATAGACATGACAAACAGATATGTTATTTGAAAAATGTTCATATTTATGTGTCTGTTTTGCTACTCCCACCAAAAAGTGGATGCTACTATAAAATCACAATAGCTAAATGCTAATGTAAACATGTACAAATACTGTTCACAAAATTTATTAATCACTCACTATCTCAAATTTCATTTTTAGCATATATATATATATATATATATATATATATATATATATATATATATATATATATATATATATATATATATATATATATATATATATATATATATATATATATATATATGGGCTTTCTAAAAATTTTCATCTATATTTTCGGTCTCTTCTCCAACTTAGCAACAATTTTTATAATTTAATAATTAAATTAACAACAGTTTTAATGACGATTTATTACATAGAGATTGAATTAGCGATAATTCTAACGACGATTTTAATACTAGAGACTAGAGTTGGAGATGAGTCGAGTCGAACTCACCTCAGGTCAGCTCGACTCGTTAAGAATTGGTTCGAGTTCGACACGAACTCTTTTTTAAGCTCAAACTCGACTCATTAGAAGTTCACGAACAATTCGGCTCAACTCGTTAGGTTCATCTCATTAGGTTCAGCTCACATGATTCACGGACTTAAAAACTATTTTTTTAAATATATATATTTTTTAGTATATTTGACATTTTAAATAAATATATATATTTTTTAAAAAATATATTAAAATAAAATAAAAGTTATCATATTGAAATTTAACTTTATCTTCAAAATTTACTAATTTAAAACCAACACAACTTTCAAGAGATACATTTGAGAGTCTAATTCAAAAACTAATAAATTGAAGATTAAATTTGTCTAAGATTTGGAGTAAATATTTAAACCTAATCTTAAAGACAGTATAATTCTTCTCATATGTAATCGAGTTGACTCATGAACCTAACGAGTCAAACTATGTATAGTTCAAGTTCAGCTCATTTAGTTAACGAACTTAATTTTTCGCTCATACTAAACTCATTTGGTTCATGAATCTAGTTCAACGATTTAATTGTCGAATCGAGTTACGAACTATTTTCGAGTTGGTTCGGTTCATTGTCAGCCAGACTAAAATTGTGGATGGAAATTTCTATAAGAAACATTCTTTAAAAAAAAATATTTTAAGAGACAAAATAAATTTTAAAATATTTAAAAAAACCACAAATATATTTAATCCATAAAAAAATTTATTTTTATATATTAGTTTATTTTCAATAGACTATTTTTCATAAACATTATTCTTATTGGAGATGAATTTTGGTGTTCATCCATCTACTCCACTGCACCACCAGTGAGAGAGAAGCGGAAAATTAAATTTAGAAGATAAAGTGAATAGTGATAATTGATTTCATAATAGTGACTTCACATTAGTGATTATAATATATACAAGTGAAGTAACAGAAATAGTTAGGATTAACTCCTAACTACCAGAAGAACAGTTTTCTAATAGACACTGTTAATTTACAGTTAACAACCTATATTTTATCTCTAACACTCCTCTTAAACTGAAGGATGGTGATCTGCTGAAACAATCTTGAGTTTGCCTCGTAATTCCTGAAATGATGTTGTACCAAGTGGCTTTGTCAGTGTGTCTGCAAGCTGAGTTGTAGCTGGAACATGCTAAATAAACAATTTACCAAAAACTATCCTTTCTCTTACAAAGTGAATATATAATTCAATGTGTTTAGTATGGACATGTAGAATCAGATTATGAGATGACAAAACAATACTAAGGTTGTAACATAAGAGTGTTGGTGTGTGAAAGAGAATTTTGAGTTCATAAAGTTGAGATTCTACAACATTTCTGCCAGGAGGTAGCGTTGTTAAAGTCCAAGTTTTTTTGGCTTACAAAGCATTAAACTCATTTCTCATGGCCATTGGCCAATCGAGTTTGTTCAAGGCTTTCTTGGTGCTGGTAGGTTCAGATTCACTGTGAGCCACACATGCTTTGGGTTTTTCCTTATCAGTTTTGGCTCTGGTGAGCATTAGGTGATTATTTTCAAGAAGAGGGTGTTAGACAAGGGCAACGATCTATAAATGGGTGGATTGAAAATCTGTTTAGGCAGTTCCCGAACATAAAGAGTTGTTTAGGCAGTTCTCCAATTGTCTTCATTGTGGGTACGTTTGTCCCCAATTCCAAATGTTGTATACAAGAGAAAAAGTAGCAATCAAAATACCAAAACCCTAAGTTTGATGTTGATCTTATCTTCTTCTCTTCCCTTGATCTTAAGCAAGATCAAGTTATCCAAGATTTCCAAGTCGATCCTCCGGTTACCGCTACTCCTTTGATAGAAACATATTCTTCAAAGCTTTCACTTGGTTGAATCCTCGTTGCAAAGTCTTATGCAAAAACTACTCAAATCACTCTTGATCTTGAAGAAAAAACCCCAAAATGGTTTTATAAAAAAAAACCCAAAGAATACTCAACCCAATTTGATTACAAAAATCCTAAAATGGACTTTATCATTCTAGATCTAGATGGCACCCAACAAGAATGATTATGTGTAATTATTGTGTGTATGCATAGAAAGAGATTGAAGATAATGAGAAAACTCTTTCCATGTTATTGGTTTCAATGTTGAGAAAAGATGCATGAATATATATATATATATATATATATATATATATATATATATATATATATATATATATATATATATATATATATATATATATATATATATATATATATATATATATATATATATATATATATATATATATATATATATATGTGTGTGTGTGTGTGTGTGTGTGTGTTGGGGGGGGGGGGGAATGTGTGTACAAGTTTGGAAAAAAGTTAAAACAAAACGTGTTAACTCAAAATGAGTGAAAGTCGACCCATATAAGTATTTAAGCTTCTATGTGTCGGCCCATGCATCATAGGAGTCGACCCCAAGAAGACGGGGTCATTTGACTTTTTAAAAAATCAATTAGGGTCAACCTCAAGAGGTTATGTGTCGATCCACCCGAGCTTTGTGTCGACCCAAACAATTTTTTTTAAATTGCCTTCGGTATGTGTCGACCCATAACACATATGTGTTGACCCATAACAATGTTTTTCACATAAAACTCAATTTTTTTTACTTGAAAAGATGTTTCTAACCTATTTTAAAATGTCCTAAGATAAAAATGCACATCTAGACATAGAGAGAAAGTTTCAATGTACACAAATACTAAGTATCATAGTTTTGGCATCATTCAAAACATTTCTAATAGGATAGTGCACTCACAGAGGGGTAAGAGGTTTACTTGAGTCAATAGGTGGAGAGTGAGATGAATATGAGATGAGAATACATGAGGACTATGATATCTCATTAGAGCAGAAAGTAGTGCTTAGGTATTGTACTGTGTTGGTTTCCTTGTGGACATTATCATGTTGCTTGGAAGCATTAGCCCTAAGACTATGTATTGGAACAAAAATGTGATTAGAATGGTTATTATCCTCAGTATAATTAGAGATGCTTGGTCCTGAATTGGAGACATTTCCCTCGGGGTCATTGTCTCGTATAGACACATTAGTGTGGTCATAGTCTTGAATGGACCTAGTTGTGTGGATAAAGAGATACACTAGGGCTTGTACTATGGTAAGTGGAACTAGACAAGTCATGAGTGTGATTATCAAATACATAAAAAGTTTAAAGGGATGCAAGGCTTCAGATTTCTGTTTAAGAAAGTAAAGCCATGTATATCTAGTATGTCCATCTACAAGGGTGTGTAATATATGTAACCTGAACTAGAGAGATTAGGAGAAGGACCCTATAAGTCAGTGTAGATCATATCAAATGGTTTATGATAAACATTGTTACTTAAAGGTGCACGTAACCTATGTGCTTTAACAAGATTACAAGAGGTATAAAAAATAACATTGTGTTTATTAGAAGAAGGGATATTACACAATTTCAATATTTGAGCAACAGAAGGAAAGTTGGCATGGCCAAGCTTGTGATGCCAAAGCATACTAGTTTTACAATTGCTTGACATAGAAGAATTAAAATGAGAAACAATGTAACTTTGAATACCAGTTATAGTACTCAAGTTGTTATTCAGGTTGTGAGAGCTTTTGGGCTCCAGGGATTGCTGAGGAAAGCAATAAAGGCCAATGACATCTAAAACTTCTTCAATAATAACTTGTTTAAAAGCCCGAGATTTAATACAGCATTTATCTTAAAGAAATTCAAAAAGAACATTGTTATCACTAGAGAATTTCCAATAAGTTTTTAGTGATAAAAGGTACATGTAGGATATTGGTAAGAATTAATTTATGTTTTAGATTAAACCTAGACTAAAAATGAGTGGAACCTACTGACTGTATGATAAGAGTTTGGTCATTCTCTACATAGGCCTTATTAGACCATGTATACCCTCTTTTGTTTTGTAAAATAAAAGCATAAGGTGTTAAATGGTGGGAAGCGCTCGATGATCAAAACATGCGAATGATACTATATTGGAGATGAATTTTAGTGTTCATTCTTTTACTACACTAGTGAGAAAGAAGCACGAAATGAAATATAAAAGATGAAGTGAATGACGATAATTGATTTCATAATATTGACATTACGACAGTGATTAGAATATATACAAAATGAAGTTATAGAATGCGTTAGGATTAACTCTACCTATCAGACTAACAGTCCCTAATAGACACGGTCAACTTACTCTTAACAACCCATTTTTAATCTCTAACAATCCTAATATTATGTTAACTCAACAAAATGAAAAGATAATGTTGAACTAACTTTAGTTTTTTTCTATAAAATAAAATTCGATTAAATTTAAGGGTAAAAAATATATGAACAAAAAACAAACCTAAAAGTAGAAAAAAAAGAAAGAAAAAAAACATTAAAAGGTTATAAAATCTAACCATATAATCTAAAAGAACCATGGTTGTCTCGTTTCAAGAAAATATCTGTCATTATATGGATCAAATGAGTCGTACATTTAGAGAATACAACAAACAAACAAGTTTTCTATAACATGTATAAATTTATTATGTAAATAAAGTGTTAGTTTGTTTTTTATGTTTGTACAGTTTGTTTTTACAACTAATTCGGCTAATTAGAAACTAAAAATATGTTGCAAAATAGTAAATGACATCTTTGCAATAAGATGATGTGAACATTATGTTGAATTTTGAATTTACATTTGAGTAACACCAAGAATCGCTTTAGAAAAACATATTGCCAAGGATTTGGAGAGTGTGAAGAAATTAGAGGTTGATAAGTCAAATGTAGTTACTGTTTTTGTGAAAAATAAGTTTATTGTCTATTTTAAAAAGATATAGTTGAGTATACTTTGAAACATTTTGAACATGAAGATGATAAATTTTAATTTTGACTAATTATGTTCTGTTGTTTATTTTTATAGTTTTTAATTATATATCATATATTTGAAATTAATTTTAATTACTATTTTAAATTTTAAATTTAATTTGAATTTTATTTATTTTATGCTAATTTTAATTTAAAATTTAAAATTATTATTTTAAATAAAATAAATTCCATTAATTTGACTAATTATGTTAATTTTAATTTAAATAATTATTTTAACTTCCAAAGTGTTTTAATTATCAAATTGAATTAAGTTAAGTTGTTGACAAACTTTGATCAAACCAAATTCAAGCTTAAAAAAGAAATTTGTGACGATCTCAAGTCAAGTTTCCAACTGAATTAAATTTGACTCAGCTTATGTCATAAAATATTCCATTGTCAAGCATGCATATCGAGACTGAAAATTTACTACAATCAGAAATATTCCATTGTGAAGCATGCATACCCAGGCTGAAAATTTACTAGAATGGTTTGGCTTTTTAACATTATTCCAAAACTACAGGACCTCTTCACATTCACTCATTGCATGCATAATAGTCGTATATGATACCCTTCAGCATTAGATAATAGCAATTATTTTTATAATTTTGAATATACCACTTTTTATACTATTGAAAGGTACGGAAATTATTTAAGAAATTCATTTCTTTTAACAAGTTTTCTTCCATACATACATCATAGATCCAATCTCAAGGCTGATAGTATACATCTAGTACAGTCATTAAACAAAACTCTAATGTAAGACATTGGCAAAATTATAAAAGACAAAACTTCACATTAGCAATATTTAGCTGAAAAGAGGCAACTTTGAATTACATTATTCATTCATTATACCATAAACTCTTTTCTACAGACAAATCTAAGGAATGGGTAATTGGTCAATTTCAAAAGGCTTAAATCGTGAGAAATCTAATATAAATCAATCAGGAAATGTGAAGAAAACTGTACATGTCAATGTAAAAAAAAAAAAAAAGTGAAATGGTCACTACAATTTTGATCCTAGCTATAACAAAGTTGTGGAGGTCATCAGCTCAAAAACTTAGTGAAGACCTCGTTTGAGGACAGACAGAAATCGTCCTGAATTACACCGGCGCCGCTCCTCTCCTTCATCTCCAACCTGTTCCACATACATAAACATTCAATAATCTTCTGTCAAATATAAATTCAACCATTCAAGTTGAATTGAAAGTTATCATCAAATGTCATATTCTGCAAAGAATTGTTAAAGGTGCTAGAATTTAACATCAAATGTCAATGAGCATTGCTCATGCCTTGCTATGCATGGATGTGCAAGTATATTCTATGTATAGTGTACACAAGATTGTTTAACTAATTCGATACAATCTTTTTTTAAAGCAAAATTAGAGTGACTCACTAGTGTGTAAGCGCTACTCGCACATGTCAAGCTCCCTATATGCATATCAGATAAAACATAAAGTGACCTTGTTATACCTCCTTAGCTAACTGCTGCAAGAGCTCAATGATTTCAGAGAAATCAGGTCTTAATGTTGGATCTTGCTCCCAAGATCTCTCAAGAATCTGAACAAACTTTGGATGAGCACTCTTGGGGATGGCGGGCCGAATACCCTGAAAAGTTATGGTAACACATGAATAATTCTCTATACAATATACATCCTTCCAGTCACCATGCAAATCAATTTCTCTGATGTTTTTAGAAGCAAGGAGACATACCTTCTGAACAACTCCTATGGCTGCCTGTAGAGGGGTCAAATATTCGTATGGAAGCTGGCAACAAAAACACAATCGTTTAAATGAGAGTTTAATATTGGAATAGCCATAAGGTAGTAGTAGCAGTAGTAGTAAAAATGAGTTATACCTTTCCAGTGAGTAACTCCCATAAAACAATTCCAAAACTAAATACATCAGCCTTGTGATCATACGGCTTGTGTTCAATAACCTTCAATGCAGAGTAACCATGGTAAGAAAATATGACAAGATAAATGATATCACTCATCTACCTTCGCTACCAGAAATACAATTTTATATCACAGCTCACAAGATATTGATAGTTAGGTCATCTTAGGTTTGCGAGATTGGGTTGAACCGGAAAAGAAAATAAAGAAACTCAAAACTGAACACTTTAGAACGATGTTTTGCTGTACACTAGGATAAAAAGATTGGTAGTATATTTTGCCACAGTTGATAAGAGAACATGTCTGGAACCTAAGTGGCTCGTGAGTAATGTCAACAACTTCATTTGTTATATATTTCTAGAAAGACAACTCTATAAAAATCATCAAATTAATAAACATAAACACTTAAGAATAAAACAACTAATCCTCAAAAGACAAGGGGTCTTGAAAAGCTCATCAAGATAATGTAAGCTATTAGAACGACCTAATGATAATACTATGAGAAGATTACCTCAGGAGCCATCCAACGATAAGTCCCAGTTTCTGCTGTCATAACTCCAGATTGAACTTTCACTCTAGCAACTCCGAAATCGGCGACCTTTACAACCTGTGATGTAACACCACATACAACTTTCACTTCTATATATATATATATCTGGTTTATGTTATTCTGTGTGTATCCATACATATGGTATGTTGTGTCTGGGGTGTGCACGGATGTGAGAGAGAGAGAGAGGGTTGAGATCAAAAAAAGTATTGGATCAGATCATATAATACAAAATTAGAGGAAACATACACCATTTTCATCCATCAAAAGATTGGCAGATTTCAAGTCTCTGTGGATTATGTTATGTTGGTGCAAGTAGCTCATTCCTTTAGAAAC
Source organism: Lathyrus sativus (assembly GCA_963859935.3). NCBI lineage: Eukaryota > Viridiplantae > Streptophyta > Magnoliopsida > Fabales > Fabaceae > Lathyrus > Lathyrus sativus. The sequence goes on from OZ012740.1 coordinate 670,530,742, forward strand.
ATCAATTGCAACTTTGAGCAGGGTAGGAAATTTAAAACACTCTTTATGCTTATGTAGGTAGTCATACACACTACCACCAGACATAAACTCTGAAATTTTAAATGAAAATATACATCATAATGGGGTTGATGACGATTGCTATATATGTAAGATCACATCTATCAATTATTAATTATTCATCACATTTCACCTGTAACTATGCATAAGCCCGGGGGCTTAGTACATGCTCCCATGAATTGCACAACATTCTTGTGTCGAACCTTCCTGCAAGTTCCATCAGAAGTTTGTATATGCATACTCTTTTAAAATGAAACCACAACGAAGAAACTAGCTCAGAATATAAGTCAGCTACATTAAAAGTTTGGCATATGATGACTAGAATCAAGAACCTAGCTCAGAATGCAAATATTATATGTTCTTGTAGCTCATCCACTTTTGGCTAAAAACCATTGTGACATCTTTTCTTTTTGATAGATAGTTTTTCCATCTTAACAAGGATTCTTTTTGACATTGTTATCCTTCTCACATGCAAAATACTAAATCAAAAAACTAGTAGATAGACTTGAAATGGTAAAAATGAGCAAATTTAATACAACAAACCTCATGATGTAGACTTCTTGAGCAAACTCTTTCTGCATTTCTGTACTTACATGCTCAGTCTTGAGAACTTTGATGGCTACTTCCTGGCTACAATATATACCTTTAAATCTGATTTAATTTAAAGAACTAGTCAATTAAAGTTGAAATAATATATTCACCTACAGAAAATGTCTGTGGAGCTAACACAAATGCATAATTCAAGATTGCTGTGTACTTACAGTTGACCGTATGACGCCGATGCAATTTGAGTTCCATATTTCAAATGTTTGGGATCTATTTCCCAAACATCTGTCCCATCATTTGGAATTGTCAAATGATCCAGCTCATTATTCATCCTTGCTTGATCACACTCATCAACAGATGATATTGATTGGTGTCTGGACCTCTCATGTCTCTGAAAGTAGACAATAAGAATTCAATTATTGAGCTTTTGTTAAATTGACTATATAGCAGCTATCTAGAAGCAGAAAAAGGGCCTGACTTACCTCAATCTTCAATACTTCTTTTTCCAAAGTTGCTTTTAGCTTCTCTGTTTCCTGTTTTCAAACCGAATCATCAACAGAGCCCCATTAGCTAAGCCATTTCAAAATACTTAGACAACAATAAGAGAATGAAACTGATGGAAGAGAGTGACATAACAAAGGATTCTAAAATACAATAAAAGCATATTCGAGACAAATAATGTTGATAAGTCGGAGCTTGTGAACTGAAATATGGTAGCTGTAACATGGTTTAGATCACTATGAATTCGAATATTATGTTTTTCAAGATAAATATAAGGGTCAATGACATTAGATTTTGAAAGAAACTTTTCACTTTTATTCCATTATGCACCCATCCCAACAAACTGGTAACGATAACAAATGATTATCAACATACCTCATAGGGCCAGCCTTCAACAACAAACACGTCTAATGAGTAACCATCAGTTGTGGAAAAAGCATGTGCTTCTTGGATGTTCAGTCCAACCTCAGCAAGCAAAGCAGTCAACTGCAGAAGCAATCACGCCTTTGAGATGCTCTCATTTATCACACGGCATTTAAAGTTAGCCCTAATTAAGTTTACATAAGTAGGGTGATTGTTTGCAGGTTAGGTTTGAATGCCTGATCCGGCCGAGTCAAATATTGTCCCATCCATCAATCACGCGTTTCAATAATATATGAACCAAAAGTGATGAACTCTAAATTTGTGTTACTTGTTTAGGAAAAAGGTAGTTTTAATATACATAATATTTTGATAAGAAAAGCTATCACATACCTGGCTGAGAAGCTTTGGCTTGTCATCTGTTGAGATAGTGATTTCATGCATGGGCCTACATCATTTTCAGAAACAAATGTTTGATTTTTTTTTTTATTAACGTTCAAAATATAATTAGAGTACCAGAACAAAATTTTCATAAATCGTTTGAGGTACAATATCTCCACCCATCATACAAGCTTAGACAGACATTTTTTGGGTATGTAAGTTCTTAGTTTTGTTTTGTAGATGGTTGGCCAGATATAATACGAATACATGAAAATCAGGCTACCATAAAAATAATAAATTATCAGCATCTCAACCTCAAGAATACCAACGAGATATTAATATAATTGAAAAGCAGATAAGTGGAAAGTGCTATAGAAGAGCTGAGTTAAATCTTCAGATCCACCCCCACGTGAAAAGGAAAGGAAAAGTAATCTAAACTCCAGGTCAGTGTTTAAATATATTTTCCAGGTCTAGGCCTAAAAAATGCGTGCAGCGGAAATCTCACCGTGAATATTGTACACTTGCATGTACAAATTGTTCCTCTTCTAAGTCTTCAGAATCATTTTCTTCAAGAGCCAGTGCTTCAAGATTAGGAGAAGAGCCAAAAGCAGGAGGTGGGAGTACACTACCGACAAATATGAAAAGAGAAAACAGAATCAGAACTGAATATTACTGCCATCGAGTCCAACTAACTAGAATAATTGGCTGGCCTTTATACATAGCTATAATTTAAGCTTTGTGATAAGAGCGCCCTAAAATTTTACTTTTTATGAAATCAGGATAATAAGTGAGAAAATGATACCCCTGCCTGCTTGAATACTTAGTAGAGCTTTGACCAGAATCTACCCCGGGAGCATATGATTGGAAAGAGTCAGCTGAGTTTCCATCACATGAGGGATGAAGCTGCACAAAGATTCCAATGCCGAAATGATATTGGTCACATCGAACAATGTAAATGATATGAATCATACAACTCAAGATATGAAAACTGAACTGAAAAGAACTTGATGAGGGAAAGCCATAATCTTTACAGTTCAGAAGCATGAAAAATATCCGATTACTTAAAAAGAGAGAACTCAACGAGACAAATGCAGCTTGATCTTGTGAAAGAAAATATACACAGACATTCCGATGACACACCAACAAAAGAGACACTCTGTAAGAGGTTTCCCTCAGCTACAACGCTAGTATACCAAAAGTGGCTTAAATGAATCATCAACAATGATATATGAAAACGCGTTGAAATTCAAAAAGTACTATATTTCTTCAGTCAACGAGGTAATAAAAAATTCAAGGCATGTTGATTAGATTACTTCAGCATTATAGATCATACACTTTCAGCATAAATGTTAATTACGCTCATGACGAGAAACCTATACGAAGACCCTTATGTTGACATTTAAAGCATATGCTATTTCAGTTACAGACAATCATTTAAAAATTAATTTGAATTTGGTTTGCCTGATCAATTTAACTTCAAATCACATATAAAGCAGAAACACAATTAATTAGAGTATGGTATGATTGTACTGAGTGTTAACTATGGTATTGCTTTAATGACTATTTATAAATTTGTTTCAGCCGCATGTGAAAAATATATATTTCATTCCATACGAGAGACTAGGGAGTCTAGGCGGAAAAAAAACTACTTGAATAAATTGTAAATAGTTTGAAAAGTAAATTGTTCCAGAGGGTGTTCAACAACACCATTAAACTCCAAAGGCTTGATCTTATTCAGCTTGTTAAAGCATATAGGGATAATAGGCAATCCCTGATTGGGACATATACATTTTAAAACTTATCCTTCTCCAAGAATGAAAGAACCACTCGTAAACAAACACAGACACCAGACACACCAGACACCATTAATAATTCAAGAAAAAAAAGAATAAATTAAAAATAATAACAATGCCGCACAACACGAAAGCACTAAGAAATGAAAACTGCAAGGATTAGAATTAATAGCATGAAGAACACAGCACTGTAAGGGTAAACTCACCTGGACTAAGTGAACTTCAATTGAAGGCCTGTTAGCTGGATCGTGTGCTAAATGAAGTAACCTCTTGTGCATAAGAACATCTTCTGCCCTTTCTACATTCACATCTAACGCATACCTGCATTACAGAATACCCTCAAATGTCTCCCCAAAACCAAAAGTATTTTGAAAAGAAAGCCATCAATCAAGCACACACACAAACACGACATTGTCATTAATTTTTTAAAAATTGAATAAATTAAATATAATCACGTGTCGGTAAGCACACAGTTTTCCAGAGGTGGAAAACCTAATCAATGATAATACATTAACTAAAAGGAATCACAAAATTCATCCAACTATCCAATCCAAATTATGAAGATTCAATCTCTTGCATGCACACGGTTTCAACAGAATTTTAAAAAAAAACAACTGAACAAAAAAATTCACTGTTAATTCAACTTCATAAATTCATGCTTAAAAACCTCAAATAAACACAATCATAAAAAAGAAGAAGAAGAAGAATATTCTCATAAAACGATGAAAAATACGCGAACGTGAGAGACAGTGTAACGAAAAATGCGAGATAACAACCGTGTAGGAAGACGGTAAAAGTGAGCCCAAAGCTGATCGTTAAATCCAGGCTGCAAAGCTTCTTCGTTGCCGGAATCATTAAGCCGGCGGAGAATCTCCTCGTACACTTCAACTTTCTGCCGATGCTGGCGACTATGCGACGGAGCCGATGAAGAGGACGTGGACGCCGTGCGGCGATGCACTCCACTGCCGCGGTTTTCGTTGTCTTCCTTCGCCACCATCAACATCGAACGAACGAGTTTCACGTGAAATAACTAAAATTTCGCTTTTATTGTGGTGAAGAACGAAACAGTGGTCTCTTCATTATAAATTTATTCTCCATCGTAACTATTTATAAACATTTTTTAAATAAAACTTCATAATAATTCTATAAAAAAAAGAATAATTAATACAAAAATTTATATTTTAAATTTATTTATCAATTTATATATTAAATACATATAAAAATATTTATACAATACTTTACTAATCGTGTGTAACTATTTTTGCGAGTTGGTCTTAACATGATTAACATGTGGCTACTCGGAAGAATAAAATATAATTAATGATATAGTATATATTATTTTAATATTCTACGAGAAAGTAATTTACATAAATAAGTAAAACCATAATTATTTAAATTAATATAAACAACTACCCAATTTATCATAGAATAAAAGATTATAAAATAAGATATCTATAATTAGGTGGAAAACTACATAGTGAGTAGGAATGACGTGGCATGTTATTCTGGATGCGTACGGATAAACTCATTTTAGAAAGTCAAATTTGACATTCTCAAATAAAAGATTGTGCTTTTAATTTATTTCTTTAAAATCTTTTACAATATTAGATATTTATTTATTTTCAAAATTTATCCCTAATAATTTTTCCTTTAAAAATTTATATGAGATCAATAAATATCTAAATAGTATAATTTATCTTTATCAAATCGTAAGAATATGTTTATAAGTTGAAAAGTACAACTGAAAAGTGATAACTATATCCCATAAAATTAAAATACGAAGTTGTAATAAAATTTTTTTAATAAATAGATTTTATTTTAATATAAATTATAATGTTATATAAATTAAATAAATATTTAATATATAGCACATATATTTATTTAAAAAATATAATAATAAAAATTATCATATATTAAAAAATATATGATAATAATAATTATCATATATTAAAAAAAATATAGTAATAGAGACTCCTTAAGTAATTAAACCTTTTTAATTATATACAATATAAACAAATACTTTGAGTAGAAAAAGATCAAAGTCTTAAAAATTTTAATAATTATATTATACATTATTGCAACTACGAATCAATATATATTTTTAATATAACAATTCTTCCTATTAAAATGTTATTTTGTGAAATTGATATGCATAAGTTATATATAAAATATTCTTAAATGTGATTTTAAAATAATATAAAATTATTTTCGGAGTATTAATAAATTAAAGGCAAAAGTTATATTTAAGAACCTTCTATTTTGATATCTTTTATTATTTATACTACGATTGGATACAATGACATTTTTTAAATTAGTTTTATTTATTTATAATGTTTTATAAATAAAAATTCTATACGATAATTAAATGACATGTCACTTAAAAATAACGAATAATTAATTTTAAATATAAAAATTAAATTAAATTAAAATTGTTAAAATAGAGAGATTAACTTTGTGAATAAAAAAATAGAGTAATATGAATATAATATAATTAAGCTTAAAATTAAAACACATGACAAAATTTGATACTATGTAAAAATGAATTCCTATATTTGATTATCAATGTCTCATTATAAAATGGCACAAGAGATAGTCAATTCATATGTTCATTTTTGGAAAGTTGTTGAAGAGGTTAGAGGATTATGCCAATCAATTTAAACAACATTATCATCACATTGACAATCATTGATCTATATATTAATCACGGGATTAGTATCAAACAATTGTTAATTATGGTTTTATCCAAAATATGATTAATTAGGGGAGTAATATACTCGTGTCACGTGAAACAAGGAAATTCCACCATGCAAATACACGACAAACACCACAGCAATAGTTTGGCATTCACATGCCATACTATGAAGCATAATGCCATCTCTTTCATTTTGTCGGCTTGTTCTTTGACTAAAAACAACTCTAAGTGGTTTTTCACATTAACATGTATGACTTTGTGTTGTTGAAAATTTTCAAAGAAGCACAATTAATTTTAATTCAACTTTGAAGATGCGGCTTCCAAATTGTTGTATATTTGTGAATTAGAAGTTTTATATTGGTTAAATGTCTGAAATCATGCTGAAAACTTTTTTTTTTTGGTGGTTTTTGCTTTTTTTTTTTTTTTTTGGGTATTTTTAACTCTCTCATTGTCAAACTCTCTGGAGTTGTGGCTGCAAAAGAGTTCGTCAATGAGAAGGGGTGACATAACGTTTTGAAGCTTGACCACAGTTCAGAGCCTCGAAAATAAACTTCAAAGTCTAGTGAATATGAGACTTGACTATATCAGAGTACATCTAGGTTGTTTACTTCAGAAGTATTGACTGAGATATTATGAGTGTGACTATCAGATTAGTACTTCTTCGTATTATTACTTTGGTTCATATTTTGATGATTTCCAAAGTACAGAGTCATCCAGAACTGAGAATCTCTTTTATTCAGCTCTGATCAGCGTCTGCCTTATTCAGAGTCTGCTTTATCTAGCTTCTGACTTATTCAAATTTTGTTTTACTCAGGACCATGCTTATTTAGATTCTACTTTATCCAGTATCAGTCTTGTTCAGATTCTTCTCTATTTAGGATGTGACTTGTTCAAATTCGACATATTTAACAAATTGTTAAAGTACAAAATTGTTCTTTATACTTTGTTATCATCAAACACTTAAGGATAGTAGATGTAGAACCAAACTTGTTCCAACAGGTCTTCCAGGGACTATGACGAGGAGTCCAATATTTCCTACTCTTACGTTGGTCCTTCGTCAGAGGAGCTTAGTTTCCTTTAGTTCCGGTTGGATCTAGGACGAACACGCAAGTCTTCCTCAAAGCAAGTTCTTGAATTGTATTCTCGTGTGAAAGAGCATTGTAAAAACTTTCTTCAAGAACGTGTGAGTTTTGTTTCCAAATGATATTAAACATATTGTTCAACATCTCGTTAGCACCTTGAATGTTGAGGTTCAGTTGTAGAACATGGAGGCCATGCAAGGCTCTATGTTCTGTTGGCGGAGGTGGAACAAGAGTCTCTACCAAACTAACTTAAATAGATCTGGCCAATTGCAAATCTCGAATCAGATCTGGATGTAGCTAAACCACCGCTCTAATATCTACAGTGTTTTTTGGAGGAGGAAGAGGTGGTTAATTTACCGTGCAACGGTGGATATGGTATCTTTAGATTAAGCCATCACCGATGAAAGTAAGAATTAAGAATTTGAAAATATTCTTGTGTGTTAACTGTGAATACATGTGGATGATTAGAGGAAGTTAGGAATTGCATAAGTTAGGGAGTGAATGTAAATTTGTGCAAATCATAGGAATTAGAAGTCGATTACCACAGACGCGTCACTGTTCCGTTCTAGAACCAGAAATAAGAAGAGAGATGACACTGATGGCAGATTGTTGTTTTCGGTGCAGTGGAGTAGGGGGCCTGCAAGGTTAGTACTCTGACGCTTAAGTCAGTATATGACAAAAAAGAGTGAAGTAAAATTTAATTTGAAACTAGTTACCTCAATTTGACTTCTTACACACACACACACACAGAGAGAGAGAGAGAGAGAGAGAGAGAGAGAGAGAGAGAGAGAGAGAGAGAGAGATGGAAATAACAAACTAGTTATTTATTACTTATGATATACGAACAGTCGTTGGATGCATTTGCAGTTGAGATCTCTGCAATTATTAGGATGATAATCCTTATGTACTGAGAAGATTATTAAAGGAGTGAAACCTTTTCTGGGTGTTTGGTTAGGGTTTACGCGGTCGTCCCAGAACAAGATTCATTTTGATGGTGAGTATGAGAAAAGAGTAGTACGTAAAGTAATTTCTAAACTAGTTAGGTATTGGGTGAAAAGCCTAATTCACCCCTACCATATGTTTGAAAAAGTTGTATTTTGTAACTTAATTGCAATTCCACTAATATTTTGACCTGTTTGAATGTAGTATAGGTATGGGATTTGAGTTTTAGAGGGTAGATCCATGTGTATCTATTATAAGCATCAACACATGTTACGAAGTATGTAAAGCCACGTAAGAAAGTTAAAAGGGCATGACTCAATAGATCATAAAATATTAATGCAAGAGGCTTAGTGTAGTTTGTAAGAGAAGTGTGAGAGGGAAACCTGTGTTCTTTTCCCAAGCAACAAGCATTGCATAAATCAAACAAACTTTTATTGGGTATTGGGATATTACAAACATTGAGAACATGTCTAAGAGTTTCATGTTAGAGGTGTCCCAACCTATAATTCCATATTCGGTACAAACTACAGGAATTGAGAATAACACTAGTTGTATTGTTATTACAAGTTGAAATTTTGTTCCTCAGAAGACAGATGTCGAAATCGATGCTTTGAATACCGATTTGACAAGATACACAAAAACCAATAAATAACAAGTACTAGATGATGGAGCATAAAAGAAATAAATAACACAATCAATTGTTTAATCAGTTCGATGAAACCACACATATGTCTGGGGGATGAATCCACAAAACAACAAAGGAAATTCATTATTAGTAGCTTAATACAATTACACTTGCAAGTAACAACAAACCCTATATTGTTCAATGCATACTCCTAACACTATCCAATTACTTTCTATATAGATCTTCCCCTTAAACATGAAAACCAACTCACTTTCTTCTCTATCACACAACTCATGATAGGAGATAACAATCACTAAGCCCTAGTGATCAACTTCAATCTAACAATATGAATCGTGTTGAATATTACAACTCAACTAGACAAACCTTATATGCTAAGTAATTGAAACATAGAGGTATACATAACAATTTTGAATTTACAACTCAATTAGACAAATATTATATGCCAAGTTACTGAAACATAGAGGTGTACATAAAAATGTTAAATTTACAACTCAACTAGACAAACCTTCTATGCCAAGTTACTGAAACATAGAGGTGTACATAAAAATAATAAGGACTCTTGTAAACCATATCACTCTAAAATCATCAATGTGAATGCATATGTTCTAATGTAGGTTTAAGCTCTTTATTTAGCAAAATAAATCTGGGCTTTTTCGTTGTGGATCTACATTTATTTTAGTCCAGAATTGCATAATTTATTGGATATTTGATTTGCTCGTTGAATATCTCCAACAAAAAGATATGATTTGTTTTGTTACAAATTTAAATCTCTTTTAAATATGATTTGATATTCACAGTTGTCCAACAAATCACATAATCATACTGCTAAACCAATAGAAATAAAACATAACTGAATCTTCCCAAAAGATTATGTTAAAACACATCAATCTGGTGCCTGTTGCACAAGGCCCATATGTCGTATCAACATGCTGGAGCATCGCACCCAACACGTGTCCTTTTTACAGTTCCATACATATTTAGCAAGATAGACCAATCTTGAACACTTGGAAACTTTTCCAAGGTGTCATTTTCCTAAATGTAGTCAATCCAATAGGAACAATAGTCTCTTGCTTTGGAAAATTATGGAAAAACAACTCTTCAAGGTGAATAGCACTTCTTCCATAAGAACAAGTGACGGCCAGTAGATGTACTGCATCTTCAGAGCATTTAAGCAACCACAACTTCTTCCATGTATCAAGGTTTACGTACTAGAAACATCATAAGTCAGAAGAATCAACACTTAGATGCTTATATATAATTCATTCAGTTTCTCCAAACCAAACAAACAATCATGCAATTATTCACATACTTAGTCATGCATGAACCTAATATCACATAGTTAGTAGCATACATGGCTATTAGGTAACATAAATCAACATGCAATCATTCACATACTTAGTCATGGCCACATAATTAGTTAGTAGTTTATATTAGAATATGCAATGAGTACTACTAACTCAGATAGATTTATTTTTAAAGATACAAAGACCAGAACTTATTATATGTCTTGCCCGACGCTCCAACATGGAGCAAAAAATTAGCACTTACCATAGATGGTTAGCACCAAACAAAAACATGTGTTACTTCAGCACTTAGCAACACTTTACTCCCTCCTTTTTCCATAATTTGGCAATGGGTTAGTTCTTGAAACTAGCACCTAGAAGTCAGTCATTCATAGGTTAGTATGTTAGCACATACACACACACAAAAAAAAAAACATGAGAAACTACCCGAACAACATCAAATGATGCACAAAATTAAATTTTCTTAAAATTAGAAATATAAAATAGGACATAGAGCCTTTACAATTCCAAAAACATAAAAGGGAAAGAACATATGAGCTAGAACATCTGAGCTTATTCTTCAAACCATCCTCTGCAGCTCTTATAAGCAATCCATTTATTATCCACCTATGAGCCAGAATCATGTTTTTGAACATGTCTCTTCTTCACAACCTTCTTTTTGGTGACAAAATTCTTCCTAATTGTAGAGGATCCAACATATGATTCACCAGATGCTTTCCACCATTTGCAACAGGACCAGTCTCCTTCTTCATCCTTTTCTCACTAAATCTTTCAATAGATTTCATGAAGGAGTTTCCCTTATTAGAAGCTTTCTTCTTTGAGTTAACAAACTGTTAACTCATTTTGAAATAGACAAGTCATTATGGAAGAAAAACAATAGAAGTATAGTTGAGAATTGAACTTCTTTCTTGTAACTACGTTCTAGATAAAAGAGGTTTAGAAACAAGTTATATTTGTATTGTTTCATGTGCATTACACACACACACACACACACACTCACACAGAGAAACTCGCCAGTACACCTCCCAAGCATTGACTGCTATTGATTCTCACAATAGCAGACATCAAGAATATCCCTTAATATCATAGTGAGACTATTATCCAACTGTTTTCCAGTTGCCATGTGTTCAAGAACTTCCATATTTTCTTCAACTAGTCCCTTAATTAAGTGATGACATATGTCAAAATGCTTATTTTAACTCAGTTGACCTGGAACTGTTGAACACTTTATATTTTGCAGGATATTCCAGACCGATGTCATGGCATCTTATTCCATATTAGACATCTTGTTCCCTCTAAGTAGGGAACTTAGTTACAAACATGTTACACATGATGTCTGGGACATCTAGAGTGACATCTTCATTTTCTAAGCAATTGATTATTCCTCCAAAATCTTGTGCATCTTCTTTCTTTGGAATCGCTTGAGCAACCATTCATTTTCTCTTCTTGAAGATCAAGAAGATAAAAAAATATATTATTTTATGTTACACTCATGCTCAGTCAACCTTTGTTGAACATTCTGCATTGTTCTACATCCAACCATAATGTTTGTCATTAGATCCTCACAGTCTCTTATGTTGATATTAGGAGTGTAATTCCAAAGAAAATTTAACAGGGTACTTTACACATCCATATCAGTAGATATCATAATAACTACATCTGTAGTTTTCTTTTCATCATTTTGTTTTAACATATCATTTATAGATTATGTTTCCTTTGAGATGACCTTAGTAGTATAATCTAGAAGAATACTTTCATTCTTGCTCAACATTCCTTACTTTCATTCTTGCTCAACATTCCTTTCTCCCATGTATTCACATCTTCTAGAGAAAATTCAAGGTTAGAAATCACACCATCATTAGTAATGGTTGCATTTCCCTTAACATTTTCATGAATATGATCATTATCCTTATGCACTAGATACTTTGTCAACATGTTGTACAAAACGTCTGGCACATCGTTATCACTATCTGGACTACTTAATCTTGATTCATGGGAGTCTTTTTAAGAAGTCGTTAAGATGTAATGATGATTTCTTATAGGTCCATACTTGAGTGGAACCTCATTCAAACTTCTAACAATAGCTAAATCAGATTTATCTAATACATACACCTTGTGACTTAGCTTCAACATATTGTGACGGTTTTCAACCGTCGTAATTATATTTACTAATTCTAAATATTATTTATGCTAGTTGCGACGGTTTAAACCGTCGTAATTTTATCTATAGAATTTTTTTTATAATATTCTTTTTTTATTTAAATTACTTTCATCTCATTTTTTTTATAATATTAGTTTTTTTAATTTTAACATTATTGTTTTTTTGGTAATATATCAAATATATAAAGACTCACGTATATCAAATATATAAATTTATATAACAAAAAACAATTGATATTTCATTATATCACTTTTCTAAATAACTTATTATATTTTCTACTAAATATATACTTATGAATATCTAAATGATCAAATGTCATAATCTATAACTTGATATATACAATATAATCAATATAATTGTACAACCTATGATGATCCAAGATATTCTGCCCCATTTTCCACACCAAGTGATCCAAGATTTTCTACCGATGGCTGAAGAAATCTTTGGTATGATTTTGCCTTAGAGGATAGACATGAACATCTACAAAAGCTTAAACATTACTTCCAATTAGCACCAATAAAGAAAATCACTTGTGGTCTTCTAGTATCATCATGAGCCCTTCATAATCAGTTTTGTAGTCTTCTAGTTGCTGCTAATCTTTTAATCTTTTGGCTTCACCAACATGCTCTTCCAAAAGCAAAACTTCCTCAGATTGTGTAGGGTATTCTGATAGCTTTTTGTCTGAAAAACACTTCTATTTGTTAAGAATAAGAATGTTTTACTCCTATTACTAATAAATTACTAATAAATTCCTCCTATTACTAATAAATTACTGTGAACTTGATTAATTATTATTGTGTTAAACATGTCAAAAAAATACTACAGTCTACAAGGCGCATATTACTTTGGAGTTTGAGGGAATACCATAGTTAATCACCATATCCACTGCTGGAATATTGAGTCCCCTGCTAGCTGTGTCGGTACAAAGAAGAATATTGAAATCCCCAAACTTGAACTTAAGGCTCCAAGTCTCTTGAGCTGTCAAAAGATATTAGGTACAAATTATAAGGTAAGTTTAGAACAAATTAGAATTATAATGTTGGATATCAGGTACAATTACCTGACTCATACGACCATTAATTGGGATGGCTTTCAAACCAAGATTTCTAAGAATCAAAGTAAGAAGTCAAGTTGCGTCACATCCCGTAGTTTTCCAGGTTTGATGTTTGTAATAAGTGCAACTCGACGGTTCTGTGCAAAGTGCAACATCAAACAGCAGGAAAACAAAAGTTAATTACAATTCAAAACAAATACTGTCAATCACCACACTTGGTTAGATAACTACATTACCGTTAACTCATCAAGACTGCAGTACTTTGCCAAACCACTGACAACCTGCCGCAATTTGGCGTCGCCAACGTCTATCTCCTCAACTAGCAAACTGCATTATTTAATTTTATAGATACATCAATGTTCATCTAAACAGATGTCAAGCATATCAAAGTACTGAAGCATCAACTCGATGGCCGAAAATTTAACATTGCTTTTAATTATAAGATTATTTGGTAGGTTTGCCAAAGTACCTATCTGCTGATGGATGCTTCCATGCTTTACGAATTAATCCAACTTGAATATTAAGCAAACTGACACTAAGTTCATTCTCTTTCTCGGCTACCTCTTTGCCAGCAGCAGGTTTTGTGGCTTTTGCCTTGGCTTTGACTTTAGCAGGTTCAGTGTCTCCTGCGGACTTTCCATTAACCTTACAAAAATAAATGAGTTGAATTGTAAAGCCATGGTGAAACAACTGAGATGCAATTAGTAAGGTACAAAGAATAGGAGAAATAGTAAGTTGTAACACTCAGTCATTTCTAGCAACAGAAAACTGATTATCCACATAAGTAACAATTGTACTGAGATGCATTTTCATTCTTCTTTGTCAAGAACTGTCATCCCGGAATTAAAGTAGTATTAAAGTAATATTCAGAATTCAGATCATTTTACTATTCTTATTTTTAAGGCTAATATTCCTAATTTACCATTTCTTTAATTCAAAAACATTTAATGTTATTATTCTTAATATACCATCCATTTCAATTAAAAAAGAATGACTTATCCACTAAGTATAAAAAGGATAATTTAGTAATTTTACTTATGTGATGCATGAAATCTAAGAAACTAAACTCAACTGAATTTCTTAATCACCGTTGAATATAATTTAGAACATTTCAAGGTGAGCATGCCCATAATAGATCTATGATGAATATAATCTTACCATGTCGTGACATTAATAGTACCAAGATCAATTTTCAACTTTTAAAAATATTGAAGTATTGCGGCATTACATAAGGATCAAGATAGATGAGCATGCAATAATATCTACCGAACATGTGCAAAAATTCCTAGGCTAGTATAATTTTTCTCCAAAAAAGGCTTTATAACATTGTCAAGATCAAACTAGCATACTGTCAGATGTAATTATATAGGTTATCATACAATACAGTAAAATAAAAGCACTTCGTTAATAGATTCAAAAACCAGTTCCTGAAAAATAATGAGATTGACTTACCTCAGCTTTGTTTTTATCCTTGCTTATGTCTGTTTCTGGCTTGCTTGCATTCTTTATGCTTTGCTCAGGCTTGTTTGATTTTAAATCAGATTCCACGGCACTAACAGATTTTGTCGCCTAGAATAAAAATAATAAGAAAATGAAAAATTCGGTGCTTATTAAACTTGGCAAATCTCCCCTAATGATGTTTAAAAGTGCATAATAGTACTTCAAAATACATGAACACAAGCATGGAAACATTATTCTTTCAACAAGCTTTATATGAATTAAGACCAGAATCATGCAACCTAAGTATTACATGGAGATTGACTCCTATGTCAGAATCATTGGGTCTTGTTGACTACCATGTCAAAACCGTGAATATTCTTTACAAAATGGACCCAACAAGTATTAAAATTAGATAAGGAATATTTTCAAGGACTTATTTGAATATGTGATAACAAGTTCTTTAATGAACTATAGGAATCTAAAACAACAACAAATGAAAAAGTATAAGACATGCATTCAAAAATGTAATTTAGAACATTTCAATTTGTAATGCATTTTCTAAAATTGGTAATAAGAAAAAGAAAAAAAAAATCAATGCCTAAAATGACTACAGATGTATAGATTGGAACTTGTCTTTGTTAAGCCTATTGACGAGAACACTCAGAAGTAATGAAGGAATTATTTCTCACCGGAGGCTCAAATTCAGGCTTCTGCAACACTATTTCCTCAAATAAGCCTATAAATTCCTGTTTGTGCTGAATAAAGAATAGCAGTCAGAAAGTCAGAACTTCGAACAATTAACAAATGGCTTTACTACTTAAGTGAGAGCAAAACTGAATAAATCTATTTGTTAATGCATATTGAGAATAGCTAAACAAGTGTGTACTAACACCGAGGGTATTATATAAACATTATACATGTTAAAGCACTTCTTGAATATTTATTCAACTTGGTGATGCACATAGTTACATAATTATTAGGAAATGAACTTGGACTTCATCTTAGATTTAGAACTGCAACCTGAGGTCCTATATGACTATAACTTTTGGAAATTCAAACACTTACATTCAAAGGTAGGATTATGTAAGTATGTATACATTTGACGTTTTGGTCATATTGCATAGCAATGTTGTCGATTGAGGTTCGCAGAAAATGGCGTTTTGTTCAAATTTCACTAACCCTTAGCACAGTGGCGGATTGGTCAAATTTCACTACATTATAACGCTGTAGAGCTGCTATAGCCACTAATTTACTACACTGAAGCACACTGAAGCGGCAGCAAACCAACAATACCTGGATGTAGTCAATCCATCTCAACACATGTGGCAACTTTTCCTTGTTTGTATCTGGAAGACTGATCTGGCAATAAGCAACCAAAGACATCCCGTTAAAGCTTAAAAGTTTAATCATTGTTTAACAAACCAATTAAGTGTATCTTGTTTTGTTCTTAAAACTATACCAACACCTTCTCTTTATTACAAAGGAAAATAAAGATAACATTAATCTAACACAATCACTGATATAAGTTGTTGATATAAGTTAGATCCATATATATTGACAAAACAAGAAACATAGATTGTCATTAAAAACAAAACAAAACAAAACACTATTTTAGTTCAAGGGGAATATGTAGTAGTTATTTCTTCTAGATGCGTGGTAAGTACAGTGAATATGACAATTTGCGTACCAGGGAAGGATGAACAACTGAAAACACTATAACATCAGCTTCAGAGGGTTTCAATCCATTGCCAAGGAGCACAGACTTTTCAGAAAGTTCATCATTTAATCTCTTGAGATTCTCAAAGGACTCATCAAGAGCCACAGGAAAGGACTCTGCAAATGCTACCCACTTCAACACCTAAAAACAAAGAATATACCACTCAGAATTATTAACAGATAAAGTGCAAAACAAATAGATAATATCGAGCATATATTCCGAATTTAGCATTCAATATTAATGTTCAAAACCCATGATCAATTTCAAATGGATAGACATCACTTAACTACATGCAGAAGCATACAACGATTCCAGTGAAAGAACAAGAAGTAAAACAATGAAGATACAGTTACCTCATCAGAATGATTAACCTCGTGCCCAGATGCCGCAGTCATGCTTAAGTAAAGAGACTTAATATCGCCGTCTAAACTATCAGCTTGAATAACACTCTGCAAGCAATGATAGAAACATATGTATATCACAATCAAGTTGAAAAGAACCAATCTAATATTTTACTATCTATCAGTATTTCTTGAAGAATTTTTCAATTTTCAATAACAAAACTAAAATCTATTCATGATTCTGAGTTTATATCTAAGTACCATACGATAACAAGTGGTAATAGAAAGTTTGAGAGAAAAGAATAAGGATAATAGAAAGTTTGAGAGAAAAGAATGGACAGTAATAAATACATAACTAACTCGACTATCTAATGTGATTCTAATTTAGGGTTGACAACTTCATGAATCAAGAGAAAGAGAAAGAAACCTGTTAAGATTGTCAATACCGCAACGTTCTTGGTATGAATCTCGTGCTTTCTAGGTCTGAATAGAAGAAGTGAATATGAAAAGAAAGAAGAACAAACATTTTGTTTTATTTTAAGCGGTTCTTGGAAATGTAATGGGAGGCTGTACATATCCGCCGCAGTTTCCAGTTGGGCCAAAATAGAAGGCGGTTGGGCCAACCGTCTCAGCCCATTAGATTGTTTTAAGTGTTGGAAAAAAAATTGAAGGGTAAGGGCGGTTAACAACTGTCGCAAACCGATATTTACGGCGGTTGGACTCAACCGTCGCAGACCATTAAATTGTTTTAAGTGTTTGGCAAAAAAATAGAAGGATAAGGGCGGTTAATAACTGTCGCAACCCAATATTTATGACGGTTGGGAATGAAACCGTCGCAATATTTATATTTATTTTTAAAAAAATAAGGGCGGTTTCTAAAAACCGTCGTAATATTAAAATAAGGACGGTTTTCAATGAACCGTCGCAGCCTAAGTGTCGTAAAATGTCAATTTTCTTGTAGTGAATGTTTACTGGCTCAAACGCGAAATTTGCGGCAGCAACAAGACAATAATTAACAACCAATAATATCATAAAGCTTTTGGACATTAAAGATGAGTTTTGAAGTAATAATCCATACACTGTTAAAATAAGGCAACTTAATATGATCACTGCTTGGGAACCCGCAATGAAATTAAGCAAAGTATAAGCTACATCAATAAAAATGGAAGATCGTGATGTAGTAACTTACTATTTCTCAAGCTAGCAAGTTCAACACAATATCAACCCAATATGGAATTTAAACAAGTTCAACATGTATGGATTTAACAGAACATGAAACCATTAAAATTGCATTGAGGCACAATATCAATAACCACCAGCTGATACATATCAGTATCAATATACAGACGAAATCAACCAACGATAATTGTTTCCGATAACATGATAGTTTCCAATCACAAATTGAAATAGGAAAACAAATATTCGTAAGTATCGCAACAGCTTGGCTAGTATTGTATTCAAAATACTGTCATGACATGGTTGAAGCGAAGTCAAGTCAGATTCTTTGTCGCACAAAAGATAGATGGATATTGGATAACTAAGAGACATATCCTTTGTCGCATACCATTATTCTGATGGAAGCGAAGTCAGAGAATCAGATACTCCTGGAAGTCTTTGGGAAGGATCTCTGGCCGGCGTCCTAGGTACAGTCGAATCAAACTGTCCCACTCTCATTTTTTGAAGAGCTGAAAATGACTCTCTTTTCGCGGACATTGCTTCAAAGTATCGAGTGCAAGACGCCAATGCTACAGGAATAGGTCGTAGCATCTCCTGTTAAAAAAGAAGAATTTCGTTTTAGTCAGGATTCAAACTCGGGTTATCCCAAACAATTTATCCTTAATTTAGAGTTCCTTAACCACTTGAGTTTGTGTTATAATGGAAAAAGAAGAACGGTAGAAGCATACCCCCCAAACTGAAGGAGGTTCCTTAAAATTCTGACTCCATTGGAAATCTGCCACTGATGCTGTCAAGGCACCGTAGTCACTAGCGGCCTTCATCAGTAGTTCGGAGAATTCTTTCTGCGTGGATTAGAAAAGTTTAGGACACAAGCATTACAATTCGTGTTGACTGAAAATTCCACTCTAATAGTTTATCTATCAACAAGTTATGTTCACCAACCTGATATTCTGCTTCAACAGGAATGCAATCCAGGGAATATGGCTGTTGCAGACGAGCAATTATGCGGTCCTGCCAAATTTTAGAAATAAAATGATGCATGAAAGTATATAGGAATATTTGAATGACTTGGGAAAATTGAAATTAGGAAGTAATTAAACAAAAACAGCAAACAAGAGGAGGAGAAAACATAAAATGAGACAATATTTTCTAGTCTAAGTAGACTAATTCAATAAGAGACTATCTTAGTATGAGAAATGAGAAAAACAAGGAAGTGATTAGGTGAAGGTTACCTTATTATGAATAACATCTTTAAGAATAGTAGTAATCCTTGCCAAGGTTTCAATCTTGTTCTTCATTTCACTCACATGCGTCAAATGTGCAACATTTTTATCATCCTAAAAACATAAAAAGAAATATATAACTTGTTTTGCAATGTGGAAATCCAGATCCAAAAAAATGCAAACCTTTCGTCCTTGAAGTTCGACTTGCAGATCAGCAATTTTCCTTTGAACGGAAGTTAATTCTCTCAAAACCCTAATTAGGTCTTCACCCTTTTCACCGGTTGTTGGAGACGAATTCTGAGGCGGATCGTGGGGGGAAGATGAAGATGAGACGTTGAAACCGAGATCAGCGGCAATTGATAGAGCATCGGACATTCCTCCAATTCGCTTCACAGCTTTCCTTCCAACCCAACTCGATTCGTTTCCCATTGACATTTTCAACTTTCACTGCAAGGAGGGACCAAGGAGAACAAAACGAATGTCTTATGTCTGGTTTCTTTCTAGACTTTGATTTTTTGTTTGAATTCTAATTAGTGTTTTTCATAATTGAGATTTGAAACTTTTTCTTTTACATGTCAAACATAAAAATTTAAAACTTTTTTTTTTTACATGTCAAACATAAAAATTTAAAACATTATTAAAACATTTGACCACTTGATCTAACGGGCGCAGCTTTCCGAGGTGAGGCGTACCATAAACAATTTTGACAATCAACTTAATAAAGAATGTAAGTCTGATGTTTTAGGGTTTACAGTAACTTGAAATTTTTACGTAAATAATCAATTTTTTTTCATAAATACTCAAAGTAACTTTTTTTTAAAAAAATTTAACAAAAAAAATCGTTAATTTAATTGATGAAAGTGTACAAACATACGAGAGGACTCATCAATTCAATTTGTAATCGTTAATTTATTTATTTTTTCATATGTTTGTACACTGTCGTCAATTAACCATGTCATGACAGTATTTTAAAAATAAACGTGTAACTTGACCATCCATTCTGACAAGGTAGAAGCCGGTTTTTACTTCTAGTGTATTATTTGAAAAAGCACTTTGTAGAAAAAACTAATAGTTAGTTACTCTGTCATAATTGTTTTTCACAGACAGTAGCACTTGTTGGTGAGAGTGGAAGCGGGAAATCAACCGTGATTGCTTTGTTGCAAAGATTCTATGATCCTGATTCAGGTGTCATCACACTTGACGGGATAGAAATTCGCGAGTTACAACTTAAGTGGTTAAGACAGCAAATGGGGCTCGTAAGCCAAGAGCCGGTATTATTCAATGACATTATACGTGCTAATATCGCCTACGGAAAAGGTGGCAATGCAACTGAGGCAGAAATCATAGCAGCATCTGAATTGACCAATGCTCATAGATTCATCAGTGGCTTACAACAGGTCAAATAAGTGCTTTCTACAAACATATCATTTTTTTCTTTTGGTGTTGGTTAGTTTTGTTAACATTGTGTCATTTTGGTGGAATGTTTTGACTTTACGGGTTATGATACAATAGATTAACTAAACATTTCAAACTGCTAACAGTTAAAACATACATCTGAACCACATTCCATGACAGTTCAAACTAATTTCAAAATACACGGTAGAAAAATTAGCACACTAACTCTGAAGAAAAGACTAAATTAGCACACAGTAGAAAAATACACAGCTAGCTAACTTCTTTTTAAACCAAACAATACTAACATCACCAAGCACTAGTTGAATCACAACTTACATCTAATTCACAGCAGCCCTTTTAATTCCTTAACACCAATAACCATCTAACCTTTAACACATTTAGAATTGGACCGTTCCAGTTGTAGTTAGCCAAGTTAACACAAGGTCACGAGGAGTCAGCTGCCACCGACGCCAAGGCCAACTCACTACTGCATGCTCGTATGTATGTCAGAGAGACTACAGATTCTTACACAATTGCTACAGCTCCAAGTTTTGGATCGATTCTAAAAGGACCAAGTTTTATTTATTCAAGTTTTGGCAATCGTTCAAAGAGTAGTAACTCGGGCATAGATGGAAAATCTCCCTTTCTATCCGCTCATGAGAAAGATTCAATGCAAAATCTTGCTGGAGAAATATCTCTTGGTCATGGTTGCAGCTTCACTCACACAATTTTCAATGGTATGTAATTTTATTTGACATGTGTGTGTTCGCTAGCTATGAACATTCTAAACTCAGTTGCTTGAATCATTAATTATTTTGTTTGATTTTGTTCTGTCAGTTTGCAAATATATATCCAAACTTGGTTTCAATTTTGAGGTGATGCTAGCTAGGACTTTTCAGGGATTAATGTGATGGTTGGAGTCGGCCTTATATCTGCACCTTATACGGTGAAACAAGCTGGTTGGGCTAGCATGTTGGTGATGACTCTTTTCACAGTTGTTTGTTGTTATACAACCATGCTTATGAGACAATGCTTTGAAAGTAGAGAAGGACTCACTAGCTACCCAGATATAGGAGAAGCTTCATTTGGTAGATATGGCCGTATTTTTGTATATGTGAGTTTTTCTATTTCTTTACCATGAATTGTATGCACTGTTGTTAGTTGACCGATAGAAAACATGATTTACTTTTACTGAGAATGTTTTGCTATCAATGAAATATTAATCATCTACTGATATTATTTTTTGCAGATCATTTTGTACACTGAGTTATATGTAAGTGCTGAAACCATTTTATATTTTTTACATTTCCTTTGGATCCGCTTTGTTTAGTAACTCTGCGTTGTATGTTTAAGAATCTTTTTGCGAGTACAGTCATATTGTGTGGAATTCTTACTGCACTCGCAAATAAGAGATGGAAAAATGGCCCAACCATATCATCACATAATGGATAAGCAACAGATCAAAGAGTAAAAATGATTTTTCTAAAACGTCTCATTTTCTTATATTATTTATAGATATTATAGTTATAGTTTTAATGTTATGTGTTAAGAGTAAAAAAAACTAAATATGTGTTGATCTTTTTGCGAGTGCACTTGTTTGGAGTTCTTACTGCACTTATTGTTCTACCTACTGTTTGGTTGAAGGATCTCCGAATAATCTTGTATCTATCAGGTTCTCTAAATTCTAAAAGTGACAATTTCTTCTTTCAGATTTTGCAACTTACTTTATCCTCATTATAACTTCAATTTTGATTTTCAGTTGGAGGGTGTGAGATATTGGATCGAACTCTATTATGGTCGAAGTCTGTTCGCGAGTAATGCGTGTTGTAGTCGAAGTTTGTTCTAACATGCATTAGTCAATATTTCTAGGGTTATTAGCATGTTGAATTAGGTCTTGCTTGTAAGCTCAATTGTTTAAGTTAGCTTGTACCCTAAGTTAGCTTGTAATGGGTAATTGTTAAAAAGCCCATTAGGTTAGTGTGCTATTTTATTATAAATAGGATGTTGGTTTCTCAATCTTGGGATAAGGAAAAATAGGAAGATAAATCCTAATTTCAAGGGAGAGAGGTTATTTTGTTATTCTTGTATACTTGTAATCTTGTTCTAAGAGAAAGGAAAGAATAGCAGTTTAATAATCAATCCTTGTTGTTCCTTGGTGTTTTACCTTGTTTTTTTTGTTAACCCTAACCCTTGTGAGTTTCTTGATCATTAAGAAACCGTTTATACTTTGTTTAAAGACATCTGATTCACAACAGAGGGATTGTAGCAACAATATTGATTTCTACTTGCGTGTTATCGGTCGGGACAGCAGTTGGATTCCATCATACTGGTCAAGTGGTGAATTGGAGTGGCATTCCATTTTCTATTGGTGTCTACGGGTTTTGCTTTGCAGGACATTCAGTTTTTCCAAATATATACCAGTCTATGGCTGACAAAAAACAATATACCAAAGCATTGATAACATTGTTTGATACTTAACTTTGTTGTCGCCATTGTAACAATATATCAATTTGTTCTTTGTGAACCTGTTATTGCTGAACCCATTTCTTTCTGTACAGCTTTGCTTTGTGTATTTTGATATACGGAAGCGTTGCAGTCATGGGATTTCTCACATTTGGCGACAGCACTTTGTCTCAGATAACATTGAATATGCCGACAGGTGCATTTGCTTCCAAAGTTGCATTGTGGACAACAGTACGTTTCAAATTTTGTTGGTCTCTCTCAATGCTATTTTTATAGTTTCATTCTAGAGAACAAGTTATATATTCCTGATGTTGTTTTCCTTGATGTTTTTTCAGGTAATTAACCCATTCACTAAATATCCTTTTTGCATAGAATGAATGTTTACTACTACTATATAGCAAACAATTGGAGATGGTTTAATCCAATTTAGCAATAAGTTCAGGTTAACCTTTCCTTAATAATTAACAAATATGCTTTGTTGATGAATCCACTGGCAAGGAGTCTAGAGAAATTGCTGCCACAACGAATTTCAAGTACTTATTGGTGTTTTCTTCTTCTTAGAACAATACTTGTTGCATCTACGGTTTGCACGGCTTTTCTGATTCCGTTTTTCGGTAAGTCTTAGACTTCTTCCTCTGAAATACATTGACTAAGAGATACTATTCCTATTTAATTACATGATTTGATATGGTTATACGATAAATATAAAGATTTTGCAACTTTTGGTTGACTTATAAAGTTTAAACTTAGCCTCGAAAAAGTCGAGGCAAAATGTTCCTTTAGCCTCGACCAGGACCAAGGCTAAATATTATGTGAGCTTATGGAATTTGACTTTAGCCTCGGTCAGGCCCAGACTATTTTTTGTTTTTTGACACGGCTTCACCGAGGCTAAAGTAGACACGGCTAAACCGAGGCTAAATTAGACACGGCTAGACCGAGGCTACTGTAGACACGGCTCTTCTTGGCCGAGGCTAAATGTTAGCTTCGATCGTTATAGCCTATCTCCGACACCGACGCTACGCTGAGGCTAATTGCCTAGTAGCGACTGTTTTTTGCCTTATAGTGTCGGAAAATGGCCGAGGCTAAATACAGCATCTCTAGTAGTGGAGGTTGTCCTTGCTCACTCTAAGGTCATTTCCCACAGCTCATTGTTAGCTAGTTTAAGGGGTTTGTGCACCTTGGGAGCAAGCAAAACCAGCAGAGCAAGCCATCACCTAGGTTCATGATATCTTTTCACCAAAACTCCCTCCAAAAACCATTTATGCAAATTTGTCCTCACCTCTCATTTTTCCTATAAATAGAGGTTTCCTCTATGTTACTTCACACACCAGAGCTATCCAAGAAAATCATAAACTCATAGCTCTCCTCCTTCCTTCTTTACTTGTAAGTGAAGAAATTCTCCAAAACCACCAAATTGGTCACTTTCAATTTTTCACACCAATCCTTTGTCCAAACACCAAAACACTTCAAAGACCACATACACACCCTTAAAATGGCCATTTGAATCTGTTCCCATCATTACTTTCCTCAAAAAAATTCATCAATCTAAAAGTCAACCTTTATACCTCCATATTTTGACTTTTATGCATTTTGAGAGCCAAATCACTACTTAAGTCCATTCCTACCACTTCAACATCCCCAACACCTCATATCCATGATATTTTAACTGTCTAAGAGCTCAAAGACCAGCTGGAAGTTTGTTTATTCAAACTGTCCCAAAAAGTCACTTATTGCTTTAAGAGGAAGTAAACTTCAAACTTGTGCCAAAAAGATGATCTATGGGTTTCTTTGCTTTAAAGCTTGCTCAAGGAGATCTACAAGAGGTATGTAACCCTAAGCCTTTTCACTATGCATCATATGTCATTGATTGAGTGTTGTTTTGAAAAATGATGTTCATGCTGTCCAAAATCCATTTGGAATGATGTTTTTGTCAAGGAGGTGTTTTTATTGCTATGTCCTTACTTTTGTCAAAGTGTGAGATTTTTGTGACTTAGAAGATTATGTGTTGACATAATTCTACCAAGATTGTGCCTTGTAATGTTCCAACTGTTTTTTTAAGAAAATTGTCCACAAGAGGAGCCTTAGGAGTTTTAACATGGAACTTTGATTTGTCGATTTGAATTTGTTCAGCTTTTATGCACTTGCATTGGCAACTGTCTTGAAAGATACATGTTTACATTGTAATGAAAAACTATGTTGCATACTTCTCATTTGGTATATGTGGTGATGTGGATCTATTAAGAATAGTAGCATGGTCATAAAGCTATTTTGGTTCTGCCTAAGATTGTTTGTTCATTTAAGTTTGTCAACTTATTTAGATTGTCACTAGGGCAATATAGTTTTGTTGTTTCTGCTAGACTGATGAGGTGTACAAGCATTGGTATGTGTGGTAATGAAATCATGTTTTTGGATACCAAAACTATTTGAAAGGGAGCTTGTCAGTTTCCAATGCTTTGTTGTTTTTAAAACTGGTTTTCATACTAAAATTGGTTGGTATTTTACAATCTGGTGGCTTTCATTTCAAAAAAAGAGCAAAACATTTGGTCATGACCACTATTGAGGATTCTCACATGTTAAGGCATAAAGAGATCAAAACTGATATTCTTGTCATTTTCAACCATGATACTTTGATGTTTCCTTTATTTCAACATTTGCCATGATGAGATGACTAACTGCTACATTGTTACTTTCATTTATCATCACTGTAACTTGTAGTAGGTTGGAACCAGTCAATATGTTTAGAGTTATCAACTCTTTGTGTCAGCTTCCCTTGGCATTATGATGTCAGTTTCTTAGTGTTAGCTTGTTATGCTTGGGCTGTCAAGTTCTAGTTGTTTGATTTAAGATAGATTTTGACATGTTAAGGTTGTGTTCACTGCTGCCAATACCTGTGCTAGAGGTTTTAGTGATAGTTTTTTTTATTCTTGTGGAGTTACACAACTGTTGTTAGTTTGTCTCTAGGGCCATATATGCAGTCTGTTGCTTTTGTAAAAGTAATGTTATACACTATTGAAACAGAGGGTGAGCCTTAACATTTTTGTGCCAAACTTATGTTGTTGCTGCTAGAACTTATGTCCCTAACTGCCAAAACTTATTTTTTCATACTAAACCTTTTGAAATGGCAGTTGCCCCAGTCATGTAGGTTTTAGTTGATTTGAACATGGTAATTTACAATCTTGCTGTCAAATTCCTTTTTGAATTGGAGTTCTGTCAACTCATGATTCTCTACTGTTTTAAAGCTTATTTTTTTCATACTAAAGTTTGGATTATATTGTTTTAACAACATTGGGAACTGTCATCCAAAAACAGCTTTTGATTAGTGTGTGGATTTGTCATTTAACCAACTGTTGCTGTCGTGAGGGGGGAGGTTTGTTTTCATAAAAACCTGTCTGAGTCCACTGTCAGGTTGAGGCTTCCAGCATTATTGACATAAGTGCTCAGTCATGTAGCCTGCTGTCAAGAGACCTGAGTTTTTCAACTCAGGTATAGTTGCCACTTTGGATTGTTTATTTGTTTTTCTTTCTACATGAGGTCTTTAGGACCTTTAGGCTTACTATTGGAACATGTATTATGTTTTAACATTGTCATAGTTATGCTGGCTGTCAGAATTTGGTTCTTATGCTAGTTTCTGTTTGTTTGAAGTAATAGCTATCATGAGGGTAATGTTGTGAACTAGTGTTTGCATTGCATACCAAACTTTGTTTTTGTTTCTGTTTTAAGCAAGCTGTTTTGATTGGGGTTGTTGAGAAAAGCTAGTAACCATGTTTAGGCATACTAGCTTGTTAGTTGTTAGCTAGATCAGTTTGAATGGTGTGTGAATGTTTTGTCTTTGTGAAGGCATTATTATTAGAATTCATCAGAGACATGATATGTTGGCCCCTGCCGTCCTAATCTATTTTGAGATTGTGTGTTGTCAAACTTCATTTGTTTCTAGAATCCCTGTAGGTCTCAGTTAATGTCATGACTGCTGGCTGGAATTAACTTAGGTTGCTAGGCTGTTTTTTTTTATTTTGAAAGAAGGAGGTTTGGTTGTGACTTGACAGCTTCAACTTGTAAGTTGTAATCGCAAATAGTTTAAAGGCCTGGCCTGCATTATGCACTTTTGTAGAAAGTTGGATGGTGAGACTTCTGCATTTACCTTGTCTGCATTGTTGTTGAACCATTGACAAGTATGTTGCTGCTTTAAACTTATTGGTATTTTCTGCCTTGATAACGGTTAACCTCTGGTGCCATCAAGCTCAAACTTAAATGGTTGCAATTTGTATGTATAGAATTCTTAAACCTGTTGCAGTTTGGACAATGAGTTACTATCATGGCACACTTGTTTTAACATGGTGTAGGTGCAAAATCTGTTTTCAAAACCATTTCTTGGCAACTTGACAAATCACATTCTGATTCATTGAGAAATTGAGCTTTTCTCTTAGAGCATAATCATAAGCAATAAGTTCAGAGCATGTGCAGACCCTTGTTAGCTTAAGCACACCAGTTTTGATCCATGTTTTCTCAAATGCATCCGAAAACCCTCATTTGCATGTTCTATAGAATTTGTGTGTGTGTGTGTGTGTGTGCGTGTTATTTGAAAAAATGAATGATGCCATCCTCTTCCTCATAAAAAAACAAGTGATTTAGACTAAAATTTTGTTAAATTTGGTGGGAAATTGAGAGAGTTAGAATGAAAACGTATTTTGAAGTGTTGCTTGAGTTTGCTTTGCATTTTCCCAGCTATGCACTTTGTTAAGTATATATTTTAATGGGGTGGCTTTACATACTGGATGTATCGCCACCCCAGTGGTTAAACATTAGCCCTTAAGTCACATGCCTTGCCCCGTTTTATGTTTTTTCATGGTTTTTACTATTTTATTCTCTCTATCCATCAATTTAACACGCGCATAATCTGGTTGAGTTGGTTTTGAGCCTACTACCCCAAGGTCTTGGATTCAAGCCTTGGGGGAGGCATTTCTTAATTCTTAATAAGTGGATTTATTGGATTTTTATTTAATTGTCATTAATTTCAAAAACTCACAACTCCTTCATTTTTAATCATTTTTCAATGATTCTTTTTTCTAATCTCTTGTTTTATTGCATATTTTCATATGATATTGGCTTGTTATAATCCTTGTGTACTTAATTTTCACCTTATACCTTTGCTTGTAAGCATTTGTGATTGATTAATTCTTCCCTTCGAAACTTGAAAGTTTTCCCCTTGAAGTTTTTGAACTTCTCACTTATATTTGTTGTAACATTATTTGATTAGGCGTGATGCCTATAAGTATACATGTCATCTTGTAAGCCCTAAGGTCATCTTTGTTAAGATGCGTCTTTGTTAAGATCCCCTTCCATCTTTGTTAAGATGTACCCCCTTCTTTGTTAAGATGTGTTTTGTTTTTTACCTTCCATTAAGTCTTGTAAGAACTTCCCCCTCTTTGATATCGTAATATCTTGATGTTTGCTTTGGTCGTAACCATTTATCTTGAAATCATTTATATTGTAATATCTTGATACTTGCCTTGGTCGTAACCATTTATCTTGATTGTAATCCTTGCTTGATATTATAATATGCTTGCATGTGCTTTGGTCGTAACCATTTATCTTGAAATCATTGATATCGTAATATCTTGATGCGTTCTTGGTCATAACCATTTATATTGATTGACATCATTAATATCGTAATATCTTGATGCATGTCTTTGGTCGTAACCATTGATATTAATTGAAGTCATTGATATCATAATATCTTGATATGTGCTTTGGTCGTAACCATTTATATTGATTGAAATCATTGATATCGTAATATCTTGATGTATGCTTTGGTCGTAACCATTTATATTGATTGAAATTATTGATATCGTAATATCTTGATGTGTGCTTTGTTCGTAACCATTTATATTGATTGAAATCATGGATATCGTAATATCTTGATGTATGCTTTGGTTCGATCCTCAATGAGGACAATTTTTGGGCATTTTATGTTTTTTCATGGTTTTTACTATTTTATTCTCTCTATCCATCAATTTAACACGCGCATAATCTGGTTGAGTTGGTTTTGAGCCTACTACCCCAAGGTCTTGGATTCAAGCCTTGGGGGAGGCATTTCTTAATTCTTAATAAGTGGATTTATTGGATTTTTATTTAATTGTCATTAATTTCAAAAACTCACAACTCCTTCATTTTTAATCATTTTTCAATTATTCTTTTTTCTAATCTCTTGTTTTATTGCATATTTTCATATGATATTGGCTTGTTTTAATCCTTGTGTACTTAATTTTCACCTTATACCTTTGCTTGTAAGCATTTGTGATTGATTAATTCTTCCCTTCGAAACTTGAAAGTTTTCCCCTTGAAGTTTTTGAACTTCTCACTTATATTTGTTGTAACATTATTTGATTAGGCGTGATGCCTGTAAGTATACATGTCATCTTGTAAGCCCTAATGTCATCTTTGTTAAGATGCGTCTTTGTTAAGATCCCCTTCCATCTTTGTTAAGATGTACCCCCTTCTTTGTTAAGACGTGTTTTGTTTTTTTACCTTCCATTAAGTCTTGTAAGAACTTCCCCCTCTTTGATATCGTAATATCTTGATGTTTGCTTTGGTCGTAACCATTTATCTTGAAATCATTGATATCGTAATATCTTGATACTTGCCTTGGTCGTAACCATTTATCTTGATTGTAATCCTTGCTTGATATTATAATATGCTTGCATGTGCTTTGGTCGTAACCATTTATCTTGAAATCATTGATATCGTAATATCTTGATGTGTTCTTGGTCATAACCATTTATATTGATTGACATCATTAATATCGTAATATCTTGATGCATGTCTTTGGTCGTAACCATTGATATTAATTGAAGTCATTGATATCATAATATCTTGATATGTGCTTTGGTCGTAACCATTTATATTGATTGAAATCATTGATATCGTAATATCTTGATGTATGTTTTGGTCGTAACCATTTATATTGATTGAAATCATTGATATCGTAATATCTTGATGTGTGCTTTGGTCGTAACCATTTATATTGATTGAAATCATGGATATCGTAATATCTTGATGTATGCCTTGGTCGTAACCATTTATATTGATTGAAATCATTTATATCGTAATATCTTGATGTGTTCTTGGTCGTAACCACTTATCTTGATTGAAATCCTTGCTTGCTATTGTAATATTGCTTGCATTATTCTTGGTTGTAACCATATTTCTTATATGTTAAATGATTGTTGCTTTGTTAAGTTTATTTCCCCAAGTGATAGAACTCTTTAGTTCTCATCCAAGTTGCCTCATCTCTTCCCTTCCAAAGGAAAGTCTCTCTATTGACCCTTGGGTCATAGATAGCTCAATACACTCATAGGTCTTGATAGAACCTTCCCCTCCTTTTGGTCTGGATAGAACCAATAGGATTACAACTCATAGGCCTCGAAAGAGCCTTAACCCCCCTTTTGGTCTGGATAGAATCAATAGGATTTAAACTCATAGGTCTAGATAGAACCTTCTCCCTCTTTTGGTCTGGAAAGAACCAATTAACTTGGCTATCTCAGCTTGCTTCGTTTTGACTTGGCTTCTCGAAGCTTTTACGTTCCTCTTGCTTTAAACTCTTTGTAGCTCGTACGCGTTCACCAGGAGTGTCGGGAAATCAACTCTAGGTTATGGACAGAGAACGGGTAAGGTCTTGGTATCTGGGAACAAAATGCGAAATGATGCAGAGATGTTTATGCAAATGGAATGCAATGAGTGCACACGAGAACAAATCCACAACAAGGATTAGGATAACAGATCCTGCAAGACAACAACAAAAGGTATCTCTCCCCTTGGGTGGGCTATCTACTGGTTATAAGAGGGTATCCCAAAGGCTTTAAAACAAAGTCCCATGCACTAACCCTTAAAAGTTTTCCATCATAACTACTACTCATAAGACGGTAATCCTTTCAAAGGATGAACACAGAGTTATGTTTTAGCAACCTTCGGAATAAGGTTCTACAAAGGTCCTCAGAATCGCAGACTCCCAAGTTGGAAATAAAAGCGTCGTTAGGACTACACGTAAGGCATAATCATCCCAAAGGGGTCTCATCTGAGCGGTGGGATTCGATCCAACTCAACGAGTCCTAAGTCTCGCAAATCAGAAAGAAACCACCTCCTAATCTTAGTGTATACTTGAAAGCTCGGGTAGAAAGCTTTATCCTCACAAACCATCCCAATAAACCCAACAGGTTAGAAAACACAAAAAAAAACATAATAAATAAAAGCAAATAAACCACACGTGCGACAAGCAACTTAGGCTTAGCTCGCTAGGGTCCCCGGCAGAGTAGCCAGCTGTCGCTACTTGAAAAATGCAACGACGGGGAGGCGAAAAGGAAGGACAGAAGAGTCGCCACCGAACTTTATTTATCCCATGAGGGGAAAGGAAAATATCGAGAAAACCTTAAGAAAAGAATGGATAAGATGGTCTCGCAACCAAGAACGGGTTCGGAAGCTGGTTATGCGAGGGGAAGGTATTATCACCCCTCGCATCCATCGTACTTGATGGGAACCATTTGTTTGTCGATGTGTGATAATATCTGCTTAAATATTATGCAATAAAAGTGTTTTCCAAAGGTTAAAGAAAAAAGGGTTTAGAAACAAAGAAAGGAGGGATAGCGGGGAAGAAAAGAGAAAGAACATACTCGGTAGGACTTCGCAGTCCTATGCCTACGTATTCTCAATAGATGTGAGAAAGTCATAGTCGACGTAGTTCGGGGAACTACATATATGGGGGAATGTGCTCGGAAAGGATTGTGGCCCTTGTGCCTACGTATATTTACTTGAAGAAGTAAAGAATCAGAGCAGTCGTAGTTCGGCCTACAATTTGCGGGGAAGGTTTGGTAGACGATGCTATCGTGCACATTCTAGCAGTTTAGGTGTATTGCTGCTCGTAGGTGAGGAGACTTATGCGTTACCTGTTTGCGGTAGAACGGACGTAGCATGCCTTTCTAGGAAAGGGTGGAAAAGAGAAAAGGGTGCTCGCTAGGATTATCGCAATCCTATGCCTACGTATTCTCAACATGCAAGAGAAATCAGAGCAACGTAGTTCTTGCAACTACGGATAACCGGTGTGTTTTGTGGATGATGTTATCATGCACATTCTAGCAGTTTAGGTGTATTGTTGCCCGCATGTGAGGAGACTTATGCGTTACCTGTTTGCGGTAGAATGGACACAACATATCCTTTTTGAAAGATTGATTAGTTTTCGCCATGCGAGGCAAGAAGTCACGTTTGATTGGTTGAATTGTTTTTAGGGGTGAGATAAATCCTCGGATAGTAACCCCTTGCGGGTAGTACCCAATTCTTTATCTCAAAGTTTTTGTTATGAAAATGGTCTGGCGAACGTAGCGTCTTCGTATTGAAAGACGAGTATCAAGACCACACACACTACAATGAGTATCCTGACACTCGAAGAGGAAGAAGTCTACACTCAATCCTCTCTCTTTAATTCAACACAAAGAGAACTTCATTCTCTTATTAAAGTATTTTTGGTTTTGAATGGCAAGTGCTTTACGACAGAGAACCCTATGGTATTTTCTCCACCTCCCTTACTCTCCAAAATCCCTCTCAGACCTTCATCCTCAGTCTCCGCTCAGCAACAAAATGTCCTTCCATCATGATGCCTCTTCATCCAAGACCCCTCCCAAAATCTCTGAAGATGTTCCTCCCACTACTGAAAAAGTCCAAGGGCAAGTATCCTCCTCCCACTACTGACGAACTTAGGCGAATCAGAAATAGGGAAGGCTCGGCATACATGGACAAATCCATAGGGGGAATTGTCAATAAGATTCTTCAGATAGGGTGGTCTGTGCGTGGCATAACCATTCCCCTTGCTCGCATTGATGTTTCTCACAACTCTGATAATACAAATGGCTCTAGTAATGCAGCTAGGCCAGAGGAAGATTCTGATGATAGTGATAAGGATGTCTCAACAAATAGTGATGACAGTGACTCCATCTCCTCTGAGGAGGAAGACTAGTTTGTCTGCTTTGCTAATGGCATGCTGGTAATGATGGTCTGCTGCTGGTTTGACTAGTTTTTCTTTTTGGTTAGACTTTTGTTTTGATTTTGGTGTTCTCTTTAATAACATGAGAATTCTGTTTTTCTCTTCATGAACTTTATGTTGTAATAACCCCTAACATATATGTTTCCATACTTATTTTGATCTATACTACTTGATGAGTGTTGATCTAAATTTGTGGCTAAAAAGGGGGAGAAGTGGTATTAGTAATTGAGTAACAACATAGTTAGATATGTGTCCCTCACAGGTGGAAGACTTGGTTGTTATTGTTGTTGTGCATGTTGGTGCTGCTGTTCTGGTATGTGTGAGTTTCTGCTGAAGCTGCTAAGAGTTATATGTTCCTTGATGGAACCTAGTAGTAGTATAGTTGCTATTAGTGTGTGTGTGTCTGCAGTGTGTTTGCAGTATGTGTATGGTTATGCATCTTTTTAGGGGAAGTAACACAGGATGTTCCACAGAAAGTTGTGACATCTGTAGTCTAGGCTAACAGGTGATTGTGTTATGCTATGGAAATGGTGTTCTTCAGGATGTCATCCTGAATGTCTTGACATTCATGATCCAGAGCAGTCTGGATGAATATGTGTGACTGTAGGTTGTGCAGGTTGTGTTTGCACTGATGTGTTGTGCATCAGTTGAGGGGGAGTATCACAAAATGATCCACAGATTAGTGTGATACCTGCAGTCTGGACTAGGAGGTGGTGCTTAGGGTGTGTAGATGACTCTGATATGGTAATATAGCTCTGTGTGTTGTTAGTTAGTAGCTTTCCTGCATGATTAGATATTTGGTATGAACTTTTCTGTTGCTTGTAATCTCTGATATGGTAATAGAGTGTTTTAGCCAAAAATTTGCCAAAGGGGGAGTTTTTAGATGCTTTTGATTGGCTGCATTTTGTGGCAAAACATTGGTGTATGTGTGAATGATATAACTAATGTTATGACATACATGAAGAGTGTTCTGCAGGGTAAGTTTGGATAACTAAGAGCAAGATAAGTTGGATGTCATGTTGGATGTTATGACATCAAGCAAGTGACATCAGGGCGCGCAGTTAAGTTTTCTGGTATCTAAAATGAGGGAGCTCAGGCTAGATTTCAGGAAACATATTAGGAGCTTAGGTTATCTCAGGCGAAATTCCAGCCAGAATTAAAGATACCATAAAATGCCCCTAACCTAATTGTAAGTGTGTTGATTGGTTGACAACAAGTTTAACTTGGGTAAACCTAACTTCTACACAAAGGCCCAAAAGAGAATCTACTGTTATAAATAATAGAGGATCAATCCTAATCAGGCAGAGATTGCAGAGTGTATTTGTGAGTGAAGAGTTTTGTTCTTCACGTGTACTTTTGTGTCTTAGGATACTTGTGAGCCAAGCAATCATTTGATGTATGCTTGTATTGGTCTAGTGTTTTTGAGCTGATTGTTAATTGTGTCACTCTAAACTTTTAAGCACGAGTGTTGTGTCTCTTGATTAAAGCTGTGAAGCAAAATCAAGACTTGTTTGAAGTGTGACTTCATTGTTCGATTGTAACTTTGAATTGGTAGATATCACTATTGTGATTGAGGGGGAGTGAGTTGGTAACTCAGGTCTAGTGTTAGGCTGAAGTGTCACTGGGTAGGTCTTAAGTGAAGAGGGAAAACTAGTTGTTTGACTCTGAATTAATTCTACTAATAGTGAATTTCCTCCCTGGATTGGTAGCCTCTAGATGTAGGTGTGATTAGCACTAAACTGGGTAAACAATTACTTGTGTTATTTACTGTTTTCATTTACAGTTTGTTCTTAGGTTCTATAGTCTGTGTTGTAGTGGATGTCATAACATCCGTGATAACATCCACTGTTGGGTACCTAGAATTTCACATTTTAAGTATTTAGCAGCGGAAAACTTATTTGCATAAAATAAATAGCATAAAAGTAAAGAGTTAAGGGAAAGAGATGAACACCATGATGTATATAGGTTTGGTCAAACAAGAAAACGACCTAGTTTTCTCGCCAAGAAATTATCTTTAGAGTATCCAATAAACGCTAAGAGCTTTTAGTAGAAAAGACTCACGAACCCCCTTATACAAGAAAAGATGGTTGACATCTAACCAAATAGTATAATACTTCGGTATATAGAGGTTTGAGGCTTCTCTTCAAAATAGAAGATTGAAGTGGTTAGTCTTCTTTCCACACGGTAGATTGAAATGGTTAGTATTCTCTCAAACAAGTATCTTGGAGCAGTTAGTCTTCAAGTTCCTTAAACCTTGCAAGCTTTTACACAGGTTGAGCTCACGAACCTTAAACCTTGATTTTACACGAGATAACCAATAACCTATGATATTTTAATACCGGGATAATCTCGAACCTATCAAGATTTTAATACCAGGATAAGCTTGAACCTAATCTTGGTTTTATACTGGGCTAACTAAGAACCTATGATATTTTAATACAAGCTAATCTCGAACTTAAACTAGGTTTTGATCGCATAGTCCCCAAACCAAAGCTTTTAACGGGTCTGGCTTCTAACCCAATCAAATCCCTAAATTGATGATATTCAACCAAGGTGTATACAAAAGATTCCCTTGGTGAATTTATAATTCCACCCTTCCAGAATTACAGAATATCCTTACTCATAAAAGGACTTTTCTCACAAAGGCATTATGGCTAAAATATTAGTTTGATAAAGTAACAAAATGTTTAGAGAGAGAGAGAGGGGGGGGGGGGGGAGAGAGAGAGAGTTGTGTCAAAGCATGTTTATGGATGATATGAAATGAGGGAAGGGACCTATATTTGTAGGATAGAGGTTGGCTCAAAAAGTAATGTCAACTAAATGCATTTTATGACAATCTAATCGATATGCACATATTTACAATCAATTAGAAGTTTGAAATATAATTGATTGTAAGTTTAAAAATAAAAAAATAAAAAAGATATCTAGCCGTTTCACATCATTAAGGCGGTGTTCTAACCGCTCAGGACTCAATTTTAAATCGATCTAATCGATTATACAAAAGTCCCAATCGATTAGATAAGTAAAAAATTTTCCTATAACTATTTTGGCAGTTCCCAATTCATATAGAACAACTTTAATATGTTTTTAAAGATATTTTCTTTGGTAAAATAGTTTTAAAATATATTTTAGTGTGTTTGTACTTGAGCCATGCACCTTTCCAATAAAGCCTTTTTGCTTTATAATTGGTTGAATCATTACTAAGTTATGAGGGTCTTTAGCACTTCAAAACTTTGTCAGATACTTTCTCTTTTGCAGACACTTGCTTGAATAGCTTTAAGACGAGGCTTTAGTTACATTCCATTTGATTTTCATCATCAGATAGTCAAGTTCACCAAACCCTAATGCTTAGATTCGCATATTTATCCGCTTAATCGTTCATGTTTGATGTATTGTAATACATTTAGTTGTCATCATCAATGTTTGATGTCCTTATGAAAAGCATGTCACCTGCAAAACAAGGTTCTACAATGCAAACCATAGATCCTATTCTTCCTAAGCAACATAGGCAGGATTCTCTATTTGAGAGTCACAATCAACAATGAAAAGGAAACATTCAGGAATTTAAGGAGCAACAACATACTTCACCATTTGTGTACATTGAAGAATGCCTTCAACTTGTTTTAGCCATTTAGAGTAATTTGATTCATCAGGCTTAACTAAAATTCATTGTTTAAAAGTGGATGTTGCATACGCTAGAACTTGCTCATGAGACGATGGGGTAGCTCGCGATGATGGTGTGGTTGAAGCCATGAATAAAGGAATTGAATCACACTAGTGAATTCATAAAAATAAGGCTCTATGATACTGTGTTATAGTTTGGTATGTTAGACAATGATGCAGATTTAGAAGGGGGCTGAATAGATTACTTATTAAAAACAAAGCTGAAGCTACCAATATTTGGTTTTAAAAGGTTTTTAGGCGGAAGTGGCCGAGGAACTATATTCGTCTAAAACGAACCTTTACTGAAAAAACTGGCTATGCGCAAAGCCTATGGAATCCGATAAAACTGAGATTTAAGAATCACTAATTTGAACACACATCAACCAAAATTATTCACAATAAGGTTTGACTATTTCCAATACTTGGAAAATATAATCAAATTGAAAAGACAGCACAAGCGTTTGTTGTTCACACAATTAGTCAAACACTTGGTGTGCAAGGCACTACAAGTGAATTCCAATATGAGAGTGAAGTACTTAAGTATTCAATTACAATCAAGGATTGTAATAGGCTTCAAAAATAGTTCAACACTACTCACATCATAATTTTGATTAACTCAATTGTTTGCACACAAACTCAGAAATTAAGCAATTGAAAAATAAAGTTATAACATCCACTGTGACATTGACTATTGTACTAACTAATTAAATTGTACGTAAAAGCAGTAAATAACACAGCAATTGTTCACCCAATTCAGTGTCAACAACACCTACATCTGGGGGCTACCAAGGCAGGGAGGAAATTCACTATTAGCATAACTAATTCAGAGTCAAACAACACAGTTTGCACTCCTCACTTAAAACCTACCCAATGACACTTCAACCTAGAGACACTCTAGACCTGAGTATACCCACTCACTCCCCCTTAATCACCATAGTGATATACAATTCACAAATACAAAATAAATATGAAGAAACACTTCATACACACCTTGATCTTGCTTCACAGCTTTGATCAAGGAACACATATTCTTACTTAACAGCTTTGAGTGAGATACAACTTATAATCTACCTAACCAATGTAATCATCCAACAGACAATTGCTTGGAGTACAAGTAATCCTAAGACACAATTCACACGTGAAGACTATCCTTCTTCACTCATAAGGACTCTTGATATGCACTCTCTAATCTTCTGTCAAGAGCTATTCTTCTAGGATTGCTCCTTCTGATATTTATAGCATCATTCAGTTCTTTGGGCCTTGGTGCATAAATTAGGTTTTATCCATAACAAAACCTCTCTTCAATATTCTGCACGCTTGCCAATTAATTTAGGGACATTTTAGTTCGCTTATGGCTTCTAAAATGTTTCCTGACTTCCAGCTTGAGCTCATATTAAGTTTCCTGGTTTCTAGCTACCAGAAAAACAAACTTGCGCTTGATGTCATACGATCCAAGTCATAACATTGGGTATGACATTCAACTTAACTTACTTTTAGCTAAGTCAACTTACCCTGCAAAGTCTATATTATGTATGTACTAACAATCAGTCATGACATACATACTCTAATGTTTTGCCACAAAATACAGTCAATCAAGAGCACTTACAAACTCCCCTTTTGGCAAATTTTTGGCCCAAACACTATGTACGTATACCAGAAATTTACACACAGCAGAAGACTTAACATATGCCATGTCATGTAGGAAAGTCACTAGCTCAACAAATTCTAAGAGTCCTCACAGTTAGCTCTCAGCCTTGTTGTAACTCACTTTGTTAACCATCTGTTAGTTGCCACTACAGATGACACATTTTGCTGAGTGAGTAAGATATAGAGTTACTCCCCCTCAACTGATGCAACTTATCAGCTAAACACTTCACTTGCATACCCTGCAGTCACAAAAAAAACAGCATCCAGCTTATGGATGTCCAGACATTCAGAATGACATTCTGAAGTCACACACACACACACACACACACACCTATGCTACTCCCCCTGAAGGGATGCACACTACTCTCATTCTACTCACATACAAACATGCGTTCATACATATAGTAGCAGCACATTACTTAACAACACTAGAAGCTATTATCATACACACATCTCATCATTTCATCAGCTGCACCTGTGGTTGCACCCTAATTTTTGACCCTAAGATGCCGCCTTTTTTTGCGCATTTTTTCTATTATTTGACTTTATTTTAATATTTATGTTTTTTGTGACTATTATTACTAATATTATGTTTATTTCTATCCTATTTATTATTATTATGTTATCTATTTTATTACTAACATTACTTTCACTCTTGAGCTATTATTGGACCATTACACCGAAGACATCTTTGGACGCGCTTTCCGATTACATCTCGATCAGGATTTGGTATCTTATAAGTCAAGGTTGTTAGTTATCTCTCTATCAAAATCATCAATTGAAAGCGAAGAAGAGTTTGGATTTAAGGCATGAAGACCGTTCATTTGGGCTTTAAATTCGACATCTGCAATTTAATCAGGTGGTGCTATGGGATATGGTGTCGAGACCCCCGGTTTTATGGTATTTTGGTTCTCATTCTTTGTAGATCCGACTTAGATATCAAATGTGTTTACAAGCCCACGGGAGACAAAAAACATTTGGAGATAAGGATGGCAGGATTCACAATCCAAAGTATTAATAAACTAAACAAGGCAACTCTGCTGCTATTAAGTAGAACATGTTATGGGATTGATAAAACCTACAACAATGCTTCAGGTTCCAGCTCTGTCAAAATATCAGTGGGATTTAAATAGATCAATATTAATAGCTCATTTCAAATCATTACAAAACAAGTTCATAATAATTACAAGACAAATTCATGGTTATTACAAAACTCCAGATGGACCAATTACTATAGCAGCATTAGTGCATTACCTAACTACTGCCTCTATCATCACAAGCCAGCTTCTTACTCGTGTGAATTGTAATAATCATAACACCGTTTCAAAATAATTTGAAGAGTCATCTTTGTATGTTCCATTACATCAATTTGAAGACATTGAAGAAAATGAAGTAAATTCCTCTTTATCTCCACCTGAGAAAGTTCAGCATGCAATAGATTGTTTGCCTATATCTCTAGGAAAAAAAAACCTTCATTCTGTCGCTGGGCGATAATGGATTATTCTAAAGCTTACAGATCAGGCGATATAACACCGCTTTTGGTTACTGAAAGACTTGTTGCTGCTATTGATGAATCCACCACCTTCAATATTAGTCTCTTCCTTTCACTATCACGTAGTATTCCTCTTCTGCAACAGTGCACCATACTCGCGGATGCTTCCACTTGTGAATTTGTGTCATTGGGTGTGATATTGCATTCTACTTTGAGATTTCTTGTCGAATCAGAGTCGATTTAGAAGCATCTACCTTCAACATTGAAAGCATTAAGGGTTAAGGCTTAAGAGAGCATAGAAAGATGATCTACACAGCAATTGATACATTTTACCTCACGGATGAGCAACTGACAAACTCACCTTCCAGAAAAGATGGCATTGATGAAGCTACTGAAACAGCCCTTAGAATCTATGACTATGATCTCATCCAAGAAAGCGACATTTTGCTGAGATTACCACAGGCAGTCATGGCCACTAGGCAGGTTCTATTTCATCGTTTCTATTGCAAAAAGTCATTTGCACGGTTTAATGTCAAGAAAGTTGTTGCAAGCTCAGTGTGGGTGGCTTCAAAACTGGAGGAAAACCCATGAAAATCCAAGAGCTGTGCATACGGTTACGAGGTCAGAGGTTAACCTGCAATTTGATTTAACAGATTAAATTGAGAGAAAAGGAACAAAGTTGCAATAATCCAAAGAACAAACTCCTAAGAAACATCTAGAACAGAAGTTCAGCTAGAACGGTAAAATCTTACGCAATAAGTTAGGAATCCTAGCCTCGTGGCGAATAACCTGACCGATCTGCAACCACACAGAACAACATTGTTTGACACCTACAAACACATCTGCTGATACAACCGCGAAGTTAGAAAAGAACCCCAGACTACGTGATACTACTTATGAAGTTACTCTTGTTGCATTGGCTACAAATTCATCTTTCCATAAGGATCTCTTATCCACTGTAAAATCCATGACCCCTTTCGTTGCATAGTTATCTCCGTCGACTTCGAGACTGCTCAAGCGCCAAGTTCAGCACCACCACGTTCTGTAACTTCCACCAACATAAACCTGCAATTAACACGAATAATAGTCAATACAACTTCGGAATAACTTGCGAAGACTTCAAGTGGATTCGAACCTCTCGCAGTGCTACCGAATTACCATTACAGGAGGAATTTTGTGAAATGATCATACCTTCAAAGCACATAGATCAGATGTAGTTACCAAGCAGCATATCGCACATATCCTCAAGCCACCTGCATCAAGCGCCCACGAGATACTTTCTAGTACATTCTTCGAATTTCTTCCCGAACCTGAGGTGTCAATGGCTTCGTCATCCACGACTACACATACTACTTTATCAGGGTCTAGCACTTATTAAAATCCTAGTCAAATTAATACCCGGATGGTTATGAAGAATCGTATTGTGTTTGATACATTAGTACTAGTATGGAAGTCACCTGCTAGAATATCCTGGCTGGAAAATGAACAGGAACCGAACCTAGTGCAAATCAAAGAAATCGGATCGACTATACATTTCTGAAGGAGTTTTACATCATTGAGGTTGCAGAAGGTTATTCTTCGAGCATGAAAAAGGCCCTCCTGTTACATTTCCTCAACCTTTTCCAATCAAGGCAATATGGGCAAGCTAGTTCATGTCATACCAGATTTTGCACAGTTAACACAGGCACCAATGGTTGCTGTTAAGACATTAAAAAGAGGAAATTATCAAATGGATACCTCTGTTGCTGGTCTTAAGCCTACATCACCAACTTCCCAAGTACGCACCTCATCAGCATAAAGACCTGATTATCGGATAAAACCATGAGAAGGGTGAAGGTATAATGAAGGAGGAAACAAACATGACATATCTTGAAGGATTTAAATTACCGTAACTGCGATAGTGTAGCAGTAATAGCACGCCGAACCAGTCCTCGCCGTTCAAGACCTCGATACAATAATGGAGTAGCTTGCACTGGACTACAGACTCTGAAACAAGAATTCGCTATTGGATCACATGTTCCTTCCTTGGCCCAAAATGGATTGTTTTCTACACCTGCCAAATCATCAATCCAAATCAGCAAATCAATTAAGGAATATACTCTTTGAAAAAAATTCAGTCTAAGGCAGCTAGCAATTCATTGAATCTGGACAAGCAAAAGGCATTAAACGCGTTTAATTTAAGATATCACAAATGGAAATTCTATCACCACAATCACACAATCAGGCAGTGATTAAAACCTTCTGAATTAACATTGACAAAACCATAATTTCATTCTAAAACAGGACTAGACAGGTCGATACAAAGAAAGAAGGAAACTCTATCAGATTTTCAGTAATTATTTTGCTCATACGAGTTTGGAAAGAAATTATGAAAATTCATTGACCAATTCAATCAACAATCAAGTTTACGACTATAAGTAAGGGCAGATACACACATAGAAAATGAGGTAGAGGATCGACCCACAGATTCCCAATTCGAAACCCTAACAGATTAAAAGAAGAGACTTATCTCAAACTCCGCCGCGAAGCCATTTCCTTCCAAACCTGCACCCTCGTCAGCTTCACGAACCATCATCGAACATACTCACCGGGAAATCGCTATCTCCACCACCAGAGGCCATTTCACGAACGGTCATTCCTCGCGTTTCCGTCCATGAATCGCCGTCGTTCGTCCTCCTCCAGATAGGTTGTATTTTTTCCTCTTCTTTGCAGTTTCAATTTTGTCTTTCCTTGTAAATATTACGTTGTTTTTTCAATGATGTTCGTAGGTTGCTATCACGAGAT
Source organism: Lathyrus sativus (assembly GCA_963859935.3). NCBI lineage: Eukaryota > Viridiplantae > Streptophyta > Magnoliopsida > Fabales > Fabaceae > Lathyrus > Lathyrus sativus. The sequence continues at coordinate 670,573,629 of OZ012740.1, forward strand.
CGAAGGCGCTGTAAAGGAGATGGTAGAAGATTTGAGGGGCAAAGAGAGATCGAGAAGAGGTTCAGACGTGGGAAATCGATTTGGGTTTTTTTTCTGGGATTTAGGTTTTTTTGTTATTTCGTTTAACTTGATGTAATCTCATAATCAAACACACTAACACCACTGCACACACTCACCACACCACCACTAAACTCAATCGCTAATCATCCCTTAATCTTTTTTACTTTAACCATTAGTTTTAATCAACATTTAAGCTTTTTATTAATTAATTAAACTAATCTTTTTCAAAACAAACTATAATCTTTTACCAATCAAAGATCAGCTTTTTATATTAACCTAAAATAATTCACCCCATTTAGTATTTATCTATTTTATCTTTAATTCAAATCTAATCAACCTTATATTTTTCGTTATATTAATAACTAAAAGCAACATTTCTTTCATATTTTACTAACTCTCTCAATTTCAATAACCTCTTTAAAACAACAGTATTTATTCACTAAAAAAAAACTTTTTCATAAATAAATCATACATATTTGTTAATTTATTTATTTAAATAATTTAGCACATAATTAAAAAACTTGTATTCTATAATCAACGTAATAATAGCCATAATAAAATCAATATTAAATTCAACTTTTAATAATAGCCATGATAAAAATAACCACCTCACTTAAGTTTTAGATAATTTAGATCATTGTAGCACCTAGAATTTAATTTATTTAATCTCGCTTAAAATCAAACTCACTCAAATCAATTTAACCAATTCAAATCAACCCCAGGGTAAAAATCCAATTCAATCGTGTACACTCACATTCACGACACATTCACTCTCACACACTTCAGCGCTTTCACGCGTATGTGTATGTTTACTTATTTGCCCTTTATTTTTCCCGCAGTTTATTTTACAGTAATTTGCATCATCATACTTATATTATCGCATCGCATCCGTCCAAAGGAAGAATTTGCGCATGATCCCAACAATCGTACGTATGCATTCACATTTGCATCATTCTCCCCATGATCCTTGATCCCCTTCAAGTTGATCTTCTTAAGTTTAGGACCTACCCCATAAGAAGGACCTTTATCTTACAATATAGACAAAACAACTCAATACAACCTATTCAAACATATTAGAGAAAGATGTTAATCATCTTAAGTGAGATAGAATCTCCACCCCACAACAATACAATCAACATGTAGGGACTTTGCCTTAAGAGAGATAAAGGCGCACTCGTCAAACAATCCAAGTACTTGAGCCCTTTTCTTAAGACGATGCAAAGACTATTTTTCTACAACCTGTGGCGGTTACATCTCCCTTAAAATGACAACACGTCTCTTCTCCTAAAATCAATCAATCAACTACCCTAAACCCGTAGGAACTTTGACCACAGTCAAAGAACTCCTCTAACCCTTTAGGGGAACTACAAATACTCTGATTCCACTCCCGTAAGGATATGTAGGCATAAGATGCGACATCTTATCGAGTATACTTAGAGATAAACCCCTAGGTCTTTCAACCTTAAGCAGATAAACACTTAGCAATAAAAAACATAAAACAAGAGGTTTCTGTAGAGTACTACAGAAACTTAGGATGCTAGTACATTCCCTAAGTTTAACCAACCCCCGAACCTAAACTCTCTAACCTTGCATTTGCATTGCATTGTGGGAATTTCTATCTTTATCCCTTCCTTTAGACAAATCAAAGTTCGGTTGCAAAATGAATTAAAGATTCAAACTAATCAATAGTTTGGTATCCGATTTTCACCGCGACAGAAATGGCGACTTCACTGGGGAAGCTTCAGTGGGTTTCCCTATCTTGCTTTATTTATTGTTGTATACCTGCCTATTTGCTTACTTGCTTATTTGTGTTCTTTATTTCTTTTGGGTTATTATCCTTGAGTGGTGAGACAAAGTCCTACACCCGGACTTGAGAGAAATTAAGATAGGATGGTGATATATTCGATGAGGCTTATAGGGAGTGAGTCCCGACTAAGTTTATTCGAGAATCCCGCTTAGTTGAGACCCTTTTGAAAATGGTTTGGTTGAACGAGTTTAGTCGTGAAAACTTTTACCACTTTCAATTGGAGTCCATGATACTAAGGACCATAGTTGCCTTTAACCCCACTTTGGCCTTTATTAGGACGTAGTGCGAGGCTATGAGGGAGTAAGTCCCGAAATAGCGCTACGCGATGCTACACTCAAAAGAAGTTCTCTTGAGAATATTATTAATCCCCGAGTTAGTTGGGAAATTGATAATATCCGATAGATGGACTAATGACTTTGGGACCTCCTTAGAACCTTGTTCTGCAGGTACCATCCACCTATAGTCCTTGTCCTTTGGGAATGGGTATACCCTTTGGCTCCATGCTCGTTGCAAACCTAAGACCTTTGTTTTTTTATCTTTGTGTGTCCTTATGTGCTTACTTGTGTTTGTTGCATTCATATAGCATCGTATTGCATTGGTTTCATGGAATTCCTAGTTTATTTATAAACATTATAGAAACCAATATGGATTACAAAAAGAAAAATATTTTGAAATATTCTTTTAAGAGTCCTAGCTTGGATGGCCTAAGGAAGTAGGAGCTCAGAAGACCAATACGAAAGACTTCCCTTATTATCAAAGAAAAAATGAAGTTCAAAAGACTCTCATCAATATTGAAAGTCCGAGTAAACAAGGGATTCATTTCTCACCTTCCAACAAGAACAAAGGAAGAGATGGAGGATTTATCAAACTAATCTTTAAACGTTGATCATGGACAACTTATATTCAAAAAGATCCAAGTGGAAGAACATATCAACAAGTGTGATGAAGGACTTCCTTAGGGATTTATTTAGCTTTTATTTAGCTATGATGTTGTGACTCTTATAAGAATATTCATTTGTAATCAATGTCAAAAAAAAATAATATAACAAATAAATTTTCTATGGTATTCTGTAACGTTTATAAAAACTTGAGTTCCACGAAACCCTTCATTTATGCATTCTTCGCATAACATTAGCACTTAGCATCTTGCATATGCATGTGTCTTTTCTCCGTTGCGTCCTCATCCGTCTTCCTGTCTTTGTCAGCTGACATCTCGACCATCTGACCAAGCTTGAAGTATTACTAAAGGATAGTAAAGAGAACAAAGATATGGATTCTATGACTAGCTTCAGAATTGTGACTAATCCGTTGTTTGATCTTCCTTCTAACGACTTTGTTCAACAAGTGGATGTGCCTACGCAACCTTAGCCTGTGCAAGATAACCTGGTTGGTCAAGTTGATGAAAGAGTTCCCCAGTTTCCACAGAGTATACGAATCTTCAAAATGTTCATGCTAAGATGAAGATGGACTGTTGCACCCCAAAATTTGACCAACATTTATCTACCCATCAAGTGTCTGAAGATTGATACCTTCATCAGAAAGTTCAGGAGGTCCTCAGAGGAATTGGTTGAAACCAGAGTTGTGTGCTTCATAGCTTGAGAGTTGTGGGTGCTCCTCAGATGATTCTGAGACTTTGAGAATGAACTTGAAGCCTTGAGAAAACTTGTGAGATGTCTTGATAGCCATCATGAAGCCCAGAGAAGTCATTGTGCAAGAATTCAGAAGATTCAACCATGAATGGTAGAATTAGGGTTTTGACTGAGTCAATCCTAGGTCAGCTGAAGATTTGGAGAAGGCTGAGACCTAATCCAAGGTCCATGAGATCATGGGATAATGTATGGAGATGTTATAAAGATGATTCCTAGACCAACTCATCATGATTGAGGAGTTTGAGAAGTTTGAGTTAGGATTTCTAAGGATTGTCAGTGAAAAAACCCTAGTTTGATCCCCCTCTTCCAGGCAGTTTTAGCTCAAGATGTGATTGATATCTCATCTTCCCCACAACATGAATGTTGTAGAGCTTGTTCTTAGATTTAATTTGAGTGGTGGAAGTCCTTGATAGGATGTGCAGAGCTCAAGTTATGGTTTTGACAAATTACAGGTCAGCTGAGGTGTGTGAATCTGGGTCCTTGAAAGTCACCCAACTTGCAGACAACTTTTGCCCTAGTAGGATGATTCCTATGATTTATTGGTAAACATGAATGTTGAAGAGCATCTTCTTAGCTTTCTATAGAGTACTAGAAGTCCTTGACAGGGTTTGTAGAACTCAACTTATGGTTTGAACAAGACAGGGGTATTTTGGTCATTTGGAAGTTATAGGTCATTTTAAGCAAAAGCCATATCTCCTATTTCCAAGCCTCAAATGAAAAAACTCAAAACATAAAAGTTGTTCAAAATGGGATTTTAAGGCTATAAAAGAGGGTGTGGAAGTTTGGAAAAGCTTAGAGCATGGATTTTTAAAAGTGGTGCAAATGGCTTGTAAATGGCTTATAAGTTAAAAAAGTTGAAATGGAATTTTGGTTTGAGAGATCTACAAATCCAAAATGGGTCATCCAATATGTCATTTTGACTCCAAACATCATTTTAAAAACAATGGTTCAAGTAGAATTTTGATTTGAGGTCTTAAAATGGGGGCTACTTTGTAAAGTTCATGCTTGCATATTAAGGAACCTTTGAGAAACTTGGCATAAGGCAAGGTTTAGCTTGTTTTTTCACTCATTTAATACCAATTACTCATTTAAGGAGATATTAAGTGGAAATGCATGGCTTATCATGAGTTTGCATGAGAATTACTAAATATGGAAAAATCAAAATCTCATTGCATGATACATTCTAGAAACTTCTTGGAATCTTCTACAAGCTTCTACACACTTCCATCCTTCTCTATAAATGCCCTAGAGTTGATCCATGGCAGGGTTGGTGATTGAGAGTGCTTGCACTACATAGTTTGATTCCATAACTCCATATTGCATTTTGCTTTCAAACTCCATTGAAACTCCATCAATCATCATAATTCTTGTTATCATCATCATCTACCATAATCATAGAGCAATTGGCAAGCAAAATTGAGAGGAATTCGTGGCTGGTTCATGAGATCCAAGTCTTCACTCCAAGTTGCATGAAGAAGTGGATAAGGTGATTCAAGAAGTTTTAGCAAGAACCATTGCAAACAGAAGAACATATATCCATTGAAGAGCATCTGAAGCAAGCATCAAGGCTTGGATTGAAGAGAAACCACCATAGCCATCATCACTTGCAAGGTAAGCAACTTCCTTCGAATCGTCTTGTTTATTCAGTTTTAGAACTTGTTGTTAGGATAAATGTGATGAGAGACTCTTAGGGTTGAATCATGATTAGTTTGAGGGTTGTTCTTGAGGTTTGTTTTCATGGCCATTTCTGTTTTAGGATCAAGAACACATAACCTAGAGTACTATAATCTTAGTTCTTTAGTTTAGTATACTCCTCACAACATGTAGAACATTCTTGCATAGTTTGAGCCATAGTTATTTCCATGCAAACCAGGTGTAAACAAGTGTGCCCAGAACTTTCCTTCATCGTGTCTCTTTATAGGTTGAGTTTTAGAAAGATCCATGGCCATAGTCTTATAGAGGGTAATGAGAGGAGTAATTTTGGTCTTTACATCGAGGCAATTAGTTGCGAGATGAGAGAGCTAGAGGGAGTGGAAGTTTAGCGCGTGAAGCTGATTTGGGGAGGAAACCCTAGCTGGAGGTTGAAGACAACCTCCCAGCCGTCCGATCGCATCCAAATCGTGACTTTTTAATCACATCCAGCGGTCCCAGTTTAAAACGAAATGGAGGGAGTTCTAAGGGGCTAAACGCGGCGTTTGGATAAGTGAGAAGTCCTGGGCTCAGCCAATCTCTGCTACTTGCACCCCTCGCGCGGCCCAAATCAGTTTTTGAACTAAAAACCCTTACTAATGGCACCGCATCTTTAATGTTTTTTCTTTTAATTTTCCTTTTATTTTCTGATGGCAATTGGGCCCAGGCGCGCCATGCTAGGCGCACCCCCCTTCCTGGGCCCATCGTAGAAAGCAACTGAGCGCCTTACTTTGGGCACCCCCCCCCCCCCCATTTTAATTCAATTCTTTATTTTCATTTCTTTTTATTTTCCATGCATATTAAAAAAGTCATAGAAAATAGAAAAATTAATATTTTTCAATCCTTGTTTTTTCTACATGTTCATAATTCTGTCTATAAATTTATAAATAAATAAAATTAGCATTTTATTTTCTTTTAATATTTTTAGTATATTTTTCATTTAAATAGCTTTTAAATATGTTTAGTTTGATACTCAATTTTGTAGAATTTCTTTTAGGACCTTCCCTTAGGAGTTTTAATTCATTCTTTTTGGTGTGATTAGATATTGAATCATAGTTCCCCATAGGATTTAATTCTTGATTTTTAGATTAAAATTTGATTAGTTTAATTAGGTTAACATTAGGGTATCATAATTAGGGTTTAGGTTATGCATAGGGGAGATAATTCATTTTCTTTGGAGAGTTTTGATTTGATTTTTGGGTATGGGTATATAGGGATGTTATGGGTAGATGTTATAGACCCTTGTGAGTGATTGTTAGATTTTTCCCTCTTGCTTTAGTATTTTTAGGTATTTTCTGAAGTTGACTGATGGTTTTGACTGTTCTGTGGTTATTTGTTTGTCCCTGGGGTTTATTTTGGGGAATTTGTTGTGGGGTTTAGTTTGTTTTGAAGATCTTGTTGAAGAGCATGATGAAGGATAAGATTTTAGATCAAGACCCAGAGACCCAGAGCTTGGAGATTATTCCCTGTCTGTGAGGTTTGAGATCCTGAAGTTTGAGGGAAGTTCATGGTACTTTCCTGAGGAAGGCACTATAAATGACTTTCATTCTTTCTTCTCACCGCTTTCCTAAGTATCCAATGATGTTGGAGCCAACATGTGAGTTTAATTTCTCCTGAGGAGGAATGTAAACTGATCACAGTTGTTGAGCCACATGGGATACAACTCCTAAGTGGAAGCCTCCTAGTACTTTCCTGAGGAAGGTCCTATGGGTCTATTCACTTAGTTCCCTTAATTCATCTAGGATTTCTTAAATATCCAATGATGTTGGAGCCAACTTGTGAGTTTAATTTCTCCTGAGGAGGAATGTAAACTGATCACAGTTGTTGAGCTACATGGGATACGACTCCTAAGTGGAAGCCTCCTAGTACTTTCCTGAGGAAGGTCCTATGGGTCTATTCACTTAGTTCCACTAGTTCATGTAGGATTTCTCAAGTATCCAGTGATGTTGGAGCCTTCATGTGAGTTTAATTTCTCCTGAGGAGGAATGTAAACTGATCCCAATTGTTGAGCCACGTAGGATATGATTCCTGAGTACAAGCCTCCTAGTGCTTTCCTGAGGAAGACACTATGAGTCTGCCTACTTAGCTCCCTTTCTTTGGCAAGCTTGTTTTGAAGCTTGAAGACTGGGATTGATTTCTCCGGTTTAGGTTTTTCTTTAGGGCTTTGCTTAGATTCGATCAGGATTCTGTTTTGGGTTAGGAGTAAAGATTAGATTAGATGATTTCTTTCTCAAGCATGTGGTTTGTTTGCCTGATGGCACCTCATTTCTTTTATCTGTTTATTGCTTGATAGCATGTTGTTTATTTTTCAGTATGATTGCTGTTATTTCATGACTGGCTTGAGGTTAAGATGAGCTTGTGGAGGCTGAAGCCCCACACACATTTCCTCTCTCACTTGCATTGCATGCATTTTACTGTTAAGCTGATGCTTTGTCTGTTTTGGTGTATCATTGACATGATCCCTTAGGACTCTCATTTCCTTTGATAAGGATTTGATGATAGACTCTTAGGTTGAAACCTATGCATGACAACTTCTAGGAGTTCCCTGTTCAAACCTCAACCATAGGATGAATCCATGGCATGATAACAGTAGGACTTGATAGTCTCCCTCCTAGTTGGGCCTGTTCTCTTCTCATCTCAAAACAGTTTAAGATACAGTAATCATGAATGATTTCTTTCGTACGTTACGAGCCTTAAGCTATCTGAGAAAGGATTGTGGGAGAGTTCCTTTTCCACAGTCTGGATGTTTAGTATGGTACCCTTTGGGTGACATGCGACGCATTCACTCTCAGGTCATAGTCTCTAGTGCGGTTAAAATTGCAAACACAATAAAAAACACTTCTTTCAGGAGATAACCCGTAGTTTCCCGAGCTACGTTTGCTCTGATCTTCCATACTGTGTGGAAGTACGTAGGCATAGGATGCGACGTCCTAGCGAGCAACCTTCAACCTTCCCCCATAACCCTTCGTAGGCCGAACTACGTTGACTCTGATTTCTCATTCTCTAATGAGAATACGTAGGCATAAAATGCGATGCTTTGCCGAGTCATTTTTTCTTTTTTTTTTTTGTTTCAGCCAGCCTTGATAGGTAGATAGATTATAACCAACCCGTCCAAGTAAACAAACAAGCGTGGATCCCGTCGAGTACGACGAACGTGAGGGGTGCTAATACCTTCCCCTTGCGTAACCGACTCCCGAACCCAGACAATGGTTGCAACGACCTTGTCTTACCCTTTTTCGTCAGGTTTTTCCGATCGTTTCCTTTCCCGCTCTGAGGGATAAATAACGAAAGGTGACGACTCTTCTGTCATGCCGGCACCTTATTTTCGCGCAAGCGACAGCTGGCGACTCTGCTGGGGACCGAACCCAGAATCTATGGTTCTTCGGTTCCCTATGAGAGTCAATCCTAGCGCGTGTATGTTTGCTTGATGGGTTGCATTTATTTATCGCATTTTTACTTCCCGCACTTTATTTCCCGCATTTTATTTCCAGTTTGATATGATTATCTGTGCTGCTGTGGGAGAGGGATGTTACTATGAGTGAGAAGTCGGACCTGGGCTTGAGTATACACCTAGATATAGTTGCAGAGAAGTAGTAGACGAACCTGTCTGCTGAGCAGGCACAGTTCCCTACGAAAATCTGCGCTCAGACGAGATTCTTGCAGAGGTGCTCCTTTCCGGTCCTGAGGATCTGAGGGGAGTCCAGACGTGAGGATTGTCGACTCTGGGGACCGATCATTTGGAAGTCAGCTAAGTGAGGCCTCTTCATGACTTGATGATGCCACTCCTTCTGGGAATCGTATCATCACTCATGAAAGTCTGTGACGCTGATGACCGCATAGGATGCCGTACCTCTGTCCGTGGACTAGGTCCATACCTGTGAATGGGATTGGGTTTATTGCAGGAAACTTTGACCTCCAGACTACCTGGTTTTCCCGACAGTGAATCAGTTATGTTGGTACAGGGTTCTCAGTTGCAGATTTGTCTGTTCTTGATAGAGCAGGTTTTTTTTAATCAGAGGATCTTATCATCGGGTATATGGCCGTTCTTGACAGAGCAAGTTTTTGATCGGAGGATCTTATCATCGGGTGTTTGTCTGTTCTTGATAGAGCAGGTTATGATCAGGGTATTGCCATCAGTGGTTTGTTCTGGATGGAGTAGGTTTTGAGTGGGGTCTGAAGATCTCATCAGCAGCTGTACGTTTGTTCTTGATAGGGCAGATTTTTTATTTGGGGTCTGAAAACTTCATCAGCAGACGTTTTCTTGATCATACATCCGGGGTCCTTGTTATCAGGCATTTGTTCTTGACAGAACAGGATTTTGATCTTATGTATATGGTCCTGTCAGAAGGTCGTTCTTAGCAGATCAGATTAGTGGTCTTGCACCGGGGTTTTCTTCTCATCAGTGATTGTTGATACCGAATCTCCACAGCAGCCACCTGGATATATTGTTGCATGCCTGCATTTTGCATTAGTTTGCATGATCATTCGCATTCCATTGACGTGTGTCTGTGACAGGTACCGTTTCCCCGATCCACGATTCCTCGCCTCCTATTGTATTATTACAGCCTCTCTCAGAAAGACTGTTGCGTACGAGTTCTCGATCCCTGATGTGTCGGAGTTGACTATCACTGGTACTATGTATATATGAGATTGTTGTTTCCATGATTGGGCTCAGATTTCTATTCTTCTGGTTATTGTCAGCACTGGTACTAAGGCGCTAGGATCGGGGGAAATCTCTCAAGCACACAGACACACGCATACATCTGCATGAAGCATTTGCATGACGTACATTTTGTTGCTTTTCCTAACCTTTAATCTTGCAAGTTTTTCAGGTTCACAGGTTCCGAGCTGCTTCCGGTCTCCAGGATTGATCAAAGGCTCATTCACCGTTACTCAACTCGCGCTAATCAGACTAGGATCATGGATCAGGTGCAGTCAGATGTTCAAGAGCTCCGTGAACGGATGGATCGTTTTATGGAACTGATGCAAGTGGTCGCTAATGGTCAGGACCAGCTTCGTACTTTGGTTCAACCTTTGATCTCTAGGGTTGACAGTAATGGCATACTGCACGGCGGGGTTGTGCCTACTCCTCCTCCAGTGGATGCTCCACAGAATGTTGTTCCTGTTGCCGGGGGCAACGGCAGTGCTAACGGCAATCTGATGACTAATATCGGACTCAATGCGGCAGGCGTCGGCAATGGTAGTCTGGGAGCCAATGTTAACATAGGGCCGGTCAACGGCAATGCTGGTGTCGGAAATCTGTTGGTGCCTCAACCGTGGCTGGAGGACCATCAGGATGATGTATTTTCTCAAAGAGGTGTAGAAGCAGAGTTGAATGCCGAAGCTCGACTCAGGTTCAAAGCGCTGGAAGACAAAATGAGAGACATTGAAAATCAGAATACATTGGGCGTTGATATGTCCAAGCTCGGGTTAATTGCTGATTTCAAGGTGCCTCATAAGTTCAAGGTGCCTGTCTTTGAGAAGTATAAGGGTATTACTTGCCCCCGTGTCCACCTTCGATCTTATTATAGAAAGATGTCCGCCTATTCTGACGATGAGAAGTTGCTGATGCACTTCTTCCAAGATAGTCTTTCTGGTCCATCACTCGAGTGGTATATGGGCCTGGAGCCCGCTACTGTGTGCACCTGGAAGGATCTCGCTGAAGCGTTCGTCCTCCACCATCAGTACAATAGCGACTTGGCTCCCAACCGAGTTCAGCTCCAGAATCTCTCACAGCGGAACAATGAAAGCTTTAAAGAGTACGCCCAGCGGTGGCGTGAATTGGCTGCTCGGGTTCAACCGCCGATGGTTGAGCGCGAGCTAGTGCAAATGTTTGTGGCTACCCTTCCTGGAATCTACTATGAAAAGCTGGTCAGTGGCATGTCTGGGACATTCTCGGCTCTCATCACTATGGGAGAGCACGTCGAGAACGGTATAAAGATTGGAAAAATTCAAGGCGAATCATCCTCAGCTGGAGGAGGTGGTAAGAAACCCTACACTGGCAAGCGTCGAGAAGGGGATGCCAGTGCCGTCACTAATGCTCGGAGAAAGGGCAAGGGCCCTCAGCAGCAGATTGCTAGTATAAATATCCCAGCCGCTCCGCCGCCGCCGCCGCAGCAGCCTCAGCAGCAGAATCAGCAGGGCTATAGGAAATATCAGAATCGGGCTCCTTTGGCAAATCGTCATTTCGAAGCTCCACCTATGTCGTATGCGCAGCTTCTGCAAACTTTGCTTCAGCTTCAGCTAGTTCAAAAAAGGACGTTGGCTCCCTTAACAGGGGCACCACCACCAGGGTATGACGCCAATGCTACTTGCGATTTCCATACTGGGGCACCAGGCCATACGATTGAGAACTGTAAAGCTTTTAAGCACAAAGTGCAGGACCTGGTAGACGCCAAGGTTATTAACTTTTCTGATAGCGTGCCCAATGTCACCAAAAACCCTATGCCCCATCATAGGGGAGGCGGAGTAAACGCCATCATCACGGAGGAGAGTGCAGACTTGCTGACCGATGTCAAAGACTTGAAGACGCCACTTAGTTTTGTCAAGGCTAAGTTGCTGAAGAGGGGCTTCTTTCCTGGATGCGGAGAATTATGTATGGCTTGTGCTACACATCCCGATGGGTGTGAGCAGCTGGTCGAAGGTATCCGAAGTCTGATGTTTGAGGGTATTTTGCAGTTCAGCCGGAGCATTGAAAGTGTATCAGGGGAGGTTGTGCTGAAGCAGGCAGATGAAGTCGCTACCATTACTATTCCTCGTCAACCTATTACTATTTCTGCGCCCCGACCACCTACCATCACTATTACTAGAGCCGGGCCAATCCCATTCGAGAGCACTAACGTCGTTCCATGGCATTACGGCACCGAAGTCTATTGCAATGGTCAGAAGATAGAGCTTGAGCCGTACGGATCGACTGTGCAGAGTCTCGCAGGAGTCGGGGGTATTACTCGAAGCGGTAGAGTGTTTGCACCGACAGAGATTGCAGCGGAGAAAGTGGTCAGAGCTGAGGCTGCTGATAAGGGTAAAGGCAGAGCTGTCGAAGAGGTCCCTTGTGGGGCAGAGAAGGATTTGCTAGTTAAGGATGCTGAAGAGTTCATGCGGTTAATCAAGAAGAGCGACTACAAGATTGTAGATCATCTTCATCAGACTCCATCAAAGATCTCTATTCTCAACTTGTTGTTGTGTTCTGAGGCGCACCGCAACGCATTACTGAAGGTATTGAACGCTGCCTATGTGCCGCAGGAGATATCAGCAAATCAGCTAGAAGAGGTGGTAGCCCATGTTAATGCTGGCAATGGGCTGGGATTCACGGATTTAGAGCTGACTCCTAAAGGGAGAGATCACAACAGCGCCTTGCACGTCTCGATAGAGTGCAGAGGCACAATCATGTCGCATGTCCTGGTGGATACGGGTTCGTCGCTTAATGTGCTTCCGAAGAAGGCACTAATGAAGTTGGACACTCGTGGATTGCTTTGCACGCCCAGGGATCTGGTGGTGAAAGCATTTGACGGAACTAAGCGCCATGTTTTCGGAGAGTTGACCCTGCCGATTCAGGTTGGTCCGGAGACGTTCGATGCGGTTTTCTATATCATGGATATCATGCCTGCCTACAGTTGCCTCTTAGGTCGGCCATGGATCCATTCTGCTGGTGCCGTGACGTCCACGCTGCATCAAAAGCTCAAATATGATGTCGGGGGAAGCATAGTAACCGTCTGTGGTGAGGAGGACATTATGGTGAGCCACTTGTCATCCTTTAAATATGTTGAAATGGACGGCGAAATCCATGAAACTCTCTGCCAAGCATTTGAAACCGTCAAGGTGAAAGAGGTAGCTCCTGTCGTCGCAGAGAAGCAAGAGATGAATCTCTCCTCATTCAAAGAAGCTCGGGCCGTCGTCGAAGCCGGTTCCACCCCAGGCTGGGGGCACGTGTTGGAGGTACCGATCAAGCAGGATAAGTTTGGATTGGGGTATTCTCCTGAAGCTGAAGCTTCATCTTCTTCGTCTTCGTCTCGTGGGAAGGGGCCGATCCTATTCACCAAAGGCGGAGTAATTTTCGAAAGCATCAACACAGCGTCTGAGGACAGTGGGGATAACGATTGTGATCTTGATGCCTGGATTCAGCCAAGCAAGTCGGGCGAGCGCCTCGACAATTGGACCATCAAGGAGATTATCCAGCTGACAAGTGAAGAGATCCACATAACAGACGACATCGACTCTGGACCCTCTACGGCTCACTACGACTTTGATTGCCCGATCTATCAAGCCGAGGATGAGATTGATGAAGACGAAGACCTTCCGGAAGAGTTGGCCTGCTTGTTGAGACAAGAGGAAAAGGTTATTCTGCCTCATGAGGAGGATATTGAGATCATAAATCTGGGTTCTGAAGAGCTCGTCAGAAATGTCAGAGTAGGGGCTGCGCTGCAGAATGATGTCAAGCATAGACTGGTCGAGATGCTTCGAGAGTATAGTGACGTCTTTGCTTGGTCATACGAAGATATGCCCGGACTTGACACAGACATCGTGGTTCATCGCTTGCCGTTGCAAGAAGATTGCCCTCCAGTCAAGCAGAAGCTTAGGAGGACGAGACCAGATATGGCTGTAAAAATCAAAGAAGAAGTCCAGAAGCAGTTGGACGCAGGATTTCTAGTCGTTACCACTTACCCTCCGTGGGTCGCCAACATAGTGCCTGTACCGAAGAAGGACGGTAAGGTACGCATGTGCGTCGATTATCGGGATTTGAATAGGGCAAGCCCTAAGGATGATTTCCCGTTGCCTCATATCGATGTGTTGGTCGACAACACAGCCCAGTTTTCCGTGTTTTCGTTCATGGATGGCTTCTCCGGTTACAATCAGATTAAGATGGCACCGGAGGACATGGAGAAAACGATGTTTATCACCCCCTGGGGAACATTTTGCTATAAGGTAATGCCCTTCGGTCTGAAGAACGCAGGGGCCACTTACCAGCGAGCAATGGTCACTTTGTTTCATGATATGATTCATCATGAGATCGAGGTCTATGTTGATGACATGATTGCAAAGTCCCAAACGGAGGAAGAGCATCTGGTCAACTTATTGAAGCTTTTTGAGAGGCTTAGGAAGTTCAGGCTGAGGTTGAATCCTAACAAGTGCACTTTCGGAGTGCGGTCCGGAAAGTTATTGGGGTTTATCGTTAGTGAACGAGGTATTGAAGTCGATCCTGCGAAAATAAAAGCTATTCAAGAAATGCCAGCGCCGAAAACAGAGAAAGAAGTTCGTGGTTTCCTGGGCCGAATAAACTATATTGCAAGGTTTATCTCTCAGCTCACGGCCACTTGTGAACCAATGTTCAAGCTTTTAAAGAAAGATCAGGCGATTACTTGGAATGAGGATTTCCAGAAGGCATTCGACAAAATAAAGCAGTATCTTCAAGAACCTCCAATCTTGATACCCCCAGTGGCTGGACGACCATTAATCATGTACCTGACGGTTCTGGAGACTAGTATGGGGTGCGTTCTCGGTCAGCACGACGAGACGGGCAGAAAAGAGCATGCCATTTATTATTTGAGTAAAAAGTTCACTGAGTGTGAATCTCGATACTCGATGCTGGAGAAGACGTGTTGTGCACTAGCTTGGGCCGCCAAACGTCTACGACAGTATATGCTCAATCACACCACTATGCTAATTTCGAAGATGGATCCGATCAAGTACGTCTTCGAGAAGCAGGCTCTTTCGGGCAGGATTGCCAGATGGCAAATGGTGTTAACAGAATATGATATTCAGTACGTCTCCCAGAAACCATTAAGGGAAGCGTATTGTCTGATTACCTTGCCGAACAACCAATCGAAGACTACCAGCCGATGAAGTTCGAATTCCCTGACGAAGATATCATGTTTCTCAAAGCGAAGGATTGCGATGAGCCATTGCCCGGTGAGGGGCCAGATAGGAAGTCTCAGTGGAAGTTGATATTCGATGGAGCGGTTAATTCCTATGGGAGTGGTATCGGGGCTATCATCACGACTCCTCACGGATCCCACATCCCGTTTACTGCGAGATTGACGTTTCTAGTTACCAACAATGAAGCAGAGTATGAAGCATGTATTATGGGTCTAGAAGAGGCAATTGATTTGAGAATCAAGAATCTAGACGTATATGGTGACTCAGCGCTTGTAATCAATCAGATTAAAGGGGAGTGGGAAACTCGTCAAATGAATTTGGTGCCGTACATGAATTATGCCAGGAGGCTGCTTCCGTTCTTTGATCGAGTGGAACTCCATCATGTACCCAGGGCTGAAAATCAGATGGCTGATGCCTTAGCCACGTTGGCTTCAATGTACAAAGTCAATTTTTGGAATGAGGCTCCAAGAATTGTGCTTTCGCGTCTTGACAGACCGGCATTTGTCTTTGCAATCGAGGGTGCCACCGACGGCAAGCCATGGTTCCACGATATCAAGACCTTCCTTATGACTAAGGAGTATCCTGCGGGTGCGTCAACCCAGGATAAGAAGACTCTGAAGAGGCTATCTGGAAACTTTTATCTCAATCCTGATGGAGTGCTGTATAAGAGAAACCACGATCTCGTGCTACTCAGATGTGTAGATGAGAAAGAGGCAAGTATGCTCATGGAAGAAGTCCATGAGGGCACATTTGGTACGCACGCCGGCGGGCATGCCATGACGAGAAAGATCCTGAGAGCAGGGTATTACTGGCTGACTATGGAGTCAGATTGCTTCAGATTCGCGAAGAAATGTCATAAATGCCAGATTTATGCTGATAAAGTTCATGTGCCGCCGTGCCCTTTGAATGTCATGTCCTCCCCTTGGCCGTTCTCCATGTGGGGCATCGACATGATAGGCAAGATCGAGCCCACTGCGTCCAATGATCATCGTTTCATTCTGGTAGCTATCGACTACTTCACCAAATGGGTGGAGGCAGCCTCGTACGCTAACGTGACCAAGCAGGTGGTAGCTAAATTCATAAAAGGGACATCATCTGTCGTTACGGAGTTCCCGAGCGGATCATTACTGATAATGGTTCGAATTTGAATAACAAGATGATGAAGGAGCTGTGCCAGAGCTTCAAGATTGAACACCATAACTCATCTCCTTACCGGCCGAAGATGAATGGCGCCGTCGAAGCTGCCAACAAGAACATCAAGAAGATTGTTCAGAAGATGGTTGTGACGTACAAAGATTGGCACGAGATGCTGCCGTTTGCCTTGCACGGTTATCGTACGACGGTGCGTACGTCGACCGGGGTAACTCCTTTCTCCTTGGTGTACGGTATGGAAGCTGTCCTACCGTTAGAAGTGGAGATTCCTTCTTTGCGAGTTTTGGTTGATGTGAAACTCGACGAGGCAGAATGGATTACGAATCGTTTGAACCAAATCAGCCTGATGGACGAGAAGAGGTTAGCATCGATTGCATTTGGTCGCCTGTACCAAAGCCGAATGAAGAAAGCTTATGATAAGAAGGTGCGTTCTAGAAGCTTTCAGACGGGTGAGCTCGTCCTGAAGAAGATTCTTCCGCCACACTCCGATCACCGGGGCAAGTGGACTCCGAATTACGAAGGGTCGTATGTCGTCAGCAAGGTCTTCTCAGGAGGAGCTTTGTTGTTATCCACGATGGATGGTGAATATTTTGCATCCCCGGTGAACGCGGACGCAGTTAAAAAATACTTTGCTTGAAAGAGACCCGCTGGACAAAAAAGAAAGAGTCCAGGCAAAAAAGGGGCATCCCGGCGAACCAAAAACAGAATAAAAGGTTCGGGCAAAAATTAGGGATATATTGAAAAAATGTACACCCGCGAAGTCGAAAACCTACATTGGGCGGCTTCGGCAAAAAAGGGTATCCCGGTGAGCTGAAAACCCGTAAAGGGCGGTTCACGCAAAAGTTAGGGATTTGAATAAGCAAATGATTGTGTTCCGCATGGGGACTTTCATTGTTTAGTGTTTTGGAGGACCTAAGGACCGTTTATCTGAATCAATCTCTTCCGAAGCTGAAGCGTCGGAGAAGTATCGAAGTCGAGTGGGTCTTAGAGGGATCAACTCATGGTGTTCGTCTACGCCTCGTTGCCGACATTTGTATATACTGATGTATATTTATGTTTTATTTTTGCGCGGCTTCCTCATTCCAGGAGCTTGCCCCTGTTGTAAAACATTTTGCCCATTCAGGGGTCACCATCAATAAAATGCACATTATTCAGCAATTCTGCTTGACTGTTTAGCATTTATCTGTTTTGTTTGCGAATGAAAGCGCCAATGTTTTTGATAAAATGCGCATACATAAACTTACGGGCCTAGGCCCATTGATTGTTGAAAAAATTAACTATCTGAATATTGTCACGAGATAATAACCATGATAGGCCCCTTTGAGGAGGGTATCTTGTCTGTTTGTTTGTGTTGTTGCAGATGTAGCACCTTCCAGACAGTGTGTCGTGCGCATCCCCGAAGCTGGGCGAGTCCTCCTTCTCCAGCAGAGTTCAGTGGTCTCCCCTCAGCGGAATCTGAACGCAAGATAGTGAGCATTGATATGTATTCCCAGGTAGAGATGACTCTCTTCCCCAAGCAGACGCATCCTGAAGGAACGTCATCTTATCAGCCGAATCGCGCGCCGAAGCTCGTATGTCCCCCAGCACCGGGTCACAAGTGCAGATTTTGTAGAAATGTTCGGGTGTCGAAGCTCGTGTTTCCCCAGTAAAGTCGCCGAAGCAGGTGTCTCCTCCAGCATCGGGTCACAAGTGCAAGTCTTGTAGGAAGCTGTTCGTATGCCGAAGGATGCAGTAACTGATGGTGCCAGACTGAAGTCTCCAGCGGAATTGAGATTCCCCACCAGAGCCGTATCCTCTCCCGAAGTAGAATGACTTCTCCTTCCCCAGTAGAGTGTTGGAACAGCTGATGTTGTATTCCTCTGCAGAGTCGTATTTTCCCCCGAAGTCAGATGATTCTTTCTTCCCCAACGGAATCGAACTCCTCATCAGAATCGTACTCTCCAGTGAAGTAGAATGATTTCTCCTTCCCCGGATGAGTTCGCAAACCCCAGGAGAGCCGAATCCTTGAAAGCAGTTGGGACCATGAGTGGATTTTCCCTAGCAGAGCATTGAACAACTGATGTTGTATTTCCCCAGAGTCGCGCTCTCTCCAGCGAAGCAGAATGACTTCTCCTTCCTCAGCCGAGTTTGCAGATGTTCAAGAGAGCCGAGTCCTTGGAAGTTGATCAGATCATGATTGGTTTTTCCCCAGTGGAGTGTGGAGCAGCTGAAGTTGTTTCCCCACAGAGTTGTTATCCCCAGAAGAGTAGCCATGGCGGCCACGCAGTTTATTCTCGCGATTGATATCAGCAGGTCCAGGTTCTCGTAGAGCTTCGTTCCTCTGCAGCAATCAACTGAAGTTGTTTTCTCTGCAGCAGTCACCGGAAGATCATTTCCCCAGGCAGAGTCCGATTGATATTGGCGTGTCCACGTTCTCCTCAGCAGGATGATTCCTCTATCTGAGTAGTTCTTTCTCCTTGACAGGAGAATATCCCCCTCAGCTTTTATTTTGCTGACGGGACCGCATCATGGTGCATGACTACATAGCATTTAGCATAAACGCATAGCATTTCCACCGTGTGGGGCATGGCACCGAAGCATATGCATCATAAGCATGATCTAGGTTATTATCATTCTTGTTTTACAGGTGTTCGGCCGAAGGATCAGTTGCTCAGGATGATTCCTGACATTCTCCCCAACGAGGTCGCTTTCCTAAGATGATTCTTAAGACCCCGGTGTAATCCCCGCAGTCGCTCGCTCAAGATGATTTTTGAGATCCCCAGCGAAGTCTTCAGTTCAAAACGATTCTTGAATTCCTCAGCAGGGCCGTTTGCTTAAGATGATTCTTAAGACCTCAACGCAGTTTCCCGAGTTGGTTGCTTAGGATGATTCTTGAGCTCCCCGGTAGCGTCCCCAGCAAGAGTTGCCTAGGAAGATCCCTGGAATCCCTAGCAGAATGTTTGCTCCAGAAAGGTTGTCAGTTCAAGATGATTCTTGAAGGTGCCCGATGGAGTTGTGTTGTTCAAGGTGATTCTTGAAGTCCTTAGCAGCGTGATATGTTTGCTCCAACAGTGACGTCTAATCTGAAGATTGACTTCGTAAGCGCCTGAAGGCGGTATCATAAAGTTCTTGTGGATTCAGATTTCCTTGTTGATGAATCAACGGGTGTCTGAAGACAAAGTTCAAAAGTTCGTAGATGCAGCTTTTGTGTGCGAAGTGATCAGCGTTGGCCTGAAGACCAAGTCAGTTGTCCTGAGGTGATGATTGATTGCGATCAAGTGAATAGTGTTTCTTCTGACTGAAGTCGAAGATGTTTCTCCAGCTGAAGCGGAGTTCTGCCTGAAGGCAAAGTGTTTGAATCCCCGTAGAGTCCTGAAGGGCTCAGGATACCACTTCTCTGACTGAAGTCACAGATTTCCCAAGCTGAAGCGAAGGTGCCTGAAGGCAAGGTTATCCCCAAGGTCATGAATGACCTAGGATTCATTTTTTCGGACTGAAGGCCGAAGTATATCCCTGACTGAAGTCACGGATACTCTATAGCAGAGGCGGAGTTGCCTGAAGGCAGATCCATGTATCCTTGAAGGCCAAGGATCATTTTCTTCAGACTGAAGTCGAAGATACCTCCTGTAGAGTTGCCGACAGGCAAAAGTTTACATCCTTGAAGGCCAAGGATGCTTATCTTCAGAAGTACTTGAAGATCTTTTCTAGCTGAAGCTGGAAGTGGCCAGGGGCCAGGGTTTCATATGTCTTTGATGTTGAAGTTCTACGGTGGGCAGTGTGCAGTAGTATTCGGATGTTCGTTATGGTTCTGAGGGGGAACCCCAGATCAGAGTGTGCTTGGTTGAGTCTCTCATTCCCAGCGGAGCAGTTTCAAATACGCAAGTGTACTTTACCAGGGGTGAACCCCAGGTTAGATTTGTTCAGTGTTGTATTTTCTCCGGCGGCGAGGTTGGATGCTTGGATTTGACGGCGAGGTCAGATTATGTTTGTTCGACGGCGAGGTTGAATGTTTGCTTTGACGGCGAGGTCAGATTATGTTTGTTCGACGGCGACGTTGGATTCTTGGATTTGACGGCGAGGTCAGATTATGTTTGTTCGACGGCGAGGTTGGATGTTTGTTTTGACGGCAAGGTCAGATCATGTTTGTGTTCGACGGCGAGGTTGAATGTTTGTTTGACGACGAGGTCAGATCATGTTTGTGTTCGACGGCGAGGTGGAATGTTTGTTTGACGACGTGGTCGGGCTCTTTAAATCCCCAGCAGAGATGATGTTCGTACGACGGCGATGTCAAGTGTCTCTCAGAATGATGTTTGTTTCCGACGGCGATGTCAGATTCAGTTTTCCAGCGGCGATGTTGGGTATGTCAGATGGTTTAGTCTTCCCGCGGCGAAGTTGGGTGTTGTGGTTGTCTGAAGGCAATATCAGGAGAATGTAATGTGGATAACTGACGGCGATGTCAGATCAGTATGTCTCCAGCTAGTTGCAGGGCAGCTAGCGTTGCAGTGTTCGAAGGTTTGTTCTCCGCAGAGTATCGTGTGCTCGTGCAGTTGGCAAATTTTCAGGTTTACCGGTATTCAATCGTCTCGCACCTTGATTGGTTGAGAGCCGTTCGCTTCTCACCCAGTCAGGTTCAAGCCATTTGAATAGGGGCAGCTGTTGCACCCCAAAATTTGACCAACATTTATTTACCCATCAAGTATCTGAAGATTGATACCTTCATCAAAAAGTTCAGGAGGTCCTCAGAGGAATTGGTTGAAACCAGAGTTGTGTGCTTCATAGCTTGAGAGTTGTGGGTGCTCCTCAGATGATTCTGAGACTTTGAGAATGAACTTGAAGCCTTGAGAAAACTTGTGAGATGTCTTGATAGCCATCATGAAGCCCAGAGAAGTCATTGTGCAAGAATTCAGAAGATTCAACCATGAATGGTAGAATTAGGGTTTTGACTGAGTCAATCCTAGGTCAGCTGAAGATTTGGAGAAGGCTGAGACCTAATCCAAGGGCCATGAGATCATGGAATAATGTATGGAGATGTTATAAAGATGATTCCTAGACCAACTCATCATGATTGAGGAGTTTGAGAAGTTTGAGTTAGGATTTCTAAGGACTGTCAGTGAAAAAACCCTAGTTTGATCCCCCTCTTCCAGGCAGTTTTAGCTCAAGATGTGATTGATATCTCATCTTCCCCACAACATGAATGTTGTAGAGCTTGTTCTTAGATTTAATTTGAGTGGTGGAAGTCCTTGATAGGATGTGCAGAGCTCAAGTTATGGTTTTGACAAATTACAGGTCAGCTGAGGTGTGTGAATCTGGGTCCTTGAAAGTCACCCAACTTGCAGACAACTTTTGCCCTAGTAGGATGATTCCTATGATTTCTTGGTCAACATGAATGTTGAAGAGCATCTTCTTAGATTTCTAGAGAGTACTAGAAGTCCTTTATAGGATTTGTAGAACTCAACTTATGGTTTGAACAAGACAGGGGTATTTTGGTCATTTGGAAGTTATAGGTCATTTTAAGCAAAAGCCATATCTCCTATTTCCAAGCCTCAAATGAAAAAACTCAAAACATAAAAGTTGTTCAAAATGGGATTTTAAGGCTATAAAAGAGGGTGTGAAAGTTTGGAAAAGCTTAGAGCATGGATTTTTAAAAGTGGTGCAAATGGCTTGTAAATGGCTTATAAGTTAAAAAAGTTGAAATGGAATTTTGGTTTGAGAGATCTACAAATCCAAAATGGGTCATCCAATATGTCATTTTGACTCCAAACATCATTTTAAAAACAATGGTTCAAGTATAATTTTTATTTGAGGTCTTAAAATGGGGGCTACTTTGTAAAGTTCATGCTTGCATATTAAGGAACCTTTGAGAAACTTGGCATAAGGCAAGGTTTAGCTTGTTTTTTCACTCATTTAATACCAATTACTCATTTAAGGAGATATTAAGTGGAAATGCATGGCTTATCATGAGTTTGCATGAGAATTACTAAATATGGAAAAATCAAAATCTCATTGCATGATACATTCTATAAACTTCTTGGAATCTTCTACAAGCTTCTACACACTTCCATCCTTCTCTATAAATGCCCTAGAGTTGATCCATGGCAGGGTTGGTGATTGAGAGTGCTTGCACTACATAGTTTGATTCCATAACTCCATATTGCATTTTGCTTTCAAACTCCATTGAAACTCCATCAATCATCATAATTCTTGTTATCATCATCATCTACCATCATCATAGAGCAATTGGCAAGCAAAATTGAGAGGAATTCGTGGCTGGTTCATGAGATCCAAGTCTTCACTCCAAGTTGCATGAAGAAGTGGATAAGGTGATTCAAGAAGTTTTAGCAAGAACCATTGCAAACAGAAGAACATATATCCATTGAAGAGCATCTGAAGCAAGCATCAAGGCTTGGATTGAAGAAAAACCACCATAGCCATCATCACTTGCAAGGTAAGCAACTTCCTTCGAATCTCCTTGTTTATTCAGTTTTAGAACTTGTTGTTAGGATAAATGTGATTAGAGACTCTTAGGGTTGAATCATGATTAGTTTGAGGGCTGTTCTTGAGGTTTGTTTTCATGGCCATTTCTGTTTTAGGATCAAGAACACATAACCTAGAGTACTATAATCTTAGTTCTTTAGTTTAGTATACTCCTCACAACATGTAGAACATTCTTGCATAGTTTGAGCCATAGTTATTTCCATGCAAACCAGGTGTAAACAAGTGTGCCCAGAACTTTCCTTCATCGTGTCTCTTTATAGGTTGAGTTTTAGAAAGATCCATGGCCATAGTCTTATAGAGGGTAATGAGAGGAGTAATTTTGGTCTTTACATCGAGGCAATTAGTTGCGAGATGAGAGAGCTAGAGGGAGTGGAAGTTTAGCGCGTGAAGCTGATTTGGGGAGGAAACCCTAGCTGGAGGTTGAAGACAACCTCCCAGCCGTCCGATCGCATCCAAATCGTGACTTTTTAATCACATCCAGCGGTCCCAGTTTAAAACGAAATGGAGGGAGTTCTAAGGGGCTAAACGCGGCGTTTGGATAAGTGAGAAGTCCTGGGCTCAGCCAATCTCTGCTACTTGCACCCCTCGCGCGGCCCAAATCAGTTTTTGAACTAAAAACCCTTACTAATGGCACCGCATCTTTAATGTTTTTTCTTTTAATTTTCCTTTTATTTTCTGATGGAAATTGGGCCCAGGCGCGCCATGCTAGGCGCACCCCCCTTCCTGGGCCCATCGTAGAAAGCAACTGAGCGCCTTACTTTGGGCACCCCCCCCCCCATTTTAATTCAATTCTTTATTTTCATTTCTTTTTATTTTCCATGCATATTAAAAAAGTCATAGAAAATAGAAAAATTAATATTTTCCAATCCTTGTTTTTTATACATATTCATAATTCTGTCTAGAAAATTATAAATAAATAAAATTAGCATTTTATTTTCTTTTAATATTTTTAGTATATTTTTCATTTAAATAGCTTTTAAATATGTTTAGTTTGATACTCAATTTTGTAGAATTTCTTTCAGGACCTTCCCTTAGGAGTTTTAATTCATTCTTTTTGGTGTGATTAGATATTGAATCATAGTTCCCCATAGGATTTAATTCTTGATTTTTAGATTAAAATTTGATTAGTTTAATTAGTTTAACATTAGGGTATCATAATTAGGGTTTAGGTTATGCATAGGGGAGATAATTCATTTTCTTTGGAGAGTTTTGATTTGATTTTTGGGTATGGGTATATAGGGATGTTATGGGTAGATGTTATAGACCCTTGTGAGTGATTGTTAGATTTTTCCCTCTTGCTTTAGTATTTTTAGGTATTTTCTGAAGTTGACTGATGGTTTTGACTGTTCTGTGGTTATTTGTCTGTCCCTGGGGTTTATTTTGGGGAATTTGTTGTGGGGTTTAGTTTGTTTTGAAGATCTTGTTGAAGAGCATGATGAAGGAGAAGATTGTAGATCAAGACCCAGAGACCCAAAGCTTGGAGATTATTCCCTGTCTGTGAGGTTTGAGATCCTGAAGTTTGAGGGAAGCTCATGGTACTTTCCTGAGGAAGGCACTATAAATGACTTTCATTCTTTCTTCTCACCTCTTTCCTAAGTATCCAATGATGTTGGAGCCAACATGTGAGTTTAATTTCTCCTGAGGAGGAATGTAAACTGATCACAGTTGTTGAGCCACATGGGATACAACTCCTAAGTGGAAGCCTCCTAGTACTTTCCTGAGGAAGGTCCTATGGGTCTATTCACTTAGTTCCCTTAATTCATCTAGGATTTCTTAAGTATCCAATGATGTTGGAGCCAACTTGTGAGTTTAATTTCTCCTGAGGAGGAATGTAAACTGATCACAGTTGTTGAGCCACATGGGATACGACTCCTAAGTGGAAGCCTCCTAGTACTTTCCTGAGGAAGGTCCTATGGGTCTATTCACTTAGTTCCACTAGTTCATGTAGGATTTCTCAAGTATCCAGTGATGTTGGAGCCTTCATGTGAGTTTAATTTCTCCTGAGGAGGAATGTAAACTGATCACAGTTGTTGAGCCACGTAGGATATGATTCCTGAGTACAAGCCTCCTAGTGCTTTCCTGAGGAAGACACTATGAGTCTGCCTACTTAGCTCCCTTTCTTTGGCAAGCTTGTTTTGAAGCTTGAAGACTGGGATTGATTTCTCCGGTTTAGGTTTTGCTTTAGGGCTTTGCTTAGATTCGATCAGGATTCTGTTTTGGGTTAGGAGTAGAGATTAGATTAGATGATTTCTTTCTCAAGCATGTGGTTTGTTTGCCTGATGGCACCTCATTTCTTTTATCTGTTTATTGCTTGATAGCATGTTGTTTATTTTTCAGTATGATTGCTGTTATTTCATGACTGGCTTGAGGTTAAGATGAGCTTGTGGAGGCTGAAGCCCCACACACATTTCCTCTCTCACTTGCATTGCATGCATTTTACTGTTAAGCTGATGCTTTGTCTGTTTTGGTGTATCATTGACATGATCCCTTAGGACTCTCATTTCCTTTGATAAGGATTTGATGATAGACTCTTAGGTTGAAACCTATGCATGACAACTTCTAGGAGTTCCCTGTTCAAACCTCAACCATAGGATGAATCCATGGCATGATAACAGTAGGACTTGATAGTCTCCCTCCTAGTTGGGCCTGTTCTCTTCTCATCTCAAAACAGTTTAAGATACAGTAATCATGAATGATTTCTTTCGTACGTTACGAGCCTTAAGCTATCTGAGAAAGGATTGTGGGAGAGTTCCTTTTCCACAGTCTGGATGTTTAGTATGGTACCCTTTGGGTGACATGCGACGCATTCACTCTCAGGTCATAGTCTCTAGTGCGGTTAAAATTGCAAACACAATAAAAAACACTTCTTTCAGGAGATAACCCGTAGTTTCCCGAACTACGTTTGCTCTGATCTTCCATACTGTGTGGAAGTACGTAGGCATAGGATGCGACGTCCTAGCGAGCAACCTTCAACCTTCCCCCATAACCCTTCGTAGGCCGAACTACGTTGACTCTGATTTCTCATTCTCTGATGAGAATACGTAGGCATAAAGTGCGATGCTTTGCCGAGTCATTTTTTCTTTTTTTTGTTACAGCCAGCCTTGATAGGTAGATAGATTATAACCAACCCGTCCAAGTAAACAAACAAGTGTGGATCCCGTCGAGTACGACGGACGTGAGGGGTGCTAATACCTTCCCCTTGCGTAACCGACTCCCGAACCCAGACAATGGTTGCGACGACCTTGTCTTACCCTTTTTCGTCAGGTTTTTCCGATCGTTTCCTTTCCCGCTCTGAGGGATAAATAACGAAAGGTGGCGACTCTTCTGTCATGCCGGCACCTTATTTTCGCGCAAGCGATATGGACGATCCTAGATTCATAGCAATGGAGAAAGAATTTCGTGATCTCAAGGAACAATTGAATATAGTGAAAGAAGCTAATGCATTTGATCTTGATGCTCATGAATTATGTCTGGTTCCAGGTGTAATTATTCCTCCGAAGTTCAAGATGCCTGTCTTCGAAGTTTACAAAGGTGTTAGTTGTCCAAGATACCATTTGACGATGTTTTGTCAAAAAGATGGCTGCTTATGTTGACGATGACGAATTGATGATGCACTGCTTTCTAGAAAGCTTATCTAGGGCATCCTTGATATGGTATATGAAGCTACAAAGGAATCATATTCAGTCTTGGAGAGATTTAGCCGATGCTTTTGTAAAGCAATACAATTATAATTTGTACGTGGCTCCAGACAGTGATCAACTAGAAGGAATGAGTAAGAATGATGATGAATCTTTCAGGGAATATGCTCAGCGATGGAAAGAGTTGGCAGCCCAAGTTCGTCCACCACTTCCAGAGAAAGATTTAACCAAGATGTTTCTAAGAACACTGCCAGACTCTCATTATGTTAGGATGATAGGTGTTGTGCCATTGAATTTCCCAAAGATTGTGGAAGTTGGAGTAAACATTGAGAATGCGCTCAAAAGTGGAAGAATCTGAGATGACTCGAACAACCAAGCTAATGAAGAAATTTCAATTGATGATTCCCTAAAGGAAAGAAGCGTGGATGTTAATGCAATTCGGGATTCATCTCAAATCCTGTCAGATCCAGTTCCAGTACCTTATCCTCAACATCAGTATGAAGTAACTACTCAGCGCGAGCAGCGACTACCTCATAAGCGAAGGTTAATGTCTCTAGATCAGCATCAGAATCGACAGGTTCGAAGACGGTTTCAGAATCAGAAAATACCCCTGAGTATTCCAAAAGAAGAAACTCGTTGGTTTGATCTTATCCCAATATCTTACAGTCAACTTTGGTCTTATTTCATCTGAAACTCGGTAATAACACCCAGAAAGACTAGAATCATGAACTCTCGTCCACCGTGGTTCAACCCAAACGCCAGCTGTGAATTTCATGATGGAGTGTTGGGGCATTTAATCGAAGAGTGCAAAATTTTTCAAGAGAAAGTTCAAGAAATGATTAATACTGAAGTGCTAACCTTCAAAGGAGAAAGACCAATCATAAATGGAACACCGTTATGTTGATCACCTATCTACTTTCGTTAAAAGTACTTTTGGCATGTAAGAACTTGTTATTTTGGAATAAGTAATGCAATAAGTGTTTGTCTTGAAGAAATCCATTTGTTTTCACTCAAATTGTTTTTTCAAAATAATTTATAATGCCGACTTTACCCGATCTCTAGCTCTGACAGAGAATTGGGAGGAGGAGGATGAAGTAAAACGTAGGATCTCTCGTTGTATGCTTCCGAATAAAACCTACTGATGATGTAAGGCATTGTTTCAAACCTCCCAAATACCAAAGATATAAGGAAGTTAAATTCCCTTTAACTCTTTCCAACCTCATTTTTAACTTGGGGCAAGGCAATTTTCAGTCAGCTTGATTGAACATTCAACTTTCAAAAAATAGTGAACATCTTTCAAAAAATGGATGGGTACAAATAAGTTTTGACCCTTATTCCCTTTGTTTTACAAATCGTAAACTAAACCAGAATATAACTGTCAAAAGTCCTAATTGAGGTAAGGTTTACTTCGAAAGCATACTTAGTGAGATAATGTTTCCTGACTCCTATTGAGTTATACTCGAGTTTCATTGGCTTTATAAAAATTAATTTATACCCTAACTAGTGATTTCGGTCACCAGTTATTGGGATATCTCTTTTCAAAACTTCAAGACAAACATATATGTTGCATTAACGGGTTCAGAATTAACATTTCATACGTGTTGATCTTTGCCGAGGTCATAAAAAGTTTTGTATGCGAGCATCAATATTAAGCTTATTCTATTTGAAAATTGAAGACTCTGCTAAACTGGGGCAAGTTATTTTCCAAGTGCTTTGTTCTTCACAAGTTCGACTTCTCCTAAAGAGCTATTTCTGAAGACTCATTTATAATATCGTCGATCAGGGCCAGTTACGTCGAGATTCGGAGAATCTCTACAAGAGTTTGAAAACGATGGGACGCCATATTTTTCTGTAAAATCCTCTTAGAATGACTTCTTCTCATAATCGTGTGACTTGGGGCATCTAAGAAGTGAAGATTATCTTATCCATGTGCAACAAACTATTGTTCAAAAAATGGCGACTACCACTACTTTTCAACATTCTTCATGTCCCCAGTGAATTTTAATTCTGGTAGTCATGACATTCTCCGATGAATCTTCTCGATACAAGAATTCTCCAGCTTTTCAATGCAAGAATTCCCAATGGACTGCTTAACTTAACTTCCCCAGTGAAGTGCATGGTATTTTAATCCTCAGTGGATTTTCTCAACTTCACTTCCCCAATGAAGTGGATATTATTGATACTCCTCAGTGGATTTTCTCCAACTTCACCTTCCTAATGAAGTGGACGTATTTCACTCCCCAGAGGATCTTTTGCAACGCCGATTTTCTCCAATGAGACGGATATTTATTTTATCCATGGCTTTCTCCAGTTATGAGTTTGATCCACCCCTGGTAGATCTTTACTCTCATTTTCAACAGAAGAATCAGACTTATCAAGATGTCATACCTCAAGTGGAATATTCTTTATTCCCCATAAGAAATTTTTGAAGCCCTGAAGCAGGATTGTGATCCCATATTTGGTTCTCCACCCATCCCCAGTGGTACTTCTATCTTTGAAGATTGGTCGGATGTTTGCTTCGAGATGTTTAGTTCGTCTCTGTTTGCCTTTGTTCTTTTGTTTTGTCAGCATAACATACGCATAACATATAGATAGATAACATGACATGTGTATTTTGCATCTTTTTGTTCGTTTGCTCTGTCGCTTTGGCCGTGTTTATCCCCCGAGTGGTTGGGTGCGTCTTCTCCTTCCAAGTAGAGTTGTCAGCCCTAGGCAGAAAGAGCGTCATATTTCTATTTCCCCACGAAGCTTGATCCTCGTGGAAAACGGTTGTTTTAGTACATCCCATTTGAGTTCATATCTCAACGGTCGAGTCTTGTTTGACGGTTTCTCTTAAGTTATTTCCTGAATTGAATTGCGGTCTCTGGCAATCACATTGTGGATATCTCCAGGCTTTTGAATATGGATTCAACGTGCATTTATTTTGCACTCGGCCCCCAAGAAAGGGTTTTCTTTATGAAGATAACTATTAAAGATGGATTTTTCTCCAACAACATTACAAGGCTTCCTCGACAATTTGCATTCGGATTGTAAGCAACCTCTTTATTTGAGCAACTCGTTTTGATCAAGATTTTATTAAAAACGACAAAAGGCAGTCTCCAGAAAGTTTGCCCATTCCCAGTGATTTTATCAAGATTATCAACCTGACCGATTGCATCTCTTTGGAAATCCATCAGAAAAGTTGGTCGAAGATTTTACAAATATTTCTCTTTATTTGAGAATTCACACATTTGCAACAACAAGATTACTCCTCAGGAATGAATTCCCCAGTGAGTTCATCACACAAGTTTATTTCCATCAAGCGACATCTCCCCAGATAAGTCGAGGAAGTTCATCACATTAGTCTCTCTTTATTTGAGAAGACATACTTTACAATTCAACCGGCTCACATCTCTCTTGAAGATCCCCGGTGAAATTTTGCAATCTCCAATACATTTTGGCTCACAGCCAAGAAATTTTATATCTACAATCTACAATGATTCTACAATCTACAAAAAAATTTCAATCCCCTGTGAAGATGCTCTCATGAGTTTTCATCATTTTAGGTAGAAACTGAGACCAACTCATGGCATCCAGACCATGACGCTTGGGGAGGTTTATTTCAACTCTTTTCAAGTTCAAACAAGAAACTGAGACCCGTTCATGGCAAACAAACCATGAGGCATGGGGAAGTTATTGCAAGGAACCGAGACCCATTCATGGCACACAAACCTTGAAACGTGGGGAGGTTTATCTATCCTTTCGAACATTTATTCAAAGACATTTCACTTCCTGGTTAATCTCGGCAGTAGATTCCCAGAAGACCTCGGCAGTAGGTAGTTCAATTTTATTTCCTGGCTAATCTCGGCAGTAGATTCCCAGAAGACCTCGGCAACAGGTAGTTCCTGGCTAATCTCGGCAGTAGATTACCAGTAGACCTCAGAAGTAGGTATTTCAATTTCTTTTCCTGCTTTATCTCGACAGTAGATTCCCAGAAGACCTCGGCAATAGGTAGTTCCTTTTCAGTTCCTGGTTAATCTCGGCAGTAGATTCCCAGAAGACCTCGGCAGTAGGTATTTTTATTTCAGTCCCTGGATAATCTCGGCAGTAGATTTCCAGAAGACTTCGTCAGAAGTATTTCTCCAACAAACTTCAACATAGAATCTCGGCAGTAGATTCCTAACAGATTTTAACAACACATACTTTGGCAAAAGTATCCTCAATTACAGTTACATGTCTCGACAATAGGCTTCTTCAGTTGATATCTCGAATCAATTACATTTTGACATATACAGTAGATTCCTCCAGAGAATTTCTCTTCCAAGTTCTTCACAACATATTTATAGACACTTTGTGATTGTCAATCTTTCCCCGTGGAGTCTCCTTTGTTGAGCCTGTTCTTCCCGTGTGTTGTGTCTAGTTTCTCCCCTGTGGCGCCATTTCTCCACAGGATCCTTTGTCTTGCATCTTCATATCATCGCAGATCATTTGCATTCGGTGGCTTCTTGAGGCCAAAAATTCGTGCAGTGTTTGTATTTAAGTCCCTCCTATCTCGTCGAGAAGAAGATTTTAATCTCCATATCTCCGAATAGGAGTAACTTAAATAGGGGCATCTGTTGCACCCTAATTTTTGACCCTAAGATGCCGCCTCTTTTTGCGCATTTTTTCTATTATTTGACTTTATTTTAATATTTATGTTTTTCGTGACTACTATTACTAATATTATGTTTATTTCTATTGTATTTATTATTATTATTATGTTATCTATTTTATTACTAACATTACTTTCACTCTTAAGCTATTATTGGACCATTACACCGAAGACATCTTTGGACGCGCTTTCCGATTACATCTCGATCAGGATTTGGTATCTTATGAGTCAAGGTTGTTAGTTATCTCTCTATCAAAATCATCAATTGAAAGCGAAGAAGAGTTTGGATTTAAGGCATGAAGACCGTTCATTTGGGCTTTAAATTCGGCATCTGCAATTTAATCAGGTGGTGCTATGGGATATGGTGTCGAGACCCCCAGTTTTCTGGTATTTTGGTTCTCATTCTTTGTAGATCTGACTTGGATATCAAATGTGTTTACAAGCCCACGGGAGACAGAAAACATTTGGAGATAAGGATGGCAGGATTCACAATCCAAAGTATTAATAAACTAAACAAGGCAACTCTGCTGCTATTAAGTAGAACATGTTATGGGATTGATAAAACCTACAACAATGCTTCAGGTTCCAGCTCTGTCAAAATATCAGTGGGATTTAAATAGATCAATATTAATAGCTCATTTCAAATCATTAAAAAACAAGTTCATAATAATTAGAAGACAAATTCATGGTTATTACAAAACTCCAGATGGACCA
The DNA here is from genome assembly GCA_963859935.3 of Lathyrus sativus. Classification (NCBI taxonomy): domain Eukaryota; kingdom Viridiplantae; phylum Streptophyta; class Magnoliopsida; order Fabales; family Fabaceae; genus Lathyrus; species Lathyrus sativus. The sequence goes on from OZ012740.1 coordinate 670,605,315, forward strand.
ATTACTACAACAGCATTAGTGCATTACCTAACTACTGCCTCTATCATCACAAGCCAGCTTCTTACTCGTGTGAATTGTAATAATCATAACACCGTTTCAAAATAATTTGAAGAGTCATCTCTGTATGTTCCATTACATCAATTTGAAGACATTGAAGAAAATGAAGTAAATTCCTCTTTATCTCCGCCTGAGAAAGTTCAGCATGCAATAGATTGTTTGCCTATATCTCTAGAAAAAAAACCTTCATTCTGTCGCTGGGCGATAATGGATTATTCCAAAGCTTACAGATCAGGCGATATAACACCGCTTTTGGTTACTGAAAGACTTGTTGCTGCTATTGATGAATCCACCACCTTCAATATTAGTCTCTTCCTTTCACTATCACGTAGTATTCCTCTTCTGCAATAGTGCACCATACTCGCGAATGCTTCCACTTGTGAATTTGTGTCATCGGGTGTGATATTGCATTCTACTTTGAGATTTCTTGTCTAATCAGAGTCGATTTAGAAGCATCCACCTTCAACATTGAAAGCATTAAGGGTTAAGGCTTAAGAGAGCATAGAAAGATGATCTACACAGCAATTGATACATTTTACCTCACGGATGAGCAACTGACAAACTCACCTTCCAGAAAAGATGGCATTGATGAAGCTACTGAAACAACCCTTAGAATCTATGGTTGTGATCTCATCCAAGAAAGCGGCATTTTGCTGAGATTACCACAGGCAGTCATGGCCACTAGGCAGGTTCTATTTCATCGTTTCTATTGCAAAAAGTCATTTGCACGGTTTAATGTCAAGAAAGTTGCTGCAAGCTCAGTGTGGCTGGCTTCAAAACTGGAGGAAAACCCATGAAAATCCAAGAGCTGTGCATACGGTTACAAGGTCAGAGGTTAACCTGCAATTTAATTTAACAGATTAAATTGAGAGAAAAGGAACAAAGTTGCAATAATCCAAAGAATAAACTCCTAAGAAACATCTAGAACAGAAGTTCAGCTAGAACGGTAAAATCTTACGCAAGAGGTTGGGAATCCTAGCCTCGTGGCGAATAACCTGACCGATCTGCAACCACACAGAACAACATTGTTTGACACCTACAAACACATCTACTGATACAACCGTGAAGTTAGAAAAGAACCCCAGACTACGTGATACTACTTATGAGGTTGCTCTTGTTGCATTGGCTACAAATTCATCTTTCCATAAGGATCTCTTATCCACTGTAAAATCCATGACCCCTTTCGCTACATAGTTATCTCCGTCGACTTCGAGACTGCTCAAGCGCCAAGTTCAGCACCACCATGTTCCGTAACTTCCACCAACATAAACCTGCAATTAACACGAATAACAGTCAATACAACTTCGGAATAACTTGCGAAGACTTCAAGCGGATTCGAACCTCTCACAGTGCTGCCGAATTACCGTTACAGAAGGAATTTTGTGAAATGATCATACCTTCAAAGCACATAGAGCAGATGTAGTTACCAAGCAGCACATCCCACATATCCTCAAGCCACCTGCATCAAGCGCCTACGAGATACTTTCTAGTACCTTCTTCGAATTTCTTCCCGAACCTGAGGTGTCAATGGCTTCGTCATCCACGACTACACATACTACTTTATCAGGGTCTAGCACTTATTAAAATCCTAGTCAAATTAATACCCGGCTGGTTACGAAGAATCGTATTGTGTTTGATACATTAGTACTAGTATGGAAGTCACCTGCTAGAATATCCAGGCTGGAAAATGAACAGGAACCGAACCTAGTGAAAATCAAAGAAATCGGATCGACTATACATTCCTGAAGGAGTTTTACATCATTGAGGTTGCAGAAGGTTATTCTTCGAGCATGAAAAAGGCCCTCCTGTTACATTTCCTCAACCTTTTCCAATCAAGTCAATATGGGCAAGCCAGTTCATGTCATACCAGATTTTGCACAGTTAACACAGGCACCAATGGTTGCTGTTAAGACATTAAAAAGAGGAAATTATCAAATGGATACCTCTGTTGCTGGTCTTAAGCCTACATCACCAACTTCCAAGTACGCACCTCATCAGCATAAAGACCTGATTATCGGATAAAACCATGAGAAGGGTGAAGGTATAATGAAGGAGGAAACAAACATGACAAATCTTGAAGGATTTAAATTACCGTAACTGCGATAGTGTAGCAGTAATAGCACGCCGAACCAGTCCTCGCCGTTCAAGACCTCGATACAATAATGGAGTAGCTTGCACTGGACTACAGACTCTGAAACAAGAATTCGCTATTGGATCACATGTTCCTTCCCTGGCCCAAAATGGATTGTTTTCTACACCTGCCAAATCACCAATTCAAATCAGCAAATCAATTAAGGAATATACTCTTTGAAAAAAATTCAGTCTAAGGCAGCTAGCAATTCATTGAATCTGGACAAGCAAAAGGCATTAAACGCATTTAATTCAAGATATCACAAATGGAAATTCTATCACCACAATCACATAATCAGGTAGCGATTAAAACCTTCCGAATTAACATTGACAAAACCATAATTTCATTCCAAAACAGGACTAGACAGGTCGATACAAAGAAAGAAGGAAACTCTATCAGATTTTCAGTAATTATTTTGCTCATACGAGTTTGGAAAGAAATTATGAAAATTTATTGACCAATTCAATCAGCAATCAAGTTTACGACTATAAGTAAGGGCAGATACACACATAGAAAAGGAGGTAGAGGATCGACCCACAGATTCCCAATTCGAAACCCTAACAGATTAAAAGAAGAGACTTATCTCAAACTCCGCCGCGAAGCCACTTCCTTCCAAACCTGCACCCTCGTCAGCCTCACGAACCATCATCGAACATACTCACCGGGAAATCGCTATCTCCACCGCCAGAGGCCATTTCGCGAACGGTCATTCCTCGCGTTTCCGTCCATGAATCGCCGTCGTTCGTCCTCCTCCAGATAGGTTGTATTTTTTTCTCTTCTTCGCAGTTTCAATTTTGTATTTCCTTGTAAATATTACGTTGTTTTTTCAATGATGTTCGTAGGTTGCTATCACGAGATCGAAGGCGCTGCAAAGGAGATGGTAGAAGATTTGAGGGGCAAAGAGAGATCGAGAAGAGGTTCAGACGGGGGAAATCGATTTGGGGTTTTTTCTGGGATTTAGGTTTTTTTTGTTATTTCGTTTAACCTGATGTAATCTCATAATCAAACACACTAACACCACTGCACACACTCACCACACCACCACTAAACTCAATCACTAATCACCCCTTAATCTTTTTTACTTTAACCATTAGTTTTAATCAACATTTAAGCTTTTTATTAATTAATTAAACTAATCTTTTTCAAAACAAACTATAATCTTTTACCAATCAAAGATCAGCTTTTTATATTAACGTAAAATAATTCACCCCATTTAGTATTTATCTATTTTATCTTTAATTCAAATCTAATCAACCTTATATTTTTGTTTATATTAATAACTAAAAGCAACATTTCTTTCATATTTTACTAACTCTCTCAATTTCAATAACCTCTTTAAAATAACAGTATTTATTCACTAAAAAAAAAACTCTTTCATAAATAAATCATACATATTTGTTAATTTATTTATTTAAATAATTTAGCACATAATTAAAAAACTTTTATTCTATAATCAACGTAATAATAGCCATAATAAAATCAATATTAAATTCAACTTTTAATAATAGCCATGATAAAAATAATCACCTCACTTAAGTTTTAGATAATTTAGATCATTGTAACACCTAGAATTTAATTTATTTAATCTCGCTTAAAATCAAACTCACTCAAATCAATTTAACCAATTCAAATCAACCCCAGCGTAAAAATCCAATTCAATCGTGTACACTCACATTCACGACACATTCACTCTCACACACTTCAGCGCTTTCATGCGTATGTGTATGTTTACTTATTTACCCTTTATTATTCCCGCAGTTTATTTTACAGTAATTTGCATCATCATACTTATATTATCGCATCGCATCCGTCCAAAGGAAGAATCTGTGCATGATCCCAACAATCGTGCGTATGCATTCACATTTGCATCATTCTCCCCATGATCCTCGGTCCCCTTCAAGTTGATCTTCTTAAGTTTAGGACCTACCCCATAGGAAGGACCTTTATCTTACAATATAGACAAAATAACTCAATACAACCTATTCAAACACATTAGAGAAAGATGTTAATCATCTTAAGTGAGATAGAATCTCCACCCCACAACAATACAATCAACATGTAGGGACTTTGCCTTAAGAGAGATAAAGGCGCACTCGTCAAACAATCCGAGTACTTGAGCCCTTTTCTTAAGACGATGCAAAGACTATTTTCCTACAACCTGTGGCGGTTACATCTCCCTTAAAATGACAACACGTATTTTCTCCTAAAATCAATCAATCAACTACCCTAAACTCGTAGGAACTTTGACCACAGTCAAAGAACTCCTCTAACCCTTTAGGGGAACTACAAATACTCTGATTCCACTCCCGTAAGGATATGTAGGCATAAGATGCGACATCTTATCGAGTATACTTAGAAATAAACCCCTAGGTCTTTCAACCTTAAGCAGATAAACACTTAGCAATAAACAACATAAAACAAGAGGTTCCTGTAGAATACTACAGAAACTTAGGATGCTAGTACCTTCCCTAAGTTTAACCAACCCCTAAACCTAAACTCTCTAACCTTGCATTTGCATTGCATTATGGGAATTTCGATCTTTATCCTTTCATTTGGACAAATCAAAGTTCGGTTGCAAAATGAATTAAAGATTCAAACTAATCAATAGTTTGGTATCCGATTTTCACCGCGACACTTATGCCTTCAGTTGCACAGAATTCAGCAAATTTGGAGTTTTCAAACTCCTTTCCATGATCACTTTTGATCCTGATAATAACATTTTCCTTTTCTCTTTGGAGTTTGATGCACAGTTCTTTGAATACTTCAAATACATCATATTTTTCTTTGATGAAATTTATCCAGGTGAATCTGGAGTAATCATCAACCATCACATATGCATACCTTTTTCCACCAAGGCTTTCTAATTGCATTGGTCCCATCAGGTCCATGTGCAGTAGTTTCAGAACTCTAGAAGTAGTTATATGTCCAACCCTTGGATGATATGTCTTGGTCTGTTTGCCCACTTGACATTCCCCACAGACTTTTCCCTCATCAATAGTCAGTTTAGGTATTCCTCTCACAGCCTCCGTGGAGACGATCTTCTTCATTCCCCTTAGATGAAGGTGCCCAAGTTTTTGATGCCATAATTTCACTTCCTTTTCTTCTCTTGCCACAGAGCAAATTGTGGATTTACTAGTGTCCTTAGGCTCCCATAAATAACAGTTGTCCTTGGATCTAAGCCCCTTCATAACTTCTTTATTTTCACCATTTGTGACCACACATTCTCCTTTAGAGGACTTCACACTTAGTCCTTGATCACAGAGCTGACTGATGCTGATCAAGTTGGCAGTTAGTCCTTTTACCAGCAACACATTGTCTAGGTTAGGAACTCCAGGGAACTATAGTTTTCTAACACCTTTGATCTCCCCTTTTGCTCCATCACCAAAGGTCACATAACTGGTGGAATGTGGTTTGATATCTACCAATAGATTCTATATACCAGTCATATGCTTAGAGCAACCACTATTAAAGTACCAGTCTTCTTTAGCTGACACTCTTAGAGAGGTGTAAGCTATCAGACCAACCTCCTTGGCCACCCATTGTTTCTTCTTGTCATGAGTCCTTTGCTCGAAGTGGCTAGGATATCCATGAAGTCTAAAGCAAAAAGGTTTTAGGTGACCAAATCTTCCACAGTAGTGACACCTCCACCTGTGGAACTTTTTCCTTTACTGGTTCATGCTCTTTTTCCTTGGATGTTGTGACATTTGCCGTGACATCTGGCTTGTCTTCTGATTTTCAGACTCAGGCTTCTTGAACCCCAAGTTGGGTGTCTGTTTACCAACAAACCCTAGTCCAAACATGTCTCCTGTTGACTGTCCACTCTGCAGAATTTTTTCAAGAGTGTCAGTCCCAGAGTTCAGCATCCTGATAGATTTTGACATCTGCTCAACTTTACACTTCAACTGGCTGACCTCACAGTTGAGTGAGTCTATTGTTGTAAGATGTTCCTTCTTTTTGGCCTCCAGCTTTTTGATGATTATCTTATGCTTTTCCCCTAGTTGACATACCTCAGTGGTTCTGATGTACAACAGTTTGTATAGGGCTGCCAATTCATCAAGAGTTAAATCATCTTCACCAGACTCATTATCAGCCATACACGTACCAGTTAGAGCTGTGATATATCTAGCAGATTCTTCTTCTGATCCATTCTCAGATTCTCCATCAGACCAGGTGATCTTAAGTCCCTTCTTCTCCCTTTTGAGATAGGTGGGGCATTCAGTTTTGGTATGACCATATCCCTCACATTTATACCACTTAACTTTTTTGCCTTGGTAGGACTTTTCATCAGACTTAGTTCTTCTGCCAATGTCAGATGGGATGTTTTTGTCATGAGAACTACCCTTATATTCCATTCTTTTCATGAGTCTGTTGAATTGTCTCCCAAGCAAGGCTACAACTTCTGAGAATTTCTCCTTGCTTTCATGATCTTCTTCATCTGCAGTGTTTGAGGCAAGAGCTATGCTTTTGTTCTTTTTCTCTAAGTTTGATCACACATGCCCATCTCAAATGTTTGGAGAGAACCTATGAGTTCATTCACTTTCATGTTACATATGTCTTGGGCTTTTTTAATGGCTGTTACTTTCATGGCAAACCTTTTAGTTAAGGACCTGAGAATCTTCCTTACAAGCTTTTCTTCAGCCATCTTTTCTCCCAAGGCTCCTGAGGTGTTTGCAAGTTCAAGAACATTCATGTAAAACTCATGAATGGTCTCATCTTTCTTCATTCTCAGACCTTCAAATTTGGTGGTCAGCATTTGAAGTCTTGACATTTTAACCTTGGAAGTTCCCTCATGAGTAATTTTGAGAGTGTCCCAAACATCCTTTGCCAGTTCATAGTGGTGTACCAGTCTGAAGATGTTTTTGCCTATACCATTGAAGAGTGCATTCAATGCTTTAGAGTTCCCAATAGCTAATGCCTCTTGCTCTTTGTTCCATTCCTCTTCGGGAATTAGCACAGATGCTCCATCCTTGTCAGTTTTCATAGGATGCTCTCAGCCAGAGTTTGCAGCTCTCTAAGCCTTGCTGTCTAAGGATTTTAGGAATGCAATCATCATAGGCTTCCAATAATCATAATTAGAACGATCTAGATTTGGAGGTCTATTAGTGAATCTTATATCTTTATCCATAGTACCAGAATTTATTTCCCTAGATCTCACCCAGAATAAACAGGCAGGGTGCCTGCTCTGATGCCAATTGAAAATTCTGGCAAGCACACGATGAATGTTATTACCAAAGTTATAACATCCACTGTGACATTGACTACTGTACTAAATAATTAAACTGTAAGTAAAAGCAGTAAATAACATAGCAATTGTTCACCCCAGTTCAGTGTCAACAACACCTACATCTGGGGGCTACCAAGCCAGGGAGGAAATTTACTATTAGCATAATTAATTCAGGGTCAAACAACACAATTTGCACTCATCACTTAAAACCTACCCAATGACACTTCAACCTAGAGACACTCTAGACCTGAGTATACCCACTCACTCCCCCTTAATCACCACAGTGATATACAATTTACAAATACAAAATAAATATGAAGAAACACTTCATACGCACATTGATCTTGCTTCACAGCTTTGATCAAGGAACACACACTCTTGCTTAACAGCTTTGAGTGAGACACAACTTAGAATCTACCTAGCCAATGCAATCATCCAACATATAATTGCTTGGAGTACAAGTAATCCTAAGACACAATTCACACATGAAGACTAGCCTTCTTCACTAACAAGGACTCTTGATATGCACTCTCTAATCTTCTGTCAAGAGCTTCTCTTCTAGGATTGCTCCTTCTGATATTTATAGCAGCATCCAGTCCTTTGGGCCTTGGTGCATAAATTAGGTTTTATCCATAACAAAACCTCTCTTCAATATTCTGCATGTTTGCCAATTAATTCAGGGACATTTTAGTTCGCTTAGGGCTTCTAAAATGTTTCCTGATTTCCAGCTTGAGCTCCTATTAAGTTTCCTGGTTTCTAGCTACCAGAAAAACAAACATGCGCTTGTTGTCATACGATCCAAGTCATTACATTGGGTATAACATTCAACTTAACTTACTTTTAGCTAAGTCAACTTACCCTGCACAATCCATATTATGTATGTACTAACATCAGTCATGATATACATACATACTCTAATGTTTTGCCACAAAATGCAGCCAATCAAGAGCACTTACAGTATGCATATGTGACACAATGATACCGTCCAAAATACATTTTTATACCTATCTAAGTTTTGACATCATTAAAACAAGTGTATCTACCTATGAGGATTGCTCTCACATGGTATTCATTGAGTTGAGAGAGAGAGAGAGAGAGAGAGAGAGAGAGAGAGAGAGAGAGAGAGAGAGAGAGAGAGAGAGAGAGAGAGAGAGAGAGAGAGAGAGAGAGAGAGAGAGAGAGAGAGCTAAAAAGTGAATATATTGTTATTTCAATTTTTACATTAGGTATTTATAGTTGGTGATATCTAACCAACTCATAACAGAATGTGACACAGGGGAGGAAAAGAGAATTGGGCCAAAAAGCCCAGTTTTCATTACAAGAGGATCCAACTCATATTCCTTATAAGTTGAACTATGATTTTATATATACTGATGAAGACATTGAAATTAGATTTATATTGTTGTTGAGTTTGAGATTTTGGAAATGGTGATTTATTTATAGTATGATAAAAGCATGTCATTTGTGTGTGTATCCAAGCTCAATGGTTAAGATTCTTCATTCATTGGATCATAAAATAAAACTACCAAGAGTAATAAATACACATTAGGGGTGATTTTGTAAATGCCTTTATAACATTAGGCCATTTAAGAATAGTTCCTAACCAGTATGATAGGAGTTGGTGATTTGTTTACAATAAATTTGTAGGGTATTTACTTTAGATATTAATGCACCTTGTAGTTATGAACATATGATTTTTTTTTAAACATAAGTGAATATCATTATGATATGTTTCACGTGAATTATAGATTCCATCCATGAGATTCTTAACTACAAAACATGTACCATATTGTTCTGCATATAGGTTGCAAATAATGTTGATGCCCCAAGAATAGTTGAAGTTAGGGAAATGGATAACACCAATTACACAAAAATATAAGTTAATATTCTTTTGCATTTATATTAATTTATACATGGCATGTCTTATGCATTGTTTTTTTCTTTGATTATTGTTAAGAGTTCCACATCAGAGAATATATGGCATGAACATGTGTTTATAAATGGGGGTAATCCTCACTCTACCAACCTGTTTTGTAGGGTTGAGTTAGGCCCAACCACATTTCTTAACATGGTATCAGAGCCTCGTTTAAGATTCGGTGGGCCACCCACCATTTATTTCCATGCTTCAGTTGTCTAGTCCTGAGCGTGAGGGGGTGTGTTAAAAGTCCCACATCAGACAATATATGGCATGAACATGTGTTTATAAATGGGGGTAATCCTTACTCTACCAACCAGTTTTGTAGGGTTGAGTTAGGCCCAACCATATTTCTTAACAAAAAAAAGGACCGTAATAAGAACGGCTAGTGTTTTGAGTGCGGAAGCAGAGCCCCTAGAATCGGGAGCTCTGATACCATGTAGAAATATGGAAATGTTTTATATATTTTGTAAAGAATACATAAGAGGTATTTATAGACTATACATCTATCTAAATAAGAGTGTAATTATTCTCCTATAAATGCTAATTATTCATAATAAGTTGTATAGGATAGCAACTCATAATGATTTGTATGATATTCAACATATTCTAATAATAATAATACTAATATTACAACACTCCCCATCAAGCTGAGGAATGGATATCTATCATCCCCAGCTTGCAAGTAAGATCTCGAAACCGCTCCAAGGGGAGTCCTTTGGTGGCACATCAGCTAATTGGAGTCCTGATGGGACGTACTGTGTAGAAATAAGACCATTATCCAATTTCTCTTTGATGAAGTGTCGGTCTATCTCTATATGCTTTGTTCTGTCGTGTTGGACCGGATCGTGAGCAATACTAATAGAAGACTTATTATCACAGAAAAGTCTCATAGGAGCTTCATATTTTATTTTCAAGTCATCTAGAATGATGTTCATCCACAACAATTCACAAACTCCTTGAGCCATGACTCTAAACTCTACCTCTGCACTTGATCTGGCAACTACATTCTGTTTCTTTCTCATCCATGTCACTAAGTTTCCACCTAAGAACATACAATATTCAGTGGTGGATCTCCTCTCAACAATCGTCCCTGCATAATCTGCATCAGTATAGACCTCCATAGACAACTGCTCACTTTTCTTCAATAATAGACCTCTTCCTGGGCTCATCTTTAGATACTGCAGGATTCTATCCACAGCCTGTAAGTGCCTCTCTTATGGATCATGCATGAATTGACTGACAACACTAACCGGATAAGCTATGTCAGGCCTGGTGTGAGATAGATAAATGAGCTTTCCCACAAGTCTCTGGTATTGAGCTTTATCAACCCTTGGACTTTCCTCATCACTCCCAATCTTGTGGTTTTGCTCTATAGGCACTCTGCTGGGTTTACAACCAAACTTGTCAGTCTCTTTGAGAAGGTCAAGGACATATTTTCTCTGAGAAATGAAAATGCCTTATTTTGAGTATGCTACTTCCATACCTAGGAAATATTTCAACTTTCTAAGATCCTTCATTTCAAACTGAGCTGCCAATTCCTTCCTCAAGTTCATCTTCTCAAATTCATCATTACCCATTATGAACATATCATCTACGTAGACTAACAAAAGAGTGACTTTACCATTTTGAGAATGCTTTATAAAGAGAGTATGATCACCTTGGCTTTGTTTATAACCCAAGGACACCATAACATGAGTGAGCCTTCCAAACCAAGCTCGAGGTGATTGCTTGAGCCCATATATGGCCTTCTTTAATCTGAAAATGTTATTACTTCCTGAAGTAGGGTCATATCCAGGTGGGATCTCCATATACACCCCTTCCTCCAAATCTCCATGCAAGAAAGCATTTTTCACATCAAACTATTGCAACTCTCAATCAAAGTGAGTTGCCAAGGAAATAATGATTCTTACTTTGTTCATTTTTGCTACTGGAGCAAATGTCTCTTCATAATCAATTCCATAGGTCTGGGTGTATCCCTTTGCAACTAGCCTCGCCTTATATTTGTCCAGTGTGTCGTCGGATTGGTATTTTACCGTATATATCCATCTGCAACCTACTGGCCTCTTGTCATTTGTCTTCTCAATAATCTCCCAAGTCCCATTTTTCTCTAATGCATGCATATCTTCATTCATGGCTTGAATCCCGTTCTTATCCTTTAATGCTTCTTGTACTGATGTAGGGACTCTAATAGAGTCAATAGCTTAAATAAAACTTTGATGCTGCACATAAAGTTTTTCAGTAGACACAAACTGGGATATAGGGTATTTAGTACAATACCTTTTTTCTTTTCTCAAAGCAATAGGTAGGTCATCAAGGTTCAGCTCACAAGAATTACTAGGCTCAGGGTTAGGAACACTTACCTCAGGTTCAGACAATTGGACTTGTTGGGGCAGAACGGGTTTACCTTTCCACCTTTTTCGCTGGAACTGTAACTTGTATCTGTCAACATTATTATGCACCGGTATTGGTACATCACCACCATCCTCATCATTATTATGCAATGGTATTGATACATCACCACCATCCTTATCATTATTATGCACTGATATTAGTACACCACCACCATCCTCATTAGGCATCAAAGGCTCTTGTATTACAGGAATAACAGGAAGAACAGACAATTCAGGAGACGGCTCAGGGTCCTGTATTAGAGGAATAACAGGTAGAATAGACAACTCTAAAGACTCAGCTTCTAGATTATTCCCCCCTTAAGCTGAGTACTGGGATAAAAAGACTCTGATTCCTGAAAGGTAACATCCATGGATATATAGACACGACGACTAGGAGGATGATAACATTTGTACCCCTTCTTATCTGAAGCATATCCTATGAAAATACATTTAATAGCCCGAGGATCTAACTTACCCCGATGAGGGCCATGAACATGGACAAAGGCAAAACAATCAAAGATACGATTCTGAAGACTTGACAAGATGGGCACAGACAGAAAGAATCGAGTCAGGACCTGCACAGGACTAACACCAGATAACACCCTAGAAGGTAACCTATTGATTAAATAAGCAGAGGTCAAGACAACTTCCCCCAATAAAATTTAGGAACATTCATTTGAAAGCATAATGCTCAGGTGATTTCAAGAAGATGACGATTTTTTCTTTCAGCAACCCCATTTTGTTGTGGAGTGTTAACACAAGTCAACTCATGAACAACAACATTAGTTTTGAGAAAATTGCAAAAATTTTAGTTTACATACTCCTTACCATTGTCTGACCGTAACCGTTTAATAGGTTTCCCAAACTGTGTTTTGACCATTTGAAAAAAGTTAACAAACAATTAACACACTTCAGACTTATCTTTCATAAGAAAAACCCATGTAACCCGAGTACAGTCATCAATAAAGGTAACATACCATTTTGCCCCAGAAATATTGGAAATGGATGAAGGCCCCCATACATCAGAATGAACAAGATCAAAGGGTTCGACACTCCTAGTATTACTAGGGGAATAGGTTGCTCGATGAGATTTGGTAAACTGACACACATCACAATGAAAGGAATCAACAAACACTTTGGTAAATAAGTGAGGGAATAGAGACCTGAGCATCTGGAAAGGAGGATGTCCAAGACGCCTATGTTGGAGCCATATTTGAGTATTTGCCCATGACTCTGAACCAGCCTGATGACACTTACTTTCCTTATGAGGCAGACAATATAACCCCTTCTGTTCCTTAGCAATTCTAATCGTCTTACCTGTGGCAAGGTCCTGAAAAACACAATGAGAATGAAAAAAGGTTACTACACAGTTCAAGTCTCTAGTGAGTTTATGGATGGACAAAATATTGTTAGAAAGCTTAGGGACATGAAGCACATCATTTAGGTGGAGAGATGGGCTTAGGTGGATGTTACCAGATCCGATAATCGGGGTTTGAGACCCATTTGCAACGGTAATATGGCGTTTATTAGGTAAAGGTGAATAAGAAGAGAGATATGACATATATGGAGTCATGTGATATCTTTAGAACCAGAGTCAATAATCCAGATATCTTTATAACAAGAGGCATTAAAAGCTAAGGAGCTAGAGTTCTTACCCATCATGGTCAGAGAACTAGTGTTAGAGAGCTTACTCAAGGAGTCCATAGAGAGAAATAAATCGTCTCGAACCAGGAGAGGATCAAAGGGCTGCCAATTAGAAACACCAACAACGATGACAACCGAACAATCAAGGGCTACAAACAGCAAGTAAATAGAGGTACGACAATGAAGGTTGTCCTAAAAAACAAAATGAAGATGAAAATGTCCGGATCTGCAACGACGGTTGAGCGATGCACGATGGCTGCAAAGTCACCAAGATCACTAGGGCTCCAAGAGAAAGGGAACCTTGACAAAAAAAAAAGGACCGCAATAAGAACGGCTAGTGTTTTGAACGCGGAAGCAGAGCCCCTAGAATCGGGAGCTCTGATACCATGTAGAAATATGAAAATGTTTTATATATTTTGTAAAGAATACATAAGAGTTATTTATAGACTATACATTTATCTAAATAAAGGTGTAATTATTCTCCTATAAATGTTAATTATTCATAATAAGTTGTATAAGATAGCAGCTCATAATGAGTTGTACGATATTCAACATATTCTAATAATAAATATAAAATTATTTAGACTCTTAAAAACAAATATTTGAAGTTAGGGAAGTGGATAACATCAATTCGACAAGAATTATTTGATTTTGTAATGAAAGCGCACTTGATCGCTTCAGATAAATTCTAAGTAAAATTGTTGAGGAGATTACATAGGCTACGGTGAAATTCCATAAATGTGTGTTCCATTAAAATCATAAAGACATCTATTTTATGTGGTTTAGGTATGGGGTTGTCGCATGCACTAGAGGTCAGTAAACTAGTTCATAGAAGAGAGTTGTTTTTTTAAATTTTGTGTTGATTTTGTTTAGTAGCAGTAGCTGCTTCAATTCTTGCACACATTGTGTTCGAATTGATTTTTTTTTTGAAAAAATATTCAAATTGATGTTTTAACTCTCATAAAACAATCTCCATTTTGTTTAATGTGTATTAAAGTAATTAATGTGGCTCTGAATGTGGAACAACCATTTTTAATTTTGCGGCAACCGAATTTACGTCGTTGTTGAAAACTGTGGCAATTGGAACCCCTATAATAGCATTTTCTTAACCGCTCTAGTTATCTTATTTTTTTTAATGAGATTTAATAAGTTGGAGAATATCAATCAAAAGGAAGAGGAACAAAGTTAAAGGGCTTATCTACTTGATCTCTCCCTCTAAATTTTAATTTCTTATGGGACAAACAATAACAGAATGATCAACTTCTTTACAAAAATCAAATGCGTCTAACATATACTCGAGAAAATTTCAACTAGCTGAGTCATAAGGTTTATCAAAATCCACTTAGAAGATAAGATAATTTTCCAATATTTCTTAATAAGATCAACAATCTCATTATGACCACATCAACCAGAAGACAACCTCTAATAAAAGAATATTAGTTAGAAGAAATAATCTTGTCCATCAAGGATGTCAGTCTAGAAGCTAACCCTTTAGTAACTAACTAGAGAAATAATTCTAGCCATGTTAAAACCATTTATGATAAACATGTCTTAATCCAAATAATTCATATCATTATGTTTGCAAAATAATTAAAATATTACAAATATTTAATGAAAATATTTAGTAGTAATTTCAATAATAGTGGTTAAAAGTGGTGGTAGTCGGCAAATGCATGTAAGAGCGGTGATTGTCTATCATTTGAGTGATAGTACTTGGTGTTGATTAACGAATCATCACGAGGGGAAATCGTTCACATTTGGTCAATCATTCACTTAAAGGCTAAAGACTCACCTAAACAAATGCGAGAGACACTACATATTCACGCAAAATCTTAAGCTGATAGGTGTATGAGTTCTCTCACATATAAAATGATAAACCTCCATTTTTCTAAGAAATATGAGACTTAGAAATCACACTTGTTTCTCGACACAACTCACATTTGTTTCTCAACAATCTCCCTCTCAAGAGTGATTCTATCAACTATTCTCCCCCTCAAGTGAAAACTCTTTTATCCACATGATTTTATCGTTGTTGACAGACACCCTTACTCGCCATACGCACTTCAACGGGACATGCTGCATAACCATCATGTGAGTAACACTTTCGACACAAGGAGTTGCTCTCTTACTCAAATCAGGCTTTGATACCATTGATGAGTCATCTTGAGGGGAAAACATTCACATTGGATCAAACACTCACCTAAAGATCTTTGACTCACCCAAACAAGTAAGAGAGACACCATATATTCACCCAAAACCTTAAGGTGATATATGTATGAGTCATCTTACTTATAAAATGTTTAACCTTCACTTTTCTAAGCAATGTGAGACTTAAAACTCACACTTATTCCTCAACACAATTCATACTTGTTTCTCAATATTGATGACCACTTGTGATTTACTGTGGTAGGAGTGATGGAATAGTGGTGGTCGATAATAGTGATTGGTAGTCTGATTGGTGTTCAATGGTAATAGTGGTTAATCTGGTAATTGGCAATGGTCATAATGGTGATTGGTGGTTATCAAAGTGATGGTTTGCGGGGCTTAAAATGGTGGTTAGATTAAAATTCATAGGTGGATAAAATGATGGTCATGGTGGCTATTGAAGGTGGTCGGTGGTGGTGAGAATAGTGATTAGAATGGTGGCAAGTTATGGTCATAGTAGTGATCGATGAAAGTCCTAATAATTATTAGAATAGTTGTCAGCAATAATTAATGATAGTGTCTTAATTTTAAAACAAAAATAAGAATTTAAAATTTTATTTTTTTAGTGTTGAGTTTTAGTAAAAAATTATTTTGAAATGAAGTAAAAAAAGAAAAACTAAATTATTTTAAACTTTATCGAATATATTTAAATTTTAAAAATGACTTTCAAAACCAAGTATTAAATTTATTTATTTTTCATTTGAGATAAGGTATTTATCATCTGAGCTTATAAAGCTAAATATTTGGATCCATCCTTGAGAATATCTTAGCACGTCTGCAGTACTAGATCTGAATTGCAGTTGGAAAGGAATGATAATATAAACAATGATTCCTTTCCACTTTATACTTAAAAAAATAGATCAAAGTGGATTTAAAGCATCAACATGGAAAGCATGCAGTAGTGACAAGGTGACCTTTGGAGGCATGAAGGGACGTTGACAGTGAACACAGTGCAGATTGATTTTTTATATTTGCTCCAAAACCACTCTTATAGTATGATTGATTCTTTAGTATACGACTACACATATAATAATAAGAATTAATATACATGTTAATAGCATTGCTCACTGGAATGTATTCATAATTTTCCTCTATGTTACACGTGACAATATATAATGTCACTTGAATCATTCAAAATAAAAGGAAAGACACAATATTAAAAAAAAAACAATTTTTAAATAAATTACAAAAATTATGAAACACTATCATCAACTAGAACTTTGACTGTTACATTGATCATCAACAGACTAGAAGAATCACTAGAACATAAAGACCACTGGAATCTTTTGAGTAGGATGAAACTCTTGATCAACTATTGGCTTAGACACATGATATGGTTCTGAAGCTAGTCGGAGAATGAGAAAGAGTTCAATGTTGACCTGTTATGAAACCAACTCCAAGCCAAAAAAAAACACTATTATTCTCCGACTTTTTCATGTTTGTTGACTATCCAAAAAATAAAATATCATTACGCATTAACTAGATGGTTCACACCATTGCATGGCAAATCATGGTAAAACCTTCCATAGACTTAGTCCTCTCACCTAAAGAAAGAAAGAAAAAACTCAAAGAGAAACTACAGCTCTCCGGAAAAAATCAAATGAACTCTTAAACCAAATAAAAATTATATACCAAATACTAGAAGTTAGGTTAAAAGTAACAAATAAGTTAAAGGTTGATTCAGGCTAATCTCCACAATGGCCTTCCTTTTGAACAAATTTGTCCTACAAGAGTTGTCAAGAAAAAATACCACCTTATAGGGTGCCCAACTCTCATAGGTAAAGGGAAGAGTTGGATTCTCCCTAGATAAAAGGGGCTTAGAGGAAGAACATTGGAAACTAAAACTTGATAAGAAGACGCCACATAAAGCATACCATTTCTAGTATGTCTCCACATCCACATACCACTCTTCAAAAAACTGAAACTCTTGAAGGACCAAGAAGAAATCTGAGACCATAGGTTCTTCATGGAAGAAAAAAAGGTATCCTCCAACCATGGTACCAAGAAATCCTCCCTTCTTCCCCCTCTCAATCTAACCCACATAGGCTCTTGCCTTTGAGAAATGAAGAAGAGTATCTAAAACCTATTCATAAAGGATATACTCCATGTTCAAATGTGTCGTTACTCAAAAAATGCAACGACAGAGAGGCGAGAAAGGAAAGACAGAAGAGTCGCCATTAAACTTTATTTATCCCATAAGGGGAAAGGAAAACATCGAGAAAACCTTAAGATGAAACGGATAAGATGGTCTCGCAACCATGAGAAAGGATTCGGAAGCCAGTTATGCAAAGGGAAAGTATTAGCACCACTCACATCCATCGTACTCGATGGGAACCATTTTTTTGTCTATGTGTGAAGGTATCTGCTAGCGGGTATTGCTTTTTAAGAGTGTTCCAGGGGGGAGAAGAAGGTTAGAAACAGGGAAAAGAGAGATAAAAGGGAAAAGAGACTTGGTAGGACCTCGCGGTCCTATGCCTACGTATTCTCAACAGGTATGAGAAAGTCAGAGTCAACGTAGTTCGGAGAACTACAGATAGAAAATATAGAAGTGTGCTCGGCAAGGATTAGGGTCCTTGTGCCTACGTATCTTTACTTAAAAGAAATGAAGAATCAGAGCAATCGTAGTTCGGCCTACGGTTAACTGGTGTTTTTGTGGATGATGTTAGTGTGTGCATTCTAGTAGTTAGGTGTATTGCAGCTCGCTTGTGGAGTCTTAGGCGTTACCCGTTTGCGGTAGAACGGACATAACATATCTTTTTTGAAAAGAGATAGTTTTCGCCATCGAGACAAGATGTCACATTTGATTTGTGAAAGTTATTTTAAGGGTGAAGTAAGTCATCAGATAGTAACCCCTTGCGGGTAGTACCCAATTTTTTTATCTTAAAAGAATTATTGTGAAAAGTGTGGAATCAATATTCTCAAGATCAACTTATGTTTTAATGAAGACAAACCACTTGACAAGAAGGCAAAGATGTTCAGTCATTTTCAAGACATCATGGTAAAGCAAAGAATCAGGACAAAAACTTGATATGAAGAATAATCTCATTGGAAGGTATAATGAAAATCTTCATCAAGTATTTAAGTACTAGTTGCTCAAAAAATCAAAAACTCATTGCATTACTTTTTCACACTTTCACAAGCTTTTACTAGCAAGATTTTTCTAAGTTTTTGCCAGAGCAATCGATTGCATGATCAAAAATTTTCCTTTTATTAGCTACTGTTTTTTGGTGCAATCGATTGGCACAAATGTGCAATTGATTGCATACATCAAAAATCTTCTTATTTTTGCTTTTGTTTTTTGTGCAATCGATTGGTGTTTTTCATTCAACTGATTGCTCAGTTCAAAAATTCAAATTTCAAGTGTTTTTTCTGAGTGTGCAATCGATTGGTCCTGTGTGTGCAATCGATTGCTCACTGAACGTTTTTGAAAAATTGTTCTGAACAATTGCACCTCTTCAACCATTCTTTTCTGAATTATTTCCATTGAATCATGACAATTGTTCATCATGTTTTCTGAAGTTTTGAATGATAATTCAAAGGGGTGATTGTGACATATAAATACCTAAACTTTCATTTTTCAAAAACACCTCTTTAAAAAATCTTTACTAAAATTTTCATCTTTCCACATCTTAAGTCAAGTCATTTTTCATAAGAATTTCCTGCATATTTTTATATCATTTGAAAGAAAATTCTTGAGCAACAAAATCTTAAATAGTTGTGGAAATTATCATTGAAAGAGAAGATCAATCATAGGATTGATAAATTTGTATACACATATTTCAAACTCATTGTAAATCAAAGATTGTATTTATTCCCCTTGCTATTCAGGATTGTTGAAAGCAAGTGTGTGCGTTGAAGAGGATTGTTCTTCTTGCACTTAGTGTTCATATTTTAAAGGTGTTAAGAGCCTTTAATCTACCTATAGGTTAGATAGTAAGTTGTACACTCATTCTAATTATAGTGAAATCTCTTTCGGTGTGAAAGGGGACTGGATGTACCTTCGGAGTGTGGAGGGAACCAGGATACTTCTCTATGTTATTTACTTTTTGCAATTTATTGCTTTCATAACCCCTTCATATCTCAAGAAAAGTAATAACCTCATTCGATAAAAACCAGAAAATTTCAAAGAACCTAATTCACCCCCTCTTAGGTGCAACTCAGACTATCAATTGGCATCAGAGAAGGTTTTAGGTAACCTGTTCCTAATCGATTTAGAATGGCTTCCGCAAACAACAAAGGTGTGTTTAAAGACGGTGGTAGTAGCAACAAGCCTCTACTGTTTTGTGGTGAATACTTTGACTTCTGGAAGATTCGCATGAAGGCTCACTTAGAAGCACAAGGAGATGGAATATGGGATGCTGTCTAAAATGGCCCCTTCGTTCCTTCAACGGTTGTTAATGGTGTTGGATCAACAAAGCCTAAAGGTTCATGGAATTACGATGATAAGAAAAAGGTTCTCTATGACAAAAAGGCAATTAACCTTATACAAAGTGCACTAAGCACGGACGAATTCTTTCGCATCTCAACATGTACATCAGCAAAGGAAATCTGGGATACTTTAGTGGAAACTCATGAAGGAACCACTGAAGTTAAAAGATCGAGATTGAATATGTTAAGTCATGAATACGAGTTATTCAAAATGCAGCCAAGAGAATCAATTCTTGATTTGCAGAAAAGATTTGTGCACTTGACAAATCATCTGAGAGCACTTGGTAAGACTTTGACTAACGATGAATTAAATCTTAAAGTGCTTAGATCTTTGTCCAGAGAATGGCAACCCAAAAAGACAGCAATATCTGAAAAGAAAAGTCTATCCACGATGACACCCGCTACATTGTTTGGAAAACTTCAAGAATATGAGATAGAACTTGGGCGATTAGAAAAACATGAGAATCAAGAAAAGAAATCTAAAAGCATCGCATTAAAGGTTGATTCCAAAGAAGTAGAAAAGGAAGACGATCCGGTTGAAGATGAAAACTTCATGCTTCTTGTAAAAAGGTTAGGAAAATATTTTGGTTCTAAAATTAATATTGGAAATTTTGACTATATCAAAAGGAAGAAGTTTTCAAAGAACAAAGAAAAGGAAGCGTCAACATCCACACAAGATGTCAAATGCTATGAATGTGGAAAACAAGGACACATCAAACCAAACTGTCCTAAACTCTCCAAGAATGATGCCTATAAAAGTAAAAAGGGTTAC
The DNA here is from genome assembly GCA_963859935.3 of Lathyrus sativus. Taxonomy (NCBI): domain Eukaryota; kingdom Viridiplantae; phylum Streptophyta; class Magnoliopsida; order Fabales; family Fabaceae; genus Lathyrus; species Lathyrus sativus. The sequence goes on from OZ012740.1 coordinate 670,626,084, forward strand.
AAGAAACTTAGGCATATGTGGCATGGGAGGATAACGAGATAAGTTCCACTTCAGACTCAGATAGTGATCAAAGCGCGAATCTAGCACTAATGGCCTCACATCACTCTGACGATGAAAACGATAAGGTTAGCAATAATTTTTCAATTTATGATAATTATGCTTAAGGGGCAATTGATGAACTCCTGAGTGAATGCAAAATTTTGTACAAAACTATTTCATCATAAAAGAATCAAATCTCAACTTTAGAAGAAAAGGTTGAGACAATGGAAAATAGTTTCAAAGATGAAAAACAAAAATTAATTAGTGATTAAAAACAGAATTTTGTATGCACAAAGTGTGAGTCATTTTCGTTTCAAATTGTCCAATTAAAAAGAGTCATTGAAAGATATGAAAAAGGACAAATTGGATTGGAGTCTGTTCTTAGTCAACAAAGGTTCTCAAATGATAAGAGTGGTCTTGGTTTCTCAAAATTTTCTAAACCAAGTTCCACTAAAACCATCTTTGTTAAGGCTAGTGAACAAACTCCTAAAGAGAAAGTGATTAAGCCTAAAACGGTTCATCAATGCCCTAAGAAGAAAGTATTTAGTAAAAATAAGTCTTATCCTCCTAGATACAAAAGTAACTTTGAACCCACCTGTTTTTATTATGGTATCAAAGGTCATACACCTAATTATATTGATCAAAAATTATAGTTTAAGGTCAGTGACATCAAAAGGAGTGAGATATCGTCTTAATCATAAACTTGTGTTGATTAATCAAAGTGAACCTCTCACGATCCCAAAGTATACAAAAATGATCCAAATGATCATTTTTTACATATTTGAAATAATGAAGATTAGCGACTTCAATAAGTCGACATTTACGAATGTAAAGACTTCATTTATCGATAAAATAGAATAAAATCGATATGAACTTGAAGATAAGGTTAAAACCTTGTCTTAATCGCAAACTTCATGTTAACTAATCGAAGGGAACCTCTCACGATCCCAAAGTAGATAAAATGACCCAAATGGTCATTTTTTATAGGTTTGAAATAATGAAGATTTTAACATCCTCGAGATCTAACGTTTACGAATCGAAGACTTCATCGGTTCGGAAAATAAAATAAAATCGAAACATGAAGAGGAAATTAAAAGGTGAAAATGTGAGTTGGTCTCGGATAAACTATTATCTATCAATAACTTGACTGATAGTGATTTATGAAGGTCTTGTCATCGACCCTAATGAAATAAATTTGAAGATGGAAAGGAGAATGAAAAGTGAAGATAGTCGAGAAATAAAACCTAAATATAATTAAGGGATGTTTGAAAATACTTTTAAACAAAAGTAAAAATAATCTATTAAAAATTGTTAACAAGTGATGATTAAAAAAACCATGAGTAACAAATCATAATCAAAATTATTAAAAAAAACTTATGTGAGAAAAACAAGGGAGGAATCATGTAGGCCATGAAAGCCCATCATCCTCATGAATAAAAAAGTTTTTTTCTAACAAGTGGTTTGGTTAAACAGAAAATGGGCTTGTGAAGCCCAACAAGCAAACAATGCTCTTAATAAAAACAACAACTTAAAAAAGAAACAGGTCACACGGGAAATTTTACCCCATACCCCTACAATTATACCTATACCCCTACATTAACATTTTTTAGACCAAAATACTCTCGTATAAAAATTTATAATTTTTTTCATTTGTTCACCGGAAGACTTTTTGCAAGTCTTCCAGTTCATATTTTTTTCTTTTTTTCATCGGAAGACTTTTTGGAAGTCTTCCGGTTCACATTTTTTTTCGTTTGTTCACCGGAAGGCTTTTTGCAAGTCTTCCGGTTCATATTTTTTCGTTTGTTCACCGGAAGACTTTTTGGAAGTCTTCCGGTTCGTGTTTTTTTTTAATTTTTAATATTGTCAATTGTAATTTTTTTTATTTACTATCCTATCATATAATTTATTAAAAATTAAAATTAACATTTGTATAATATTGTCAAATATTATAATATTTTTAATCATCTTAACGTTGGTTTTTTAATTCTATTCATGAATTCAAATTAAAAGTAGAATATATAATATACAATTATAGTTCATAGTCATTTAATTTTATTTAATCCAATATCAAAGAATTATTTTAAGTTTCTGGATTCAAACATTGACCGAAACATATATTAATCATTCTTTAAATTATAAGTATTTGAAAACTATATATTTAAGAAAAAAACCTGAATTCATTGAACAAGCAAAAAATGAATTGATGTCCAATAATAATTTTTTTAATATTAAATAAATGATGGAGGAAAAAACAAACACATAATGTCAATAATTTATTTTAAAATTTAGTAGTTCAGATTCATTCTTATTTTATTACATAAAAATAACTATTAATAATGATAATAATATAGTCCCAACAAACAAATAATGAAAAAAAGTTATGATCTATTTGTTTTTTACTCACTTGCCTCAACTATTTTATTAATAATACTTTTATTCTAGTTTAAATTATTAGTATATGAAAACTATATATTTAAGGCAAAAATATGAATTTATTGAGAAAGAAAAAAATAAATTGATGTTTAATAATGAATTTTTAATATAAAATAAAAGATGAATGGGAGAGAGAAAAATGACACATAATGTCAATAATTTATTTTAAAATTTAAAAATTAAAAAAAAAAAACATGAACCGGAAGACTTCCAAAAAAGTCTTCCGGTAAACAAATGAAAAAAATATGAAACAGAAGACTTGCAAAAAGTCTTCCGGTGAACAAACGAAAAAAAATGTGAACCTGAAGACTTCTAAAAAGTCTTCTGGTGAACAAAAGAAAAAATATGAACCGTAAAAGTCTTCCGGTGAACAAATGAAAAAAATTATAAATTTTTATACGAGGGTATTTTGGTCCAAAAATTTTTATGTAGGGGTATGGGGTAAAATTTCCGGTCACACGATGAGCAACATGTTACGAAAGAGAAACGCAACTTTCTCCTCTCTCATCGCGTCGTAGCACCGAAAAGAACAGGTTATCATCAATTTTCAAAATGAAAGTTATCATTTGAAACATGAACAAAATAAAAACAGCAAGCACCGATCTCGCTTCAACCTTCATAAAATCAATTCATTCACCTTCTTTGCTTTCGATTCGATTTTGTCTCAAGTTCTTTCAAGTTTGGTTTTGGTTGTTCTTTCTCTTTGTCTCATCTCAGATCTCCTTTTATTTCTGTTTTTTTTTTTAAATGGGTTTGAAATGGATTGAAGAATATTAGGGCTTGAGACTCTGTAGGTTAAAGAAGGTGAGAAAGGTTCTGGTTCATGAAAAATGTTTGTGTATTAATATTGTGAAGAGCAAAGGTTAAACGGATTTCTGTTTAAATTTTCTCTTCATCTCCTTCTAATCTGTTTCTGTTTTGATTTAGAGGTTCTATTTGAAGTTTGGGTTTTTATTTGGTTGAAGGGTGTGGTAATGGGTTGAAGAGGATTTGCGGTTGAGTACTGAAAGTGGGTCGTGAGGGGTTTCTTTTGAGTTGGGTTGAATTTTTATGAAGGAAAATGAAGGTTTTGGTTGGTTGAAGGAAATTGTATCCTTATAGTGAAAGAAATGGTGTCCTTATACATGAGAAGTTGTTGGCTTAGGTGATGGCAACTTGGATCATTTGGATACCGTGTGAGAGTTACACGTCATGTGCATTTAGCACTTTAGTTTCCCTTTTTTCTTGTAAAAAAGAAACTTATGGGTTGTACACTATGATACTACATTTATTTTACAAACATATGTACCCAATTTTTCTTGTAATGAACTATATTATAACGAAAATTGGATTGGGCCTAAAATGTATTTGTACCCCCTTTTTTGTTTAATCGGACTTGATTCTTCTTGAATGTAATTTGAAATAGCTTAGTCCAATAAACAATATTCGAAACATCTCAATCAAGACTTCCCATCACAACTTCGACCTGATCTTGAATTATAGCTTTAATTTCAACATGACTTGATTTAAACATAGGTTTGGGCCATAAATTGGTTATGCTCTAGAAATTAACGATCATAACTCGAAATCACTAATAACCATCGTAGCAACAACTTTTCATCTATGGTTTGTATATATGCATGAGCCACTTGGAACCTGTCTTGAATACGACCAAAACTTCTTGAGATAAACCTTGAAGTCACTTGATCATATTTGGACGAATTTGCCATGCGATATATCTTCTCTTATTTCCACTATGATTCAACACATTTGCATGGGCCTGAAATCATAATGCGTACAAATAAATCCTCCATACTTAAAACCTTAAAGGATCATGGCCAAAGGTAAAATGACCACCTATAGCAAGATCATGAATGCACATTAAGACTTGGTATCCACAAGTTGAAAAGGTATGACAAATTTAGGGTATGACAAAAGGTCTTCCCAAAAAGATGTCTAAAAAATTGTACCAACCTTCTTGAGAAAACCAACTTCAAACTAATTAGGAGGATCATCCTTTTTAGAACTAATAAGAGATGATTATTTCCACCAAGAGGAGGCAGAACGAGACCCTAATGATCAACCCCTTCTTAAAGAGGTGACGAGGGAATGACCATACCTAACATAAAGGATATTGAACCAAAAGCTAGAAGCACCTGACAGAAGTATCCATCTCCCTTTAAGTATTATGACTTAGAGTAGAATTATCATCCAAGAAAAGCTAATGTAGTAGTAGATGCGTTGAGTAGGGAGTATTTGCACATGTCGGAACTAATGGTTAAAGAAATGGAATTGATGGAGCAATTCAGAGATATAAGCTTAGTGTGTGAGGTCACACCATGAAGTGTGAAGCTAGACATGTTGAAGTTGACTGGCGATGTACTTACATAAATGAGAGAGGGTCAGATGTTGGATTTGAGATTGATGGATCAATTAGCACTTATTAGCCAAGGGAAATTAGTGGATTTCAAGGTAAGAGAGAATCGGATCATCAAGTTTTTAGATAGATTGTGTGTGTCGGATTTGGCCGATCTTAAGAAGAGAATTTTAAAAGAATGTTACATGAGTTGTTTTAATATTCATCCATGATCCACGAAGATGTATAAAGATCTTAAAAGGATGTTTTGGGAAAGTTTGCAAGTATCCATGGGAACCAAGCTAAAGTTGAGTTCTGCTTACCATCCGCAGACAAGCGGTCAGATGAAAAGAACTATCTGACCCTTAGAAGATTTGTTAAGGACTTGTATCCAAGTGTATGGATGTGCTTGGGATAGTTATTTACCGCTAACTGAGTTTACTTTAACAACAATTTTCATTCTAGTGTCGGAATTGCACCTTTTAAGAAAGAAGGTGTAAAACACCCATTTGTTGGTTTGAATCTGGTGAAGGAGTTTTGCTCGGACCTGAAAAAATCCAACAGGCTACCGAGAAGATTAAGATAATTCAGAAAAAGACGAAGGCACCGCAAAGTAGATAGAAGAGTTATCGTAATAAGCGCAGAAAGGCCCTTGAATCTCATGAAGGAGACCCTGTATTCTTGAGAGTCACTCCAGTGATTGGAGGAGTTGGTCGGGCATTGAAATCTCGAAAGCTTACTCCTCATTTTATTAGTTCGTATTGAATTCTTAAAAGAGTCGGCAAAGTTGTATATCAAGTTGCATTACCACCATTTCTCTCAAACCTTCATAATGTCTTTTATACCTCTCAACTTCGTAAATATATTCTAGATTTGTCTCATGTGATTCAGTCGGATGACGTGCAAATAAGAGATAATCTGACTTGTGAGACATCACTCTTGCGGATTGAGGATCGAGAGGTAAAACACTTGGGATAAAGAAATTCCTTTGGTGAAAGTTGTGTAGGGAAGATCCGTAGATGGCAACGTGACTTGAGAGTTAGAGAGTTAGATGAATAAGTCTTATTCAGAGTTGTTTTTTTCATAAATTTTCAAGAACGAACATTTTATAAATGAGAGTTGTAACACCCTGAAAATTATATTAGTTTTTTATTTGAATTTTTAATGTGTTTTGTGATTCATTATATTATTGTTAGTCTTAATCAAAATAAAATAGATATTTAGTTAATATAAATATAATACTAATAGAAAAGATTATAAATATAATATAACATTATAAGAAATAGGAATTAACGTTAATATAACATATGTATTATATTTATAACATTATAATGCATGTTCTATTATATTATAGGTTATATCAAGCATATTCTATTAGTATTAACGTTAATTTATACAACGTTAATTTATAAAATGTATTCTTATCTCCTTGTATCTATGTTCTATTATTTTTTGTGGATTTTCAATAGTTTTATTTTTGTATTATATCGTCGTGATGGCATACTTTTTTAAATACTTAAATTTTGGTCTTTTAACTAATTACTTAAGCAAAGAATTTGTAAATTTTCATTTGGAACTTGTTGAACTGTTTGTCAATGCGATACCCTTATTTTTAACTTTTTGTATCACATCACATATTTGGAATTTAGGTAGCTTTAGATTTTAACCACAGCGTGTATTAATTTATAATCGAAAATAATTAAAAGTTACAACATTTACATGTCATGTCTTATTAATCCTTCTTTTTAACTATCCTTCAATTAATTTAAATTTAATTTAACAAAACTCTTTAATTAATTCAAAAATATTAAATTTTTTTAGCACATAAAATGTGACTACTTTTTTAAAAATACCAAAACCAGTTATGGCAAATGGGCATTTACCAACATAAAAAGAAAAATCAATTTGTAATACTTGTGAGTAATGTAATAAACCATAGTTTTTTAGTTCAGAAGCAACACATTAGAGTACACTGTATAAATCAAAACCGAAAACAGTGAAAAAATTCAGTAATCAAAGACATCTCGAGTTGCTTAAAGTGATACATTAGTACATTTTTCACAACAAAATGACGTTAGGTTACTAAGCATCTTTCTTCTTCTTAGGCATTCTGTAACCACCAACAACACAAGCATGGTCCCTCTCATATGGTTCAAGAGTTACTTGCTCAAATGGTTTGAATTGATCTGCTTTCAACTTGTTCACTTCACTGATGAACACTGCCTCAGCAGGGACTGTGGAATCGATACAATTGGCCTGCCATAAAAAATTGAATGAGATTGATAATCAAATCAGACATTACCTCATATTCACTTTGTTTCATGTTTTTGAAAATTGACAAACAAACCAACTAAAAACAAAGCAACAAACCTTGATAGAAATAACAAAATGACCTCCAGCTTTGAGGTAGTACGAAGCATTCAAAGCTAAAATTCTTGCCTGAAATAATCCCAAATTAGTATAATCAAAGCGGATACTTGGAACACAAATTTCATCTCATCACTGTATAGCTAACAGTATATTCAATAAGTTCATTTCAAATGTTAATAAGCTTCATTACAAATTTTATGAATGAAGAAATATGTTCATAAAATAAACTGGGTCTAAGGTTATACAGCAAAAACTGAATCTAAGACAACTATTTAAACAGGTCATTATTGCACCAGCTCTGTTTAACAACATGAAACAATATAGGTAACAATCCAGTTTTAAAGTGCATCAGAGTCTCGGGTCTACATCATCCAAGAAGTCTTGAAGGGGAATCCGAGTAACTCATTTGCACTGTTTAACATAATAAAAAAATATAGATTTAAAAAAAGAAATTGATGCGCATCAGAATCTCGGGTCTACATCATCCAAGAAGTCTTGAAGGGGAATCCGAGTAACTCATCATATGCAATGATATAGAATAAAACATTAACTTTGAGATTACAATTAATAAACAAAATAGGATTTAAAACACAACTAGATAATTAAAATAAAATAACAAGATCAATGTGCATCAGAATCTCGGGTCTACATCATCCAAGAAGTCTTGAAGGGGAATCCGAGTAACTCATCACATACACTAATATATTCACCAAAAACATATTTACTTTAAAATGAATATTCATATAAAAACAACTGATTCAAAATACAAAGTTAGAGAGAAAGATTTAACAAACAGTGTAAACAAGTAAAGAACAAGCACTACACAGCACTGAAGCAAATTACAACATTACACATGCACCTCATTTAGAGATACTTCAAATTAGTAAATAGAACATCAGTGACATAATTGACATTGATGTTATGAATTAGTAGCATATTCCTGCTTTTAAAACAAAAGCGAGTGGTACCATCCTTGAGTTAAATCAGGCATAGCTACTATTTTTACCATAAAAAAGTGAAAACTTAATCCAAACCTGATCAGGCTGAGCAACATCAGAAAATATCACATCTACCATGCCAACCAACATTCTATACTTGGCTGGATGTCTAGCATCCTCAATAATCGGTATAACATTAGTCCGTTTCTTCGCCATATTGACCAAGTCACGCCCACTTCGATGGGAAAATTCTACCGCATAAACAACTCCAGTCTACATAAACATAACACAATATTATATAATCAAACTTAAAGACACAACATATGCCCAAAACAATCAAATTTGAATCAACACTTACTGGACCAACAATATCAGACACATGAGAGACTGTTGTTCCAGATGCAGCACCTAAGTAAAGCACTTTAGCACCAGGTGTCTTGACAAAACAACAAAAATGTCAATGTATTGTATTGAATTGAATTTCAACGATAACAATCATACCCAGTAAATGAAAATGATTCAAAAAAATGAAGCATCTTACAATCCATATGTTGTCGATTCCACCAAGCACGGCAGCAGCCAACTTAGATCGGAAAGGGTTCCAAATTCTATACTCAACCTTGGTACCATCCTCAATCTACAGAATGAATCACACACAATTATCACACCGAAAGAAAATCAAGTAATAAAAGTGATACGCAATGAAGAAACTACCTGCACAGAAACCCTCTTCTCATTGTAAACAGCTTCACCGGGAACAAGATTTCTAGTAACAAGAGCGTCCTGTTTACCCTTAGCAATGAAAATTCCTTGGTGTCTATGAGGTTCAACAACAACCTTGCTTCCTCCCTTCATCCCGCCTCTCCCGCCACCGCGGCCTCCTCCACGACCTCCTCTACCTCCTCCACCTCTACCAGCACCACCACCTCGAGCCTTAAAAGGTGTACCTCTTCCTCCACCAAAACTTCTACCTCCTCTGTCACCGCCCCTACCTCTGAAACCACCACCGGAACCACCGCGACCTGCACGATTCAAAAAACAATTGAATCCATATAATAAATTAATTAAAATGTGCTATTTTATTCAAAATTCGGAAAAATTAAGATACGTGAAAACATCATAGAACGATCTAAACAGAAAGCGGTTTGTGGTGTCCTCTGTTACCTCGAGGAGGATAAGCCATTTCAAAGAGAATGCAAAAAAACTGATGTGAACGGCTATGAAGGGTTTTGAGCAGTAAGGTTTAACGCGAAGGAGAGGGTTTTATAGCTCAGAGTTAGGGTTAGGGTTTAGGATTAGGGTTTTGGGATGCTGGTTATGTGCGGTAGCGAAATATCAGAATCACACATTCATTATGTTGTTGACCGTTGGATCGATATAAGACAGTGCAGATTTTAAATTTTAAATTAAATTTTTTTTCTAAAATAAATAATCATTTAAAATTATATTGAATAATCTAAATCCGAAAGTCATTTATGTGATGAGTGCGTAAATACAAAAGTTAAATGACTTCAATAAATTTGTGTTCAATGTTTTGTTTTTTTATTGGTGAAACTTTGAAGAAACATTTTCAATTTAATACTAGAAATTGCCTATGTTCTACTTGGAATGTAGGATTGTGGGTGACAGCGAAAAACATTACAAAAGGTCTTAAAATTCAAGTTAAGGCATAACAAAGATTAACCTTCTGAATCCATGGATGTGATTTAGCATCAACACATTAAAACATTAAGCATTGGCTAATACAACTTTATTTCAAAAGTCATGATTGATTAAATGGAAAAACTCTTAGGTGATATCACAATATATGAAAAACAAATTGAATAAATTTGGGATATAAAAATAAATAAACGCGTATTGGTGAATCATGATGATAACACTTAACATTAAAATTAAAAGAAGAAAAAATAAGATGTGTCTCACTCATAGGAAAATGAGATCATTTGGCCCCAAATCAAAAAAATGGCAAGACTTCGAGTGCAAGGGTGGTTGTACATTTTGAAAATTTGATTTGATCAATTGAAATATAAGTTCGGAAGGAGCCTACTATACATATCAAATATTCCTTGAGGTCGAGTTAGTAAGAAAGTCGGGCTCGATGAAATAAACAGATCGGCTTATCAGGATCATTCAAATAAGTTAAAGGTCGGCTAGAAATACTAAGACGAACACTTTGAAACCAGACTTACTCATATAAATCGGAGCCGACCTCAATCGTACAAGCCAAGACCGACAATAATACTAGGATATCATATGAAGATGTGCGAGGAACAATTACAAGATAATCCATTATGACATGAGAGTTACAGTTATTGAAGAGGCTAGCGTTATATGGCAATTATAAGAACGGTTGAGTTACTAGAAGATGCATTTATGAGGGATACGAAAGAGAAGGGGAAACCTATAAATAAGAGATGGTTTGGAAGGTATAAAGGCAAGCAAAAACTAGTAAACAACCACATAACAAACACCTCAATCAATCGTTTTAGGCTCTCATTGACTAATAACAAGGAAAACAACATTTTAGTGTTTTTTTAGCAAGAGCGTTTGGCGTACACCACGAGGCCTGGGTAAAACTTGGTCAGGCCACACAAATTCATTGAAATCGTCAACAACCCAGTTGTGCGATGTCTGGCTCATCTCCCAGCCAAAGTGATCCACCTTCACCACCAGATATAACTCATTTGCTTGCATTGGTGGAGGCTCTCTGACAACAAAAGAAAACCTTGCAAGACAGTGTTTAGGTTTTGCAAACACAAAGCCAACAGGAAGGGGACAACAAAGAGGAACCTCAGAATTCTCAACCTTTGTCTGAAGCTATTTGGGATGATCAAGCCCAAAGAACTTCAAACCACCTACCCTGGTGTCTTTTGATGGTAAAATCGACATGCATGAGCATATCATTGCAATCAATAACTAAATAGAAATAATAGAGACTTATGACTCCCTTAAGTGTAAACTCATGGTTGAAACCTTTAAAGAATAAGCTTTTACGATGGTATATGAGTCTACCTAGATTCTCGAATGTTAGCTCTATGGATTTAACCAAGAAAACGGTACAACACTTTTCAGCAAGTAAGCACAGGAAAGTGTCGACTACTAGTTTATTTAACGTCAGACAGGGTACTCAAAATTTCTCAGGCAATATCTGGCAAGATTAAACAAAGAACCAGTTAAGGTATCTCATCCAAATCAGGAAATGTTCTTGGAGCGTTTCGGTATGACCTCAAAGTCATCCAGTTCAATGAATCCTTAGCACAAAAATCGACATCCAACAAGGATGAGGTTATTACTCAAGTTGCATATTATATCAAAGAAGAGAAAAGTAACATGGAAAAGGTTTTGGGATGCCAAAGAAAAAATACAAGCTAATGAAAAAAGATATACACATAAGAAGGAGTACTCTAAGCCGGGACACATAGATCGACCAACGATTAAACCAACCCGATGCCCTTTCGAAAAAGAGCAGGAGTACACTCCATTAAATGTCAGGCGAGAGGATATCTTAAGAGAAGTTTATCACCTCAAATTACTTCCCATGCCGGGACATCCAATATGGGTACATGTTGTGATGGGAAAAAACAAGAATGTGTGGTGTATGTATTATAGGCTTCGCGGACACCACACAAAAATTATCACAAGTTAAAGAAAGAAATCCAAATCCTAATTCAGAGAGGCCGACTATTGTCATATGTTAAAGATATATGAGGACAATCAAGAAATAGAAGCCCTCCCGTGAGGATCCCAACTCGGAAAATCCAACGCATAAGAATGGAAAGAATAAAGAAGATGTCTGTCACGACGGGAAAAATCGTTGAGATTAAGTTGTTAATTAACTTAACTCAGAAAATCAAGAGTCGCCATCGAACTTCATTTTCTTTAGATACAAATGACCATGACACAAAGTTGTCATTCTCTCCTCTTCAATTAGATTCGACTTATCATATATGTTTTGATGCCATTCAACTTTTGTCAACTTAGCTTTCACCGAGACTCGCATTGATGGGATCTTAATTTGTAAAGTGGTGGTCATTGTGTTTTTTACTTCTATCCTCCTAACATGTTAGGGATAAAATGGGTTCTCGATTGTATGCTTCTTTTGAGAGTTTGAGTGTTCGATTAGTTTAGCTGAAAAACTACCCTGCCCCAGGTTAAGATTAAGGGTTTTTATTTGGAAAAAGGAACTCCTACTTCAAGGCTCAAATGAGTTAAAGAGGAATTATCATCCTTATATCTCCAGTGCTTGGGATTTGAAACAATGTCTTACGTCATCAGCAGGTTTCAATCGAAAGCATACGACAAGGGATATGACGTTTTGGTTCATCATCCACCTCCCAATTCTCTATCAAAGCAAGAGATCGGGTAAAGTTGACATTATAAATTATGAAAAAATATTTTTTGTGAGTGAATACGAATGGATTTCTTCAAGACAAACATATGCATTGCATTAATTAATCAAAAGAAATAAGTTCATACATGTTAATTATGCTTTTACAACCAAAGAAATAAAACACATAAGAAAACAAAATGAACTGCTTGACAAGTCCTTCTAAAGGTGTTTATAAAGTCTTTGTATTCGAGATCGGCACAATAGTAGTGGTTTCTTTTGGCGGAGCCTCATTGAAACGGGGAGTATGAACACGATCACTGTGATTCGTCCTGCTTGCCTCAGCTATATCTGTCACTGCTTCATTATCAGTCTTCAAATCTTCCTTCGAAATAAGCTTCCCAGATGCTTTGTCGATCATGGTCACATCATCTTAAGGAATACTAAAATGAAATGGACTAGGCTTCTGAGCAATTACCGGCTTCGGCTGACTCATTGTAGGAGTAATATGCTTAGATGTGTTGGAAACAGGCTTTGCAGAGCTTGATCTTGGCAAATGGAAAACTCTGAAAGGAGTTATGATCTTTGGCTGAGGATCATCAAAAGACAATATCTTCTTTTCCAGCAAATCTCTAACAAGGTTCTTAAGAGCATAACAACTTTCTAAATCATGGTCGGGGCGCACCCTCATGAAATAAATAATGAGCGGCGGCGTTGTAATTGCCAAGTGGAGGATTATGAGGTGGACCCAAAGCTCTTGTAATAACCAGACCTTGTTGTACTAATGAAGGGTATAACTCGGTAAAAGTCATCGAATCAGAGGACAAAGCTTGTATTGTCTCCTATTCTAACGAGGTGCTTGCTTCTTTGATTGTTGATAAGCAGGAGCGTTGGGCACTCGTTAATAATTAGCAGGAGCTTGTGCAGGCTGATAATTAGGAAGTGGTTGATACACCAGAGACTGATAAACTGGAGTCGTTTGCATAGGCTGATAAATAGGAACTTATTGATTGGGATAACCTTGAACATAATTCTGTTGATGTTGCCAAGGTTGGTGCGCAACCATTTTACGATTATACCTGCTCGAGTGACTCCTCAAGCGTGTAGCTCTTTTATGATGGTCAAAGCTCAAAGTTTTGAACTTTGGAGGACTGACTGGTTGAACTGGTTGAGCAATAGTAGGAGGCATCAAATCGGGTGAAAGACCATAAGGAGGTACATTTGCAACAGTAACAACTGACAGAGGACCCACAATATTATCGGTAACCTCAGAAACAGTAGTGGGCTGAGTATCCATCTTTGCATTAAGAGCTTGTAGCATCCTCATATCCTGCCCCACACTTCCTCAAAGATCTTCGAGTTTATTGCTAACACGATCAATCTCTTGATTTTGTTCTGCCATCTTTTTTCCGAGCTTGGGCTTTAGTGTTTTACTGATGCAGAGTACTTAGGGTGACGAAACTTGAAGGCGAGGGAACCGAGAATGAGAAACTGGGAGGAAAAACACAATGCAAAGATATGATGCTAATGCCATGCCATGGTTTCAAGAATTTCAACAGTCGATTGCAAACATTTTTAGGAAAAGCTGGAAAACGCTTTAGACTTTAAAATGTAAGACCTTTTGAATTTGCAAAAGACTGTTGAATTCCTTGAAATGGGAATGATATGATGCTTTGTGGATGCAATGCACAAACACATACAAACAACAAAAGGCCTAGGTTAGGGGAACATGAGCGGAGTCAAGGTCTACCCATCCCAAAAAGGTATGTATTATAGGTTAATTGTACCCGTAGAGCAAGGGTTATAAAAAGGTACCCAAAGTCATCAGTTCATCTTTCGGATATTATCAATTTCCCGACTGACTCATGGTTAATAATATTCTCAAGAGAACCTCTTTTGAGTGTAGTATCGTGTAGCAACTATTTTGGGAATACTCCCTCATAGTCCTCGCACTGCGTCCTAGATAAGGCCAAAGTAGGTTAAGGTAACTACGGTCCCCAGTATCACAGGCTCCAATCAAAAATAGTGAATGTTTTCAAGATTACTCGTTCAACAATACTAATTTTCAAAAGAGCCTCAACTGAGCGGTGATTCTCAAGTCAGCTTGATCGGGATTCAACTCCCTATAAGCCTCGTCGAATATATCACCTTCCTATAATAAGTTCACTAAAGTCCGGGTGTATGACTTATCTCATAGCAATGATACCCCAAGTAAGGTACAACAAGTATATTCAAGCATATAAACAGATAATAAAGCAAATAGCAAGCATAAAACAAGATAGGGATAACCTTCAAAAGATAAGACTTTTCCCAGTGAAGTCGCCATTTTCTGTTGCGGTGAGAATAGGATATCAAATTATTTATTAATTTGAATCACAAATATTTGATTCACAACCGGTCTTTAATTTATCCGAAGGAAAGGTCAAAGAAAGGAAAAACCTAATTTTGCATCGTAAACACAATGCAGGGAGAGATATAGGATTCAGGGGTTGGTTAAGCTTAGGGAAGGTACTAGCACCCTAAACTTCTGTAGTACTCTACAGGAACCTCTTGTTTTAATGTCGCTATTTTGCTATAATTATTTGCTTGAAGGGTATATGTTAAGGGTTAGAAGGTTAAAAGAAAAACCTAAGGGTTAGTCCTAAGTTTACTCGCCAAGACTCGCATCTTGTGCCTACATATCCGAGGTAGGGGTGGAATCAGAGTAATCGTAGTTCCCTTTAAAAGGGAGAAAGATAAACTTCTTGATTGTGGTTATGATTTCAATGGGGATGCAAACGTTCTTAAGGAATCGCTTACGTGGAGTGCAACGACTCTTTTTTTTTACGTTGAAATTAAATTGAATTTAAAAGGGGTAAAATAGGTATTGCACGGTGGGAAACCTAAAACGGAGCACGATGACTCCTTATCCTAAGGCTATGGTAAAGGGTAATTTGGTCCACGGCGGGGCGCCTATGTAATTAGGGTTTTTGGAAAGTGAACGGGTCAAAGGTAAGGACTATTGACGTGGCGGTCAAACGGTTAGACCTATTCTTTCGGAGGGGATTTAACGTGAAATAATATAAATGAATAATTAAGTGGCAGTATTGAAAAATGTAAAAGGTGCAAGAATAAGAACAGAATAAAAGCGACGATTGTCTCGCATAAATTACAACCATGAAAAAAAATGAAATGCGATAGTAATTAAGTACAAATGAGAAACGTGAAAAAAACGACATAAGCGTTAGACAGAATTAACGGGGCAAGGTTACGGGGCGACAATTCAATTTGAAACGGAAAGCGAAATGTTAACCATATTTTTAAGAAATGTTCAAAGTTAATTGAAGAATGTACAAAAATAGTTTGAATTTGAAAAATTAATTTTTAATTGTGTTAAGTTCTCAATGTTAGAAGATAATATTTACAAAAACTTGGATGTTAAGAAAAGAAAATGGATCAACAAACTAATAATTAAATTAAAGAAAAATGTTAACTTTGAAATTTAACATCTAAATCCTTAAATTAAAAATTATTAAGTCCTAAAATAAGTTTTAAATTAATTTGAAAGTTAGTTTTATATTAAGTTTGAAAATTGAGTTCTAACATTAAGTGTTTTTAAAAAATGGTTTTTTTAATTAAGGTTTTTTTTGAAAAAATAAGTTTTAGTTTTAAGTTTTTTAAAAAAGGTTTCAATTTGGTTTGAAAAAATAGTTTTAACTTTAAGAAATGTTTTAATTTAAAAAATAGTTTAAATTTTAAGAAGTGTTTTAATTAAAAAATGTGGTTTTATTTTTAAAATATGTTTGGATTAAAAAATGTGGTTTTAATTTTAAAATATGATTTTAATGCCAAGTTTCAAAAGATTGTTTAATAATAAAAAATGGCTTTAATTTAAAAATATTTTATCAATCTAATTAAACTAAATTATAAAAATTAAAAAATATGAATTATAGTTTTAACAATTCTAACTATACTAAGTTATAAAATTATAAAATAATAATAATAATAATAATAATAATAATAATAATAATAATAATAATAATAATAATAATAATAATAATAATAATAATAAAATAAAAAAGAAAAAGAAAAAAACAAAAGAAATAAATTGGGGGAGGGGGACGGTTATCATGATCTGAACATTTTAGGGTTTTGGACAACCTTCTTCTCCCTCTTTGACCCGTGGCGCCTCCATTGTTGTTCCTTGAAGCATTTTCTTTCCATTTCTTTTGCATGTTTCGCCCACCGTTTCTTCTTCTGCTGATATGGCGAATATGGTGGCTCAAACGATGATAATGTTGAGTATCCTCACGTCTGAGCTCGCCTGGGCTTGGGTTTGATGATGATGAACTCGTGATGTTCCTCTTTGATGATGAGCTCTTTTCTTTCTTCTGATGAACTTCTTTTTATTATTTTCTGGGTTTTTCGCTGCCTCTTCTTATTTCGTTTCGCTGATGAACTGATGCCCCCTTGTTCTTGATTGTGATGATCTCTTATATTGACGCTTTCATGGGCCTGGATCCTCTTTGTTGCGATTTTTCTGGTGATTTATTTTGTTGGCTTGGTTGTTATTGGAATTTCTGTGTTTTTGATGATGATTTGGTCTTTATGGTTTTAATTTTTCAGGAACTTGTTGCTTGCGTTTTGGTTGTTGGATGGGTTTGTTGCGATTTTGGAGGCTTATTGGTTGTGTTTTTTCAGGAAACCTTGCTTGATTGTTGCTGAACTTTTGGGGAAATTTATTGTTGTTGGCTTTGAGTTTGTTTGCAGGATTTTTAGGAAAGTTGTTACGCGTTTGGTTTGATCTTATTTTGGTTGTTGCGGTTTGCGAAAATTGTTGTTGGCTGGATTGGATCTGGATATCCATTTCCTTGTTTGGATTTGGATATCCACTTTTCTTGGTGGATTTTGGATACCCATTTTGATTCCTTGGATTGGTTGGATTTCCTTATGCTTTGTTTGGCCTTGAATGCAAAAATCCATTTTTTGAAAAAACGCTTTTCCAAAAATCACCCACTCTCTCTCTCTCTCCCTCTCTCGGGAAAAAAATCGAACAAATGTTGCTGGGTCCGTGCAGAGGTCGGAAAATAAAAAGTCGGGAGCTGGCGACGACCTTGTCGTTGTTGCCCTCCCGACATACCCGATGATGAATTTTAACTGAGGGTATCGGAATACAAACAAAACCATTTATGATTAATTATAACCCGTTGATCATTATTTTTCTCTGTTGTCGGTATTTTTGCAGGTACGAAAAAAGTCGAAGATTGAAGATGGGCGCAGAGACAAACTTGGAAAAATAAAAAATTTTAGGACTTAGAAATTAATTTTGTAATTGTAATTTCCTTTGCATCCTTTGTAATAAAAAAATATAGAACTTAAATAAATAAATTCCATTTTTCTTAATAATCTGAATTTAATTCCTGATCAAATTTCTCTGCGTAAGTTCATCTGATTAAATTCATCTGATTAAAGATCATCCGATTAAATTTATCTAATTAAACTCCTCCAAATAAATTCGTCTGATTAAATTCATCTAATTAAAATTATTTGATTAAGCTTTGACGTTCCAAAGTCCGAATTCGACAATTAATCATCTTGCACGATTTAAATCTGACGTAACTGCTGAGTTCAAACAAATCCATTTGCAAGTTAATTCGTACCCGATAATAAAGTTAGTGAATATGACCTTGAATGGATAAGCAAAGAAATTCGACGAAACAAACTGTCTTCCGCATTGAAAATTCAAATTGCATCTCGAATGATTTAACTCGGTAACCTGAATCAGCTCGACTAATAATCATGATCACCCACAGATATTCACTGTAGATTAACGCGAACTGAAATCCCACCGTTCCTTTAAAATCGCCTGGTAACTAGCAGGAAGCAGGAAAACGTGTGTCTGTCCGAACAAATTCCGCAAAACAAATTCTCACACCGATTTAACCTGAATCCACTTATATTGCAACACACCCAGCTTCATACAGTTTATGAATCAACAAGCACTTCTGAAATCCAACTAACGACTTAATTTCGGCTCTTGAATAAAATGTATTATGTCACGAGAAACCTGACATCAATATTGTTGTAACATTCAGCTCATCCTCAAATAAGAATTGCACGACTCGGAGATTGAAACCCTAATCGCTTGAAGAGTTCTTGATGACGACCCCGCTTTATAAATTGTTAGTAGACCGCAAATCAATGATCCTTTTTCCTTTCATAAATTAAATCGTACACAACAGAATTTTCCTGCAAAAACTAACAGACTGGGCAAACCGGTTAGCGGTTAGATAAAATGCAATGCATAATGAAATGAAATGCAAAATGAACCTAATAATCTAAGGGTAAAATTTAGGGTATGACATGTTGTTACCTGTTTTGAGGTTGCAAGTTCCAAATAGACTGATGATCTATCTTTGTCACGATGATTCTCCCACAAGAATTTCGTTTAATGTATCAAGATTTCACCATCATTAGGACCAACTTGACGACGAAAGTACTCATTCATCTTGAAGTTCTCACTAACCCTATAAGTAGATGTCAAATATTTGAACTCGAAATCAGCATTATAGTAAGAACTATAACAAACATCATACTTGTCAAAATGAATTTAAAAATGTTCATCAAAATAACACAACTCAAAAACTAAGATCTGGTTCTATTCACATAGAATCAAAGTATATTCAAATTAAACAAAAACCTAAAAAAAATTCCAACTTCACCATCATCAATTCCAAGTTCTAAAGCAAATCATCATTATTATGAGATATGATCTTGACGGATGATCAGAACCTGAAGTAGGACAAAGACTTCGTCTGCGATGCTGAAATCAAGGAGGAAATGATGTACGTGCAAGACACTCTGATGTTAAAGTAAGAATTGGGAGAAGAGAAGACAAGTACAAAGTAAGCGTTTCTTAGGGCGATTATTCGATTGAATATTGAATACTTGACCCTCACAAAGGAGATGGTTTTATAATGCCCCCAGCACTTGGTCATTGGTCCCTATTTTCGGGGCGAGATATTCGCGTCCCCAAGAATAGGTAACTACCAGAAACTAGTCGTTGAGACGGGAAGACATGCTCAGAACTAGTGATTGCTACGAGCATAGACGTGGTTCCGGGCAAGGGCGTCGTGGTCGTTCCTGGATGGATGAACTGTGCGTGACAGACAACTATGTAACAGAGATCAGCTAATTCAGGGGGTCAGCTGACCAAGTCTCCTCGGTTGAGGGGCAAAAGAGAAAGTGTTTTCCTTCGCCCTCAATTGGCAAGCTTTAGGCTATTGGACTGTTTTTGGTGCAGAAGTGGACTGGGTTATGTCTAACCATTGAGTCAGTCCTGAACAAGATCTAACTTCACAACCATCAACTTCAAATCCCGATAGAGCAGACAAAATTTACACATATACTCTCTTCATCCATTTCGTGTTTAAAAACGATTTCAAACAAGCAAACATGAAATAAAGGCGACTCGATAAAGTTAGTAGTCAACAGAAAATTTTACCTCAAACCAAATGACAAGATGTTGAATCTGGATGAAGGAAACAAACTCGTTCTACAAACTGAAAAACAATGACGAGAGAGAAGGGATAATGATGGTGTGAGGAGAGAGGGAAAAATACTCTAATGCTTTCAAATGAGAAGGGAGGGTGTTGGTATGTCATAAATACCCATTGAATGAGCAATTGTCGCCATGTGGGAAAAGACATGTATGCGATTGGTCAATTAATTTTGATCTAGTTAACTACGTAAAAGGACATATTTTAGTGTAAAGTAGTATTGAGTTAAAGGATAATTTAGAGTGTGGTTAAGCATGTAACATTCTTAGTTAAGCACAAATGTATCAAAACAATTGTTTCATTTATCTCTATTAGACTCACATGAATAGTCATTTATAAAAATTATACTTTTATTATTTATATTGTTTAGTTTAATTTTAGATATATCAATTAAATTATATATTATATTTATGGAATAAATATGTTTTTTTTTCTTAATATACAAATCCTAATAATCTGTGCATGAATGGACTTGACATGGATGAGGGTATTCAAGAATTCACGTAACACTAAGGAGAAAATGGAAGGAGGTCAGTTGAATAGTGAAACATGTTCAATGGTAGAAAAATTATTTATCTCATTTCATACAACTTAACAAATAAAAAATGTTATAATCTCACAATCTAACAAGAAAAAATTGTTGACAGAAAATTTTAGAACAACCGACAAAAACGTATTTAACCCTAAACATATTTAATTTCTATAATATATTATTTATTCTATACTTACAAATAATTAACGTCAACATTTGTCATAAATTTTGCACGGTGTTTGACTAATTGTTGTGTTTGAAAAAACTAACTTTTAAATTTATAAAAAGTAAACATAGAATTTACAAAATAAAATTTCCACACATTTGAATTCTTAACTTGTGTTCTAATGAAATTTTACAACATAAATTTTCCTTAGTTAAACTTAAAACAATTATAATGAACTTTTACACAACATGATACATAGCAGAGCATAAAATAGTCTTGGATGCGAAAACATATGGGGCAATAACACAGTAACACCTCGCCAGATAATAAATTACATACAACAAATAGGCACATAATAGAAATATACAAAGTGTTTAGCAGCAAACTACATAATCAACTCTTCAACATCTTCAGCATCATCCATTTCTTCATCATCTGTATTAACATCAGCTTCAAGAAGCCACTGCTCAAACTCATCCACCTCATCATAATCATGTGTATATAAACCATCAGACATATCACACGGGTCGGGCCCAAGCTCCTCACCGTCGCATGCTACATACAAGAAAGGCCTACTTCTAGCTAATGCGTCTACCATGTCTCTATTAACACTTCCAGTCACTCCTAACCATTTAAGCCTTGGAAAATATGGTTTCTTTAACCAACGAAAAGCAAGTGGCGTAATGCCACCACAGTTATATAAATCCAACAAGCGCAAACCACTTTCATGCCATCCAGCATCATCTGTCATCATTGAAGCTAACGCCATGATCGAGGTATCACCAATTAAAGGGCATTGTCGCATTCGAAGATCCAGAAATGGAATTCGACTTTTTGCCAGCTGCAGAACTCCATTATCTGAGAGGTTAGGAAGGTTGGATATATCCAAGTCTCTTAATTCCAGCTTGCCACAACCATCAAATAAAATTGTTATGCATTTATCGGTGAGTCTCTTGCATCCTCGGAGAGACAATGCATATAGTGAATTTATAACAGTTGGCCGTAAGTATGAAAGTCCAGCATCAGTTATATCAGAGCCATCTATTAGCAAAATTTTCAGTTTCAGAAGTACACCAATGGCTCGGAGAGCTTCATCCCCAAGGCTCCTACAATCTCTCAAGTCGAGAACTTTAAGTTCTCTGTTTGATGTCAAACTAAGAACTGCATGATTGGTTAATAGCTTGCACCATCTTAAGCTCACATGTGTTAAAGTAAGGGATGTTGCAGAGATATCATGAAAAACTAGATCAGATAATTGAGTCCCGTGAGTGACCTTAAGTTTATATAGACGAGAGCAAGAATGCAGGAGAGTTTTGATTCCAGTGTCTGTGACACGACAAAAACCGCCAAGACATATACTCTCCATGTTTGCACACTTGTCAGCCATTAAAAGTAATCCTAGATCGTTAACTCTTCGAAAGTAACAAATTATGAACTCTTGGCTTCGGATCAATGATAAATGTTTCAATCTCCCAAGTTGATTAATTTGCTGAAGACCAGCGTTGGTTAGATCAAATGTAATTCTCGGTTCAACAAATGGTGCATCACGAAGATCCAAATGAGTCAAAAAGACGAGACCTTTGGATATTGTGGCAACCATGGCATCCGTTATATAGTTCACCGAAAGACATAATTTTAGAATTCCTGGAAGTATTGATGGTTGGATAGGATTAGGTGGCTGATGAGATCCCAAATTTGAGCTGAACAGTTCAATCACCGTTACTGAAGAAATGTATCCAATCTCAAGAGAAGTAAGTTTCTCAGAGGCAGAAGCCCAAACTCGAGCTAAGTTTTGACGTAGAAAGAGAGAGACGTCAAACATCAGAATCAAAACCTACAAAATCAACCATAATACACATTAGATCTAGTTGCATTAATATCTACTAAACATATCATCATTATATTTTGCAACAGAAAAAATTCAAAGAAAAGTAAAAAACTTAAAGAAAGTGCGTGAGGAAACTTTGAAGACGAGGTAATTATTATGATAATTATTAAGGTGTTATAGTAAAAACAATCATTCTACTAGAAATGTCGTTACCCAAGTCTTGGCATTTCCTTTGTTCTACATAAAAGTTAATGATCAATTGAATTTTTGAAGCTCAGTGAATGTACGTCCAAACAAGAATAAATTTATGTGGAGAACACAATGATGAATTAGGCCAAACAAAGTCAATTCCTAGTATAGAAGCTTTTACCATAGCAAGTAAAACTTATCATCGGTTAAGGGTGATAAACGTCGATAAAAGTAAAGTCAAGCACAAGATCAATGAAGATTAATAAATGCAACCAAAATATACATATTAAGACCATAGCATTTATAATGTAAAAAGGATAATACCAAACAGTAGATCAATTTGTGACCTATGAATGTTATTATTCATTAGTAATCTTGAAGGAATATGAAAGCTTTAAATTTCATTAATATATCTTGTATACTATGAAGCAAGCCGGACACCTCTAAGAATAGACTTCTAAGAGTAGGCATGCCGCGGACACGCGTCGATGTCCGACACTTGTATGACACATGTTGGAGAAGTCAAACAAGTGCCCCCCAATATTGGTTTTTTTTTCTTTGTTTCGAGTTAAGACACTCATTGAATCAATCAGTGTCCGACACCCATATGACACTCCATACCAGGTGTCGGACAATTCAAAAGTGTTTCAAAAAAATGTTTTTTTCCTTTGCTTAACACATTTTATACAGTTTTTGGACAAATCTCTTACACATCTAAAAATCCCTTACATATCTAAAAGGGTTAAACATATATTGCATCAATGCAAAATTAAAGACATCAATTTTAATTATAAGATTTTTAACTTCTTTAATAATAGATGAATAAACGGATGTTAAATACTACTCTCTCTGTTTCAAAATGACTGGAGAAAATTTTTATTTTAAAATGAATGTCATTCTCACTTTTCAATGTAGTAATAATTGTTATTTTTATAATTATGTCGTATAATTATTACTCTGTACACTATTTCCAACACATTAATAAGACTAATTTAGTAAAAATACACTATCTTATGACAATATTAGTGCATTTCTTAATCTGTGTTCAAAAACGTTAAACGAGTTATTTTGAAACGGAGGAAGTATCATATATGTAGCAGTGTCATTATCCTCGGCATCCTATGTTTTTTTACGTAATCAGTGTTAGAGTGTATGTGTCGTGTCCCGGTGTCTGTGATTCATAGCTTTTATATCTTACAAACTTGTTATTTCTGTTAATTGTTAGCATGTCTTACTTCCAACTGGGAGCAACCAGTGAGTAACTCCTCCAGATCAGATATGTGAATTGCCCTCCCTCTTTTCTCTGCAACTGAACCCAAGTAAAGAGACCTATGAAAATAAACGATACTATTAAGAACACCACTAAGCTATGTGATTGTGAATTAACCAATCAATCCCCAAACAAAATGATTTCATAATTGATATTACTAAAATATCGATAGATCCATACTTGGAATATGTAATTCATCATTAATTATCACCAAACAAACCTTAGGTCCTTGCATCGAGCACCGATCTCAGAGAGAAGTTTCCCGCTAAAATCAGAACAATTGAACAAAGAAAGCTCGTGCAATGATGGTTTCACCAAATAAGAAATCGCGGAATCATCGAGACGGTCACAATCAACTTTGAGGCTCTTCATGTAAGGATTAGGCGGCAGCAAGGGTGTGAGCAGGTCACCAGAAGGCGCAATATCCTGGAAAAAAAACACAAACAATGTGAGATTCGGGAAATTCGAAACCCTAGAAAGTGAGATCGATTTGATTCGATGGATGGATAGAGTTACGATGAGATGGAAATTGGGGAGGAAGGAGAGGATGTGTTTGGCGCAGGAGCGGAAGGTGGAGCAAGTGGAGGATAATGAACAGATGGAAGCGATGTCGAGTTTGGTCATGATGGTGGCGAGTAGAGCGTAAGGGAGTTGATCTAGCCTCGCCTCCGTTGCAGTCGCCATTTCTGGATTAGATCAGATCGAATCTGTTACGGTTGTTGTGTTGAAGCTTGAAGACCATGATCTTCACGAAGTCTTGTTTTTTTTTCTGTTTTTTGGGATTGACTGTCACGAAGTTGTTGGGCTAAACGTAAATGGGGCCTTTGGATTAACCTATCATCTCAAATGAGGATTTCTTATCCCATCCATGGACTTTTTTAGCCATTTTACAAATTTTCTTTTATATTTTTTATTTTCGGAGATACATATCTGCACATTTTTTTTTTTTTAAATTTGGTTGTTTTCGGAGTTACATCTACACAAACATATTTTTTTATTGGTATACACTGAAAAAACTTCAAAATAAATCTGAAACGTCTGAGCGGCAGATTATTTCGTAGATACAACTTCAGAAGTTTCTGTTATATTTTAAACTTGCATGATCACACCCTCATTGTTGTCTTTTCTTCTTCCATACTCATTTCATCAGCTTAAAAAACCATATACTATCAATATTATTTTCACTCCAAAACTCCAACTTTTCCGTGCAACAAATCACAGGGAGTAAGTGAAGATAGAGTTTCTGGTAAAAATTCTCTTTTGTCTACTACATTGCTCAAATTAATCATCAATCTCTTGGGAAAAAATTGACGTTACTTTCAAAGTTATACCTCCGGAACGTGTTGAAGATGAACACTTCTGGATGTACATCTCCGGAACATCTCTGTTTGTTTTCCAGCAATTTTGTAATTTTTGCTTATTTTCCTTATTGTTTACAAATAAATATGGTGCACCCAGATAACATCTCAAAAGAGTTAGTTTCTTTAAACGATGTTTCTCTGAATGTTTAAGGGGTTGTCGTACAGTCGGTAGATGTTAGCGTTGACTTTAATAACAAATAAGAGTTTGATGATCGTGAAAGCATGCTCACATGGATTCGTAGGACTGCAAGAATGCTTGATTTTGGTGTGGTTATAAGAAGATTGGATAATGGTTCGGAAAGAAGAAACGCTTTTGTTACTTTGTTGTGCGAAAGAAACAGTAAATATCAAATTTCTCTCCGAAAATTTAAGAGAGAAAACACGGGTGGTAGAAAATGGGAGTGTCCGTTTAAGCTTCATGGTAACATGTTGAGTAGAAAAAAGTGGAAAATTAGTTTTATTTGTGGTTTGTATAACTATGATATGTGCTAAAAGTTACAAGGTCATCCTAGTGTGTGTCGACTCGAGCCGGAAGAGAAGACATGTATTAGTGACATGACCTTGAATCTTGTCCAACCAAAAAATATACTTGCCATATTGAAACGGAAGGAACCCGATGATATATCAAATATAAGACAAGTGTATAACATTCGGTACCGCACCAACAAAGCGATTAGGAGAGATATAAGTGAGATGCAACAACTGTTGAAATTGTTAGATGATAACAATTGTTGATTTTATTGTTGCAATGTTGATTTTATGATATTCTGAGGTTTTTTACGTAAATATGAATAAGGAAGTCTTTCGTAGATGCATCTACGAAATAAAATAAAATAAAACTGAAAAAGGTGTGTCTTGAGATACATGTGCGGAAGCAGAGGGCATTTTTAAAAACGCACATGGTGCGTAAGAACCCCAAAGGGTTAGGTAAGAAATTCTCTCCCAAATTAGATAATTTTGAGGAAGTAACCTGACACCCCAGTTAGATCTCACATTCCCTAATATATATGAAAAGATAATATTGATTATGTAGTTTTATTTTTAAAATTTTTGAAATTCACATTTCAAGCATAATTGAAATCTTTGGAGCGATATTGGAAATTTCGTTGTAATTATCGAAAATTTCAAAAGCAGTGAGTTTATTTCCGTAATATTAAATTTTTTTGATATTTTGTACCGGAAATTTCAACATTTCTGGTATTTACCATGAAATATGTACCAAAAATTATGGTATATTCCATAGTTTCAATATCGGAAATTTCAAAATTTCTAGTACATATCCCATTCTCTATACCAGAAATTTCAAAATTTTCTAATAGTTATAAAACATGGTTTTATACTGAAAATTTTTGAAATTTCTGGTAGTTGCCAATATTTTTTTTTAATTTTGATTTTTCTTCTTTTGTAGTGAAATTCATAGGCAAAGACGACACCGTTGCAGGGAGAGCTGTTGATCGAGCGATAAATCAGAGTATGGCTGTCAGGGGTCCTCATGATGAGTCTTCCTAATTACGGCCATGACAAGTGGCCCTAACCGGTTCACATCATAAGTAGTTGGCTAAGCAGAGTCAGTTTCGGGCACATTGTTGCACTCGACACCGACTGGTTCGATCAGTAGAGCAGTCTACAAATAAGGTAATTCTAGATGCTACTGTATATAATCTTTTGGATCATCTGGTGGTTGATCAGGTTGTTGATATAATTGTTTAGCTGGTGGTTGGGTCGGTGGTTAATCTAGTTACTGAGGAGGTTGGTTTGAAGGAGGTTGCTCTGATGGTGCAACCAGATGTTGTTGTTGTTAAGTCGGTCCCATCGGGTACTACTGACACGAAGATTATGGCTCCTTCGACTAAGCCCTTTGTGCACGCAGATGGAGGATTCCGTGAAGGACTCATCTACCTGTCAGTGCTTACAAAATATGCTAAGCATGCGGCCTTATGACTATGGTAGAGTGAGGTATATGTCTTTTATGTTTAACTTTAAATTTGTTTTTATATATATATATATATATATATATATATATATATATATATATATATATATATATATATATATATATATATATATATATATATCACATGAGGTATCAACTAATTTGTTTATATTTTGTTGTCACACGAGCGACTCACACTGAAGGTGTCACACGGGTCAAAGATGAAGGACTTCCCAAAGATTTTGATGCCTGAGCAGATCAGTCGGATTATACGGGACTTCCTGTTGCTTAATTTTGCCCACTGCTCCTTCACCATGTTCGACACTTTACTACTCAGTGTGTTTGTTGAAAGGTGGCATAAGGAGAAATCATAATTTCATCTTCCGTACAGGGAGATGGCTATCAGTCTGAATGATGTCTCTACATTGTTCCATCTCCCCATCGGCGAAAAATTCTAGACGACTATCGTTTTTAGCATGACCTTCGTATATTAGGTTGTTGTAGAAGATTTGGGATTATTTGAGGCAGAGGTGCATACGGGGTTTGGCGATACTAGAGGCACACACATTCGTATGTCTTGGCTTTGAAAGACATATGATCAACTTGTAGCTGCTGGGAGGTATGAGGTTGTCGTTAGGGCGTACGCGCTACATACAGTAACATGTATTATCTTTGTGGACAAGTCTGATGTTTATATTGATGCCTGATACACGTGCCTCTTACGTAGCCTCAAGGACATCAATTGAGCTTGGGGTGTTGCATTGACCCAATTGTATACAACTTTTAGAGTGGCGACGGTCTTTGAGACCATATAACTTGCGGGTTATTTGAGTATGTTCCGTATACTTCTGTTGACTTTTCACTGTCTGATACCATAATGTTTTCCCGTGTGTATTGTATATATGTTACTTGTTTTTACATGATCCTTTTCCATGTATCTCTGTTGGTTTTTCATTATTTTATTACCATGATGCTTTGCCATGTGTATTTTGTGACTTCTTATCTGTCTGAGCATACATGATACTTTTCCGTGTATTGTGCATGTGCCTTTATCTGCTTGTCTTTACATGATGTTCTTCCATGTATCTTTTGCTTTATTTTTATCCTTGTTGACCTAATCCAAGGGAATGAATTGTATGTTAACTTATTGTCACTATGCATGTCCCATTGTTTATTTGTCTTTGTTGTTGTTCTTGGTTTTTAGAACCAAACAACTCGTGGTTCCACAAACTATAGACGCTCTGATTTCTCAAGTTCCTCTTGAGAATGCATAGGCACAAGGCCCCGATCCTTGGCGAGCAACTTTTTATTTTTTTACACTCTTCCCCTTTTCTCCCCTTTTTATCGTAGTTCTGAACTACGATTGCTCTAATTTCCTATTTACGATATGTAGGCACACGATTGCGAGATCCTAGCGAGTTACTTTTTTATTTTTCTACCTTTTTCTTTTTCCTCATTTTCTCTTTTTTTTACCCATCCTTACCTTTAGCAAACAATTTTAGCCAAAACACAGATATTTCAAGAGATTCTTGTAGAGTACTGCAAATACTTTAGGTGCTAGTGCATTTCCTTAGCATAACCAACCCCATTACCTTTAATATTTTTTGCTTAGCTTTAGACCTTGTTTTTTGCTTTGCATTTTACTTAGGGTTTTTGTTTGATCTTTTCTCCACTCCCTTGGATAAAATAAAAGTTCGGTGGTGACATCATTGTTTTGTGAGCCAAGCTGATCATATAGCTTTGGGATCCGATTTTCACTGCGATACAATGAAATCAAAATAAAATATTAATGATAATTAGGCTCCTACTACAAATACTATGAACTACTACGTATGACAGGCCAGGCCCCCCTATTCCTACGTCGCCTCTTTTATTGCAGTGCCTCCCCCATCATGGCATATAGAACGCCCTTACCTTATAACCAATCAGAAAAATCCCTCTATCTATACCCACCAATCTAATTTCCATGTTACGATGACATCTAAGAAACACATAAACAACATGATCTGCCCTAGTATACTCCTCCTCTAGGATTTCTTGATGAGTTGACCAAAGTGGATCTCCTAGAGCATCATGTGTAATATAATAATGTGACACCCTGAAAAACCATTGGATGTAGTCGTGTACAAGTCTCTGGTTGCTAAGAGTTATGGTACTTTGTGACTCCTCTAGCACTATATGATTAAGATAATCATTAAATATAGTATCCATATCTTTAAGTGTTGTACCATGTTGGAATTGCATGTCCGGATTCTAGAAATCAAAATGTTGGAAAATTTTGGAGATGCATCTCCTTAAGGTTCTACAACGTAAAATGACGCTAACGGTGGAAATGCAGTCCATCTAAAAACCAAAAATAATGTATTGATCATTAAAACTACCTATCAAACATGTTGCTAATGTAAATAACGTATATAAACTACCTATTGCATAACCTAATCGTCAATTTCTATAAATGTATACAAATAAAAATAAAAATAGAAAAAAAATTATCAAATGTGAGTTTAATTTGATATTGAGTGAACTCTTTAATCGACTTGATGTTTATGGAAGTAGATTTGAAGTACGTTGAATGATTCTGAGAGTTTGAGAGACTTGAGAGTGCGATAAAGTATTTTGAGAAGTGAGAAAGAAGAAAGGGCCTGACGAATTTTTGAGAATGTGATTCAAATTATTTTTGTTATAACTAATTAAAAATAAAAACCCTAAATAATGTAGTATCCACTGGATGTGGTGCATATGTCCAATGAACATGCGTGCATGACATCTGTTATGGACTGACCCAATGGCCAGGCATGACCCAATCCACTTCTGCTCCCATAACAATCCAATTGCCTATGTCCAACCTCTTTGGGGGAAATTTTTTACCTTTCTACCCCTTCAACAGAGGAGACTGACCCATTTATCCTTAGTCACAACACTTCTCCTCGTCAGTCTCTGCCTGTCACGCACAGCTCCACCATCCAGAAGCAGTCGAGACGCTTGTGCCCGTAATTGTATCTCTGCCCGTCATAACGGCTAGTTATGGACACATCTGCCCATCCCAACGACTATTTCTGGCAGTTTCCTATTATACGAGAAACAATTATCTCGCCCCGAAAATAGGAACCAACGGCCAAACACTGGGGGTATTATAAAAACTCTCTCACTTTAGAGGGTCAGATATCCAATTTCTTACCTAGAAACACATATTTTGTATTTGCTCGCTCTCTTGCTCATTTTTTTACTTTAACACCGGAGTGCCTTGCAAGTACACCCCCTCCTCATCTTTCACACCCAATATCACAGACGCTCATCTTTGTCCCATCTCAGATTCTGATCGTTCGGTAAAATCATGTACAACAACAATAGACATGCATTACTTAGGATGGTTACTCCTCATGCAACTACTTTTTTTTTGAGATTTAATTAGTTTGATATTTTATTTTAAATGGTGGTTATTTTAGAAAATTAAATGAAAAAAACTATTAAAAAATTCACTTTTTAACGTGGGACCCACAAGGATTATGATATGACCTGATCAGAAAAGGACCACTGACTAGCCTTATTTTGCTAGATAATCGCCTGTTCACCGGTGTTTGAGAGGAAGATGAGGGGTGTACTTGCAAGACACTCCGATGTCAAAGTGAGAGATTGGACAAAGTGACGACAAGTACAAAAGGGGTAAGAAGAGAATACCTGACCCTTTTGAGGAATAAGGTATTTATAGAGAGTCCCCAGCGTTGGGCCAACGATCATTTGAGTTGGGCTGGGTGGCCAGACCCAACCCAAATGACTGCTAGGGCTTACGTGTCGTAGTGAAAACCGGAACGTGGTCTTCGCCCTAATCCAACCGATTCGTAAACTCCGAAAAGTGGGTTTGATCTGCTCTTCCGGGGGCGGGCGGTTGATAAGTGACGTGTCCCCGCGAAGGGGAGCACGTGGAGAACGTGCGAGAGACACGTTGTTCTGGTCGATAAAGGGGGAATGTTCTGCCCACGGAGAGCTGTGTTTGCCCGACGGGAACCTTATGCTCGACAACGATAGCCCAAGTCAGATTGGACCTTGTCAAACATTAATGGGTTGGATCTGCTCGGCCAAACCGGGACCATGCCAAAACAAATTAATATTTTCTTTCCATCTCACTTTCCAACCAAACCGATCAACCTTTTCCCTTCGGCACTCTTCTTTCCTTCAGCATTCCTATATTCAAACAAAGCATTAATTAAACCACAATAAACATAAACATAGTAATAAATATCTAAATAGTGAAAAATTTGAAAAAACCCAAAGACGAATAAAACTAAGAAACGCAGCGTTTCATCTTATGAGCGCCAAAGAACAGTACAAATTCCATTTTAGCACCGAAACAAAGATGAACCAAAATGCATGGAGTATAGCTAGCTAGTTAGGGTTTGCATTGCCATTTTCGTTTTGAAAAAATCTCCATTCTCCGCATTTCAACTTCTGATGGAAGAGAACAACGATACAGTCTCGTATACTGTGAAAGTAACCGTTACCGTCACCATCACCGACGAAGACGAACTCCTTCCTGATCGAGAAACACAAGCTACTTTGAAAGACAATGGCGATGTTGGAGGAAATGAGCCGGTGGAGAAAGACGGAGAATCGAGTAAACTCGACGACGGTGGAGAAAAGGAAACAGTGGAGAAAGACGGAGAAACGAGGAAGCTCAATGACGTGGCACGTGGAGTAACTTTTACTCCGGCGTTGTTAAACAAAGAGAAGAACAGACGTGGTAGAAAAAGAAAGTTCGATAGTGATGTTTCGAGGAATACTCGAAACAAGAAAGTTATATGCAATGAAGGAGACTCCTCAATGTGCCATCAATGCCAGAGAAATGATAAGGGCAGAGTTGTCAGATGCACTAAATGCAAACGGAAAAGATTTTGCATTCCCTGTATAACTAATTGGTACACTTTGCTTTTATTCTAACCTATCAAACACCGACACCTCTGGAAAGAAGGGGTGTTTATATCGGTGTCAGACTCTGATACTGATACCGACACTTATGATTATTATGATTATGTTTACTTTATTCATTTTTTAAATTATTATAAGTGTTTGCCGTATCAGTGTCATGTTTAGGGTGTCCCTGCCTTATAGTTAATATGACTTGATTATTTGAGCGGATAACTGTTAGTCTTAATGATATATTGAATTCCTTTTGTTATGTCTTGTTAAGGTATCCTAAGTTGACAGAGACTGATGTTGCTAAAGCGTGTCCTGTGTGCTGTGATAACTGCAATTGCAAAGCGTGCTTGCGATCATTTAAACTTATCAATGTTAGTTTACCCCTTCTTCTAGATTACTCTGTATGGATAGACAGCTTATTTGCAGCTTATAGCATAAATGCTTATAAGCGCTTGTGTATGAGCTGTTTCTATAGAAAGCAATAAAATAAAAGTTTAATTGTTTTCGTATAAGCTATAAGTTGTTTTCATAACCTATCTTGAAGGATTCGTGAAAATAACCTGAAAACAACTTATAAACCAAGTCATAAGCTGTTTTAATTAATTCTCCCAAACATTTTCACAAAAGTTAAGCTTATGTCAGTAGATAAGCTCAATGTTAGGGACAGAATATACACTATTAAAGATAGAGCATATGAAGGTAATTAGGATTAATGATGATAAGGAATTCTGCACACTTTATTATAGACGGCAGTTATTAACTCCAAAAGGGCAGTTATGGAAGTTATAACTGTTACAAACTGACACAAACAAAAACTGACAAATAACCACTCCTCTAAGATTAGAGAGCCTAGTATCTCCCAAACCACACCAAATGACAACCGCCGTATTTGTCATCCTTATTCTATTTAAATACGATACACACTACCAGTTACAATTGGGCCTAATTTAATTTGGGCTTGTGTCTGACGTATACATGTCTAATTGGTGGCCTACTAACAATACTCCCCCAAAATTTTCACCTTGTCAGCAAGGTGAAATCGAGGAATTTGCTGATCGATTGAATAGTATGACTCCCAAGAAGCTTCGAACTCCGGTAATTCTTTCCAATGGATCAACACCTGAATATTGCCGGCAGGATTTGTCCGAACAGCCTTGATTGCATCAGGTTCCACTTGCACTTCCAATTCTTCGGCCAAAACAGGAGGTAAAGGTTGCGGCTGTGCTGCTGGTGAGATGGCTTTCTTCAACAGTGAAACATGAAAGAACAAATGAATCCTAGTGTCTTGAGGTAGATCAAGATGGTAAGCAACCTTGCCAATTCGCTCCGTGATCTGATATGACCCATAAAATATGGGGCTGAACTTTTCATTAATTTTTCTTGCTTAAGATTTCATCCTGTAAGGTTGCAATTTGAGGTACACCTAATCACCAACATCGAAGGATATATCACGACAGTGTTTGTTGGCCTGAATCTGCATCTGGTTTTGTGCTTTGACCAAATTAGAACTGAGATCATGTAAGATGGTGTCTCTTTCCTGAGTTAGACGAGTCACTTCTTTTATTGCGGAAGGAACCGTGGTACCTTTTAGTAGTTGAGGAGGGTCACGACCATAAAGAGCTTTGAAAGGAGTCATTTTGGCAGAATCATTGTAATTAGAGTTGAACCAATTTTTTTTCCTTCCTATCCACTTCATTCACATCTTAGGCTTAGCCCCTGTGAGACACTGCAAATAAGTTTCCAAGCACCTGTTTGCATCTTCTGTTTGGCCATCCGTTTGTGGGTGATATGCAATGCTAAATTTCAGTTTGGTACCCGCCATTCGAAAAAGTTCTGGCCAAAAGTGGAAGACTTTGTCTCTATCAGAGACTATAGTATTAGGGAATCCATGAAGTCTAACAATCTCCTGAAGAAATAATTCAGCAATACTCTTAGCTGTAAAAGGATGGGTGAGATGTATAAAATGTGCATATTTCGTAAGTCAGTCTACCACCACCAAATCTAGCATTCCTTCCTCGACTCTTCGGAAGGCCTTCAATAAAATCCATAGAAATATCAGCTCATACCTGTGTAGGGATCGAACGTGGTTGTAAGAGGCCTGTAGGGAATAAAGTTTGATATTTATTTTGTTGGCATACCTCACATGAAGTTACAAAAGTCTTGATGTCTTTTTTCATGCCTTCCCAAAATACCAAAGCTGCAATTCTCTTGTATGTTCTGAGAAATCCAGAATGACCCCCCTACAACAGAACAATGATATTATCGTAATAAAGTTGGATTTTTTGAGGAAGACCTAGGTAACATCCATTTCCCTCTGTACAATAACTTTATGTTTTGGAAGGTGTAGTTGGAATTTTTGAGGAAGACCTAGGTAACACCAATTCCCTTTGTACAATAACTTTATGTTTTGGAAGGTGTATCCTGGATGAGCCTGTGAATTTTATAACAAATCATGGACAATTTTCTGAAGTTTAGCATCAGCATAGAAACATCGTCATAAGTCATCTTTCGTGATAAAGCATCTGCAGCCCCATCGTCCAACCTGGTTTGTATATTATATCAAAATCAAAACCCATGAGTTTGGATGTCCATTTGAATTGATCCTCGCTCAAAACTTGTTGATCCGTCAAAAATTTCAAACTTCTTTGATATGTGTGGATGGTAAAATGGCGTCCCATTAAGTAATGACGCCATTTTTTGACAGCCCTCACAATAGCCATTAACTCTTTCATAAACAGATTTTCGCTGTGCCCTATCCGATAACTGTTGACTCAAAAATGCTACTTGTCTACCTTTTTGCATCAAAACAACAACCAATCCTCTATTAGAACTTAGAAGCATCCGTTTCTATAATAAAAGGTAAGGAAAAGTCAGGTACAGTTATAGTGGGCAAATGAGTGGTGTCTGCCTTCAATATGTCAAATGCTGTTTGTGCTCCAGGATTCAAATGAAAGTTATCCTTTTTAAGCAATTCAGTGAGAGGCCGGGCCAATTTACCATAATCTTTCACAAACCATCTGTAGTAACCAGTGAGTCCCAAAAAACCTCGAAGAGACGTGAGATCTTTGGGTATTGGCCATTAAAGCATTGCTTCAATCTTGTGAGGGTCTGCTGCCACCCCTTTAGCCGAAATTATATGACCCAAGTAATCTAGTTGAGGCTGTCCGAAAGTACACTTTTTAAAATTTGCCACCAATTGATGTTTTTTTTAATAGAGATAGGACAGCCTGAAGGTGGTGTTTGTGATCCTCCAAAGACTTGCTAAAAATCAGGATGTCATAAAAAAATACCAAAGTAAATTTTTGCAAGTAAGGGCGTAACACCTCATTCATCAGGGACTGAAAAGTTGATGGGTTGTTGGTTAGGCCGAAAGGCATAACGAGAAATTCATAATGACCTTCATGTGTCTGGAAAGCCGTTTCCATAATTGAGGAATTAGTTTGTTGAACCAACTAATGAAATTATGAGAGGCTCACAATCAATGAGAACAAGTACTTTATTGTTTGCAATTTCACCCCACAGTTTGATGGTTTTTTTTAGAAGTAAATCCAGAGATGCTAAACATGGAAAGTTGGAGTTTATGAAAATCTCCAGTGATTGTAAGCACATCATAAATTAGTTCCTCGGACATAGGCCCATCTTCCACCAAGAGGATATATAATTGTTTGTGGGGCAGACATGACCATGACCAAATTGTTCATCACAGCGATAGCAAAAACCTGCTATCCTTTTTTGAATTTGTCTTGCATCTCTGCATCAGTGAGCCTTTTGAAAGGTCTGCCACAGTTACAGTTATTAATGTACTGATTGGGGTTGGTTTCATTGGAGGGATGGTTTGTTGAATGTTTTTGGTGGGGTATTTTTGGAATTGGGTTCCCGTGGGATGGTACGGGTGGAAGAATATGGTTTGAAAGTGGGTGTGGGTCTGTTGGTGCCTTTATGCTAATTGGACAGCAGGGTATTTTTCTCATCAATGCGTTGGGCGTAATCCATGAATTCGGGTAACGAACCGACGGGATGAAGTTTCAACTCGGCCTTAATTATGTCCTTCAATCCGTTAAGGAAAATACCTTTCAGATATTCTGGTTCGGTGCTTCGTAGTGGGCCAACATGTAATTCAAATTGTTCACGATATGACTTTACAGAACCAGATTGTTTGAGACTCATCAAAAGTTCATATGAGTTTTGAAGCATTGAAGGCTGAAACCGTTTTGACAAGGCTTCCTTAAATTCACTCCAATGTTGGGTTTGGGGAACAAAATTCCCACCATTGATACCAAGTTAAGGCCTTTCCTTCCATTGCTACCAGAGCTGGTTCCAATGGAAGGAAAGTACCTTTCAGATATTCTGGTTCGGTGCTTCGTAGTGGGCCAACATGTAATTCAAATTGTTCACGATATGACTTTACATAACCAGATTGTTTGAGACTCATCAAAAGTTCATATGAGTTTTGAAGCATTGAAGGCTGAAACCGTTTTGACAAGGCTTCCTTAAATTCACTCCAATGTTGGGTTTGGGGAACAAAATTCCCACCATTGATACCTAGTTAAGGCCTTTCCTTCCATTGCTACCAGGGCTGGTTGCAGTTTCTCTTCATCCAAAACTCCTTTTAAATCGAAATAATGTTCCACCTGGTTGATCCAACCCCGTCATCGCCATCGAAAATTGGAATCGACAGTTTTCGCCTACGTTCCACTTGTGTCCTCTGTTCGAAGCGATACCCACTGCTGGATTTTGCTTGATGATGTGTCCCGTCCCGTGTAACCCGCATGATGATGAGTGCGCAAGGGGCAGATTGCGAACAATTTCGTGCAACTCCTAGACGCGTCGATCTTTTCTGTTTCTAATTGATGACGCATTTCTTGAACTTCGTCACACGTTTTCATGTATTTTTGGTAGGCTCTTTCTAGAAATTCTAACCATGCCTCCATTTTCTGTCGTGTTTGTACCATAGGATCATATGGTGCTTACTGATACCAATGTTAGTGACAAAATATACACTATTTAGAGCATATGAAGGTAATTGGGATTAACGATGATAAGGAACGCTGCACAATTTATTATAGATTATAGATTAGACTGCAGTTATTAACTCCAATAGGGCAGTTATGAAAGTTACAACTTTAACATACTATCTCACAAATAAAAAAACCGACAAATAACCACTCTTCTAGGAATTAGAGAGCCCAGTCTCTCTCAAACCACACCAAATGACAACCGGATTGTTGGTGCAAAGGTGAATAAATGATGAACAGAGGAAATATTCTATTAAGAGAATGACGGCTACACAACTCACTCAACATTACAATGATTGCAACCCTATTTATAAGTTAAAACTAGGGTTACTAGAATATGAATTACCCTCTAACAAACTTAGGGGCTAAGTAATAGTACAACTAAATATGAATTACTTCTAATACCATCCCTTAATTCATATTCCATCAAAACTTGTAACACCAATTCCATCCCTTAGTCTGAGAAATTAATCAGTCTTGATAGCTTTCGTCAGAACATCTGCCAACTGTTTCTGAGTGCTGCAGTGTACAACTTCTAACACTCCACTCTGAACTTGATGTCTCAGAAAATGATACTTTGTCTTAATATGCTTGCTTCTCCCATGCAACACTGAGTTTCTGGCAAGATTGATTGCAGACTTGTTGTCAATCCTCAACTTCAGAGGTTTGTTTATTTTAATCTTCAGATCTTGCAACAGATTCAGAATCCACACAGCTCGGCATGCAGTAACAGCACCTGCAATGTATTCAGCTTCACAGGTTGATAACGCCACAACAGGTTGCTTTTTGGAACACCAAGAGATGGGACCTCCCAGAAATTTGAACAAGTACCCAGAGGTACTTCTTCTGTCAACTCTGTCTCCACACCAATTAGAATCTGAATAATTCAGAAGTTCTGACTCATTCTTTTTTCCAGAAGGAAATAACACTCCATACTTCAGAGTTCCCTTGATATACCTCAGAATCCTGACAGCAGCTTGGTAATGGGACCACTTAGGTTTACTCATGAACCTACTAATCATCCCAACAAAATAACAAATATCAGGTCTGGTATTGCACAAATACCTCAGAGAACCAACCAACTGTTTGAAGGTTGTAGCGTCCACATCCTTTCCATCAGGGTCAGAATCCAGTTTCTGATTTGTATCAGAAGGTGTGACAACAATCTTACAATTCTTCAGTTCAAATCTCTTCAGAAGTTCTAATTCATACTTGAGCTGATGCAAAATGATACCTTTCTCAGAATATCTGAACTCCATCCCTAGAAAGTATGTCATTTTGCCTAGATCAGTCATTTCGAATTCATTCATCAGAACTTTCTTGAACTTGGCTATCTCCTGTTCAGAACTTCCAGTCAGCAGTATGTCATCAACATATAAACACACCAGAGTCATATTGCTAGAAGTATGCTGAACATAAACACCGTACTCCATCTCACATTTCTGAAAGCATTGCTTCTTGAAAAATGAATCAATCTTCTGATTCCAAGCTCTGGGCGCTTGTTTCAGTCCATATAAAGCTTTGTATAATCTGTACACCATCCCTTCCTGATTCTTTTTCACAAATCCAGGAGGTTGTGACACATAAACTTCTTCTTCTAATGGACCGTTCTGAAATGCAGATTTTACATCTAAATGCATCAGAGGCCAATTCCTGTTAGCAGCTATTGCAATCACCATTTTGATTGTTTCATGTCTTGCTACAGGTGCAAACACTTCAGAATAATCCAGCCCAGGTTTCTGTAGAAATCCTCGGGCTACCAACCTTGCTTTATATTTGCCAATTGAACCATCTGGCTTTAACTTCTGCTTGAAAACCCATCTGACGCTGATGGCTTTCTTGTCTTTTGGAAGTTCTGCCAGCTTCCAAGTCTTGTTTCTCTCTGTAGCATCAAGTTCTTCTTTCATGGCCTTCAGCCAGAGCTTCTGCTTAAGAGCATCTTCTGTACTTATAGGTTCAGAGTCAACTATCATGGCACACTGAATAACTTCTCCTTCAGAGTCTACTTCAGTGTCTTGCAGCATGTCAAATTCTGCATATCTTTTGGGGACGTTTCTTATTCTTTGTGGTCTCTGAACTTGTTCAGAGTCTTGAGCTTCAGAGTTTCTAGCTTCAGATGATTGACTTCCTCCAGAGCTTTGACCATCTTCAGAGTCTGGCATATTTCCAGAGTCTGAATTGCCACCAAAATCTGGATTGCCATCAGAGTCTGGATCATCAGAGTCACCTTCATCTTCTGAGTCTTCTCTAGAGTCTGAATCACTATTAGAGTCAGAGTCAACGTCAGAGTTTACTCCAACTTCAGAAATTCTTAACTCTGACCTTTCTTCAGAAGTTCTAACATCAGAATCAGATTGAGACTTATCCCAATTCCAAACTTCTGGTTCCTTCACAATCACATCTCTGTTGAATTCAATTTTATTGGTTTTTGGACAATAGAGCTTGTATGCATCTGTACTGTGGTACCCTATCAGAATCATCACTTTGCTTCTATCATCTAGCTTTTGTCTTCTGGCTTCTGGAACATGTTTATAGCAAGCAGAACCAAACACCTTCAGATGACTAACACTTTGCTTATCTCCAGTCCACTTCTGTATTGGAACTATTTCCTTCAACTTCTTCGTAGGACATCGGTTGGGTACATACTTTGCAGTGCCAACAGCTTCTCCCCAGAGCTTCTGAGGAAGCTTCTTCTCCTTTAGCATGCTTCTCACCATATCAAGGAAAGTGCAGTTTCTTCTTTCAGCAAGACCATTGTGTTGAGGGGTATAAGGAGCAGTAACCTCATGCTCAATTACATTCTCCTCACAGAACTTCTGGAACTCTTTGGAGTTATACTCACCTCCACTGTCAGTTCTAAGAATCTTCAACTTCTGATCACTCTGATTCTCAGCCTTCATTCTGAACTTCTTGAATTCATCAAACACCTCGTGTTTAAACTTAATAAGGGATACCCATGTCATTCTTGTGAATTCATCAACAAACAACACAAAGTATTTATTCCCTACAATCGATGCTACTGGAAATGGACCACACACATCAGAATGTACAACTCCCGAGGCATGTTTTGCTCTTGGAGCAGCTTCTGACGTAAATGACAATCGTGGTTGTTTTCCTTCCATGCAAACTTTGCATGACTTTTCAGGCTTCTTAATTGCAGGAACTCCATGTACCAACTTCTTTGAATTCAGATGCTTTAAGCTTCTGAAATTCAAATGACCGAATCTTCTGTGCCACAGCTCACTCTCCTTCTCAGCACTTGTTGCACTAAGATATTCCGAGTCTGCAGTTCTGACATTAATCTTGAATGTTCTATTCCTTCCCTGTTCTGACTCCATAATCAACTTTTGATTGCAGTCATACAGCTTCAGAAGATTGTCCTTCATGGTAACTGAAAAACTTTTCTCAATTAGTTGTCCCACACTCATCAGATTGCTTCTGATGCCAGGTACATACCACACGTTCTGAATCAATGCTGTTTTCCCATTGTTCAGAATCACTCTGACATTTCCCATACCTTCTGCGTTAAGATATTTGTCATCAGCACATCTGATATTTGTTCTCTTTTTAGAGTCAAAGTCAACCAGCCATTTTTTGTTTCTAGTAAGATGATTTGAACAACCAGTGTCCATATACCACCAGTCTATCAGATCCATATCATCAGATTCAGAGGCCATCAATAGCACAAATTCGTCATCAGAACTTCTGGCTATATTTGTTTCTTCTGATTTTCTCTCCTTGTTTGACCAACAATCTCTAGCAAAGTGACCAAACTTCTTACAACAGTAATATTAGATTTTCTTCTTGTCATACTTCTCTTTTCCCTTCTGAGCATTCTTTTGTCTATCAGAGGTTGAGCTTTCTGACTTCTGACCACCATCAGATCTTCTCCTGGCTTCTAACTGCTTCTGATACCTCCTATCAGAAGTTACTTTCAGAGCCTGCTGCTCTACTTCCTTTTCAGAAGTTCTCTCAGTCAAACGCAACTCTTGCGCTTCTAGACTGCTCTGCAGCTCTTCAATTCTCATGGTGCTCAGATCTTTGGAATGTTCTATTGCTACCACAATGTAATCAAATTGAGAGGTAAGGGATCTCAATGCTTTCTCCATGATTGCTTCTTCAGAAAGAGTTTCTCCACACGCCTTCATCTCATTAGTGATCAAAATCATTCTGGAGATGTATTCAGAGACTTTCTCATTATTCTTCATGTTGAGATTCTCATATTGCTTTCTCAAGGACTAAAGTTTCACCTTCTTCACTGATGCGTCACCACCATAAACATCTCACCAGTGTGTCCCACACAGCCTTTGCTGTCGTTGAATTTGCAATCTTCTCAAACACATTTACATCCACACATTGATGAATGAAGAACAATGCTTTCTGATCCTTCTTCCTTACTTCCTTCTGCGCGTTTTTCTGTTCATCCGTCGCATCTGCTGCTACCGGAACATAACCATCAGTGACAAGATCTAGAACATCTTGAGCACCGAACAGTACACGCATTTGGATTATCCAACGATTCCAGTTTTTACCGTCAAATACTGGAAGTTTGGTGTTAATGTTGTCGTTTCCGTTCATCTTCTACTTTGCACAGTACACTCAGATTTCTCACACAGTATTTCCCAACCCACAGAATTAAAATTCTGATCAGATTTTGTTCAAGATTCAACACAAATCTAAGAAACAAAATCAAACACACAAGGCCTCACGTTCACTCGTGTTTCCCGTGTTTCCCAATGAATCCGAACCGGAGCTCTAGATACTAATTGTTGGTGCAAAGGTGAATAAATGACGAACAGAGAAAATATTCTATTAAGAGAATGACGGCTACACAACTCACTCAACATTGCAATG
Source organism: Lathyrus sativus (assembly GCA_963859935.3). Taxonomy (NCBI): domain Eukaryota; kingdom Viridiplantae; phylum Streptophyta; class Magnoliopsida; order Fabales; family Fabaceae; genus Lathyrus; species Lathyrus sativus. The sequence continues at coordinate 670,668,126 of OZ012740.1, forward strand.
ATTGCAACCCTATTTATAAGTTAAAACTAGGGTTACTAGAATAAGATAAAATACTAAAATACCCTCTAACAAACTTAGGGACTAAGTAATAGTACAACTAAATATGAATTAGTTCTAATTAAATACGATACTCACTACTAATTACAATTGGGCCTAATTTAATTTTGGCTTGCGTCTGACATATATATGTCTAATTGGTGACCTACTAACACTCTAATAAGTCTATCAAAATAGACACTTAACTATTCTTCTATCAAAATCAAACACACAAGGCCTCACGTTCACTCGTGTTTCCCGTATTTTCCAATGAATCCGAACCGGAGCTCTAGATACCAATTGTTGGTGCAAAGGTGAATAAATGATGAACAGAGAAAATATTCTATTAAGAGAATGACGGCTACACAACTCACTCAACATTACAATGATTGCAACCCTATTTATAAGTTAAAACTAGGGTTACTAGAATAAGATAAAATACTAAAATACCCTTTAACAAACTTATGGACTAAGTAATAGTACAACTAAATATGAATTAGTTCTAATTAAATACGATACTCACTACTAATTACAATTGGGCCTAATTTAATTTTGGCTTGCGTCTGACATATATATGTCTAATTGGTGACCTACTAACACTCCAATAAGTCTATCAAAATAGACACTTAACTATTCTTCTGTTTTTTTTATGTATTCTATATTTGAAATGTAATAATTTGGTTTACTATAGGAAATGAAGCAAAGGGTTGAAACAAACATAACCAAGGAAGAAGAGGTTGAGTTCTCTGAGTATATGCTTAAAAGACTTCTTCCGTATTTAAGACAGTTGGATGAAGAACAGATTATTGAGAAGGAAAGGGAAGCGAAGAGACAAGGTATTCTTCTATTGTCAGAATTCATTTTTAGTTTCAGGTATTTTTAATTTTACAATTTAATTTTGATGTGAATTTCAGGGATCCCATTCTCAAAGCTTGAAGTAAAAGAGGGAGATTTTTATAAAGATGAGCGTGTGTACTGGTTAGTACTTGTTTAGAATATTATTGTTTTACTTAAAATAATGCTATATAGTTGTTGACTTTAACACATTTAGTTTTTTTTTGTAGTGACAACTGCAAAACGTCAATATTTGACTACCATAGAAGCTGTACAAAATGCCCGTTTGACATTTGTCTCCTTTGTTGCCGGGAGCTTCGTGATGGGAAGCTTCTCGGTGGTGCAGATCCAATTGAGTTCGATTTTATCTTCAGAGGGTGTAATTATCTGCATGGTGGAAATGAAGAGAGAATTGTCAGACAAAACAAACCTTATGATGCTGCCGAGCCTGAGATTCGTGAGTGGTCAAGATCTAGATGGCATGCGAATGGTGATGGTAGCATTCCCTGTCCAAAAGCCAATAATGAATGTGATCATGGTTTCCTTGAACTGAGAAGGATACTTCCTCTAAATTGCATCTCTGCGTTAGTACGTAAAGCTGAAGTACTTGCAGAAAAATTTGAGCTCCACGTTGTTCACGTTGCAGAGGAGACTCTTGATGATAGGTGTTCGTGTTGGAAGTCTGTTAGGAGCGCAGATGGTATCTACAGTAACCTAAGGAAAGCAGCTTTTCGTAGAGATTCCAGTGACAACTTTTTGTACTGTCCTAGGGCTGTAGGTCTACATCAGGAAGATTTAAGGCATTTTCAATGGCACTGGAGCAAAGGGGAGCCTGTAATTGTGAGCAATGTACTTGAATGTACATCTGGCTTAAGCTGGGAGCCGCTAGTCATGTGGCGTGCATTTCGTCAAATAACCAATTCCAAGTTCGATGTGCTTTTAGATGTGAAGACAATTAATTGCTTAGATTGGTGTGAGGTTTGTATGATTCCTCAATCTTTAGCATGGAGGGATTCTTGCTGGAATTAATGTTTATTATTGTTGTCGTGAAACTTTTTTCTAATTTGTTTAACCGACATTCTTAATGTTTGGATTGGGAATAACTTTACAAAACTAGACTTTGTAACACGAGATATCTCTCACTTATTAACATAATTTCAGGCTATATCTCATATGATACAAAACTTTTATGAAACATTTTTTTTACTGGAATGGCTGCTTGAAAATGACGTGTAGAAAATAATTTATCTGTTGCAATTTGTTTTTGTTCTTCTGAAATTTATACATGCTTTCTCAATTTGGCATCTCCATCTTTTTGGGATTAAGAGAAGTTTTAGTGCATTTAACATTGTCAGTTACTCAATTTATTTTTATTTTGGTTTAGATTGTTCTTCGGTAGGAATCAATTTCTAGATATTCTGCCGTCATCCATTATGAAGAGGTAAGCCACATTAGGGTTGTGAGCCATATGCCATTTTTTAAAATGTAATTGGCATGTGTAAACAATAATGTCTCAGTCCTTGGTGCTTGTCATATGCTTATACTCCCAACATTTTTGACTAATGTTACTTCTCACTTCCGATTCAATATCTTGTCATCTTATCTTTTAAATTTATTGTCAAGAGTTTCACGTCGGACAATATATGACCTAATCATATGTTTATAAACGGGGGAATCCTCACCTTATAAGTCGGTTTTGGAGGGGTGAGTTAGGCCTAATTGACACATTCTAAGATGATATCAGAGTCTATCATAATTCTGTTGTTGGGCTTCTCGCATCATCCGCACTTCAGTCTTATTCAGGTCCGAGTGTGAGGGGGTGTGAGATCTGAGCGTGAGGGGTGTTGGAAATTATACCTTCATTGCGGTCTGTCCCTAGTCGCCTAATTGCAACAATTTGAGTTGTCTTCATTGTAGTCTCAACACCTTCCTATGTAATGTTTATAAAGTTTGGGCAGCTCTCATCTTACAAGTCGGTTTTGTGAGTTTTCCCCAACCACAATTCTAAAGATCCTGTTTTTGAGTTTCAAAGAATCTACCATTAAAACCAAAAAAGCACAAGATAAACCGCAATGATGACGACTAGGGTTGAAGTGTTAGACCCTCAAAATAGGGGAGGAGGCTGCAATGAAGGCAACTCAAATGCCACAATTAGGCGACTAGGGACGGACTGCAATCCAATGAAGGCAGAATTTTAACATTTATCTCAATTTCTTGCTGTCTGGTGTCCCTGATAGTTTGACCTGTTATTACTTATTATGCTATACTCACCACATGTTCATGGTGTTAGGTTGGACTTATTGTTTTATTTTTTATTTTATATGTTTTCTTGTTGAGAATATTTTTTCTAGTTGTACTGTCAAACAGCCTTGGGTAAATTGTATCTGCTTTATGTTATTGATTTTTTTCTGCTCTTACTTGATACTCTATTCTGTTGCTGGTAATGTGCACATTTTTATTTGAGTTGTTAATTGAATGCAGGGAGATATTAATATCCACCAGTTCTTTACTGGCTACACAAATGGTCGCAAGGATTGGCTTAATTGGCCTGAGATGTTGAAATTGAAAGATTGGCCTCCTTTTGATTTATTTCAAGAACTTTTACCTCGTCATCATGCCGAGTTCATATCTTCCTTGCCTTTTAAAGAATATACAGATCCTTTTAGAGGGGCTCTCAACCTTTATGTGAAATTGCCAGATCATTGTGTAAAGCCAGACATGGGGCCAAGAACATATGTTGCTTATGGATGTGCTCAGGAGCTTGGACGTGGTGATTCTGTGACTAAGCTCCACTGTGATGTGTCTGATGCTGTAAGCTTCAATTTCTGTCTTTCCTGGCCTGTTTTTTCAGAATTTAGAATTTTCATTCATTCAACTGTCGTAGAAAATCTCATCATTTGATTCTGTTTGATTTGATTTGTTACTTCCCTGGCTGTTTTGCTAATTCGTGATTCATAAAAGTATTCTTTTTATGACTATTGGCATAAACTGCAAAGTATTTTGTAGGATTTGAATAATGAATGATGCATTTATCAATTCTTTGTTAGTGCTTTATAATTATTACTTTGTTTCTCCGAGTGAATGCTCCATTATGAGGAAAATGAAATGTAGTAAGTTTTGTAATTTGGTTGTAAGATAAATGTGTTGACTCATATTGCTAAAGTGGAGCTGAAACCTGAGGAAACTACAGCCATTGAAAAATTGAAACGTGAGCACCTCGAGCAAGATAAGAGGGAGCTACATGATGATGAGAAAGTAACACTGAAACAAAAAAACAGTTCGTTGGTTGGAGAGGATTCTTTAGATGGCGCTCTCTGGGACATTTTCCGGAGAGAAGATGTACCCAAATTGCAGGAATATCTAAAGAAGCATTTCAGAGAGTTCAGACATGTCCACTGCAATCCTTTAAAGCAGGTAAAATTAGTTTAGATGATTTTCCATCATCTAGATCGCTGGATCCCCCTTTTGACCATTTAATGTCCGACCATTTAGTTTCATTGCTGCTAACATACTACTCCATTCTCTTTTATTAGCAAATTTTACTTTTCAAGTTCATTGAACAAATGATGTATTTGGACTATATATAGACTAGATATATCAATTATTTAATGAATCTAAAAAGTAAAAGTTGCTTATAAAAGAGAATGGAGGGAGTAATCTATAAATCATGTATTTTTAAGCTGTTGGGGAGTCTCCCCATAAGTGTGAGTCACCCACGTCACTAGCCTTGATCTACACTAGGATTCACTTCCGCTCTCCCACTGAGCCTAACCATGGCTCTGATATCACTTGCTGGGGAGTCCAGGGAGCGCTGAAAGTGTTAATAGGCTAAACGTTCATGGATCCAATAGATTTTGACACCACATATCCACAAAAAACCTTAAGGCATTAGGGGTATGAGTCATTTCTCTTATATACACCTCTAACATTTCCTCGATTTCTAGTCGATGTGGAACTTGACCACTCACACTTGAATCCCAACATAAACTTTTGAAGGGTTGCACTAGGATAAGATTTATACTTTCTCATACTTTCTTCCTGAGTAAAGTTTTTATTTATTTTTCAAATCCAATATACGTGGCAGTGTGATAGTATCTTCTTGAATGAGATATCCATTGGTAATGTAGGTTATTCACCCTATTCATGATCAGACCATGTATCTGACTACGGAGCATAAGATGAAACTTAAGGAGGAGTATGGTTAGTAATGTTAATAAATATTTCTTTGTTGGTTGGGGAGTGGACTGTTTTGATCATTTATATTGTACCAATCTGTTGACATTTCAACTTTAACTTATAGGAATTGAGCCTTGGACTTTTGTTCAGAAGCTAGGAGATGCTGTTCTTATTCCTGCTGGTTTACCTCACCAAGTTAGAAATCTGAAGGTAAAATTTACATACATGGCACACATTTCTCTGTTTACCAAGAAGTATATAAAGTCAATAAAATTCTGCTAGAAGTGATGAATATCAGCTTGAATTAGATTAATATCTGATTTTTTTTTTTGGTTCATCGCCCATCCTTGGTACTTGTGTTCTCTAAATTTTAGTAGTTTGGTTAGTATTTTTTCTGGACAACTTTGCTTATATTACATATCTAAACTTTTCAAGGCTAAAATTGAATTCAGAGATTTACTATAATTAGTAGCATGATGGCATCAACCTATGATTTCTTGCAAATCATTGAAGCCATATATTATTATCTCACTTTTCTTTTTGCCATGATTGCTTTTCCTTTTGAACGATGCTTGAAATGTTTGTGTCAATGTCAATATACGCATCATTCTTTTGCAGTCATGCTTCAAGGTTGCACATGATTTTGTCTCTCCTGAACATGTTGGCGAGTGCATCCGTTTGACAGAGGAATTTCGCAAGCTTCCGATAAATCACAAAGCCTCCGAGGACAAGTTCGAGGTGTGTGAGTCTATTTTCAAATTTGATTCTACTTTCGTATTTGTAGGGATACAATACTCTTAATCCTTATTGAATAGGGAATTAGTTCATGAAAATAACTGGGTAATATAGAAAATAATCTTAAGAGATACTCCAAGGCAAGAAACTGATCCTATGAGATAAACTAAGATATTCTAACATAATATTAGAGTAATGTAAGAGTCTTTATGTATATATATTCTCACACTCTCGAGGTTCTAACTTCTAATATTGATTGTTCCAATCCTTGTTGAATGTTTAAAATCTTGATCATCAACCTATTTCAGTTCTATGTTCCTGTGGGATATCATATGTAAACTGTTTCTTATTGGGATTTTATTATGTATTTTTTTTTCTTTCCCTGGCGGCCACATCTTTGGTATCAGGTTAAGAAAATTATCATCCATGCTATGCGTGATGTGGTTGAAAAATTAGAGAATGCAAGGTTAGTGATTGCGAACTTCAGACTCTTTGTTTATGGAATTGTATACTTACATCTCTTGATTAATCTGTTTGCTTTCCTGTCAAAGCATATTAATAGACTACATCTTATGTACATGCATTTTTGTTATGTTTTCTAGAGTCACGATTTAAAGTTTGTGTTTAATGCGTGAATATCATGAAGATTGATCATTGCCATTCAATTTACAGGTATAGGTAATCAAGGTTCCTGTATATATATAATATACCGTAGAAAGAGATTGAATCCATTTTGATGAGGCTTGGTAATCTTGGGTTCTTTGTATTAAAACTGAAAGGTTTCATGTTTTGTTTTATCTTGCACATTTTGATGAGGTACATTGGAAACATTAAGTTCTGGCTTGTAATTGTATACATGTGGTGCTAATTATCTGGTAGATTCAAGTTTATGAGTAGATGCTAATGTGAACATTGACCTAATCATACTTGTGAATGCAAATATATAGAGATTCTAAACTAACCTTTGTTGCTAGCATGTTTTGTAAAATATGGGAGATGTTGATTATTTGATTCATGTCAAATAATTGTTTTTGCTACTAAGTTTTTTTTAACAAAGTTTTTGCTGCTAAGTTAATCCTTGCAAATATAGAACTAGTTGAGTCTTTAGTGAGGTAAACTGTATCCACTAAAACACAACACTTCCTTATGTTTTAGATCATGAGACACTTGGGTTAAATGCTTTTTGATTCTAAAAGCATTTTCGTTGAAGTCATCACAGGAAAATTTTGAAAAGAAAAACCAATTAAAGTCAATTCATAATACTAGATTCAAAGGAACCTTTACATCTAACACCTTACCAATCTCAGGACAAAAGGTTAACAGATTTACTGAAAATCAAAACAACATTCACTCTTTATTTTTGACACAGCAACAAACCGAATGATTTGGATTGTGATAAAAACAATCGCCGCCAGATATGAAACCCATTTCATAGCAAGTTTTATAGCAAAGTCCATCGCCTCCATCTTTGCATTTTTCTATGCATTTATGTCCCGATAAATCTTGAAAATTCTCAGATGCTACAATCAAATGAAAGTTAATTAATTCATATAGTTAAGAAATCTAAAAATAAAATGCTTAACATTATTTCATTACCTGCCGAAACCAAAATGAAAGTTAATTAATTCATATAGTTAAGAAATCTAAAAATAAAATGCTTAACATTATTTCATTACCTGCCGAAACCAAAATGAAAGTTAATTAATTCATATAGTTAAGAAATCTAAAAATAAAATGCTTAACATTATTTCATTACCTGCCGAAACCAAAACTATAGCAACGCCTAAAATACAGAAAAGAGAACGTTGATGAAAATGAAAAGTCATTCTGAAAAATTTCACCCTGGATTTGATTTTTTTACTAAAAACTACTATTACTTTATAAATCAAATACTATATTAGTTCTAGATTTTGGAAAAGAAAAATATTTAAACTCCTTTATTACATTAAAATTTGTAACGTGCTGGTCAAAACATATTGATGAAAATTTATTGAAAGTTTGAAAGTAGTTAAAACGTTGAGAATTTTTTTAGCCGGCATATATTTTATCTTTACTTAACCTTTAAGCAATTAGTTAAAACCTTCGTTTAAATTTTTTTTGCAACTTTCTGGACTATATCTTATCTTTAGAATGATGGAGAGCAATCTTAAGCGACAAAACTCTAAAATTTGCCTTTTGTGGTAAAAGTCTATCAATTTTATAAAATAAAACTAAGGGCACAAACAAAACAAAACAAAAAACAAGAACACCGAACATATTTTTGTTTAGTAAAATAACATGAAAGAATGTAAAGAAAAAAAAAACAATAATACTATATTAAAAAAAGTCAACAACATTTAGATCAGATAATAAGAGATTTCTTCTTTCATCGAATTGCTTTAATCCAGTTAATTTACTTTACTTTTGGGCGAGACATTGAGGTGAGTCTTCTAGGTGAGACTTTACATCGAGTCCCTCAAGTCACTTGGAGGCGACTTCTTCAGGTCTTCCATCGAGTCCCTCAAGTCACTTACTAAGCCTAGTTGGTAGGGCTTATAAGGAGAATCAACTTCTTATTCTCCTACATTTTAACCATTTTTTCCTTCGCACCACATTCCAACTTCTTCAAAATTAGAGTGAAACTGAGACTGTCTAGGTTCATCTCTTTATGTATAGGATTTTATTCATACTTTCTCTCCATTTATAATTTTTAATTTTTCAATAATGTTTTATGAGAGTTTTAAATGAGAGAGGTCGAAGAATGCCAAGTGGTGAAATGATTCAACTAATCGCCTATAAGAGTTTTAAAAGTTTCTGCTAGTGATAGTGATATTCCTTCTTATTCTTTCCTAAGAACTCAATAGCAGATAATGGCAACCATCGAGACAAAATAATCGAGCGACAAGGATTTCGAAACCAACTATACCACTGAGGAACATGTGGTATATTTTCGGCGAGACATTCTTATGTATTACAATGTTGTATGTGCCTTAGTTAAAATGGCATCTACAATGGCCCTCCCATAAGTGCCTTATAAAAAGCCTCATCTGTCTATACTCGCTCGCGTAAGATCCATAATACGATGACATGCATGTAACACATTAACGATATGATATACCTTAGCATGTCCTTAACTAATATCTCCTAATGAACTTTCCTAGGTGGCTTTCCCTCAGCATTTGATGTCATATAAGAATGTAACACCCTGAAATACCAATGAACGCGGTTGAATGCACAATAACATTCGCTAGGAGCTACAATACCTTGTACTTCATTCGGTACCAAATAATTAAGGAAATCATCGTACATGACATCTACATCTCTGTCGGACATAGTGGGAGGAACAAGCACAAAAGAGTCTCTTAGAACAACATGTATATACATGAACTGGCGTATGACTCACTTAGGAAGATGTGGATACATCAGACGTGACTAATAACCCACATTTTGTGAGTTATTACATACCTTAATATTTCTTTATTACTAGTTAAATTGCTTTTTAGTTGTTGCTTTAGTTCATTTTAGTTATTTTTGCATTAGTTTGCTTGGAGTGCAATAAGTGCTCCCTTTAGTTGTTTCGATGTGTTTGCTGCTTGATTTAAGGTTACTTTTCTTGAGCTGAGGCAAGATTGAAGTGGATAACGCCTTAGAGCACAAATTGAATCAAAAAGATGAACTCAGCTAAAGGAGAAAATGGAGAAAGCAACTGGCTTCCTAGGGAAAACATGGAAGGATTGATGCATTGAAGGGAATCTTTTCTTTGCATTGAAGAAAATTCCTTTGAATAAAGTGGATAAGACCAAGGGGCGCTAGAAGACAAAAGAAGGTACAATAGTACACCCACTGATTTGCGTATTCTGCAAGAGAAGAACAACACCGCCTACACCCTGCTGTGGTATTCTATCACAAGACACCTTGTCCCCCATAATTGTTCCCTTGTACTTGATTCCTTGCATAAAGCAGAAGGAATAATGTTAATGCGCTAATTTATGTAATGGGCTTGATTTGATTTCCTTATTTTCAGCCCATGATCTAAGACTTCACAAGGAACCATAGTAAAGGCTTATAAATAGATCTTGATGGAGATTGACAGAGGAATGTAATATATATTTTTCAAAGAGAAAATACAGAAGATAATAATGTGAGGACAATGGAGAGAAAATAGAGTTTCTTCTTCTCATCATTTCCTGTACCAGCTGTTGAGCCCTGGCGCGATTGGAGTCGCCTCTTGCTGATTATCCATCTCAAGAAGTCTTCTAGTTACTTTTAGGTTTACATTTATTTTCCATTTTTTGTTTAAAAATGTATCCTTTTAGAACCGTGTTTGTAGTTTGTACTCGACTCATCATAAGCTAAACCTTTTATTTGTTGAGAAATGGGAAGTTAATGTTATGTTATTTTTATGTTAAGTAATGTGTTATTTAGTATCTTGTTTTATTATGCGATAACTTGCATACAAATCTGATTCTTGAATGATCAACTTAGAAAAAGATAACAACTTGTTGTTGCGAGAGATCCAACAACAAGTGGATTTCATAATAAAATTAGTTGAAAAGAGTGGGATAGAGATATTCACTTGATTAGTCCATTTAGAGATAAGGAACTATAATTATAAGGGCTTTCAGAATATAAACGTATTTTAGGGTTATTGTTAGACAATATACTTCGATCTAGAGGGGGGTGAATAGATAACAAATTTAAAATTCAAACTTTTGGCAAAAATGGTTTTCAAAAGTTTTATGGCACATCGGAAACAAGTGGACTTGCTGAAATGAGTTACGCAATAAAGAATGATTAGGTCCCCGAAGAAGATCCTGCAGAAATGCCTCTTTCTGATCCTAGAGGACTTGCAGATGACGGCTCTCACGCTTCCAATAAGTACTCTCCAAGTGAGACTGACCGATCTCCTCTTTGCTCTGATGTATCTGATCTTGCAACTCTTGGACATTACTAAAGACTTTGTTGATCTCGGCTTGACTTTGAGAAAGGTCTTTCATCAACTGGTCAGCATGATCCTACTCACTCTGCAACTTCATCTTGTACTCTAATAATTTTTCTCGAAGTTCTGCAAGTTGCTTCTTGTAGCTTAACTCATCCTTATGGGCTTGATAATGAGTATCGGCAAGTTGTCTCTTCTTTGAGGCAAGTTCGTTGTACATACTCTTCAAAGCATCACATACTTTCCGGAGTCTGTTCTGCTCAAACTCCACCTCTTTTCTCATGAGCTATCTCTTCTAGAGAAGATCCATTTGTAAGATCTCCTTCTCGAATGTGACTCTATCAAGGTTGAGACAAAGATCAACATTCTCTTTCTTCAACTTCTTAATAACCTGCTTAAGTTGATCGACTTCGGAAGGAGGAATAATGGTAAGTTCAGGAAGCTTGACATGTATGGAAGACTCGAAAGGAAATGGCAGTAAAGTTGCTTGAACTCGTTCCTTGACCCATTGTGTGTAGGCTTCTTTCGTGATATAATTCTTCTTACCCAACTCATCTCTACCCTCGCGGTGAATGTGTACCCATGCAACACTAAATCTCTTCGACAAACCCATGTCATTAACCCCCTTATGAAAGATGAATTCTTCCACTACCTCAGGATCTGGTTTGTCAAGCATCAGATATCCCAACTGACGGAAGGCAAGCCTCAAATTGTAGTTAATTCCACCATTTATACCTAAGAGAGGTACATTAGAAAATTTACCACAACAAAGAATGATCTTGATACCATCGTAGGCTCGAGAATACCAAGAAATGTCATCAACAGTGAGAGACATGATCCTCTAAGACCACTTGAGGTTCCTACTATTCTCCACAAAAGGACCCTTCTGTGGAAGATGAGAGATGAACCATCGATACAACATAGAAGCACAACACACAATAGTTCCTTTATTCTTCTCATTCAGGGAATGAATAGAATTATTGGTATCAACAAGAAGTGTAGGAACATGATTCTTGGACAAAAAGATATTGATGGCAGTCTAATCAATAAAATCCTCCATGTTCGGAAACAAGACGATCTCATATATCAGTAAAGCAAACACGACATTGAAAGCCTCCCAGTTTTCAACTTCAACAAAAGAAACAACCTTATCTACTAGAAACTTCAAAGCAAATCCTCGAACATCCTTTCCTTTGGTCTTGAGATTGTCTTCCACATCATTCTTACTAAGGCCAAGAGCTTCAAAAATAAGAGGAAACTTCGGAAAACTACCGGTGTAGACAAACGAAACCTGACTCTTGATCTCAACCCCCAAGATATGTGAGTACTCCTCAAGTGTAGGTGCTAGCTGATAATCCTGAAATGTGAAATACCTCAGTGGCGGATCATAGAACTAAACAAGTGTATGAATGACGGTAATGTTGTCTCCAGTGTTTAGAATGGCCAAAAGATTCCCATAATCATCTCTAAAAACACCCTTGTTATCTCCAACCAGACAAGATGTCAAACCCCTCAAAGTCTTCAGCTTAGGCTCCACAAACTTGTAACTGAAGATACCTCTGCAACCAGTATTCATCGTCTATGATTATGCCAACAAAGAATTAGCTCTCAAATAACCTGGAAAATGCAAAAATGTTAATGATTATGATGAAATGGCATGAAACACACAAATCACAAAGCTAAATACAAATTCTATCAATCAAATATGCTCAATCTGAATATCCAAATCTGCACAAACTAAATATTTGTGTAATTTTGTATCGGTGCAAAAATTTGACGTGCGTGAGAGAACAAAAGGTATGAAGAGTCTTGGTTTCCTGCAAAAACCCATATCTCTCTCACAGGTGTGATCTAGACACAACGGGGTGGTCCCTAGAAAGGTTGCCCAAACCATATGACTCAAATGAAAATCCCCCTTCGTAGCAAATTCTCACAGGACGAAAGTATTCTCAAGAGAATCACGATCTGGGATGTGGCTCTCGTGACAACCCAACGCGCAAAACACAGGCATCACGACTATCCATGTTCTAACCTATATGTATGCTCAAGCCCGGTGATAAGACTTATTTCTCCAATAATATCTACATATCCCAACAACAACAAAATATAGCAGATATCCAGAATATGCAGCATATGAAAATTTAAAGCAGTAAAGAGATGCAGTAAATAACCTAAAAATAAAGCGAGTAAAACAATAAAGATAAACACCCAAAAAAGCAAGAAAAGCAAGCAGAACTAGGCGAGACCCCAACTTTCAAGCGCAAGGACTCCCCAGCAGAATCGCCAGCTGAAGTTGGGGAGTCCCAGCTAGCCAGGAAACAAACAAAGCAAGGCGAGACTCCAAACTGCAAGAGCAAGGACTCCCCAGCTGGAGCTAGCGGGACTATACCTGAGTGAATGAAACACTCAAAGATACAACAGAGTCGCCACCAAACTTTATTTAGTCCCAAAGGACAGGGAAAATTTCGATAAAACCCAAAGGAAAGAGAAACGGGAAAGGGGGTCGGTTATGAGAAAGGAAGGTACTAGCACCTTAAGCATTTGTCGTAGTCAACGGAAACCATTTATCTTGCTTCTAGGCTTGGATGGGTTATCTATCTAAAGGCTTATAGCTAAAAAGGAAAGAAAATAGAGAAAGAGAAATAAAGAAAGTGCCCACGGAGGATCGCGGTCCTCGTGCCTACGTACCCTCATAATGCAATGAGGAAGTCAGAGCTCCGTAGTTCAAGGAACCAAGGAAAGGTTGCTAACTGCAGGGAGTTTGGTGTTTAACAGACAAACTGTGATTAACCGAAAAATGAGTGATTAACCAAGAGAAGGCGATTAACTCAAAAGAAACTCAGTACCTTAACAGATAGACTGTAGTTAACTGGGGAAAAGGGTGATTGGTTCAAACAGGCGGAATGTGATTTACCAAAAGGTGGGTGACTAACCAAAAGAAGGTGATTAACCCAAAGAAAAGGTAGTTTTAACGGGCGGACCGCGATCAACCAAAGATCAGGTGATTAACCGAAAGAAGGCGATTAACCCAAAGAAAACTCAGTATTAACAGGTGGGATGTAATTAACTAAGGAAAAGATGATTGACGTTTAACTGATAGACAGTGATTAACCAAACAAGAAGGAGAGAGAACCAATAGAAGGTTGAAAACACTGATAGGGATTAGGTTTCAATAAGATGACTGTATAAACCGGAGAAGAAAGATTGACTTTACTGAGGAAGAAGAGAATTGGTTTTAACCAAAGAAACAGTTGATCAACCAAGGAAATGAGTGATTACAAATATTTGGGTCAAGAGAAAAAATGTTGAACTGAAAGGGGAGAGTCATTTACAAAGAAGAGACAATAGTGCAAGCGACCAAGGACCAAATCGATTGGAGAAAGCAGAGATACCACAATAAGGAGATAAAGGCAACTGTTCCAAACACAAGGTCGTTTATCCTTTATCTAAAATAGTCAGAATGAGTGTATAAATTCTCCATTATCGTTCCTTCTCTAACACCAAAGTGCGGTGCAAGAAACAAACAAACATCATAATAGCGCAAGATTTGTACAGTGCACCAATGCGTTGCGAATCTTCAACTCCACGGGGAAAAGAGAAGACAAAACTCTAGATAATATAAAGGAAAAAAAAGGAAGGGTCGACTAATCGAAATGAAGTTTTGATTAATCAATCAAAAGGGGAAGACACTAACAATTTTCCAAAGGGATGAAAATTCGTTGAAGCAAAGGATGAATTATTGATTATACAATATTAAATTCATTCCAAGGAGGAACAAACTTAATGCAAACATGAATAGAAGTGTAAAACAGTACCAAATATGATTTAGTATGCATCACGAATCATGTAGCATGTGATTAAAGAATGTACAAGAATGATCATGATCATACAATATTAAAAATGCAAATAATCGAGAATCGAAAAATCGCACATTGGAAGTTTGCATGTATGCCTCAACCAAAAGGTGAAGAACTCATAAAACATCCACAAATACCAAGCATATCAAGCCATGAAAGTTACATGAGGAAAGAATAACAAACAAGCTTGAAAATAGGCAAAAATATCACTCTGTCACTGTGGTAACCGATTACCACCTGCAGATAATCGGTTACCTGCTTAAAAATGGGAAAAAAACGTGAAAATTCTGCAGGGTAACCGATTACCACATATAGGTAACCAATTACCACTATAACAGTGGCAGAAACAACTTTTTGAAAAATCACTTTCAGCAACCAAAAGACTTATCCAATCATTCACGTGTTATGGTTAACATTTGAGCACGGAAACTGAAGCTCAAAATCACTTAGGCATTAATTAAATATCAATTGATAGCATTAAACATGAAGATCAAAGATCAAACAATCACATGATCAATCAACACTAAAAAATGATCGAACCACATCGTAAACGCGCGAAAGTGATCAAAACAGTAAATCAAGTGCAAATTACCAACCTACAAGGCGGAGGATTGCCTTGGTGGTTGTTGCTATTGATATGTGATGATAAATAAGTAAATAAAACTAGAGAATTCCAAGCTTGAGATCAAATTGTAGCAAAATCGACAAAAAAAACACGATAAATGCTCTGAATACCGATTTGCACCGAAGAAGCTTGAGGTGATTACTTGAATTGGAGAAGAATCTACTGTAAATCCATAAATCCAAGTAAAAATATGGTGGAATGAGGTTTAGCTCAAAACAATAACAATTTCGATGTGAAGATTGTTACACTCTAATGGTGGAAATTGAGATTTTGTGAGGGTTTTTAGGAGAGGATAAAGATGAATGTGAAAATGTTATAGAAAATTCAGAGAGAATGTGAGAGAATTGAGAGTGAAGGATATGGAGATTGAGAATTGTTCAAGTGATTTTCTTATATAGAGTTTTGCTTCGGAGTTGCTAGGTTCGGAGTGAGTTTTGGATGTAGCCTTGGAACTAGTCTTGGAGTTAGTTAGCCTCAACTCACTGAGTTGGAGGTTAACTCAATTAGTTAGGTAGTTGACTCGGTAACCATCCCAATGTAAACTTGAATCTAAGGGCTCACATGCTTGAGAATGAAGTAACATGATGGTCTTAATCTCAATTGATGCATTTGAGCAAACACCTTGAAGTGTCTTGAAAGGTCTTGACGTGTCTAGAGATGTCTAGAATGTTCCACATAATGCTAGAACAATGTAGACCCCAAAATGGTAGAGTGAAAATGTTGTCACAAAAAATGTAGCAAAAACTGCATTTTTACACAGTTTAACTGGTTACCCTAAAGTGGTAATCGATTACCACAGGAAAAATTTGCATATTTTGCTTGAAAAATGGTGTTGTGACCACGATTTCGACTTTCAACCTTTTGCTTTGATGAATATGCATAGAAACCTTCATGTTGTGCTTGTTTTGGTGATGTGATATTTTTGAGAGGATATGATTAATCAGACTTAGAAAACCTGAATATTCCTACAACAAAAATCACAGAGAAAAAGTGTGAATGCGTATGCCAATGATGCGAATGCACATGCTTATGCAAAAGGCAGAAGATGAGGTCAAATTTTGGGTTACAACAACACCTTCAAAAATTCAAATTTTGGTGCCATAAAGAGGGAAACATGGAGAGTTGCCTGTTGTCGTCTGTTCTGAGCATAATTTGACATCTGAAACTTGTCTTGTTCTGAGCATAATTTTGGTGCCTATATAACGCCTGAAATAAACTGTGAACTGTCTCCTGCGCTCAAAATAACATGTTGAAAAATATAATATGGTGCCCGATTTTTGAGAAAAATAAATGTTGAAGCCTCTAATGCTTGCTGCTTAAAAACTTGCAATAAAAGAAAGTCTTGAGC
Source organism: Lathyrus sativus (assembly GCA_963859935.3). Classification (NCBI taxonomy): domain Eukaryota; kingdom Viridiplantae; phylum Streptophyta; class Magnoliopsida; order Fabales; family Fabaceae; genus Lathyrus; species Lathyrus sativus. The sequence goes on from OZ012740.1 coordinate 670,684,655, forward strand.
CACTGCAATATCTTTATCCCACATCTCAAGAGCTAATGTCATGATAATGCAAATGAGCGAAACATAAGCCAATTACAGTTAAACGAAAGATAAATTTTGGGGTGTTGCACACTCTTAACAGAAAAAATCAAATACAGATGAAACACATTCAAAATCAAGTCAAAAAATATAAACATGCAAAATACAGTATTACACACACACACACACACACATACACACGCACACACACACACACACACACACACACACACACACACACACTAATGTTCTTATTTTTCAATACATGTATAGAAAATCAAATGTGAATTTTTTTTGGATTAAATAACTTATAAAATGTGTAGTTGATGTTGAACACTTCGATTAATTGGATGTTGAACACTTCGATTGATTGAATGTTAAAAGTAAAAGTTGACAAACCACTTCGATTGAATGAAGTTGAAATGATACTTGGAAGTGACTTTATTCTGAGCAAAACTTAGATAATGTTATGCAAAGAGTTTGTGTTTTTTTTTCTGGAAATGATACTTAGAAGTGCATTTCCGAATTCCAATGACATTTTTGGTTTTTCATATGGGTGTGTGACAAACCCTTAAGGTAGGAAAAGTAATTCCTTTTTATTTTGTGTGTAATTCTATTTTGGCTTAGTTATAATGTGAAATTGAAATGTATATTCTTACTAAGTTATTTTTGGAAGCTAATAATAATATTAATTTTATTGATAATAAAGATAAGTGGGACAATGAACCATAACAATTAAAGTAAATGACGTTAAGCAACTAACCCAACATGTCAATAGTATAATAAAATTTACTAAAAGCAAAAGAAAGATAAAAGTTGAGAACACACACTAGTTGGTTATCGGGTTCAATCAAACCAATCAACTGTGAAAAAATAGAGTTTCTGGTTAACTATACATTCGAGAATTGTTACAAAATATTACAAAAGAATTACAAAAAAAATAGTTAACCAAGTTTTAAAGAACAAATATGTTTTATGTCTAGTGATTCTTAATCTCTCAAACTCCCTTTACATCTGAATTACACAAACCAAGTTATTTAGAAGTGTTTTTAATTTCCTTAGATACCTCAAAAATATTTCTCAAATCTCAAGAACTCAGAGAATTTATATATTTACATCTCTAAATTTCCCTACTATGATTGCTTATCTTTTATATGTCTTTCACACTATATTTTAAAGGTTGTTCTCACAAGAATGACATAATTATGTATTTATAAGGGAACTTTTTAATGCACCCTATATATTACTTAGGCATCACATGAAAATACTAAAATGACCCCAGATTTCAGAGACGCATCTCCGAACGCACCCTGGTACATAAAATTCTTACTTAATGTTAAAATACTCCGGAGATGCATCTTCAAACTTATTTCACAAATGCATCTCCAGACGGTATTAGAGCTTAAATCACACAAGAACCCTTCTCCTTCCTCTTTTCTAAAAACACTTAAAACTTTCTCAAACACTCTCAAAAAAATTTTCAACCAAGTTCAAAATCAAACAACCAAGCTAAAAGGATCTTCATTCAACATCAAGTACATCATGCTAGAACAAGCTTTTTTATTGATATTTTCTCTTCTTGTTTTGATGATAACAAATTCTAGATAACCCTGGACAGCAGACTGCGGGGGTCGTCTTTGTCGCTTCTGATGGGTGATTGTGAGTGGGAAGAGTCGTACTGAGGGCTCCAATCGCGGCGTGTAGGGCTCCTCAAATGACTTTTCAGTTTCCCAGTCTGCCTGTCAGCTCTGCTTCTCTTGGGAGCCGAGAAGCATCGATGTTTTCGAGAAGGAGAGCAGTCACGCTTCTAGGTGGCCGTGGGCTAGGCCTTTCCAGTCGCGGATGACACCCAGGTTGTCGCGGATAGGGACTCTGTGACTCATCATGTTGCACCCTCCGCGGGGGAGGGGAATGGCGGGTTTCTCGTAGTCGCGGGAACGAGCTGCGAGAAATCGGGCGATGATGTCTCTGCGGGGGAGAGCGTGGTTGTCGCTCCTTTTCCAGCATTATGATCTGCCTGTTCTATTGGAAGATCATCAAGTTTGTCTAATTGATTGTCGCAAACAGAATCACCATGGTCGGGTCGGCGTTAGGTGACATAGGGATTGGTTGGAAGACAACCGGGTTGTCGAAGCGTCGGGCGGCGTTGAAGGCCGCATCGTCGAGAGAGGGAGAGACGGTGCGTCTGTCCATGGCGTCGCCTTCATCGACATGAATGGTCAAGTTGGGGTCGTGGTCGTTGCCGTTGGTGAAAGTGGTGAAGGCGATTTCATGGACGTTGTCGTCAGTGCGTGGGTTGACCATGATCAATAGAGGTTAAAGTATGCTTTAGTTCTTGAATTTCTACGGAAGAAAGAACGGGGAAGCAAGTTTCCCACAGATGGCGCCACTGATCTTACCGGACCAGAAAAAAATCAGCAGCCAGCAACACATCGTGAACTCCTAATTCACCGGTGGTAGAGAAGAGGAAAGGGGTGTACATGTAAGGCACTCCGATGCTAAAGTCAGTTTCAACAAGAGAGAGAAGGAAAATACTGGAAAAAAAAGGTGAGAATAGAAAACCTGACCTTCTAGTAAAAGAGGGTATTTATAATGTGCCCTCAGCGCTGGCCCAACATTTACTTTGCATTGGGTTGAATCTCTAGGCCCAATACGAGTAACTGTAAGGGTCTACGTGGCGTAGGGAAGATCAACACGTGGTCTTCGTCATGAGTCAACTGCCCTGTGATCTTCGGGAGGTGGGTGACCTGTTCTTTCAGATGTGGGTAGTTGCCTGATGACGTGTCCCTGCGTGGGGGACACGTGGAGTCCGTGGAGGAGACGCGTAAGTGCTCCCTGTGTGATGTGATGAATTGGGGGCTCGTTGAACCCTCCTCGACAGAGAGATGGATTGGGCTGTGCCCGATAGGGGACAACCTCTGATCCAATCCAGAACAATATTCATATCATTTAAAATACGTCAACTGTTAAAAACAATTACTTATCACCACTTTCTTTTATCCAAAATAAAAAAGAAGGATCAAAACCGAATTAATAGTAAAATAGAGAGATTAATTCGTAATTTAATTTAAATAGGAGGATTAGAACTGTAATTGAGCTTAGAAATTTAGAATATATATTTAATTTTATTAAATTAAAAAAATTTTAGAAGATATTTTTAAAATTAGAAAATATATGTTAATTTTTAAATTATTTTAAAAAATATTTTGCTCATTTAAATATATAAATTATCAATTAAAAAAATAAAATATAATACTAAGATTTAAACTTATTTTTAAAACTAATATAATCAAGTTGACTTATTAATCTAACGATTTAAAACTAATATAATTGAGTTGACTTATTAATCTAACGAATCTAATGCGTTCAAATTTAACAAATTTAATTAATAAATTTAATTTTTTTTTCTCATATTTAACTCATTTAATTCACTAAACTAATTCAAAAATTTAATTTTTCAAATCAAATTTAAAATTACATTGCGGTCTTACTCATGTTTTAAAAATATTTAAAAATTCTTGGAGAATAAATGAATTAAAAAAAAAAAAATTGTACTATCATAAACTACAAGTCCCATACTCCATCCATTGTGTATAAACCATGCTTGCTTATTTGCACTTTTGGCGGAAGACTAGTACTATCTCTTTTCCCTCCAAACAATGCATTAAATCTAAATAAATAAAATAAATATTTAAATATGAAGAAAGCAAAAAGTAATGAAAAAGAGCGTTACAAATTCCAAAAACCCAATGCATGCATCATAGAAATACTCCATCCTCTGGACTTCAAATTTCCATGGCGGAAGAAGTGAGCGACTCAGTCACGTATACAGTAAAAGTAACCGTCAAAGTCACTGTCACTGACGAAGAAACAGCCATACGCGATGACGTCGCACCAGGACTCTCTTCTTCTTCCGTTCAACTTGCTTCGTGTGAAAGCAATAGGAACAAACTTAGTAGGAAAAGAAAGGTCTTATGCGATTCTGAAAAAACCGAAGCTGATGGCTTAGAAGCAGTAGCAGAATCTATGAAAGGTGGCGCTGAAACGGTGTTGTTGACGGACAGTGAAAGTTCGGTTGACGGTTATGATATGGCAGCCAGTGCTTCATCTTCTGTTAAAATTGCCTGGAGGAAAATGAAGGTCTGCCGGAGAAAGAACAATGCAGAAATTGTGAATATTTCTAGTTCTGAAGAAGATTATGAAGCTGCACTTGATGGAGAAATTCAAATCCAAGAGAATGCTGTGTTGAAGGACAATAATCAGGACTATCCTGAAATTGAAACTGAAACGCCTTTGTCTCATGATAATAACAAGTATCCTTTACGAAGGACTATAAACAAGAAACATACATTTGTTGAACGCGTGGTGCCAAAAAAATCCATAATGAGAAATATTCAGGTGCCATCACATGATTTCTTTACTCATTTATATTTCAATTTGTAGATATATGAACATATGTTTGAGTTCGGCGGTGTATAACATTGTGGTTCTATTACTGTTTCTCAATTAACAGTGGGTTGAAGAGGAGTCCTCAATGTGCCATCAATGCCAGAGAAATGATAAGGGCAGGGTTGTCAGATGCACTAAATGCAAACGGAAAAGATTTTGCATTCTCTGTATAACTAATTGGTACAACTTTATTTACTTCTGTTTTACCTTTAACTTATTCCTTGCGAGTTGGTTATCTTGTTATTGAATATGATTTGTTCTTATCTTGTTATTCGTTTGGATTGTGGATGATGAATTTCTCACAAGTATATGTTTTTTTTGCTGTCTCTTGCTAAGGTATCCTAACCGGAAAGAGGATGAAATTGCTAAGGCATGTCCGGTGTGCTGTGGTAATTGCAATTGCAGAGCATGCTTGCGATCACGTGTACTTCTCAATGTAGGTTTCCCACCTACATTAACTATTCCAGTGATTTTTCTGTATTCCACATTTGAAATGTGATCATGTGTTTCACTACAGGAAATAAAAGAGAAGAAGACAGAAACCAACAAAGATCATGAGGTTGGGCCCTCCAAGTATATGCTGAAAGAACTTCTTCCGCATTTAAGACGATTGGATGAGGAACAAATGGCCGAGAAGGGGATAGAAGCGAAAAGACAAGGTATTTCCTCCTCCAAGAATATCACATCTTGCAATCCATTTCTTCATGCTTTTTTTTTTGTCTATCCTCTTATTAAACTGAATTGTTTTGCCTATATTTCATGATTTTGACTCTTTATTTTAGAAATAATTTTATATTCCTTTTTTCTTCTTTCTTCTGGATTACTTGCATAATTGCTATCCTGTTTTGCACTATTTTTAATGTATGTGCATTTTTGATTTTGTGTTAAGTTTGTTATCTTAGTTTCATATATTTTCCATTTTTTTAATTTGCTTTTGGGATGAACATTACAGGGCTCCCACTTTCTGAGCTAAAAATAGAAGTAGCAGATTACTCTAAAGATGAGAGTGTGTACTGGTATTGTGTTATTTGCTATGTTTTTGTTTTTTGGTTACTCTATCTCTATAAAGTTGTTAATTTAACACTTCTTGTAGTGATAACTGCAAAACGTCAATATTTGACTACCACAGAAGCTGCACAATATGCTCTTTTGTCCTTTGTCTCCTCTGTTGTTGTGAGCTTCGCAGCGGGCAGCTTCTAGCCGGTGCAGATACTATTGAGTCCGAGCTTATCTTCCGGGGACGTGATTATTTGCATGGTGGAGATGAAGAGAGTACAGTCAGAAATATTGACTCTCATGTTGCTGCCCAGCCTGAGGTTCGTGAATGGTCAAGATCTCGGTGGCATGCAGATAGTGACGGTAGCATTCCATGTCCAAAAGCCGATAATGAATGTGATCATGGTTTCCTTGAAATGAGAAGGATACTTCCTCCAAATTGTATCTCCGAGTTAGTATGTAAAGCAGAAGAACTTGCAGAAAAAATTGAGCTTCACGATGCAGAGGAGACTTTTGATAATAGGTGTTCGTGTTGGAAGTCTGTTAGGAGTGCCGACGGTATATACAGTAACCTAAGGAAAGCAGCTTTTCGTGCAGATTCTAGTGACAACTTTTTATACTCTCCTAAGGCTGTAGATCTACATCATAAAGATTTAGGACATTTTCAGTGGCATTGGAGCAAAGGGGAGCCTGTAATTATCAGCAGTGTACTTGAAAGCTCGTCTGGTTTAAGTTGGGAACCACTTGTCATGTGGCGTGCATTCCGTCAGATATGCAATGCCAAGCACAAAACTATTTTGGATGTGAAGGCAATTGATTGCTTAAATTGGTGCGAGGTTTGTTTGATATCTCAATCTTTAACATGAAGGGATTCTTGCTGGAATTCATGTTTATTATCATTTTCATGGAACTTATTTCTAATTTATTTAAGATCAATATTTTTTTAGTTGATCTACTATGCTTGAAAGTGACATATAGAGAAAAATACTGGTGCAATTCTGTACTGTTGAATTTCACATATGTTTTTTGAATTTGGTAGCTCCATCTTTTTGGGATTGAAAGAAAATTCGGTGCATTTAATATTTTAAGCTACTCAACTTAGAGTATACTCTATTTTGGTGGATGGCTCTACTTCTTCTATAAGAAAAAATTTCTAGATGTTCCGCCAATTTGGTTTATGAAGAGATGTTAAAAGAAATGCCACAATAGGATTGTGAGCTGCAATTCGTTTTCATGAGTGTAATAGGGATGTGTAAGTCACGTCTTAGTCCTTGGTGCTTGTCAAATGCTGTTTCTTCCAACATTTTCAACAAATGCTACCTCTCACTTAATACTTTGTATCTTATCTTTAAAATTTATCTCAATTTCTTGGTGTCTTGTGTACCTTTTTTTTTTTTGCTTGCTTCACATTCCAAATTATTCGTTGTTGCACTTGCATCCTCTTTATGCTGTTTTCCTATTTGTATTTTTGCCTGTTATTTTGCATACTAATTGCATGTTGGTGATGTTGCTGCTGATAATTTCTGCATTTTTATTTGAGGTTGTTGATTAACTGCAGCAAGATATTAATATCCACCAATTCTTTACTGGTTACACAAAGGGTCGGTCGGATTGGCTTAATTGGCCTCAGATTTTGAAATTGAAAGATTGGCCTCCTTCTAATTTATTTGAGGAAATTTTGCCTCGTCATTGTGCCGAGTTCATATCTTTTCTGCCGTATAAAGATTATACAGATCCTGTCAAGGGCGCTCTTAACCTTGTTGTGAAGTTGCCTGAAGATGTTCTAAAGCCAGACATGGGCCCAAAAACATATATTGCCTATGGATTTGCTCAAGAGCTTGGACGTGGTGATTCTGTGACTAAGCTCCATTGTGACATGTCTGATACAGTATGCTTCAATTTTGTCTTTCCTGGCTCTTCATTTTTAGAATTTATTTTATATAATTTGAAACTTTTGCTTTTAAGTTTTAATTGAATATCATATTGAAAGGTGCAGATTTTGTTTGGCGTATAAAATTTTGTCTTTGTAAACCATTACATTTATCTGTTTGTTAACGTATGAGCTGGTTCTAGAGTAGTTTCAAGTCCATGTCATGATTTTCTGTTCATAGCATTATCTTTAAAAACCTCATTTGATTCTACATTTGATTTTGTTTTCCCCGGGAACTTTGGTAATTGATGATTTGAAAAAGTAATCTTTTTGTGAAAAGTGGCATCATCAGGAAAGTATTTTTTAAAATTGAAAAATCAATTGTGCTTTTGGGTTTGAATATTTTCATCCTTTATACTTCTTTCAGATGCATTTCTTTTCATAATTTGTTATTGGTTATTTCTTTGTATTTATTGTTGTGTATGAGTGCATATTTTTCATTAAGAAAATAATCTTGTTTAATTTTCTGGCTTTTAAGGTAAACGTGTTGACTCATATCGCTGAAGTAGAATTGGCTCCTTGGCGCATTCCTGCCATTGAGAAATTGAGACAAAAGCACCTTAAGCAAGATAAGAGAGAGCTTCATCGTAATTATTTGGACAGAGACGATGGCCAGTCTTGCGAGTCAGAACTCAAAGTGGATTCTTTAGATGGTGCTGTTTGGGATATTTTTCGGAGAGAGGATGTACCTAAATTGCAGGAATATCTTAAGAAGCATTTCAGAGAGTTTAGGCATGTCCATTGCAGTCCTTTAAAGCAGGTACAATTTTGTCGAGATGATTTTCTTTTATCTATATATCTTGAAGAAATGAATAGTCTCCCTCCCTCCAATAACACACACAAACTGAAAATTCAGCAAAACCCACGCCTGAGAAAACACTAATAACACATGCTAATATCATTTAAGACCTGCCAAAATGAAACAACAGACTACATTCCTTCGACATTGAGTTTGTAAGAGAAAATATATACCATCACGAATAAGGAATTATATTGATATTGTTTGAAAATATTGATCACCAACTTTACATATCACGATCACCACGAATTACACATGAACTACCGATCATGTACCACATACCCGGTCAGGAGCAAATATAATCAAGAACTATGAATCTAGAGCACAAACCACAAACAGAAAAGAGTTGTGAAGATAGATATTGAGATCCATGTTATTCCATTCCAACTCCATTATCCATGCTTCAGATGTCTAGCCTTAGAGATATGACTTGTGTAATGCTTATAAGGTAAGACAAATTTTAAGATGGTATTAGAGCCCATCCAAGCTCTCATTGGACTAAGTTCTCTGTTATTCCAACTGCATTTGTGCATACTCTAGATGTTCATTCTTGTGCGTGAGGGAATGTGTAGAGATCCATGTTATTCCATTTGTATTATCCACGCTTTAGATTTCTTGTCCTAAGTGTGAGGGAGTGTGGTGAGTGTCCTGCGTGGACTAAAGATTTGGGAATTTAACCTATGTAGTGCTTATAAAACTTAGGCAATCATTACCTTACAAACCGGTTTTGTAAAGTTGAATTAAGCCTAAACCAAAATTTATTGTCCTCAAGGATTTATTTGCCTAAAACAAAAAGCTTCAGGATTCAATGGCACCTTATAGGAAAATCTCGAGCAACAGATCTACAAGAAAACTCTCATTGTTAAACTCATTAACCGTTGTGGGACTTGGTCTTCAAAATTTTCATACAAAGCGAAATATCCAACCGATATGAACATCGGAATTGATGCATATCATATATAGTATGACTGTACTGGTTTATTGATTTATGGACCTTACATTATGAGAAGTGATAACACTAGAGGCTTCAGTTCAATGGCTAGAAAGAAGGGAAATGCATTATTAATGTACTTACCAGTACTAATGGTCATTGGTTAATTAAATATATTTCATATCTTCCTGAGAATTTGGAAGTGTATTTGACATTCAATGGCTGCTGTATGTAGAGGACTGGTTAGTCAGATGGTAGCTCACTCATTATGCATGTGTATCTTGATCGACATATTATTTGTTAATTAATGTAGGTTATTCACCCTATCCATGATCAGACCTTTTATCTGACTCTGGAGCACAAGAGGAAACTTAAAGAGGAGTATGGTTAGTGGTTTTATAAATTTTATTATGCTTTTGAGAAGTGGGCTGGTTTGATCAATTAAATTGTACCATTTTGTTGACAGTGTGTCATTGACTTGTAGGAATTGAGCCTTGGACTTTTACTCAGAAGTTAGGAGATGCTGTTCTCGTTCCTGCCGGCTGTCCTCACCAAGTCAGGAATCTCAAGGTAAAATTTACATACATACATGTTACAAATTTCTTTTTTGGATATAATGTCCTGATTGATTTTCTTTTGAGTCTTGTTTGAAATGTTTGTGTTAACGTTTCAATACATGCGTCGCCTGTTTGTAGTCATGCATCAAGGTAGGACTTGATTTTGTCTCGCCTGAAAATGTTGGCGAATGCTTTCGTTTGACAGAGGAATTTCGTAAGCTTCCGATAAACCACAGGTCTGCCGAGGACAAGTTGGAGGTCAGCTATACTACTAATCTTGATTCTATCATGCTGTTTATATGCTCACCAATGTTGATATAATGCATTTCCTATTTTGTCTGGATACTTTCAAATGGATTTAGTGATTGCCACTTAATATCAAAATGCCCTGATTGTTGCTTTTTCTTCGGTAGCAGGTGAAGAAAATGACTGTATATGCTATGCTTGATGTGGTTCAAGTATTGTTGGAAAGGTTCAGGCATCTTTGGTTATAGGAAAGGTTCCATATTGTTTTTTTGGTCGTTTGAAACATTATTTTTTGTAATATTGTACATTTAAGCTTCACTAATTTATAGCTAGGTGCTAATTTATGCCCACATCAAATTCTTAAAATTTACCTGGAAAATACAATGGAGAACATTGTGAATGCATGATAATGAGATTCTATGTTTTGCAAAATGTGAGTTATCGATTTGATGTCATGTTCTGTGATTGTTTTTGCCACCAACACATTGCTTGCATAAAGAGGATGATATTTCAATTTACAAATAAAGTATAGTTAGTTTTTAGTGAGGATTTTAGAAGAAAAATAGTCCCTCTATTTTAAAAGTCAGTTTTTTGAGCTTTGAATTTTGCATCACTTCAGATTTACATGTCCGGTTCATTTTTTATTGTTGGTGGTGTCATTAATGACGTGGCAAAGACATTGTTGGCGCCAGGTTAGATTTTTTCAAATTTTTTAATTAAAATGGCTGATTAAATAATTGAAAAAACAAATTGTAATAATTTTAAATAAAATGAAATTTATAGTTAAGTCTTTAAAATTAAAGATTGGGAAACATATTATTGTTCTACTCATCATCTTCTTCCCCTTTCTAACATGCAAATCCTAGGTCACAAATCCAAAATCCAATTCTTGGATTCCAATTGCGTGTCACTCATCTCCTTCTTCCTCCAACATCCAACATTCGTAAGCAACAACGGATTTTGTTCTGTGAGTAATGAATGTAAATGCGGTCTTAATTTCTATTGATGACAATATGGACGGATGTGCAGGTCGTCGCTTTTATAGTTGTGGTAATTTTGATGTTGTTTTAAGAATGTCACCTTGATGTATCTTCATGTTTCTCCATTTTTGTCTCCAACCACATGGTTACAAGAAGAGGAGTCACTTTATTTAGTTGGACGAAGAAATCAATTCTAGAGCAAAGGAGGTTATCTCTACATTAATGTATAGTTTAAATGATGAGAAGCAAAAGATTAAAGATGTCAATACCAAAGACGAAGAAATGAAGATGGTGATTTTTTTGAAAAAACAGTTGAAGTTCAACTGGATGATGACTGATCAGTGCATTTTGATGCACGTTCTTCCATGTTTGTACTCAAGCATTTCTTTGATTTTATTTATTTATTTTTATGTTTTAACGTGTTTTTATATTTTATTTTATTTTTGCATTTAATTGTTTTTCGTATTTATTTTTCAGCTTTAGCAGCTTTTGCGAGAAAAATCATAACTGGAGTTTCGGGAGTCCGTTTGAGGCATTCTAAAAATCGTCGGAAAGCTAAGAGAGAGAGCTACGACTTTCGTGTTAGAGTCGAAGTCAGATTCGGAGCCCAAAATTCCAGAATTTCGTTTGAAGTTACAACATTAGGAATTTGTTTTAGTTTTGGGTCATGTTTTGGGTCTGTGTTATATTTTCAACCCAGTTGGGTTATGACCCGAATTCTGGTTTTTATCCTCTTTAGTCTAGGTCTGGCCGGACAGCAAAAAAAAGAAATCCTATGCACTATTCACGAAAAAATAAAAAAAAAAACCTTTGAGAAGAACTCATGGAGAACTAATACCTCCGGGCAAATCCTGCTGTGTATGGTTTCAACACTTTGAGGTTATTATAATATCAATTTAAATCTGATTCCTTTCAATCCTTTTCTATGAAGTCATTTGCTTAATTTGATTGCAATTGTTTGCTTAATTCAATTGTTGTTCATAGGATAGAATTGATTAAATTCGATTGTATGCATGTTCCTAAATTTAATTGCGTGTTATCGTTTGCTTAATTCGTTAATTCGTTATATTCTTAACCGTTTGCTTAATTCGGTAAACAGGAACATAATTCATTTGATGTTAGTAAGCGCTTGTCTGATTAATATCATAATCGAATAGGATTGGAGCCGTTTAGGGATTGATGTTATAATAACCAATGATAAGTCGGAACCCGAATCAGTAGGATTAGCCGTTTTAGTTTATCTGATAATCACTTTTTTTAATCACTTTTTTTCTCTTATTTTATAAATCAAAACTTAAAACCCCCATAAACATTTTCTTTAGTTGGTTGAAATAATACAAGAGTCCTTGTGAGAACGATATTTCGAGTCATTTGTCGCTATACTGCATTTTTCTAAAATTACTCGTTTTTGATCCGCGAGCGACCGCGGATCAAATTGACGCCGTTGCCGGGGATTCTTGTCGTTATTAATCAATTTTAGAGTCATAGTGTTAGTTAGTATCCTCGAGTCTAGACCTTAGTTTCCTCGTGGTTTCGTCCAATTCGCGTTTTACAGTCCAAATCGTAAAAAAATCTGTTTTTGGAAAAATTGTGTCCGATCGTAAAACTGTTTTGCTTACGAGAAGCAGAAAAATCGTCCGGTAATACCTGGAATCCACCCTCAGAATCGCCAAAAAATCCTTTTTTCTATTTTTAATGAATTTTTTACTGTTTTCATAGAGTCGAAAAAAATCGAAGAAATTCTCATAATTGTTATTTTTCTTAATTAGTTTAATTCTGGTATTATTTTATTTTTTTGAAATTTAATTAATTGTTTTCCATCATTGTGTTTGAGTCTGAGTCTGAGTCTGACTATCTGCATAACTTGTTTGCTTTGGATACTGAACTTGATTTTGAAATGGCTGATAATAGAACCTTAAGACAATTAGTTGCCCCTGATGTAAATTATAATAGCTTGTGTATTGAATATGATGATGTTGTTGTTCCTTTCGAATCGGAATCTGGTTTAATACACTTGTTGTCAAGGTTTAATGGACTTGCAGGTGAGGATCCGAATAAGCATATGAATGAATTCCAAATTGTGTGCTCTACACCTTCTGAACCTTCATTAGAGGACCTTGTCAAGCAAATGGCTATAAATGATCTTCAGTTTCAGCAACAAACAGATTCAAGTCTTCAGGCTTTGCAGACACAGATTGAACAGCTTACCACAATAGTGAATGCCATGCAACAAGCTCAAGAATCAAACCAACTACCAGCCCAAACAGTAGTAAATCCAAAAGAGTTATTGTCTGGTTTAGTTGATGATATTTATCCTGAGTTGTCATCTGATTTTCCATCTTTATTAGATTATGATGATACTTACTCTTGTGATTCATGTACCGACACTAACATTTGCTCTGTTTGTGCTGAGATTAATGCTGCTGTGCAGGGTGATATTTTTTATGCAGATGAAGTTGTTTATGCAGCTGAAGCTCTTGACATCACGGCTGCCCCAACCTCACCATCCATTGAACAACCTCTCCCCTTAGAGCTTAAACCGCTTTATAAGAATTCGAATTATGCTTATTTAGATATGAATAAAAAGCTTTTGGTCATAATTTATTCTAACCTTGGTTTTTATAAAGAAAATAAGCTTTTTCAGATTTTGAAGAAACATAAGAAGAGAATTGGATGGACCTTGATTGAAGATGAAAGGAAATTAGTAAGATTCTTATTTGATCCTGGAATAAAAGGCGAAGGAACTAATACAAATTTTAAGGGAGATGGATGCTATCCAAAGTTACTCCCCACTTTGGAAGAGGAGACTGCAGGAAATCTCTCTTTGGGAAAGGATGCATATGTGATCACTTATCCACCTTGACTCGTCGGGTGTGTTCTTTCCTTTCCTTCACTCTTATTGTATATTTATGTCCTTTCATTGAGGACAATGCTTGTTTTAAGTCTGGGGGAGGGAAACATTTGCTTTATATTTTGTTTTGTTTTGTTTTCAGTTATAATAATAAAAATTAAAAAAAATGCATCTTTTTGAAAGTTCTAGGCTAAAGACTAATTTGAGATTAGTTTGCGGAGACTTGAAAAAAATTCACAAGATCGGTATCGTCTTAACACCGTAAGTCTCCTGCATATGGAAATTGATTTGAATTCTTATTATGGTTTAGCCTTGAATTTTCATTCTCTGACAGCTCTTGAGTAGTTTATTTCAGCAGTCAGCACCATCTCATACACATTCTACGCAGGGAAGCCGATGAATATAAGTGAGTGATCAAATTGAAAAGAAAAAAAAATAAAAAGAAGAAAAAAATAAAAAGAAAAGAAAAGAAAAAGTTGAAATTTTTTTATTACTCGTTAGTTGGTTCAGCGGTTTCTGGTGCTGAACTTGGTAGGGTGGATTACGGTCCGATCCCCCGCAACTACAATTGAGTCGACAAAGGGTTATGCCACGTAAGTACCAGAACCCCAAATAAAAAAGATCAGAGTCACTAACCGGTCGCCTTACTATGAGTGTATGGAGATAACGAGCTTAATGTGATTGCGCCTGAATGAAAAAGAGCAAAAAGGAGGAAGAGTAAGTTAGGCTTCAATATAATAACATGATTTGAGTTGATTTCTGTATCCAGGAGGCTTATGTCTGCAAAATTGTGGATTAGTGTTCCTACGATATCCTTAGTGTGTAAGATTAGTACCTATCGATGCAAACTTAACCGAAGAAGACTTACAGCCTGGAATGAGTATCTGTTGATGTGTTTGTGCTTTCTTTGTTTTGTTTTATTTTCATTTTGCTCGGAGAGCAAAAGTTCAAGTGTGGGGGAATTTGATCAGTGCATTTTGATGCACGTTCTTCCATGTTTGTACTCAAGCATTTCTTTGATTTTATTTATTTATTTTTATGTTTTAAAGTGTTTTTATATTTTATTTTATTTTTGCATTTAATTGTTTTTCGTATTTATTTTTCAGCTTTAGCAGCTTTCGCGAGAAAAATCATAACTGGAGTTCCGGGAGTCCGTTTGAGGCATTCTAAAAATCGCCGGAAAGATAAGAGAGAGAGCTACGACTTTCGTGTTGGAGTCGAAGTCAGATTCGGAGCCCAAAATTCCAGAATTTTGTTTGAAGTTACAGCATTAGGAATTTGTTTTAGTTTTGGGTCATGTTTTGGGTCTGGGTTATATTTTCGACCCAGTTGGGTTATGACCCGAATTCTGGTTTTTATCCTCTTTAGTCTAGGTCTGGCCGGACAGCAAAAAAAAGAAATCCTATGCACTATTCACGAAAAAAAAAAAACCTTTGAGAAGAACTCATGGAGAACTAATACCTCCGGGCAAATCCTGCTGTGTATGGTTTCAACACTTTGAGGTTATTATAATATCAATTTAAATCTGATTCCTTTCAATCCTTTTCTATGATGTCATTTGCTTAATTTGATTGCAATTGTTTGCTTAATTCAATTGTTGTTCATAGGATAGAATTGATTAAATTCGATTGTATGCATGTTCCTAAATTTAATTGCGTGTTATCGTTTGCTTAATTCGTTAATTCGTCATATTCTTAACCGTTTGCTTAATTCGGTAAACAGGAACATAATTCATTTGATGTTAGTAAGCGCTTGTCTGATTAATATCATAATCGAATAGGATTGGAGCCGTTTAGGGATTGATGTTATAATAACCAATGATAAGTCGGAACCCGAATCAGTAGGATTAGCCGTTTTAGTTTATCTGATAATCACTTTTTTTAATCACTTTTTTTCTCTTATTTTATAAATCAAAACTTAAAACCCCCATAAATATTTTCTTTAGTTGGTTGAAATAATACAAGAATCCTTGTGAGAACGATATTTCGAGTCATTTGTCGCTATACTGCATTTTTCTAAAATTACTCGTTTTTGATCCGCGAGCGACCGCGGATCAATGACCATCATTGTGTTATTTGCCTTAGTTTCTTCAATTTTAATGAAATGTGTGTTTAGTTAATTAGTTGTTATTGGATAATTCTAATGTAACTCACGATTCATTATTGAAATGTAATTATGCTTCAATTATAATGCAATTCTGCTTCAATTCTCGTGTAACTCTGAGTTTATTATGGAATGTTATTTAATATGTTGAATGCTATTGATACTTGTTCAATAAAACTTACTGCATTAAACATAAGATAAACATATGTTGTTGAATATGTTAATGTTATTGATACACAATAAAAAGCAAAACATAACCGACATATTGCTTGATACATAATGAATAGCAAAACATGAATAACAAAATGAAGTAAATATCAGATGATAAAATATTGTGTTCATTACATCAAACCAAGTTCATTACAATATATCAACATAGCAGACCAGGTTGGTTCATTCACTACAGACTAACATGTCAAAAGATGTCAATTACATATCAAAAATGACATACCATGTTAATTGCAAAACATACCAAGTTCACTACTTGACAAAACAAAATGCTTCATTACATAACATGTTCATAACAAAACAATGGTTCATTACAGACCAAAAAAATTCATTTAAATCTTAATCTTGAGTTGCTTGAGGTACTTGAGACTCTTGTGCAATTTTAGCCTAGTTTGAAAAGGTATTTTTCTTTCTTTATCCATCCCGCATTGCCTTCTTTGTGCTTCCTTCCTTTGACATTATCCTATGTGAGTAGTTGCTTGATGACGTGTCCCTGCGTGAGGGACACGTGGAGTCCGTAGAGGAGACACGTAAGTGCTCTTCGTGTGATGTGATGAACCGGGGTCTCGTTGAACTCTCCCTGACAAAGAGATGGATTGGGTTGTGCCCGATAGGGGGCAACCTCTAATCCATGTTGGTGCAAAGATAGAATAAATGATGAAATAGGGAAATATTCTATTAAGAGAATGACAGCTACAAAACATGATATTTGGTTACAATGATTGTCACCCTATTTATAAGCTAAAACTAGGGTTACTAGAATAAGATAAATACTAAAATACCCTCTAACAAACTTATGGGCTTAAGAAAGTAATATAATAAAATATGAATTATTACTAATACCATCCCTTAATTCATATTCCATCAAAACTTGTAACACCAATTCCATCCCTTAGTCTGAGAAATTGATCAGTCTTGATAGCTTTCGTCAGAACATCTGCCAACTGCTTCTGAGTGCTGCAGTGTACAACTTTTAACACTCCACTCTGAACTTGATGTCTCAGAAAATGATACTTGGTCTCAATATGCTTGCTTCTCCCATGCAACACTGGGTTTCTGGAAAGATTGATTGCAGACTTGTTGTCAATCATCAACTTCAGAGGTTTGTCTACTTTAATCTTCAGATCCTGCAACAGATTCAGAATCCACACAGCTTGGCATGCAGTAACAACACCTGCAATGTATTCAGCTTCACAGGTTGATAACGCCACAACAGGTTGCTTCTTGGAACACCAAGAAATAGGACCTCCCATAAATTTGAACAAGTACCCAGAGGTACTTTTTCTGTCAACTCTGTCTCCACACCAATCAGAGTCTGAATAACTCAGAAGTTCTGACTCATTATTTCCTCCAGAGGGAAATAACACTCCATACTTCAGAGTTCCTTTGATATACCTCAGAATCCTGACAGCAGCTTGATAATGGGACCACTTAGGTTTACTCATGAACCTACTAACCATCCCAACTGAGTAGCAAATATCAGGTCTGGTATTGCACAGATACCTCAGAGAACCAACCAACTGTTTGAAGGTTGTAGCGTCCACATCCTTTCCTTCAGAGTCTGAAAATCCAGTTTATGATTTGTATCAGAAGGTGTGACAGCCATCTTACAATTCTTCAGATCAAATCTCTTCAGAAGTTCTAATTCATACTTGAGCTGATGCAAAATGATACCTTTCTCAGAATATCTGAACTCCATCCCTAGAAAGTATGTCATTTTTCCTAGATCAGTCATTTCAAATTCATTCATCAGAACTTTCTTGAACTTGGCTATCTCCTGTTCAGAACTTCCAGTCAGCAGTATATCATCAACATATAAACATACCAGAGTCATATTGCCTTCAGAAGTATGCTGAACATAGACACCTTACTCCATCTCACATTTCTGAAAGCCTTGCTTCTTGAAAAATGAATCAATCTTCTGATTCCAAGCTCTGGGCGCTTGTTTCAATCCATATAGAGCTTTGTATAATCTGTACACCATCCCTTCCTGATTCTTTTTCACAAATCCAGGGGGTTGTGACACATAAACTTCTTCTTCTAATGGACCATTCAGAAATGCAGATTTTACATCTAAATGCATCAGAGGCCAATTCCTGTTAGCAGCTATTGCAATCACCATTCTGATTGTTTCATGTCTTGCTACAGGTGCAAACACTTCAGAGTAATCCAGCCCAGGTTTTTGTAGAAAATCTCTGGCTACCAACCTTGCTTTATGTTTGCCAATTAAGCCATCTGGCTTTAACTTCTGCTTGAAAACCCATCTGACGCTGATGGCTTTCTTGTCTTTTGGAAGTTCTGTCAGCTTCCAAGTCTTGTTTCTCTCTATAGCATCAAGTTCTTCTTTCATGGCCTTCAGCCAGAGCTTCTGCTTAAGAGCTTTCTCTGTACTTATAGGTTCAGAGTCTACTAACATGGCACACTGAATAACTTCTCCTTCAGAGTCTACTTCAGTGTCTTGCAGCATGTCAAATTCTGCAAATCTTTTGGGAACGCTTCTGATTCTTTGTGGTCTCTGAACTTGTTCAGAGTCTTGAGCTTCAGAGTTTCCAGCTTCAGATGGTTGACTTCCTCTAGAGCTTTGACCATCTTCAAGATCTGGCATATTTTCAGAGTCTTGGCTATTTCAGAGTCTGAATTTCCACCAGAATCTGGATTACCATCAGAGTCACCTTCATCTTCTGAGTCTTCTCCAGAGTCAGAATCACTATCAGAGTCAGAATCAACTTCAGAGTTTACTTCAACTTCAGAAGTTCTTAACTCTGACCTTTCTTCAGAAGTTCTAACATCAGAATCAGATTGAGACTTATCCCAATTCCAAACTTCTGATTCCTTCACAATCACATCTCTGCTGAATTCAATTTTATTGGTTTCTGGACAATAGAGCATGTATGCACCTGTACTGTGGTACCCTATCAGAATCATCACTTTGCTTCTATCATCCAACTTCTGTCTTCTGGCTTCTGGAACATGTTTATAGCAAACAGAACCAAACACCTTCAGATGACTAACACTTTGCTTATCTCCAGTCCACTTCTGTATTGGAACTATTTCCTTCAACTTCTTCGTAGGACATCTGTTGAGTACATACGTTGCAGTGACAACAGCTTCTCCCCAGAGCTTCTGAGGAAGCTTCTTCTCCTTTAGCATGCTTCTCACCATATCAAGCAAAGTACGGTTTCTTCTTTCAGCAAGACCATTGTGTTGAGGGGTATAAGGAGCAGTAACCTCATGCTCAATTCCATTCTCCTCACAGAACTTCTGGAACTCTTTGGAGTTATACTCACCTCCACCATCAGTTCTAAGAATCTTCAACTTCTGACCACTCTGATTCTCAGCCTTCATTCTGAACTTCTTGAATTCATCAAACACCTCATGTTTAAATTTAATAAGGGATACCCATGTCATTCTTGTGAATTCATCAACAAACAACACAAAGTACTTATTCCCTCCAATTGATGCTACTGGAAATGGACCACACACATCAGAATGTACAACTCCCAAGGCATGTTTTGCTCTTGGAGCAACTTCTGACGCAAATGGCAAACGTGGTTGTTTTCCTTCCATGCAAACTTTGCATGACTTCTCAGGCTTCTTAATTGCAGGAATTCCATGTACCAGCTTCTTTGAATTCAGATGTTTTAGGCTTCTGAAATTCAAATGACCAAATCTTCTGTGCCACAGCTCACTCTCCTTCTCAGCACATGTTGCACTAAGACATTCTGAGTCTGCAGTTCTGACATTCACCTTGAATGTTCTATTCCTTCCCTGTTCTGACTCCATAATCAACTTCTGATTACAGTCATACAGCTTCAAAAGATTGTCCTTCATGGTAACTGAGAAACCTTTCTCAATTAATTGTCCCACACTCATCAGATTGCTTCTGATGCCAGGTACATACCACACATTCTGAATCAATGCTATTTTCCCATTGT
The DNA here is from genome assembly GCA_963859935.3 of Lathyrus sativus. Taxonomy (NCBI): domain Eukaryota; kingdom Viridiplantae; phylum Streptophyta; class Magnoliopsida; order Fabales; family Fabaceae; genus Lathyrus; species Lathyrus sativus. The sequence continues at coordinate 670,704,678 of OZ012740.1, forward strand.
TCAGAGTCACTCTGACATTTCCCATACCTTCTGCATTAAGATATTTGTCATCAGCACATCTGATCTTTGTTCTCTTTTCAGAGTCAAAGTCAACCAGCCATTTCTTGTTTCCAGTAAGATGATTTGAACAGCCAGTGTCCATATACCACCAGTCTATCAGATCCATATTATCAGATTCAGAAGCCATCAATAGCACAGATTCGTCATCAGAACTTCTGGCTATATTTGCTTCTTCTGATTTTCTCTCCTTGTTTGACCAACAATCTCTAGCAAAGTGATCAAACTTCTTACAACAGTAACATTGGATCTTCTTCTTGTCATACTTCTCTTTTCCCTTCTGAGCATTCTTTTGTCTATCAGAGGTTGAGCTTTCTGACTTCTGACCACCATCAGATCTTCTCCTGGCTTCTGACTGCTTCTGATACCTCCTATCAGAAGTTGCTTTCAGAGCCTGCTGCTCTACTTCCTTTTCAGAAGTTCTCTCAGTCAAACGCAACTCTTGCGCTTCTAGACTGCTCTGCAGCTCTTCAATTCTCATGGTGCTCAGATCTTTGGAATGTTCTATTTCTACCACAATGTAATCAAATTGAGGAGTAAGGGATCTCAATACTTTCTCCATTATTGTTTCTTCTGAAAGAGTTTCTCCACACGCCTTCATCTCATTAGTGATCAGAATCACTCTGGAGATGTATTCAGAAACTTTCTCATTATTCTTCATGTTGAGATTCTCATATTGCTTTCTCAAGGACTGAAGCTTCACCTTCTTCACTGATGCGTCACCACCATAACATCTCACCAGAGTGTCCCATGCAGCCTTTGCTGTTGTAGAGTCTGCAATCTTCTCAAACACGTTTACATCCACACATTGATGAATGAAGAACAATGCTTTCTGATCCTTCTTCCTTACTTCCTTCTGCGCGTTTTTCTGTTCATCAGTCGCATCTGCTGCTACCGGAACATAACCATCAGTGACAAGATCCAGAACATCTTGAGCACCAAACAGTACACGCATTTGGATCATCCAACGATTCCAATTTTTGCCGTCAAATACTGGAAGTTTGGTGTTCATGTTGCCGTTTCCGTTCATCTTCTACTTTGCACAATACACTCAGAGTTTTCTCACACAGTGTTTCCCAACCCATAGAATTAAAAAAAAATTCTGATCAAATTTTGTTCAAGATTCAACAAGAACCTGAGAAACAAAATCAAACACACAAGACCTCACGTTCACTCGTGTTTCCCGTGTTTTCCAATGAATCTGAACCGGAGCTCTAGATACCAATTTGTTGGTGCAAAGATAGAATAAATGATGAAATAGGGAAATATTCTATTAATAGAATGACGGCTACAAAACATGATATTTGGTTACAATGATTGTCACCCTATTTATAAGCTAAAACTAGGGTTACTAGAATAAGATAAATACTAAAATACCCTCTAACAAACTTATGGGCTTAAGAAAGTAATATAATAAAATATGAATTATTACTAATAATCCAGTCCAAAACAATATTCATATCATTTAAATTACGTCAACTGTTAAAAAAATTATTTATCACCACTTTCTTTTATCCAAAATAAAATAGAAGGATCAAAACTGATTAATAATAAAATAGAGAGATTAATTCATTGATTTAAATAGGAGGATTAGAACTGTAATTGAACTTAGAAATTTAGAATATATATTTGATTTTCTTAAAAAGAAATTTAGAAGATATTTTTTAAATTAGAAAATATAAGTTAATTTTTAAACTATTCATATAATTATTTTAAAAAATATTTTACAACTCTTGTTATGACTATTTGACCACATTTTTGCAAGTAACAGTTGCAAACCTCCTTGACAGAACATACGGATCCCTTGGTTTATCATTTGTCTTGTTTTTCGTCTTCTTTGGACGACCAATTGCTTGTCTCATCACTGGTGAAGAAACTGGTACATGTTCACTCACATGCCACAATTGTGGTTCATTTGTTGGAAACATAATATTTAAGTAGGTAATTTTCAATTGATGTTTTCTTACAAAACATTTCAAAACAAAATAGTTCATAACAATTCTAAACAATTCATGTTCAAAAAATACTATACTTATAATACTCAGCCACGTAGTCTTCAGGCTGCGTTTTTATGCTTCATATACATGTGATAACATGGCAACATGGTATTCCACTCAAGTCCCACTTTTTACATGAACATGTCTGATTTTTTAGATTTACATTATAGGTATCAATGCCATTTGTTACACCAAATATTGCAAGATTATCATCACCATGCCATGTTGGAGTTCACCCCTCAACCTTTTTTTTATTCTTCTCAATAACCAACTGGATTCTAGGACATATACTCCCTTTATAACCTTGCAGCAACTCCCCATGGCTTGTTATCCTTTTTGTTATATAATGCTTGATACCCTCTATTAGGTGATAATAGGCTTGTCTCTATGCTCTAGCATTGCCATGTTAAATGCCTCATGCATGTTGTTGACCTATAAATCACATTTTGTATATGTCTTAAAATGAGATTTGCTCGATAGTTGTGCAGTGGTTTCTGACACGTCCTTCCATGCATTTTCATTTAAAATTTTCATTCTCTACATTGCCCTATCTCGTATTTAGTATTGTTGTTGCCCTAACTACTAACCACATGACTTCCTTTAATTCCAAGTATACTTCTTCTTCTAATTACCATAAAGATGCTTGACAACAGACTTTATTGTACATGGGTGTTAATACCTTGAACTGCAGGAATTAGTCTCTGTCACATATAAAGGCAGAATCATATAATAAGATGTAAGCCAGAATTATATGATAAGATGTAAGAAATTCATATAAGGCGGAACCATATAATACCTTCTGTTGGTCACATATAAAGGCATATGCTCTTTGATTGAATTGATTTAAATCTTTAAGTAGAAGGTGTAAGAACCACTCGCATGAGTCCCAATATATTCCTCTCTTCTTCCTCGTGACCACAAGTTAATATTCAATTGATTTTACATTTTATTTTATTTTATTATTAAAAGTTAATATTCAATTGATTAAGGTTAAGTGTGTGGGTGGATTGTGCTTTAGGTTCATAGTGATTCTTACACCCCCACCATATGCTTGCACTCCCCTCTTTTATTTTAATGTTTTCAGTTTATTTTATTTTTATTATTTGATGTTAACATTTTTTGCTTTTGATTAATAATTACTAAAATTAATTAGATTATGTTATCTTCACAATACTAAAATCAGGTTATTTACTTTTTCAATAAACACTTTTCGAATAAATTTTAAACCATTTCAAAACTAAATTTTTTTTCACAACGTGAATCAAAACGCTTGATTAAATAAATATTAAGTTATTTTTTAAAATAAAATCAAAGTCATCTAATTTAATTACTTTAAATATTTTTATAATAATATGGATTAAAAAGGATATTGGTTCGATGTGATATCTAATCATATTCTCGAATACTTAGGCACAAGTTGTAATAGCTTGTCCGCTCGAGTATTTGTCTTCCTCTTAAAATCCATCGAACACGTCACAAATATTTTCATAATAAAATGGATTAAAAAGGACTAGTTGCACGTAATATTCAATCCTAGTCTCAGATACTTGGGTATAAGTTGTAATAGCTTGTCTGCTCGAGTATTTGTCTTCCTCTTAAAATTCACCGAGCGTGTTTCAAAAAATTTCGCAATAAAAATAAATTAAAGATGGATTAGTTGGACATGATATTCAGTCATAGTCCCTGAGTATTTGGATACAAGTTGTAATTGCTTGTTCGTTTGAATACGTCTTCCATCTAAAAGATAATCTTAACCAATCAAGCTCATTATCCGCTTTAGCGCAATGTTAAGACCTTTTCACAAACGAAAGATGCTTCCTCCATTCCAAAATGATGCAAACAAATCTTCGTTCCTACCATGCACAAGAAGTTAGAATGCTTTCCGCTCGAATGTGATGAGAACATAACTTTGTGAGATTCCAAGTTATGTTGTCCATTCTGACGCGATACCAATGTTCACTTCTCCATGTTTTGGGCAGCAAAAAATGTTTTCTACTCGAATGAGACTAAGTACCTATTGCTAAAATCGACCAATCCACAACTATTTGCTACCCAGAACTACGTAACTTTGAATTCCTCGTCACAGTCTTGTCGAGCACCCTAATAAAAAAACTTATTTTTAGTCATCTTATTTTTTCTCTCTCATAACTTTTAATAACTAGAAGAAGCAAATAAATAAAATTTAACATTTTATTTGTCAATCTAACTAAATAGTTCTCGTTGAGTACAACAGATGTGAGGGCTGCTGCTACCTTACCCTCACATAAGCGACTCTTGAACCTGAATTTGGTTGCGATGACCATTTTCTTTTTCTTTAAGAGTTATATCGGTATTTTCTATTTCCTTTTGGAATAAACAAACTTTGGTGGTAACTCTGTTATCACTTTGAGCATGCAAGCGCTTATGGTATTTTCGTGTTGTAAGAACTGACGACTCTACTGGGGAATCAGTTGTCTAAAGAGTCAAGCTTAGTCTAGTTAGATTTATAATTAATATTAACTTGTTTACTTGCTTTCTTTTAACCTACTTTATTTTTATCTCTTATGTGTCATATTTGTTGTATTCTATCTAGTGTATGGTTTCCATGTGTTGTGGTGGATATTCTAATTGCTTCAACATATTGTGGGAAAGGATCTACATTCGAGTTTTGAGAGAAAACATAAGATAAAACGATGGTTGTGTAGTGTTGGCCTACGAGATGTATATCTCATGGGGTTAGCATGAAAACCTAACTTAAAGTAGATCCTCTTAAGGGTATTGTTATCCAACAAGTAATTTGTTATTGGCAACAATATTTTCATGATGAGTTCAAGACTCTAAGAATCTTTTAGAACATTAAACATATGGCCTACTAGGAATGATGGGTACATAGTATTGGCCTGCAAGACATATGCCCCATTGGATTGGCACGAAAACCTCACTCATAATAGGTTCCTTTGGATGTATTTTTGTCTGACAAGTAATTTACCGTAGGCGACAATATTTTCATGCTGAATCAATAAATTTGGGAACCGTGTCTAAAACCTTGGAGTTGTTGGTTGCATAGTTGTAATACCCCAAATTTTACCCTTATATTTAGTCAGTCATGTCGCATATCATCTCATATGTACATTTGCTAATCACTAACAAGTTATGAAGGTTTTTTGCAGATTGGGTCTCAGGGGTATTTTGGTCGTTTCACGCAAAATCTGCTAATTTCTTGAAAAAAGGGCTGTTATTACGGTCTGAGACATTTATTTGCCATTTGGGTCAAGGTGCCAGTATGTTTTGTCAGAAATATGATTGGACTCGGGGGCTGTGCTTCGTTTGATTCTGAAACATTTCCAAACAGTTTTGTCTCCTTTTATAAAGTTGGGTTGAAAAAGAAGTGGATGCTGTTAAGGTTATTTTGAGAAGTGATGTGATCAACGAGGTTTTTAATGTGAATTTGTTTGGATATAATCATATGGCGGGATATCATTTATAAAAGGCCAAGGAGAGGTTAAGTTTTAATAGTTGTGAAGCTTTTATTCATGAATATTCATAAACTACAAATCAAAGTTGAATTTAAATAATTTATGGATGGTTATTCATGGATATTTAAATTCATAATTGAGAAAATAGAAATGAATATTTAATGGATTTTATTTCATAAACATCTAGAATTACAAGTTGAAATGGAAGTAATTTTTGGATTTTATTCATGATGATCTTTCATTTACAAAAGGATTATACATTTACAATGGGTATCTACTCTAGGTCCTAAAGTCCTAAAAAGAGAAAAAACTACAAGTTTCTTCATTGGTCCTTCCTTGAGTTCTTCACGCAACTCTTGATCACCTGCACATCAAAGCAAAAACAAACCACAGGAAAAGGGGTTAGAAGATTGTTTGACACTCTCAGAACATTATCATCATCGAGTGTCGGGAGGGTACGACTAAAGCCGCATCCTACTCCCGTTACCAATCTGAGCCACCGGCGTCAGATCAGGTAGTTATTGTTCTTATCATAAGGGACATCCGAGAGATAGAGAAAATAAAAGAAGTGGGGCTAATTCGTTTTGCCGCGATTGGATTTCCAGACTGATACGAGAATAAGGCAACATAGGCAAGTTTTGACTCAGACCCGGATGCCGGCAGGTCTGAGTCACCTTGATTTCAAAACTTCCAACATCTGAAAAAACATAAGCATCATCAGAACTCAAAGCATAAAACAAAACTAGGAAAGGGTTCGCACCAATACAGGTAGGAATAGCCACCAAAGGAAACAAATCTGTACCAAACAGAATGAAAATCCAGTCCACAGCAGAACAAGAAAAACCAAAATATGGTATCAAGCTGCATCAGTTCAAACAGAACAGAGAAATGAGACACGAAACAAGCTATGGACAAGGTATTAAAAAAGGTCTCAGCAGCATCAGTAAAGGCCATCAAACTTGGTTCAAGATCAAAGCAGATAAATTATAATGTTAGCAGCAGCTCTGAGGTCAAACAAGTAAGAAAAGCCCATCAAACCAAATCAGAGCTAAAACTGCATCAAGCGATTAGTGTCTCAACACAAACTATCGCTCATCAGAAAAGTACACCAGCAACATCAACATCTGCAAAGCCATATCAAGAGGTTTCAGTATCAAACATCATAGAAAAAAAACAGACGTTTGCAAGCTAAGAATCATCAGCAGTTGGAACAATTCAAAGAGAATAAACGGTAAACCCCACGCGAAGATCCTCAGAAAGCAATCGCAGCATCATCGAAGAATACAAGCGTCGAGGGCTCAGATAAACATCATTGCCGTATGCCTTCCTCGGCCATCCCAACTCAACCAAAGTCGTAGCATCAACCCTCTCTGAAAGAAGAAGAGGAAAAGGATCTGAGCTGCATCAAAAAGCAAACCATATCAGAAAAATAGAGAGATTTCGATTTGATAATGAATCCCAAAACAGATCAAAGCGAATCAGTTCAGACTACTAAAATTGAATCAAATCGAAAACGCATCAGCATAGTCCAGATTAAATTCAAGTAGAACAAATGAACTAATCCAGATATCAATCAAATCAAATAAATTCAGAAGCAATCCAAATGATCAAACAAAGCTGAAGCTGGAAATGGAAAGTTTCAAGTCAAATGCATCAGGGAATATCTCCATTGGAACCAATCTGAATCAATGTGAGACAATCTGAATCAATCAGACAAGCCAATAAAGCAAGTCAGCCAAAAACGAATCAGTAGAGAGAAGTTAAACAAATTAACGAAATCCCAATCGTATCAGAAAGCCCTTATTGGAACTCAATCTGAAAACCAAATGATCAAATCAAATCGAATCCCCATTTGCGCGTAACCTGAATCAATCAAACAAATCAGTTCAGATTGCATTCAATCACAAAGTTCTGGAGATAGAAATCTTTGAACCGAATCAGAATATCAGCTAGGAATCGATTAAACCCTAAAAAAGGGGAAACAGAGTTCAATCCGCATCCAATCGCAATCCAATCAATATCTGAGGAAATCACAACAAAATCAAATAATATCAAATCGAATCTCAGAAGTATTGCAAATCCAAGGCCCAGAAGTTAGTTATAAAAGGGATGTACAACCTGATGAAAAGGGAAGAGCCGTGAGAGAGAGAGGATCATAGAAACCCTAACGAACAACCATCGACGACCGTTAATCTGGACGGGGAAAAACTTCGAGCAAAGACCACCTTCGTCTCTTGACGGGCAATCAAACCCCAAGGCTCAGACTAGCATCATCGCCATCTGCGCAACGTTTTCACCACCAACAATCCGTCTCAGAACGTAAGCCATCGCATAGACATGTATTTCTGTTGAGTTTCTCTGTTTGTTTTCAGCATATTATGAGAAGAGAAGAGTGAATGAGAAGAACGAAGCATGCAAACGAAGAACGAAGAGAATCGCAGCAAAGAAGAAGAAGAAGGATTGAAGAACTGCGCCGTGAAGGACAATAGGGTTCACAAACCCTAATTGTGTTTTTGTGTTACTCCCCCAACCGGGTTGGGTCCGGGGTGATGACCGGCCCAACCCCTTATGTTTTTTTTTTATTTATTTATTATTTTATTTATTTTGTTTTTAAATTATGTCTTTTTGTTTTTAAATTGTTTTATATTTGTTTTAAAAAAAATTTTTTTGTAAATATTATAAATAACAAAATCTTTTCATAATAAAATAAAAAAACCTCTTTTTTTTAAAATTTAAAACCTTTTTTATATAAAACTAAAACTTTGTGTAAATATTAAAAATAAATAAAACTCCTTTTTTTAAAAATAAATAAGAAAAACTTTTCTTAAAAAATAAAAAACAAAACCTTCTAAAAGAGTAAAATATTTTTAAATCAAATCCTTTCTTTTGCAGGCTAATATTAAAAATTTATTGTTCGTAATTAATTTGATTGCCGCTTAACTCTGCCCACTAACATCGTTTGTTCATTTTGCAGCTCATTACGTTTCCCATTATTTATGTCATTTTATTTTCTCACTCAAAGTTCATTATCATATTGTAACTGCTTCTCATATGTAACCTCGCGAATCTAATAATCGCGCTTTAAATTTCTGCCTTTAAACTTCTGTTTGCATGACTTTAACTTCTGTTTTATTCCCTGTTTACAATTCATTTATCTCACACATTTATTAATATTCCAAGGTTAGGTCTAGCTTTTGGTCGCCGCGCCAATAGTCCTCAACTTCAAACCCTTACAACTACAAACCCTAATTTTCACAAATGCCTCGCCGCAGGCAAAATTACAAAATTACCCCTAGCATTAGGTCAAAGAGCCGCCGCGCTCATTTTAGGGTTTCCCGCCGTGGAATCCCTAATTTAACCCTAATTCACTTAACAATTCAACGTAGAGATTTGGAGTTTCTACACTCCGCGTAAGCGTGTCCTTAGGACATGTTTATTCCCATTGAAACCTTGGCCACAGTCAAGACGTTTCTAACCTCCCTTTTGAGGGGAACTACGATTACTCTGATTCCACTCCCGTAAGGATACGTAGGCACAAGATGCGATGTCTTGCCGAGTAAACTTAGAATTAACCCCTTAGGTCTCTTTTCTCACTTTTAATCCTTTGTACATATACCTTAAGCAAATAAATAAAGCAAATAGTAAACATCTGAACAAAAGGTTCCTGTAGAGTACTACAGAAGTTTAGGGTGCTAATACCTTCCCTAAATTTAACCAACCCCCGAACCCTAGATCTTTCCCCGCATTGTGTTTACAATGCAAAATAGGTTTTCCCTCTTTTGACCTTTTCCTTCGGATAAATCAAAGAGCGGTTGTGAATTGAATTGCGATTCAAACTCATTAATAGTTTGTGATCCTATTTCCACCGCAACAGAAAATGGCGACTTCACTGGGGAGTGTCTCTTAAACTTTTGAGGGTTATCCCTAACTTGTTCATATTTATTACTATCTGTGTTTTTTTTGCATGTATATATTGGTGCTTTGATTGTGGGACTGTTTCTTGTGCTGTGAGATAGGTCCTAACCCGGATCTAGTGTACCTTAGGTAAATGGCAATAGACCAAGGAAACTGTACGACGTATATCGATACGGTTGATCTGGTGGCCATAGTTAGTGCGACTTCTTGGTTGGTGCTTATATTCCTTAAGTCAAGTTGAGGATAATATTGAGGCTGCCATATGTTGTCAATGCACTAACTGACTTTTAGAACCCTAGTTAACTCATCTTGGCCTTTAGAAGGTAGTGAGGTAGCCGGCTTTGGTGCAGACTGAAGTTGGTTGACACTCGATACTACGCTCATTGAGATCTTAAACTTGGAGGGTTTTGGTTGGCAAGTAAGTTGCCTCCTGAACAACCACCCTTGTGAAGGATCAATGATATTGAGATCCCTTAGAACCTGGTTACTTTTGTAGGACAGGATGAACCATCTAATTTCAGGGGAGGGTATTTGCCTTTGAACCTCATGCAAGCTTTTAACCTAGGACTTTGTGTGTTTTCATGCATTGCATCCATAAAGCATCTCATTGCATTGTATTTCATGGAGCTCAAACATCATTTATGGATATCGCGGGATACCATAAATAAAAAAAAATATAAAATGAAAAAACAAGGAAAAGATTTCCTTGGTACCCCACGGCATTAGTAAATGTTTTGAATTCCATGAAATCTTCATTTACATTCACATTTTAGCATCATACTTTTGCATTACATGTGTCTCCCGATTTCTCACACTCGGTTCTCTCACCTTCCAGTTCTGTCACCCTGAGTTCTCGGCACCAATACAACACCAGAGCTCAAACTCGGAAAAGAATGGAGGATCAGGCAAAAGAGATTGATCGCCTTAGCAATGAACTTGAAGACCTTCGAGGGGGTATGGGGCGTATGATGGAATTGTTACATGTCATGAATGCTAAGATGGATACCCAGCCCACTGTTGTTTCTGAGATTACCGGCGTTACTGTGGACCCTTCACCAAGTGTGACCGTAGCAAGGGACCCACCTTATGGTCTTGCTCCCGGTTTTGTGCCTCCTCAAGCCACTGTTCCGATTAATCAACCTGTTCAGCAAGCCGTGCCCTTGTTTTCTGAAGTTTCTAGGGGGGTTCCTATCTTTGCACCACCTGTTGTACACACTCGTGCGCAACCGTACTTCAATGAGACAGCTTTTGATGATCTTGATGAGAATGTTGAGGGTTATGAGAAACATGATAAGCTTCGCGAGGAAGTAAACACTATCGTCCAGAGATTGAAAAAGGTAGAGGGTGATCAAATTTTTGGGGCTGCTGCAAAGGATGTTTGTTTGGTCTCAGGTTTGGTTATTCCCCCGAAGTTCAAAACTCCGAACTTCGATCGTTATGAAGGTGCCACCTGTCCTAAGAGTCATTTGATCATGTATTATCGCAAAATGGCTGCCCATGTTGAGAATGATAAACTGATGATTCATTGCTTCCAAGATAGTTTGAAGGGTGCTTCCTCCAAGTGGTATTTAACTTTAGACCAGTCTCGCATTAAGAGTTTCCAGGATTTATCTGACGCTTTCATCAAACACTACAAGTACAATATGGATCTGGCTCCTGACAGAAGACAGTTGCTGAGTATGTCACAAAAGAATTCTGAGTCATTCAAAGAGTATGCTCAAAGGTGGAGAGAGACTGCTTCGCAGGTAGAACCTCCTTTGACCGAGAAAGAGTTAGCTGATTGGTTTGTCGACACCGTCCGTCCAGAATTTTACGAGAGAATGGTGGGTAGTGTGACTTCAAATTTCTCCGACATCGTTGCTGTGGGTGTCAAGATTGAATTGGGTATGAAGAGTGGTAAAATGACAAATAATCATGGCGCTTCTAAGGATCAGCCGAAGAAACCTCCGTATAGCTCCCAGAAAAAGAAGGAGGGTGAGACTAATGCTATATCCTCTAGTAGACCAAGGGAACGCTTTTATCGGCATCCGCAAGGTTATGCTCAACCTCAAGGGTACCCAGTCCAATATGCTCAACAACCCTATGTGGCAGCTATTACACCTTCTTTCAATCAACAGGTTCCCATGTATCAACCTATGCAACAACCTCCTGTTTATCCGCCTCCTGTCAGCTATCTACAGGCACCCAATACTCCTGCTCCTCAACAGCCAAAGAGTCCGGCTCCTCGCCAGAATGTGCCGAACAGAAGAACGTATAAGCCTTGTCCGCCAATTCCGATGACTTTTACCGAGTTGTATCCCTCTTTGGTCAAGCAGGGTCTCATCACTACTCGGGCTTTGGGTCCGCCTCCTAATCCTCTACCCGCCAATTACAACGCCGCTGCTCACTGTTTATTTCATGAGGGTGCGCCTGGCCATGATCTGGAGAATTGTTATGCTCTCAAAAATATTGTCAGGGATCTATTGGAAAAGAAGATTTTGTCATTTGAAGATCCTCAACCAAATGTTAAGAAGAACCCTTTTCCTAACCATGAGAGTGTCAATGCCGTTAGTGTTGATTCAGGGGATGGTTATGCCCTTGACGTCGAACAGATTAAGACTCCTCTCAAGATGTTCCATTCGAAATTGTTTGAAGCCGGTTTAGTAGATACTTCCCACGTTGCATGCGCAAGTTGCGAAGCCAGTGTTAAGGGTTGCATGTTGGTTCAGAATGACGTTCAGAGGTTAATTAATGAGGGTGTTTTACAAGTGACAAGCCAAGCCAAGAAGGATGTAGTCGCCGTGGTTGAGCCTGTCTTCCATCAGCCTGAATCAAAGGGTAAGGTACCCGTGTTTAATCTATCAGGGGCAGGCTCCGCCAACCTCATGTTCGATATACCAAGGTCGTATATCCCTGAAGTAAATCAGCCTAAGCCTATAGTTATTCGAAGACCGGGTCCGTTTCCTTTCAGTGATCCTAAAGCCGTGCCTTGGAAATATGACGTGACTATGATTGACAAGGAGTCTGGGAAGGTTATTCCAAATGAAGAGGTTAAAGACACTGTGACCAATATCGCAGAGGCAAGCAGGATGACTCACAGTGGCCGTGTGTATACTCCCCGTTATAATGAGGTTCCACCTAAGGAGACCACTAGTATCCCAGGGCCTGCCAAAGACAAAGGTAAGGGAGCCGTTACGAATGATGAAGATACTGAATTTTTAAGGATCATCAAGAAAAGTGACTATAAAGTTATCGACCAACTTCATCAGACTCCTTCCAAGATTTCGATTTTATCTCTGTTGATGAGTTCACCCGCTCATAGGATGGCCTTGCAGAAGGTTTTGACTCAAGCACATGTGGATCAAGATATTAGCACCAGTCGGTTTGATAGTGTGATTGCCAATTTAACCGCTTGTAACACCCTCAGTTTCAGCAATGAAGAGTTACCGAAGGAGGGCCCGAACCATAATCGTGCTTTACATATATCGGTAAAATGTCAAGAGGACAATTTAGCGAGAGTGCTAGTGGACACCGGCTCTTCTCTGAATGTTCTACCCAAGAGGATTCTCGATAAGTTGGCTTGTAAAGAGACTGTGTTGAAACCTACTCCTTTGGTTGTCAAGGCTTTCGATGGCTCTCGCCGATCGGTAATGGGGGAGGTTGAGCTTCCCATCCTGATTGGTCCGCAAATTTTTAATATCACGTTTCAAGTCATGGACATTAATCCCAACTACAGTTGTTTACTCGGAAGGCCGTGGATTCATGCCGCTGGGGCAGTGACCTCAACGTTACATCAAAGGATGAAATTCGTGATCGATGGAAAGTTGGTTATTATACACGGTGAGGAAGATCTAATGGTCAGTAACCTGTCTTCTTTCCGTTACATCGAGACCGATGAGAATGCTTTAGACATTTCCTTTCAAGCACTTGAGATCGCCAATGCTGTTCTGCTGGAAGTCGAAGAAACAGTGAGTCAGGGTAATCCATCTTTTGCATCTCTGAAGAGTACCAAATCAACAATTGACAGGGGCATTCCTGAAGGTTGGGGAGAAGTAATTGATGTCAAGACCAAGACTGATCGCTCTGGGTTGGGTTACAAACCAACCCAGAATGGAGCTGCCACGACTGTCGAAGGGCGTCCGAAGGTTATCCAAGAAGTATTTGTCAGCGGAGGTTTCCAAGTCAATGCCATCAGCGACTGTGAAGAAAATGAAGAGCTGAGCAACCTGGTGTTTAAGGGTGATGCAGTTTTGAACAACTGGGAGGCCGTAGAGATCCCTGTTATTTTTCCCTTGTCAAAGTAATTGTTTTTTAAGTTTCATTTACATTTTCAAATAAAAATCCGTAGCTCTGCCCAAGGCTATAGGGTCGCTGTTATTGGGCCACCTTTCATTTCTAAAAGGATATTAATAAAAGCATTTTGTTCAATTCCACTTTGTTTCATTTGCGTTTTTCGTTTTCACCTTTAAAAATGAAATTGGCAACCTTTCTTCCAATAATAAATAATAAAAAAAAAACACAGCATTTCATTCTTACATATCTTCGAGCATTTTAATTAAGTAAGCCTTCCATCATGCAGAGACATCATAAACCTTGTTGGATCCAATGACTTTGCTGACACTCCTGACTGGGATGCACCCATCAATCAAGCTGAGGACGAGGGTGAAGAAGATCTTGAAGTACCCGCGGAACTGACAAGATTGATTGAGTACGAGCACACAGAGCTTCAACCGCATAAAGAGCAGGTGGACCTAATTAACCTCGGTACAGAGGAGAGCAGGAAAGAGGTCAAGATTGGTGCAATGCTTGGGACGGAGATTAGGCCGAGGTTGATTGAGTTGTTAAAAGAGTATATTGATGTATTTGCGTGGTCGTATCAAGATATGCCAGGACTAGACACGGATATTGTTGTTCACAAGTTGCCACTTAAGCCAGATTGTCCGCCTATCAAGCAGAAACTCCGGAGAACGAGACCCGACATGTCTTTGAAGATTCGAGATGAGGTTAAAAAACAGTTGGATGCAGGTTTCTTGGCAGTCGCAAAATATCCAGATTGGGTTGCCAACATTGTGCCAGTGCCCAAGAAGGACGGTAAAGTTAGGATGTGTGTAGACTACAGGGATCTGAACAAAGCAAGTCCAAAAGACGACTTCCCACTACCACATATTGACACACTGGTAGACAATACGGCCAATTTTGCGTTGTTTTCATTTATGGACGGTTTCTCCGGCTATAATCAGATCAAGATGGATCCCGATGATCAAGAGAAGACTACTTTCATTACTCCTTGGGGAACCTTCTGCTACAAAGTCATGCCCTTCGGTTTAAAGAATGCAGGGGCAACTTACCAACGTGCTATGACCACTCTTTTTCATGATATGATGCACAAAGAAATTGAGGTGTATGTGGACGATATGATAGCCAAATCTCAGAGTGAAGAGGAGCATTTAGACCATTTGGTGAAGCTGTTTGAACGACTCAGGAAATATCAGTTGAAATTGAATCCTGCAAAATGTACCTTCGGTGTCAGATCTGGAAAACTGCTTGGTTTCATTGTTAGCCAGCGAGGGATTGAGGTGGATCCTGACAAAGTCCGAGCCATTCAAGATATGCCGGCTCCGCGAACCGAGACGCAAGTTAGGGGTTTTCTGGGACGTCTGAATTATATTTCCAGGTTTATCTTTAATATGACCGCTACTTGTGAGCCGATATTCAAGTTGCTTTGCAAGGGGCAGACAGTTGAGTGGAACCCTGACTGTCAGAAAGCGTTTGAGAAGATTAAGGGTTATTTGCAAGATCCCCCTATTCTGATCCCGCCCGTACCAGGAAGACCGTTGTTTATGTACCTTACTGTCCTCGAGAAGTCTATGGGTTGTGTTCTTGGACAACATGATGAGACTGGGAAAAAGGAACATGCAATTTATTACCTGAGCAAGAAGTTTACCGATTGCGAAAACAGATACTCACCATTAGAGAAAACTTGTTGTGCATTGGCATGGGCCGCTAAGCGCCTTCGGCAGTATATGGTCTGTCATACCACGTTATTGATTTCTAAAATGGATCCGATCAAGTATATTTTTGAAAAACCTGCTCAAACCGGGAGGCTAGCCCGTTGGCACATGTTGTTATCCGAATATGACATCCAGTATGTACCCCAGAAGGCGATTAAGGGTAGTATTTTATCTGATTATCTTGCAGACCAACCAGTTGAAGATTATGAACCTCTTAAGCTCGATTTTCCTGATGAGGATATTTTGTTGATTAAAAGAGATTGCGAAGAGCCAGATCCGAGCGAAGGTCCAGAACCAGGTCTTTGGTGGAAGATGATGTTTGATGGCTCCTCAAATTTCAATGGGCATGGTATAGGCGCCGTTTTGATGAGCCCAAAGGGTGGATTTACTCCATTTACAGCAAGGTTGGACTTTGAGTGTACTAATAACGTCGCAGAGTATGAAGCGTGTATCCTCGGCCTCGAAGCGGCGATTCACCTCCGAATCAAACTTCTTAAAGTAAGTGGTGACTCAGCCTTGGTTATCTACCAGGTACAAGGCAAATGGGAAACGAAGAATGAGAAGCTGATCCCTTATAAGGACTACATTATTGAGCTGATCAAGTATTTCGACGAAATAGAGTTCGAGCATGTTCCTAGATCCGAGAATCACGTAGCCGATGCTTTAGCCATGTTAGCATCCATGTGGAAAGTTAAGTTCGTTAATGAAGCACCTCTTATCCATATTGAGCGCAAAGTTGAACCCGCTTATTGTCAGATGGTCGAAGAAGTTGAGGTGGATGAAAAGCCTTGGTTTCACGATATCAAGAACTATCTCGTCAAGCAAGAGTATCCTGATGGTGCTACTGGTCTGGACAAAAAGACACTGAGAAGATTGGCGTCCAAATTCTTTATCAGTAATGGTGTGTTGTACAAGAGAAATCACGACATGGTCCTGCTCAGATGTGTTGATAAACGGGAAGCGGACATGTTACTACAGGAAATTCATGAGGGGACCTTCGGAACCCATGCCAATGGTTATGCTATGTCCAAGAAGATGTTAAGAGCTGGGTATTACTGGTTAACCATGGAAGCCGACTGCATCCAATACGCTAGAAAATGCCATAAGTGCCAAATTTATGCTGATAAAGTGCACGTACCTCCGTCACCGTTGAATGTGTTGTCTTCACCATGGCCGTTCTCTATGTGGGGCATTGACATGATTGGGGCAATCGAGCCGAAAGCTTCTAATGGACATCGTTTTATCCTCGTTGCTATAGATTATTTCACCAAGTGGGTAGAGGCTGCCTCCTACGTCAACGTGACCAAGCAAGTGGTTGCCCGTTTCATCAGGAAAGAGATTATCTGCCGTTATGGAGTCCCAAGCCGGATAATAACTGACAATGGCACCAATCTGAATAATAAGACTATGAAAGAGCTGTGTGATAGTTTCAAGATCACTCACCATAACTCTTCTCCGTACCGTCCTAAGATGAATGGGGCCGTTGAAGCTGCAAATAAGAATATCAAGAAGATCCTGCAAAAGATGGTTGTGACTTACAAAGATTGGCATGAGATGTTACCGTTTGCTTTGCATGGATACAGAACCTCGGTGAGAACTTCGACAGGGGCAACACCTTTCTCACTGGTGTATGGAATGGACGCCGTGCTCCCCGTCGAAGTAGAGATACCTTCGCTAAGAGTGTTAATGGAAGCTGAACTTGAGGAAGCTGAGTGGGTTCAGGACAGATTGGATCAGTTGAATCTCATTGACGAGAAGCGCTTGACAGCCATGTGCCATGGGCAATTATATCAGAAACGGATGAAAAGAGCATTTGATAGGAAGATTCGTATCCGTGAGTTCCGTCAAGGAGAGCTCGTACTCAAAAAGATCTTGCCAGTACATAAAGATATGCGTGGAAAGTGGATGCCCAATTATGAAGGCCCATTCGTGGTAAAGACTGTCTTCTCCGGAGGGTCTCTAATACTTACGACAATGGACGGTGAAGAACTAGCACATCCCGTGAATTCTGATGCAGTCCGAAAATATTATGCCTAAAAACCCGCTAAGTCGAAAACCTGCAGAAGGCGACTTAGGCAAAAGTAAGGGTTGAAAAAAAAAGAAAAGAAAAAGAGAAATAATAATAAAAAGCTCGCTAAGCTGAAAACCTGAAAGGGCGGCTTAGGCAAAAAAGAGCGTCCCGGTGGATTGAAAACCCGAAAGGGCGGTCCAGGCAAAAGTTAGGGACAAAGGCATTTCATTGCATCAGAAGACACCGATTATCTCGAACACACTTTCCGCATGAGAGCCATGTTTCAGTCTCTTTCATCCTTGCCCAAAGCAAGATTCTGGATTAGTCTTAGTTATTAGTGTCAGTAGGTGTTATTGGATTCAATGTAACCCTTTTCCCATGTTGTCAATTTCAAAATGTAATCATCTGTGGAGCTATGCCTTCAGCAAGCAGCCACCCTTTAATAAAAGATACCATCTCGTTACTTACATTCCTTGGTGCATTGCTCTTTATTTTCTATTGTTATGCAAAATGCGTTTATTCTTAAAATTTGAAAATGAAAGGTGCATTGTAGATTTTTCAAAACTGTTTTTCAAAAAAAACAAAACAAAATTGAAATGTAATAAATTACTTTGACTAGTGGAAATTCCGACAGGATCTCTTCATTCCCTGGAAATATCATTATTGCAGAAACACTTTCAAACCATTGCCCAGTGATAGTCCCCAAAGAGACTATAAGCTGACAACTTCTTCTTGGGGTAACTTAAAAGTGTCCCTCAGGTTTTCTTCTCCCCATGTGAGGACGTGATACTGTACGCCCGAGCAGATTATCTTCTCCCCAGAGAATTCAGAACTTTAAAACCAGACATGGTTCTACCATTGATCTTTCTTGCCCATGATTGACGTATTGGTTGCAGAGAACGCAGGGTATTTCCGTCGAGATGTTTATTTCATCTCTCGTCCCGTCTCTAGTCTGTTTCGTCAGCATACGCAAGGGCATAAGCATCACATGCCTATTTCATTACCTATCCATTACATATTCATTTCACATACTCATTACATACTCATTTCATAACATCTTGCATATTTAACTACATACACATTAACATACATTCATATTAACATATGCATCAACATATGCGTTAGCATTCACAGGTTCATTATGTTTCACCATCATTGGTTGTTACCGCCGAGTAACTGGGTTCGTCCATTCTCTCCAAATAGACTGTCAGCCCTAAGCATAAAATACTTACTTGTTTCCAGTTTCCCCACAGAGCTCGATCCTCGGGGATGACGGTTACTCCAGCTATCTTTCCTCACCAGGATAAGATATTTACCCTCCGAGATCGTTTCCCTCGATGGAGTCTTGATTACCAGTCTTCTTTCTAGCTCGATCCTAGATTGAATCTCAGTCTTGTCGGTCATCAAGCCCAACCGGACGTGCATTTATTTTGCACCATCTAAAGATCTTCACCATACCATAACAGATACGCGACTATCTCGCTTGAGAAGGTTATCACTGTACTCGGACGTGCATTTATTTTGCACTAACTTTCAAGAAAATCAACTACAATCCTTTACAGATACACGCCAGTTCACGCCTGGAAAATATATCAGTACAACACTTTACAATCCTACATGTTACAACCCTTTACACTTTACATTTTACAGCATCGGTACGACATTCCTCACCTAAGAAGTCGATCATATCCCCGTTGTGCCTCGCAGCAAATGGCCATCTCCATGGAGCAGTTGGGCTTCCATTTCCCTGCTATCTTCAGTCATCCAGTTTCATATTCAGGAGAGCACGATTCTGAAATATGAGTATCTTCAGTCATTCAGTTTCATATTCAGGAGAGCACGATTCTGAAATATGAGTATCTTCAGTCATTCAGTTTCATATTCAGGAGAGCACGATTCTGAAATATGAATATCTTCAGTCATTCAGTTTCATATTCAGGAGAGCACGATTCTGAAGTATGAGTAAATTCAGTCAGCCAGTTTCATTCTGAAAGTATGAGGAAATTCAGTTTACCTTTCTTTTATATTCGAGAGAACATTTATCCTTCAGTAAGAGAGGAATCAAAATCGTATTCCAGGCGCCGACCTTTGAATGCGAGAAGACTTATTCATCAGATAAGCAGCAGCCTCTTTATTTGAGTGCTTATCCGTTTTGGCATGTAAGTCCCTTCCAACGATGAGTGACAGTTCTCCCGCGAGAAGCTTATCAGGGCATTTCCCATCGAAGTCCATTTATTTTGGCATACAGCCGGTCTTTACCCTGCATATTTGTTACGGAGTTCCAAAAAGTCTGTTTGATCTTGTCACGAGAGACAGGTTACAGAAGCTTGGATGTTATTCTTTGCTCAATGCTCCAGCATTCTGTAATCGATCTCACAATCGTACGTGATCCAGTTTTATTTTTAGATTCCCCAGTGGAGGCCGTCTCACAGGTACCATCTCCATTCGAGGATTTCGTTCCTTTTCAAAAAAGTGACAATTGGTCATTCGCACCAGTTGACTATCATTTTTTTAGAATTCCCCAGTGATGTACTGTGTCTCAGCGCGTCATTTTCCCCGGTGTCATCATGTTCGTCAGCATTTTCGCATTCATTATCCCAGCATACGCAGCATATCATATTCAGGGCATCATCTGCATTAAGTCGTTCCAGTTTTGTCCAGAGCATTGCATATCATCGCATATAAGGGCAAAATTTTCGGTTATTTATATTTAAATCTCTCCACCACGATTCCTCGAGTCTCTGTCACTCAAATCGTCCGGCATAGCTATTTAAATAGGGGCAACTGTAATACCCCAAATTTTACCCTTATATTTAGTCAGTCATGTCGCATATCATCTCATATGTACATTTGCTAATCACTAACAAGTTATGAAGGTTTTTTGCAGATTGGGTCTCAGGGGTATTTTGGTCGTTTCACGCAAAATCTGCTAATTTCTTGAAAAAAGGGCTGTTATTACGGTCTGAGACATTTATTTGCCATTTGGGTCAAGGTGCCAGTATGTTTTGTCAGAAATATGATTGGACTCGGGGGCTGTGCTTCGTTTGATTCTGAAACATTTCCAAACAGTTTTGTCTCCTTTTATAAAGTTGGGTTGAAAAAGAAGTGGATGCTGTTAAGGTTATTTTGAGAAGTGATGTGATCAACGAGGTTTTTAATGTGAATTTGTTTGGATATAATCATATGGCGGGATATCATTTATAAAAGGCCAAGGAGAGGTTAAGTTTTAATAGTTGTGAAGCTTTTATTCATGAATATTCATAAACTACAAATCAAAGTTGAATTTAAATAATTTATGGATGGTTATTCATGGATATTTAAATTCATAATTGAGAAAATAGAAATGAATATTTAATGGATTTTATTTCATAAACATCTAGAATTACAAGTTGAAATGGAAGTAATTTTTGGATTTTATTCATGATGATCTTTCATTTACAAAAGGATTATACATTTACAATGGGTATCTACTCTAGGTCCTAAAGTCCTAAAAAGAGAAAAAACTACAAGTTTCTTCATTGGTCCTTCCTTGAGTTCTTCACGCAACTCTTGATCACCTGCACATCAAAGCAAAAACAAACCACAGGAAAAGGGGTTAGAAGATTGTTTGACACTCTCAGAACATTATCATCATCGAGTGTCGGGAGGGTACGACTAAAGCCGCATCCTACTCCCGTTACCAATCTGAGCCACCGGCGTCAGATCAGGTAGTTATTGTTCTTATCATAAGGGACATCCGAGAGATAGAGAAAATAAAAGAAGTGGGGCTAATTCGTTTTGCCGCGATTGGATTTCCAGACTGATACGAGAATAAGGCAACATAGGCAAGTTTTGACTCAGACCCGGATGCCGGCAGGTCTGAGTCACCTTGATTTCAAAACTTCCAACATCTGAAAAAACATAAGCATCATCAGAACTCAAAGCATAAAACAAAACTAGGAAAGGGTTCGCACCAATACAGGTAGGAATAGCCACCAAAGGAAACAAATCTGTACCAAACAGAATGAAAATCCAGTCCACAGCAGAACAAGAAAAACCAAAATATGGTATCAAGCTGCATCAGTTCAAACAGAACAGAGAAATGAGACACGAAACAAGCTATGGACAAGGTATTAAAAAAGGTCTCAGCAGCATCAGTAAAGGCCATCAAACTTGGTTCAAGATCAAAGCAGATAAATTATAATGTTAGCAGCAGCTCTGAGGTCAAACAAGTAAGAAAAGCCCATCAAACCAAATCAGAGCTAAAACTGCATCAAGCGATTAGTGTCTCAACACAAACTATCGCTCATCAGAAAAGTACACCAGCAACATCAACATCTGCAAAGCCATATCAAGAGGTTTCAGTATCAAACATCATAGAAAAAAAACAGACGTTTGCAAGCTAAGAATCATCAGCAGTTGGAACAATTCAAAGAGAATAAACGGTAAACCCCACGCGAAGATCCTCAGAAAGCAATCGCAGCATCATCGAAGAATACAAGCGTCGAGGGCTCAGATAAACATCATTGCCGTATGCCTTCCTCGGCCATCCCAACTCAACCAAAGTCGTAGCATCAACCCTCTCTGAAAGAAGAAGAGGAAAAGGATCTGAGCTGCATCAAAAAGCAAACCATATCAGAAAAATAGAGAGATTTCGATTTGATAATGAATCCCAAAACAGATCAAAGCGAATCAGTTCAGACTACTAAAATTGAATCAAATCGAAAACGCATCAGCATAGTCCAGATTAAATTCAAGTAGAACAAATGAACTAATCCAGATATCAATCAAATCAAATAAATTCAGAAGCAATCCAAATGATCAAACAAAGCTGAAGCTGGAAATGGAAAGTTTCAAGTCAAATGCATCAGGGAATATCTCCATTGGAACCAATCTGAATCAATGTGAGACAATCTGAATCAATCAGACAAGCCAATAAAGCAAGTCAGCCAAAAACGAATCAGTAGAGAGAAGTTAAACAAATTAACGAAATCCCAATCGTATCAGAAAGCCCTTATTGGAACTCAATCTGAAAACCAAATGATCAAATCAAATCGAATCCCCATTTGCGCGTAACCTGAATCAATCAAACAAATCAGTTCAGATTGCATTCAATCACAAAGTTCTGGAGATAGAAATCTTTGAACCGAATCAGAATATCAGCTAGGAATCGATTAAACCCTAAAAAAGGGGAAACAGAGTTCAATCCGCATCCAATCGCAATCCAATCAATATCTGAGGAAATCACAACAAAATCAAATAATATCAAATCGAATCTCAGAAGTATTGCAAATCCAAGGCCCAGAAGTTAGTTATAAAAGGGATGTACAACCTGATGAAAAGGGAAGAGCCGTGAGAGAGAGAGGATCATAGAAACCCTAACGAACAACCATCGACGACCGTTAATCTGGACGGGGAAAAACTTCGAGCAAAGACCACCTTCGTCTCTTGACGGGCAATCAAACCCCAAGGCTCAGACTAGCATCATCGCCATCTGCGCAACGTTTTCACCACCAACAATCCGTCTCAGAACGTAAGCCATCGCATAAACATGTATTTCTGTTGAGTTTCTCTGTTTGTTTTCAGCATATTATGAGAAGAGAAGAGTGAATGAGAAGAACGAAGCATGCAAACGAAGAACGAAGAGAATCGCAACAAAGAAGAAGAAGAGGGATTGAAGAACTGCGCCGTGAAGGACAATAGGGTTCACAAACCCTAATTGTGTTTTTGTGTTACTCCCCCAACCGGGTTGGGTCCGGGGTGATGACCGGCCCAACCCCTTATGTTTTTTTTTTATTTATTTATTATTTTATTTATTTTGTTTTTAAATTATGTCTTTTTGTTTTTAAATTGTTTTATATTTGTTTTAAAAAATTTTTTTTTGTAAATATTATAAATAACAAAATCTTTTCATAATAAAATAAAAAAACCTCTTTTTTTTTAAAATTTAAAACCTTTTTTATATAAAACTAAAACTTTATGTAAATATTAAAAATAAATAAAACTCCTTTTTTTAAAAATAAATAAGAAAAACTTTTCTTAAAAAATAAAAAACAAAACCTTCTAAAAGAGTAAAATATTTTTAAATCAAATCCTTTCTTTTGCAGGCTAATATTAAAAATTTATTGTTCGTAATTAATTTGATTGCCGCTTAACTCTGCCCACTAACATCGTTTGTTCATTTTGCAGCTCATTACGTTTCCCATTATTTATGTCATTTTATTTTCTCACTCAAAGTTCATTATCATATTGTAACTGCTTCTCATATGTAACCTCGCGAATCTAATAATCGCGCTTTAAATTTCTGCCTTTAAACTTCTGTTTGCATGACTTTAACTTCTGTTTTATTCCCTGTTTACAATTCATTTATCTCACACATTTATTAATATTCCAAGGTTAGGTCTAGCTTTTGGTCGCCGCGCCAATAGTCCTCAACTTCAAACCCTTACAACTACAAACCCTAATTTTCACAAATGCCTCGCCGCAGGCAAAATTACAAAATTACCCCTAGCATTAGGTCAAAGAGCCGCCGCGCTCATTTTAGGGTTTCCCGCCGTGGAATCCCTAATTTAACCCTAATTCACTTAACAATTCAACGTAGAGATTTGGAGTTTCTACACTCCGCGTAAGCGTGTCCTTAGGACATGTTTATTCCCATTGAAACCTTGGCCACAGTCAAGACGTTTCTAACCTCCCTTTTGAGGGGAACTACGATTACTCTGATTCCACTCCCGTAAGGATACGTAGGCACAAGATGCGATGTCTTGCCGAGTAAACTTAGAATTAACCCCTTAGGTCTCTTTTCTCACTTTTAATCCTTTGTACATATACCTTAAGCAAATAAATAAAGCAAATAGTAAACATCTGAACAAAAGGTTCCTGTAGAGTACTACAGAAGTTTAGGGTGCTAATACCTTCCCTAAATTTAACCAACCCCCGAACCCTAGATCTTTCCCCGCATTGTGTTTACAATGCAAAATAGGTTTTCCCTCTTTTGACCTTTTCCTTCGGATAAATCAAAGAGCGGTTGTGAATTGAATTGCGATTCAAACTCATTAATAGTTTGTGATCCTATTTCCACCGCAACAATAGTGTTGGCCGCAAGATGTATATCTTATGCAGTTGGCATGAAAGTCTTACCTAAAAGAGATCCTTTTGAGGATATTGTTGTCCAGCAAGTAATTTGCCGTAAGCGGCAGTATTATCCATGACTCTAGGAACCTTTATCACAATCCTAGATTTGACCTAGTGAGAACCTTATGCAAAAAGCAACCAGAACTATATATCATCTATACATTGATATTTGAAACCATATTCCTAAAAACCAAAAAAACATGCATAACATGGCATTGCATTTTTTGCATGTCAAAAACAAAAATTGCATGCCTCTACATCCATTAGCATGCATGAGCATTTTCCAAACAAAAATAAAACAAAAAACTCATTCTAGCCTTTATCTATAACCAGTAAGATGACTTCCCGACACTCGTGTTATACTCGAAGCAACTTGTCGCTGTCAGAATTGGATATCAAATTATTGATTAACTTGAGTCGTAATTCATTGTTCACCACCGGTCTTTAATTTATGAAACAAATATTACTGTGGGGAGGGGGGGGGACGATGGTTGACTTTGAATATAGGCTTTTTCGCAGCAGCGGCTTGGCAGAAAACCCAAAAGATAAGTCTTTTTGCTTTTCACGATTTAGGGTTTTCGGTGAACTTTTGTTTGTGAATTTTCTGCGAATCTGTGTGTTTGAATCTTCGAATTTCTATTTTTTTTGGGTTTTCCCTTTATCATTTTTTATACCAGTCTAGAAATAAAATATGTGATCCGCTTTTGATGGATAATGAAGTCCTTTCCAATCCCGCACTAACATGTCGAAACATGTTTTGGGAAGTATATGAAATTCTGATTTGTTTTACTTTTGAAAATAAATTTCCATTTTTGTTTATTTCTATTTTGGTAAGTTTGAACAGCTGTTTAGGAATGTTCGAATTTTAACACCTGTTTCTCTTTTATGCAGAATACTAATGTTGTTCTGTCCTGGCTGTAGTTGTGTCGTTAATGCTATGTGTTGAAAAATAATGCTCTCTAATGTTGACTATGTGTTTTGAGGCACGACCCTACGAGTAAGAGAAACAGAGGAACCTGTAGTGGTGACTTTGCTTCAATGAATGACGACAGTTCAGGTGTGTTGGTTTTCTTAGGATTTATTCTGTAATGTCGAAGATTTCGGGATCAGCCGTGTTTATGTCTACTTCACTGTGTTATGATTGTATTTTGGATTTTTAACCATCTTTGCATTTTTACTTGCAGCGGGTTTATGCATTAAACGCCAGCTTCATGGCTTCCCCCTCAATAACAATGAAACATGTGGTTAAAGGACGCGCCAACACTTGCCGTCGCGAGTAGTATTCATAGAATTTTAACATGTGTGCTCTAACATCAAGGCACTGCTCGAGATATCGAGTCCCGGGTTATGAAAACTGGATAATTTCTCTGTGTTGTTAATTTCTGTTAATCTGTGTTGTATGTGAAAATTGTGTTTAGATTCCTTAAATTAGACAAGTTGTTAGTGCAAAACTGGATGTTGTCACTAATGTTGCTCTCTTGTTTCTTCATAGTGTGTAACGTCGAGGTATGCCGACCGAGACAACAAACTTTTCAAGGAAGTAATTTGTTTGATTTCTTTACCAAACAGTCTTGATACCTTTAGTTTATTTCCTCATGAGTTGAATCGTGCCTTCTGACTTCGACAGGGGAAGGCGAGGTAGTGGTAATAACAAGATGAACAACTGGTGTCTCATGCGTAAAGGAAAAACTCGGGGTTTCTCCAAGCCGTGTTTTGGCTTCTTCATCTATTTCCAATTCGAATCAGCGACGAATTCACCATTCCTTCATCTATTCATTTCGGATGCTTTGTAAATTAATTTCCCAATTTGTACTGTAATGACCATCCATAGGCATTTGCATTGCCAATGAAAGAGAAAAAATGAAACTGCAGTGAACCAAACTTTAATCATGTAATTTGGCATTGACTTCGTACGAGGGAAACCTTTGAACTCGTGGACCCGTTTATGATCGTACTTTGAATTTCGAACACCAACGCCTTATGTTCACACTTAAATTATATACTTAAATCTTTGACTTTGATAAGACCTTCCAAGCGCATTCTTTACAGACCAATAATAATACAATTCAACCTTTTCCTTAAAAATCCAGAGGGACACAGGATGATCAAACTTCAGGGATGGGAACAAAATAATTCTTGAAATTAAGTTTAATCCTTGTTTGCATAAACGACGAAGAATTTGGTACAAGAGCCACAATTGAGACAATATTTTGAAATAATAATGCAACTCGTGACGAAATTTCTCACGAGTCCCTAACTGGTCTTTGAGTGATCATGCTTGTAACACCCATTTTAATTATTTAGTCTTTTTGGTGTTATTTTATTGTTGGTGTGTCCTTATGTGGGGGTATGTCCGAGTGCGTTGGTGGGTACCCTTAAGTTAGGGAGATTATTTAATAAAAGATGAAATTTAATATTAATATAATATAATATGATATCGGTGGTAATATAATAAATAATAGTATTATTATTATTATTATTATTAATATTATTATTATTAGTTATTATTATTATTATTATTATTAAATTAATAAAATAAAATAAGAAGTTAAAGGGGTATTAGAAGAGTTTTGGGGAGAAAGGAGAGGAGAACACGATAAACGGTTTTAGAGCAAGGGTAAGAGGGAAAAACAAGGAAGAAGGGAAGAAGGTTAGGGCTAACGATTCCTGAAGATTCTTCGTCCATCGGAGCATTAATCGAGGTAAGGGGGAGAAACGGGTTAAGATTGGTAAATTACATGAATTGGGTAGAGGGGATTCCTTAACCCCGTAGGGATTTGGTGGATATGAATGATATATTGAAATATTTATGATTGTTGTTGTTGTTATGATGAATTGTATGTGTTTTATGAGCATGGCTGCCATTGATGACTTATGTATGTGTTGTTGGGAGATTGGTGAAGTTCTGAGTAACTTCTGTAGTTCTGATGATGAACATAGGTGTGGGTTCTGGAGTTAAAATTGACAGAAATTATAGAGTAGTGGTTATTGGTTGTAGTATTGATAGGACAGAAGATAGAAGTAGAGTGATAGGCTTGAATTTGAGCAAGAGAACAGTTCTGGACTGTGAGGGTTTTGAGAGATGGCAGAACTCGCTAAGCGAGCTAGCTAGCGAGCGATTCGCCAGGGAGTTCGCTAGGCGAGCTAGTAGCGAGTATTCGCTAGGGCTTCGCCAGGTGATATGGGTAGCGAAGACTTCTAGTAGCCACTGTCTTCTTTTGCTAGGGAGTTCGCTAGGCGAGCAGCTAGCGAGCGTTCGCTAGGGCTTTACTAAGCGAAGGAGCCAGCGAGCGTGACAGAAAGGTGATTTTGTGCTGTTTTGCTTGGGGATTCGTTTTGTAGTATCCCTTGGGTTGGAACAGGTATAGAAGTGGTGTTTAATGGTGAAGAGTGTATACTTATTGTTAAGAGGTGGAATTATGTAGTGATTGAATTTAATTGAAATAATTAGATTGGTGTGTGAGATATGTATGGGGTATGGTGGTGGGATCAGGGGGATCGTGTAACTTTAATTAAAATAATTAATTGATGGGTGATATGTATGTACGATGTATGGTGGTGTGATCAGGGGGTCGTGTGCACTTAGTGTGCTTGAGTTGATTTGTTGTGCATTTGGCGTTATGCATATCATGGTGTTTTTGTGGGAAGAATCATTGCTCAAGCGGAGCGTATGTGATTCATCTGTACTCCTTTGTGGAGAATGGTGGGGACAGATCATGGCCAAGGACGAGTGTATGTGATCTATCAGGGGTTCGATTGAATGAACCAATGAGTCGGTACCGTATGCATGGTGTTGAGTTGCATAATTGCATTATTGTGTGTTGTGTTGATGTTGGACAGTAGGTCGTGTTTGATGAATGTCGGGTGCTGAATTATATGATTACTACCTTTAATTAATGTATGTTATTACCGAATATTTTGATCATGTTTTCTCACCCCTTTGTTGTTGTTGTGGTATGTGCTTCCTCGGAAGTACAGATAATCCAGGTACTTAGCTAGCTTGGATAGTGGTGTGCGAGTCGAGTCTTAGGATGCTCTGATACGTAGCATGGGACTTGGGCGTTTATTTGTTTTCATGCTTGAACTTGTTTTATTTTCCTGTGATGTACCATGTTGGTGAATTTTATTAATGAATATTTTTATGTAGTTGGCGGGTGGCCGTGTAATGATGAACTAAGAATATTTTCCGTTGTGTTGTTTTGAAAAACTATATAATGAAGAGTTTGTTGGATTCATTGATGTGATATCCCACTTTGTGGAGAAACTATGATATTTACGTGATTTATTTGTATTTTATGATAATTTGGGAAGTGGGATGTTACAATTGGTATCAGAGCAGGTCGGTCCGTCCGGCCAGTGTAGTAGTTGAATCTGTCCGTAGGATAGAGATTGTGTACCTTTTAACCTGGCGTTGTTATTGTTGAGCAGTATGGAAGGAAGGAATGATGCTGCTTTGGCTGCTGGTATGCAAGCGATAGCACAGGTGGTTGCTAATCAGAACCAAGCTGCGGGTGCACAATTCTGAGATTTGGCGCAGTTTCGGAGTAACAAGCCACCGACATTCGAAGGAGGAGTTATGGATCCTGAAGCTGCACAGAAGTGGCTGAAGGGAATTGAAAAGATTTTCAGAACTATGGGTTGTAGTGATGAGCAGAAGGTGAGATTTGGTACTCACATGCTAGAAGGAGAAGCTGAGGCTTGGTGGGACAACAGTCACCAGAGATGGGTGACTGCAGGAACTGCGATCACTTGGGATGTAGTTCAAAAGGGTTTTCTAGAGAAGTATTTTTCGGAAGATATACGGAGTGCTAAGGAGGTAGAGTTCTTAGAGCTGAAGCAGGGTAATCTGACTGTAGTAGAGTATGCTGCGAAATTTGAAGAGTTGGTGCAGTATTGTCCTCATTACAATACTGAAGATGCAATGACCTCCAAGTGTTTGAAATTTGAGAATGGACTGCGTCCGGAAGTTAAGTTGGGGATTTCTTGTCAGAAGATCAGGAACTATCCTGAGCTGGTAAGCAGAAGCAGAATCTACGATAATGATAACAGGGCCTGGATTGCACGTTATAAGGCTGTGGATGACCGTAAAGATAAGCATAGATTTGGTGGTACTCCTTACAGTGTTCCTGCTGATAAGGGGAAGCACAAGGCTGCTAGTGATAAGAAGCCCAGAGAAGGGAAAGCAACTGGTGATTTGAAATGTTTCCGGTGCGGTGGCACGGGCCATCGTGCTAATGAGTGTCCTAAGGAGGTAAAGAAGTGTTTTAAGTGTGGTAAGCCAGGTCATGTGATAGATGATTGCAGAGCCACTATGCCTACCTGTTATAACTGTGGGGAGATAGGCCATATCAGTACGCATTGCGAGAAGTCGAAGAAGTCTCAGGCGTCTCAGGCCGGTGGTAAAGTGTTTGTTGTGGTGGGGACTCAAGCTGCCAGTGAAGAGCGTGTTATCAAAGGTACTTGTTTCATCAATAATATTCCTTTGACTGCTATTATTGATACGGGTGCAACCCACTCGTTCATTTATGTTGATTATGTGAAGAGATTAGGATTGGTGTCGTCTACTCTTGAGAGACGAATGACTATTGAAACTCCCTATATTGGTTCAGTGACTACTTCTTTGGTGTGTTTGAAGTGTCCACTGACTATTTTTGATAGAGACTTTGGAGTGGATCTGATTTGTCTACCACTTGGTGGTTTGGATGTTATTTTGGGTATGAACTGGTTGGAGTTCAACCGAGTCTACATCGATTATTTTCGGAAGGTGTTGTTGTTCCTTACTCCAGAAGAGGAAGCATTGGCGAATTCCTTGTCTAATAAGGAATTGAGGACCTTGTTGGAGGACGAAGCTAAGATGTTTTCTTTATTTGCATCGTTATCTATTGATAGCAAGACGTCGATAAAAGAGTTAGCAGTGGTGAATGAATTTCCTGAAGTGTTCCCTGATGATATTACAGAATTACCTTCGACAAGAGAAGTTGAATTTAGCATTGATCTTGTTCCTGGTACGAGGCCTATATCGATGGCGCCGTACAGGATGTCGGCAATGGAATTGGCTGAGTTGAAATCTCAGACTGGAGACTTGTTGGATAGAAAGTTTATTAGACCGAGTGTGTCACTGTGGGGAGCTCCAGTGTTGTTGGTAAAGAAGAAGGATGGTAGTATGCGTATGTGCATTGATTACCGTTAGTTGAATAAAGTGACCATTAAGAATAAATATCCTTTTCCAAAGGATTGATGACTTGATGGATCAGTTGGTGGGAGCTCGTGTGTTCAGTAAGATTGATTTGAGGTCGGGTTACCATCAGATCAGAGTGAAAGAAGGTGATATTCAGAAGACGGCATTTAGAACTCGATATGGACATTACGAATATGCTGTGATGCCTTTTGGAGTGTCTAATGCGCCAGGAGTGTTTATGGAGTATATGAACCGAATTTTCCATTCTTATTTGGATCAGTTCATTGTGGTGTTTATTGACGACATATTGATTTATTCTAAATTTGAAGAAGAACATGCAGGACATTTGAGAATTTCCTTGCAGGTGCTGAAAGATAATAAGTTGTTTGTTAAACTGTCAAAGTGTGAGTTCTGGTTGAAGACAATGAGTTTCTTGGGGCATGTAATATCTGGTGATGGTATATCGGTGGACCCATCGAAAGTGAGTGCAGTGTTGCAGTGGGAACCGCCGAAGATAGCTACGGAAATTAGAAGCTTTTTGGGTTTGGCAGGATATTATCGAAGGTTTATTGAAGGGTTCTCTAATTTGGCGTTACCATTGACTCAGTTGACGAGAAAGAACCAAGTTTTTATGTGGGATGCTGCTTGTGAAGAAAGCTTTGAGGAACTGAAGAAGAAATAGACTACGACACTGGTGTTAGTGTTGCCGACTCCGAGTGAACCTTTTACGGTGTACTGTGATGCGTCTAAGATGGGATTAGGCGGAGTTCTTATGCAGAATGGTAAGGTGGTGGCGTATGCTTCGCGGAAACTAAGGGTGCATGAAAGGAATTACCCTACTCATGATCTTGAATTGGCCGCGGTAGTTTTCGTGTTGAAGATCTGGAGGCACTATTTGTATGGTTCGAGGTTTGAGGTGTTCAGTGACCATAAAAGTCAGAAGTATCTGTTCGATCAGAAAGAGCTAAATATGAGGCAGAGAAGATGGTTGGAATTCTTGAAAGATTATGATTTCAGCTTAAGTTATCATCCAGGAAAGGCGAATGTAGTAGCAGATGCCTTGAGCAGGAAGGAAATTCATATGTCGACTTTGATGATGAAGGAAATGAAACTAATTGAGCAGTTCCGAGACTTGAGCATGGTTTGTGAAACTACGGAGGATAGTGTGATGTTGGGCAAGTTGCAAATGAATAATGATTTCTTGGATATGATTAGAGAAGGCCAAAAGTTAGATGTGAAATTAGTGGATTCGATGCCTGAAATAGGAAGTGACCCTGATAGTGATTTTAAGTTGGATAGTACAGGTGTGTTGAGATTCAGAGGCAGGATTTGTGTGCTGGATAATGACGAACTGAAGAAGTCAATTCTGAGCGAAGGACATCGTAGTAGTCTGAGTATCCATCCTGGAGCTACGAAGATGTACCATGATTTAAGAAAGTTATTTTGGTGGTCCGGTATGAAAAGAGACATAGCTCAATTTGTTTATGCCTGTTTAACATGTCAGAAGTCGAAGGTAGAGCATCAGAGACCTTCTGGATTGATGCAACCGTTGGAAGTTCCGATTTGGAAATAGGATTGTATAACTATGGATTTAGTTACGGGTTTGCCGAACACGGCGAGAGGATTTGATGCTATTTGGGTAATTATGGATCGACTTACGAAGTCTGCACATTTTGTGCCGATTAATATCAATTTTCCGTTGGTGAAGTTGGCAGAGATTTATATTTGGGTAATTTTAAAGCTACCTGGTGTTCCGTCGAGTATAGTGTCGGATAGAGATCTGAGGTTTACTTCAGAATTTTGGAATAGCTTGCAGGAAGATTTGGTTACTAAGTTGAAGTTGAGTTCAGCTTATCATCCGCAAACTGATGGTCAGTCAGAAAGGACTATTCAGTCGCTGAAGGATTTGCTGAGAGCTTGTGTGTTGGAAAAGGGTGGTGCGTAGGATACTCATTTACCGTTGACCGAGTTCACGTATAATAATAGTTACCATTCTAGTGTTGGAATGGCACCTTTTAAGGCTTTATACGGTAGGAGGTGTAGAACTCCTCTGTGTTGGCATGAAACAAGTGAGAATATGGTCTTAGGACCAGAAATTGTTCAGAAAACTACTGAGACAATTCAGATGATTTGTGAGAAAATGAAAGTGTCTCAGAGTAGGCAGAAAAGTTATCATGATAACCGAAGAAAGGAACTGGAATTTAGTGAAGGTGATCACGTATTCCTAAGAGTTAACCCAGTGACTGGTGTGGGTCGTGCGTTGAAGTCCAAGAAGCTGGATCCTAAGTTTATTGGACCGTATCAAATTTTGCAGAGAGTTGGTGTTGTAGCTTATAGAGTGGCGTTACCGCCGGAGATTTCGAATTTGCATGATGTGTTTCATGTGTCGCAGCTTCGAAAGTATGTCTCGGATCCATCTCATGTGATTCAGAGGGATGAGGTTCAAGTATGGGAGAATCTTACTGTTGAGTTGATGCCATTGAGGATCGAAGATCGTAAAATGAAACAACTCCGAGGGAAGGAGATATCTTTGGTGAAAGTGGCTTGGGGAGGTGCTGCAAGAGGCAGTGTGACCTGAGAATTGGAAAGCAGGATACAGGAAGCGTATCCGGGATTGTTTCCATCAGGTGAATTTTCGAGGACGAAAATAATTAAAGCGGGAGAGAGTTGTAACACCCATTTTAATTATTTAGTCTTTTTGGTGTTATTTTATTGTTGGTGTGTCCTTATGTGGGGGTATGTCTGAGTGCGTTGGTGGGTACCCTTAAGTTAGGGAGATTATTTAATAAAAGATGGAATTTAATATTAATATAATATAATATAATATCGGTGGTAATATAATAAATAATAGTATTATTATTATGATTATTATTATTATTAATATTATTATTATTAGTTATTATTATTATTATTAGATTAATAAAATAAAATAAGAAGTTAAAGGGGTATTAGAAGAGTTTTGGGGAGAAAGGAGAGGAGAACACGATAAAAGTTTTAGAGCAAGGGTAAGAGGGAAGAACAAGGAAGAAGGGAAGAAGGTTAGGGCTAACGATTCCTGAAGATTCTTCGTCCATCGGAGCATTAATCGAGGTAAGGGGGAGAAACGGGTTAAGATTGAAAAATTACATGAATTGGGTAGAGGGGATTCCTTAACCCCGTAGGGATTTGGTGAATATGAATGATATATTGAAATATTTATGATTGTTATTGTTATGATGAATTGTATGTGTATTGATGTGTTTTATGAGCATGGCTGCCATTGATGAATTGTGTATGTGTTGTTGGGAGATTGGTGAAGTTCTGAGTAACTTCTGTAGTTCTGATGATGAACATAGGCGTGGGTTCTGGAGTTAAAATTGATAGAAATGATAGAGTAGTGGTTATTGGTTATAGTATTGATAGGACAAAAGATATAAGTAGAGTGATAGGCTTGAATTTGAGCAAGAGAACAGTTTTGGACTGTGAGGGTTTTGAGAGATTGCAGAACTCGCTCAGCGAGTAGCTAGCGAGCGATTCGCTAAGGAGTTTGCTAGGCGAGCTAGTAGCGAGTATTTTCTAGGGCTTTGCTAGGCGAGATGGGTAGCGAAGGCTTCCAGTAGCCACTTTCTGCTTCCGCTAGGGAGTTCGCTAGGCGAGTGTCGTACCTCGAAAAATACGATCCTCGCGATGCACGCGGAAAATACTGTTCGAAACAGAGTCGCCACCGAATTTTATTCATTCCAAGGAAGGAATAGGAAAATATCGATAAAACCTTAAAAGGGATAAGAACATGGTCATCGCAACCAATATTCTAGGTTCGGGAGTCGATTACATAGAGGGAAGGTATTAGCACCCTCTACGTCCGTTGTACTCAACGGGAACCTCTTGATTCGATTCGTGAGAGAAAGTGGATACGCTTGTTTATCTTCTAAAGGAATTGCTTGCTAAAGGGGAAATGGGTGGTTAAGACAGGGTGCTCGCCAAGGATTGGGGCCCTTGTGCCTACGTATCTTCACTTGTAAGAAGTGGAAAATCAGAACATTCGTAGTTCGTGGGACTACGGGTAAAGGTTTAGGAATTGTGCTCGCTAGGATTATCGCAGTCCTATGCCTACATACTCTCAACAGATATGAGAGATCAGAGCAGTCGTAGTTCGGCTAACTACGGTAAAAGGGTTTGGATTTGAACGAGTGTTTAGGTCGCACTCTAACTGCTAAATATTGGCTTGTCTGCTCGCTAGGGGAGGCTGAAGCACTAGTTTGTTATGCGCGGAAGAAGGAACTAAACAATGTTCTTGGTAAAAGGATCGTTTGAATTATATGTCGCGCGAGGGCGAGGAATAGTGTTTGTAAGTATTGGATATTTAACTAGAGATGACGACTACCTGAAGCTTAAGAAAGACTTCTCGGACCCAAGTAATCGAGAGAGTGAACCAAAGACTTGGAGCTCTCTCTTTTTAAACCTCAAAGGCGAAAGGATAGAATTGAGTATGGGTTGAATAAGTTGAACGGATGATGATTACTTGAAGCTTAAGAAAGACTTCTCGGACCCAAGTAATCGGGAAAGCGAACCAAAGACTTGGAACACTTTCTTTTTCATCGCAAAAGGAATTGTTTGAGTGGTGTTTGAAAGATAGGATGTGATTACGGTATTTTAACAGATGAGGATTATTCGAAGCTTAAGAAAGACTTCTCGGACCTCAAGTAGTCGGGAGAGTGAACCAAAGACTTGGAGCTCTCTCCTTTTCTCATCTAATATTATGAAAGATGTTTGATATATTTAGAGTGTTTTAATCGGATGACGATTACTCGAAGCTCGAGAAAGACTCCTCGGTCCTTAAGTAATCGGGAGAGTGAACCAAAGAGTTGGAGCTCTCTCTTTTTCATCTATGTGTTTAGGAAAATAGATTTGAATTTGTTTATCATTTTTTAGAAGACAACTGTTCGAGCTTAAGAAAGACTCCTCGGACCCAAACAATTGGGAGAGAGAACCAAAGACTTGGGACTCTCTCTTTTTTCATCTAATATTGAAATTGTGTTTAAATAGTTATTAAGTATTTTAGTTTGACTTAAAGAAAATTGCTTGATATGGATCAAAGTTTGAAATTTTGCGTGTTGGAACGAGCACGATTGAACTAATGGATAGGAGGTCCTATGGGTATAGGATAAGGTTGATGGCGAGGGCAAAACACTCGACTTACAAGGATAGAAGGATTTGATATGATTAAGTGCTAATGAAAGTTAATGATTAATTACATTTGTTTGAAGATACTTGATGTTGGATCAAGTTTGGAAAAGAATTAGATTTTAATTTTATATGGGAAATTTGTGGCAAAATATCATTGTACAAAGCCCAAGAGGAGGCTATAAGGTCGATGGCGATCGTAAAAACAATCGGCTTACAATGGGGTTTGAAAATGGGCTTGACATTAAGTCAAGATATTAGTTTTTTATAATCAGTTTTGAAAATGTACACAACATAAATATAATTGAAATTTAATAATAAAGCATGCACAAACATCACACAAAAGGTCATAAATTAAATAAAATGAGGGATAGGTTAATCAAGGCATGTTAACTTAATTAACTACCTAATTAACTAAGGTTAGTAAAAGAAAAGAAATTGAACTAAATTGTTTTAGATTATTTTAGAATTTAAAAAGAAAATAAATAATTTAGATAATTATTAAATAAAATATTTTTGTGTTGTCTTAGAATTTTATAAAAAATAACTAATTTAAAACTATTACTTAAATTAAAATCAATTATTTAATAATATTAATTATTAAATAAATTATTTATTATTAAATAAAAGATTTTAATAAAATTAATTAAATTTGTCTTAACAGAAAATTAAATAAATGCTTTTTTTTTGAAATATTTGTTTTTTATAAAATTATTTAACTAAAACAAAATAAAGTTAGTAAAAAAACAAACAAAAGCAAATGGGCCAGACTGCAAAAAAAAAGGGGGTGCAGTTCGAAATTAGATCCAGGCCCAAACATGATGGCCCGCGCTGCAGGGGAGGTCCACTATGGACCTAAGTCAAACAATTAACTTTCCCCAATGAATTTGGGTCGTTGATCAGATCAGAGTCAATCAAAGACTCATGATCTGATGGTTCATAACGCGCGTGCACGATAAGGACAAAGGTGAACCGCACGGGAACACCAGAAGGGTCCAGGCCGGTGACACTTGTCACCGGCATATCCAACCACCTCAAACAAAACAAAAAAAAAAAGAAAAAAAAAACGTGATCAATTCACTTTGAACTACTTTCCTCTTTCCAGGTTCTACCCCACTTTCCTCTAAGCTTTCACCCTCTCACAATCTACATCGCCGAAATCCTAGTGCAAGGCAAGAGAAAACGGTGGCCAACAACGACCACCACCTTCTTCTTCGGCGAAACCTAACCATAACCCTAAACCTCTCGAATAAACCATAACCAAAATTGCATCCTAACTCTTGATCCGAACTCAAATATCGCTAAAAACTAATCACAATCAAACAAATCGACAGCCTCAAACAAAAACCCTAGTACCCAACTTACACAGAAATCACATAATCCAAGTGAATAAAACACCTATATTGCTCAAAGAATACACACAACGTGAAATCGAACGGCACATTCAAAAAAAAGGGAAATGGAGCTTAAAAGAATACCTCTTGAAGAACTCTTCAAAATCAGCTTTAGAGTGTGTTCAGGTAATCTTCGTCTTCCCTTCTTGAATCTTGATCTCCTTCTTCTACTCCCTCTGTGACTTTGTCTATGCGTGAAAGATAGGCTTCAAGAAGATTCTCGTTTCCTAGCTCTTTTTGCAGAAAAAAGAAAATTTTGGTTCTTCTTTGTGTAGCAATTTTCTAGGTTTTTTTGTGTAGCCTTCGTCCCCCTCAGAACGAACACATAGAGTATATATATATATATATATATATATATATATATATATATATATATATATATATATATATATATATATATATATAAGATTCAATTAGGGTTTTGATTTACAAACTGGTTGAAGCATCTTTGGTTTTGGGATGTCTGCCATGCCCTTTTTGATTCCAAGTAATGTTTTCCTATTTTCGTGAATCTGTCCTGCTGTACTTGCTGCCATGTTCTGAGTTTTCTTTTTTTTGTTAGTTTGTGCCATCTGAAAACTGTGGTCCCACTTGTACTAATCGTTTGTTCATCAAACTTCCATGTACATTTGTGAGAGCACCAACTAAGGACATTGGAATGGGATGGAGCAACTTGATGTGATTAAAGACTTGGAATGGAACCTATGACAGATGAATTGGAAAGATCAATTTTGCTGGTCTAACGGTATTGAACAACACCTTGTTTTCATTATACATTCATATGGCCTATTATGTGTTGTTGGAAATATTGTATATGTTCTCAATCCTTTCTTGATGATAATTGCTGCCCGTGATATTAATTTTTCTTTTACTCTTCAGGTTTTTCTTGATTTCACAAAAGGCGACTACAATGGATGACTTTTAAGTTTGGTGTGGAGTCAATGGTTAATTGGTATAAGCAAACACAATATCTGGTATATACCCTCGGAACTCTATTGTTATCAATGCCTTGTGTGTTACTTAAAAAAAATGTTTCCACTTTTACTGACGAACATCATATGCATCTGAGCTGCACCTTGAACATTTTTAAAACGCTGAGTTTCATTTGTGAACTGCAGATGCATTCTAATGACTGCAAACAACTTCTCCAACCAGATTTTGAGTGGCTTTTGGCTTATGCTTATCACACATACTAAAAACTGATTACAGGTGAGTTTCTAAGCTTCCTTTAATCCATCAGATCATCATCCTTTTGAATGATAAATCCTTTTTTGTGAGTTCTATATGTGATGTTGCCATTAATCTACTCATACTAATATGTCTTCATCATTCTTTTTCCATGTGCTTATTGCATCCTATCATGAGGAGAATGAAATGATAGCTTTAATGGCTGCTTAGTCGTGTGCGATGTGGGTGTCGAGAACAACATGTCTCGTAATAACATATTTCTGTTTTTTTCTTTGGAGCTCATCTATCACTGTTGTCATGATCTTTAAGAGGAGTTTTCATGTGAGTAATTGTTCTCTGTATCTTTGCTCTTCACTTCATGGCATATCTATAAAAATGACCCTCTTGAATTGTATTGTTTCTGTCATTGTTTTGGAAAGCATCATATACTTGTAACTCTGCTGAATTTTTGCCAATGGTTGCAAACTAATCTTGTTATACCGTTTTTGAAGGCAGGCGCTGCTGGTTGAAAGACGGGGCTGTCACCGGTTGACAAGATGAATCCAAAATTGCCGATGAGATGCTTGAATATGTTGATAAAGCTCCATGAAGGTTTTGACACGATGGCAGCCGGTATTTTGTTTGGAATATCCATTGGTTATCCATTATCGTGTCATTGTCGTTAAAGCTTTGCAAAGATCTCGGATATTTGGAGCAGTTCTTTTCATTCTGAGCTGCCGGTAACAAACTGATCTCTCGTAGTGGACAACTTCACTTATTTAGTAACCTTAATAATCACTTAAATGAATACTGTGACCTGGTATGCGATTTATTGAGTTTAAACTAATTCATTGCCTCTCTTTATTTTGTATGTACTTGGCACGGAGGCTTGAAGGATGAAAATACCGAAAGTTGTTTGTAATATGAGACTTAGTCATGCAGGTCAGCAGAGAAAACAACAGTTCCTTCTCCGGATACACCTAAACATTACCATAATAGCACGGGCATTTTCAACAACTCTTGAAAGGCTTGATATGCTTCCTCTTCATCACCTTGAAGCTCAAGAATAGGCCTGATCCATTCTCCATGAGCCTGCTGCAACACAGTTTCCGTTTGAGTACAAACTCCTTCAACACAATCCACCAACGGTAGTGCTCCATCGGTGGTATGAAGCGCAACAGCAATTTCCAGATGACTTAAGAACTTTGAGAAAGGAAAAAAAATAGAACCATAATCTCAGACCATATTGAGACCAATTGTATTATCCTGAAATTACTTGAATCATATCTTAAATAATTTTATTACAACTTGAAACCAATAAGTTATATCCAAGCTTTCCACCACCTCACTTTGAAAACGACTATAGCTTGAAACTTATAAACAAATCCAGCCATGGATCGAGGGTAAATTAGCCATGCTTTAAAACATGAATGATTATAACCAGAGCCCATTTCTACATATAATCGGAAATAAACTTGGAGCGAATCCAACCGAGGCCTAGCTTATGCAACCGCATGACTCTATGCTAATCTTGAAAACATGACTCAAAATAGATCAAAACTTAGAATTAACTTGAAATGGAATTAACTTAAAACCAATTAATCATGTCTTGATTAATTTACCACGTGAACGAAGACTCATTTTCCCTCTTGTCTCCATTTGAATTCCATACTTGAAAACTCTTCTAATTTCAAAGAGTAAGAAAACCTCAGACTATGAACAAAAGCCACATGATTGTTTTGACAAAGGTCCTGAAGTGACAAAAACTCTCAATATAAGAAAATGAGAGAGTAGGACAAATTTCGGGTATGACAG
Source organism: Lathyrus sativus (assembly GCA_963859935.3). Taxonomy (NCBI): domain Eukaryota; kingdom Viridiplantae; phylum Streptophyta; class Magnoliopsida; order Fabales; family Fabaceae; genus Lathyrus; species Lathyrus sativus. The sequence goes on from OZ012740.1 coordinate 670,744,933, forward strand.
ATGCCCCTATCTAATTGCCTTAAACCTAAGCGAATGAACTGCTGCATGATGTTCATTTTAAGGTGGAAGTCAATTAGATACAAGAAGACTCCGAAATTTGTCCGACAAGCACGTAAAATGCAGTGAGGTATACTAGAACGGAGTAGTAGGATGCGAAAGATGAACAAGATAATCTGACATTCTCTGGGTGGTCGAAGCAGTCCCTTATCAAATAAGGTTCTTCGATGATACCAAAGCAGTATCTTCTAAAAACATAAGATTCTTTGGGTGGTCGAAGCATCCTCTTATCCAATAAGATTCTTCGCGATACCAAAGTGGTATCTCTGAAAACTTGAGATTCCTCGGGTGGTCGAAGCAGTCCCTTATCCAATAAGGTTCCTTGATGATACCAAAGCAGTATCTCTAAACACATGAGATTTTTCGGGTGGTCGAAGCATTCCCTTATCCAATAAGGTTCTTCGATGATACCAAAGCAGTATCTCGAACAAAGCTTGAGATTCTTCGGGTGGTCGAAGCAGTCCCTTATCCATAAGGTTCTTCGATGATACCAAAGCAGTATCTCTAAACACAACTTGAGATTCTTCGGGTGGTCAAAGCAGCATCTTATCCAATAAGATTCCTCGATGATACCAAAGCAGTATCTCTGAACACATGAGATTCTTAGGGTGGTCGAAGCAGTCCCTTATCCAATAAGGTTCTTCGATGATACCAAAGCAGTATCTTGAACAAAGCTTGAGATTCTTTGGGTGGTCGAAGCAGCCTCTTATCCAATAAGGTTCTTTGATGATACCAAAGCAGTATCTCTGAACACATGAGATTCTTCGGGTGGTCGAAGCAGCCCCTTATCCAATAAGGTTCTTCGATGATACCAAAGCAGTATCTCGAACAAATCTTGAGATTCTTCGGGTGGTCGAAGCAGCCTCTTCTCCAATAAGGTTCTTCGATGATACCAAATCAATATCTCTGAACACATGAGATTCTTCAGGTGGTCGAAGCAGCATCTTATCCAATAAGATTCCTCGATGATACCAAAGAAGTATCTCTGAACACATGAGATTCTTCGGGTGGTTGAAGCAACATCTTATCCAATAAGATTCCTCGATGATACCAAAGCAGTATCTCTGAACACATGAGATTCTTCGGGTGGTCGAAGCAGTCCCTTATCTAATAAGGTTCTTCGATGATACCAAAGCAGTATCTCGAACAAAGCTTGAGATTCTTCGGGTGGTCGAAGCAGCCTCTTATCCAATAAGGTTCTTCGATGATACCAAAGCAATATCTCTGAACACATGAGATTCTTCGGGTGGTCGAAGCAGCATCTTATCCAATAAGATTCCTTGATGATACCAAAGCAGTATCTCTGAACACATGAGATTCTTCGGGTGGTCGAAGCAGTCCCTTATCCATAAGGTTCTTCGATGATACCAAAGCAGTATCTCTAAACACAACTTGAGATTCTTCAGGTGGTCGAAGCAGCATCTTATCCAATAAGATTCTTTGCGATACCAAAGTGGTATCTCTGAAAACTTGAGATTCCTCGAGTGGTCGAAGCAGTCCCTTATCCAATAAGGTTCCTCGATGATACCAAAGCAGTATCTCTGAACACATGAGATTCTTCGGGTGGTCGAAGCAGTCCCTTATCCAATAAGGTTCTTCGATGATACCAAAGCAGTATCTCGAACAAAGCTTGAGATTCTTCGAGTGGTCGGAGCAGTCCCTTATCCATAAGGTTCTTCGATGATACCAAAGCAGTATCTCTAAACACAACTTGAGATTCTTCGGGTGGTCGAAGCATCATCTTATCCAATAAGATTCCTCAATGATACCAAAACAGTATCTCTGAACACATGAAATTCTTCGGGTGGTCGAAGCAGCATCTTATCCAATAAGATTCCTCGATGATACCAAAACAGTATCTCTGAACACATGAGATTCTTCGGGTGGTCGAAGCAGTCACTTATCCAATAAGGTTCTTCTATGATACCAAAGCAGTATCTCGAACAAAGCTTGAGATTCTTCGGGTGGTCGAAGCAGCCTCTTATCCAATAAGGTTCTTCGATGATACCAAAGCAGTATCTCTGAACACATGAGATTCTTCGGGTGGTCGAAGCAGTCCCTTATCCAATAAGGTTCTTCGATGATACCAAAGCAGTATCTCGAACAAAGCTTGAGATTCTTCGGGTGGTCGAAGCAGCCTCTTATCCAATAAGGTTCTTTGATGATACCAAAGCAATATCTCTGAACACATGAGATTCTTCGGGTGGTCGAAGCAGCATCTTATCCAATAAGATTTCTCGATGATACCAAAGCAGTATCTCTGAACACATGAGATTCTTCGGGTGGTCGAAGCAGCATCTTATCCAATAAGATTCCTCGATGATACCAAAGCAGTATCTCTGAACACATGAGATTCTTCGGGTGGTCGAAGCAGTCCCTTATCCAATAAGGTTCTTCGATGATACCAAAGCAGTATCTCGAACAAAGCTTGAGATTCTTCGGGTGGTCGAAGCAGCCTCTTATCCAATAAGGTTCTTCGATAATACCAAAGCAATATCTCTGAACACATGAGATTCTTCGGGTGGTCGAAGCAGCATCTTATCCAATAAGATTCCTCGATAATACCAAAGCAGTATCTCTGAACACATGAGATTCTTCGGGTGGTCGAAGCAGTCCCTTATCCAATAAGGTTCTTCGATGATACCAAAGCAGTATCTCGAACAAAGCTTGAGATTCTTCGGGTGGTCGAAGCAGTCCCTTATCCATAAGGTTCTTCGATGATACCAAAGCAGTATCTCTAAACACATGTTGTTGGGGAATAGTTGAGAAAAATTCCTATTAGAGGAACATCGTTGTGCAAACTCTGCAGGGGAAAGCCTTCAAAAAAACTTTTTAAGATAACCTCTGCTTGGGGAGCCATAAGAGCAATAGTTGCTTGGGATTATCATCATCAACTGCCTGGTTGGAGAATGACTTGCTGGGGAGTAGAATTCCCTGAACTCGTGGGGTCTTAACTCTTTTCAGAGTCATATTGCCAACTTCACTGGAAGACTGACCAAGATGCTCGCGAACTGATCCTGGATCCTGCTATATTGCTATGCAATGCAATATTTTATGATGCCCAAACATGCAACTAAGGTGCAACTTCTAGGAAGTGCACAATGCGAATGCAAATGATATGTTAATGCTTGATATGATTATGATATGAGGCTGTATGTCGTACTTATGATAATGCAAGCGACCAGGTATGTCGGGGATAAAATCCTGTCAGGGACATCACCAGGGATTGGATTTGGTAGTTGCCAAATGGTTTGGACTTTGGTTATTGAGGATGCCAACGAGGATGGACTTTTAGTGGTTGCCAATGAAGACTGGACTTTTAGGGTGAATTTAAGGCGCCAATTGGAGTGGCTTTTTGATGTTGCCAATAAAAGATTGGGCTTTCTGTGGGGTAGTGAGAGGATTAGACTACTCGACATCCCAGATTTAGATATTCCATGACGACCGGGGGGATTGATTGCCCCAGTTTAGCTCTTAAACTCGATGCTGGGAGGAACCACATATAAACCCTTTAGAAAGGCGAAGCTTTTCATGATGACAAGCTTGGGCAGCTGACGACTAATTCAATGCTCTACCTGTTGGCATTTTTCTTGGAGACCATATATCCTCCCCACTATCTTCGAACATCAAAACAAGTCATATACCTTGTCAAAAGTTATATTTTTATTATATTTTTTTTTAGCTGAAATTTCGAACACAAATTATCAAAATAAAATTAATTTGCAAACAATCAGATAAAGTAAAAGAGTGAGTACAATTTAATTGAGAAATCTCTCTTTATATTGATTTGACCCTTGAATGGATAAGTATACAAAGATGTAATCCCTTAATGAGGTGATTACAGTGCAAGAAAAACATAATGGCAAAAATCAGAGTTCCTTTGAGTTTCGACACTGCTATAATCCCTATGACTTTGGAAGTCTTCAACACCTTGCTTCATAGAAAAATGGCCGGATCAATTATGTCTCTTGATTATGTACTAGGGTCAAGTGATCATGCATAATGGATACTTTGCCCTGGAATTTTTCCCCTAACTTTTCCCTGGATCGCCCTTTCGGGTTTTCAATCCACCGGGACGCCCTTTTTTGCCTGAGCCGCCCTTTCGGGTTTTCGACAGCGGATTTATTATTCCACTTTTTTAGGCAAAGTATCGTTTGACCAAATCTGCATTCACTGGATAAGGTAACTCCTCCCCATCCATGGTTGCGAGCTTTAGGGCACCACCAGAGAATGCTTCTGTTACCACATATGGACCTTCGTAGTTCAGCATCCATTTGCCCCTAGATTCATTATACATAGCCACGATCCTCTTGAGTATTAAGTCTCCTTGTGTGAATGTCCTGGGATGCACTCTTTTGTCGAAGGCTCTCTTCATTCTCCTCTGATAAAGCTGGCCGTGGCATATGGCTGTCAAGCGCTTTTCCTTAATGAGATTAAGTTCTTCAAACCTCGTCTTTACCCATTCGGCTTCATCAAGTTGAGCTTCCATTAAAACCCTCAGCGAAGGAATTTCGACCTCTATTGGGAGAACTGCCTCCATGCCATAAACCAACGAGTAGGGAGTTGCCCCTGTTGAAGTTCGTATCTGTAACCCGGTGAACTGACTTTAAACAATGTTGCGGATAACAAGAGTCGCCACCGACTTTTATTTTATCCATAAGGAAAGGTTATAAAAGAACAGGAAAGACCTTAGAGAATATTTTGGGTCCGGGGGGTAGGTTATGAAAAGGGAAGGTATTAGCATCCTTTTCATCCATGGTTATCCATGGGCTCTTAGGTACTTAAGCTCACTTTTGAATTGTTTTGAAAGTGTAGTGTGTGAATAGCAAAAAAATTTCAGAATAGTTTAATAATAATCCGTGTATGGATGTGAAAAAAACTTGTTTGAAAATTTTGTTGGAAGTTTGTTTAAGTGTAAAACAGTTTTGAAGTGAGCAAGCACCTAGGAGTAACCTACCCTAATGTTTAAAGGTCTTTCTTATTCTTTATCCTTTCCTTAGTAAGACTGTCCCTACTATAATGGAGTAGGTAGTCCTTACTTTGGATGTTAAGGGACATGTGAGGGACAATTTGACTTTGAAGGCCATTGTGGGGTGTAACAAGCAAACTGGAGGGACTATCATCATTTTTCGAAAGGGACTCGATTCGTAAAGGCAACCATAAGGGACTTTGATGATTTTTCTATTTGAGGGACTTGCTTTATACACCCCACTTAACCAGTATTCGTAGGCAACTTGAGGGATATCCTTAGGAAGTGAGACGGCGATTAAAATCGACTTACGTGTGTGACGTGTTTATTTTAATTATCTTTATTTAAAAGTGATCTAAATTTATTTTAATATTACATACAGGTTGTTACACTCCCTAATTACTAACCATAATAATAATTAAATAATTAAATAACTTTACATCCAAGAAACAATTACAAAATAATAAGCAAAATAATTAACTAGCAAAGATAAATGAAATATAAATAAGCAATAATAAATAATAAAGGAGGTTAATTCTAAGTTTACTCGGCAAGACATCGCATCTTGTGCCTACGTATCCTTACGGGAGTGGAATCAGAGTAATCGTAGTTCCCCTCAATAGGGAGGTTAGAAACTTCTTGACTGTGGTCAAGGTCTCAAGGGGAATAAACGCATCTTAAGGACACGCTTACGTGGAGTGTAGAAACTCCAAATCTCTACGTTGAAATGTTAAGTTGTAATTAGGGTTAAATTAGGGATTCCACGGCGGGAAACCCTAAAATGAGCGCGGCGGCTCTTTGACCTAATGCTAAGGGTAAAATTGTAATTTTGCCTGCGGCGAGGCATTTGTGAAAATTAGGGTTTGTAAAAGTTGTAAGGGTTGAAGGTGAGGACTATTGACACGGCGGTCAAATGCTAGACCTAATTCCTTCAGAGTGTGACAGTGACAGAGATATTGGTGAAAAAATTACGAGGAATTTAAATCATGCAAGCGGAAATTTAAATGCGGGAAGTAAACGCGATTGTTATGTTCGCGAGGTTACAATTGAGAAGCAGTAACAATAATAGTGAGAACTTGAATAAAATACAACCGAATCAAATAACAAAGCACCATAACAAGCTGCGAAGACGAACAAACTGTGTTAGTGGACAGAATTACAGGAATCATCAGATGCGTTATGAAACGGAATTGTGATGCTATGCATATTTTTGGGGTTTTTGGTTTTATGATGGTGATAAAAACTTCAACTTAATATTAAGATAAAAGTTAATACATTTTTTATTTTCAAAATCTCATTTTTAATCAAAAAGCTAATTGTTTGTCATTTTTCTTTAGTATTCTGACTATTATTCTGAAAGGATTCACTTTAGAAAAAGTTTTAATTTATTTTTGATAAAGAGAGGAATTTCATTTATTTAAAAAAAGAGTAAAAACTGAATTAATCATTTTTATTATTTTTTAATAAAGAAGTTATATTATTATTATATGAAAATTACATTATTATTTGAAAAATATTTTTGGTTGATTTTATATATATTTGATACAAAACTACACAACAAAAAGAAAAATAAATAATAAATAAAGAACAAAAGTTGGGCCGGTGATTAACCTGGTCCCAACTCAAAACGGTGGTGATTGAATATTTAGGGTTTGGAGAACCCTGTTCCTCTCATCGCGGCGCCGTTTCACCCCATATCTCCCTCGATCGTTTTTGCCATTTCTTATTCTTATTTCTACCTGAAATCAAACAAAATCGTTAAATGATGATAGTATTAGACAACCTTGGCTTACGCTTTTTCTCGAGGGTTGTCTTTGTTGACAGATTTGGTGTTCCTCTGAGGTTTCTGGTGGTTTCTCGTAGGTATTTGCGGCCTTTGATGAACCTTGTTCTGAGGCTTCATTCACGGATTGCCCGTTGTTGGTCTTCCATCGGCGATGTTGGTCCCATCGGGTTTCACGCTCGCGGTGAGTCCGTTCTATATCTACGGTGATGTGGCGATGGTTGGTATTTGTCAACGGCCGATGATGGACATTCGCGGTGATTCGCGTTCGTTCGATGACTAGGGTTTCGCCACTTTTTCTGCCCCTTTTTGCACTATTCCGCTCTGCTTCGTCTAGGGTTTCAAAGGTGGTATCCTTCCTTCTTATATCCTCTTCCCATTTATTGGGCTTTTGACGATTTTTGGATATACATTTTTATAGATGTTAATTTTGTCCTGATTGGGACCCTTTTTTACATGATTTGATTCTATTGGACTCATGATTTCGATTTCTTTCCTTTTCTGGATTTGAATTCACTTTGATTGGATCTCATTGGATTTTTTTCAGATGTGGATCTTCCTGCTTTGGATTTGGCGGATTGTTTTTTTGGAAACGGCTTATTTTGATCTGTTTTGGAACCAAACTTATTTGTGATCTATTTGATTTTATGGACTTATGAACTGGACATTGAACTGATGCTAACTCGTTTCCTTCCAAAGCGTCTTCCCTATGGATTAAACGAAATGGGTTATCAGACCGATTCGCCTCAGCCTTAACTGCCCTGACTCCAAACCCTGCTTACCAGTTGGTTTGCAAAGAACTTTGGTTGTCATCAATAGCAACTATTTGATTTTGCATATTTTGAATTGTTAAGCCCTCACAAGTAGAAGAGTTATTCTCTGTGGGTGTCTCATTCATTTTAATCATGATCATAGACGCAGATGAGTTATTGCTAGGGGATGTGCTTATCTCTTCTGTTATTGAGATGCCTGTTATGGTTGTTTGTACGAGCTTGCCTGTTGATACACTTTTGTCGCAGTTGCTTGCAAAAGCTGAAATGCTTGTGATTGTTGCTCTAGACCAAACTGATTTTTCCTCTTCTTCTTTCAGGGCCCATCTCCAAGTTCGGAAGCTGCCGATCTTTGTCGCTGCCGAGAAAGGTTTGATGGTGATGATGACTTGATGGTCTGAACCGCGTTGGTGCTGTTGAATGCAGCTGCTCATCTGTGTCTCACATTGTTGAACTATCTGCTAGTTGTCTCTTGCGTTCGAATCCCAATCATCGATGTTCAGTAGGAAGCTGGTGACAGCTTCGGCTATTATCCTCTCGGCTGCTCGAAACTGCCCGATGATGATTAAAAAAACTGAGGGTTGTTATTACTCACCTTAGCTCTTTAATGTCTTTACTTCGTTTCGGTATTTAAGTTCTCTTTTCAATATTCTCTGATACAAATAAATGTATAGCAAAGTAACAGCAGCATCACAGAACTGATGCGAGAAGAATTCATGGAGCCGGCTTGCCGCAGGGCCCGTGCTAACCGAAAAGCAACTAGCTGCTAAGATCTTACATAGGTGTTTATTTCTTGTTTCTCGGAATTCACTTTACCATATGATGAATCTTGAATGGATTATCTTTGCAGGATCGGTTTGGATACTTGATGTTTAGCTTGGAGGTTGAGAAATCTTTGGATAAAATGCGAACACACTCACCCAATATGATGAAGACGGTAGAGATTTGGAAGTTTGCGTTACCCAATCTTGACTGCTGCTGGCTGCTTTGTATCAGTTTGAAAAATAAATTGGAACTTACCATATTTACTTGATGGAATGTTGTTTTAGTTTTGAATCCAAAGTCGCGTGAATCCTTTTGGCAAATCAGTTAATCCTACTTCTTTTACTCTTCATCTTTCGACAGTCCCTTATGATAAGAACAATAACTACCTGATCTGACGCCGATGGCTCAGATTGGTAACGGGAGTAGGATGCGGCTTTAGTCGTGCCCTCCCGACACTCGATGATGATAATGTTCTGAGAGTGTCAAACAACTTCTAACCTCTTTTCCTGTTGTGTTTTTGTTGTGTTTTGTTTATCTGTTCTTTTTCAGGTAACCGGGAGCTTGTGGCAAGATTCAAGGGAAGAACAATTAGAGCTCTTTAGGACTTAGGACTTTTAAAATAGACATTCCTTGTAAATGAAATTCTCTTGTAACCAAATAAGTACCCATGAATCAGATTCAAAAGTTATTTGTCCCCTTCATTTGTAAATTAAGTACTTATGAAATAAAATTCAACAAATACTTATTTACTTCTCAATTATAATCTTAAATACTTATGAATAACCAATTTGGAAATTATTTATATTTACTTCTTAGTTGTAAATTATAAACACTTATGAATAAAAAATCCACAAATATTTGAATTCACTTCCTAATTATAAAGTATAAATATTCGCGAATGATATTCAAATATACTTAATTTCTCGTCCATGTGTTTATTCCTCTCGTGGTCTCGATCTCACTGCCTGATTAAATCTGAGTGAATTCAAACTAAATCCCATTCATTGTATATCAAGAGAACGCGTTATCAACTGAAATGGAACCCCGCCCAGGATGGTCTTGAAAGCACTGTGGGACTTGTGAACCTTGTGAACCTTCATAAAGTAGCTTGTGGACTTTATGAACTTCATGAAAGGTTATGCAAGTTGTTGGAGAACTTGTGAACCTTGTGAACCTTCTTAGAACACAAAGTCTTGTATTGTGAGGGCAAATTTTGGGGTGCAACAGTATCGAAGTACGGTAGCCGTGTAGTGCAAAGAGTAACATCTCGTGCCAATCTTTGTACGTGACCACCATCTTCTGGATGATTTTCTTGATATTTTTATTGACTGATTCTACGGCTCCATTCATTTTGGGTCTATATGGGGTCGAGTTATGGTGTTCTATTTTAAAACTGACGCACAACTCGTCCATCATTTTGTTGTTGAGATTCGACCCATTGTCAGTGATGATGCGGTTAGGCACTCCATATCTGCATATAATGTTGTGTTTCAAGAAGCGAGCGACTACTTGCTTAGTAACGTTGGTATATGAAGCAGCTTCAACCCACTTGGTGAAATAGTCTATAGCCACAAGTATGAAGCGATGTCCGTTTGAAGCTTTTGGTTCAATCATCCCAATCATATCTATTCCCCACATGGAGAAGAGCCATGGTGAGGTTAAGACGTTCAATGGAGTGGTAGGTACATGAATCTTATCAGAGTATATTTGGCACTTGTGACAAGTTCGGGCATGATGACAACAATCTGCTTCCATGGTAATCCAATAATAGCCCGCTCTTAATATTTTCTTTGCCATGGTATGTCCATTCGCATGAGTTCCAAAGCAGCCCTCATGAATGTCTTTTAGAATCTGTTTAGCTTCACGTTTCTCCACACATCTAAGCAAAACAGTGTCATAGTTGCGCTTGTACAATACATTTTTGTTGAGGAAGAAGTTGGATGCCAATCTTCGCAAAGTTCTTTTGTCGATACCTAGGGCTCCTTCAGGATATTCGTGCTTTTCAAGATATCGCTTTATATCATAAAACCACAGCTTTTCATCTGCGTCTTTATCAGCAGTCAGGCAATGCGCGGGCTCTTTAAAGCGTCGTAAATCAATAGATGGTCTATGATTAGGCCATATCAACTTGTACATGGATGCCAGAGTTGCCAAAGCGTCAGCCATTTGATTCTCTTCTCGAGGTATGTGAGCAAAAGTGATATCATCGAATCGAGGAAGCAATTTGGCCACATAATCCCGATATGGAATTAAATTTTCATGCTTTGTATCTCAATCGCCTCTTATCTGGTAAATTACCAGAGCAGAATCTCCAAACACATCGAGAGTTTTGATTCTCAATTCAATGGCTTCTTCTAGCCCTAGTATACACGCCTCGTACTCAGCCATATTGTTAGTGCACAGGAGGATAGAGCAATCAATAGCTCTAAAGCAGTCTTGAAGTAATGATTTCAGGAGGATAGAGCAATGGATAGCTCTAAAGCAGTCTTGAAATAATAATGTAATTTCAGGAGGATAGAGCAATGGATAACTCTAAAGCAGTCTTGAAGTAATAATGTGATATGTCTTCAGGAGGATAGAGCAATCAATAGCTCTAAAGCAGTCTTGAAGTAATGATTTCCGGAGGATAGAGCAATGGATAGCCCTAAAGCAGTCTTGAAATAATAATGTAGTTTCAGGAGGATAGAGCAATGGATAACTCTAAAGCAGTCTTGAAATAATTAGATGGCTTCAGGAGGATAGAGCAATCAATAGCTCTAAAGCAGTCTTGAAGTAATGATTTCAGGAGGATAGAGCAATGGATAGCTCTAAAGCAGTCTTGAAATAATAATGTAATTTCAGGAGGATAGAGCAATGAATAGCTCTAAAGCAGTCTTGAAATAATAATGTGGTATGTCTTCAGGAGGATAGAGCAATCAATAGCTCTAAAGCAGTCTTGAAGTAATGATTTCAGGAGGATAGAGCAATGGATAGCTCTAAAGCAGTCTTGAAGTAGTAATACGACCTCATGAGGATAGAGCAATGAATAGCTCTAAAGCAGTCTTGAAGTAATAGGATGATTTCAGGAGGATAGAGCAATCAGTAGCTCTAAAGCAGTCTTGAAATAATTAGATGGCTTCAGGAGGATAGAGCAATCAATAGCTCTAAAGCAGTCTTGAAATAATAATGTGATATGTCTTCAGGAGGATAGAGCAATCAATAGCTCTAAAGCAGTCTTGAAGTAATAATGTGATATGTCTTCAGGAGGATAGAGCAATCAATAGCTCCAAAGCAGTCTTGAAGTAATGATTTCAGGAGGATAGAGCAATGGATAGCTCTAAAGCAGTCTTGAAATAATTAGATGGCTTCAGGAGGATAGAGCAATGAATAGCTCCAAAGCAGTCTTGAAGTAGTAATACGACCTCATGAGGATAGAGCAATGAATAGCTATAAAGCAGTCTTGAAGTAATAGGATGATTTCAGGAGGATAGAGCAATCAGTAGCTCTAAAGCAGTCTTGAAATAATAATGTAATTTCAGGAGGATAGAGCAATGGATAACTCTAAAGCAGTCTTGAAGTAGTAATATGACCTCATGAGGATAGAGCAATGAATAGCTCTAAAGCAGTCTTGAAGTAATAGGATGATTTCAGGAGGATAGAGCAATCAGTAGCTCTAAAGCAGTCTTGAAGTCATGAGAGGCTATCAGGAGGATAAAATAACCCTGAGGTTACAATAAAGCAGTCCCAAAGTAATAAGAAGCTCATCAGGAGGATAAAGTAACCCTGAGGTTACAATAAAGCAGTCCCAAAGATCATAAGATTGTTTGTTGGATAATTAACCTGAAAACAAGGTAGCAACATTAGTTTATGCTTTATGTATGCATGTATGACATGATGCCCTTAGGTAATGTACTATAGACATATACGTTATGGTATGATGTAAATGATGTATGTATGCTATGACACTGCTGGAAGTGTCTGGATATCCTTGTATAACAACTGCTGGCCAAGAAAAATAAATCCCGATTCGTTGTTGAAGAATATATAACCCTCCGTCTGCTGGGGATAACAAGGTATAGATAACCTCCCGTTGTTGGGGATAACAAGGTATAGATAACCTCCCGTTGTTGGGGATAGTAGGGTATAGATAACCTTCGTTTTCGTTTGATAGTAGGATAAGTATAACATCCCGTCTTCGTTCATCGTGCCCTTATTGGAAAGTAATTTCCCGTATATCCGTATGAGGATAAAAGAGATGGATATAAATTCCAGGGGAGATTAGACTTTGTGAAAATGGATTAGTCCTACTGATGGTTTGTAACTGTCTTGTAAAGATGAACCGGCGAAGCTTCGTTGAAATCCTTCCCTCGTTCGTCCTTAGTAAATACTATTACTGCATTTTCATGCGTTTCTGGTAAACATCAATCATATTAAAAGCATACATGCATTTCTGGTAAACATCAATCATATTCAAAGGCATACATACATTCAAACACAACCAATGGACGTTTCGCTTATGTAAATAGGGTAAAAGTAAATCTGGATTCAAAAGATGGGGTTTATTTATATCAAAAGTGACCCATACACGGGTAAGTTTGTATAAGGAGACATAAACCCTAGTAAGAGAATTTTGTCATGAAGTTTTACAAAAAGAATCAGCTATGTGGGAAATAATCCTATTGAGTTTCAATTCTACTATTGCCACTCAAGTATCTCATCTTCTTGCTGTTGAGACGGAAACGATTGGATTGAGCTTTATCTGTTTGAGCTTGAGTAAGTAGTACAACTGGTTGCAGTTTCATGAGTGATCCAAACGAGACATAGTCATACGCTTTAATCCCTAACTTTTGCCTGGATTGCCCTTTCAGGTTTTCAATCCACCGGGATACCCTTTTTTGCCCAAGCCGCCTTTTCAGGTTTTCGACTTGCCGGGTGTACATCTTTTTATATATATATCCCTAATTTTTGCCCAAACCCTTTTGGTTTGCCGGGATGCCCTTATTTTTGCCTAGGCCTGTCAACCTAGCGGGTCTCTTTTTATGCGTAGTATTTTTTAACTATGTCTGCGTTTACAGGTTGTGGGAAGTCTTCACCATCCATTGTAGTCAGTATCATGGAACCTCCTGAGAACACTGTCTTGACTACAAATGGTCCCTCATATGTTGGAGTCCACTTGCCCCTAGGATCACCCTGTGGTAATATGATACGCTTGATTACCAAGTCACCAGCCTGATATACCTTTGGCTTAACCTTCTTGTTAAAAGCTTTGATCATCCGTTTCTGGTACATCTGGCCATGACAAACTGCTGCTAACCTTTTCTCATCAATCAAATTTATCTGGTCAAGTCGAGTCTGAATCCACTCATCTTCATCCAAGCCTGCATCCTTCATAATTCTCAAGGAGGGGATCTGAACTTCAATAGGCAGAACTGCTTCCATACCATAGACTAAGGAGAATGGGGTTGCCCCTGTTGAAGTACGTATTGTAGTACGATAACCATGCAGAGCAAATGGTAACATCTCGTGCCAATCCTTGTAAGTAACAGTCATCTTCTGTACAATCTTCTTAATGTTCTTATTAGCAGCTTCAACTGCCCCATTCATCTTTGGACGATACGGAGAAGAGTTGTGATGCTTAATCTTGAACTGCATCTTCGAAATCAACAAGGTAGTATGGGTCAACATATACTGTCTTAGTCGGCGAGCAGCCCATGCCAAAGCGCAGCAAGTTTTCTCGAGCAGTGAGTATCTTGTTTCACAGTCGGTAAACTTTTTGCTAAGGTAGTATATTGCTTGCTCTTTTCGACCAGACTCGTCATGTTGCCCCAATACACACCCCATTGAGTTGTCTAATACTGTTAAATACATAATCAAGGGTCTTCCATTAACTGGTGGCATTAAAATTGGAGGTTCTAGCAAATATCTCTTGATTTCATCAAAGGCAGTCTGGCACTCATCGTTCCATTCCATCATCTGATCTTTCTTCAACAACTTGAAGATTGGCTCATAGATGGTAGTTAATTGGGAAATAAATCTTGCAATGTAGTTCAATCGTCCTAAGAAACCTCTAACCTCCTTCTCAGTACGGGGAGCTGGCATCTCTCGTATAGCTTTCACTTTTGCAGGATCCACTTCAATACCTTTTCCACTGACAATGAAACCCAGGAGCTTTCCAGATCTAACTCCAAAAGTACACTTGTTTGGGTTTAATCTCAACCTGTATTTCTTCAACCTCTCAAACAACTTGTGCAGATGATCAAGGTGTTGTTCTTCATTCTGAGACCTGGCTATCATATCATCCACATATACCTCTATCTCATGATGAATCATATCATGAAACAAAGCCACCATAGCACGCTGATATGTTGCCCCTATCTTGACCTCTTTTCTGTTTTCTTCAGTTCCCAGATTCACAACTTCGACTGGCTCTTCATGTGGCTGTATAGCTTTCTCTTCTTGTTGTAACAACCTAGCAAGCTCTACAGGTATTTCACAATCGTCCTCGTCTCCGTCTTCAGTTTGATAGATCGGATTCTCGAAATTGTAATTGGCAATAGTAGAACTGTTATCAACTGGATCCAGAGTGGATGAGGATCGGCATTTTAGTGACGTGGGTGTGTGTAAGAACACATAGCTGATAGAGCAAAAATAAAAGAAAAAGAAAGACAAGGAACACAATATTTACGAAAACGACACGTCCACTGATTTTATTGAATGCAGTATGCAAATGAAATGACAACCCGTAACAAGCACACCATTGTGCCCCGGGTAAGGCACATGGCTTGAAAGTTTTAAATTTAAAAACATAACACAGTAATAGTATTTACTCCTGACTATAGGAGATAGGGATAACATCTTCAGCTTTCCAATTATTGAGTCCAGCACCCACAGTAGGAAAAATCCATGCCTCCAAGTTGTAGTCTTCATCTTGATCTCCCACAGCATTGATAACCCCTACGAGCACGACGAACAGCCTTCTGGGACTCTTCTTCCACCACAGCTTTTGCATCATTGTGGGAGGCCATTGCCATTGTTGGAGGGTTTCTGATGACCACAGGAACCTTCTTCATAGCAGGAGGAGTCACACAATCCTTAACAGCCCAGGGAACCACTTCAAATGACTGACATGGAGTTTCAATGTATTCACCTTCTACTTCCAGATACTTGAAAGTGTTTACATGGCTGACAAAGTATTCTTCCTCTCCAAAGACAGTAACAACTTTTCCATTCACCGGATATCTCAACTTTTGATGTAATGTGGAGGTCACAGCACCTGCCCCATGGATCCAGGGACGACCAAGCAGACATGAGTACGAAGGACGAATATCCATCACATAGAATGTAGCAGTAAGCACCTGAGAGCCAACCTTGATTGGAAGATCAATTTCCCCATGCACTACTCTTCTAGAACCATCAAAAGCCTTTACCACAATATTACTGGGCCTCAATACCGTATCTTCAGGACTCAGCTTGTTCAGGACTTCCTTAGGCAACACATTCAGAGAGGAACCATTGTCTACCAGCACATGAGACAGGGTAGTGCCCCTGCATTCAATTGAAATATGCAAGGCCCTGTTATGATCCCTCTTGGCAGGGGTCAAGTCAGCATCAGAAAATCCTAACCCGTTGTCATAGGTCAGGTGCGCAACACAATTCTCAAACTGGTCCACAGAAATTGCACTGGGTACATGAGCCATCTTTAGAAACTTGATCAATGACTTGGCATGAGCCTCAGAACATAATAACAGGGAGAGCATAGAAATCTTTGAGGGAGTATGCCCCAGCTGATCAACAATATCATAATCACTCCTGCGAATGATTTTCAATACTTCTTCCATCTGCTTAGAGAGGTCATCAGCAGCTGGCACATCAGTAGATACAGGCTCAATAACAGGACCCTTGCCCCGAGCATCAGTGGTGGAGGTAACAGCAGGAGTAACTGCACTCTTAGAAGCGACTGGAGGAGAGAAGACTCTTCCACTACGAGTGATCTTGCTAGATCCAGCAATATTATCAATGTCAACAGGCATATCAGGTAAAGGCTCCTGCTTGACACCATGGATGTAAACATCAGATCCATAGTGCCAAGGCACCGCTTTGTCAGATGTATAAGGAATAGGACCAGGAGTGGTAATGATCAGAGGAGCTACTCTGGCTTCAGCAACAACTTTCACAGGACCTTCAGCAGTGATCTGGATTGGGCCCTGATGAGTGGTTTTAATGGGACCCTTTGAAGTGATTCTTAGTGATACTTTGTCAACCATGTCAACCTCTTCAATCTTTTTACCCTGAGTCAGATGATCCACCATACTTTCTACAGATGCTGGTCTTCTTTCAAACACTATAGTATATTTATCCATGAGACGTTGAATCCCATCTCTCAAAATGAAGCAACTATCCGGCTTATAGGTACAATATAGACAATCTTCATGACAACCTGGAAAGATCCCAGCTTGTACTAACCTCTTTTTGATAACAGACAATGGTGTGCTCAACTCCATAACTGAATAGACATGCAGATCTTCATCAATATCTTCATCAATGGCGTTGACAGTCTTCTCGTGATTTGGCATTGGAGCTGTAATCACATTTGGAGTACCTGGTGGATCAAACTCAATTTTTCCAGCATCAATCATATCCTGAATTTTGTTCTTCAAGACCCAGCAGTTATTAGTATCATGTCCTGGACAGTTTGAATGATATGCACATCGTGCATTGGGATTGTACTTGGGAGAGGTAACATTGGGATTCTGAGGAGCCTCCCTCAGGGTAATAAGTTCAGCCTTCAACAAGTGTTGCAATGCCTGAGCCATTGACATGTTGATCTTCGTGAACTGTCTTCTAGCCCTCTGTTGGTTGCCTTGAGGCTGCTCTGTTGTTGCAGGAGTTGGATTTGAAATATGAACTGCACTAACAGACTGATGCCTTCTGTTACGATCAGGCTGACCATACACAGCATTAGATTCTTTCTTCCCAGTGGGAGGCTTCTTTGCAGCACCTGATGAAGAAGTGCCCACTTGGATCTTACCACTCTTGATACCATTCTCTACTCGCTCTCCTGTCATGATCAACTCAGTGAAGCCAGATGATGAGCTTCCAATGAGATGACTGTAAAACGGACCATTCAGCGTACACATGAACATATCAACCAACTCCCTATTGTCGCTACTGCGAAAATCGGCGCCGGCTGACAGAAGAGTCGCCACCGTGCGTTATTTATCCCTCAGAGCGGGAAAGGAAACGCTCGAAGTAAACCTCGCAAAAAACGGGGAAAAGGTATGGTCATCGCAACCATAGCCTGGGTTCGGGAGTCGGTTACGCAAGGGGAAGGTATTAGCACCCCTCACGTCCGTCGTACTCGACGGGATCCACGCTTGCTTGGGTTGCCTACTGGATGCAAAACAATCTATCTACGGCTGCTAAATCTAAACGGAAGGGAATTGACTCGATAGAGCGTCGCGCTCTATGCCTACGTATTCTCAAGAGAGAAAGTCAGAGTCAACGTAGTTCGGGACTACAGGGAAAATGGCTCGCCAGGACATCGCGTCCTGTGCCTACGTACTTCCACTGGACGGAAGATCAGAGCCTTGCGTAGTTCAGACTAACTACGGCTAAACAACATTCTCACACAGCAGTGAGAAAAACAACTGGCTTCACAGGGTCGGGAACCTATGGTCACAACTATGGCTGAGTCTCAAATGCACTTGGGCAAGAGAGAAAAAGGGTACTCAATTAATCGTCAGCGGGAAAGTCTCGATCGCACAGCCGCGAGAGAACAACAGGTTAGTCGTTAGTGTGCTCGCTAGGATATCGCATCCTATGCCTACATATCTTCGTCTGGAACGAAGAATCAGAGCAGCTGTAGTTCGGCTACTATCGGACCACAGCTCAAATCTCGTTTTATTCATCTCTGAAAAAAGATTACAATGAGTATACTGAAATACATCTCCTAGGAAACGCTATCCTATTCTATCTTGAAAAGTCGACTGAAAATAGCCCCCTAACAAATGGGCCTCTAATTCTATCCCTAAAAGTCGAAAAATAAAATCTATGAAAATATCCCTAAAAGAAATGCTTGAAAAATATTAAATCGAAACTTTAATATTTTTTCTCTTTTTCTCCTTTTCTCATATTTTTTCTTATTTCTCAAAAATATTTTCTTTTATTTTTCACAAGATTTTTCTTCATATTTTTTTCAATATTTTCTCCCTTTTTCTCAAATATATTTTCTTTTCACTTTTTCTTTCTATTTTTTTCTTCTTTTCTTTTTCTTCTTTTCTTTTTCTTCTTTTCTTTTTTCAAATCTTTTAAAAAAAAGAATAAAAAAAACAAGCAAATTGGGCTGGGGTGTACACTGTTATACAGGGGTATATGCAGAAAAAAATAAAAATAAAAAAAACAGCTAAACTGGGCCCAGCCCAAGTCTTCCCCACAAGTGCAGAGGGGGGTGCGTGTGTAATTCTGGGCGTGTTGCTGGCAAAAATTGGGGCCCAAGGCCCGTTTCAGCCAAAAATGGAGGGAGGTGTGTTTGTCCAAAAATGCTTGATTGGGCCTGGCCCAATACCCTTTCTCCTTCCTCTTCTTTCTGTCATTCTCTGAAGAAAACCCTAGATGCTTCCTCCGCCGCCGCAAGTCTCACTCTCAGCCTCTTTCTCTCCTCCGTAATCTTCATTCTCATCTCGTATCTCCCTCACGAATCCTCGCTACCAAATAACCTCAAACTAAACTCAAAACGAATCTCACCGTCAACAAACTAACAATACCAACGCAATCAGTACTGATCTAGACAGAAAATCTACAGCTCGGCATTCTCGGAGGAACCTTGACGTCATTGAGGGTTTGTGTTCTTGACGAAGGCGCATAAACACTGTTCTTGACGAAGTCGCTTGCGGAAAAAATGAAGAAGAAAGAATCTTCTGAAGACCGGCCTTGTGGTTGTTGTTGAACGACGAAGAAACCTGGATCTTGATTGTTGTTGATGAATCAAGACGATCTGGAGGTTCTCTTGGAGATGATGTTGGTTACGATCGTTGAGGCTTTGAATCTTCTGGAACTGGAAGCTTGCTGAAGGTCTGTTAGAGGTTTCTTGAAGCATTCTGATGAAGATCTTCAAAGATCTTGAAGATCTTGAAGACGAAGGGTGACGAACACATGATGGATGATGAAGTCCGTTGGGTAGAATTCTTGATCTATTAGGTGAAGACTGATGATGAAAGTTCCAGAGATTTGCTGAAGAACGATTTTCTGGAAATTTTCTGGAGATGGTTCTAAGATTCATGGAGGATCTTAGATTGTTAATGAAGATTGGCCGCGAAACGAAGAAGGTCGTTGGATCTTCCAGAAAATTGTTGATTGAAGATTGAAGGTTTTCTGGATGTTGATCGGAGGTTGGCCGGAATCTGGGCGTGTTGGTCGCCGGTGAGTTGCATGGTGGCCGGAGTACATGCAAGGCGTTTGGGTGGCGTATTCCGGTGAAGCGTGTGGGAAGGACGCGTGGTGGTGGAGTTCCCTGCATGCCTTCCACGTGGAGCAGGCGTGGCTGAGAGAGAGAGACGGTTGCGTACGCGTGGCGTGCAGTGAACGCGAGAAGTGGGTCCTCCCTTTGGTAGACACGTGTTGCTTGCATTTATATCTGATGAATTCGCTGGCATCCTCTAGAACATTCTGGGGAGAACTGGAATATGCTGGACGTTTTTGGACTTTTCTGCTGAATATTTGGACTCATCTTTTGGACAAAAACCCACCTGCATGCACAAAAAAAACCAAACTGGGCCTACTGAAGCCCAACGAAAATGAATAGAAAACCCACCAAAAAACTGAATTGAATTAATATCATTAACCCAATTAACAGCAACTAATACTCAATTAAATCTACTAAATCCAATTAACTCCTAATCTATTAATACAAATCTAATAAACCTCTAATTTCTCATTAGACTCTAATTAAATTCTAAAAATCTATTATTCTATAAAAGAAAATAAAACCTATTTATTTTTAATAAAAAAGATCTATTCATTTATTATTATTATTTCTATAAAAGAAAATCAATAATATCTATCTATTATTCTATACTATTCTAAAAATATTAAAATCTATAAAAGATCTATTAAATCCTAAAATGAATTTAAAAATCTATTTAATTCTATAAAATGCCAAAAATTGATTTAAAAATATTAAAATCTACTTAAAATTCTATTAAATCCTAGAAATTGATTTAAAAGCTAATTAAACCCTAAAAAATCCTATAAAATCCAGAAAAATCACCATAATTCCCAGAGGGACAAAATAAGCACCGAACGACACAAAAATAATCGGTAAAAATAAACGGGCACCGAAATATCCCAAAAATCGATCCTACTGATTAAAAACACCTGAAACACGAGACGGGAGCTGTGATCCCTGATAAAATCAAAACAAATGAACAATGCAGTGTATGCGATATGCAGATGCGAATGCGGTTATGCGTCGAAACATCGAGCCAAATGCGAGACTCGGTTGGTCAAATTTTGGGGTGCAACAGCTGCCCCTATTCAAGCGACTTCGACCTGAGTGGATGAAGAGCGCTTAGCCTTCAGACATTCAAGGTAGATGACGGTTGAATACAAATGGAACCCTGAAATTTGCCAACCGCGAGAATATACTGCAAAGCTGCTTGAGGAATAGCTTCCAATAAACTGAAGTTTGGTTATCACGGCAACATCTGGTCAATTTTCTGATACAATTTTCTTCTCCAAAACCTGTGTGACGCCACAAGTATTGAAATAATGCTTCATAAAGCAAACACCTTGATTCCCATCTCTCTCGTGGGATCAAGTCTGGTCAACTCACAGTTCATTGCGAACTTGAGGACAATTCTCCTGGGGAAATTCTGAATTGAACTGCCTTGCACCTGTTTTGACAAAGGGGGCAGCTTCAGAAGTCTGATATATGTCAATCTCCTTGTTGTTGTTGTTGTTGTTGTTTTTTCCCGATGCTGACGTAACAATCAAATGAAGAATCACTCCGCTGGGGAAGTCAAGAAACTGAACCAAACAACTCTGCAGGTGAACAAATTCGAAATCCAATAGGTAACCATCTTGGTCTATGTTTCGACATGCGTATGCTTGATAATGATGCAATGCCCTATATGACATGGATATGCTATGCATTCTGTTTGAAAATGCGATGCTTAGACGGCATGGATATGCTATATGCTTGTATAAATGCTATGACTATATATGCAAATGCTAATGCAAGCTTTAGCTGCCAGAGAACACCAGGTCTGAAAACCACTTGGCAAAATAAATGCCGAAGATAACGTCAACTCTACTGGGGATGACCTGAAGTCACAGAACCATCTCAGCAAAATAAATGCTGGAAACGAGAAATCAAATCCGTTGGGGATAACTGCCCTGCTGGAGAAATGAAAAGGCAACCCTGCTTGGAGACTTCACTGGGGAAGGAAAGAGAACTTTGCTCGGGAATGCTTTCTTCAAACCATTGGCAACTGATTGTACTCTGCGGGGGATTGACCCAAACTGAGGTTGATTGCGCGCAGCACACTGCTGGAAATGCTCATATTATCGAGGATATCAATCTTAATCTGCTGCAGATACTCCTGATCCTACTCTGATACGGGGTAAAATACCATCTCGACTCTTCCGGGGATAATAAACAACTTTCATCTGCTGAAGAGTAACAATTCTGATTTAACAACATCCACAAGGAATTCAAACATTACTCGGAGCACTGGTATTTGTCGAGCTTCGTATCGGGGAACATGTCAACATGCGGGTCATTGGGAAATATTGTGTCAGATACCTTTAGGTTTTTGTTTTGTTTGCTTTTCTGATTTAGAATAAACATGGATTATGTACACAGTGGAATGGAAAATACTAGGCGAGAACTAGCATTCAAAGGTAGGCTACCAGGCGAGAACTGATAGGAAAATAGGTTAGGAAAACTGATTTTTGTGTTTTTTGACATCAGACAAGCTGACTGGATAACAAACTAAGGTAAAGACAACCAGGCGAGAACTGGCTGAAAGCTGACGTACACCAGGCGAGAACTGGTATAACACATAGGTTAAAACACACGAGAACTGATTATGCGACGACATGTACCAGGCGAGAACTGATACAACACTTGAAGAAACGGTGACCACACGAGAATTGGTTACCAATAAACTGCACCAGGACGGGAACTGCTGCTTACAATAAACTGCACCAGGACGGGAACTGATGCTTACAGAAGGTGGGCCAGACGAGAACTGGTTACTGACACGCAACAGGTTTAAACTGCAGGATAGTGATCCAACGACAACAAGATCTTCTTATTTGAAAGGTTTTCGATAAGGGTATTGACATGATTCCCCGATACTCAACTCTGGCTGGGGATAAACAGACTTGTTTGAATGACTTGCCCCTGGTATACTCAGCTGGGGGATAGAAGACTAGCTTGCACAACTTGCCCCAGTACAATTCACCTTGCCCCAATCTAACTCTTGGGAATATGGCTCTGAACAGCTTGCTACGAGAATACTTCGAGAATACTTGCCCCGGTATCTGCACGACAAAAGGATTCAATCTCCAATTAAACACCTAACAACCCAGTTGATTTCAACATTCTCTGCGATGACTTGCCCCTGAATGAGCGTTCTAGCGACTTAACCCGATCTGATTATCCATTGGAAGCATCTGCTTTCAAATCTCAGCGCTCTGCATAATTGCCCCTGATTGGATCTTGAGAAGACTCCTCCTGATCAACTGCTTCTCAAATGAACTGCCCCTGCTCAACTGGAACTTCGGGACTTGTCCTCAGACTGACTGATACTGAACTTATCGGAAGATAATGCCCCTGATTCATTGGGCTTCACAACATTCACCATTCTGGTTCAGACTGCTGAATTACTCAGTCCTGCTTGATTACTCCCTGATGGAATTTCTTTCATGCCAACTACTAACCTGCAATTAGAATCGTCTGTCCACGAATGGTAATCTTAATGCAATGCTCATGCAGATTCTGAAAAAATTCTGAGCTGTCACTCATTTACATGCATATGATTGAGAGTGACGAATGAACCAAAGTTCAAACGCAGTGCTTACGTGGTCAGTGAAAATACAACAAGATATAACTAGCAAGTCAAGAAGGAGTCAGGTTACTCGACCTTATCGTAATGCGCTTCAGAATAACCCTACCTCAATTAGGTCTTTTAAGGGTTGTATCGTGGTCGGGTTCACGGTTCGTAAAACAAAGGATATTCGGCTCAAATTTTGATTTGTACCCACCCCGTCTACGTGATGATCTCCGATCCTAAGGTTCAGTTAACCTGGCACAAGCACTCGCCTCTTCGAGAAATATGTTGAATGGTAAGAACCACAGTTAAGGAATTCACAGGCTTTTCTTCTAGAGTGATAGTTACTCCTTCTTTGCTTTCGGTGTCTGTGCACACGACTTTGTGATTTGCTGGGGAAAATTTCTTTTTAATCCCTTCTTTTTCATTCTTTTGATTCCCTAACTTTTGCCTGGACTGACTCATTTTGAGTTCTTTTCGATTTTTTTCTTTTGATTTCTTTTGAAGTCCAGCGGGATGCCCTGATTTTTGCCTAAGTATTAGCTTTCTCAGCTCTTCTTTCTCTTTTTTTTTACTTAGCGGGCTTTCTTATTTTCTTTCTTTTGGAACAAAGTCGTGTGACACTGGTTGTCTTGATTGCTCCGAAAGGATTGTAACTGTCTCACTCCTGATTGGTGAGGTTTGACCTCTTGAAAGGTATAACTGATTGGTCCTCGAAAGACAACACTCCTCTGCAAGACTTGAATGCTCGGTCAAGCTAGCTGACAACTACCCTGCCCCGGGTTAAGATGTGAGGGTTTATAAGTCCGAAAAAACTTCTACTTCCTGGCTCGAAGTGGTTAACAAGGGACTAACTCCTTATATCTCCAGTGTTTGGGGAATTTGAAACAATGCCTTGTACGTCATCGGTACGGTCTTATCTGAAAGCATACAATCATCGGTTATGAGTTTCAGTTTCGTCATCCTCCCTCCTAACTTTGCTAGTCACAGCGAAAAAATGGAGTGAATAAAATGCAAGTGTCAGTGCAATGCAATAAATGAGCGACAGCGACATGACTAATTCAGAAAATGCATAATCACTTTATTATTATCACCATTCAAAACATACAATGCTAAAAGCAGGTAGTAACTAACAGAAAAAGAAACTACAGATGCAAATGATGTAAAAGCTTGAGGACTGCCACTGCTGAGGCGCCTGCCTGTCTGAACCACTGGCTTTTGCTGGGGAACACCCTCTGAATCTACGAGCTTAGACAGCTGAGCGGTTAGGGATGAACAAACAGAAATCCTTCTCGAAAGGAAATGCGATCCTGATCAATCAACTGCTGTACCTTCGCCTGAAATGCTTTACAATCTTCGGTTGAATGCCCCGGAGAGCCACCATGATAACCACACTGAACGTGGGGATTGTACCCAGGAGGGTAAGGTTCTGGAACTGGCTTAAGAGCTTTCGGCTCCACCAAAGACTTCTGGATCAAAGATGGTAGCAACTGGCTATACGGCATCGGCACTGGGTGAAAAGGAGCTTTCCTTCGTTCCAAGTTGTTGCGAGGTCGGTTCTGATTCTGACGCTGATTCTGATAACCTCGGCCGCGAGTTCGCTGAGCGACATAAGGTTCCTGATATGGTGCCCCGGGCACGGCTGTCTGCTCAGTATAACAAGCCACGGGAGGTACTGATCTCTGATAAGATGATGAACCAACAAAATTCACTGATTCGCTTTGAGGATATTCAATCTTTGGCATGACTGAGTTGATCACCACTTCTTCTTCACTCTGATAGTCACAAGGGTATTCAGTTTCACCAGTTTGATCATATGGAGTAATCTGAATTTTCCCCATTCTTATGGAATACTCAAGGCGTTCTCCTAATGCTACCACGTCAGAGAAACTTGCCGGAACTCCGAGCAATCTTTTGAAGTACGGATATTGTAGGGAATCCACAAACATGCTTGCCAGCTCTTGGTCTAACAGCGGTGGACGCACTTTAGCAGCAAATTCTCTCCATCTCTGAGCATATCTCCTGATAGGTTCATTGATCTCTTGAGACAACTCTTGCAAATGCATGCGGTAAGGAGCAATGTCTAGGTTGTAATCATACTGCTTCAGAAAAGCTCTGGCTAAATCCGTCCATGATTGAATCTGATTCCTCTCTAACTGCATATACCACCTCAAAGATGCCCCAGTCAGACTATCTTGAAAGCAATGGATCATCAACTTGTCATTTCGCACAAACGCAGTCATTCTTCGACAGAACATCATCAAATGCAGCTTTGGACAGCTATCTCCCGTGTACTTCTCAAATTTCGGCACTTTGAACTTGTAAGGCAACACCAGGTCAGGAACCAAACACATGCCTACAGCGTCCAGGTTGACAGCATCTTTGGCTTTCAAAGCTTTCATTTGCTCTTCCAACACTCGGAGTCTTCTACCATCGTCAAGGGCTCTTGGATCTACCATCCCAGCTGCTGGAATATCTCTTCGGTAATTCATCACAGGGAAAGCAACACCTTGATTGTTGACAGGAGGAGGACGCTCATTCTGGGCAGCAAACTGCTCATGTCGATCTCGGTTCTCAACAGAAGGCTGTATAACTTGGTCTGCAGCAACGTTGTTCACTTGCGGGAAGTCTTCCATGGAATCATACAGAGGGTTGGACGCCATAGTGAACCCTGTCAGGGCGTTAGGAGACTGGAAATTGCCTTCAGACATGGCTACCAATAATCTTCAGCTGACTTCGACACTTGATTCTGCTCAAATCTACTCAACCCCTAGGTAGGTCTTCTGACAATCAACAGCTGCTCAATCCAAACTCCGGGTAATCACCTTCAGGAAACAAAGGCTGGATCAGAACTCTGGCTAGCTGGAGGATGATATGCAATGCAACACTGATATGCATGTGATATGCAAAATGCAGCAAACAATGGGACCACAGCCCCCACACAAAATCTGAATACTGCGGCGCTACTGACGGAGACGCTCTCTGAAAAGAGGACCAGAATAACGGGTAGGTTGAAAGTCAAGTTTCCTGCACAAAAAACCCCCCCACTCACAGGTATGGACCTACATCTGACAAGGTACGGCATCCTATGCGGTCGTCAGCGTCACAGACTTTCATGAGGAATGATACGATTCCCAGAAGGAGTGGCATCATCATCTCATGAAGAGGCCTCACTTAGCTAACTTCCAATTGATCGGTTCCCAGAGTCGACAATCCTCACGTCTGGACTCCCCTCAGATCCTCAGGACCGGAAAGGAGCACCTCTGCGAGAACCTCGTCCGAGTGCGAATTTTCGTAGGGAACTGCGCCTGCTCAGCAGACAGGTTCGTCTACTACTTCTCCGCAACTATATCTAGGTGTATACTCATACTCGAGCCCAGGTCCGGCTTATCTCAATCATAGAATACCCGTAACAGCCCAACAGCAACAGATAATATCGATAAATAAACACCTAATAGACAAGCAAACAAGCGCTAGGATTGACTCTCTCTTAGGGGACGTTGGATCCCACATGCATGGGGAACTATCGCAGTCCCCAGCAGAGTCGCCAGCTGTCGCTACTGCGAAAATCGGCGCCGGCTGACAGAAGAGTCGCCACCGTGCGTTATTTATCCCTCAGAGCGGGAAAGGAAACGCTCGAAGTAAACCTCGCAAAAAACGGGGAAAAGGTATGGTCATCGCAACCATAGCCTGGGTTCGGGAGTCGGTTACGCAAGGGGAAGGTATTAGCACCCCTCACGTCCGTCGTACTCGACGGGATCCACGCTTGCTTGGGTTGCCTACTGGATGCAAAACAATCTATCTACGGCTGCTAAATCTAAACGGAAGGGAATTGACTCGATAGAGCGTCGCGCTCTATGCCTACGTATTCTCAAGAGAGAAAGTCAGAGTCAACGTAGTTCGGGACTACAGGGAAAATGGCTCGCCAGGACATCGCGTCCTGTGCCTACGTACTTCCACTGGACGGAAGATCAGAGCCTTGCGTAGTTCAGACTAACTACGGCTAAACAACATTCTCACACAGCAGTGAGAAAAACAACTGGCTTCACAGGGTCGGGAACCTATGGTCACAACTATGGCTGAGTCTCAAATGCACTTGGGCAAGAGAGAAAAAGGGTACTCAATTAATCGTCAGCGGGAAAGTCTCGATCGCACAGCCGCGAGAGAACAACAGGTTAGTCGTTAGTGTGCTCGCTAGGATATCGCATCCTATGCCTACATATCTTCGTCTGGAACGAAGAATCAGAGCAGCTGTAGTTCGGCTACTATCGGACCACAGCTCAAATCTCGTTTTATTCATCTCTGAAAAAAGATTACAATGAGTATACTGAAATACATCTCCTAGGAAACGCTATCCTATTCTATCTTGAAAAGTCGACTGAAAATAGCCCCCTAACAAATGGGCCTCTAATTCTATCCCTAAAAGTCGAAAAATAAAATCTATGAAAATATCCCTAAAAGAAATGCTTGAAAAATATTAAATCGAAACTTTAATATTTTTTCTCTTTTTCTCCTTTTCTCATATTTTTTCTTATTTCTCAAAAATATTTTCTTTTATTTTTCACAAGATTTTTCTTCATATTTTTTTCAATATTTTCTCCCTTTTTCTCAAATATATTTTCTTTTCACTTTTTCTTTCTATTTTTTTCTTCTTTTCTTTTTCTTCTTTTCTTTTTCTTCTTTTCTTTTTTCAAATCTTTTAAAAAAAAGAATAAAAAAAACAAGCAAATTGGGCTGGGGTGTACACTGTTATACAGGGGTATATGCAGAAAAAAATAAAAATAAAAAAAACAGCTAAACTGGGCCCAGCCCAAGTCTTCCCCACAAGTGCAGAGGGGGGTGCGTGTGTAATTCTGGGCGTGTTGCTGGCAAAAATTGGGGCCCAAGGCCCGTTTCAGCCAAAAATGGAGGGAGGTGTGTTTGTCCAAAAATGCTTGATTGGGCCTGGCCCAATACCCTTTCTCCTTCCTCTTCTTTCTGTCATTCTCTGAAGAAAACCCTAGATGCTTCCTCCGCCGCCGCAAGTCTCACTCTCAGCCTCTTTCTCTCCTCCGTAATCTTCATTCTCATCTCGTATCTCCCTCACGAATCCTCGCTACCAAATAACCTCAAACTAAACTCAAAACGAATCTCACCGTCAACAAACTAACAATACCAACGCAATCAGTACTGATCTAGACAGAAAATCTACAGCTCGGCATTCTCGGAGGAACCTTGACGTCATTGAGGGTTTGTGTTCTTGACGAAGGCGCATAAACACTGTTCTTGACGAAGTCGCTTGCGGAAAAAATGAAGAAGAAAGAATCTTCTGAAGACCGGCCTTGTGGTTGTTGTTGAACGACGAAGAAACCTGGATCTTGATTGTTGTTGATGAATCAAGACGATCTGGAGGTTCTCTTGGAGATGATGTTGGTTACGATCGTTGAGGCTTTGAATCTTCTGGAACTGGAAGCTTGCTGAAGGTCTGTTAGAGGTTTCTTGAAGCATTCTGATGAAGATCTTCAAAGATCTTGAAGATCTTGAAGACGAAGGGTGACGAACACATGATGGATGATGAAGTCCGTTGGGTAGAATTCTTGATCTATTAGGTGAAGACTGATGATGAAAGTTCCAGAGATTTGCTGAAGAACGATTTTCTGGAAATTTTCTGGAGATGGTTCTAAGATTCATGGAGGATCTTAGATTGTTAATGAAGATTGGCCGCGAAACGAAGAAGGTCGTTGGATCTTCCAGAAAATTGTTGATTGAAGATTGAAGGTTTTCTGGATGTTGATCGGAGGTTGGCCGGAATCTGGGCGTGTTGGTCGCCGGTGAGTTGCATGGTGGCCGGAGTACATGCAAGGCGTTTGGGTGGCGTATTCCGGTGAAGCGTGTGGGAAGGACGCGTGGTGGTGGAGTTCCCTGCATGCCTTCCACGTGGAGCAGGCGTGGCTGAGAGAGAGAGACGGTTGCGTACGCGTGGCGTGCAGTGAACGCGAGAAGTGGGTCCTCCCTTTGGTAGACACGTGTTGCTTGCATTTATATCTGATGAATTCGCTGGCATCCTCTAGAACATTCTGGGGAGAACTGGAATATGCTGGACGTTTTTGGACTTTTCTGCTGAATATTTGGACTCATCTTTTGGACAAAAACCCACCTGCATGCACAAAAAAAACCAAACTGGGCCTACTGAAGCCCAACGAAAATGAATAGAAAACCCACCAAAAAACTGAATTGAATTAATATCATTAACCCAATTAACAGCAACTAATACTCAATTAAATCTACTAAATCCAATTAACTCCTAATCTATTAATACAAATCTAATAAACCTCTAATTTCTCATTAGACTCTAATTAAATTCTAAAAATCTATTATTCTATAAAAGAAAATAAAACCTATTTATTTTTAATAAAAAAGATCTATTCATTTATTATTATTATTTCTATAAAAGAAAATCAATAATATCTATCTATTATTCTATACTATTCTAAAAATATTAAAATCTATAAAAGATCTATTAAATCCTAAAATGAATTTAAAAATCTATTTAATTCTATAAAATGCCAAAAATTGATTTAAAAATATTAAAATCTACTTAAAATTCTATTAAATCCTAGAAATTGATTTAAAAGCTAATTAAACCCTAAAAAATCCTATAAAATCCAGAAAAATCACCATAATTCCCAGAGGGACAAAATAAGCACCGAACGACACAAAAATAATCGGTAAAAATAAACGGGCACCGAAATATCCCAAAAATCGATCCTACTGATTAAAAACACCTGAAACACGAGACGGGAGCTGTGATCCCTGATAAAATCAAAACAAATGAACAATGCAGTGTATGCGATATGCAGATGCGAATGCGGTTATGCGTCGAAACATCGAGCCAAATGCGAGACTCGGTTGGTCAAATTTTGGGGTGCAACACCTATCAGTCAAAGGGGGTTGAACTCTTCCAGCTAAGTCTCTCCACTTCTGAGCATACTCCTTAAAGCTTTCTTTGGCACCCATAGACATGCTTTGAAGCTGCATGCGAGTGGGGGCTAAGTCAGCATTGTATTGATACTGCTTGTAGAAAGCTTCAGCAAGGTCATTCCATTCTCTGATGTTGACACTCTCCAACTGATAATACCACTCTAGCTGAGCTCCAGATAAACTCTCTTGAAAGAAATGGATCCACAACTTTTTATCAGCAGTGTGGGGTTGAATTCTTCTGACATAAGACCTCAGATGCAATTTGGGACAAGAGACCCCATCATAGACAACAAATGTAGGAACTTTGAACCCAAAGGGTATGACCACCCCAGATATCAAGCTCAAATCCTCAAAATCCAGCCCAGATGATTTCTGTAATTCCATAGCATCCATTCTATCCACCAGCATCTTGAATTTGTCTTCGTTAGGCTCATGGTAGTAGTTAGCCTCAGAATCAGAGTCCCCCATAGTGTTGTGGAGACTGCCTCTCTCCTGCTCAGATTCTTCAGATTCATAGTCTTCAACCTGTTCCTTGGTCTTGACAGGACCTTTGAACCTTCTTCCCATGTTGAGCAACCCAGCAGACCTTCTAGCCTTCTTAGTCTTCTTGGCCAGCAGTGTCTTCAATTCATCCTGCCCCTTGGATAGGTTCAGGATCAGCTCTTGGAACTGTGCATTCTGTGCCTGGAGATCCTTAACTGATTGTTCAAGAGCCATTGCTGAAATAAACAGCGAGAAGATGAGAAACCTGTGCACAATTATAAACCTGTGATGCAATGATATGGGAATGCATATGCAATGTTTTCAAGGACCGCAGGATTTAAATTTGCTTAAACAATCAAGAAAGTAACTTTTTATTAGTAATAACTTGTTTTGCCTTTTAGGCTTACAAAAAATGAAAACGAAATAAGTACAAAAGATGGGGTTTTAAGTCTCCCATGGACGTTTCCTCTTTGTGTTGAGGTATGAGTTGAGGTTTCGTTCCTCATGAAGTAGCTTTGTTAGCTCTAGTATCCTTGCTTGGCTTGCTTTGTAATGAGCCTCGAAAGTATCCCTTTGCTCTTTCAGTTGGATCCATGATCTCTGCAAGTCTTCCATATCAGTAGGCATGTCTGGGTGAAGGATGGTATAAGCTGTGTCTCCTTCAGCAACAGGTTCCATGGTAACTGGTAGGATGGCAGGATATGGCATCATGAGTGTCTGAGCACGAAATCGTACCCATCTGAGATAAGCCTCCATAGGAATGGTGTACTTAGGCTCCAGTGTCTTGCTGTCAATCCTGTTTACCTTTCCCCAAGCTCGTATGAATCTCTGACGGTAACCCTGAAGATCGTTGTCGTAGTCAAACACAATGCCCTGAATCAACATGTCATGTGGACCATCGCTCCGGGCGTAACCAAACTGTCGTAAGGCTAGAGATGGGTTGTAGGTGATGCCTCCTCTTATGCCTAGAAGTGGCACATTAGGAAACTCCCCACAACGGTCAATGATGGTGACATTCTCCATAGATCTGGAGCACCAATGGATGTCTGAGTGAGAAAGTGACATGATCCTCTTGGACCATCTGAACCCTTGCTCATTCTTCATTACTGAGCGAGGAAGGTGAGAAATAAACCACCTAGAAAGTAAAGGTATGCAGCACATCAAAGTTCCTCTTGCCCTTGTAGTACGGGTGTGAAGAGAATGTAGGATGTCTCCAAGTAAGGTAAGCACTGGATTGTGACTCAGGAATATGTTGATGGCATGAACGTCTATGAACTGATCAGGATTGGGGAACAACACTAAGCCATAAATCAATAAGGCTAAGATCTCCTCAACAGCATCGTAGCTCATAGCCTTCAAGAACATTTGAGGTTTATCCACTAATACCTTGGCAAGAATACCTTTAACTCCACTTCTCGTCTCTAGAACAATGTCAGACTTCTTCAGATGTAGAGCTGCAGCAATAACTTCTGGTTTAAGCTCCTTCTCTAAGCCTGTGAATGGCTTCTGATCAAGAACAGGTATACCCAGAAGTTTAGAGAACTCCTCCATGGTTGGAACCAGCTGATAATCAGGAAATGTAAAGCAATGGTGCTTAGGGTCAAAGAACTGAAACAGCACACTCATCATGTCTTCACTGAACCCTGAAGTAACTAGATCCAATAAGTGACCATGTCTCTTGTTGAACTGGGAATGATCAGGCACTAGGGAAACCAACTCCTTGAGCTTAGCAGGTATCCCTACAAAGTTGATCCTGATGGTGTTTCTACGAGCAGAAGCCATGACCTGCAACAAAGAACAAAGATAAATCCTTTGGTCCTTGAAATGGTTAGGGAAAATGATATGCTTATGATGCATGATGATGTCATGATGTCATGCTCAATCACAAACATGTGGCACACACAAACAAGTCACACCATAGCCCTAGGTTTAAAGGCTTGCATGAGGTTCAAAGGCAAGTACCCTCCCCTGAAGTTAGATGGTTCATCCTGTCCTACAAAAGTAACCAGGTTCTAAGGGACCTCAATATCATTGATCCTTCACAAGGGTGGTTGTTCAGAAGGCAACTTACTTGCCAACCAAAACCCTCCAAGTTTAAGATCTCAATGAGCGTAGTATCGAGTGTCAACCAACTTCAGTCTGCACCAAAGCCGGTTACCTCACTACTTTCTAAAGGCCAAGATGAGTTAACTAGGGTTCTAAAAGTCAGTTAGTGCATTGACAACATATGGCAGCCTCAATATTATCCTCAACTTGACTTAAGGAATATAAGCACCAACCAAGAAGTCGCACTAACTATGGCCACCAGATCAACCGTATCGATATACGTCGTACAGTTTCCTTGGTCTATTGCCATTTACCTAAGGTGCACTAGATCCGGGTTAGGACCTTTCACACATAAGAGCACCCCAACAATATAATAATAAAGCAAACAAGGCAAACAATTTAAAGTGATCTTAATTCCTAAGGGTACCCCTCTTAAATAGATCCCCAGCAGAGTCGCCAGTTCTGTAACCCGGTGAACTGACTTTAAACAATGTTGCGGATAGCAAGAGTCGCCACCGACTTTTATTTTATCCATAAGGAAAGGTTATAAAAGAACAGGAAAGACCTTAGAGAATATTTTGGGTCCGGGGGGTAGGTTATGAAAAGGGAAGGTATTAGCATCCTTTTCATCCATGGTTATCCATGGGCTCTTAGGTACTTAAGCTCACTTTTGAATTGTTTTGAAAGTGTAGTGTGTGAATAGCAAAAAAATTTCAGAATAGTTTAATAATAATCCGTGTATGGATGTGAAAAAAACTTGTTTGAAAATTTTGTTGGAAGTTTGTTTAAGTGTGAAACAGTTTTGAAGTGAGCAAGCACCTAGGAGTAACCTACCCTAATGTTTAAAGGTCTTTCTTATTCTTTATCCTTTCCTTAGTAAGACTGTCCCTACTATAATGGAGTAGGTAGTCCTT
Organism: Lathyrus sativus; assembly: GCA_963859935.3. Classification (NCBI taxonomy): domain Eukaryota; kingdom Viridiplantae; phylum Streptophyta; class Magnoliopsida; order Fabales; family Fabaceae; genus Lathyrus; species Lathyrus sativus. The sequence continues at coordinate 670,778,712 of OZ012740.1, forward strand.
ACTTTGGATGTTAAGGGACATGTGAGGGACAATTTGACTTTGAAGGCCATTGTGGGGTGTAACAAGCAAACTGGAGGGACTATCATCATTTTTCGAAAGGGACTCGATTCGTAAAGGCAACCATAAGGGACTTTGATGATTTTTCTATTTGAGGGACTTGCTTTATACACCCCACTTAACCAGTATTCGTAGGCAACTTGAGGGATATCCTTAGGAAGTGAGACGGCGATTAAAATCGACTTACGTGTGTGACGTGTTTATTTTAATTATCTTTATTTAAAAGTGATCTAAATTTATTTTAATATTACATACAGGTTGTTACACTCCCTAATTACTAACCATAATAATAATTAAATAATTAAACAACTTTACATCCAAGAAACAATTACAAAATAATAAGCAAAATAATTAACTAGCAAAGATAAATGAAATATAAATAAGCAATAATAAATAATAAAGGAGGTTAATTCTAAGTTTACTCGGCAAGACATCGCATCTTGTGCCTACGTATCCTTACGGGAGTGGAATCAGAGTAATCGTAGTTCCCCTCAATGGGGAGGTTAGAAACTTCTTGACTGTGGTCAAGGTCTCAAGGGGAATAAACGCATCTTAAGGACACGCTTACGTGGAGTGTAGAAACTCCAAATCTCTACGTTGAAATGTTAAGTTGTAATTAGGGTTAAATTAGGGATTCCACGGCGGGAAACCCTAAAATGAGCGTGGCGGCTCTTTGACCTAATGCTAAGGGTAAAATTGTAATTTTGCCTGCGGCGAGGCATTTGTGAAAATTAGGGTTTGTAAAAGTTGTAAGGGTTGAAGGTGAGGACTATTGACACGGCGGTCAAATGCTAGACCTAATTCCTTCAGAGTGTGACAGTGACAGAGATATTGGTGAAAAAATTACGAGGAATTTAAATCATGCAAGCGGAAATTTAAATGCGGGAAGTAAACGCGATTGTTATGTTCGCGAGGTTACAATTGAGAAGCAGTAACAATAATAGTGAGAACTTGAATAAAATACAACCGAATCAAATAACAAAGCACCATAACAAGCTGCGAAGACGAACAAACTGTGTTAGTGGACAGAATTACAGGAATCATCAGATGCGTTATGAAACGGAATTGTGATGCTATGCATATTTTTGGGGTTTTTGGTTTTATGATGGTGATAAAAACTTCAACTTAATATTAAGATAAAAGTTAATACATTTTTTATTTTCAAAATCTCATTTTTAATCAAAAAGCTAATTGTTTGTCATTTTTCTTTAGTATTCTGACTATTATTCTGAAAGGATTCACTTTAGAAAAAGTTTTAATTTATTTTTGATAAAGAGAGGAATTTCATTTATTTAAAAAAAGAGTAAAAACTGAATTAATCATTTTTATTATTTTTTAATAAAGAAGTTATATTATTATTATATGAAAATTACATTATTATTTGAAAAATATTTTTGGTTGATTTTATATATATTTGATACAAAACTACACAACAAAAAGAAAAATAAATAATAAATAAAGAACAAAAGTTGGGCCGGTGATTAACCTGGTCCCAACTCAAAACGGTGGTGATTGAATATTTAGGGTTTGGAGAACCCTGTTCCTCTCATCGCGGCGCCGTTTCACCCCATATCTCCCTCGATCGTTTTTGCCATTTCTTATTCTTATTTCTACCTGAAATCAAACAAAATCGTTAAATGATGATAGTATTAGACAACCTTGGCTTACGCTTTTTCTCGAGGGTTGTCTTTGTTGACAGATTTGGTGTTCCTCTGAGGTTTCTGGTGGTTTCTCGTAGGTATTTGCGGCCTTTGATGAACCTTGTTCTGAGGCTTCATTCACGGATTGCCCGTTGTTGGTCTTCCATCGGCGATGTTGGTCCCATCGGGTTTCACGCTCGCGGTGAGTCCGTTCTATATCTACGGTGATGTGGCGATGGTTGGTATTTGTCAACGGCCGATGATGGACATTCGCGGTGATTCGCGTTCGTTCGATGACTAGGGTTTCGCCACTTTTTCTGCCCCTTTTTGCACTATTCCGCTCTGCTTCGTCTAGGGTTTCAAAGGTGGTATCCTTCCTTCTTATATCCTCTTCCCATTTATTGGGCTTTTGACGATTTTTGGATATACATTTTTATAGATGTTAATTTTGTCCTGATTGGGACCCTTTTTTACATGATTTGATTCTATTGGACTCATGATTTCGATTTCTTTCCTTTTCTGGATTTGAATTCACTTTGATTGGATCTCATTGGATTTTTTTCAGATGTGGATCTTCCTGCTTTGGATTTGGCGGATTGTTTTTTTGGAAACGGCTTATTTTGATCTGTTTTGGAACCAAACTTATTTGTGATCTATTTGATTTTATGGACTTATGAACTGGACATTGAACTGATGCTAACTCGTTTCCTTCCAAAGCGTCTTCCCTATGGATTAAACGAAATGGGTTATCAGACCGATTCGCCTCAGCCTTAACTGCCCTGACTCCAAACCCTGCTTACCAGTTGGTTTGCAAAGAACTTTGGTTGTCATCAATAGCAACTATTTGATTTTGCATATTTTGAATTGTTAAGCCCTCACAAGTAGAAGAGTTATTCTCTGTGGGTGTCTCATTCATTTTAGTCATGATCATAGACGCAGATGAGTTATTGCTAGGGGATGTGCTTATCTCTTCTGTTATTGAGATGCCTGTTATGGTTGTTTGTACGAGCTTGCCTGTTGATACACTTTTGTCGCAGTTGCTTGCAAAAGCTGAAATGCTTGTGATTGTTGCTCTAGACCAAACTGATTTTTCCTCTTCTTCTTTCAGGGCCCATCTCCAAGTTCGGAAGCTGCCGATCTTTGTCGCTGCCGAGAAAGGTTTGATGGTGATGATGACTTGATGGTCTGAACCGCGTTGGTGCTGTTGAATGCAGCTGCTCATCTGTGTCTCACATTGTTGAACTATCTGCTAGTTGTCTCTTGCGTTCGAATCCCAATCATCGATGTTCAGTAGGAAGCTGGTGACAGCTTCGGCTATTATCCTCTCGGCTGCTCGAAACTGCCCGATGATGATTAAAAAAACTGAGGGTTGTTATTACTCACCTTAGCTCTTTAATGTCTTTACTTCGTTTCGGTATTTAAGTTCTCTTTTCAATATTCTCTGATACAAATAAATGTATAGCAAAGTAACAGCAGCATCACAGAACTGATGCGAGAAGAATTCATGGAGCCGGCTTGCCGCAGGGCCCGTGCTAACCGAAAAGCAACTAGCTGCTAAGATCTTACATAGGTGTTTATTTCTTGTTTCTCGGAATTCACTTTACCATATGATGAATCTTGAATGGATTATCTTTGCAGGATCGGTTTGGATACTTGATGTTTAGCTTGGAGGTTGAGAAATCTTTGGATAAAATGCGAACACACTCACCCAATATGATGAAGACGGTAGAGATTTGGAAGTTTGCGTTACCCAATCTTGACTGCTGCTGGCTGCTTTGTATCAGTTTGAAAAATAAATTGGAACTTACCATATTTACTTGATGGAATGTTGTTTTAGTTTTGAATCCAAAGTCGCGTGAATCCTTTTGGCAAATCAGTTAATCCTACTTCTTTTACTCTTCATCTTTCGACAGTCCCTTATGATAAGAACAATAACTACCTGATCTGACGCCGATGGCTCAGATTGGTAACGGGAGTAGGATGCGGCTTTAGTCGTGCCCTCCCGACACTCGATGATGATAATGTTCTGAGAGTGTCAAACAACTTCTAACCTCTTTTCCTGTTGTGTTTTTGTTGTGTTTTGTTTATCTGTTCTTTTTCAGGTAACCGGGAGCTTGTGGCAAGATTCAAGGGAAGAACAATTAGAGCTCTTTAGGACTTAAGACTTTTAAAATAGACATTCCTTGTAAATGAAATTCTCTTGTAACCAAATAAGTACCCATGAATCAGATTCAAAAGTTATTTGTCCCCTTCATTTGTAAATTAAGTACTTATGAAATAAAATTCAACAAATACTTATTTACTTCTCAATTATAATCTTAAATACTTATGAATAACCAATTTGGAAATTATTTATATTTACTTCTTAGTTGTAAATTATAAACACTTATGAATAAAAAATCCACAAATATTTGAATTCACTTCCTAATTATAAAGTATAAATATTCGCGAATGATATTCAAATATACTTAATTTCTCGTCCATGTGTTTATTCCTCTCGTGGTCTCGATCTCACTGCCTGATTAAATCTGAGTGAATTCAAACTAAATCCCATTCATTGTATATCAAGAGAACGCGTTATCAACTGAAATGGAACCCCGCCCAGGATGGTCTTGAAAGCACTGTGGGACTTGTGAACCTTGTGAACCTTCATAAAGTAGCTTGTGGACTTTATGAACTTCATGAAAGGTTATGCAAGTTGTTGGAGAACTTGTGAACCTTGTGAACCTTCTTAGAACACAAAGTCTTGTATTGTGAGGGCAAATTTTGGGGTGCAACAGTATCGAAGTACGGTAGCCGTGTAGTGCAAAGAGTAACATCTCGTGCCAATCTTTGTACGTGACCACCATCTTCTGGATGATTTTCTTGATATTTTTATTGACTGATTCTACGGCTCCATTCATTTTGGGTCTATATGGGGTCGAGTTATGGTGTTCTATTTTAAAACTGACGCACAACTCGTCCATCATTTTGTTGTTGAGATTCGACCCATTGTCAGTGATGATGCGGTTAGGCACTCCATATCTGCATATAATGTTGTGTTTCAAGAAGCGAGCGACTACTTGCTTAGTAACGTTGGTATATGAAGCAGCTTCAACCCACTTGGTGAAATAGTCTATAGCCACAAGTATGAAGCGATGTCCGTTTGAAGCTTTTGGTTCAATCATCCCAATCATATCTATTCCCCACATGGAGAAGAGCCATGGTGAGGTTAAGACGTTCAATGGAGTGGTAGGTACATGAATCTTATCAGAGTATATTTGGCACTTGTGACAAGTTCGGGCATGATGATAACAATCTGCTTCCATGGTAATCCAATAATAGCCCGCTCTTAATATTTTCTTTGCCATGGTATGTCCATTCGCATGAGTTCCAAAGCAGCCCTCATGAATGTCTTTTAGAATCTGTTCAGCTTCACGTTTCTCCACACATCTAAGCAAAACAGTGTCATAGTTGCGCTTGTACAATACATTTTTGTTGAGGAAGAAGTTGGATGCCAATCTTCGCAAAGTTCTTTTGTCGATACCTAGGGCTCCTTCAGGATATTCGTGCTTTTCAAGATATCGCTTTATATCATAAAACCACAGCTTTTCATCTGCGTCTTTATCAGCAGTCAGGCAATGCGCGGGCTCTTTAAAGCGTCGTAAATCAATAGATGGTCTATGATTAGGCCATATCAACTTGTACATGGATGCCAGAGTTGCCAAAGCGTCAGCCATTTGATTCTCTTCTCGAGGTATGTGAGCAAAAGTGATATCATCGAATCGAGGAAGCAATTTGGCCACATAATCCCGATATGGAATTAAATTTTCATGCTTTGTATCTCAATCGCCTCTTATCTGGTAAATTACCAGAGCAGAATCTCCAAACACATCGAGAGTTTTGATTCTCAATTCAATGGCTTCTTCTAGCCCTAGTATACACGCCTCGTACTCAGCCATATTGTTAGTGCACAGGAAATAAAGTTTGGCTGTAAACGGCAAGTGAACATTTTTGGGAGATGTAATCGCTGCCCCAATTCCGTGTCCATAAGAGTTAGAAGCACCATCGAACAAAAGAGTCCATCGCTCTCCTGGTTCTGGCCCTTCATCTGGCCCTGGCTCCTCGTAATCTTTTGCCATCATGATATCCTCATCTGGAAAGTCAAATCTCAAAGGCTGGTACTCTTCCACAGGCTGGTGGGCCAAATGATCTGCTAACACACTGCCCTTTATAGCTTTCTGAGTGACGTATTGGATGTCGTATTCAGATAGAAGCATTTGCCACCGGGCTATCCTACCGGTAAGAGCAGGTTTCTCGAAGATGTATTTGATTGGATCCATCTTGGAGATTAAGTATGTGGTGTGCGTCAGCATATATTGTCTGAGTCGCCTAACAGCCCATGCAAGTGCACAACAAGTTTTCTCAAGCAAAGAGTATCTAGTCTCACAGTCGTTAAATTTTTTGCTGAGATAGTATATAGCATGCTCTTTCTTGCATGAATCATCTTGTTGTCCTAATACGCAACCCATGGATTCTTCTAGCACAGTTAAGTACATAATGAGCGGCCTTCCAGGAACTGGTGGTATCAAGACCGGGGGTTCTTGCAAATATTCTTTGATCGCATCAAATGCCCCTTGGCATTCATCATTCCATACAACCGACTGATCTTTCCTGAGTAATTTAAAAATTGGCTTGCAAGTGGTTATGAGATGTGAAATAAATCTTGCGATATAATTCAACCTCCCTAGAAATCCACGGACCTCCTTTTCGGTCTTTGGTGCAGGCATGTCCTGAATCGCCCTTACTTTATCAGGATCCACCTCAATCCCTTTCTGGCTTACGATAAAGCCCAACAACTTTCCAGACCGCACCCCGAACGTGCATTTGTTGGGATTAAGTCTCAACTTGAACTTCCTCATTCTAGCGAACAACTTTTCCAGATTAGCCAAATGCTCCTCTTCAGTCTGGGACTTAGCAATCATGTCGTCAACGTACACTTCGATCTCTTTATGAATCATATCATGAAAGAGTGTTACCATTACATGTTGGTATGTTGCCCCAACATTCTTCAACCTAAATGGCATTACCTTGTAACAGAATGTGCCTCATGGTGTAATGAACGTGGTTTTTTCCATGTCATCTGGATCCATCTTAATTTGATTGTAACCAGAGAATCCATCCATGAAGGAAAAAACGGAGAATTGAGCCGTATTATCTACCAACACATCAATATGAGGTAATGGAAAATCATCTTTAGGACTTGCTCTGTTTAAGTCACGGTAATCCACACACATGCGGACCTTTCCATCCTTTTTCGGCACTGGAACGATATTTGCAACCCATTGCGGATATTTGGCCACTGCTAAGAACCCTGCATCGAATTGTTTTCGGACCTCATCACGGATTTTCAGAGCCATATCGGGACGAGTTCTTCTCAACTTCTGCTTGACGGCATGACACTCTTCTTTGAGTGGCAACTTGTGTACAACAATGTTCGTATCTAGACCAGAATTGTGATTTTTTGCAATAAGTGAGACAATGTGAGTGAATACGAATGGATTTATTCAAAACATGCATAATTATCACAATACCATTAATAAACGACAATGTCTAAAAGCAAATAGCACTCTAACAGAAAAGAAACTACAAATGCTTTAAAAAACATGATCTAAAAATGCCAGCATGGAGGAACTGGGCTTTTCTTCCTTGCATCACAGTTGAGCTGCCCTTCTTGCTCATCGAGACCAGTATGATAACCTTCTTCATATCTACTCTCTGCAGCTTCTTCCATGTCATGAACTGATGGGCCCGCCTGATCATATGAAGGATTGATGTGGATATGCAAACCTTGAGGCGTAAATGAGATTAGCTTGGAATCAATCAGATCTTGAACCTTGTTTTTGAACTGTTTGCAATCTTCGGTTGAATGCCCCATGGTGCCAGCATAGTAGCCGCATCGTACATTGGTGTCAAAGCCTGGTGGGTATGGAGGAACCACAGTATCCAAGCCCTTTGGCACTATTAGTCCACTACTGATCAAACGTGGTAGCACGTGATTGTATGGCATGGGCAGCAAATCAAAATGCCTTTTTGGCCTTTGATTATAGTAGCGTCGCTGTTGTGGAGCATTTTGCTGTGTAACCTGTTCTTTATTGACAGGAGAATGTTGACCATGTGGAGAGACTGGAGTCACACAGGTAGACCCATAGGATTGTTGGATTTTGACAGTTGATATGCTTGGGTACGGAGGATAAGGTACCAAGGATGGAACTTGTGGAGTGTCCCTGATTATATTAATTTCATCCTCTTCTTCCTCTTGGGAGCTAACAACTGATTCATTCTCACTAGCTGGGATGATCGAGATGTCGTGGATCTTTCCCTTCTTGAGATGGCTCTCGATGCGTTCCCCTACTGAAACTAAATCAGAGAAGTTGGATGTCCCATTGCCCATCATCTTTTCCAAGTATGGGTTTTGCAACGAATCTATGAACATGTCAACCAATTCTTTATCTAAGAGCAGTGGTTGAACGCGAGCAGCTACCTCTCTCCATCTCTGAGCATACCCTCTGAAGGACTCATTTTCCTCTTGAGATAAGTCTTGCAATTGTATGCGATTAGGAGCCACATCAAGATTGTATTGGTATTGCTTCACAAAGGCGTTGGCTAAGTCCGACCACGACTGGATGTGGTTACTCTCTAGCTGCATGTACCAACTCAGCGATGCCCCACTCAGGCTGTCTTGGAAACAGTGAATCATGAGTTTATCATTGTGAGCATAAGAGGTCATCTTTCTGCAAAACATCACCAAATGTTGCTTTGGACAACTATCTCCTTTGTATTTCTCAAAATTCGGCATCTTGAACTTTGGAGGTATTGCAAGTCCAGGTACCAAACACAGGTCTAAGGCATTTAGATCAGAAGTATCACGCCCCATCATGGTTTCAATTTTCTCTACTAACACACGACATCTTTCATCAAACTCAACATCCCGAGGTCGTTCATTATTCCCCACCAGGCTTGCCACTTGGGAATTCGGCGCAGTGAATGCGAAACTATGGTACTCAACAACATCAAGAGACGAGGTATGTTCATCCCGAATAGTGTGACGCTCTTGTATAACCTGGTCTTCAATAGCAATCCGCACAGGCTGAGGAATGCTGTTCTCAGTGGCTATAGGCCGTTGAGATTTGTCTTATCTCCTTGTCAAGACTAACATAGCTTCCATAAGTTGGTATAACTAGTTCTTCATCAAGTCAACATCTGCTCTTGACACAAACTGGTTATGTTCTTCTGAGCTCATGATTCTTCCCAAAGTTGCTTCAAGTCCGATACGGGTGTCGGGAAATCAACTGCGGATTATGGACAAAGGATGGATAAGTTTCTGGCTGAGAAAATGATATGCAATGCAAATGAAATGCAAATGCAATAACATGCACAAACAGGATCACAGGTTCAATCACGTTCTCAGGTCAGATAGAATAACGGGTAAATAACGGATATGTCTAATCAAAGGAACCCCATAGGTAGGCTCTAAACGGGTAGGTGCCTAGAGTCATGGATCTTTTCGAAGATATTATTGTCGCTACTCGAAAAAATGCATCGCGCAACGACGGGGAGGCGAAAAAGATAGACAGAAGAGTCGCCACCGAACTTTATTTATCCCATGAGGGGAAAGGAAAATATCGAGAAAACCTTAAGAAAGAAATGGATAAGATGGTCTCGCGACCAAGAACGGGTTCGGAAGCCGGTTATGCGAGGGGAAGGTATTAGCACCCCTCGCATCCATCGTACTCGATGGGAACCTTTTGTTTGTCGATGTGTGAATTTATTTGCTTAAACATTATGCTATAAGAAGTGTTTCACGGGGTAAAAGAAGGGTTAGAAACAAGAAAGTTAGGAGGAAAGAGAGAACGGGGAAGAAAAGAGAAAGAACAGACTCGGTAGGACTTCGCAGTCCTATGCCTACGTATTCTCAATAGATGTGAGAAAGTCAGAGTCGACGTAGTTCGGGGAACTACAGATATGGGGGGAATGTGCTCGCCAAGACATCGCCGTCTTGTGCCTACGTATTCTCATCTGGTATGAGAAATCAGAGCAGACGCAGTTCATGCTACTACGGGTAACCGGTGTTTTTTATGGATGATGCTATCGTGCGCATTCTAGCAGTTAGGTATTTTGCTGCTCGCTCGTTGGAGACTTAGGCATTACCTGTTTGCGGTAGAACGGACGTAACATATCCCTTTCGAAATGATTAGGTTTTCGCCATGCGAGGCAAGGTATCATGTTTGATTGATTTGATTGTTTTTAAGGGCCGAGACATGTCCTCGGATAGTATCCCCTACGGGTAGTACCCAATTCATTGTCTCAAAGTTTTTGTTATAAAAAGGTGTGGCGAACGAGGCGTCTTCGTATTGAAAGACGAGCGTCGAAACCACCCTCACTACAGTGGGCATCTCAACGCTCGAAGAAGAAGAGGTCTACACCCAATCCTCTCTCTTTAATTCAATGCAAAGAGAAATTCGTTCTCTTATTAAAGATGTTTTTGGTTTTGAATGGTAAGTGCTTTGCGACAGAGAACCCTACGGTAAACGTCAGCACTCGGGATAGGAGAAGGCCTACGCCTAACCACTCCACGACCATTCAAGTTTTTGTTATGAAAAGATTTGAAAATGCACTCGGTACAGGACCAAGGTTTTAGGTGTGAAAATTGTGGAAGGAAGTTGTGGAAGCGAGATGGTGGATAAAGTCGCGTCTTCGTATCGAAAGACGAGTATCGAGACCACCCTCACTACAGTGGGCATCCCAACATTCGGAGAGGAAGAGGTCTACACCCAATCCTCTCTCTTTAATTCGATACAAAGAGAAATCAATTTATTGTGGTTTGAAAATGGACTCGGTACGAGACCGAGGTTTTTTAGGAGAGATGGTATGGAAACGTCTTCATATTGAAAGACGAGTGTCGAAACCACCCTCACTACAGTGGGTATCCCAACGCTCGAAGAAGAAGAGGTCTACACCCAATCCTCTCTTTTTAGCTCAACACAAAGAAATGATTTTAAGGAGATGAGATTTGAAAATGGATGGGGAGCGTCTTCGTATTGAAAGACGAGTGTCGAAACCACCCTCACTACAGTGGGCATCCCAACATTCAGAGAGGAAGAGGTCTACACCCAATCCCCTCTTTTAATTCAATACAAAGATAATCGGATTTTGAAGATGGTTTGTCAATGTTTTTGAATCGAGTCGGGACAAGTGACGAAGAGAAAAAAGAGGTGGTCTCAGATCCAACATTACTTATCAATAATTTGACTGGTAATGAATTACGGAGGTCTCGTCATCGACCCAAAAGAAAATGGGACAAAATGCCCACTAACAAATAGAAATAAGATCTAACCTCTAATATAAAAATATTAGAATCCCCTAAGATTAGAAATATTATACATATAAAAACTATTTTTTTTAAAAAACTAATATGTAAACATTATATGTTATTCAAATCTTAAAATTAGAATAACATATTAACAAACCTTATTAACAAATAATACATAAAAAAAAAACAAGTGAGTGTTGTGAAGTGAGAATCATATGGGCCTCAAAAGCCCATCATCTCACCTAAAAACGGCGAACTAAAAAAAAGAAGGAAAGCCAGGTCAAGCGGGCCGTGGAAGTCCATCGTGCCCAATTCAATACATCAGTAGGCTTTCAACATCCACATACATCCTCAACATTTCAAATCACTCAACATTTCACCTTCTTCAATTCGATCCGTCCGTCTCTCATCGGAATATCTTCAGCTCTGCTTCCATTTTTACTTCACCGGCGGCGCAAAAATTCGACATCTCAGGTTTTACATTCCCTCATTTCAATTTCGGTTTCGACATAATCTCATCTTCTCCATCTTACTTCATCTTTATTTCTGGGTTAGGTTTTCTATTTTGGAATAGGTTTGTAGAAGGGTACGCTAGTTGAGGTTAGGGTTGATGTTTGATGTTTCGGAAAACAAAGATTAATGGAGGATTTGAGGTTTTAAGGTAGAGATGGTCGGTTTTGACGTTGGGAACATGTTGTTTTCACGGTTTCGAAAACTGGTTATCTGTTAGAGTTTGATTTGCAGGTGGTTGCGGTTGAATGAGTTTGGCTAGGAAGACGAAGATTTGTGGAGTATGATGCCGACAAATTTGTAGGCGTGTTATTTAAAGATGAGGCAATGTGTTATGTGTTGTTGCAGAAACAAAAACATGGTTGAATGGAAAGAAACGCAAGTTGGAGTGGCCTTTTGCCCAAACGGTAGCAGGTCTGAGTTTTGGGGTGGCAACAGTTGTTGGTTGGTGTGTTATCTGTGAAGAAGGTTTGTGCTTTTGTTGGAGAATGAGTTGAGATGGGTGAAAAATGAGTTCAACCTTGAAGGTGACATTATGTTTATGTGTTATGGAAGAAGAAAACGGTGAATGTTTAGCTTGTGGTTACTGAGGTTGTTTTGAATGTTCGAGTTTTCACAGATGAAGAAAGAAAATGGTGATGATGAACATGATGTGAGAAGTTTTGAAGGTTGATAATTGTTGTCGGTTATGTCAATTGGTGAGGAAGATGTGAAGAGTTTTTTTTAAGAGTTGAAGAGAGATGAATGAGCTGTTTTATTTTCAGAGTTGTATGGTGTTACTTATTGCTGCAGTTTTGGTTGAAGAATACAGGTTTTTTTTTGGCATGTTGGGCATGGCTTTGAAGTAGTAGCAGAGTGGTTGTAGCTGGCGGTACAGTTTGCAGCAGGTTGTTATCTGGTGTGTTGGGTGCAATAGTGGTTTGCAGCAGGGTATTGTCTGTCGGTACGGTTGTGCAGAAGTTGTCTGGTTTGCAGCAGAGGTTAATTGTCTGGTGTGGACTTGGTGCAGCCTATGGCTTGTTAAAGGGTTTTCGGCTGGTTGTAGCAGGTTTGTACCAAGGCACAACAGGTATGCTGTTATCCTTTTGCTGATTGTTTGCTTTATTTTGTAGTGGTGTCTTTGTGATGGACTTAACAAAAATCTAAATGGGCCTCCATGTGTTTTTCATCAAGAGAATTTTATGGATTGTTCTTGTGATTTCTGGGTTAAAGTTTAATTGTGTATGTGTTAGCCTTGAGTGACCTGTACCGTATTTTCACGGCATTCCTCTGTTTTTTTGCAGGTAGCAACAAGTGAGATTGGTGGTCCAAGACTTGGGTGGTGTTTTTTTCTTTTTTCTTAACAGGGCCAAAATTTATTCATGACAATGCTGTTGTTTGTAGACTTATACTTCTTATGGCATGATATTTCACAGGCTGGTTTTGGATGCTCAATTATCTTAATTTCTCTTTTGCAAGGCACAAATATGGGAACGGTTTGCGGAAGCAACGTTTTTCGTAGCTGGGAGTGCACTTTTGCCAATGCAGGTGATGGAAGAGTAGAGTCAAGAAGCTTGAGATGGATCTTATTTACCATGGTGAATTGTTCTTGACTATACTTGTTCCTTCGTTTTTTTCCAAAACTTCTTCAACTGATTTTCTTGTTTCTTTTTCATGCATGACCTATAAATTTGGAGCGAGACTTGAGCAGCTTGCAGGATACATTTTTGTGTATGTCGGGTGTGAATGAATTTCATGTTTTGCAGGTTGTCGTACGAATTGCGGTTAGGGATGAGATTCTTATGTGAGTGGTTGAATGAGGGTGTTTTGTATTGTACCGCTAGCATGATACGCGACATCACATTTTCTTCAAATCACATGGCTGTTATGTAAAAATGTAGGCTTCAATTGTGGCATGGACAAGAAGGTTTTGCTGAATTACCGTTGACATGTTGTGATCATGTGGAAGTAAACTGTTCCGGTAATGCTAGCGGTAATTTCACAGCTTGAACAAATAGTAGACCTCACTTGAATTGTAGCAGCCTGTTTTTTCTTTGTTAGCATGTTGTACCACATGTTGAAGGAAAATGCTGGTGAATTTTTGCTGTAGGTGCGCTGTGCTGCGAAGTCGCAGCTTTTGTCAACTTCCATGGTGTCGGTTTCAAAAGTCTTCTTGAGCGAAAAGAATTAAGCTAGTTGAAAGGCGATTTTTGATCAATATGAAATGTGACGGTACTAGCCTGGATGTAACGGTAGACTTGCATCAGAATGAATGATTCCTTGTTCTTTTATCATTTTTCAATTTGTAATCTTGTAAACCAAAAGTGAACTCTTGTAATATTTGATTATTGAAATCAAGTGGGCTTAGCATGATCTATTCTTGTAGAATTTTCTTTTGCAGAATTTTCCTGTGAATTGACCCCTCTATTTTTGCAATTGTAAAAGGAATTGATTTAGGATAATGCATCACCCTTGGTCTTTGCATCATAATATTTTCTACTTCCTCCGTAACCCTTGAACAAAGGTCTTTGATCAATTCCTAACCACTAAATCAATTCCAGAGAAAAAATTAAAAATTAAATAAAATCTTGTCAAAAGAAAAATTGATGCCACCCTCAATTCTCTTGGACCGAAATCTCCATCTTAAGACTTCTTAAGCAACCGCATGACCATGTTTTGATATCAATGAATCGAGACTTAAAATATGCACAGCAAGGCCTAAAACCTCAAAAAGGGAGGATGAATTAGTTTCATACAATTCTCAACCCAAAGACATCTTAATTTCGCCACAGTCTGACGACATGACCCCCACACAGATAAATTGGACACAAACCTCAAATGGAAACCTCAAGCACCCGCCATTTGAACCATTACCAATCCTAGCACTGGCAAATAGATTAAATCAAAAACCCATGCACCTCAACGGTTATACACACAACCTGATGACCTCAACTGAAACTTGACTCCGACCATGAGAAAGTAACACATATGTTTTTTTTTATTTTCAGAATAACAATTGGTAGATGAATATACAGATGAAAGTAATATACAGGTGGGCAAATTTTAGGGTGCAACAGTTGCCCCTATTCAATCGACTTGGACCAGAAGGGATGAAAATAAAACGCTTTCAGACATTCATGGTAAAAGGCGGTTGAATACCAAAGAACCCAGAAATTTGCCAACCGTAAAATGAGACTTCTGACATCGCCATCAGGCGTCTATATCAAGTAGAACATCTGACTTCGTCGTCAGTCATAAATCAAGTACAAACGTCTGACCTCGCCGTCAACTTTTAATAGCGTCTAACCTCGCCGTCAGAACTCAATATCTAAATGGTAAACCACCTGACTTTGCCGCCAGTCCACAAAATAATCTGACTTCGCCGTCAATTCTCAAACAATCTTCTGACCTTACCGTCAAATTTACAATATTTTCTGACTTCGCCGTCAAAATTTTCTTTAAAATCGTCTTCTGACTTCGCCGTCAATCCTCAGAATAATCTGACCTCGCCGCCAATTTTTTCCGTTAAATACGAACAACCATTAGATTCAAAGATATAATTACTTTTGACATCGCCGTCAAAACAAATTTCCAACATTGCCGTTGAAAAACTAGATCACTTGACATTGCCACCAAAAACAAATTTCCCAACATCGCCGTTGAAAAACTAGATCACTTGACATCGTCGTCAAAACAAATTTCTCAACATCGCCGTTTGAAAAACTAGATCACTTGACATCGTCGTCAAAACAAATTTCTCAACATCGCCGTTGAAAAACTAGATCACTTGACATCGCCGTCAAAACGGACATCCAACCTCGCCGCTAGGAAAACAAAATTACCTGACATCGCTGCCAGCTAACTATAACTCTGAGAAACACCTGACATCGCCGTCAAGTACCTGTGGGGATACAGAACTCTGGCATCGCCGCCAGACAACCATGGTGCTAATAAACCTCTGACATCGCCGCCAGACAAACATAAATCTGATAAGCACCTGACATCGCCGTCAACTCTCAACATCGTCCAATGATGGACGGAGAAACATTATATCCAGAACTCATATTGTCTAATGGTAGACAGGAAGAACAATATCCAAAATACTCACATCGTCCAATGATGGACGGAGAGAAACACCATAACCAAATCTCGCATCGTCTAATGATAGACGAGAGGAACATCAAAACCAAATCTCGCATCGTCTAATGATAGACGAGAGGAACATCATATCCAAATCTCGCATCGTCTAATGATAGACGAGAGAAACATCATATCCAAATCTCGCATCGTCTAATGATAGACGAGAGGAACATCATATCCAAATCTCGCATCGTCTAATGATAGACGAGAGGAAAATCTGTTGGGGATGTCATCATCAGAGGGTTGGTGGACAAAGTACGACCGACATATGATCTGGAATCCGAAAGAAAGTAAAATGATGAGCTGTCTGAACAAAGCTGTTGATATACCATTGTCTTGATTGAAGAGTGATTCAGGCTGCCACAAAAGGCTAATAAAAACTGGCTTATGCTTCGCATGCATATGTTTGAATTTTATGGCGTAATGCTCTATACGAAATGGAAATGCTACGCATTCGAGGATGAGATGCAAAAGATGATGCAAATATGATAACTATATGCAAAAAATGCAGATGCAGGCTCGGGTTGCTGGGGAAAGCTGGATCTGAAAGAATCACTCCAGCAAAATAAATGCTGAAGAGGTGAAGCCAACTCTGCTAGGAATAAACAGATGTACCAAGTATGATTGGACTCTCCTGGGGATGGCTTACACATGCCAATGATGATTGGGCTTTTGCTGGGGAAGACAGGTGAAGGGTTACGACTTCCCGACATTCATCTTGAACCTGAAGATTGACCGCACCTGCTTGAATAGCTCTGAGTAGCTCTGAAGATATGGAGAGGAAAAGTTCCTTTATTTCCAAACTTGCCCCAGCCTGTGGGTTCTCTTGTATAAATTTTCCTCGAAAGGAACCTGAAGTTTCTGTACCCTGCTAGTTTGATATTAACTGCCTCAGCATCATGAACCTCGGAGAGGTGCTTCAAATTAACTGTTTTCTGGATGAGGATAACTTTTGTGCTCTTGGGGTGACCTGCCCCAGCTTTGAAATGATTTGCCCCTGATTGGCTGATTTGCAGAGAAATCCCCCTGGCTGACTTCGAGAGATTTATCGAATCTCGACCTGATTGCCCCAGATTAACTGATCTACGGATGGCTGACTCCCTTGATGATCATTTGATATACCTTTCCCCTGCTCAACGAAGTATTCAGGAACTCTGTATCTTATCTCGATCAAACTTTCCACTGTAGGAACTCTCCTGATGTCAAGTGCTTACTCACCAGTAAAACAAATCATTTTGCAAAAGATAATATTAATGCAATGTATATGACAATTTTTAAATCCAAGTTTGTTCACTGAAAAAAGTTGTGATGTATAGTGAATGAATCACTTATCGAAATGTCAATATCAATACCCATAGGGTAAGAAAATCCTTTTAGGAGTCAGTTTCGACGCGATCTTTACCGAAGTATGCTTTCGAAACAAACTTGCTTCAATTAGGACTTTTGAAGGTTGTAACTTGGTTAGGTTCATGGTTTGAAAGAAAGGATGTAAGGCTCAAAGTTCTGTTTAACCCACCCACTCTCCTTGATGTTCTCCAATCCTACGTTCAACTAATTCGACACTCGCTCGCCTCTCAGAGGTTGACTGACAGGAGTGATGGTTCAAGAAACCATAAGTTTTCGGAGTGACAGTCACTCACTTTTCGTCTTTGGTGTCTGGCTCACACGACTTGTTCTTCGTCATTTTTTATTTCCCTATTTTTGCCTGGACTGACTCTTTTGAGTACACCTTCTGATTTCAAAGTCCAGCGGGGTACCCTAATTTTTGCCTAAGTCGTTTGTTTTCAAGATATCGACTTAGCGGGCTTCTGTTTTTTTGGAACAAATCGCGTGACACCGGCTTGTCTGACTTGTTGAAGGGGTTGTGACTGTCTCACTCCTCGGCTGGTGAAGGATGACCACTGTGGTTCTTTAGGTACGACCTATACAGGCGTGATTGTTCCTCGAACGGGGACACTCCTTTTGCAATTTGGATGTTAGGTCGAATTAACTGACACCTACCCTGCCCTAGGTTAAGATTGAGGGTTTTTCGTTTTCAGAAAGAAACTCCTACTACTAGGCTCAAAGGGGTTGACAAGGGATTAACATCCTTATATCTCCGGTGTTTAGGAATTTGAAACAATGCATGTACATCATCAGCAGGTTTTATTCAAAAGCATACATTCGGAAGCTTGCGCGTCTTTCAATTTCGTCTTCCTCCCTCAAGGAATTCCGCTTAAACAAGCGTTTGACATTATTGAAAAAAGCAATATTGAGTGAACACGAATGGATTTAATCAAAACATGCATATTCATTTCATCATCATTATCAATCGAAAACAAACACGTCTTACAAATGAAATTTGCAAATAAGTCCACACTTAAAAAGAAACTACAAATGCAAAGGAATAACATGATAGAGAGATTGCCAACTTCAGGGAACTGGGCTTTCATTCTTGACTTGCTGCTGAACCAGCCATCTTTAGAATTGCTCATCGAAATCCGTCTGATACTCTTCTGAACATATGCTCTCGGTGAATCCCTTCATGACATTAGCTGCCGAACCCATATGACTTAACGAAGGAAAATCATTGATCTGAATACCCTGAGGCGTGATTGAAAACCTGTTGGAGTCTAGCAGAGTCTGAACCTGGCTTCTAAGCACCTTACAGTCTTCGGTTGGATGCCCTTGCGCCCCAACATGGTACTCACAACGGGCGTTGACATCAGAACCCGGCGAATATGGATGAATCTCTGAATCAATCTTCTTCGGTACTATCAATCCACCTCTGATTAAGTCCGGCAATATCTGACTGTACGACAACGGCAACTGAGTGAAATGTCTCTCTGGCTTCCTCGGTCTTCGTCGGGGGTGCTGACGCGGCTGATGACGGTATGAATGTTGACTCTGTAGGGAAGCAGATATCTGATACGCAGACCTAACAGGTTGCTGACTCTGAATACTTGAAACGTCTGAAAACTGAATCTGAGGTAATGGAGATTCGGGGATAGCATTACTTTCTTTTTCCCATTCCTCTTTAGAGCTGACAACTGATTCACTTTCATAAACTGGGGTATCTGAGATGTCTTGAATCTTTCCACTCTTGATTCCGCTCTCGATACGTTCTCCTGCTATCACTAAGTCAGCAAAGTTTAACGTTCCACCACTAATCAATATATCATAGTAATGGCCCTTCAAAGTACCTAAGAAAATGTCAACCAATTCTCTATCCTGAAGCGGTGGTTGAACACGAGCAGCAAATTCTCTCCATTTCTGCACATATCCTCTAAAAGATTCATTGTCCGCTTGAGATAGTTCTTGCAACTGCATGCGGATGGGATTCATGTCGAGATTGTAGTTGTACTGCTTCACAAAGGCATTGGCTAAATCTGACCATGATTTGATGTAACTACTTTCCAACTGCATGTACCAACTCAGAGATGCCCCACTCAGACTGTCTTGGAAACAGTGAATCATAAGCTTGTTATTATGGACATGCGAGGTCATTCTTCTGCAATACATCACCAAATGCTGCTTCGGACAACTATCCCCATTGTACTTCTCAAAATTGGGCGCCTTAAACTTCGGAGGCATCACAAGACCTGGCACCAAACACATGCTCGAAGCATTCAAATTAAGAGTGTTTTGACTCATCAGAGCATCAAGCTTTTCATCCAACAGACGATACCTTCTCATAAACTCAACAGTCTGTGGATTTTTAGGATTAATCTTTAGAACAACCCTTTGGGAATTTGGCACAGAGAAAGTGAAGTTCTGATAGTCCGAGTCATGGAGAGAAGATGAATCTCTATCTCTGACAATAGTATGCTCTTGATCTTCGACAGGAATCTGCACAGGCTGAGCTCGAGCAACATTGTTCACTGGAGTCCTCTGAACATTGGTCTCTCCTCTTGTCATAGCTGACATGGCCTCCATGAGTTGATCCAACTGATTCTTCATCATCTCAAACTCTGCCCTCGTAACAACCAAACTCTGCTCCTCTGAGTCCATGATCCTTCCAGAAGCTAACTCAAATCCAATGTGAGTGTCGGGAAATTAACTTACGGGTTGGACAAAAGACTGGTAAGCTCTCTGCTCCGGTTGAGGATGGATATGCAAAAATGAGATGCAAATGAAATGCAATGCAAAATGCTAATGCAACACACAAAGGATCAAAGTCACAAATCCTGCAACACAACACAACGAGATATCTCTCACCTCGGGTGGGCAATCTATTGGTTTAGAAGAGGGTATCCCAAAGGCTTTTCAAACAAAGTCCCTTGCACTAACCCTCAAAATTTTCCCATCATAACGACTACTCGTAAGACGGTAATCCCTTCAAAAGGATGAACACAGAGTTATGTTTTAGCAACCTTCGGAATAAGGTTCTACAAAAGGTCTTCAGAATCGCGGACTCTCAAGTTGAAGATAAGAACGCCATTACGACTACACGTAAGACATAATTATTCCAACGGAGTCTCATCTGAGCGGTGAGATTCAATCCAACTCAACGAGTCCTAAGTCTCGCAAATCAGAAAGAATCCACCTCCTAACTTAGTTTGTATGCTCGAAAGCTTCATCCTCACAAACCAACCAATAAACCCAACAGGTAAAAGGAACACGACATAATAAACAGTTAAAAGCAAACAAATAAAACATGTGACAAACAAATTAGGCTTGGCTTGATGTTAATCCCCAGCAGAGTCGCCAGCTGTCGCTACTCGAAAAAATGCATCGCGCAACGACGGGGAGGCGAAAAAGATAGACAGAAGATTCGCCACCGAACTTTATTTATCCCATGAGGGGAAAGGAAAATATCGAGAAAGCCTTAAGAAAGAAATGGATAAGATGGTCTCTCGACCAAGAACGGGTTCGGAAGCCAGTTATGCGAGGGGAAGGTATTAGCACCCCTCGCATCCATCGTACTCGATGGGAACCTTTTGTTTGTCGATGTGTGAATTTATTTGCTTAAACATTATGCTATAAGAAGTGTTCCACGGGGTAAAAGAAGGGTTAGAAACAAGAAAGTTAGGAGGAAAGAGAGAACGGGGAAGAAAAGAGAAAGGACAGACTCGGTAGGACTTCGCAGTCCTATGCCTACATATTCTCAATAGATGTGAGAAAGTCAGAGTCGACGTAGTTGGGGGAACTACAAATATAGGGGGAATGTGCTCGCCAAGACATCGTCGTCTTGTGCCTACGTATTCTCATCTGGTATGAGAAATCAGAGCAGACTTAGTTCATGCTACTACGGGTAACCGATGTTTTTTATGGATGATGCTATCGTGCGCATTCTAGCAGTTAGGTGTTTTGCTGCTCGCTCGTTGGAGACTTAGGCATTACCTGTTTGCGGTAGAACGGACGTAACATATCCCTTTCGAAATGATTAGGTTTTCGCCATGCGAGGCAAGGTATCATGTTTGATTGATTTGATTGTTTTTAAGGGGCGAGACATGTCCTCGGATAGTATCCCCTACGGGTAGTACCCAATTCATTGTCTCAAAGTTTTTGTTATAAAAAGGTGTGACGAACGAGGCGTATTCGTATTGAAAGACGAGCGTTGAAACCACCCTCACTACAGTGGGCATCTCAACGCTCGAAGAAGAAGAGGTCTACACCTAATCCTCTCTCTTTAATTCAATGCAAAGAGAACTTCGTTCTCTTATTAAAGATGTTTTTGGTTTTGAATGGTAAGTGCTTTGCGACAGAGAACCCTATGGTAAACGTCAGCACTCGGGATAGGAGAAGGCCTACGCCTAACCACTCCACGACCATTCAAGTTTTTGTTATGAAAAGATTTGAAAATGCACTCGGTACAGGACCAAGGTTTTAGGTGTGAAAATTGTGGAAGGAAGTTGTGGAAGCGAGATGGTGGATAAAGTCGCGTCTTCGTATCAAAAGACGAGTATCGAGACCACCCTCACTACAGTGGGCATCCCAACATTCGGAGAGGAAGAGGTCTACACCCAATCCTCTCTCTTTAATTCGATACAAAGAGAAATCAATTTATTGTGGTTTGAAAATGGACTCGGTACGAGACCGAGGTTTTTTAGGAGAGATGGTATGGAAACGTCTTCATATTGAAAGACGAGTGTCGAAACCACCCTCACTACAGTGGGTATCCCAACGCTCGAAGAAGAAGAGGTCTACACCCAATCCTCTCTTTTTAGCTCAACACAAAGAAATGATTTTAAGGAGATGAGATTTGAAAATGGATGGGGAGCGTCTTCGTATTGAAAGACGAGTGTCGAAACCACCCTCACTACAGTGGGCATCCCAACATTCGGAGAGGAAGAGGTCTACACCCAATCCCCTATTTTAATTCAATACAAAGATAATCGGATTTTGAAGATGGTTTGTCAATGTTTTTGAATCGAGTCGGGACAAGTGACGAAGAGAGAAAAGAGGTGGTCTCAAATCCAACATTACTTATCAATAATTTGACTGGTAATGAATTACGGAGGTCTCGTCATTGACCCAAAAGAAAATGGGACAAAATGCCCACTAACAAATAGAAATAAGATCTAACCTCTAATATAAAAATATTAGAATCCCCTAAGATTAGAAATATTATACATATAAAAACTATTTTTTTAAAAAAACTAATATGTAAACATTATATGTTATTCAAATCTTAAAATTAGAATAACATATTAACAAACCTTATTAACAAATAATACATAAAAAAAAACAAGTGAGTGTTGTGAAGTGAGTGAGAATCATATGGGCCTCAAAAGCCCATCATCTCACCTAAAAACGGCGAACTAAAAAAAAGAAGGAAAGCCAGGTCAAGCGGGTCGTGGAAGTCCATCGTGCCCAATTCAATACATCAGTAGGCTTTCAACATCCACATACATCCTCAACATTTCAAATTGCTCAACATTTCACCTTCTTCAATTCGATGCGTTCGTCTCTCATCGGAATATCTTCGGCTCTGCTTCCGTTTTTACTTCACCGGCGGCGCAAAAATTCGACATCTCAGGTTTTACATTCCCTCATTTCAATCTCGGTTTTGACATAATCTCATCTTCTCCATCTTACTTCATCTTTATTTCTGGGTTAGGTTTTCTATTTTGGAATAGGTTTGTAGAAGGGTACGCTAGTTGAGGTTAGGGTTGATGTTTGATGTTTCGGAAAACAAAGATTAATGGAGGATTTGAGGTTTTAAGGTAGAGATGGTCGGTTTTGACATTGGGAACATGTTGTTTTCACGGTTTCGAAAACTGGTTATCTGTTAGAGTTTGGTTGAAGAATGCGGGTTTTTTTTTTGTCATGTTGGGCATGGCTTTGAAGTAGTAGCAGAGTGGTTGTAGCTGGCGGTACAGTTTGCAGCAGGTTGTTGTCTGGTGTGTTGGGTGCAGTAGTGGTTTGCAGCAGGGTATTGTCTGTCGGTACGGTTATGCAGAAGTTGTCTGGTTTGCAGCAGAGGTTAATTGTCTGGTGTGGACTTGGTGCAGCCTATGGCTTGTTAAAGGGTTTTCGGCTGGTTGTAGCAGGTTTGTACCAAGGCACAACAGGTATGCTGTTATCCTTTTGCTGACTGTTTGCTTTATTTTGTAGTGGTGTCTTTGTGATGGACTTAACAAAAATCTAAATGGGCCTCCCTGTGTTTTTCATCAAGATAATTTTATGGATTGTTCTTGTGATTTCTGGGTTAAGGTTTAATTGTGTATGTGTTAGCCTTGAGTGACCTGTACCGTATTTTCACGGCATTCCTCTGTTTTTTTGCAGGTAGCAACAAGTGAGATTGGTGGTCCAAGACTTGGGTGGTGTTTTTTTCTTTTTTCTTAACAGGGCCAAAATTTATTCATGACAATGTTGTTGTTTGTAGACTTATACTTCTTATGGCATGATATTTCACAGGCTGGTTTTGGATTCTCAATTATCTTAATTTCTCTTTTGCAAGGCACAAATATGGGAACGGTTTGCGGAAGCAACGTTTTTCGTAGCTGGGAGTGCACTTTTGCCAATGCAGGTGATGGAAGAGTAGAGTCAAGAAGCTTGAGATGGATCTTATTTACCATGGTGAATTGTTCTTGACTATACTTGTTCCTTCGTTTTTTTCCAAAACCTCTTCAACTGATTTTCTTGTTTCTTTTTCATGCATGACCTATAAATTTGGAGCGAGACTTGAGCAGCTTGCAGGATACATTTTTGTGTATGTCGGGTGTGAATGAATTTCATGTTTTGCAGGTTGTCGTACGAATTGCGGTTAGGGATGAGATTCTTATGTGAGTGGTTGAATGAGGGTGTTCTGTATTGTACCGCTAGCATGATACGCGACGTCACATTTTCTTCAAATTACATGGCTGTTATGTAAAAATGTAGGCTTCAATTGTGGCATGGACAAGAAGGTTTTGCTGAATTACCGTTGACATGTTGTGATCATGTGGAAGTAAACTGTTCCGGTAATGCTAGCGGTAATTTCACAGCTTGAACAAATAGTAGACCTCACTTGAATTGTAGCAACCTGTTTTTTCTTTGTTAGCATGTTGTACCACATGTTGAAGGAAAATGCTGGTGAATTTTTGCTGTAGGTGCGCTGTGCTGCGAAGTCGCAGCTTTTGTCAACTTCCATGGTGTCGGTTTCAAAAGTCTTCTTGAGCGAAAAGAATTAAGCTAGTTGAAAGGCGATTTTTGATCAATATGAAATGTGACGGTACTAGCCTGGATGTAACGGTAGACTTGCATCAGAATGAATGATTCCTTGTTCTTTTATCATTTTTCAATTTGTAATCTTGTAAACCAAAAGTGAACTCTTGTAATATTTGATTATTGAAATCAAGTGGGCTTAGCATGATCTATTCTTGTAGAATTTTCTTTTGCAGAATTTTCCTGTGAATTGACCCCTCTATTTTTGCAATTGTAAAAGGAATTGATTTAGGATAATGCATCACCCTTGGTCTTTGCATCATAATATTTTCTACTTCCTCCGTAACCCTTGAACAAAGGTCTTTGATCAATTCCTAACCACTAAATCAATTCCAGAGAAAAAATTAAAAATTAAATAAAATCTTGTCAAAAGAAAAATTGATGCCACCCTCAATTCTCTTGGACCGAAATCTCCATCTTAAGACTTCTTAAGCAACCGCATGACCATGTTTTGATATCAATGAATCGAGACTTAAAATATGCACAGCAAGGCCTAAAACCTCAAAAAGGGAGGATGAATTAGTTTCATACAATTCTCAACCCAAAGACATCTTAATTTTGCCACAGTCTGACGACATGACCCCCACACAGATAAATTGGACACAAACCTCAAATGGAAACCTCAAGCACCCGCCATTTGAACCATTACCAATCCTAGCACTGACAAATAGATTAAATCAAAAACCCATGCACCTCAACGATTATACACACAACCTGATGACCTCAACTGAAACTTGACTCCGACCATGAGAAAGTAACACATATGTTTTTTTTTTTATTTTCAGAATAACAATTGGTAGATGAATATACAGATGAAAGTAATATACAGGTGGGCAAATTTTAGGGTGCAACAATTATTACCATGACAAAGATTCATCCGATAATAATACCCTCGAAGGATCTCATCTAGGTGAGGTTTTCGCGTCGTCCCACGAGAAAGGCTCCTCGCGAGTCTCTACTACACAACCATCAAGTCCAAGGTTTCTTAAAGGGACCTCAGAGTCATAGATCGAGGTTGAAAATATCATTGTCAGAATAACGATACGTTCAAGGGATCTCATCTGATTGGGGCGTTCGCATCAACCCAAAAAGGATTAACCCTCATGAGTTAACACTACCAACCACCATGGATAAGGGTAAAAGGTCCTTAGAGTTATAAATTCAACCTCAAAATACTACTGTCATGGCAAAGACTCACCACAACAATAACATCCTTAAGAGAATCAATTCTAAGCGGGGCTTTCGCTTCCTCCCAACGAGAAAGACTCCTCAAGGGATTCCACTACACAACCACCATTCTAATCCTATGGTTTATCTCGGACTCGGGTGTAGAGCCATCTCACAAAGTTCCAACAATCAGAGAACCCCAACAGTGTCCCAAGAAACAATAATAAGATATATAAAAGCAAACAAGCAATTAAATAATAAGAATATAAATACACAAATGGATTTGACTCTCGCGAATCGAGTCAAGTTAGGCTTGACTCTCTCTAGCATAGGGCTATGCATGTCCCCAGCAGAGTCGCCATCTGTCGTACCTCGAAAAATACGATCCTCGCGATGGACGCGGAAAATACGTTCGAACAGAGTCGCCACCGAACTTTATTCATTCCAAGGATGGAACAGGAAAATATCGATAAAACCTTTAAGGAGATAAGAACATGGTCATCGCAACCAATATTCTAGGTTTGGGAGTCGGTTACATGAGGGGAAGGTATTGGCACCCCTCATATCCGTTGTACTCAACGGGAACCTCTTGATTCGATTCGTGAGAGAAAGTGGATACGCTTGTTTATCTTTTAAAGAATTGCTTGCTAAAGGGGAGATGGTGGTCTTAAGATAGGGTGTCCGCCAAGGATTGGGGCCCTTGTGCCTACGTATCTTCACTTGTAAGAAGTGGAAAATCAGAGCATTCGTAGTTCGTGGGACTACGGGAAAAAGAGGGGATTGTGCTCGCCAAGATCATCACAATCTTGTGCCTGCGTATCTTACATTCAAAAGAGAATGAAAAATCAGAGCAGTCGTAGTTCGGCTAACTACGGGAAAATGTCTCGATCGCACTGGGGCGAGAGAAGAGGTTTTGAATAACACGTTGGTCTCGATTGCACTAGGGCAAGAGAAAGGCGAAGTTAGTTGTTAGTGTGCTCGTCAAGGATAGAGATCCTCGTGCCTACGTATCTTACATTCAAAAGTGAATGAAGAATCAGAGCAGCCATAGTTCGGCTTACTACGGTAAAAGGTTTGTGTTTGGGATGAACGAGAGTTTAGGTCGCATTCTAACTGCTAAACATAGGCTTGTCTGCTCGCTAAGGGAGGCTGAAGCACGAGTTCATATGCGAGGAAAAATGGACTAAACAATGTTCTTGGTAAATGAGTCGAACGAGAGTTTAGGTCGCATTCTAACTGCTAAACATTGGCTTGTCTGCTCGCTAGGAGAGGCTGAAGCACTAGTTTGTTATGCGCGGAAGAATGGACTTAAACTATGTTCTTTGAGAAGAATTGTTTAAGTTGAAGATCGCACGAGGGCGAGAAATAGATTTTGATTGGTTAAGTATTTGGTTTGGAAAAGAGAGTAGGTTTGAATAGGTTAAAGGTTTTGGTCGCACGGGGGCGAGGTATTTGGTTAGATATATTGGATGTTTAGCTAGAGATGACGATTACCTAAAGCTTAAGAAAGGCTTCTCGGGCCCAAGTAATTGAGAGAGTGAACCAAAGACTTGGAGCTCTCTCTTTTTCAACCTCAAATACAAAGGGATAGGATGTAGTTCAAGTAGGTTAATCGGATGACGATTACTTGAAGCTTAAGAAAGACTTCTCGGACACAAAGAGTAAACCAAAGACTTGGAGCTCTCTCTTTTTCATCCCAAAGAGTGGTTATGTTTGGAAGGCTTTGAATAATTGAATATGGTTAAAGTGTCTTAGCGGATGAGAATTACTCAAAGCTTAAGAAAGACTTCTCGGACTTTAAGTAATCAGAGTTAGTCAAAGACTTGACTCTCTCTTTTCTCATCTAATATTATGAAAGATGTTTAGTATGATTAGAGTGTATTAATCGGATGACGATTACTCGAAGCTCGAGAAAGACTCCTTGGTCCTTAAGTAATCGGGAGAGTAAACCAAAGACTTGGAGCTCTCTCTTTTTCATCTAAGTGTTTAGGAAAATAGATTTGAATGGTTTATCATTTTTAAAAGACAATTGTTCGAGCTTAAGAAAGACTTCTCAAACTCAAACAATTGGGAGAGTGAACCAAAGACTTGGAGCTCTCTTTTTTTCATCTTTTATTGAAATTGTATTTGAGTAATTATTAAGCATTTTAATTTGCTTTGAAGAAATTTTTTGATATGAATCAAGGTTTGAAATTAGAGTTTTAACATGTGCACTAGCAAAGTGGGCTAGTCTTCTAAGTGACCAATTAGAAATAATTGATCAAATAGGTATCACTGTAAGGAAGCCCAAGATTAAGCTTTAAAATGTTGTGTCTGTGACCAAAAGGTTGATGGCGAGGCTTTGAAAGCACTCGACTTACAAGGGTAGAAAATGGCTCGACTAATCGAGAATTTATTTTTGAAAATGGTTTTAAATTATTAAAGCATAACTAAGGCAAAAGTGATAACATTATTACACTTTAAGGGGAGTGGGATACATTTGATCAAATAGGGATGAAACAAAGCAATTAGATAAATCGAACCTACAAGATATCAAGTAATTCTTAAATCAAAATCTAAACTAAAAACAAACATGTCAAGAAGATATTTCAAATTTTAATAAAAAATAAATTGATTAGAGATTTATTTTATGTAAATGATGTTAATCAAATAAAAGATTTTTTTTAAATTTAATTAACTAAACTATATCAACAAAGAAAGTGGCATAATTTAATGAGCAAATTAAGAAAAGAAGTTGCAATCACAATTTAAAGGTCAATTAAAATAAAACATTTAACTAGACTAACTCTAATTTAAATTTTATAAAATGAAACAAAAGTTAGTTAGAATAAAAAACTCAAAATGGAGAGTATGGGCGCCACTCTCAGTTAAAACTCCGTAGAAACAAACCTGTTTTCTTTTTATCATGAAATTGCCAACGATCAAGAAGGGATTGGACTATGTTTTTTGATAAACAAAATTTCAATATGCTTTTGTCATATATGAAAGGTTATTTAGGCTAAAAATTAATTTTTTAATTAAAGGAAAGAAAAAAAGAATAATTATAACACAAGCAAAGCAGACTAAAAAGTTCAAAATTACACAGATAATACCTATTCACTTCACACAAAACACTAAATGAAATCTTAGCTAAACTAAACTACAACACTTAAAACCAGCATGATTAACAGCAAAACAAATATTGGCATAATAAACAACAACCACCCAAAAATCATGAATGTGACACCAACGACATAACAATGAAAACCGATCAATACTAGTAAGCGAGGACTATATCACTGCAGCATGTAATCACAATCTCGTTCATAGTATTACCGTTATGACGAACGTTACTGTTCTTGTTGCTCTGTTGAAAGTGATGCCGCCAGAAGCGTTACTACACGAACTTTCCAAATTACCTTGCCAATCCTATCACCCGAACAAATAGATCCAGAGGTAACTTCATGCTGAAATGCTTCCGGATCCAGGGCTGAGACTTTAGAGGCACTGGTTTCGTAGTGTTACCATAAGCAACCTCGCCGCTGTCCACGTCGTTTGGAGCTTTGTGTTAGCTGTCGCTGACTCGAAACAGGGAAACAGGGAGACTTATCAGAAATTGTGGCACTCCTCCAATAGCATCAGTTGCATTAACAACAAATGTTTCTGAAACTGGTTATGCTCGTGCTGGAGCCGCGAGTGAGATCGAGTTCATAACAATGCGTGACATGTGTTATTGCCGCTTGAAGAACTCAGAGTTGTTAGTATTGTTGCAGTTGCTGCAAAAGAGGTTGATGTCGTGGCTGACTTGCTGTTGTAACGAAGAGAAACCGAGTCTGATTTAAGTTACCGAAATTGCAATGTTACTGTTACTAACGTTATTATTGCTGAAACAGAATCGATGTGTTTGTGAAGTCGCGCGACAAATGTTGTTGCAGATGATTTTGTTGATACAACATTGAAGTCAGGCCATTACGCAGCGTTAAATATCGTAGCAACCACACATCAAACCGAAGACCTATAAAGTTGATGCTCCAAACCTTAAGTCTTGAAGGGAATCACTGCCATTGGATTGTAATTCGCATAGGTTGACAAAGAGAGTTTTACGGAGGGTGAATCAGAGAAGAGGGTTGGGGTTATGGTGGAGATGGAAAAGAAGGTAGAAGAGGGGTTGATGAATATGAGGTCAAGGCATTGAACGGAAAGGGTTTGTGACGCGGATGGTTTATTTGGGGTTATGATTGTGATGTGAATGGTTTAATGGCGGATAGGGTCGATTGAAGGTGGATGAGTGGTGTCGCCATGGAGAGAAATGGAGAGGGAAAGAGTGGAAGGCTGCGGTTAGGGTTTGGAGTGAGAAAGGAGATGATATGAGGGTAGGGTTTGGCGGCTGGATTTGAGAGGAAGGAGAAAATCTACAGTAACTAGGGTTTTCAAATTGGGAACATCAACAGTAAATCCCCCTTTTTGTAGACCCAGCCTTCCGTTTCTCATTTTTTCTTTTTTATTTTCTTAATTTTTTAATTTTTCTTTTAATTTCTATTTAATTAACTAATAATAATCTAATTAATTAATTTTAATATTAATTAATTAACTAATCTTATTTTAATTTTATCTTAATTAAATAATTCTAATCTAATTAATTAATAATCTATTCTAATTTAAAAAATTAAAAAATATATATATAATCTAATTATAATTTAAATTCTAAATTCTAAAATAAAAATCTAACTTAATTAATTAAAATTAAAATTATATTACATTATCTTAAAATAAAATATAAAAAAAAACAAAAATAATAACAAATAAAAATATGCCACGTGTCGCAAATTTATTGGGCTAAAAAGTGAAAATGTTTATTTTTGCTGAAAAATATGCTACGCTGTATAAGCGAGGTAAATCAAAAAATAAAGTCGGATGAATGAAAATTTTGAAAAAGGTAGGACAAATTTGGGGTATGACAACGCTCATCCCCGGGGCATTCATCGGAACTAAGGGTACGTTCCCGGGGCATTCATCGAAACTAATCGCCTGTCCCTGGGGCATTCATCAAAATAAGAACCTGTCTCCGGGAAAACCATCTAAAACCCTAAAAACTCCGCCTGCCACAGCGGAGATTCGCGCCCCTCTTCGGGGCATTCAACAGACCACACCACTATCCCCATTTACAAAAAAAAAAATAATAAGACAATGGGGAAAGATAATGAGGACTTACTTGATTACTGGTGACGGCGGAAGTCGCGGCGGAAATCACGGCGGCGGTTACGGCGGCAGGATCGGACGGGAGATGAACATCGATCCTCGTAGTTGGAAGCAAACGAAAAGCCAAAATGAACGAGGACTTGCCTTTTTATACCCTAGCTCGGGACTCGAAGCGTCACTAGGCACTCGAGTACCATAGGGTAACCGCCCTACGGGCCACCCAACGCGTGACACGTGGCAAAGACTGACAGTCACGCCCCTTCGTCTCTCCCCATCGACACGTATCTGATGTCCCCGTATAGCCGATGTCGGGACGTTCCGTGCACTTCCCCGTGAAACACAGTACGATGTGATTCCTCCCCGTGTTGGTCCATCCTCGTCGACTCAACGTCATCAAGTCCTCGCTCCTTCCCTTAGAGCTACGACTTGGGGGCTCCTGTTCTGGAATGGGCCTCGACACGGTCGAGCAGGCCCAATCCCATCTTCTCACACGGGCCCAAAGCATATGGATGGGCCTCGCGGGCACGCAACATCCTTGTCAGGCCCTCCACGAGCAGAACATCCTCTGTCTGTCGAGCAGGACAAACGTGTCTTGCCCACGTTCTCCACGTGCTCCCCTCCACGGGGACACATCACTTACCAACTGCCCACCTCCGAAAGAGCAGGGTCACTTTCCGAAGTTCACGGAGCAGCTGAACTAGGGCGAAGACCACGTTCTGGTCTTCAATACGCCACGTAAGCCCTAACAGTCCTTTGGGTTGGGCCTGGCCATCCAGCCCAACTCAAATGATCGTTGGCCCAGCGCTGGGGTCTCTCTATAAATACCTTTTTTCACAAGAGGGTCAGGTATTCACTTCTTACCCTTTCTGTGTTTGCAATCGCTCTGTCCAAATCTCTTACTTTGGCATCAGA
This sequence comes from Lathyrus sativus, assembly GCA_963859935.3. NCBI lineage: Eukaryota > Viridiplantae > Streptophyta > Magnoliopsida > Fabales > Fabaceae > Lathyrus > Lathyrus sativus. Next base: position 670,810,278 of record OZ012740.1, read on the forward strand.
GTGTCTTGCAGGTACACCCCCCTCCTCACTTCAACATAGGTGAACAGGTACCAGCCCAGCAGAGCGTGATCCCCTTCTGATCATGTCAAATCAGAGTCCATCTGAAGCAATCTGTGTAATTAAAAAACAATCATTTTATATTTAAGTATACAAAATTCTAATGGCACAACAATCAAACACATGAAAGACCAAACATCAGGACATCTTTAAGATTCAATAGAATTAAAACACAACATAAAAACTAATATTTTATATACCCTATAAAGAACCCAATACTAAGTAGCAACTTCACTACTTAACTTTGTGCTATATTTTCTCAATATAACATAAGCATTTACATGGTTAACACTTAATTAAGTTGTACTTAAAAACTAATGCAGATTCAACAATCACTTAACAATGTACATATCAAACCAAATATCAATATAAGAGTTTTGATATCATACCTTAGATCCCTGAGTACGAGAAACGAGGGTTTTGCCAACATTTTTCACCTGAAAAACTGAAGGAGCTTTAATATCATACCAATCCTTTTTTGTAAAGGAATCAGCTCTGCAAATTCAGAGAAAAAAGAGATCAAAACCCAGAATTGAATTTGAATACAAAATGTAAAGAAAAATTGTGAAAAAAAAGAACCTTAGAGCAACCCATACACTAAACCTTAGAGCAACATTTAATGGAAAAGAAAGAAGTTGATGAAAACAAAATTCGTTACAAACATTAAATTTTACAATGATAAAAAGAATCCACAAAAAATAAACAAAAGCAAAGTGTTAAGATAAATTTTTCAGCCGCTGCAGTGCAGTATCAGACAAGGATAAACATTAAAAGTTATGCAGAATCTGTATATTTTAGGATAAACATTTAACATCGGGCATGGATTCTTGACTTGATGCCCGGGCAAGGACACACCAACAGATGTGACGACATATATAAGAAATGAAAACACTATTTAAATAATCTTCAACGTATATATGTAAATCACAATTGAACATTTTGTGAATGCAACTTTTCTATCAACCAACCCTGCTAACTTAGGACAACAACCTTTATCCGGCTTTCTCAACTTACTCCCATCTTCCACAAATGTTAAACAATCTGACATGTATGTTAGGGTCGTCAAGCATCCATCGTCTGCAGTAGGTGATGAAGCTCCTTGAACTTCAGCAAAACCAAATTAAGAGAACTCTCATTAATAATGATACTATACATAATCCACTACTTAGGCGGAAAAAAATAACAAACTCTTATAAAACGATAATTATTAATAACAATACTAAAAAGTAATGTCGGTCAAAAAAGTAATTAAAATAATAACAAACTTAAAACAGAACATGATTAACACAAAACTAAAATCAAATGGTTAATTAGTCAAAAATATAGATAATAATCAGAGGCAGAAATTTACCTGTAAGGATCTTCGATAATATCGGAAGTAGATGGTGCTAAGAGTGGTGCATATCGATTTCCGTTACTCATTTTCTCGATAGAATTCTCACTCATGAAATGCAAGAAGCCTTATTAGAATCGGTATAATATTGTTGAAGCAGACGTATCAAGATAAAAAAGAAGAAGGTCCGATCCAAGACAAACTAAATGATAAAAAATAAATAACATAAAGTCATACTGTATATTTATTATTACATCTTTATCAATACTACTAGTTCATTTTTATAAATGAAAAATGAAAATTATACATATTACTAATGTTTAAATAGTTTTTTTTTTTAAATCAAACTATAAAATAGATACATTCAATTCACGAACAGAACATGCGTACTCTCAGATTGTTCCTTCTGAGTTCTTCTCGTCGTCAAACAAACAATCAGAAAACGAATTTTACCTATTTTCAATTTCCAACAACAAAACCCACCAAACCCTTTTGATCCTAATGGAACAAACACAACCTCTAATAATCAGAGACAAAAACCAGATGAGAAACTAGTCAAGATCAATGAGATCACAATCTCTATTATGTGTGTTTACACTGTCCATCTTCGGCCAGCCCTGCATTTTGAATTATGATATTTTTAAAGCAGACAGTTTGGGTTTTAACTTTTGTTATTGAAAAAGTTGGACTGACACCGTTTTGACATTCTGATAAAAAGTTTAGATTTTACTTTTTTAAATATAAAAAAAATTGATCTCAGAATCTGTATGGATTAAAATTTAAGTATTGATGGTTGGTGTCTATTTTAATTATGAGGCCACTTTATTTTAGCTCTCTCTCTCTCTCTCTCTCTCTCTCTCTCTCTCTCTCTCTCTCTCTCTCTCTCTCTCTCTCTCTATATATATATATATATATATATATATATATATATATATATATATATATATATATATATATATATATATATATATATATATATATATATATATATATATATATATATATATATATATATATATATATATATATATATATATATATATATATATATATATATATATATATATATAT